>CM046956.1:70894668-72309938 GCA_025698475.1 Gossypium anomalum
ATATTATGTTATTTCTAAAATTTTATGGTCTAAACATATTATCATATGTGTAATGTTATGTCAAATGCTATTTTTTTTACATATTACTTCTAAAAAAATCTTATTAATAGATTTAACAATTGTTGTTTGCATCAATATTAGTACTCCAAAATTTGATGGTATAAGAACCAAGAATGATCAAATTAGAAAATATAGATTAAATTTATAACTTTATGTGTAGAATAATACTAATAATAAAACTTAACCTAATGGATTTAAGTGCTAATGTTTGGGTATGGATTGAAATTTTACAATTTAAAACACACTCGAACAAAAAATAACCAATTCGATAAGTAAATAGACTAAAATTAACTAAATCCTCACTTTATACATAGTATATAGATCACTAGAAAGGTTTAACTTTTTTTCAACAGTTCTATTATTTATTTTGTGAATTATGCTCTTGATGGTTGATTATAATTGTAACTGTTTTGTAATAATTGTAACTGCTACATTAATTAAAAAAAGTGTTATAATCAACATCGATAATAATAGTAGCAATTATCACAAAGTAATATAAAAGAAAAAAAAATACAGATTTTTACGTGGAAAACTCTTATCAGAAAAAACTACGAGTAGAGGAGGAGAAATTCACTATGTTGAAAAATACATAATACAAGAGGAGTTCAACTACATCTATTTAAGGGTTAAACAACCATGTTATAATTAATGTCTAATAGAAGTATAATCTTATATGGATTCAACTTGTGCGGCATGGTCCGTACCGTGGGGGCAAACTCGGTCGCAACCCCAGTCCAATTTGGTGCTTAACGGGGATCTATGACCGGCTACGGTCTCAGGCCTTCAGCCCTCAATCCTTTATCCCCACAGATCCTCCTATTTTGCCTCTCTATTTTCTCTATTTTGCCTCTCTATTTTATTTTTTTAACAAGTGAGGGAATTCAGTTCACACAATTCTAACAAAAAGTTACCCAAATATCCTTAAAAAAAGAAGTTACTTGAATATAATTTATTTATACAATATTTAAATTGCTCATAATCCCCTAAAATTTTAAATTGAAAGATATTATACTCTTAAACTTATTCAAATTTATATCTTTTACATTGAAAAATAATAATATCAACTACATTAAAATTAAAATGGGTAAACTAGTAAAGTAGTCATTTTTGTTTACCTCAAGTTACATTTTAGTTACTTATGTTTGAAATGTTACGTTTTAGTCACTTACATTATCATATTGTAACATTTTAGTCACTGAGCCGTTAATTGCCATAAATGGTGTAACGGTAAGCTAACGTGGCATGTTAAATCATCATTTCAAACAAAAAAATAGGTTAAATTATATAATTGGTCATTATAGTTTTTTATTTTGAGCAATTTAATTTTTTCTTTTATGTTCTTTTAACTCTTTTTTTTTTTTCATTCTCTTCTGCTTCTCTCTTTGTTTTCCTCCCTTCTTCATTTTTTTTAACGTAGTTTTTCTATATTTTCTATTTGTTAAAACTAGTTCACAAACTCACCTCACTTGAAAAAATTAAATTGTTCAAAAAAAAAGTATAAGGACTAGTTTTAACAATTAAAAAATATAAAAAAAACTACGTTAAAAGAAATGGAGAAGACGGGAAAATAGAGGGAGAAACAAAAGAAAATAAAAAAAAGTTAAAAAAACATAAAAGAAAAAAATAAATTACTCAAAATGAAAAAAATATGGGGACCGATTGTATAAATTAACCTAAATTTTTTGTTTGAAATGGTGATTTAACGTACCACGTCAACTTACCGTTACACTATTTATGGTAATTAACGGTTCAGTAACTAAAATATTAAAACACAATAATATTAGTAATTAAAATATAATATTTTAAATATAAATAACTAAAATATAACTTAAAATAAACAAAAGTGACTATCTTATTTTAATAAAATAAAAACCCAACATACAATATTCAATGATAAACCAAACAGAAGATTAGGCGAGTTCCAAAGTCCACACTGGTAAGATTTCTATCTAAAAGCATCCTTGATCCTTAATCATTTAATTTCCTGGGCTAATGTGAGAATCCACATCTTTTAAGATTTGGGCTGCCGGCTCCATCATTGTCTCTGGGTTTGCAGCAGCTTTCGTACTCCACACGCAACCGTACTACACAGCCCAGACATTGCTTCTTCTTGAAAGCTTCAACCTTGAATACGCGGAAACTTCTAAATAGAGTACCTCTGAAATGAGAGGCAAGAAAAAACGTTGTTTAAGGTTTTAGGTAGTATTTGTTTGAAACACTAATGGCGATATTCTTGAGGGAATCTGTCGAAACCATTTTTAAATCGTGTTTTTGAAAATGAGAATCAATTTTAAAAAACGAAAACGGGAGTCGCCACCAACCTTTTTAGGTGTGATTGGATTAGCTTATAAAACGTTTTTTGGTCTACGAAATTTAAGGAAACAGGTTCGGGAGTCGGTTACGTACGAGGAAGGATTAGCACCCTCACAACTCCCAAAATTGGTACCAAATTGAATAGATTTCTATCTTAATGTCAAAAATTTGAAAGGATTTAAAAATAAGATCCCTTTTTTTAAAAAACCCGGAATTATTTAAGTTGAAAAATCGATATTCCTTAGCTACGAAAGAATACAAACATCACATCCAACATGATAGGACACGATATTCTTAAACTCTCGTAACCGAAATCATCTCGTGATTTACAAAATCTATTTAGAATGATACTTTAGGCATTTAGACGAACGGGAAATCGCAACTCAGCATGTTAGGGCACTATTTCCCGAATTCTTAAATATGAAAAACATGGCCTCATTTTAGAAAAACTTTTGAAAAATATGAAATATAAATTTTTTGAACAATGATACGTTTAACATTTCATATAATATAGAAAATGATAAATAGCGGCATAAATTATAATACACATCACATTTCATGCAAATTTAACCATGAATAACATAAATATGCACACGTTGACATTTTCATGCAGAAATAGAATATAGAAGACAATGAATATAACAATAGGAATCACAATATAGTTCATGCAAATAAAAAAAAATAAAATAACGAATAATTTATGTGATAACATATTAAAATGACACTAAAAAATGGACGTGAAAATATAAAACCCTAAAAAATTTAAATACAATTAAGATTAAATAACACAAAAATACTTAAAACTATACATAAATAATAAAGGAAGGAAAAAAAAATTTAAAAAAGAAAAATGGTTAGCATATAATATGATATGACAAATTAATATATGTATATTTGTAAATATGATAATATATTGAGTGGAAACAAAACATTGTTAAAATATTAAATGTTTAATATATATATATAATATGACTTTTAATAATAGTTTATGAATTTTAAAATTATTCGTAATAATATAAAGTAATTCAATAAATAATATATACAAAAAATATAAAATACAATGAAATATAATAATATAGTAGGAATTTTCACAAAAAAAAATGGTAAAATAAACAATATATAGTAAAATATATAACATATAGTATAATATAAATATAAATAATATGTAATAATATATAATAATATATAAT
This sequence comes from Gossypium anomalum, assembly GCA_025698475.1. Classification (NCBI taxonomy): domain Eukaryota; kingdom Viridiplantae; phylum Streptophyta; class Magnoliopsida; order Malvales; family Malvaceae; genus Gossypium; species Gossypium anomalum. The sequence goes on from CM046956.1 coordinate 70,898,232, forward strand.
AATATGATGGTTAACAAAAATAACATATACTGTTTTATATAACTAACATTAAAATATATAAAGTATAAAAAATAAATGAATAAATAAAAGGGGTTCAATTGAATTTAAATATAATTCTAGGGTTAATTTTAAAACAATAAAATGAATTTGGACCCCATTGATACACGTGTTAAAATGCAAGGGACTCACTGAGCAATTTACCTTAATCCCAAAACGACACCGTTTCTCTGGAGCTGATTTTAAAAGGATGCTAGGATTAAATAGAAATAAATGTAAAAGATTGGGGCTAAATTAAAATAAAAATAAAATAAAATTTAAAAGTTTAAAAACACGGAAGGGTCAATTGGACAATTAACCCATTTATAAAAAAACACGCGGATCCTCCCCGGGTCTTCGGGTCAACAAGTGGATCTAAGCCCTGAAACGACGTCGTTTTGTGCTTATCGAGTTAAGCCAAAACGATACCGTTTCGCTAGGGCTATATAAGCCAATATTTCAGCCTAAAATCATTTTTGACCTGTGCTTTAAAAAAAACTAAAAGAAACCTCTGAATAGAGGACTGAGGGGCTGGCCCTCGGAGCTCAATCGAGCACTGTCCTCGGGCTCTCACGCGCCCACGCGTCGTCCTCGGCTCCTCCTTGTACGGCGGCCGGAAGCTGAAAAAGCTTCGCGTTTCGAAGCAAATCAAGAGGTGAGGTTTCTCCCCTTATTTTAGTTGTGCTTGATATTTAAAGAAGATAAAAAGATCACCTTTTTTTGCTTCTCGTAAAATTGCTTGATAGTTTTATTTATTTTTGTATTTGTAGCCAAAAAAAATCCCCTATTACATTGTTTGATTTGGGCTTTTATAGCCTCTTCTACAAATAGTTACATTTTAGGGGAAAGAAATCTTCGATTTCTTTCCATATTCGTTTTACTCTTGCTATGTTTCTTTCTATATTTGTTCTTTGTCTGTTGCGATTTTTTTCCTTTGTTTGCAGGTGAGCACAAGGAATCTGGCGATGACAAAGGCCTGTCGATGGTCTAACGGAGGCGCCAATCTCGGCATGACTCAGAGCCTGGAATCGTGGCTTTGATGGGGGTAGCTGGAACGGTAGAAACCGAAGGGTCGTGAGGCTTGGCTTCTGGAACCCTCTGTTTGCGGCGCGAGAAGAAAGGCAGAAACCCTAGGGTTTCATGCCTTGGTGTAACCAGCTGGGCCAGTTGGGCCACTTTTGTCCTGGGCTAAGTGGGGTGTAATGGTTATTAGGTATTGGGCTATAACTGGTTCGCTAGGTATAGGTTAAGTGGACTACTGAATGTAATGGGTCTGCTTGGGTTTGGATTTAGGCTAGTTGGGTCTTAACTTTTGGGCTGTAAAAGGACTATTTAATAAATAAACATTTATTTATTATTTTTTTTGTTTTCAATTTTAAAACCCGGGCAAATTTTGGTTACTACAGAATCAACACATAAACGAGTTGGATTACGTTAGTTTGTGGTCAGGGCAGAGTAATGCGCTGGTAAAGGCTTTCACGTTTCTTAAAATGAAAAAATGAAAAAAAAATTCATTTAAATTTTTTATAATTTATAAAGTTTTGATTTAATAATAACAAAATTATATTTTAATTTTAATTTTAAAAATTGTAAAAATTTAATTTAATCATTTAAAATTTATAAAAATATAAACTATTAAAATAATATAATTACATTTTTACTATCATAAAAATATATAATTTAATTCTAATCCCTAGAAAAAATTTTGATTTCACCTCTATTTGTGATATTATTAATTGTAATGGATGATACAATTTTATCATTGAATGGGATTGCCCAAGGCTATCTTGGGTAAGCTTGACATGAAATGTTTCTACGACCATTGGAGATATTATGTCGAGTACTTCTAATACAAGCTTCATTTATTTTAGATACATTCGCTGTTTTGGAAATTAAATTGCGGATTGGGTAGCTAAAAGCACAATAAAAGGTTTTTGTCCACTCAATTAGGAGTTCTGTGTTCCATTTGATTTGTTGAACCTATTATAATCTCATATTTGTTGAATGAAATATTTATGTTAAAAAAAATAAAAAAAATGTAATGAGTATATGAGATTTTATTACAGTGAAATACATATCAAATCTAGTATTAAATTTTAGAAAAATAAGATCTTATGATCGTTGAATGATGGTACACTAGATTTTTTTGAGAAATATGAGATGATTTTTTTTGTCGAAGCTTAAAAATATATTTTATATTTCAACTAAAACTAAGTGGCACAAACGTGGACGTATGGCCATGAAGTCATTTAGTTTCATAATTTAGTAGGGAGATGAAATTGTGCCATTTCTCACCATTCACACGCCAAAAATTTCTCCCGCCCATCTGCTAAAAGAAGAAAAGTTGTCCCGAAAAATTAAATTATAAACATTATTTTAATTTATTACCTTCTCTGATTACAAATGAATTACAAACTTATCAATTTCGACTCATTTAGTTTAAACCTGATTCAATCTAATTTTATTATGAAAAGTCAACGATTTAAATCTGTTTAATTCGAACTTAAAGTAATTTGAAAAAATAATTTGAAATAACCTAAATTTAAATTAAATATATTTCTTTCTAAAAAATTTAATAAAATAATACTTATAAACTAAACTATTATTTTGTTTTAATGTCTAACTTTTTATATGTAATTACATTGTCTATTATAAAAAAACATGCAATTCCAGCTTATATTATATGATCTTGATAGCAATTTTCAAATACAATAAATACCTAATAAAAATTATATTTTATCTATTTATTCTCAAATAAAATTATTAAGCGAAGAGAAATTATCAAAATACGATATAACGTTCCGAAAATATATATTTCAAAATCTTAAAAAATTTTGATTTTAATTTTACTTGACTTTAAAAAATTTAAAATTTTAGTTTCATTTGATTTTGGTTCTAATTTATTTAAAAATCCTAAAAATATATTAACAATAGAATATTTATAGTCATTATTTAAAATAATTAGAATAACAATAATTATTTTCATCTATTAAAAAATGTTTACTTTTTATGGTTTTATATATTATGGATTAATTAATTTAAATTTATAAAAAAATATTATATTTGTAACACCCCTTACCTGTATTCAACGCTGGAACAGGGTACGAGGCATTACCGGACTTATCATACAAACAAACAAACAATTCTGAGTTATAAATTTGCATCCAAATTAAAACCATTTGCTTTTAATCATAAAGTCCCTAATACTAGCCTACGAGGCCCAAAACATGCTTTGGAAGTGGTTCAGGACTAAATTGAGAACTTTAGAAAATTTTATAAAACTTAGAAAAATTTTCACTAAACAGGGGTCACACGCCTTTGTGGATATGGGACACGCCTGTGTGGGAAAGCCGTGTGGTCACACATGCCCATGTCCCGAACCCGTGTAACTCTCTGTTTGTCACCAAAGAACAAATTGAAGACACACGGCCAAGTCACACGCCCGTGTGCTAGGCTGTGTGGTCGATTTAAATTTTAAGATTTTTCATTAAATAGGTGCAGACTTCACATGCCCGGGACACACGCCCGTGTCCAAAGCCGTGGCCCTCACACGGTTAAGACACACGGTTGTGTCTCTGCCCGTGTACTCAATATTGGGCATTTTGTTTTACAAAAATTAGGGTGCAGGGGACACATGGCCTAAACACATGCCCGTGGGGCAAGCCGTGTGTCACACATGGCCTAGACACACGCCCGTGTGTGTAATAGCCCGGTTTTTAGTCTAGTCAGAACGGTGGTTTCGGGACCACAAATTCGAAGCAAAAAAAATTATTTTCTTATATTTTTATGGTCTACAATTTTATGGAATGATTCTGTGAAAATTTTGTTCGAAAATTTTGACGTTTGAGTACTCAATTTAGCAAAAAGGACTAAATTGCAAAAAAGTGCAAAACTTGAGTTCTAGAAGCTAGAGGTGTCTAATTGCTATGAATTTTTAAAATAGAGGTCCTTAGATGGTAATTAGACCATTACTTAAGTTAGTGGACAAAAATGGATATGAAGTAAGAGAAATTTTAGTGTTTTAAGAAAACGACATTTTGGTCATTTGGTAATTAAATGAATTAAAAAGCAGAAATCAAGCCAAAATCTTTGTCCATCTTCTATCCCAAGGCTGAATATCCCTAAGAATACATAGCTAGGGTTTTTTCATCTTCCAAGCTCGATTGTAAGTCTATTCTTGCCTCATTTTTAATGCTCTTTACATTTTTGAAGTCGTTGTAACTCGATCTATCTATTTCTACCACTAAATTAAGAAATAATCAAAGTTTAAATTTTTAACCATGATAGATATTTGTGTATTTTGATGTCTAATGGTAGAAAATGTATGTTAGATGTAAGATAAACAACATTTACTAAGTGATTTTTAATGAAAATGTCAAAAAGGACCTATTTGTAAAAGTGACAAAAATGAGTCGTAAAAGTGTGATTAAATGAAAATGTGGGCTGGTATGAGTATGAAAATGGTTTAGGTAGTCTTGGGTTTTGAAGAAATTGAGCACATTTCAATTTACAAGCCTAGGGACTAAATTGTAAAAATGTGAAACATTAGGGGCAAAAATGTAATTTTATCGTAATATTATTTTTGGACTGAATTGAACAATGTGTGTATTGAACAAGTTCAATTTTTCATTATAGATCAAGAAAAATGAGGTTCGGACCTAGATCGGGGAAAAAAAAGTGTTTGACGATTAGGTCAAATTCTACTATTTTTATACTGAGGTAAGTTTGTATGTAAATAATGCATTGTTATATTTACGTTTTAAATACTTTAATATTGTATGAATTGTGATTGACTCTTTGGATGTATTCGACAAATGTTCCGACAAGCGAGAATTCCCGGTTGAGCCTTAGGAATAAAATAGGATACGAGTGACATGTCACTAGGAACCCATGTGTTTATGTAATCCAAGTGCTGGTCTCGTACGTCCTTCCAGTGGCTGGGTATGTAGGCATATGTTGTGGATACTTGACAGCTTGTGTGAGCAGCACTGTGTAGTTACGTCCTGACTGACAGCTTGTGTAAGCAGGCCTGTGAATAGCTAAAAAATGAACCTATATGTATTATGAGACGTGAGGTAGCTTTGGCTACATGTATGAAACTTATGTGTAAAATTTCTGAGTATCCGTTAATATTCCGAGTTTCCAATGGGAATGTCAAAGTTGTGAAAGACTCTGGTTATAGTGTGAGTTGTTACAGGTATGTACGTAAAACTCATACGTAATATGTGATGAAACTTTGGTAAGGTTGTGATTGAGTAAGTTATGACTATAAGATTTTAGTATCATTCATGCTAATTTTCATCATGTTTATTGTACGTCAAATGTGTGGTTATGGTACTTATTATTTGCATAGGAACTCACTAAGCTATATAGCTTACTCCCCTTCCTGTCCCTTGTCTTATAGTGTCACCAAACTGGCTCGGGATTCGGAGATCGACTCACACTATCAACAATTATTTTGGTACCAATGATTTCAACATTTTAAGTTATGGCATGTATAGGGGACTTGGTTATTTTGTTATGTGTCATAATTGATTTCGCCAAATGTGTTGGCTTATTGGCTTATATTGGTTGAAAGTTCATTTTTGTATAAGGCCATTTGAAATTGGCTACTATTGGTATAAGTAATTTATATGATGATGTCTTTCAGGAAAGTGGAAACTTGCATGATTTAAGTTGATGAATACGTAATGTTTGTGTATAATAGATGGTAGTATGTGAATGATGTGTTGATGTCTTGCTTGTGGATAATTTGGTTGTATGTATATGCTTTGTTTGGTGCTATGTTGAGTTGTGTAGGTGTGTGCATAAAAGGGTGGCAAAATGGCTTGGTAAATAGCCTTATTTTTGTCCACACGGGCAGACACACGGCTTGCCCCACGAGCATGTGTTTAGGCCGTGTGTCCCCTGCACCATAATTTTTACAAAACAAAATGCTCAAAATTGAGCACACGGGCAGAGACATGGGTGTGTGTCTCAGCCGTGTGGATGACACGGCCTCAGGCACGGGGGTGTGTCTTGGACGTGTGAAGTCTGCACCTATTTTATGAAAAATCATAAAATTTAAATCGACCACACAACCTAGTACTCGGGCGTGTGACTTAGCCTTGTGTCTTCAATTTGTTCTTGGGTGACAAGCAGAGAGTTACATAGGTTCGAGACACGGGCATGTGTGACCACACGACCTGCCCACAAGGGTGTGCCTCAAATCCACACGGGCGTGTGACTCCTGTTAGGACAAAAATTTTCTAAGTGTTGTAAAATTTTTTAAAGTTTTCGGTTTAGTCTCGAACCATTTTCAAAGCATGTTTTGGGCCTTGTAGCTCGTATTAAGGACTTTATGATTAAATGCAAAATTTTTTAATTTGGACGAAAATTTACAGCTCGGAAATGTATGTTTCCTTGTGTTTAAGTCCGGTAATTCCTCGTACCCTATTCTGGCGTTGAATATGGATAAGGGGTGTTATAGTGTGTCTACCCATGTGGACAAAAAAAGGCTATTTACCAAGCCATTTTGCCACCCTTTAATGCACACACCTACACAACATAACATAGCACCAATCCAAGCATATACATATAACTAGCATCCACAGCCAAGACATCAACTCATCATTTATGAAAGGCAACATTTTATAAATATACTTATAACCAATGTTGACTCATTTCAAATGACCCTATACAAAATGAACCACTAACCAATATAAGCCAACACATTTGGCCAAATCAATATGACACATAACAAAATGACCAAGTCCCCTATACATGCCATAACTCAAAAGGTTGAATTCATTGATACCAAAATAATTGTTGATAGTGTGAGTGGATCTCCGACGGTCTCCAAACCCTGAGCTAGCTTGGTGACACTATAAGACAAGGCAAAAGAAGGGGAGTAAGCTATATAGCTTAGTAAATTCCTATGCAAATAATAACCATCATAACCACACAATTAACATACAATTAACATGATGAAGATTAGCATGAACGTTATAAAAAATCTCATGGTCATAACTTACTCAATCACAATCCTACCAAGAGTTCATCACATATTGAGCTCATTACTTATAAGTTTTACGTACATACCTGTACCAACTCGCAACATAACCATATCTTTTCACAACTTTAACATTCCGATTGAACACTGGGAATATTAACGGATACTCGAAAATCTTGCACACAAGTGCTGTATATGTAGCCGAAGGTACCTCATATCTCATAATACATATGGGCTCGTTTTTTAGCTATTCACGGGCCTGCTCACACAAGCTGTCAGTTAGGACGTAGCTACATAGTGCTGCTCAAACGAGCTGTCAGGTATCTGTAACACATGCCGGACTACCCAGCCACTAGTAGGATGTACGAGACCAGCACTTGGATTACATAATCGCATATACACATGGGCTCCTAGTGGCATGTCAATTGTATCCTATTCTATTCCTAAGGTTCAACCGAGATTTCCCGCTTGTCAAAACTTTGTTGAATACATCCAAAGATTCAATCACAATTCATACAGTATTAAAGTATTTAAAACATAAATATAACAATGCATTATTTATATACGAACTTACCTCGATACAAAAGTAGTAAAATTTGACCTAATTGTCAAACACTTTATTTTTCCCCCGATCTAGGTTCGAACCTCATTTTTCTTGATCTATAATAACAAATTTAACTCATTTAACACTCACATGATCCAATTTGGCCCAAAAATATCTTATGACAAAATTACATTTTTCCTCTAATATTTCACATTTTTACGATTTAGTCCTTAGGCTTGTAAAATAAAATGTATTCAATTTCTTCAAAACCTAAGCCTAGTCGAACCAATTTCATACTCATATCAGCCCACATTTTCCACTTAATCACACTTTTACTACTTATTTTATAGCTTTTACAAATAAGTCCTTTATGATATTTTTACTGAAAATCACTTAGCAAAAGTTGTTTATCTAACACCAAACATGCATTTTCTACCATTAGACATCAAAATACACAAATATATAACATGGATAAAATTTTAAACTTTATTTTTCTTTCAAATTAGTCCTTGAAATAGCTAAATTAGGTTACAAGGATCTCAAAAACATGAAAATCATTAAAAACGGGGCTAGAACGGACTTACAATCGAGCTTGGAAGCTTGAAAAACCCAAGCTATGTCTTCCCCTTGTAAATTTGTCCAAGGGATGAAATTGAAGCAGATGGAGATGTTTTATTTAGTAAATTTCTTTCTTTATTTGACAAATGACTAAAATGCCCTTCACTTAAAACTTTGCAATTTTACCCTACCATGTCCATTTTTGTCCAACTTAGAGTAAAATGGTCTAATTACTATTTAAGGACCTCCAATTTAAATTTCCATAAGAATTAGACACCTCTAGCTTCTAGAACACACATTTTGCACCTGTTGCAGTTTAGCCCTATTAGTCAAATTGGACACCTTATCGATAAAATTTCTTAACGAAATTTTCACACAATCATTCAATCATACTGTAGACCTTAATACAATATCACAATAAATATTTCTACTTCAGATTTGTGGTCTCAAAACCATTGTTTCGATTAGACCCTAAAACAGACTATTACAACTCTCCCCCCTTTAGAGATTTTCGTCCCCTAATATCTTACAAGAAAATAGATTTGGGTACTGTTTTCTCATAGCTTCCTCAAGTTCCCACGTAGCTTCTTTGACCCCATGTATTTGCCACAAAACTTTCACCAAGGCTATACTTTTATTTCTCAACTGTTTAACTTTTCGAGGTAAAATCTTGATCGGTTCCTCACCATAAGTCATATCAGGTCGAATCTCAATCTCTATTGGTGAAATCACATGTGAGGGATTAGAACGGTATCGTCACAACTTCGACACATGAAATACATTATGAATCCTTTCTAACTCTGTCGGTAAAGCTAACCGATATGCCATTGGCCTTATTCTTTCAGTAACCTCATACGGCCCAATGAAACGTAGACTTAACTTGCCTTTACGGCCAAATCTCAGAACCTTATTCCATGGAGATACTTTCAGGAATACTTTATCACTGATCTGAAATTTAATCTCTTTTCTTTTCAAATCTGTGTACGACTATGGTTGATTTGAAACGGCTTTCAAACAGTCATGAATTACCTTTCCTTTTTCTTCAGTTTCTCTAACCAAGTCAACCTCATGAATCTGTTTCTCACTAAGTTCTGTCCAATACAACGGAGTTCAACACTTGTGGCCATACAATGCTTCATACAGTGCCATCTTTATACTTGACTGAAAACTATTGTTATAAGCAAATTCGACCAATGGTAGGTATTTTTCCCAACTACCTTCGAATTCTAAAACGCAACATCGGAGAATATCTTCAAGAATCTGGATTACTCTTTCGGATTAACCGTTGGTTTGAGGATGAAAAGTGGTACTAAAATTTAACTTCGTACCCAAAGCTTCTTGTAATTTCTTCAAAAATCTCGAAGTAAATCTCAGACCTCTATCTGAAATAATAGAAATAGGCACCCCGTGCAATCTAACAATTTCAGCAATGTATAATTCAACTAGCTTGTCAAGTGAATAGTCAGTGCGTACCAGAATAAAATGAGTTGATTTTGTCAATCTATCAACAACAACCTAGACGGCATCTTTTTTTTTTTGGAGTCGAAGGCAAACTTGTTATGAAGTCCATCGTAATCCTATCTCATTTCCACTCGGGTACCATCACTGGATGAAGTAAACTGGAAGTTACTTGGTGTTCGGCTTTTACTTGTTGGCAAATCAAACATCTTGAAACAAACTCCGAAATATCTCGTTTCATACCTGACCATCAATACAATTTCTTCAAATTATTATACATTTTTGTACTACCTAGATGAATTGATAAACAACCACTGTATGCCTCAAGTAAAATTTTTTGAATAAGATCATCATTTTTTGGTACACATACTCTATCTCGGAACATCAAACAATTATCTAAATCGATACGAAAGTCTGATTCACTATCCAATTCACACTGAGGTCTTTTGGCCTGCAATTCACTATCATTTTTCTAAGCTTCACAAATTTGTTGAAGAAATATCGGTTTAGGTCTCAACTTCGAAAAAATTAAACCATCATTAGACAAAGTCAGTTTCGTATTCATAGCTCTCAAAGTAAACAAGGACTTTCTGCTCAAAGTATCTGCGACTACATTTTTCTTTCTTAGATGATAGTCAATCACTAGTTCATAATCTTTCAGTAACTCAAGCCATCTTTTTTTTCGCAAGTTTAGATCTTTATGAGTCATCAAATATTTTAAACTCTTATGGTCAGTAAAGATATGGAATTTCTCACTGTACAAATGATGACACCAAATTTTCAAAGCAAAAACAATGGCGGCTAGTTCCAAATCGTGCGTTGGATAATTCTTCTCATGATGTTTCAATTGTCACGAGGCATAAGCTATCACTTTGCCCTCTTGCATCAATACACAACCCAAACCATTCAATGAAGCATCGCTATAAACCACAAATTCCTTTCCCGATTCAGGATGTACTAAAACTGGTACCTCAGTAAGTAATGCTTTCAATTTCTCAAAACTTTGCTGACATTTTTTGGACCATTCAAATTTAGCATCTTTTTGCAAAAACTTGGTCATAGGAGTAGCAATCATCAAAAATCCCTTGACAAAACGTTGGTAATAACCGACTAAACCCAAAAGCTTCTAACTTCAGATACATTCGTTGGCAGTTTCCATTCAACAATTGTCGAAATCTTACTTGGATCAACCTGAATACCATCACCTAAAATGATATGTCCCAAAAATCTGACTTCTCAGAGCCAAAACTCACTTTTACTGAATTTAGCTAACAATTACTTATCCCTCAACATCTACAATACAGTTCTCAAGTGCTCGGTATGCTCGTACTCATCTCGAGAATAAATCAGGATGTCATTGATGAACAAAACCATAAACTTATCTAAATACGGTCAGAAAATTCGATTTATCAAGTCTATAAAAATGGAAGGAGCATTAGTTAGTCCGAAAGGCATAACAAGAAATTTATAATGCCCATACCTTGTCCTGAAAACAGTCTTCGGCACGTCTGACTCTTTAACTCTCAACTGATAGTAGCCAGATTTCAAATCAATCTTCGAGAATACCGTTGCTTCTTTCAAATGATCAAACAAGTCATCAATTCTCGACAAGGGATACTTGTTCTTTATAGTCACCTTGTTAAGCTATCGATAATTGATACAAAGTCTCAAAGATCTGTCTTTCTTCTTTACAAATAACACTGGAGCACCCTAGGGAGAAAAATTAGGTCTCGCAAAACCCTTATCTGTCAACTCTTGCAACTGAGCTTTCAATTCTTTCAATTTAGTTAGAGCCATCCTATACGAAGCAATCGATATTGGTGAAGTCCCAGGTACTAAATCAATAGCAAACTCAACCTCTCTAATCGGAGGTAACCCAAGCAACTCCTTCAGAAACACATCCGAATATTCACAGACTATTGGCACTGATTCAATTTTTAATTCAGACATTTTTGTATTCAACACATAAGAAAGATAAGCTTCACAACCTTTCCTTACATACCTTTGAGTAGACATAGACAAAATCACAGTAGGCGATTCACTTGATTCATCGGTTTCAACCCAAAGAACTTCACCATTTTCATATTTCAATTCAATTGTTTTCTGTCTACAATTTACTATGGCATCATGTAGTGTCAACCAGTCCATACCCAAAATAACATCGAATTCGTCAAATGGAAACAACATTAAGTCAGCTAGAAAATAGTGACCTTGAATCATCAAAGGACAATTCTTGCAAACTTTATCAACTAGCACATACTTGCCTAAAGGGTTTGACACTTTAATCATAAACTCAGTAAACTCAAAAGGCAAATTCTTACTAGATATCAAATTCACACAAACATAAGAATGAGTAGTTCCAAGATCAATCAATGCAATAAAATTAGTATCATAAAGAGAAAATATACCAGTAATCACATCGGGAGATGATGCATCCTCACGAGCACGAATGGCATAAGCTCTAGCAGGTTCTCTAGCCTCAGATCTCACGGCTGTATCTTTCATCACACCTTTATTGCTAGTTCCATTCCTAGTATTTCTCGGTGGCCTACCCCTATTGGTTGTATTACTCAGCCTTGCACTCGAAAATTGTTCTTTCTCAACCATTTCAGGGCAATCTTAGATAAAATTCTCTTGAGAACCACACTTGAAACAAGCTCAATCATTCATCCTAGACTTGCCGGGGTGTCTTCTTTCACAATGCTGACATTCCAGTCTGTTAGACCTAACATTACCCACACTTGCCATTGAAGTAGCTTGAGTTTTCAGACCCGAATATTGTTTCCCGCGGTCTCTGTATGAATACCCAGTTGAAATATTCGAACGAGAATACATTTCTCTAGATTTCTCTAGCTGAGATTGAAATGACTTACTCATCAGTCTTTTTCTTGCATCTCTAGCCTTACTCTCGGCCTTTACTTTCTCTTTGCTTAGCTCTTCGGCTTTGCAAGCTCGTTCAACTAATACAACAAATTCTTTTAGTTCCAAGATTCCAACTAACAATCGAATGTCCTCATTCAGTCCATCTTCGAACCTTTTACACATAATAGCTTTGGAGGAAACACACTCTTGAGCATACTTACTGAGCCTGACAAATTCTTGCTCATACTCTGTCACTAACATTCGATCCTGTTTCAGCTCAAGAAATTCTTTACATTTCTGATCGATGAACCGCTGGCTGATATATTTCTTTCGAAATTCCTCCTGAAAGAATTCCCATGTAACCCTCTCCCTTGGTACCATAGATACTAGTGTCTTCCACCAGTGATATGCTGTGTCCCTTAATAATGATATAGCACATTTCAAGCATTCTTCGGGTGTACATGATAACTCATCATGTAACACCCCAAACCCGGCCTAGAAGTTATGACCGGATCCGGTGCGCCACATTGATGCGTTCAAAACATTCCGTATTACTTAGTTTGGAAAACTTAGTTGGTGTTTGTAAAAGACACTTTTGAAAGTAGGTTAAAGTGAATGGAAGCTGTACACCAGGTAGGAAACCGGAAAAGAGGAGGTGAATCCGTCGGACTGCTTAAGTACCAAGCTCCCTTCGGATCCAATCCTAGACATGTACACCGCCATTGCCACACTCTAACATCTCGTATGATGTTGAGAAAACCATTTTGGTTAAGTCCATCTTAAGAGAAAAATGTTTAAGTTTGAAAACGTTTACTTAGCGGAAGCCTTATTTGTAATCGTGTTGTTTGAAATCTCTTAATGTTTTTGAAAACGCGTCCTAGAGCTAATCCACTTCAATAGTTATCCCAGTTCATTTTTATCATAATAAAAATAAATCAAAACCATAAAATAATTAAGCGGCCTTATTACATTTTAAAAACCCAAAACCATAAATGAAAATAAAAGACGTCCAGTTCATCAGAAGGAAACTGAATTTACGGAAACAAGTGGCCACTCCGAGTCCCTCACGGCTCCAAGCCCACTATGGTTGGGGATTACCTGCAAAGATGAAAATGGAAGGGTGAGTTTGGGGAAACTCAAAGGTGTAATTAACCCAACCATAGCCTAAATCAGTTCAAACCACAGAGACAGAATAAGTTGGCCTTAGCCTGCAATGCAGTTTTAATATAGCCCATAGGCCCAGAATAGAACATAATAGATATATCATGCTTATGCAGAAACCCAACCCATATCCAACCATGTACACCCCCATACCATCCTTACGCCATGTGGGAGATTACTCGACCCACCCAACCGCTACACGCCACAGAAATATGCAGCATGGCTGCCAGATACAGAAAATGTGACAGAGTCACTAGATACAGATATATGTGGCAAAGCCACCAGAACAGATGTATGTGGCAAAGCCACCAGAACAGATAATTTGTGGCATAGCCACCAGGACGCTTCCTCCACAACATAACCCATGTCCCCATACAACAGATATACATTCATGTCATACATCATACAGAATATCATCAACATGCTTTTCAGACATAATTAACCCTAGGGGTATTTAGGTCATTTTACACCTAGGGGTATAACAGTAATTTTTCATACATGAGGGTAGTCTAGTAATTTGTCTATTCTTAGGGTTTTCATGCATATTTTCACTATTTACGTATATTCAGAACCACTTACCGCACATACTTACCGAGTTGGACCCGTTGGCCCATTAACTGACTTTTGGCCCATTAAGCCCAAAATTGTCAAAATGCACGGATTGGTGCACTTTGCAGTCTTATCATCACGGAATACCAGAATTAATAACCCCTTTCCTCTTACGAGCATTCGTACACTCGTAAGTTTCCAAAATACCAGCTTTTCGGTATTTCGGCTTTTCGACTTTTGCCGATCTAGTCTAAAGAAGTGTATAGATTACACACCTGTTTTGCGATTTCCTCAACGAGATCTACACACGAACTGCCTACAATTGAATCACTAAAATATTACTCTAAATACCAAAATAACACCAAGTACTTAATCCCTTACCATATTCGGCCAAACATGCTTAAAACCCCTATTGCCCTTACCTTGATGCCGAGAGATGGTTAACTCCGAAGATCCGATCGTTCCACTTGTCCAAGCCCTTGATCAACCGCCTCTAAATCACACTATACCAATATAAAATAGTTATCATGACCCCCCTTAGGGTTATAAGTCCAAATCGATAGCCTCCCTAGATTTTAGGGACTTTGGCTTTTTCCTAACTTGAAAAATAAGACTAGATTTGGAGTGATGAGCACTTACCACTTATTCCTTTCTGCTTTCAACGTAGATCTGATGCAGATTTAACCTTTAAACAATGGTAGAACTTGAATCCAGAAGCTTTGAAGTTTCGGCTATAAGTCCCTAACTCTATAGTAGTTTTGACTTTTCTAGGTGATATAGAAAATAATGATTTGAGGCTATAACCCTGGGTAATGTTGTCGATAGATATTAGGGTTTAGAGGAAAGGAATGATGATCAAAAGGAAAAATATTGAAGGATATGGCTTTGGAAAAACGGCACGAGAGTATAGCTTTCGGGATTTGAGATTTGAGGTTCGGCTTTAGTCTAAAAAGAATTAATGGAGGAAAATGGTGTAAAGTAGGGTGGAGATGAACAAAAGGTTTGAAAGGTTCAGCTATGGAGAAAAAGAATAAGAAAATATGGATAAAGAGAGAAGGTGAAAAAATAGCAGCAAACGGCACAACTCCCTCCCTGTAGCCGAATTTATACTAGCACTTTAACCTAGCCGAATTTGCCCCCTTAAAGAATCCCTTGGCCGGCCACCTCTTGCTCTTCAAGAGTCCAATATTCGGCCAACACTATCCTCCTTGATCAGCTCCTAAATCCTCTCCCTTATCCCCTCCTTACTCAATCTCCCGAGCAACTCAAACTCCTCCCGACAGGACTTTCACTTTAGCTCCACTACTTACCTTTTCTCATTTATAAAAATTAATCCCTTGTTTTGCTGTTATTGTGGCTTGAACCCGGTCCTCCCAAGCTTACACACGCCACCTACATCCCTTCCAGCAAGCGTCACTTAGCCACTTTACCACATGCTTCCTTGTGATCCATTTTACACAATTAATTCCTAAAAGCCTAATTTAACAGAACCCCTTTCTCCTATAGAATTAAAATTAATTAAAACTACCGAGTTTTATCCTAAGCTTGGGCCTTCTAGAGGCCCACTATCATAATAAATCCTACACATAACAAGCAGAACACAGAATTTTAAATTTTACAGATTTTTTTTCAAAGTTCCCGAAAATTGGGCCGTTACACATCAAATACCTTGATAGTATTCTCAAGCAAGAACTCGACTCTCTCAAGGTCATCATCTACATTTGCTCTAAATTCTCCAGCCCCTTACTTTAGAATCTTAGCAACTGGAGGCTTATTTAGTCTTACTAATTCCACACCTTAAGGAGCTACGGGAATTGATTGGGGATAAGGAGGGGGTGGAGGATATTGAGCATTCGGATTTGTTCAAACAAACTCCGAATACCACTCGTTCATCATGTGGAGGAAGGCTTTTCTAGCCCCTCTTCATTGACTAACCATGGGAGGTCTATTTTCAGATGACGCTGTCCCTTGTGTAGGAGCCGGCGCATTACTTTCTATATTATCAGCTACAGCTCGGTCAGGATCCATTTACTATATGAAAACATAATTTAAAATATTTAGGAGTCATCACACTATCCCAATCCATATATGGCATGTATAACTAGACTCTTACACACGCTACGCTAGTCCGAGAATTGACTAAATCCTAGCTCTGATACCACTAAATGTAACACCCCTTGCCCGTATTCAATGCCGGAACAGGGTACGAGGCATTACCAGACTTATCATACGAACAAACATACAATTATGAGTTATAAATTTGCTTCCAAATTAAAACTATTTGCTTTTATTCATAAAGTCCCTAATACGAGCCTATGAGGCCCAAAACATGCTTTAGAAGTGGTTCAGGACTAAACCGAGAGCTTTAGAAAATTTTACAAAACATAAATTTTTTTTCACTAAACAGGGATCACACGCTCGTGTGGATATGGGACACACCTGTGTGGGAAGGCCGTGTGGTCACACAAGCCCGTTTCCTGAACCTGTGTAACTCTCTGTTTGTCACCAAAGAACAAATTGAAGACACACGGCCAAGTCACACGCCCGTGTGCTAGGCCGTGTGGTCGATTTAAATTTTAAGATTTTTTATTAAATAGGTGTAGACTTCACACGCCTAGGACAGAGGCCCGTGTCCAGAGCCGTGGCCCTCACATGACTGAGAGACACGACCGTGTCTCTACCCGTGCCCAAAGCCGTGGCCCTCACACAACTGAGAGACACGACCGTGTCTCTGCCCGTGTACTGAATATTGGGAATTCTGTTTTGCAAAAATTAGGGTGCAGGGGACACACGACTAAACACATGCTCTTGGGGCAAGCCGTGTGTCACACACGGCCTAGACACACACTCGAGTGTCTACCCGTGTGGACAAAAATAAGGCTATTTACCAAGCCATTTTGCTACCCATTAATGCATACACCTACACAACATAACATAGCACTAATCCAAGCATATACATACAACTAACATCCACAACCAAGACATCAACTCATCCTTCATGAAAGACATCATTTTATAAATATACTTATAACCAATATTGGCTCATTTCAAATGACCTTATACAAAATGAACCTCTAACCAATAAAAGCCAACACATTTGGCCAAATCAATATGACACATAACAAAATGACCAAGTCCCCTATACATGCCATAACTCAAAAGGTTAAATTCATTGATACCAAAATAATTGTTGATAGTGTGAGTGGATCTCCGATGGTCTCCAAACCCTGAGCTAGCTTGGTGACACTATAAGGCAAGGGAAAGGAAGAGAAGTAAGCTATATAGCTTAGTAAGTTCCTATGCAAATAATAAGCATCATAACCACACAATTAACATACAATTAACATGATGAAGATTAGCATGAACGTTATAAAAAAATCTCATAGTCATAACATACTCAATCACAATCCTACCAAGAGTTCATCACATATCGAGCTCATTACTTATGAGTTTTACGTACATACCTGTACCCACTCGCAACATAACCATATCTTTTCACAACTTTGACATTCCCGTTGAACACTCGGAATATTAACGGATACTCAGAAATCTTGCACACAAGTGCCATATATGTAGCCGAAGCTACCTCATATCACATAATACATATGGGCTCGTTTTTTAGCTATTCACTACCTGCTCACACAAGCTGTCAGTTAGGACGTAGCTACACAGTGCTGCTCACACAAGTTGTTAGGTATCTGCAACACATGCCAGAATACTCAGCCATTGGTAGGACGTACAAGACCAGCACCTAGATTACATAATCGCATATACACATGGGTTCCTAGAGACATGTCACTCGTATCCTATTCTATTCCTAAGGTTCAATCGAGATTTCTCGCTTGTCAAAACTTTGTCAAATACATCCAAAGAGTCAATCACAATTCATACAGTATTAAAGCATTTAAAACATAAAAATAACAATGCATTATTTACATACGAACTTACCTCGGTACAAAAATAGTATAATTGGACCTAATCGTCAAACACTTTATTTTTCCCTCGATCTAGGTTTGAACCTCATTTTTCTTGATCTATAATAACAAATTTAACTCATTTAATACTCACATTATTCAATTTGGCCCAAAAATCATATTATGGTAAAATTACATTTTTGCCGCTAATGTTTCACATTTTTACGATTTAATCCCTAGGCTCTTAAAATGAAATGTATTCAATTTCTACAAAACCCAAGCCTAGCCAAACCAATTTCATACTTAGATCAGCCCACATTTTCCACTTAATCACACTTTTACAACTTATTTTATAACTTTTACAAATAAGTCCTTTTTGACATTTTTACCGAAAATCACTTAGCAAAAATTGTTTATCTAACACCAAACATGCATTTTCTACCATTAGACATCAAAATACACAAATATCTAACAGGGGTAAAATTTTAAACTTCATCTTTCTTTCAAATTAGTCATTGAAATAGCTAGATTAAGTTACAAGGATATCAAAAACATGAAAATCATTAAAAACGGGGCTAGAATGGACTTACAATCGAGCTTGGAAGCTTGAAAAACCCTAGCTATGTCTTCCCCTTCTAAATTTTGGCCAAGGGATGAAATTGAAGAAGATGGAGATGTTTTATTTAGTAAAATTTGTCTTTATTTGACAAATGACTAAAATGCTCTTTACTTAAAACTTTGCAATTTTACCCTACCATGTCCAATTTTGTCCAAATTAAAGTAAAATGGTCTAATTACTATTTAAGGACCTCCAATTTAAATTTTCATAGCAATTAAACACCTCTAGCTTCTAGAACACATATTTTGTGCCTATTGCAATTTAGTCCTATTAGTCAAATTGGGCACCTTATCGATAAAATTTCTTAACGAAATTTTCACACAATCATTCAATCATACTATCGATCTTAAAACAATATCACAATAAATATTTCTACTTCAGATTTGTGCTTTCAAAACCACTGTTCTGATTAGACCCTAAAACGCGCTATTATAATATTTTATTTCAAAATTATTTCTCATAATTATTAATTTTATAATAAACTTAAATAGATTAAATAATTTACCTAACTTTGATTTAATCATATTTAAAATTAATAAATTTAATTTTATCGACTTTAAGAGTCAAACCTAAATCATGCAAGTAACTTGATTCTCAATTTATCTGATTCAACACAATCATTATATTAAATTAAAATTGAATGACTAAACATGAAATGACCAAAACATGATAGGAAATGAACCTAAAATGATCCAACCAGAATTACTTATGCACCACAATGTCATTACATTTATACATTGACCTATTCAATTGTATGAAATGGTTGATTGATTAATTGTATAATTCATTTAATTTGATCAATTGTAATTGTATAAATCATTAAATTGGATCAATGATTGTACAATGAAAGTCATAATATACAATAGCATTTGTTGCTAGAGGATTGTATAATTTATCGTTTCTCTTAAATGGATAAAAAAATTAAAACTAAATATCGATGGTCCAAAGTTCTTATATATTTCACAATATGGTATTGAATTCCAAACATGTATACTCAATGTAATGTTTACATGTATCGATTCAATTGGATCAATGATTGTACAAGTAATTATACAATTTATTCAATTGGGTCAATGGTTGTATGATTAATGTCATAATTCATTTGATTACGCTAGTAATTAGAGGAATATTTAATTGATCAATACTTTTACAAATACTTATACACTACAATGTCATTACATTCATACATAGATTCATTCAATTAGATCAATGGTTGTACAGTTAATGTCATAACTCCAACTACATTAGTAATCAGAGAAATGTACAATTGACAAATACTCTTCAAATTACTTGTACACCACAATGTTAGTACATTAGTATATAAACTCATTTCAATTGGATCAATTTCATAATAATTCATTTACGTTACTAGTTAAAGGAATGTACAATTGATCAATACTTTAAAATTGATAAAAATTTAAAATTAAACATCACCATACAAACTTATAAATTCTAATATTCTAGTAATAATGTATGTCAAATGTCAATAATACCCTTATAAAGTAAAATTACCATTTTTCCCCTTCAAAAGTCTTTCCTGATTAAGTCCAAAACTTTAAAAATAAACTATTAAACTAATTCATGACTCTAAAAAAGCCCAACTTCCAATAAATTCAAATAATTAAAAAATTCTCGCTCTAACATTGAGAACAATATTTTTGGATTCATATCATACGACAAATAAAAAAATGAGGTGTTATAAGGTCACTTGATTGCAACAAAGGAAATATTGAGATATGTCAAAGGTGCTATGGATCATTGTTTACTTTATACACTCTTTCAAAATTCAAAATTGGTTAGTTATTCAAATAGTGATTATGGTGGGAACATGGATGATCACAAAAACACATCCGAATATTTAATTTAGGCTCTACAACATTTTCATGGTCATCGAAAAAGCAAAAAATGGTAGCTCTCTCAACATGTGAAGTAAAATACATAGTGGTTGGAACATGCACTTGTTAAGAAATTTGGTTAAAGAATATGTTGAGGCAAGTTTTGGGAGCAGTGACCATTGCACTTGGCACTACACATGTTTTATAACTTGATTTATTTGTTGGCATGTTCGAACAAAATATCTTGGTTATTTACATCCATCTTTTTGAGCATTTTGCATATAATATCTTGTGTTTATTATTGGAAAAGAGATTGAATCAAACAAGATTATTTTTTAAGGATTTTTATGTAATTTACTTACCTTATATATTGAGATACGCAATCTAAGATGATATGGGCGGATTTTATGAAGATTTATCTCAATCCTTTGTGTCATTGCATAAAAGGAATTTATTTCATGAGATTTGGGAAAATCTTTATGGTTTAAAATTTATTTAGTGAAGTTGGATTCGTGCTTTACATATGGAAAGCTTGTTCAACCTTGATAGTAATTTTATTATTGAGCCAAGTATGTGAGCAATTGCTCACACAGTGCTAGTGGTAGTGGGCACTACGGCTTGCATTACAATTGACAACATAACTTGCCATATTGAAGTTGACAATTTTGAAACAAAATCTTTGGGGTTTCGATGATGTTGATAATGTGAAAGTATGAAGGCTCGACTATGAAGGTTAATCCATTTGAAGAAACTTATTTTGAAAATTGGATTGGATTGGATCAAACAATTGGATCCCTTGGATTATAGAGATTTGATTAGGATAGCATTAAAGATATATCTCTGGTAGTCCACTTTAAATTGATTATTATTATATTGTATCCTACTATTTTAATTGTCGGTAAATAGGGGAATTGATTGTAATTGATCTAGTATGTTAGAAAGTTTCAAAACTCTTATATATTTGAGAGACTTTTATAGGTTTTGTACTGAGTATTGAGAACACTTATCTGTTCATTGTGGGATGTATTTTATGAGTGCATTTGAAAGAGTAAACAAGTTTGTTGCTTGGTTTATTGCCAAAATTCTCAGTGGGATAATTTAGAGGTAAGTAATCTAGATTTTTAGGTACAAAAGTGAGGTTGCTATGCCAAGGTGTGGTGGGACTTGAATCACTTGTTGTATTAGGATTAAAGATAACATATTTACTCATTAAGCTAGGCTCCGTAAAAATAGCGAACCCAAACTGCGAAAATAAACTTTTTAATTCTTTTTTTTTTTGTTCTTATCATCATGTCACCTTTAGTTGCCCTTATAGCCATCATTTACGTTATCACTCATTTTCTTTTCAAATATCGTTTCCAACAAAATATTTTAGACAAATTATCTCTTATATAAAAAAAGTTCAATTATAACAAATGACCAAATTCTCTTGCAAAGAATTTATGTCCTACAACTAAAGCAACCATATCAAGCAAGTGAAGAGTAAAAATGTAAAATTAATTTATTGCCAGACAAAAGATGAATTGATAAACATTTTTGTCAATCATTGAAAACGGATGTATTCCATCAATTTAAAGAAAACTTGAAATGAGATTATTAGAGTCAAACCGACTTTAAATTGATAAAGCATTCAAATAGGATTATGAGTTGGCTTGCAAGGGGGCAAAAGTATGATGAATTTAGGTTGAAAATTCATGGGCAGAAATAAGGTAGGAAAAAGCTAGTTTACAAAGTTTTTACAAAGGTCACGTGGCATGAATTTAATTGAAGCATTATCCATAATAAATAACATTAATGGATAAATATGGCAGCAAATTGAATTTGTTGGAAGGGTCTTAGGCGGTGTGTCAAGCCTATAAATTTATAGGAGTGTGCATAGTGTAAATGTTGTGTGTGCATAAGCAAAGTGTGATAAATAAGTTTGGCTGGGGTTGGAGCAAGTGGGCGAGAATTAGGATTTTTTACAAAACAAATTAATTATGAAAATAAGAATTTGTGATAGTATTTTATTGGTGTAATTTGATATATTGACGACGCCAAATTAAAATGTGATAAATTAAATTAATGAGATATTTGATATCTAAATTTCCTATTTAGATTGACTTCTAAAAAAAAGCTTTAAGGGTGTCGTTTGACAGTGTAACGACAGCAAACCTTAAATAGGGTTAATTGCTTTGTAAACTCTCATTGTTTATTATTTTCTTTTTATTCCCTGTCAACATAAAAAATAGAGAGGCCTCTTATCAATTAGTCCAAAATTTTTTTTACCTAGAAGTATTTTTGTAAAAAAAGGTGATTCCAACAACAAATAAATTTTATTTATTTTTTGAAAAATAATTTTTCTATTTAAATTATGTTTGACATAGCAGTTAGCGGTATTCATAGTAGTTTTCTTTCGCTCACATTTTATTTGGAAACTATAAATTTAACTAATAATTATAATTTATACATAATAATATTTTTCTAAAGCTTTTATAATTATCCTTAATATTAATTTAATTTACATATACGAGATAAAATTTTAATTATAAAAACTTTAGAAAAATCTTATTACGTATAATTTATAATTATTAGTTGAATTTATAGTTTCAAAATATAATGTGAACAAAAGAAAATTACTATGAATACTGTTAACGGTTATGTAAGATATAATTCAAACAAAAAAATTATTTTTCAAAAAATAAATAAAATCTATTTCCAGTTGGAATCAATTTTTTACAAAAATACTTTTTGGTAAAAATTTTTTTTGGACTAATTCGTATAAGACTTCACTATTTTTGGTGTTGAAATAGAATAAAAAATAATAATAAGGAAGGTTTATGAAGCAATTATCCCTATTTAAGGTTTAGTGTCGCCACACTCTCAAGGAAGACCTTAAAGTTCTTTTTCAACAGTCAATGAGAAATTTACTTATCAGGTCTTGGAATATTTTAATTTATCATATTTCAGTTTGATGTTGCGTGCTTAGTATTGCTTTTAAGAAACCATTTTGGGACAAAAAAAATACTTTTTATATAAAAGCATTCCTAAACAAGTTACTTTTTAAAAGAAAAAATGCTTCTTCTAAGTAAAAAATTAGCCCAAAAATACTTTTTTTAAGAAGTTGGAAATTTTAAGTTCTCCTCAAAAACACTTTTTTTCTAAAAACATTTTTGAGAGCATTACTAAATTAAGCCTAAAAGAAATAGTAGCAGCAACATAAGAAAAATATTGACATGTGTTTGTGTTGTTATTGCATATTATTCACATAATTATTCTCGTAATTTCCTTTGCATTCTTACATTTGCGTTGCTTTAGCATTTCCCAATCTTAGTTAGTATTTAGTTCCATAACATAATATTAATCGCATTTTATTATAATAACTTGACCACTTTACTACCTCAATCTGATCCTCGTGGGAATAATACTCACTCATCAATTTATTACTTGAACCGACGTGTATACTTGCACAATTCGCATATCATATTCACACATGACACCTACAAGTAGGAATTACCTTTGAAACTAGACCATATCCACGACATGTTCCATGTTTCTATGTTAAAGCGATATCAATCTAACCCATCTCATGTGGTTCTGATTGAAGAGATAAGACCATACTTGTCATTTGAGGAAGAGCCAATTTAGATTTTGGATCGTGAGGTTAGGCTGTCAAGGAAAAAGTAGATTCCATTGGTGAAAGTTTTATGGCAAAATCATAGAACTAAGGAAACTACTTGGGAACCCAAAAACTCGATGTGACGACAATATCCCTATCTATTTTGATAAGGTAAATTTCGAGGACACAATTTATTTTAGGGAGGGTAGAGTTATCATGCCTTATATTTTATTTTATTATTTTTGTTAGTTTTTGAGAAAGTAAGTGAAGTAACCTAGTTGTTAAGAGCTTAAATAGTTTCCTTAAGGTGTTCAATTCCACACACTTGAATATTTTTTATAAAATTTTTGGCTTATAAAACCTTGTTCAATACCCCCTTATGCCGCCCCCTATAGTTGCTATATAGGAAAAGATTTCTTTCCTAATTTTATGAGTCAACATTCATATTTAATTCCCTTTTCACTCCACATATCCCCCTTGATCCACTTTTCAAGCCTTTGTACCCCAAAACTTCTATTTCCTCTCAATTTCCTAGCTTGAATCGTCCATCCCACCAAAAGTAGCCACCATTTGCTTTTTTGTTTTTTCATTTTGGTTTTCTCCTCCTCTCTCTTTTGGTCATTCATCCACCTTGCTCCTCCATTCCTTGTCTTTTTCTTTCATTTTTAGCCCATAAACCACCTTTTTTGCTCCAACTTTCTTCCACCTTCCACAAAAAATAGTTCGATCGTACCACCACCTCACCACCACCGCATCGCACCATCAACACCGTTAGTCACCATTCTCCTCCATTTTCCATTTTCTCTTTAACTCTTCAGTCATAACAGAATTTCTACTCCTTTTCTTCTATTTTCTTAAATCATTACTAAATCCTAAACTCATTCTTTAATTTTTAATGATGATTTTTCATAGTTTCTACTCCTTCTTCAAATCGAGACCTCGGTGAACTGTTAGTCCTCCTAATTCGATCTTATTAACATAAGTAAAGGATGATTTGGGTAGATAATAACTTCTTTCCCATTCTTTTTATTAAGGGTTGAATATAGTAGTGGTATTAGATATTATTTTTCTTCAATATTAACATCTCATGTATTATTCGTATGTTAGAGGACCGGTTGCTATCAACTTAGACCACCTTTACCTTTTGGAAGTGAATCATGACTTCAATTCTAATCATATAAGAATCTATCATTGATCTAGTTAGATTCAAGAGTGGGTGTTCAAAGGAGTCTAGTGTTGCATTGGATCTACTAAGTTTAGGTGCAGGTTTAACAAAATACAAAAACTGTATGAATACTTATTAAGTAAAACATATATTAATGATTGATACTTTTATAAGTACTTTGTAATAGAAATATGTGCGAATACATTATGTATTCTAAGGGGAAGATAAATCCGTTAAAAAGGATGATTTCTAAGTAAGTGATTCTAAACTAGTTAATCTGTGCTGATATGATTTTGTGTTTTGTGTGCTTTATTAATAAATGAGATATTATTTTTATGACCCGACACTCATGTTATGTGATTTAATGGCATTATTTGATAAGCATGAAAAATAGATCGTGCCACAGTTTCTGTTAAATAATAATCTGATTTGCATGTTAAGCATGCCTACTGAAAATTTATGTTTTTGTATGTCATATCACACACATGGGATCGAGATGATCTTGAAAGCAGGAAGATTCTGGAAGTTTATTTATTTGCACATTCTAGTGGTTTGACCAAAGTTTCTGGCAGTTTATTTGCAATTCTGTGACTTGTCCTCATATATATGCATTTGACAGCTTGTTTGTATTATTTGGTGGCTTGTCCACATTTTTTTGTGTTATCAGATGGATGAGCTATGAGGAACTCTTATGATGTGTAGTAGAGTTGAATAGGAACATTTTCTGAAAACTTTGCACTAATTTCTAGAATGCTCTGTATTGGCATCATTATGCATACTGTCATTTATGAAATTGTGTTGATATATGTTTTCTGCAAATTTAATGAAATATATGACTTAAATTCCATTGTTACTTAATTTAGTACTCACACTAGGCTTAAATATCTCACTCTATAATTTTTTTGACATTTTAGATAACCCCCAAGGTTAGGACATAGACGCGACTGTTGGAGAAGTACTTGGATGAATTTTGAATAAATGTTATATACTTTATTATTTTGGTATTTGGACAAATTTATTATTATTTTTTGGACCGTGGCATAGGACATTGATTTGAGTATTTTGGTTAATTTTGCATTATTTTTAGTTTAAAACAATCTTTAAAATGATTTATCGATTTAATGTGAAACATTGATTTTTTGACACAAAAATGTTTCAACATAAAAATCTTATTATAAAATTCAAAGTATGTTTTTATAAGAATTAAATCTATTTTACTCAAATAAGAGATATTTTAATGGAATATACCAAATAATGAATTTTAGTAAAAATATGATTTTTATCAAATTCTACTACGATATTTTTAAAAACAATATGTTTTCTTCATAATCTTCAAACACTGTCTTTTTAGAGGTATTCAATTTTTGATATTATAACTCCTAAGAAGTTTAGTGAGATTATTCTTAGTTTTCTCAAAAAAATAAAAAGCGTAACGATTTTAAAAGAAAGAAAATAAATGTTTTTCGTGCCAATAATAATGGTTTATGTAGTCTTCAAGATTCGGCCATAACATCTATGCTGGGTTTAGGAGGTTACATTTATGAATCAAAAATTCACAACAAATGTTGGACCTCAAATAACCATGTAAATCCCTGCTCATTTTTATCTTTAAGCCTAATGGCATTCCATATGTATCCTACCCTTTACTAAGTGCACATTAACATTATTACTGTAGTCATATCGATTCAATCCCTGTTACAACGTATAAATATCATGCCAATCATATAAACATTTTCTTTCCATTCAATACCTTGTACCTATTCGTAAGCACCGTATATTTCATACTTTACGATTTAGTCCATTCGATGCCAAAAGTTAACCAATTCACATTTATATAATGTAACACCCCTAACCCGTAACCGTTGCCGGAATAGGTTAAGAGGCTTTACTTAACCCGTAACACAATTCAGAATAATCGAATATCAAATATCAACTCATTATAGTAAATGTCATTCATTCACATTCATTAAGAACATAAAGTCGATCATACGATACTTAAACGTGCATTCGGGACTAAATTGATAACATATAAAAGTTTCATAACTTATAAAAATTTTCAACATTTAAAAGGTCACACGCCCGTGTGAACAGGCCGTGTGCCTCACACGGCCTTAGACACGCCCGTGTGTCTAAGCTTTGGCGAAACAGGGCATACATACTGACTTGTCCATACAGCCACAAGACATGCTCGTGTGAATAGGCCGTGTGAAAATTAGGGAGGCTACTGACTTGGCCACACGGCCGACCACACACCCGTGTGCCAGCCCGTGTGCCACATACGACCAATAGACACACCCGTGTGAATAGGCCATGTCAAAACTGGAGGGTATACTGACTTTAATTCGTAGGGTACCCCAAGGACACATGGCCGTATAATGTGACCGTGTGTCACACATGGCTGAGACACACGCCCGTATCTCTGCCCGTGTGGACAAAAATAGGCCATTTCATTAGCCAATTTACCACCCCAATTTGGGTCAACCTACAAGCAAAGAAACAAGCATATTTGCTCAACCATTTTAGCCAATATCTATACCAAATCATACATAATTCATGCTAAAACATTACCAACCATTTCCATTTTCAATTCATCACTCAATTCATACCAAAACTTAAACTAACATCATACCTAACCAAATGATCAATACATCATTCAAACTCATGCTATGAACTTACCAAACTTGCTATTCTTTTAACCATACATGAACACATTAAACACATCATACTTCCTCACATTTCCTCACATTTCATATACCAAAATTTCACCATAATCACAACCATTCCAAGCCATATCACATGGTTAAATATATATATCACAAAATATAATCCCACAAATGCTAGTCTATACATGCTATACTTTAATATCTATATATTTTTAAAGTACCAAAATGAAGTTCAATAATGCGGTGACAATCCTTGATGATCCCCGAGCTCATAGTGGCTTCGATATCTATAAAACAATGCAAACACACACAAAGTAAGCTTTCAAAAGCTTAGTAAGCTCGTACCAAAAATTATCAACAGTATATAAAACATAGAGCATCAACACATAAGTGCTTATAAATTCTCAAATAATCTATCAATTCTAAGTCAACACAATTCATATGTTCATATCAATTCAATGAACTTCACATGCATAATATCATTTACCACATAGGTATCGTACATACCTGAACCTTCCTGTACTTATTCATTTTCATTCTCACCTTTCGTTCGGATATTTTAAGACTCTCCATAAATTATTCTTACTTTAAACATCCGCATACTTAGTGCTTTAAAGGTTAGCTGAAGCTAGAACGATTCTGCACACTTAGTTCCATCTCAATTAACCGAAGTTATATCGGTATCGCACACTTAGTGCCTCATATAGCCGAAGCTAGTTTAAATCGCACATTTAGTGCCAAATACCATTGATTTATCATCATATTCATCCAAAATAAATATATATACAATCCATGTATAATCAAAGCATCAAAACATACTTTTAACATCATATTTTGCGTATGAACTTACCTCGTACTCCAAATTGTCGACTCGGATCGTTTACTCTATAATCTTCGACTTCCCTCGGTCTAAGTCCAAATTCCTCTTTTCTTGATCTATATGTATTCAAAATTAACCCTTTTATTCACCAAACCATTCAAAACAATCCATAGACACATATTTAGGGAATTTTGCAAACTAGCCCTCACATTTTCACATTTCAACACTTTAGTCCCTAAATTCCAAAATCACAAAATACACATAATTTGCTTGGACAAAAGCTTAACTGAATTTTCATAGCTCTCATACAAGTCCATACATTTCATTTATTTCACATTTTAGTCCCTCAATTTACAAATTTCACAATTTAACTCAAATTACTCAATTTCATCAAAAATTCAAAGATAACATATGTTAACCCAAAACATACCTTTCATATTTCATCAACTAACATCACAAAGCTCATAGTTTCAGTAATGGCATATTTCAAAATCATCATAAAAATAAAAAAATTGAGATATGGGCTTGGTAAAACACAAAGCAACGATTACAAAAACATAAAAATTATCAAAAACCGAACAAAACTCATACCTTAATTAAGCCTAGAACTAGCTGAAACCCTAATGTTCTTTTTCTTTTCTTTTTTGCTTCAATTTTTGGTAAAATGGATAAATAATGGCCTTTATTTTATGCTTTGTTTTATTTAATAAACATTTATAAGCCATTTACCAATTTTGCCCTTAATGATAACATATAAAAACATTAACATATAAGGCCATTAATGTCCACTCATATGATCAATGGTCAAATAAAAACATAAGAACCTCTCAATTATAAAGACATAACAAATAAACACTTTAACAAATAGAATACATTTTTTACATTTTATACGATTAAGTCCTTTTTACAAATTAAGCACACAAACAGTTAAATTTTCATACGAGACTTTCACACATGTCAATTCACTTATAATAGACACGACAAATAATATTTAAAAATTTTTCTAACTCGGATATGTGATCCTAAAACCACTATTCTTACTAGGGTCTAAACTAAACTGTTACATATAACTAACGAACTAATCACACCACAAAATTGGGATTAGTAGTTTTGAGGGTATTTTAGGGATTTTAGCTCTAATCTGCTTAGAAATTTTGAAGCATGGTAAATCAAAAATGTCTCCGTCTATGACTTTTAGAAAATCAAATCAATTTTTGAAAATAAGGCTCAAAAGATCTTTAATTTTTAAAAGGGACTATTTTGAAAAAGGGTCAAAGTTAGGAGTGCTTCAAAAGCAAATAGCCCAAAACTTTAAAACCAACATAATATTTCCCGCACCTACAGTTTATTCATGATAGTTCTTCCAATTTTGTTTCCAAACTTCATTCCTTTGATTTCTTTCATTCTCATAACCTTAAATCTTCATCGAATTTCATAAAGACCATAAAAAATAACATTGATTTCATTATTGCGCAAACTTGTGGGTTTTTCAGATTTTTAACCAAGCGTCTGTTTTTCTCCCATCGAAGGTACTGATTTGTTTTTCTATTAGTTTTTTTATGTTATCTAGTCTTTTAAATAGAGTTTTTACCTATTGAATCAAATACTTTGAATAAATGCCAAAGTTGGGTCGTTGATCGTGGATTTTTGGATTTTGATTAAAAATGAGGTTTTAAAGAATTTTTACATTATTTTTGATGTGATTAGAATGTTTTAAAACACTCTTTAAAGTTTCATTAAAGAATTCTAAAGTTTTAATGAATTTTTGTAAAAATTTCCATAATATGTAAAAAAATTTGAAACCATGAATCTGTATGGTTTTGGGTAGTTTAAAGGTTCGAAATTGTTCTTAGATGTTTAATAAGTTGTTTGGAATTAGTTTTATGCAATAGGAATGAGTATCTATTGAGATTTTTGTGTTTTGACTAAGCTTGTTGAAATTTTATTTTCATGGAAATATA
Source organism: Gossypium anomalum (assembly GCA_025698475.1). NCBI lineage: Eukaryota > Viridiplantae > Streptophyta > Magnoliopsida > Malvales > Malvaceae > Gossypium > Gossypium anomalum. Next base: position 70,928,966 of record CM046956.1, read on the forward strand.
ACTTATGCTTGTATTTTTTATTGATTTTAGTGAGTATTTGGTTGGATTTAATTGTGACTATGGTGTGATTTATTTTGGTGAAGTTTCAAAATTGCTAGGACCTTTAACGAGAAAATGAAAGGTAAGGAAAAGCTACTTTAAGCTTTCGGCAACTAGGCGAAAGCGCGATTGGTGAGGGTTTGGAATCGTTACTTGAAGACGCATGTCATAATGTTAATTGGGAGCTTAGGTGTAGCCTAAACCCCTACTTTAAGTTTCGAGTGTAAGCTTTCTTATACCTTTGCTTAATTTGTGAAACATGTGATTATGTGTTGTGGAGTTGTCAGTTAAAATGTGATACTATGATAAGTGAAATAAACTTGTGATGGCTGTCATGAGAGTGTTAAGAGCGAGCATATTGTACATGCCAAATGATAGTGCTTATGTTGTGATTATAATGTGAATATCAAGTGAAAAAGTGCAGAAAACGGTAAGTAATGATGTAGTTTTTTGTGGATACTTTGGCCTTTTGAATTTATGAGACCATTGGATATAGTTGGCATGCCATAGGATTGTGAGTATTCACCTATATGTTGTGTTTTGGGGCGTTAAGGCCCAGGATAGTCTTAGACAGATAAGGGAATGTGAGCTAAGCTTCATTCACCGGGATATGTTAGTGTGTTAGAAATTGTTAGCTATGTGCTACATTTTTGGGATACGTTCAACTCTACAAGACATTTGGTGTGTTGGAGATCTGTGTATCCAATGTGTGGTGATAGAGCCCACTTTTATAGTTCATAGCCTCAAGTGTTAAACTACCGCTAAATATGTTTTCATAAAATGTGATATTATGATATAAGATGTATGCATGAACATGTGGAAAAATGAGTTAAATGTGATGATTAGTAATAACTGAATATGTTAATATGTTCTCTTATTATAGTGTGTATGTTGTTAAGCTTTGATCATTTTCAGTTAACGTATGAATGCATGGCTATTTGGTGGTTATTCTAAACATCCATTGAGCTTGTTTAAGCTCGCCCACTCCTTTTTAGTCCTTTGTAAACTGTTAGTGTTGGAGTGTGAGCAATGCAGAAAATTTCTAAGGGAATGATCCAAGTATATTTAGCATTTGTGTAGGTGATTTCTAACCATTATTTTGAATTGTGGGAATAAGGCATCATGGTTGAACTTTGGATTGTATATTGCCATGATTCCTAGATGATTGCTTGATATTATTACTCGTATAAGTTATGGATGTTGTTTCTAGTTCATTAGGTTGTTGGGTTTAATTTATTGATGATGCATAAAATTACACATTTTAATATTTTTTATGCTGGAGTTTAAGACTTTAAATGCATGATGATTGAGTAAGTGTATGGTTGTATTAAATGTTATGTTTTGGTGATATTTCTGTTGTTTTGTACAGTGATATCGATAATTGAGTATTTAATATCTCGATACCTCAATGATATTTCAAATGTGTAGGAAGTCAGTAATGCAATTTTGTATCGATAACATGTCTTGAGTATCGATACTCGATGTAGAATTACTGATACTTTTCGAAAGGGTACCGATAGTTTGCTCGTTTGAATTTATTTTGCGGAGAAACAAAATGTTGATTTTGTACTAATTTTCTAAGTGATATCGATACCATCTATATGAATTATCTATACCATTTTATGAGTACCGATACCTACATGATTTATTTTGAATTTTTGTTAGGTGGTCTTAAAGCATGCTCTTATTTTGTTATAAGCTCATTTGATGTATGACTAGCATGATTTAATGTTGCCTACGGTATTTGTGACTTCGAATCTCTATAAATGTTCACATTTGATGATATTCGCATAGTAATGAGACATTGTGTATTATGTGATGATGTAATGGTGGTGTAGCATTTTGTTACTCGAGCTCGGCGACAGGACCAGGTATAAGGTGTTCTATTTGGTTATATCAGAGCCTAGGTTGTCTAACACTCGGACCTAAGTTATTGTTATGTGGACTAAGACTGCGGAATCCATGTGCCCAAATTTCTTTGAATGTTTGACTTGAATGAGATATCTCTGTTTGGATAGCATGATTTGTTTGAAGTTGGGGTAAGAATGAGAACACGTTGCCTTTATTTTAAAATTTACTTGCAGGAACGCGACTTGGATCATTTCTCTACCACCCACACCTCTTATTTGTTTGTTTATGTTAGATTATTAGATTTGATATGCCTCGTAGATGTGTGAATGTGAATGCGAATGCTCAAGAGGATGGTACATCTTCTGCACCTCCTGTGTTGTGCGTAAAGTGAGCATACCTGATAAGGGTGTTGGCCCTCTAATAAAAGCTATGATTGGAGCATTTTAGAGGATTGTTGGTGTTAACCCTACTTCTGCACCTGCAGATCTTGCACTTGTTAATCGAGGGTTGCCTCTTGAACGTTTATGGGCATTGGGTGGCAAAGAGTTTTCCAGGGTGCAAGAGACCGATCCAACTGTAGATAGGTACTGGTTGGAGGGAGTGGAAAGGATCCTCGAGTAGATGTCATATTCTATCGAGGAGAAGTTGGGTTGTAGTGTGTCCCTGTTTGACGGTGAGGCTCATCGTTGGTGGAATACCATTAAGAGAGGTACTACTGCTGACTGATTGATTTGGAGTTATTTTTTAGAGGTTTTTAAGAGGAAGTTTATGGGCAAGCAGTACATGGAAGCCTGTATATGTGAGTTTTTAGACTTGGTCCAAGGTAATTTGTTTGTGGCTAATTATGAGTTGAAGTTTGTGCGATTTAGTTAGTATGCTCCTGATATGGTTCTTTTTGAGAGGGACTATTGTAAGAGATTCTGTTTTGGGCTTAATCCTAAGATTCAAGTTTACTTGGTAGCTCAAAACGTAAAACTATTTGATGAGTTGGTTGAGAAAGCCAAAGCTGTTGAGGAGACTTTGGCTGAGCTGCCTTGTTCTGTGGTAACTGAATCGGGTAAGAGGACTTCCAATGGTGCATCTAGTCGACCACCTAAGAGAGGGTATGATAATCAGAGTTCTGGTAGAGGTGCGAGACATGGGTTTCGACCGAATCAGTCTAAGGAGCAGAACAGTGCTGTGGTTAGTACTGGAGGTTCAACTGGTGGTTCTGTATGGCCACTTTGTGCATATTTTGAGCATAGGCATCTTGGTGAGTGTCACAAGTTGATAGGTGGGTGATGTAAGTGTGGCTCAAAGGAGCATATGTTGAGAGATTGCCCGAACAGAGTTGAGGTTTCACGGACTAAGAGTTTTGCACTTGCATCTGCGTCTGTTAGAGGTCGTGATTGTAGTAGAGGTAATGAGAGACCAGTTGGGCAGCGAGTTGTTGCTCATATTGCTGATACTCAGGTTGAGTTTGGAGGTCTATTAGAGAGTTGAAGGATCAGGATCTGACTGATGTTATCACAGGTACTTTCACTTTGCAGTCTATTCCATTATTCTCTTATGGTTCAAGGACATGTTTTATTTGTGGATCTTATTGAATTGCCATTGTATGGTTTTGATGTGTTCTTGGTATGGATTGGTTAACCGAACATAAGGCTAGGGTAGATTTTGAAATGAAACGAATTTCTTTAAGGAAAAGAGATGGTTTGGAAGTTGTTGTTGTTGGTTAAAGATTGAGATTTATATCTAATATGGTTTTGGCTTTAAGGATGAGAAGATGATGGAGAAAGGTTGTGAATCTTATTTAGCTTATGTGATGAATACAATTGGGAAGGATTTGAGAGTTCAGGATATACGTACTGTTAAGGGTTTTCCTAACGTGTTTCCTAAAGAATTGCCTGGTTTGCTCCCAGAACATGAAGTAGAGTTTGGTATTGACCTCTATCCTGGTACTGCACCGATGTCTATTACGCCTTATCACATGGAACCAAAAGAGATCAAGGAGTTAAAGATTCAAATGTAAGAGTTTCTTGACAGAGAGTTCATTCGACTGAGTGTATCTCCGTAGGGTGTTTTAGTTTTGTTTGTAAAGAAGAAGTATGGTATGTTGCGGTTATGTATCGACTATAGACTGTTGAATAAATTGACCATCAAGAATAAGTATCCTTCACCTCGAATTGGTGACTTATTTGATTAGTTCAGAGGAACGACGATGTTTTCGAAGCTTGATTTAAGATCTGGGTATTATCAGTTGAAAGTGAAGGAGTCTGGCATCTTGAAAACTGCATTTAGGACTCGGTATGGGCATTATGAGTTTTTACTCATGTCGTTTGGTTTAATGCCCATGCTATGTTCATGGATTTGATGAACTGTGTAACACCCCTAACCCGGTATCCGTCGCCAAAATAGGGTTACGGAGCATTACCAAAACTTTTAAAGCATTTTTAGATAATTTTAACATTTACTATTCATTAACCGAGATTATTCATATCGTCCCTTAAATAGACCCTCGAGGCCCAAAATGAGCATTAGAATCGAGTCGGGACTTAATCGAAAACTCTAAGAATTTTTCACAAAATTTCAAAATTTTTCCAAGGTGCAGGGCTCACACACCCGTGTGGTCCAAGGGACATGCCCGTGTGACGCTGGGACATACCCATGCTACAGGCCATGTTCAACCTCGTGTAACTCTCTGATTTGTGCACACGGCTATACCACACGCCCGTATTCTAGTCCATGTAGCACACATGGCTGAGACACATGCCCGTGCCTTTACCCGTGTGCTCAATTCTAAGCATTCTATTTTCTCGAATTTAAGGTGCAAGGGACACACGGCCTAACCACACACCCATGTACCAGGCCGTGTGTCACACACGGTCTAGACAAACACTCGTGTGGGAAAAATAAAGCCATTCCTAAGTTCATTCCTCACCCAAAATCATACCAAATTCCTACACCAAACTTACATCCAAACACCAACCAGCCCAAGTGTAAACTGAAAAATATATAGGATTTTTCCTATGTAATTTATCACCTTTTTACTTAAATTTGTTGTTAAAACTAAGTAATTGTTTAATAAATTAATGAAATATGTGAAAAATATGAGATTAGGACATAGAAATTATTACAATGTGATTTTATGCTTTATTATACAGTTTTCATGCAATAAATGGCTTATTTTATATTAATTTGAACACATTATATTTTTAAGACATAAAGTGGGCCATGTATGATTAAATTAAATAATAAAATATAAAATTATATTTAGTAATTCATTTTAAAATATTTCATTAAAAATTTGGTTTTAATTAATTAATTAAATTGGATAAATTTTATTCTTTGGTCCTCTAATTTATTGATTTATTTTGGACAGGTCTGATAGCTTTGTTGGATTACAAAGCTGTCCAAATTGGAGACCAAGTCAACCCAATTTTTGGCTACACTTGGCTATCCACATAAACCACTTTTTGATTTAATTGCATAAGGTCCTTGTAATGTTGAAGAAATTAGAGATTTGCCTAAAGATTTGCACTTGACTGAGTCTCAGTCCTGAGTTGTTGTGGCACTTAAATTGAGCAAAAATCAGCTCAATTTCCTCAATTCATGGCCGATCACCCCTTGAAGATGCTTGAAAAGATGAAACCTCCAATTTTTAGCAAACTATCCTCCTTTCTTCACCTATAAATATGACCCCTTCATTCCCTCAATCATCATCCCTCATCATTCATCATTCTCTCTTCTCTCCAAATTCTCTAAGCCTTTTCCATTCCCCATGCCGCATCATCTCTTCATAGATATTTTAGCAATTAAGCCTCTTAAAGAGCCCTTGGTCGGCCACCTTGAAGAGCTATCAGCAAAGGAGCAAAGCAAAAAAGTGAAGGAGCCTAATCTGTCAGAGTCTTGGGTGACAGCCACCTTGATTTGGGTTTAATCTTTCCTTTCTTTAGTTTAATCTAAAAATGTTTGCTATGTGTTCTTGGTTCCTGTTTACAACAATGTTAGCTTAATTTTATTTAAGCTAGGATGATTATTTTATTTAAATAATATTTATTTGATTCAAGCTTATAATGTTTGTGCCTCAATCGATCATGTTTTCAACTAAGATCAAGTTTGTATTTCGTTCATACGTGATTGAAATGCACCTGAATTACCTGAGCAATCCTAACCAGGCGACGGATAATGGACGCATAATTGAAATGTGCATGATCAATTTAGATCCTAACCCGACAAAATTGCAGGTTGCATAACAACTCTGACCAAGCTCTGTTATCTGCATAGTTTTTAGATTCGTGTGATTAAACTGTTTCAAACCTAACACGTCCCTGTTACCTCACATGAATTCTAAGAAACCCTTAGTAAATAAGGATCAGTAAAATGCGTATTTACTAAGTAAAGGATTCCGAAAGGACCTAATGTGGTTTCCAAACTCATGAAAGATCGAGTTGCCATGGAATGTTTTTCCGAATGTTATTAAGCATGTTGATAATAAGTTGAGTTTAATTAAAGTAATTGTCCTAGTTTATTTATGTTATAATTGTTGCAAATTATGTTTAATTTTGCTAAATTCTATTTCATTCATATAGTTTGCAAACTTAGGATAATTTGCATTAGGGATCATTGCATTTAGTTTAATATATTTTAATCATCACTTCTCAACTATATTGTGTTTTTATTTACCAAATTGTTAATATAATTTTACAAATTAAGTGGCTTAGCACAAATACAATCCCTGTGGAGACAATAACTCGATACTTACTTATTACTTGATAATGACTGTGTACACTTGCACAAACCTATGCGTTACACCAAGCATTGAATTCAAGCAATTTATAACATCTAACATGATATATTGTTACATGCATTCATGCTTAAATCTTACCTTTCTCAATCAATTAATAATAAAACACTTATGTTATCTCCATAAAGTATACTTAAACACATATATATACATGTACCAGAACATAATCATCACTAGCCATTCCAATGGCTAGATTACTATAACCATTTACATTTACATGCCAATATGGCCAATTAACCTATACATGCCACTATAACCACAATTGTTTTACCATATATATATCGAACTGAGCTGATGGATAGTGTGAGTGATCTCCACCAAGCTTCCAATCCAACGAGCTTTTGATTTACTATAAAATAGGGAAATAAAACTAAGTAAGCATATAATGCTTAGTAAGTCCGTATAACATGGTACTTAACTTACCATTCATTGTATTGCAAGATAAACATGTAAGGCGCATTCAATCAATTTGATCTCAAGCCCTACACATATCCTCATTGCCTTTGTTAGTCATACATTTCATAATAACATCAAGAAACATATATGGGCTCAACACAATCAGATTTCTAAATATATATACCTTCCATATCACGTATCCATATAACACATATAAATCATATATTTATATTACACGTATATTTTTGTAACAGCCCGGTTTTAGCTAAATCAGAATAGTGGTTTCGGGACCACAAATTTGAGGTTGTAAAATTATTTTAATATTATTTTTGGTGTTTACAGCATGTGAATATATATGTGTTAATTGAACTAATTTCGTGAGCTAATTTTATCGTTTAATAGCTCAATTTGAGAAAAAAGACTTAATCGCGTAAAATGAAAAACTGACATTTTATAAGTTAAAGGTGTTAATTGACCTTGGCTTTATAATATGATGGCCTCAAATGGTAATTAGACCATAATTAAGGTTAGTGGACAATTTTTGACAACCATTAAGTAATTGTTATGTTATATTAGTAAGGTTAATTTTGGTGTTTAATAAATAATGATGATATTAATTAAACAAAACATAAAAAAATATGGCATTCATCTTCTTGTTAGCCGAATATTGAAGGAGAAGAAAGCTAGGGATTTGGTTTTCATTCGGCCACTTTGAATCTTGATTAAGGTACGGTTTGAGCTCAGTTTTTGATTATTTTTATGTTTTTGTGATCGTTGCTTTGAGTACTAGCTAACCCGTGCCTTAATTTTTGAATTTGTTGATGATTTTGTGAAGTGCCATTATTGAATATATAAGCTTTGTGATGGTTGATGATGAATTATGGAAGTTAGATGATAGATTTTCATATTTTGTTAAGTGATTTTAGTGAAATTTCATAAAAGGGATTAATTTGTGAAAAGTGTAAAATGTGTGGTTAAATTGTGAAATAAATGATAAGTATGGGTCGAAATATAAACTAGGAAAATTTTTCTAGCATGTATTTGAAAGAAATTGTGTAATTTTGTGTATTTATGAAATATGGACTAAATTGAATAAATGTGGAACTTTAGGGGCTAAAGTGCAAAATGCCCAACTACGTGTTGTGGATTAAATTGAAAGATTATGTGATTAAAAAAGTTGAATTTGTTATAATATAGATCAAGAAAAGAGTAACTCGGACTTAGATCGAGGGAAGAACAAAGTACTCGACTAATCAATTAGTTTCGTCGTTTTTACGTCTGAGGTAAGTTCGTCCATGATAAACATTGTTACAATTATGTTTCGTATAATTTAATATCGCATAAATTATATATATGAGACTACGGTTGAGTATAACGACAAATTGACTACGTTTGGCACTTGGTGTGCGTTTCAAGATAGCTTCCGCTATATATAGCACTTAGTGTGCGAATTGGAATAGCTTCGGCTATATGTGGCACTAAGTGTGCCATACTGAGATAGCTTCGGTTTAATCTGATGGCACTAAGTGTGCGACATCATTATAGATTCGGGTAATCATTTTTTGCACTAAGTGTGTGAGTTCTTTGAGTATTGAAAGATTTCCGGATAGACTAACGTATTGAACAAAGAAGTGAAAATGTAATAAATAAATACGAGAGAGTACAGGTACGTACGATACCTATGTGGTAGTTGATACTATGTGTATGAAGCTTGAAGGATTTTTATATATATAATAAATGGTCATGGGTTAGAATTGAGTGATGATATGAGACTGATTAACTGTTTATTAATTGATGATTTGAATATTATGAATTGTTAAGTTTATTTAGTACGAACTTACTAAACTATGAAGCTTACTGTGTGTTATTTATCTATGTTTTATAGAGTATCAAAGCTAACTCAGACTCGAGGATCGTCGGGAAACATCATCACACTATTGATCAACTCATTGGTACTTTTGAAGCTTTGTATATATGGTATATGGCATGTATAGACTAGTGTCATTTTGGTATGTTTTGAGTTATGATATTAGCCATGAGATTTGGCTTGTAAATGGTGATATGTATGGCCATTTGAGTTGGCTTGATTTATATGTTGACAAATGATATATGTGATGTTTATAATTTACCATGTGTTTAGGCATGTTCGCCATGGTTGTTGGTATGGCTAAATGGTTGCTCATTTGGTTAGTTATTAGTTGATATATTAATGCTTGAGAAATGGTATATTTTGGTATGATTTATAGATGATGAATTGGTATGTTTGAGAAGCATGATTTGGTTGATAGAAAGGTGAGAAAATTCATTTAGGAGATATGTAAGTCTTGATGATTTTGGTTTAGTAATTAGGTATGTTTTGAATAAGGAATTGAGTAATTGAAATGGTTGATAATAGATGGCATGATATGTGAGTGAATTAGCATGTTTTGGTTGACTATATATGTGCTGAAATGATACCATTTTGATGATTAGGTGTGCATGAGAAAAGGGTGGCAAATTGGCTTTGCAAATGGCCTATTTTTGTCCACACGGACGTATGTCTCAGCCGTGTGTGACACACGGTCATGTTACACGGCCATGTGTCCCCTGAGGTACCCTTTCAAATTAAGTCAGTATACCTTACAAGTTTGACACGGTCTAGAAACACGGACGTGTCTACTGGCCGTGTGTGGCACACGGGCTGGCAACCCCTCTAATTTTCCCATGGCCATGGTACATGGGCTTGTCTTCGGCCGTGTGGTACATGTCAGTATGTATGCCTTGTTTTCACACGACCTGTGACACAGACGTGCCTGATAGCCGTGTGAGGCACACGGCTTGTTCACACGGGCATGTGACACTTAAATGCAAGAAAATTTTCTATGTTTCCAAAAGTTTGCAAATATTATTGGTTTAGTCCTGAACCAATTTTAAGCATGTCTTGAGGTCTCGTAGAGCCTTATAAGTGACAATGTAAATGATTTGAATGGATTTTAATTATGATTGCACAAATGAATAAGATTTGTTGTGGTTGATCGGTAACACCTCGTAACCCTATTCCGGTGATGGATACGGGTTAGGGATGTTACAATTTTCATAACAATTCATCTCGAGTTTAGATTATTCCATGTCAAAACTTTACTCCTCTAATTCGAAATATCAATGTCACATGAGTAGTGCACTCAAGGTGTACAATTCTAAAATCAAGGATGAACATACTCATCAAATAAATTCCATGTACAAATATCATCATCTCATGTTTCCATATATCAATTATCATGTATTATCATTTCATGTATTTTAGCAGATATGTGTAATAACTTGTTTCTTATTCATATCTTCTCATGTCTAGATTGTTACCCGTTGAATTTATTTGAAATATTGATGGATACACAGGTATTACACTCAAGATGTACAAATTAGGATCCGTCAATTCATATTCAAAGTTACCAATAAGGTACTAGAGTACACTCTCGAGCCACACATGTATACCAGTCTAGATTAAATCCTTTTTATGACATATGCTCTAAGGAGCTTGATCTGGATTACCCGTTCGGGCTAAATCCAATCCATAACATATGCTCGAGAGGACTTATATCAGGATTACCAGCCCAGGCTAAATCCTTTATGTAATGAGGTCAATAGGATTACTCGTCTGAGCTAAATCCCGTCAGCAACAAATGCAGACCTCATTCAATAAGGGAAATCACACTAATCCATCGATTTTCATTTATTCAAATGGGGTTTAACATTTTTCAGTCATTAACAGGCATGTAATTATTTCATACATCTATAATGTTCATATAATTTTAAATAAACACATTTCACATTCATTTCAAGCATAAAAGTAACATTTTTATCATTTATCACTTATCGGGCTTTGTCAGATATGTTTTCAATGTCATATATATATGATATTTATACAATTCACAAACACAACATTAAATTCAAGCATATAAATATACAAAATTTAGTTACACGAATTTACCTCGACAAATGTTCGTATACGTAAAATCTACTAATTCGATATTTTTCTCTTTTCCTCATTCTAACTCCAAATTTGGTCTATCCGTATCTATACGAGTGAATTTAACATCAATTTAATACAATTTAAACTCAATTCAGTCAAACTCACATCTTAGGCAAAATTATCATTTTGCCCCTAAACTTTTAATTAATGTTGATTTCGTCGCTAGACTCGAAAAATGAAATTTATACAATTTACTCCTTCTTCCAAGCCTAACCAAAAATTCAATATAAAAATTACAGCACATGCATTCTATAAAATTTAGAATTTTTCTTCTATTTTCACAACTTTACATTTTAGTCCCTAAATCATGTTTTCATCAAAAATCACTTTGTAAAAGTTGTTTATCTAGCAACAACCTTTCATATTCTACCATAAATTTCAAATTTTCAGCATACTCATCCATGACATAATTTCTATGCTTTGATAACTTGTCAAATTGATCCCCCAAATAGATAGATTAAGCTATCCCGATTTCAAAAATATAAAAATTACTAAAAACGGGGCTTGAATACTTACCTAATTTGGCCAAGAAAGCTTGCTTTCTAATTCCTAGGGTTTCCATGGAATATTTTAGGAAGAAGATGATATAAAATGATTTTTATTTTTCTATTTAATTATTTATCTTCTTTTAATTTTATCACTTTTCAATTTAGTCCTTAGCCTTTTTCTAATTTTCCATGGATGAATCACCCAAAAATATCTACTAACTTTTCATTAATGGTATAGTTACCATATAAGGACCTCAAGTTTTTAATTTTATAGCTATTTGATCCTTAAAGCTACCAGAATTCAACTTTTGTATTTTATGCGATTTGGTCCTTTTTACAATTAAGCACATAATCGATAAAATTTCTTTACGAAAATTTCACACAACATTATTATCATATTATAGACTATAAAATAATGTTAAAATAAATTTTATTTCTAGAAATCGGATTTGTGGTCCCAAAACCACTATTCTGATTTCTCGAAAAATGGGTTGTTTCAACTCTCCCCCTTAAAAATTTACGTCCTCGAAAATTTATAACAGTAAAGAGATTTGGATATTACTTTCTCATGTTTTCTTCCAGTTTTCCCAGGTAGCTTTCTTTAGATCATATCAATATTAGAAAATTTTTACCGAAGCTACCTTTTATTTCTCAGTTTTCTCACTTCACGTGCTAGAATTCTAATCAATTCTTCACTATAACTCATGTCAAGCTAAATTTCAATATCCATCAGAGGAATAACTGATAATGTATCTTATTAATACCATCCGATAAGCAACACTTCCAACTCTTTGAGTAAATTTCATGTAATTCAATAAATTAATGACTTAATTTGCCTTTACAGTCAAACTAGAAAACTTTCTTCCATGGCAAATTTTTAGAAACACTTTGTCGCCAGCTTGACACTCTATTTCTTTTCATTTAAAATTCACATAAAATATCTGACAATCAGAAGCTTCTTTAAACCTATCTCGGATCTCTTCCACATTTTCTTCTGTTTCACGAATCATATCCCTCCATGTATCTTTTTGTATATTTTCTTACCAAGCTTAGCCCAATAATATGTAATTTTGACTAACAACAATCATTTCCTTTCCGTTTGCCTTCGATTTCTAAAATACAGTATCAAAACATATCTTCAAGAATCATAATAACACACTCGGACTGACCATCAGTCTGAAAACAAAATGCAGTATAAAAAATTTGCAACTGTTTACCTGGAGCTTATTATAATTTATTTCAAAATCAGGAAGTGAACCATAAACTGTGGATCTCTATCAAACATATTGGAGACTGAAACTACATATAGCTTGACAATTTCAGAAACTTATATCTCATTCAATCTATCAAGTTAATAATCCATTCATACTGAGATAAAATGTATGAACTTTGTCAAACAATTGGTGATTAACCAAATAACATCTTTCTTTTTTTGAGACAGGGGTAATCCCGATATAAAATTCATAATAACTTTATCCTATTTTCGTTCCAGTATCATCACTAGCTGTAACAATTCTAAAAGTATCAGTACCTGATATTCAGCTTTAATCTGCTGGTACATTAAACATTTAAACATAATTTCAGAGACATCACATTTCATTCTGGTTTACCAATATTTCTTTTTCAATTTATCATACTTCTTGGATGACATATAAAATTTTTTGTAAAAGATTTAATTTCTTCAGTTATAGGCTCTATCTTGGAATAATAGACAATCATCATATTCAAATCTGATATCTTGAATCAGTAGTTATTTCACTCTGTACTAGTTAAACTTATAACTCAATATCACTTTTCTGAGCTTCACTGGTCTGTTGTAGAAAAATCAACTTAGCTTTAAGCTCAGCTAAAATTAATCTTTCATCAGACAATAGCAATTAAGTATTTATTTCTCATAAAGCAAACAAAGATTTTCTACTCAAAATATCAACAACTATATTTACTTTTCCTGAATGTTAATCAATTACCAAATCAGGGTCTTTCAATAATTCAAATCATCTGCTCTGTTTCAGATTCAATTCTTTCTATACTGTTGGGTGTTTTATAGTTTTATGATATTTTCACCATAAAGATACTATTACCAAGTTCTCAGTGCAAACACAATAATTGTCAATTCAAAATCATATATCAGGTAATCCTTTTCCTGTAGCTTTATCTGACTGGATGTATAGACCATTACTTTGCCTTTCTTCATCAAAATACAGTTTAATCCATTCAATGATGTATCACTGTAATAATAAATTCCTTACTTGATTCAGACTGAACCAGAACCGATGTTTCAGTCATCATGGCTTCCAACTGGTCAAAACTTTACTAACATTTTCAGTCCATTCAAATCTTATATCTTTCTGTAATATCCATATCATTGATGTAGCTATCATAGAAAACACTTTCACAAAAATTAAAAAGGATATTGAAAATTTAAATTATTTTGAGGCCACAATCATCAGCTAGGTTAAAACCATAATACTATAATAGATCTGACATTTCAACAATATAAATGGAACAATACCTCAACTCTAATAATATTTTTCAAATAGAAGAGGAAAATCGAGGGTAGCTCCAATATCAACCAGTACAATTATACAGTTTCTATAATCTGTGATCCATATTACCAATTTCTCTTGATCAAGTCAAAATTCATAACAGTAGTAAGTATAATTACCACTGACCAATGAATATCTCTTTCAGTCAGACTATAAAATAACAAGAAAACGAGATAATGAAATCCAAATTGCAAAGCTATACTGAATTTCTGAGAAGATAATCCATGTTGAATAATAAAAAGATTGATGACGTCTCAGAGAAAGTCCAGAAGAGTAATATTGTATATTCACACTATAAACAGTCATAATAGAGACAGTGTAATTTACACATTTGCCATTCAGAACTTCAACCAACAGAAGTAGAAAATAGAATCATACGAATCTTATCATCAAGTTTTCTATCACCCATAATGGCTTAGAAAAACCAAAGAAAAATAAAGCAATACCACTCATGAATCAATCGGACTTGCAATAATTTTCGTCTATTACCATGTTTAGCCAACCTTTCCATATAATCATTATAGCATCCGAACATGAACAGTTACATATATCTCTGAGAATAACAGTACATATAGAATACCCAAATAAAATACCTAGAAGAGATTGATGTAATATACCCGATTATAACAACTGTATTCAAATATTTTTGCAATTTCATCACTAATCCACTAACATATCTAGTCATCAACAATCTCATATCATTCAGTTCACTCACGAAGCTTATTCGAAAAAAAAATTTAGTTAACCCATTCTGTAGATACCATATCTGAATAAATCGATTTCTCATAAATAACTTGTTTCTTTAATTGTGACATTGCGTATCCTAAATAGTTTTTAGAAAAATCTGATATCTCTCTTCAGAACACATTTTTATTTACTAACCCATTCTTAGTTTTTAACCGCTTTATTTATTATTCAGCCACTGAACTCTTCAGTTCTACACTTCTGAACTAAATCAATATAAATCTTATGAATTTCATTACATATAACTGTATTAATAAGAGGGTGGAGATCGTAAAGCCTCACAATTTAAGTTTCATGTATATACTCATATAACATAACATTTATCATTCCTATGTACTATAAAACAATTATCCGTACCATTTTGAATTTTGTTTCATCATAAGTTACATTTTACTCATATACTTGAGTACTACTTTCAACATTATCGGAATTAGCTCGATTGGAAAGCATCTCTGTCTATTTGTAAATAATTTTCATCAGAGTCGGGAGATATCACACTAAAACATATTATATAATGGCATGTATTTCTAAACTTCACATATGCTACATTCAGCCTGAGAACTGACTAAACCGTAGCTCTGATACCACTAAATGTAACACCCCTAACCTGTATCTATCGTCGAAACAGGGTTACAAAGCATTACCAAAACTTTCATAACATTTTAGATAATTTTAACATTTAC
Organism: Gossypium anomalum; assembly: GCA_025698475.1. Lineage (NCBI taxonomy): Eukaryota > Viridiplantae > Streptophyta > Magnoliopsida > Malvales > Malvaceae > Gossypium > Gossypium anomalum. Next base: position 70,944,508 of record CM046956.1, read on the forward strand.
TATTCATTAACTGAGATTATCCATATCATCCCTTAAATGGACTCTCGAGGCCCAAAATGAGCATTAGAATCGAGACGAGACTTAATCGAAAACTCTAAGAATTTTTCACAAAATTTCAAAGTTTTTCCAAGGTGCAGGGCTCACACGCCTGTGTGGTCCAAGGGATGCCCGTGTGACCCTGGGACACGCCCGTGCTACAGGCCTTGTTCGACCCCATGTAACTCTCTAACTTGTGCACATGGCCATGCCACACGCCTATGTTCCAGTTCGTATAGCACACACAGCTGAGACACATGCCCATGTCTCTGCCCCTGTGCTCAATTTTGAGCATTCTGGTTTCTCAAATTTAAGGTGCAGGGGACACACGGCCTAACTACATGCACATGTACCAGGCCGTGTGTCACACACAGTCTAGACACAGCCAAATTCCTACAACAAACTTACATCCAAACACAAACCAGCCCAAACATTGAATTCAAGCAATTTATAACATCTAACATGATATATTGTTACATGCATTCATGCTTAAACCTTACCTTTCACAATTAATCAATAATAAACACTTATGTTATCTCCATAAAGTAAACTTAAATACATATATATACATGTACCAAAACATAATAATCACTACCCATTCCAATGGCTAGATTACAATAACCATTTACATTTACATGCCAATATGGCCAATTAACCTATACATGCCATTATAACCACATTTGTTTTACCATATATATACCAAAATGAGCTGATGGAGTGTGTAAGTGATCTCCGCCAAGCTTCTAATCCAACGAGCTTCTAATTTACTATAAAACAGGGAAATAAAACTAAATAAGCATATAATGCTTAGTAAGTTCGTATAACATGGTACTTAACTTACCATTCATTGTATTGCAAGATAAACATGTAAGGCGCATTCAATCAATTTGATCTCAACCCTACACATATCCTCATTGCCCTTGTTTATCATATATTCCATAATAACATTAAGAAACATATATGGGCTCAACACAATCAGATTTCTGAATATATATACCTTCCATATCACGTATCCATATAACACATATAAATCATATCTTTATATTACAAGTATATTTTCACAACAATTCATCTCGAGTTCAGATTATTCCATGTCAGAACTTTACTCCTCTAATTCGAAATATCAATGTCACACGAGTAGTACACTTACGGTGTACAAATCTATAATCAAGGATGAACATACTCATCCAATAAATTCCATGTACAAATATCATCATCTCATGTCTCCATATATCAATTATCATGTATTATCATTTCATGTATTTCAGGCAGATACGCGTCATAACTTGTTTCTTATTCATATCTTCTCATGTCTGGATTGTTACCCATTGAATTTATTTGAAATACCGATGGATACACAGGCAGTACACTCAAGGTGTAAAAATTAGGATCCATCAATTCATATTCAATGGTACCCATAAGGTACTATTTTAGAGAGTACACTCTTGAGCCACACATGTATACAACAGGATTACTAGTCCAGGCTAAATATTTTTTATGACATATGCTCTAAAAAGCTTGATCTGGATTACCCGTTCGGGTATAATCCAATCCATAACATATGCTTGAGGGGACTTATATCAGGATTACCAATCTAGGCAAAATCCTTTATGTAATGAGGTCAATAAGATTACTCGTCTGAGCTAAATCCCGTCAACAAAAAATGCAGGACCTCATTCAATAAGGGAAATCACACTTATCGATCGATTTCCATTTATTCAAATGGGGTTTAACATTTTTCAGGCATTAAAAGGCATGTAATTATTTCATACATCTATAACATTCATATAATTCAAATAAACACATTTCACATTCATTTCAAGCATAAAAGTAACATTTTATCATTTATCATTGATCATGCTTTGTCAGATATATTTTCAATGTCATATATATATATGATATTTATACAATTCACAAACACAACATTAAATTCAAGCATATAAATATACACAATTTAGTTACACGAACTTACCTCGATAAATGTTCGTATACGTAAAATCTACTAATCCGACATTTTTCTCTTTTCCTCGTTCTAACTCAAAATTTGGTCTACCCAGATCTATACGAGTGAATTTAACATCAATTTAATACAATTTAAACTCAATTCATTCCAACTCACATCTTAGGCAAAATTACCATTTTACGCCTAAACTTTTAATTAATGATGATTTCGTCCCTAAGCTCGGAAAATGAAATTTATGCAATTTACTCATTATTTCAAGCCTAACCAAAAGTTCAATATAAAATATATAGCACATGCATTCTACAAAATTCAAAATTTTTCTTCAATTTTCACAACTTTACATTTTAGTCCTTAAATCATGTTTTCATCAAAAATCACTTTGTAAAAGTTGTTTATCTAGTAACAACTTTTCATATTGTACCATAAATTTCAAATTTTCAGCATATTCATCCATGAAATAATTTCTATACTTTGATAAATTTTCAAATTGATCCCCCAAATAGATAGATTAAGCTATCCCAGTTTTAAAAATATAAAAGTTACTAAAAACGAGGCTTGAATACTTACCTAATTTGGCTAAGAAAGCTTGCTTTCTCTTTCCTAGGGTTTCCATGGAATATTTAGAGAAGGAGATGATATAAAATGATTTTTATTTCTATTTAATTATTTATCATCTTTTAATTTTATCACTTTCTAATTTAGTCCTTAGCCTTTTTCTAATTTTCAATGGATGAATCATCCAAAAATATCTACTAACTTTTCATTAATGGTCTAATTACCATATATGGACCTCAAATTTTGAACTATTTGATCCTTAAAGCTACTAGAATTTAACTTTTGCATTTTATACGATTTGGTCCTTTTTACAATTAAGCACATAATCGATAAAATTTGTTTACGAAAATTTCACACAACATTATTATCATATTATAGACCATAAAATAATATTAAAAGAAATTTTCTTTTCGAAAATCAGATTTGTGGTCCCGAAACCACTGTTTTAATTTCTCTAAAAATGGGTTGTTACAAGCTGTGTGTTTCACTCATCGTTGGGAAAATTTGTAGTTGTCTTCACAGATGATATTTTGGTGTATTCTCGTTCTGAGGAGTATCACGATGCACAGTTGGGGATTTTTTATAGGTTTTGAAGATAAACAATTGTAAGCAAAGTTGAGTAAGTGCGAATTTTGGTTAAAAGAAGTGACATTCTTAGGCCATGTTGTATCAGCAAAAGGAATTCATGTGTATCTAAAGAAAATTGAAGCGAACTTAGAGTGGAAACCACCTAGGAGTGTTACTGAAGTTTGGAGTTTCTTGGTTTAGCTGTCTATTATTATAGATTCGTTGAAGGGTTTTCACTTATTGCTCTACACTTAACGAAACTACTTTAAAAAAAATGTGATATTTGAATGGACTGTTGAAAGGCAAAAAAGTTTGAACAACTTAAGGCAATTTTAACTGAGGCACTTGTGTTGATTCAACCAGAGCTTAGAAAAGATTTTTTGGTTTAGTGACGCTTTGTATTCAGGACTTGGTTGTGTGTTAATGCTAGAGGGTAAGGTTGTGGCATACGCCTCGAGACAGTTGAAGACACATGAGCGTAACTATCCAACTCATGACTTGGAGTTAGCTGTTGTTGTATTCAAGCTTAAGATTTGGTGCCAACATTTTTACAGGGAGAAGTGTGTTATTTATACAGATCATAAGTCTTAAGTACCTACTCACCCAAAAGGAGTTGAATTTAAGACAAAGGCGTTGGATTAAACTTTTAAGGAATTATGATTGTCTAATAGAGCATCATCCTGGCAAGACGAATGTTGTTGCTGACGCTTGAATAGGAAGTCTATGATGGAATTGCAAGCTATGTTTTGTACACTTAAGTTTAGCCAGTGATGGTGGTTTGTTAGCTGAACTTCAAATGAAGCCAACTTTGTCTTAACAGATTAAGGAGAAACAGTCATTAGATGGGGATTCGTTAAAGAGGATTCAACAAGTTGAGCAAGTTTTTAAGGGAGATTTTGATGTTGATAATGATGGTATATTGAACTTTAGAGGTAGATTGTATGTGCCGTAAGATGTGGAGTTGAGGCAACTGATTCTTACCAAGGCGCATAGTAGCCCTTATTCTATGCATCTCGATAATGGTAAAATGTGTCATGATCTTTGAGAGATTTATTAGTGGCCTGGCTTGAAGTGCGGATGTTACAAAATTTGTAACTCGCTATTTGGTTTGTCTGCTGGTAAAGGTAGAGCATCAGTATCCTTCAGGCTTGTTGTAACCGATTGCAATTCCTGAATGGAAGTGGGAAAGGATCACCATGAAATTCATTTTGGATTTTCCTTAGACCCCGATGAAGAAGGATTAAGTGTGTTTAATAGTTGATCTAATTTTGAAGAGTACTCATTTCTTGGTAGTGTGTACCAATTATTCCTTGTAGAAGCTGACAGAGTTGTATATTGCTGAAATTGTACGACTTCATTGGGTTCCAGTTTCTATTATTTTAGATAGGGATCCATATTTTACTTCTAGGTTTTGGAAAAGTTTGCAAGAGGCTTTGGGATCAAAGCTTAGTTTTAGTACAGCTTATCATCATCAGACCGATAGTCAATCAAAGAGGGTAATTCAAGTTTTAAAGGATATATTGTGAATTTGTGTGATCAACTTTAGTGGTAGTTGGAAAGGTATTTGCCCTCAACAGAATTTGCTTACAACAACAGTTTTTAGTCGAGTATTCGTATGGCACCGCTTAAAACATTGTATGGCAAGAAGTGTAGGACTCCTTTATGTTGGACAGAATTAGATGGGAAGTGAGTTATTGGACCGGATTTGGTTCGTGAAACTGAAGAGAAGATAAATTTGATTTGTAAATGATTGAAAGAAGTGTCCAGTAGGCTAAAATCTTATGTAGATTTGAAACGGTGCGGTATCAAGTTTGAAATTGGCGATAAGGTGTTCATGAAAGTTTCACCTTGGAAAAAGGTTTTGAGATTTGGTAGGAAGGTTAAATTGAGTCCAAGATATGTTGGACCTTATGAAGTTGTGGAGAGGATTGGTTCGGTAGCTTGTCGACTCAAGTTGCTGTTAGAACTTGAACGAATCCATGACATTTTCCATGTGTCTATGCTACGAAAGTATCGTTTAGATCCATCACATATTGTGCTACTGGAGGAGATTAAAGTTCGAAATGATCTCACCTATGAAGAAGAGCCGATCGAGATTCTAGGTCGTGAAGAGAAGGTTTTGCGAAACAAAATGCTTACGTTAGTTAAGGTTTTATGGTGCAACCACAAGACAGAAGAGGCTACTTGGGAAGCTTAAGATGTGATGAAACGACAATATCCTTATTTTTTTACTAAGGTAAATTTGAAAGATGAAATTCCTTTTAGATGGGGAGAGTTTCCACACCCCAAAATCAGGCATAGTAGTTTTGAGGGTAATTTAGGGATTTTAGCTCTAGTGTGTTCAGAAATTTCGAAGCATGGTAAACCAAAAATGTCTTCGTATATGGCTTTTAGAAAATCAAATCAATTTTAAAAAATAATGTTGAAAACACTTTAATTTTTAAATAGGGATTATTTTGAAAAAGGGTCAAAAGTTAAGAGTGGTTCAAAAGCAAATAGTCCAAAACTTTAAAACCAACCAAATATTTCCTCCACCTACAGGTTATTCACTATAGTTTTTCCTTCACTTTTTTTTGTGTCGTCCCTTGAGTTTTCTAAGCACTAATAATCCAATTTGATTTCCAAACTTCATCCCTTTTATTTCTTTCTTTCTCATAACCTTAAACCTTCATAGAATTCCATAAAAAACATAAAAAGCACCATTGATTTCACCATTGCTCAAACTTGTGGGTTTTTCAGATTTTCAACCAAACATTCATTTTTCTCCCATCTAAGGCAACAATTCGTTTTCCTTTTAGCTTTTGATGTTATCTAGTCTTTTAAATAGAATTTTTACCTACTGAATCGAAGGTTTTGAATAAATGTCAAAAATTGGGTCGTTAATAGTGAATTTTGGGATTTTGATTAAAAACAAGGTTTCAAAATGTTTTTCAATTAGTTTTGATGTGATTAGAAGGTTTTTAAACACTCCTTAAAGTTTTGTTAAATAATTCTAGAGTTTTAATGAATTTTAATGAGAATTTTGGAACCATGAATCTGTATGGTTTTGGGTATTTTGAAGGTTGGGAATTGTTCTTAGATGTTTAATTAGTCAATTGGAATCGGTTTTATGTGATAGGAATGAGTATGTACTGAGATTTTTGTGTTTTGACAAAGCTTCTCGAAATTTTAGTTTCATGGGAATATAGATTAGGCTTGTGTTTTTAATTGATTTTAGTGAGTCTTTGGCTAGATGTTAATTGTGATTATGGTGCGATTTGTTTTTGTGAAGTTTTGAAATCGCTAAGACCTGCAACGAGTAAAGCAAAAGGCAAGGAAAAGCTAGTTTAAGCTTTCGACGACTAGGCGAAAGTGCGATCGGTGAGTGTTTGGAGTCGCTCCTTGTAGACGCGCGTCAAAGTGTTAATTGGGAACTTATGTGTAGCCTAAACCCCTACTCTAAGTTCTGAGTGTAAGCTTTCTCATACCTTTGTTTAATTTGTGAAACATGTGATTATGTGTTATGGAATTGTGAATTAAAAAGTGATACTATGATAAGTGAAATAAGCTTGTGATGGTTGCTATGAAAGTGTTAAGTGCGAGCATATTGTACATGCCGAATGCCAGTGCTTATGTTGTGCTTATAATGTGAATATGCAGTGAAAAAGTGTAGGAAACGGTATGTAATCATGTGGCTTATTATGGATACTTTGGCCTTATGAATTTATGAGATCGTTGGATATAGTTGGCATACCATAGGATTGTGAGTACTCACTTATATGTTGTGTTGTGGGGCGTTAAGACCCAAGACAGTCTCGGAGAGATAATGGAATGTGAGCTAAGCTCCATTCACTCAGATATGTTGGTGTGTTGGAGAGTGTTAGCTATGTGCTACATTTTTTGGGATATGTTTGACTCTACGAGACATTTGGTGTGTTGGAGATCTGTGTATTCGATGTGTGGCGGTAGAGCCTACTTTTATGTTTCATAGCCTCAAGTGTCAAACTATCACTAAATATGTTTTCATAAAATGTGAATTATGATATGAGATGTATGCATGAACATGTGGAAAAATGAGTTAAATGTGATGATTAGTAATAATTGAATATGTTAATATGTGCTCTTAATATAGTGTGTATGTTGTTGAGCTTTGATCCTTTTCTGTTAACATATGAATGCATGTCTATTTGGTGGTTATTCTAATTATTCATTGAGCTTGTTTAATCACCCACTCATTTTTAAACCTTACAAAATTATTAGCGTTGCGGTGTAAGTGGTGTAGAAAATGTTCAATGAAGTGATGTAAGTAGCTTTATCATTTAAGTAGGTGATATATAACCATTATTTTGAATTATGGGAATAAGGTCAAAGTGGTAGAATTTTTTATTATACATTGCCATGATTCCTAGATGATTGGTTAATATTATTGCTCGTATAAATTATGGATGTTGTTAATAATTCATTAGGTTGTTGGGTCTAAATTATTGTTGATAAATAAAACTGCACATTTTGATATTTTTTATGCCAGTTTTGAGACTTTAAATGCATGGTGATTTAGCAAGAGCATGGTTGTGTTAAATGCTCTATTTTGGTGATATTATGCTATTTTGTATAGTGATATCGATAACCGGGTATTTAATATCGATACCTCTCTGATATTTCAAATGTGCAGGAAGTCAGTAACGCAATTTGGTATCGATTCCATGTCTCAAATATATATACACAACATAGAATTACCGATACTTTTCGTAATGCTGATTTTAACTTTTTTGTAGAGAAATAGAATGCTGATTTGGTACCAATTTTCTAAGCGGTATCGATTGATTGAGTATCTATACTGTAACGCATAGGTTTGTGCAAGTGTACACAGTCATTATCAAGTAATAAGTAAGTATCGAGTTATCGTCTCCACAGGGATTGTATTTATGTTAAATCACTTAATTATAAAATTATACTAACAACTTGGTAAATAAAAACACAATATGATTGAGAAGTGATGATTAAAATTAAATATATTAAACTAAATGCAATGATCCCTAATGTAAATTACCCTAAGTATGCAAACTATATGAATGGAATAGATTTTAGCAAAATTAAACATAATTTGCAACAATTATAACATAAATAAACTAGGACAATTACTTTAATTAAACTCAATTTATTATCAACATGCTCAATAACAAATGGAAAAATATTCCATGGCAACTCGATCTTTCATGAGTTTGGAAACCATATTAGGTCCTTTCGGAATCATTTACTTAGTAAATACACATTTTACTGATCCTTATTTACTAAGGGTTTCTTAGCATTCATGTGAGGTAACAGGGATGTGTTAGGTTTGAAACAATTTAATCACACAAATCTAAAAACTATGCAGATAACAGAGCTTGGTTAGAGTTGTTATGCAACATGCAATTTAATCGGGTTAGGATCTAAATTGAGCATGCACATTTCAATTATGTGTCCACTAGCCGTCGTCTGGTTAGGATCGCTTAGCTAATTCAAGTGCATTTCAATCACGTATGAATGAAATACAGACTTGATTTTAATTGAAAACATGATTGATTGAGGCACAAACATTATAAGCATGAATCAACTATTTAATCAAAGCAATCATCCTAGCATAAATAAAATTAAGCTAACATTGTTGTAAACAAGAACAAAGAACACATAGCAAACAATTTTTAGATTAAATTAAAGAAAAGAAAGATTAAACCCAAATCAAAGTTGCTGTCACCCAAGACTCTGACCGACGAGGCTTCTTCGCTCTTTCACTTTGCTCCTTTAATAATGGCTCTCCAAGGTGGCCGACCAAGGGATCTTTAAGATGCTTAATTGCTAAAATCTCTATGAAGAGATGATGCTAGGAGTGGGGAATGGAAAATGCCAAAGAGAATTGAAAGAGAAAAGAATGATGATGGATGAGGGATGATTTTTGAGGGATCAAATGAGGTCTTATTTATAGGTGAAGAGAGGAGGGTAGTTTGCTAAAAATAGAGAGGCTTAGTGTAACACCCATAAACCATATGCACATAATTGCTCAACTTGATCAACTCATTTTCGGCATTAGGATGATAACATGTACAATCAGGTTTTATAAATGTAGTTAAAATACTAACATATACATTATACAAATTTCAATAACAATAAATCACTATAAGTTCACCTACATTTACCATGCAACCTAGACTAATAATATCAATCCATATTCTAACATCTAGGTATCTCTTTAACATTTTTATCCATCTTTAATCATACCCTATCTCATTCATTCAATCATAACATAACCTATTAATCCATATCATTCCCGAATACTAGCACATCACATAGCTTATAATCAACCATGGTATGCGATATAATAATCACAATAAACTTAAACTAATAGTCAACCTACATCGAACTCAAGCATAGTATTTAAGCCATTTTCTCATGGCCTTTATATACAATATTTCAAAACAACAAAATCTTCCCAAACTATTGTCCTATACATGCCGTATGTTCACTTAGACCAACTAAGAAGAGGGTACCAAAATGTTGCAAACCGGTGTGATGACTTGACGATGGTCCCAAGTACGCATAAAATGGTCGAGATATCTAAATAAGAATCAAACAAACACACCAAATGAGTATTCAACTCATTAATCCATAAGCAAAATAATACAGTTTATTTATAAGAAATTAAAATAAAAGTCTTGCAAGATCATTAATTCAATCACACTAAACTAGGCTACAACTACCTAGTTTATTTATCCAACCTCGAACCCAAGTTTTCGATGTCGAGTCAATTATTAAACAACCAACCGTTTTAAAACTATTCTCAAGTAAGAAATAATTATGGACTAGCTGTATATACACACATACTTTTCAATTAATCATTTTAGCACCTTAATTCTTTACTTATACTCTTCGTATCATCAATCGCTTTCTTTTACTTAGTGCCGTACTATCCTGCGCACATAGTGCCTTGAAAGTTTATCTCATATGTTGACATTCAAATCAGCACACATAGTGCTATTCAACTCCGCACACACAGTGCCATACTACACTGCACACATAGTCCCAATGTACACTTTCTATGATAAAACAATTTAATTAATTCATTTGGCATATACGGCCACAACAATAAACATATATAATTTCTCCAAGGAAATACTTAATAAAGAGATTCTTTCATGACATGTTAAAGTCATTTATGCATAATTGAAATTAACCTTATGGTTGCTTATGAACTTACCTTGTGTTGGTTAAAATAGTTCCAAGTCGGCTACTCGATGATCTTTGATTTTTCCTTGTTGGACTCCTCTCCTTTAAGATCTTGAGCTTAAACAAATAAATTAACTCATTTAGCCGTTTTGCTATATATATTTGTATCCACATTTTAATGATTTTATAACATACGGAACAACATGGTAAAATTTTTATCTTTCTACCTTTTGCTCTTAAGCTATTCGGCTAATAGCCAATTAATATCACCTTACTATCAATAGTCTAATTGACATTTCCAATTTCTCCAATGCCGAATGTAACATCACTTCCCATCATATCATCTTCTCAATATATCTATATTCAATGACATATATGTAATCATGAATCAAATTCAACATATTAGTCAATATTCTCCTTTAACCGATTATCTAAGTCAAGATAAAATCATCAATATGCTTACCTATAACCGAATGTACAAAAACTAATTTCACTATCACCTATATATTTAATTAAAGGCCGAATATATGCAACATCAATCTATGTATTCATTCATGTGGCCGAATATACATATTCCAATATAATATCATTTCCATTTCATTTAACACTTAACATTTACCACATATTAATTAACCAATTTTTTTATAATTACAAAACTCCTCATCTATTCATGCTCTCATATTCGGTCATCTATACCTATACTAACCATACAACTAAATAATTCTAAGTTTAAACACAAGTACAACATTTTAGTACCATGGCCGAACACCTCATGAGGTTGCTAAGACCCATTATTTTCTAATTCACACATACACTCACATCCAATCCTTTTTATTAAATAGTCAAACTCAATCATCTTCATGCTTCATCACAACAACATCAAAACACCAACCAAGAAAGACAACATCCATGGCCGAATATCACCTCCATCAAATAGCAAAATTTAAACCATGGGCTAGGTAGAATTCAAACTAACAACTAAAAATATGCATGAATTTCAAGGAATAACATCAAACATACCTCAACCTAGTTACAAGCATGGCCGAACTTCTTCAAATTTTTCTTCCTTTCTTTTACTTGGTTTCTTTCGGCTAAAGGATAGTAAAGATGAACACACTTTTTTTTATTCATTTTATTATTTATTAATCTTTATGTTATGCATATTTTATTTTCTTACCAATTAAATATACTAATCTAATTCAAATTAGTGGAATTCATCATTTCTTGGCCGGCCACTAAGTCAAAAATGGGCATTTTGACATGCAAACCTATGCTTCCTCTCTCTATTGTTATTTACTCTTTATAATTCATCTATCATCTTTTCTAACTTCATCAACTAGGTCCTTTCGAATTAATTCACATTCCTAAAGCTGATATTAAGCATTTAATTTCATATATTCACTATCACACATAAATTTATGTAATTAAAACACAAAAATAAATTTTTGACTCGGTAATGTGGTCCCGAAACCACATTCCGACTAGGGTCTAATTGGGGTTGTCACAACTCTCCCTCACATAAGGAATTTTCGTCCCCGAAAATCTTACCAATGAATAAGTTTGGATATCGATCCTTCATAGTGTCTTCGAGTTCCCAAGTAGCTTCTTCGATCCCGTGCTTAATCCATAGTACCTTTACTAATGAGATTTTCTTGTTTCGTAATTCTTTTACTTCACGTGCTAAAATACGAACCGGTTCCTCTTCATAACTCAAATCAGATTGAATCTCAAATTCTGATAGATTAATTATATGTGATGGATCGGATCTATAACATCGAAGAATCGAAACATGAAAAACGTTGTGAATCTTTTCAAATTCAGGGGGTAACATTAATCTGTATGCAACTGGTCCAATTCGTTCGGATATTTCATACGGCCCGATAAATCTCGGACTCAATTTGCCCTTACGGCCAAATCTGAGTATTTTCTTCCAAGGTGAGACCTTAAGAAACACTTTGTCTCCGACCTGATATTCGATGTCGTTTCTTTTTAAATCCGCATACGACTTCTGACGATCTAAAGCTGCTTTCAAACTTTCATGGATTACTTTTACTTTCTGCTCAGCATTTTTAATCAAATCAATTCCGAAGATCTTACTCTCACTAAGCTCGGTCCAAAATAACGGTGTACGACATTTACGACCATACAAGGCTTCGTAAGGTGCCATCTTAATGCTTGATTGAAAACTATTGTTGTAAACGAATTCAACCAAAGGTAAATACCTTTCCCAAGAATCACGAAACTCTAAGATACAACATCTCAACATGTCCTCGAGTATTTGAATTATCCGCTCGGATTGACCATCAGTCTGGGGATGAAAAGCGGTGCTAAAATGCAATTTGGTGCCCAATGCCTCTTGTAATTTCTTCCAAAATCGTGATGTGAATCTCGGGTCTCTATCAGACACAATTGATATAGGCACTCCATGTAATCGAACGATTTGGGAGACATATAATTCTGCCAATTTATCGAGCGAGGAATTCTTACGGACAGGAATAAAATGAGCAGACTTAGTTAACCTGTCAACAATGACCCAGATTGAGTCTTTCTTACTTTGCGTCAACGGCAAACCAGATACGAAATCCATCGTGACTCGATCCCACTTCCATTCGGGTATCGTGATCGGTTGAAGTAATCCCGAAGGCACTTGATGTTCCGCTTTCACTTGTTGACATATCAAACACTTCGAAACAAAGTTAGAAATGTCTCGTTTCATACCAGGCCACCAGAATTGATGTTTTAGATCATTGTACATTTTTGTACTGCCCGGGTGAACTGACATTCGACTACTATGAGCTTCGTTCAAAATCATTGAAATAAGTTCCGGATTTCTTGGAACACATAATCGATTCTTAAATATCAAGCAATCATTATCGGCAACCATGTTAGCCTTTCCCGGGTGATAATCAATGACAAGCTCATAATCTTTCAACAGCTCAAGCCAATATCTTTATCGCAGATTCAAATCTCTTTGAGTCATCAAATATTTGAGACTTTTGTGGTCCGAGTAAACATGGCACCTCTCTCCGAACAAGTAGTGTCTCCATATTTTCAAAGTGAAAACAATGGCCGCTAATTCAAGATCGTGAGTCGGATAGTTTTTTTCATGCGGCTTTAACTGCCTCGACGCGTAAGCCACAACTTGTCCTTCTTGCATCAATATACAACCCAGCCCCAGTAAGGAAGCATCACTGTAAATAACAAACTCTTTACTGGATTCTGGCTGTACTAACACCGGAGCTTCAGTTAAGTAGGTTTTCAATCGATCAAAACTTTTTTGACATTGTTCTGACCATTCAAACTTGACATCTTTTTGAAGTAGTTTCGTCATCGGTGTGGCGATCATCGAGAAACCCTTTACAAACCGTCTATAGTAACCGGCAAGTCCCAAGAAGCTCCTAACATCAGTAACAGTCCTCGGAGACTTCTAATCAATTATGGCTGAAACTTTGTTCGGATCCACTCGAATACCCGATGCGGATACCACATGTCCCAAAAAACTAACTTCTCTCAACCAGAACTCACATTTACTAAACTTCGCGTATAACTGCTTGTCTCGTAAAATCTGTAATACCAATTTTAGATGTTCGGCATGTTCAAATTCGTCGCGCGAATAAAGTAAGATGTCATCTATAAACACCACCACAAATCGATCCAAATACTGTCTAAATATTCGGTTCATCAAGTCCATAAATACCACAGGGGCATTAGTGAGCCCGAACGGCATCACTAAGAATTCGTAGTGACCATATCTCGTTACGCGGCGCTTTGGGTATATCTGAGTCTCGAACTCGCAACTGATAATAACCCGATCTCAAATCTATCTTGGAGAACACTGAGGCTCCCTTCAGCTGATCAAATAAGTCATCAATACGCGGTAATGGATATTTATTCTTTACTGTCATTTTATTCAATTGACGATAATCGATGCACATCCTCATGGTTCCATCTTTCTTTTTCACGGATAATATTGGTGCACCCCAGGGTGAAAAACTCGGTCGAGCAAAACCTCTATCCGTCAACTCTTGCAACTGAGTTTTCAATTCTTTTAATTCTGTTGGTGCCATCCGGTACGGAGCTATTGAAATTGGTGTGGTTCCGGGTACGAGTTCAATGCCAAACTCTATCTCCCGAACAGGTGGTAACCCCGGTAATTCTTCGGGAAAAACATCTGGATATTCACAAACCACTGACACGGATTCAAGTTTCTTTTCTGACTCTTTACAATGAAGTACGTACGCAAGATATGCTTCACTCCCCTTTCTTATATATTTCTGAGCGACCAACGAGGATATAATTGCTGACACTCTGATCAAGTCAGTAGACTCAACTCGGACTATCTCACCATTTGCAAATCTCAAATCAATGGTCTTTCTTTTGCAATTTACAACTGCATCATGTACGGTCAACCAATCCATACCAAGGATAACATCGAACTCATCAAACGGTAAAAGCATCAAATCGGCCAGAAAACAGGCATCTCGGATTATCAGGGGGCATTTCTTACACACTCTGTCAACGAGTACATATTGACCCAAGGGATTCGACACTCGAATTACGAACTCAGTAGACTCAACAGGTAGAGTCTTACTGGATGCTAAAGTCTCACATACATAAGAATGAGTAGAACCAGGGTCAATCAATGCAATCACATTAGTATCAAAGAGAGTAAAAGTACCAGTGATAACATCAGGGGAAGATGCCTCCTCTCGTGCACGGATGGCATAAGCTCTGGCAGGAGCACGAGTCTCAGATCGAATAGCCGTATCAGAAGCCCCCCTCTGACTACCACCCCTACCTCCTGTAGTTCTCGGTGGTCTCCCCCTAGTCGTTGCACTACTCGATCTAGTGCCTTGCACCTTATTCTTTTCATCAGGTTCCATACAGTCTCGAATGAAATGATCCCGCGATCCGCATCTATAGCAGGCTCTGTTAATAGACTTACCCCAACATTCGCTCACATGTCGTCTTCCACATTGTAAACATTCAGGTTTTTCTTGTCGATTATTACCAACACTAGCAACCGAAGTAGCTCGAGATTTCGTTGATGGTCGCTCCCTAATAGAAATTCCTGCAGTCATCTTCGATTTATTAGTTTCGTCTCCGAACTTCTTTCCAGCCGAGAAAGAAGTTTTACTCGCCAATCTTTTACGAAAGTCTCTGGTTTCTGATTCAGCTTTCTTTTTCTCCTTTCCAAGCTCTTCGGCCTTGCAAGCCCTTTCAACTAGTGTTACAAATTCTTTTATTTCTAGGATACCCACCAGTAACTTTAAATCTTCATTCAATCCCTCTTCGAATCTTTTACACATGGCGACTTCATTGGCTACATACTCTCGAGCATATCGACTGAGTCTTACAAATTCACGTTCATATTCAAATACTGTCAAACGACCTTGTTTGAGCTTCAAAAATTCTTTACGCTTTTGATCCATAAATCGTTGACTAATATACTTCTTACGGAACTCCACCTGAAAGAAATCCCAAGTAACTCGTTCCTTCGGAATGATAGAAACCAATGTTCTCCACCAGTAGTAGGCCGAGTCCCGTAACAAGGATATGGCACACTTTAAACACTCATCAGGCGTGCAAGACAGCTCTTCAAAGACACGAATAGTGTTATCAAGCCAAAACTCGGCCCTTTCTGCATCATCATTAGCTGTGGCTCGAAATTCTTCGGCCCCACGCTTCCTAATCAAATCCACAGGGGGTTTGCTCGTCCTCAAAGGATCAGTAGTTGTTGGTACTATAGGTACCTAAGGCGGATTACTTAAATTCGGGAACAGTTGAGCAGCCGGGTTAGTGCGGGCATATTATGCGACCCACTCGTTCATCATAGAAAAGAAAGCTTGTTTTGCCCCATCATCTTGATTATTCGCAGATGCTTGAGGCTCCACAGGCAGTGTCCCTTGTGTAGGAGCAGCCGCCACACTCTCAACGTCATCCGCTAAGGCTCTCTCTAAATTGGGTTCCATTTACTAATCAAAACAAAAATTTTAACCGTCAGAAGTCATCACACTATCATATACTAACATTACGGCATGTATAGGTAGACTCAAAACGCTGCGGTTGTCCTAGAACCGACTAAACCGTAGCTCTGATACTAATTAAATTGTAACACCCATAAACCATATGCACATAATTGCTCAACTTGACCAACTTATTTTCGGCATTAGGATGATAACATGTACAATCGGGTTTTATAAATGTAGTTAAAATACTAACATATACATTATACAAATTTCAATAACAATAAATCACTATAAGTTCACCTACATTTACCATGCAACCTAGACTAATAATATCAATCCATATTCTAACATCTAGGTATCACTTTAACATTTTTATCCATCTTTAATCATACCCTACCTCATTCATTCAATCATAACATAACCTATTAATCCATATCATTCCCGAATACTAGCACATCACATAGCTTATAATCAGCCATGTTATTCGATATAATAATCACAATTACTTAAACTAATAGTCAACCTACATCGAACTCAAGCATAGTATTTAAGTCATTTTCTCATGGCCTTTATATACAATATTTCAAAACAACAAAATCTTCCTAAACTATTGTCCTATACATGCCGTATGTTCACTTAGACCAACTAAGAAGAGGGTACCAAAATGTTGCAAATCGGTGTGATGACTTCGACGATGGTCCCAAGTACGCAAAATGGTCAGAGATATCTAAATAAGAATCAAACAAACACACCAAATAAGTATTAAACTCGATAATCCATAAGCAAAATAATACAAAGTTATTTATAAGAAATTAAAATAAAAGTCTTGCAAGATCAGCTAATTCAATCACACTAAACTAGGCTACAACTACCTAGTTTATTTATCCAACCTCGAACCCAAGTTTTCGATGTCGAGTCAATTATTAAACAACCAACCGTTTTAAAACTATTCTCAAGTAAGAAATAATTATGGACTAGTCAGTATATACACACATACTTTTCAATTAATCATTTTAGCACCTTAATTCTTTACTTATACTCTTCAGATCATCAACCGCTTTACACACTTAGTGCCGTCTTGTCCCACACACATAGTGCCTTGAAAGTTTATCTCATATGTTGACATTCAAATCAGCACACATAGTGCTGTTCAACTCCGCACACACAGTGCCATACTACACCGCACACATAGTCCCAATGTACACTTTCTATGATAAAACAATTTAATTAATTCATTTGGCATATACGGCCACAACAATAAACATATATAATTTCTCCAAGGAAATAATTAATAAAGAGATTCTTTCATGACATGTTAAAGTCATTTATGCATAATTGAAATTAACCTTATGGTTGCTTATGAACTTACCTTGTGTTGGTTAAAATAGTTCCAAGTCGGCTACTCGATGATCTTCGATTTTTCCTTGTTGGACTCCTCTTCTTTAAGATCTTGAGCTTAAACAAATAAATTAACTCATTTAGCCGTTTTTCTATATATATTTGTATCCACATTTTAATGATTTTATAACATACGAAACAACATGGTAAAATTTTTATCTTTCTACCTTATGCTCTTAAGCTATTCGGCTAATAGCCAATTAATATCACCTTACTATCAATAGTCTAATTGACATTTTCAATTTCTCCAATGCCGAATGTAACATCACTTCCCATCATATCATCTTCTCAATATATCTATATTCAATCACATATATGTAATCATGAATCAAATTCAACATATTAGTCAATATTCTCCTCTAACCGATTATCTAAGTCAAGATAAAATCATCAATATGCTTACCTATAGCCGAATATGCAAAAACTAATTTCACTATCACCTATATATTTAATTAAAGGCCGAATATATGCAACATCAATCTATGTATTCATTCATGTGGCCGAATATACATATACCAATATAATATCATTTCCATTTCATTTAACACTTAACATTTACCACATATCAATTAACCAATTTTTTTATAATTACAAAACTCCTCATCCATTCATGCTCTCATATTCGGTCATCTATACCTATACTAACCATACAACTAAATAATTCTAAGTTTAAACACAAGTACAACATTTTAGTACCATGGCCGAACACCTCATAAGGTTGCTAAGACCCATCATTTTCTAATTCACACACACACTCACATCCAATCCTTTTTATTAAATACTCAAACTCAATCATCTTCATGCTTCATCACAACAACATCAAAACACCAACCAAGAAAGACAACATCCATGGCCGAATATCACCTCCATCAAATAGCAAAATTTAAACCATGGGCTAGGTAGAATTCAAACTAACAACTAAAAATATGCATGAATTTCAAGGAATAACATCAAACATACCTCAACCTAGTTACAAGCATGGCCGAACTTCTTCAAATTTTTCTTCCTTTCTTTTACTTGGTTTCTTTCGGCTAAAGGATAGTAAAGATGAACACACTTTTTTTTCGGCTAAAGGATAGTAAAGATGAACACACTTTTTTTTTATTCATTTTATTATTTATTAATCTTTATGTTATGCATATTTTATTTTCTTACCAATTAAATATACTAATCTAATTCAAATTAGTGGAATTCATCATTTCTTGGCCGGCCACTAAGTCAAAAATGGGCATTTTGACGTGCAAACCCATGCTTCCTCTCTCTATTGTTATTTACTCTTTATAATTCATCTATCATCTTTTCTAACTTCATCAACTAGGTCCTTTCGAATTAATTCACATTCCTAAAGCTAATATTAAGCATTTAATTTCATATATTCACTATCACACATAAATTTATGTAATTAAAACACAAAAATAAATTTTTGACTCGGTAATATGGTCCCGAAACCACATTCCGACTAGGGTCTAATTAGGGTTGTCACATTTAGTCTCTTCAAGCTTTTCCAATGAGTAGCTGGCCATGCTGTAACACCCCTAACCCGTAATCGTCGCCGGAAAGGGTTACAAAGTATCACTAACTAAACACAACTTTAGGATAATTATAAATACACATAGAAATTATTATTCTTAAATTACCACAACTGAACACATGTTAAATCAAACCAATTTGATAGGTTACACATAAATTAGATAACATACAACTTTAATCATTATCAAATGGCAGGATATAAGCACACGGAAATAAACATTTCATTATTAATTATTTAGATCAAACCTACATGCAACTTTATTAAAAACCAAAGTTACTATTCATATGGTCATTTGTTAAATCTTTAACCAAACATATATATAACATGCAAACACATATGCCCTGTTTGTTGTCTACTTCTATTACGCTCTATCACTTTATACATATGAAACATTTGCCAAATTACCTGACTGAATAATCAAACGTTTTATTTTATCCTTCACACCAACACATCATTATATATATATATATATTAATTATTCATCTAGCATAAATATAGCATACCAACTCAAATTTTGACATGCTACTAGCACATATCAATTAAATTAACAATTGTCATACTCAGACTAATTTAATAGCCATATTTTCGACTAAGTTTATATATAAATCCATATAACCAAAGCAATCCAACTTTTCAACAAATACATGATATCTCAATTATTATACAGCAACCGAAAGTTAATTCACCTTGTTTGCCAAATTTAAACATAGTCATCTCACAAACTATTTATTATGCTTAACATCTCATTTATAAATAATGATTTAAGATAATAAACTTGTATTTATATCTATTCCATTACACAGCTGAACATCCACTCTTCAAAAATATACACCCACAATTTCATTCAAACCAAATATACCATTTACATGTAGCATGCTCGATGTTTTCAAAATAGATTTAAACCAAAACCTTATTAAGACAACCATTACCAAATGTGTCAGCCACTTCACACATATATATCAAAATCGAAACTAGCTTATACTTAAACATCATACCTATTCATATCTATCAACCATATTAACCTCACTTAAGCCAAATTTTATAATCAATCACCTTACAAAATATACCACAAATCATACATCCAAAATGAGCTACTTTCATGGCTGATTATGATTCATCATTAACACATATTTTTTTCAATCTTACAATCAGCATCACAAACATATCCCCAAAACACAAACCATACATGTTATAAAATATGCATACCAAAATAAACTCCAACCATATCAATTATAACCAAGATTTGGTCAAACCTTAAAACCGAACCTAATAAAATAAACAAGCCATATTCGCATGGCTTAATACATATTCAAATTCAAACTTAACTAAATATAATCTAGCCTAAACATGCCATAGATCCAAGTTTAAACTTATAAAATACCAAAAACAGTTGATAGTGTGATGGACTTTGCTGACGATCCCCAAGCTCATAGTTAGATTCCAAAATCTATAAAACAAAGACAAACATAAACACACACAGTAAGCTTTCATAGCTTAGCAAGTCATAAGCAATTAAGTAACTCAATAACATTTATATTTCATTATAACAAAATGGAATCATTATATTTTATTCATATACATTTTCAAACTTACAAAAGTATGCATTTATCAAACATATAACCATGCATCAAATCTAAATGGAATAAATACACATGTAGTTAATATCATAATTATTTTTCACTTCTAAGGTCACAAATAAACCCTTGGCCGAATATACTCATTCATATACAAATATACATAAATCACATTTACAAGATCGCATATACTAAACATTTAACCAATTATAATTTTCATATACACATATACTTTCTCTTGCATCATGAATACATTATTAAACCGAATGTATACTTTTACATTTGCATATATGTAATTCACGATGACAAATAACATTTATATCATTGATTCAAGTATCTAACTTACCATAATTTCATAACGTAGTATGAATACATACTTGAATCTTTTAACTCGATTTTTCATTCAATCTTAACTTAATATTTCCCATTGAACCATTTGGAAATGGATAGGACACTCGGATAATCACATATACCGTACATTGCCAACGTCCCAGACGTGGTCTTACATGTAGTCACATATCAATGCCACTGCCCCAAACAGGGTCTTACTCGTACACATATATCAGAGTCACATATCGATGACAACGTATTAAACATGGTCTTATTCACACACATATATCAAAGTCACATATTGATGCCAACGTATTAAACATGGACTTACTCGCACACATATATCGGAGTCACATATTGATGCCAGCGTATTAAATGTGGACTTACTCGCACACATATATCAGAGTCACATATCGATGCCAACGTATTAAACGTGGACTTACTCGTACATATATATATATATATATATTAGAGTCACTTATCGATGCCACATATACTTCCAGGTATCAACTTTAAAAATCGGCCAAATTGTACATAAGTTCATTAGCAAAATTATCATTCATAACCAAATCACATTATCATTAAGTAAGAATATATATATACATATTTAACCCTGATTCACATTTAAATGTCACTTAGATATTTCATTTAGCCAAATATAGAGTTGTAATTAATATAAAAATAACCAACATTTTAACATATATAATTCATGTCATCACCTTTAATACTAAACTCATTCATCACTTATTATCAAACATAGATTATTTCCATTTTCAATACCGATATGTAATTTGCTTTTAATAAATATAATTATCTATTAATCAAATATATTGAAATTTAACAACTTCTATTTACTTATAAACTTACCTCGGACAATGTAAAATGGAACGGGACAGCTAGTCGACGACTTTCGTTTTTCCCCGATCCAAATCCGATTTCTTTAATTCTTGATCTAAACATATTCAAATTAAGCTCATTAAAATATATTTTCATTCAATTTAGTCCAAAAACACATAAATGGTCAAATTACTATTTTACCCCTAACATTTATAGTTTTTACAATTTAGTCCCTATTTCACAAGACACAAAATATTCAAAATTTCAAGATACCCATGTTTGGCCGAATACTACTAGTGTTCATACAAGCCCATATTTTTCATTTATTTCACATTTTAGTCCCTCAAATTATTATTTTTGTGATTTAGTCCTAATTACTCAAAATCATCAAAAACTCCAATACAAAATATGTTAACCTAAAACATATCTTTCATATTTCATCATCAAACAACAAAAATCACAAGCTCTCAACAAGGGAAAAACTCAAAATATTCATCAAAATAAAAAATTAAAGCATGGGTCTTGAAGATTACTAAGCAACGATTTCAAAAACGTAGAAATTATCAAAAACTGAGCTAAGCACGTACCTTGATCGAGCTTGAGAATGGCCGAACTAGGTTTTCTTTTCTTTTTTTTCTTTCTTATTTTGGTTTCGGTCAAAGAACATAATATGAATTTGGCTTTTTATTTTACTTTTATGATATATATTATATTATAATAGTTTATAATATTAATTTATTAAAGTAACCTTATTTAATTTATATCAAAACCTTATAATATAACCTATTGCCGTCCACTTAATAATTTATGGGCTAATTGCAACATCAAAGCTTCCATTTTAAAAGCCAATAGCATTTTGGCCCTTATAGATTAAACTACATAATTTTTAATTTACGCGATTAAGTCCTTTTATTTAGTCGGACACTCAAACGACAAAATTAAATCACAAAAATTTCACAGATATAAATTCACACAAAATAAACACAAAAAAATAATTTTAAATATTTTTCAGACTCGGATTCGTGGTCCCAAAACCACCGTTCCTATTAGGGTCTAAATCGGTCTGTTACACATGCTTATTGGATTTTGAGTTGAATTTTGCTTGATTTTTAAGCAATTTAAATTCCATAACAACTCCGGATTGAGACTCGGTCAAATGGAAATCTTCAAGCAAATCTCTAATTTCTTCAACATTGCAAGGACCTTGTGTAATTAAACCAAAAAAGTGGTTTATATGGATAGCCATGTGTAGCCGAATTTGGGTTGGCTTGGTCTTCAATTTGGACGATTTTTTTGTAATCTAGCAAAGCTATCAGACCTATCCAAAGTAAATAAATAAATTAAAGGACCAAAGAACAAAATTTATCCAATTTAAATAATTAATTCAAACCCCAATTATTAATGAAATATTTTAAAATGAATTATTAAATATAATTTTATATTTTATTATTTAATTTCATCATGCATGGCCCATTTTATATCTTAAAAATATAATATGTTCAAATAAATATAAATGTAACACCCCAAACCTGGCCTAGACGTTATGGCCGAATTTGGAAAAGTCACATTAAAGTGTTTTTCGCAAAGTATATTAACATTGAAAAACTTGTTCTACATTTAACCTCTTTGTGATCTTAATGAAAACTTAAGGATATCCCGTTCAGTTTCAAAGCTTAAATCGTTTGACAAAAGTTAACCATATTAAATTTGTTATTAGTTTAAAAACATTATTTCTTGCAGAAGCTTCTAAAACATGTTGTGTAAACGTGGTGACTTGGACAAACATTTATCTTTTTGAAAACCCGCATCCTACTACTTACAGATATAAATCAAAATCAAAACCCAAAAATTAAAGATTAAAAATTATAGAGGCCTTATTACATTAAAACACCCAAAATAAAACTATTGATAATTTAAAACCCAATAAGAAAGTCCGTGCAGTTGTGTGGCCACCTTCGAGTCCTTCGCAGCACTGACCCGCCTAAGCCTGGGGATTACTTGCATAGATAAATAGATGAGTGAGTTATGAAAACTCAGTGTGTAATCCCCTATCAAATAAACAACCAGTGAGCATACACACCAGGGCTAAGCCCAATGCATGAATTCGTTTAGTTTCGATTGGGGCCTTAACCGATTCTGATGTCGATGTCGGCGTGGGCATGAGCCCATCTCAGTGATAGTAATAGAATAGTAATGCAGACAAGAAATCCTACCTAACCAGCCTCTACACTCCATCTCCGTCCAACCTTACACTCTATGTGGGGATAAAATCAACCCACCCATCCCTACACTCCAAGTAGTATTGGTTGCGTCACTAAACAGTATTTGCAGCAGAGCTACCAGTACAGTACACTTCCTCCAATCATAATAAATCCCCATCCCCATGCAGCATATCATGCATCATGTCATAATATCATACATGTAATAAATATATTTAAAATGACATGCTCAAACGTAATCATACATCTCCTAAGGGCATACCAGTCATTTCACCATGTAAGGGCATTTTAGTTATTTTATCAATTAGGGGGTCTAGATACACTTACCAACCCAACAGTAGGTCCACAGTCATCTCTGGCGACCCGTGCAACGTCAACAGTCAAGCAGTGAAAATATGCCCAAGGCCCATAATGCGGGCCCATGTAGGCCCACACACCCGTGTGGCCCACATAGCCTAGTAATGGCCTTGGCCGTGTGAAATACACAACCTGGCCTAATATTCTCCACACGTCCATGTGGTTTACCCGTGTGGGTCCCACATGCCTGTGGGGCCCACACGGCCCATTTCGGCCTATTATGGCCCGATACAACCTCAGCCCATGAAATCGCACATGGCCAGCCTCCACGTGCTTACGCCCATGTTTAGGCATATGGACTATCACGCGAGCGATCGAACACTCGTGTAGCGTCGACAGTAACTTATTTTGGCTTTTGCCGACTTTCGATTAGGGCAGTGTTTGCACACCTGATAGGATTCCAAATACGAAAGCTCCTGCGATAACTCACACCTAAACAACAAGGACAATCCCTAACCAAAATTATTAACGACACTTCCACTGCTTCAACCGATGTAGCCTACAAATCCGCAGGTAAACCAAGGTCGATGCGATTCGATGCTACCAACAAGGTTTAATCACAATAGAGGGTTAGAAATCTTACCCCATTTAACAATTGAAACTACATCCTCGCCTCTTACTGAAAGACTTATCAAATCTACGAGAACCAGGAGTTGAGCGTAAGGGAAGAACAGGTTCGGCAAAGAACCAAAAAGGAGGATTGAACTGATACAGTAAATAGAGGGGAGTTAACGTCAAATATAGGAAAGGAAGAGAAAAGCCGAAAGGGGTAGAAGTAAAGCAAGGACTTACCTATCAATATTCAGCCAACGCATGCCTCTAAGCAAATGAGTAGGCCCACCGATTGTCAGAGAACAGTTTCTAAATTGAAAACAAAAATAGAGGGAGTAAGGGATGAAGTATTCAGCCAGAGTACAAAATGGGAAGAGATAACAAGAGAAAGAGAAGAGAAGAGAGGGGAAGAGAAGGTATTTGACAAAAGAGAGAATCAGTTGAGAGAGGGGGAAATGAGGAGGGTATCGGCCAAAGTGAAAGATGGAAAAAAAGAAAAGAACGATTGCTCAAGGAGTAAGGGAGAAGAGAAAAATCGCAATGGACAATACGTAGAAAACCCAAAAGATCCCCTGGCAGAAATCGGCTACCAAGAAGTTTAAAAAAGAACCCAAAAAGCTCATAGTAGCAGAAATGAAGAGAAAATGCCCTACCCAAAGCTGAAATCCCCAAAGCAAGAGTACACATTCGGCTCCAACACTCCCACTCCATTCAAAATCCCACATTTTCCTCCTCAAATCCCTCAAAACCGTCTACTCCTCCCTCAACCACCTAGTTCAAATTTCATTCAAACTCTTCAGTGCTTCAGTCAAACCACAACACTCCCACGGCACAGAAGTAAAATAAAACACTCCACTACGCCCACCAGGACTTGAACCTCAGTCCCCAAGCAACAATAACACACCGCCTATCCCTTGGACTAGCAGGCCTATTTTGTCATGCTTTACCTAAATTTATTTAAAAAGCCTACTCACTAAAGATAGGGTTTATTCAAGTAAGAAACAAAACTTTGCACAAGCTGATTATCACTCGCGATAAGTTTTAAAAATAATTGATCGTACTTGAACTAACTATTATCGCGATGAAGGTAAGCGTACCTATCGAACAATAGTATAGTTTTAGCAAGACCGGATGTGTGAAAGCCCTAATTTGACCCTAGTCGAAAAGTGGTTTCGGGACCACAAAATCGAGTCACAAACATAATTAGATGTTATATTCTGTGCTTATTGTATGTGGAATTAGTATGTGTGAATATTTCGTGCCTTTATTTTATCAATTAAGTGTTAATTTATAAGAAAGGACTCATGTGATAAGACTTGAAAATGTGATAGGTGAATTTTAAGGTGGCACAATAATGCATGAATTATAGACATGGGGGACTTGCATGTCAAATGGACCACTTTTAAAATAGTGGTAGGCCATAATGATGGTTGATAGAAAATATATACATTTTATTTTAGCATTATAATAATTAATGGCTTTATTTTATGTCATAAATAATAAATAATTAAGAAAAGAGTGATAAAAAAAATAATGCATGTTCATCTTTCTTTTCCCTATTGCTGTAACTAGTGAAAGAAAATTAGAAGAAGAAGCCAAGGCATTCGGCCATGGTTAATTCATAAATAAAAGGTATGTTAATGTGATTTTTATGTAATTTTTTATGAAATTAAATGGATAGGCACATTGGACAGTTAACCCATGGTTTAAATTCATGAATTATTGAACATATGTGCATTCGGCAATTTGTTAAATTGTGATAATTTGATAGCTTTTGGAAGGTGTTGTTTAGATGTTAAATTTGCTTATATGACGGTCGAATAAGTGTAATGTTAATGAATGATTAAGTTGAATTCATTATTGAGATGATGAAGTTGAAGTTGCCGTATATATATATATATATATATATATATATATATATATATGCTTTTGGGAAAGGAAATTTCTTTTTATTTAGATTAAGCATGTTCATATTAGATTGAGCTTTGAAATGATGTAATTAAGTGGAAAACGAATTGATGAAGTGATGTTAAATGCTTTGAATTTTGAGTATAATATTATAAGTTGAAAAGAAAGCTTGTTAAATTTGCCCTTATTATTTCTGGATAAGTTACATAGTTAAGTGTTAAATTTGCCCTTATTATTTCCGGATAAGTTACATAGTTAAGTGTTAAATTTGTCCTTATTATTTTTGGATAAGTTACATAGTTAAGTGTTAAATTTATGGTATTAAATTGCTTAAGGTGATTAAAAATGTGTATGACCATTTTGTATTTGAGCTAAAAGTAGCTAAATGGCCTATTAAATTTCTTGTCATATTCGGCCATAAGCTAGCATGATGGGACTTTAATAAGTTAAATTTTGTTTGAATTAGCTCAAGAGCATAGAGAACCAAGGTTGGACAGGAGAAAAGAGAACGTAGTTGAATAGCCGATCCGAGACTGTCCGAAAATATTCGAAGTAAGTTTTAAGTAGTTAAGTATAAATAATATTCTATAATGAAATGACAGATTATGAAAATTAAGTATTACTTGTCATTTATGTATATGGCCGAATGGCATTTGTAATGGAAGAAAAAGGTGATATGCTTTTATGATCAAATGATAAATGTGAGTGATGAAATGAAATAAAAGTGAATAAAATGTAGGATGATATATTTGAATGATGCTGGTACCTAATTTAGTGAGATTGTGTTATATGGAACTTGTTGATTTGAATATCGTACAGATACTATTCGGGCCTTTGAGCTTAGCAGGCTATAATGCCGGTGAAGTGATATCAGGCTTCGAGCCTAGCAGGCGAAATGCCAGTGAATAAATTCAGGTTTTAAACCTAGCAGGTGAAATGCTAGTGAATGAATTCGGGTTTTTAAACCTAATAGGCTGAATACCGGTGATTTGATAAAAGTTTTAAACTAAGATACCTCGTGTTAGAATAATAAATGAATACATTCAATACGTTAAGTTGGCCAGGTACGTATGATGTACTTAAATGTGAGTTTGATTTGAATTGAATCATAAATGTATAATGTGATACATATGTGAACAAATGTTATAACTATATCTATGATCAAGATACCTTCGGTCAAGGTGTGAAAGTATGTGAAAGTAATTGATTTATTTATGTTATATGAATTTAGATTAAGTGAAATAAGAATGCTAAATGTGTATTATGTGCTTGTGTATGTTCGGCCAAATGACAATATGTCTAGAAAATGATCTCTTAAGAATTTGAATAATCGATGTATAATTGAGTTTATTTGTTGCATTGCTTAAAACTTACTAAGATTAGGAAAGCTTACTCCGTTTGTTACATTTCTCTGTTTTATAGATTGTTGACTCCAGTCACCTGCTCGGAAAGGGATCGTCAGCAGCTCGTCACACTATCTATCATTTTGGTATTACCATGTTTTGAAGCTAGTATGGCATGTATAGAATAGACTTAAGTGAATGGTATTTTTGAGATGTTGTTGTATATGGGCCATGCGAATATGAAATCTTTTGAATGCTTGTATAAAGTTTTTGAATGCATATAAAAGTTAATGTTCTTATATTTATGTGATTGTACAAATGTGGTATTTTGGGTTGGTAACACTTCATAACCCATTCCGGCAATGGATACGGGTTATAGGGGTATTACATTTTATTGGTATCAGAGCTATGGTTTAGTCAATTCTAGGACTAACGTAGCGTGTGTAAGTCTAGCTATACATGCCATAAAGTGCTAATATGATAGTGTGATGATTTCTGACAGTTGAAATGTTTTTTTTCGTATAGTAATGAATTCTGATCCCGATCGAGCGGTAGCTGACGACGTAGAGAGTGTATCGCCTGCTCCTGCGTTCGGGATAGCGCCGTTGGACTCTCAACCTAATGCTAGTAATCAAAATGATGAGGCTAAACAAGCCTTCTATGCTATGATGAATGATTGGTTTACCCAATATGTTTGAACTAATCCCGCTGTTTCACATCCCCCACCCCTGACTAATACAACCCCTGCACCTGTGGTACCTCCTGTAGTTGACCCGTTGAGGTTGAGCAAGCCCCTGGTTGATGGAATTTGAAAGCACGGGGCTACTAATTTCAAGGCTACAGATAGTGATGATGCTGAGCAGGCTGAGTTCTGGCTCGATAATACCATTCGCGTGTTCGATGAATTATCGTGCAGACCTGATGAATGCTTAAAATGTGCTATATCTTTGTTACGTGATTCTGCCTACTATTAGTGGAATACATTGGTTTCAGTGGTACCGAGAGAACGGGTTACTTGGGAATTCTTTCAAGCTGAGTTCTGTAAGAAATATATTAGTCAAAGATTCATCGATTAGAAACGGAAAGAATTTCTTGAGCTCAAACAGGGTTCTATGGCAGTTGCCGATTACAAGCGAAAGTTTGTCAGACTTAGTAGATATGCTCGGGAATGTGTTTCATCTGAGGCTATCATGTGTAAATGCTTCGAGGACAGGTTAAATGAAGACATCAAACTATTGGTGGGTATTCTGGAAATCAAAGAGTTTGTAGTGCTTGTTGAGCAAGCTTGTAAAGCCGAAGAGCTCGGTAAAGAGAAAAGAAAAGCTGATGATGGAGCTAGAGAGTTCTGTAAAAGATCCTCGGGAAAATCCTTTCATCAGTCATCGAAGAAATTTAGAGATGACTCAGGCCGATTTAAGAATACTTTGGGTTTTTCCAGACGTGATCGTGATCGACCCCCTGTGAGTACGTGAGCCACCTCTGTTGCCAGTGTTGGCAATGATCGTCAGGACAGATCTGAGTGTAAGCATTGTGGTAAATGGCATTTAGGAAGCTATAGATTTCATGACCGCTCTTGTTTCAAGTGTGGATCAGCTGATCACTTTATCAAAGACTGCCCGAAATTAGCTGAACAGAATACTGATCCGAGTGGAGACCTAGTAACACTACAACACGAGCTAGACCACCTAGACATGCGGTAATGCTAGTGGAAATCAGAAAGGGACCAAAGATACTGCTGTACGTTCTGAGGCTCGTGCTCCTTCCAGAGCCTATGCTATACGTGCGTGCGAAGATGCTTCTTCGCCAGATGTTATTACCAGTAGTTTCACTCTTTTTAATACTGATGTTATTGCTTTGATTGATCCTGGTTTTACTCATTCGTATATGTGTGAAACTTTGGCATCCAGTAAGACTCTACTTGTTGAGTCTACTGAGTTTGTGATTTGGGTGTCGAATCCTTTGGGTCGTTATGTGCTAGTTGATAAAGTGTGTAAGAAATGTCCCCCTGATTATCAAAAATTCATACTTTTTGGCTGATCTAATGCTATTACCGTTTGACGAGTTTGACATCATTCTTGGTATGGATTGGTTAACTGTGCATGATGCGATAGTGAACTGTAAGCGAAAGATAATTGACTTGAGGTGTTCAAATGATGATATAATCCGAGTTGAGTCTACAGATTTAAATGGATTACCGGTAGTAATATCTTTGATGTTGGCTCAGAAATATGTAAAAATAGGGTGTGAAGCTTATCTTACGTATGTACTGGATAGTAAAGAGTTAGAAAAGAAACTCGAGATAGTGCCAGTGGTTTGTGAGTCTCCGGATGTACTCTCGAGAAATTACCTAGATTACCACCTGTTCGGGAGGTAGAGTTTGGTATTGAACTAGTGCCAGGGACTACACCTATTTCGATAGCTCCGTATCGTATGGCACCAACCGAACTAAAAGAATTGAAATCTCAGTTGTAAGAGTTGACAGATAGAGGTTTTGCTCGACCGAGTTTTTCTCCCTGGGGTGCACCAGTGCTGTTTGTGAAAAAGAAAGACGGAACCATGGGAATGTACATTGATTATCGTCAGCTAAATAAGGTAATGATAAAGAATAAATATTCGTTACCGCGAATCGACAATTTGTTTGATCAACTGAATGGAGCCTCAGTATTTTCGAAGATAGACTTGAGATCAGGATATTATCAGTTGCGAGTTAGAGACTCTGACATGCCTAAAACTACTTTCAGAACGAGGTATGGACATTATGAGTTCCTAGTGATGCCGTTTGGGCTCACTAATGCCCCTGCTGTTTTTATGGATCTAATGAATCAGATTTTCAGACAGTATTTGGATCGGTGTGTAGTCGTGTTTCTAGATGACATTTTGATCTATTCACACGATGAAACCGAGCATGCCGAACACTTGAAGTTAGTATTGCAGATTTTGCGAGACAAGCAGTTATATGCGAAGTTCAGTAAATGTGAGTCTGGTTGAAGGAAGTCAGCTTTTTGGGGCATGTTGTATCCACATGGGTATCCGAGTTGATCCTAGTAAAATTTCAGCTATACTCGATTGGAAGCCTCCAAGAAATGTTTCAGAAGTTCAAAGTTTTCTGGGACTTGCCGGGTACTACAGACGGTGTGTGAAAGGTTTCTCGATGATAGCAACACCAATGACAAAGTTGCTTCAGAAAGATACCAAATTTGAGTGGTCAGAAAAGTGCAAGAAAAGTTTTGATCAATTGAAAACTCTTTTGACCAAAGCTCCAGTGTTAGTTCAGCCAGAATCCGATAAAGAATTTGTGATCTACAGTGATGCGTCTCTGAACGGTTTGGGTTGTATATTGATGCAAGAGGGTAGAGTAGTAGCGTAAGCTTTGAGACAGTTGAAGCCTCACAAGAAAAACTATCCGACTCATGATCTCGAGTTAGCTGCTATCTTTTTCGCTTTAAAAATTTGGCGCCACTACTTGTTCGGGGAAAAATGCCATGTGTATTCCGATCACAAAAGTCTCAAGTACTTGATGACTCAGAGAGATTTGAATTTGAGACAAAGACGTTGGCTAGAATTATTGAAAGATTATGAGCTTGTCATTGATTACCATCCGAGAAAGGCTAACGTGGTTGTTGATGCTTTAAGCCGTAAATCACTGTTTGTTTTGCGAGCAATGAATGTGCACCTGTCTGTGTCCACTGATGATGTGTTAGTAGCGAAGTTAAAAGTAAAACCATTATTGATGCAACAAATCTTTGAAGCTCAAAAAGTTGATGATGAATTAGTTGCAAAGCAAGCATTATGTGTTTCAAAAGAGGATTCAGAGTTTCAGATTGATAGCAATGATTGTTTGAGGTTTAGAAATTGATTATGTGCTCCAAGAAATTCAGAACTTATTCCGATGATTTTGAACGAGGCTTATAGTAGCCGAATGTCAGTTCACCCGGGTAGTACGAAAATGTACAACGATTTGAAACGTCAGTATTGGTGGAATGGTATGAAACGAGACATTTCTGACTTTGTTTCGAAGTGTTTGATATGTCAACAAGTGAAAGTGGAACATCAAGTGCCTTCGGGATTACTTCAGCCGATCATGATACCCGAATGGAAATGGGATCAAGTCACGATGGATTTCGTATTTGGGTTGCCATTGTCACCAGGCAAGAAAGATGCGATTTGGGTTGTTGTTGATAGATTGACAAAGTCGGCTCATTTTATTCCTGTATGTACGGATTATCCACTTGATAAGTTAGCCGAACTGTATGTTTCTCAGATTGTAAGGTTACATAGGGTACCTACTTCTATTGTGTCGGATAGAGATCCGAGATTCACATCGCGATTTTGGAAGAAATTACAAGAAGCATTGGGTACCAAGTTGCATTTTAGCACGGCTTTTCATCCCTAGACCGATGGTCAATCCGAGCGGATTATTCAGATACTCGAGGATATGTTGAGATGTTGCATCCTTGAGTTTAATGCCTCGTGGGAACGATACTTGCCTTTAGTAGAATTCGCATATAACAATAGTTTTCAATCGAGTATCAAGATGGCACCTTACAAGGCTTTGTATGGTCGTAAATGTCATACACCTTTGTTTTGGACCGAACTCAGTGAGAATAAGATTTACGGAGTTGATTTGATTAAAGAGGCCGAACAGAAAGTTAAAGTGATCCATGAAAGTCTGAAAGCAGCATCAGATCGTCAAAAATCGTATGCGGACTTGAAACGGAAAGATATTGAGTATCAAGTCGGAGACAAAGTGTTTCTTAAAGTTTCACTGTGGAAAAAGGTACTCAGATTTGGCTGTAAAGGTAAATTGAGCCTGAGATTTATTGGACCATACGAGATTTCAGAACGGATTGGGCCGGTTGCTTATAGACTACTTTTACCACCTGAACTTGAAAAGATCCACGATGTTTTTCATGTTTCAATGCTCCGTCGGTACAGATCTGATCCTTCTCATGTGATTAATCCATCAGAAATTGAAATTCGGTCTGATTTGAGTAATGAAGAGGAACCGGTTTGTATTTTGGCTCACGAGGTGAAAGAATTACAGAATAAGACAATTTGGTTAGTGAAAGTGTTGTGGGTCCAACACGGGGTTGAAGAAGCTACTTGGGAGCTTGAAGACTCTAGGAAAGAATGATACCCTAATTTATTTGCTGGTAAGATTTTCGGGGACGAAAATTCCTAATAGGGGGAGAGTTGTGACAGCCCTAATTTGACCTTAGTCGGAAAGTGGTTTCGGGACCACAAAACTGAGTCACAAACATAATTAGATGTTATATTCTGTGCTTATTATATGTGGAATTAGTATGTGTGAATATTTCGTGCCTTGATTTTATCAATTAGGTGTTAATTTATAAGAAAGGACTCATGTGATAAGACTTGAAAATGTGATAGGTGAATTTTAAAGTGGCCAAATAATGCATGAATTATAAATATGGGGGACTTGCATGTCAAATGGACCACTTTTAATATAGTGGCCGACCATAATGATGGTTGATAGATAATATATATACATTATATTTTAGCATTATAATAATTAATGGCTTTATTTTATGTCATACAGAATAAATAATTAAGAAAAGAGTGATAAAAAAAAAACAATGCATGTTCATCTTTCTTTTCCCCATTGCCGTAACTAGTGAAAGAAAATTAGAAGAAGAAGCCAAGGCATTTGGCCATGGTTATTTCATAAATCAAAGGTATGTTAATGTGATTTTTATGTAATTGTTTATGAAATTAAATGGATAAGTGCATTGGATAGTTAACCCATGGTTTAAATTCATGAATTATTGAACATATGTGCATTCGGCAATTTGTTAAATTGTGATAATTTGATAGCTTTTGGAAGGTGTTGTTTAGATGTTAAATTTGCTTATATGATGGTCGAATGAGTGTAATGTTAATGAATGATTAAGTTTAATTCATTGTTGAGAGGATGAAGTTGAAGTTGCCGTATATATATATTTATATATATCTATGCTTTTGGGAAAGGAAATTTGTTTTTTTTTTAGATCAAGCATGTTCATATTAGATTGAGCTTTGAAATGATGTAATTAAGTGGAAAACGAATTGATGAAGTGATGTTAAATGCTTTGAATTTTGAGTATAATATTACAAGTTGAAAATAAAGCTTGTTAAATTTGCCCTTATTATTTCCGGATAAGTTACATAGTTAAGTGTTAAAATTGCCCTTATTATTTCTAGATAAGTTACATAGTTAGGTGTTAATTTGCCCTTATTATTTCTGGATAAGTTACATAGTTAAGTGTTAAATTTGCCCTTATTATTTCGGATAAGTTACATAGTTAAGTGTTAAATTTGCCCTTACTATTTCCGGATAAGTTACATATGTAAAAAACCCGGAAGATCCCCAAACAGAAATCGGCTACCAAGAAGTGTAAAAAAGAACCCAAAAAGCTCACAGTAGCAGAAATGAAGAGAAAATACCCTACCTAAAGCCGAAATCCCCAAAGCAAGAGTACACATTCAGCTCCAACACTCCCACTCCATTCAAAATCCCACATTTTCCTCCTCAAATCCCTCAAAACCGTCTACTCCTCCCTCAACCACCTAGTTCAAATTTCATTCAAACTCTTTAGTGTTTTAGTCAAACCACAACACTCCCACGGCACAAAAGTAAAATAAAACACTCCACTGCGCCCACCAAGACTTGAACCTCAGTCCCCAAGCAACAACAACACACTACCTATCCCTTGGACCAGTAGGCCTATTTTGTCATGCTTTACCCAAATTTATTTAAAAAGTCTACTGACTAAAGATAGGGTTTATTCAAGTAAGAAACAAAATTTTGCACAAGTTGATTGTCACTCGCGATAAGTTTTAAAATTTATAATTGATCGTACTTGAACTAACTATTATCTCAATGAAGGTAAGCGTACCTATCGAACAGTAGTATAGTTTTAGCAAGACCGGATGTATGACAGCCCTAATTTGACCCTATTCTGAAAGTGGTTTCGGGACCACAAAACCAAGTCACAAACATGATTAGATGTTTTATTCTATGCTTATTGCATGTGGAATTAGTATGTGTGAATATTTCGTGCCTTGATTTTATCAATTAGGTGTTAATTTATAAGAAAGGACTCATGTGATAAGACTTGAAAATGTGATAGGTGAATTTTAAAGTGGCCAAATAATGTATGAATTATAGACATGGGGGACTTGCATGTCAAATGGACCACTTTTAATATAGTGGCCAGCCATAATGATGGTTGATAGAAAATATATACATTTTATTTTAGCATTATAATAATTAATGGCTTTATTTTATGTCATAAAGAATAAATAATTAAGAAAAGAGTGATAAAAAAAAAACAATGCATGTTCATCTTTCTTTTCCCCATTGCCGTAACTAGTGAAAGAAAATTAGAAGAAGAAGCCAAGGCATTCGGCCATGGTTATTTCATAAATCAAAGGTATGTTAATGTGATTTTTATGTAATTGTTTAGGAAATTAAATGGATAAGTGCATTGGATAGTTAACCCATGGTTTAAATTCATGAATTATTGAACTTATGTGCATTCGGTAATTTGTTAAATTGTGATAATTTGATAGCTTTTGGAAGGTGTTGTTTGGATGTTAAATTTGCTTATATGATGGTCGAATGAGTGTAATGTTAATGAATGATTAAGTTAAATTCATTATTGAGAGGATGAAGTTGAAGTTGCCGTATATATATATATATGCTTTTGGGAAATGAAATTTGTTTTTATTTAGATTAAGCATGTTCATATTAGATGGAGCTTTGAAATGATGTAATTAAGTGGAAAACGAATTGATGAAGTGATGTTAAATGCTTTGAATTTTGAGTATAATATTATAAGCTGAAAATAAAGCTTGTTAAATTTGCCCTTATTATTTCCGGATAAGTTACATAGTTAAGTGTTAAATTTTCCCTTATTATTTTCGGATAAGTTACATAGTTAAGTGTTAAATTTATGGTATTAAATTGCTTAAGGTGATTAAAAATGTGTATGACCATTTTGTATTTGAGCTAAAAGTAGCTAAATGGCCTATTAAATTTCTTGTCATATTCGGCCATAAGCTAGCATGGTGGGACTTTAAGAAGTTAAGTTTTGTTTGAATTAGCTCAAGAGTATAGAGAACCAAGGTTGGACAGGGGAAAAGAGAAAGTAGTTGAATAGCCGATCCGAGACTGTTCGAAAATATTCGAAGTAAGTTTTAAGTAGTTAAATATAAATAATATTCAATAATGACATGACAGATTATGAGAATTAAGTATTACTTGCCATATATGTATATGGCCAAATGGCATTTGTAATGGAAGAAAAAGGTGATATGCTTTTATGATCAAATGATAAATGTGAGTGATGAAATGAAATAAAAGTGAATAAAATGTAGAATGATATATTCGAATGATGCTGGTACCTAATTTAGTGAGATTGTGTTATATGCAACTTGTTGATTTGAATATCGTATTATATGAAACTTGTTGATTTGAATATCGTACAGATACTATTCGGGCCTTTGAGCCTAGCAGGCTATAATGTCGGTGAAGTGATATCAGGCTTCGAGCCTAGCAGGCAAATTGCCGGTGAATAAATTCGGGTTTTAAACCTAGCAGGTGAAATGTCAGTGAATGAATTCGGGTTTTTAAACCTAGCAGGCTGAATGCCGGTGATTTGATAAAAGTTTTAAACTAAGATACCTCGTGTTAGAATGATAAATGAATACATTCAATACGTAAAGTTGGCCAGGTACGTATGTTGTACTTAAATGTGAGTTTGATTTGAATTGAATCATAAATGTATAATGTGATACATATGTGAATAAATGTTATAACTATATCTATGATCAAGATACCTTCGGTCAAGGTGTGGAAGTATGTGAAAGTAATTGATTTATTTATGTTATATGAATTCAGATTAAGTGAAATAAGAATGCTAAATGTGTATTATGTGCTTGTGTATATTCGGCCAAATGACAATATGTCTAGAAAATGGACTCTTGAGAATTTGAATAATCGATGTATAATTGAGTTTATTTGTTGCATTGCTTAAAACTTACTAAGCTTATGAAAGCTTACTCCGCTTGTTACGTTTCTGCTTTTTATAGATTGTTGACTCAGGTCACCGCTTCGGAAAGGGATCATCAGCAACTCGTCACACTATCTATCATTTTGGTATTACCATGTTTTGAAGCTAGTATGGCATGTATAGAATAGACTTAAGTGAATGGTATTTTTGAGATGTTGTTGTATATGGGCCATATGAATATGGCATCTTTTGAATGCTTGTATAAAATTTTTGAATGCATATAAAAGTTAATGTTCTTATATCTATGTGATTGTAAAAATGTGGTATTTTGGGTTGGTAACACTTCATAACCCATTCCGGCGACGGATACGGGTTATAGGGGTGTTACAGGATGTCGAACCCAAAGGAACTAAAAGTACTAGTTTTAAATTTCTTTTATTATCTAGCCTAAGAGTAATGGAGGTTGTTTTATCTAAACTAATTAACTAACCTAAGAATGCACAGAAAGTAAATTGGGGAAATACTTTTGGGAAAACTGATTGATTTAGACAACACCCAAGGAAGAATCCACCAAGACTTCACTTGTTAATTGACTCTGAACCAGATGATTTATTCACTTGACTTGATCTGTAGAAATCCCTGATTTATATTATTATCCCTATTCAAGACTAATAACGTCTAACCCTAGGTTGATTAATTGAAATATCTTTCTAATTAAAACCCCTAGTGTTGCATTAACTCGATCTATGGATTCCCTTATTAGATTTGACTCTAATCCGGCAGATTTATGCTGTCCTATCTCTAGGATTGCATGCAACTCTGCTTAATTATGAACGATCTACTCTTAGACAGGGACTATTCATCCTCTGAATAAGCACATCAATACTTGAATCAATATCCTGGAATATTCAAAAAAAAAAGTTAAAAACATAATTAAGAACAAATCAAGTGTTTATCATATAGTTCAGAAAATATTAACAAGATCCGTCTTAGGTTTCATCCCCCATAGGTATTTAGGGGATTTAGTTCATAATACTAAAAGAAAACATCTCAGAAGAATAATAATGACAAAACATAAAGAAAACCCAAAAACCCCTGAAGGAAATTGAAAGGAGATCTTCAGTCTTGAAGGTGAATCCGACTTTCGAGATGGATCAATCATCTTTCTTCGAATAATTCATTGCTTCCTACTCTGTGTGTCCTTTTTAATCCTCCTATAGGGTGTTTAAATAGACTTCCCAATGCTCAAAATAGCCCAAAAGTAGCATTTTCTAAATAGAACTAGACTTGGGCTCGACAGGGCCACGGCTGTGTGCCATGCCCGTGTGTAACTTGCTTCAAATCGTGTTCAAGGCTATGAAATAGACACGCCCGTGTTGTGGTGACTTTAGGCTGTGTTCAAGCCTGCTAAAAGGACATGGGCGTGTGTTCTACCTGTGTGAGGAAGTCCAGGCCGTGTTGGTTTCCCACGTTGGCCCATTTTCTTCATTTTTGGCCCATTTCTCGTTCTTTTTACTTTCCTATGCTCACCTAAGTATAAGATATGAAATTAAAGGATTAGGAGTATCAAATTCAATAAATCTAATGACAATTCATCCAAAAAATATGCTAAGCATGGGATAAAAATATGTATAAGTTATGATTTATCAAATACCCCCGCACTTAAGCATTTGTTTGTCCTTAAGCAAAATCCTCAATTCATAATTAAGAATTCATTTTTTTCAACTTATAATTCCTATCAATAATATCTCAAAATAATCCATAAGTAATCATACATTGAGAATTCAACTAGAAGAATATTAAAGTTTCAAACATTCCAAGTTGAGCATTTTATCACGAAAAACATAGGCATCTCCCCTCATCTAAGTAATCACATTTGATTCAAAATATCACAGAGTTTAACATCCTCACTAAAGATTCACTCAAATCATTCGAGGTGTTTAAGGACAATAAATTTAGCATCAATAGTCAATATGAAAAGTTATTACCATAGGCTTGCGTGAAAATCAAATCTCCACCACTATATATTGAGATGATACATCAATCAAAAGGTCTTTAGAGGGTTGTAACATGGCTATGGTTAGGGGGTGTGGTCACAAGCTGAAAGAGAAGGTTAGAATCAAGATTGAATTGAAAAATTGCCTAACTAGAAAAATACTAAAACTGACAAATTATCTTCCTAATTGAGCTTTTCTTCATGGATAACATCGTTTAAACCCAAGCATTACATAATTTTATTTTTTTTTAAGAACAAATCAAGCAACATAGATAACTATCAGAAATAAAACCTAGCTAAATAATTTATTCAAATCAAATCTCGACAAAAATAGGGATCAAATTAATTTAGGGGATTTCAACAATAATGGGTTATGGGTTAATATTGGAGGTAAATCAATGAATGGCTTGTTTGGCTCAAGGGGTTTTACTAAGGGTTAATTATGAAGGTAGGCTTTTATGGAGTGAGTGGGTTAGACCTAAGTGCCTTTATCATCTTGATATAACAAATCAATGGTGTGGTCTTGACATGCATAATCGAAGCAAATTCTAGAATAACAATTCAATATTGACTTACTCATAGTAACAATAAAAGTAAGCATGAAAGAAATAATATATGCTCTAAAGGCTCAAGATCTCACAAAAATTATGGCTTTTTGATGTTAACCCTGTGAATTTCAACTCTAAGATAATACCTAAACTTGGGGAAATAGCTTAAAATTTTAATACTCAAAAATCAACTTATCATGCTTGATTCTCTAATTACTTAAAGTTTAAACCATCAATGCAGAAATACCTATGTTTTAATTTAAGACATATCAATAAAAACCATAAATTAATCAAAATTCATTCTAATAGTGATATGAGTGATTCACAAGAGAATAAGACAAAATTCAGGAATTTTTCTGATAGTAAAATAAATAACCCTCCCACACTTAGGATGTACATTGTCCTAAATGTACAAAGATATATAGTAGTGAAATAAAGATAATATCAAAAGATAGAGGGAGAGAAGTGAAACTTCCTGAATGAAATGGATGAAATCCTTGTGTTGGAGTTATGGAGAGTGGAGGAGAATACTCCGATGGTGGTAGAGGTTAGGTTCCATAAGTACTGCGCCAAAAGAATATTATATCTCGTGGTAGCTATGGTCATGGTCAAGCAGGGCATGGCAGTCGTTGAGAACCTTTTCCAGTGGAGTTTCAAGTTCCTAAGTAATAGTGAGCTTTGGATCTCTTTATAACTGTGATAGAACCGGGAACTCTTTAGGAAATATAAAGAAGAATAATTACTCGTAATGAAATAGCCAAAATTATAAATTGTTTATAAAACCTAAAAATAAAATAGTATCAAAAGGAAATAAAATAAAAAGTACTTTCAGAGGATAAATAAAGATAAAAGTGAGAATAAAAGAAAAATAAAAAATAAAAAATCTTTAAACTTCGTCATCGCCGGATGGTTCATGAGGTGGTGGTGGCGATGAGATGTGGAGGTGCTGACAAATTTGATGTAGAGTAGCATCAATGTGATCAAAGCGCTGAAAACACTACTGCTCAATTGAGTAAGGTGCACAAAGATGTCATAGTATGACGCCGCCACACGAACTGGACGATGGATGGGTGGTGGCTGAGACGGTGGGTCCTCATGTCGTAAAGGGGCATCATCAGTAATGTCTTCGGGGTCCTCCTCCTCGGTTGATTGGGCGAGGCGGTACTGAAGAGGGTGAGTTCCACGTCGTTTCTCGATCATCCTCATATGCAGCATGCTCGAGATGCCTTGTAGAGACATCTGGCCAATGAGAGTGAGGGAGGATGCTTGTGCCGTTGTGTTGAGGAGCCTGAAGTGCCGAGTCAATCGAGTCACATATGGGCCAATGGAGATGACCCCCTTCCTATGTCGCTCCGTCTGATGGCGAATGGTGAGGGCAGTGAAATAGGCGAGGTCGAAGATGTACCCATTCGCCATACACCATAGAAAGTAGACGATGTCGGTGCTCTCTCGCCTTCCTGTCAAAGTGTAGGCTAAAATGGTGTGTAAGTACCTCAATGATGGGGCGAGAGCCGAGGCCTTGGAGTGGCTAGGATCATAGGTGGCCAAGACAGGGACTAAAGCACTCGAGCACCGTGAAAGAGAATAATGGATGTGACGATTGAAAGTATCGAGGTCGTTCTCCTCCATGAACTTCTCCGTGTCTAAGCCCAATGCAATACCAAACTCTGGGACGCTCAACTGGCTAACTAAACTGCCGAGACGAAATTGGACCATTCCAGGATCATCAAAGTTAGTCATCACAGTCTGAAGATGGAACGTTGAACAGAGTTCCAACGTGAGCTCGAGATACGTCAGCTCGACGATCTCAAAGAAGAGCCCCCACGAGTCTGTAGGGAGAAGGGCCCAAATTGCGTTAGCAAGTTAGACTTGTTCAAGTGTGGCCCAGTCAATGCAGCGACCCACACCTAAGGGTCTGGCCCGTAGTATCTGAAAGAGTTCTTTTTGGGGTCCCATAGAAAACTGAAAGAACGGGTGTTTGATCTCCGTGGTAGGAGCCAATGAATATGACGCTCCTTTTTATTTTTCGAGGTGGGGACAACTATTTTCTTACCACGTGAGGTTGACATTGTATACCTGTAATGAAAAATCGAAGTTGAATACTCTCCAAGAATAGTATGGAAACACAAGCGTGCTGAAACTGAATAA
Organism: Gossypium anomalum; assembly: GCA_025698475.1. Lineage (NCBI taxonomy): Eukaryota > Viridiplantae > Streptophyta > Magnoliopsida > Malvales > Malvaceae > Gossypium > Gossypium anomalum. Next base: position 70,986,535 of record CM046956.1, read on the forward strand.
GAATACTTCATAGGGCTTACGCATTAGATGAAACATATACTAAAACAACCAAAATAATTATATCAAGTCATTATAATGAATAAGACTACGAGAATAATGCTAACGGAAATATCTAATGAATGAATGCTTGTGGGTTTGATAGTATGAAGTCCATAGAAACAAGAAAAATGGATGAATGTAGCATAATGTATTGACTAAAAATGGAAAATTTCTAGCAAAGAGTATAACTATGAATATTCACTCAAAATAGTCAAAAAATCATGAAATAAGTAAAAGATTTGAAGAAAATAGAAAGAAAGGAGTAAACAAATGCAAGAGGGAGGAGCTTGGGTCGTCGGAAATGGTGCTGTGGTCGGCGCACGGGCGTGGCAGTGAGGCATGTGTTGAAGTTGTAGCGGTTAGGGTTAAGGATTTTAGGGAAGGGGGTGATGAATAGTGAGGGATTTATATAGATTTTGGGGTACACGGCTATGGGGCACGCCCGTGTACCTTTATTTTGGCCCGTGTGTTTCACGATTTTCAAATTTGGGTGCGTTTGACATTCGGTCCACGCCCGTGTTAATTTGGCAGTGTCGACCACGGGTGTTTGGGCACAGGCGTGTCACACGCCCGTGTTGTATTGGCAGGATTGCCCACGGCCATGTCGCACGCCCGTGGTAACTTATCGCATCCCGTGTTGGGGAAAAATTTTGCCCTATTTTCACAAGGCCGTGTTGCATCCTGTAGTGTGAGCACGGCTGAAGGCACGCCCATGTGTGGTTTTGGAAAGCCTGCGTTCAATGTTTCGGTTAGTATGTTAGATGTTAAAAACTAAAATTTAAAGAAATCAACACTGTCAGCGCTCGGGTTGCCTCCCAAGAAGCGCTTATTTAAAGTCTAAGCTCGACTTACTTCTCTGGTGTATGGTCATGGTGGTACGAGGAGTTTACACTCCTCATACCTACTGTCAATTTTATCAACATAAGGTTTAAGACGAGTACTATTTACCTTAAACGTGCCGAATTTGGGATGAATTACCTCAACTGTACCGTATGGAAAAATGTTAAGTACCGTAAGAGGAATTTCTTCATTCAGTTTAGAAGTGGTAATACGAGGGTCTGCTGCTTCTAATAGCACTTTGTCTCCAACCTTAATTTGATTTGGGGAAAAATTGAGCTCGTCATGGCGTGTTTTTGGTTTATCATGTGTTCTTAGTTTATGTGTCTGCCATTCATCTAGCTCCTCGATTTGTAGCCTTCGTTCTTCATGGATAGGTCCTTTGTTGTTGCTTGAACATGGCTCATGTATGTTCTTTGAACTTATTTCCTACAAAGTAGGTTGCACCATATGGTCAGTTTTAGTAGAATGATTTGTACAACCACCTTCAATTTTTGATGTGTTACTCGAATTACGAGCTTGAAGGGTGATTGCTTCATTTCCCCCACGAAGTGTGAGTTCACTTGTGCCAATGTCAATAATTGTTCTAGTAGTTGCTAAAAAGGGCCTTCCTAGAATTAAAGGAACGTCACTGTCCTCTTCTATATCTAGAACAACAAAATCAATTGGGAATATAAATTTATCGATTTTTACAAGTATGTCTTCAGTGATACCCCTAGGAAATCTAATGGTTTTATCTGCCAATTGAATGTTCATCCTAGTTTGTTTGGGTTTCCCAAGACCTAGTTGTTTAAATATTTTATAGGGCATGACATTAATACTAGCCCCTAAATCAGCCAAAGCATTTTTAACAGTTAAACTACCAATTAAACAAGGAATCGTAAAACTCCCTGAATCCTTCAACTTGTTGGGTAGCTTATTCTGTAGAATGGCTGAGCAAACTGTGTTCAACTCCACATGCGACACCTTATCCAACTTTCGCTTATTCGCTAAAATCTCCTTTAAAAACTTTATTGCGTTTGGCACTTGCGAAAGAGCTTTAATAAATGGTAAGTTAATATGTAATTTCTTTAACAGTTTAAGGAATTTACCGAATTGTTCGTCAGTGTGGTCTTTTCTTGTCGCATTGGGGTATGGTACTCAAGGTTTGTATTCTTCATTTACCAGTTTTTGCTTACTGTGGTCTACCTCATCCTTACCTTTACTTACCACAATTCCTTGCTTCTGTTCTGGTTTAGGCTCAACTAATCCTTTTTCACCTCGAACGTTAATTGTGTTGAGCTGTTCCCTTGGGTTAGGTTCAGTATTACTTGGCAAGCTACCTTGTGGTCGTTGAAAAATTAATTTGGAAAGCTGGCCTATCTGAGTTTCGAGCCCTTAGATTGACGCTTGTTGATTTTTAAGTGCTGTCTCGGTATTCTGAAAACGAGTTTCTGACACTGAGATGAATTTTATTAGCATCTCCTCAAGGTTCAGCTTATTTTCCTGTTGATAAGATGGTTGTTAAAAACCTGGAGGATTTTGTGGCCTTTGATTTCTTTGACCACCCCACGAGAAATTTGGGTGGTTCCTCCAACCTGCATTATAAGTATTACTATATGTGTTATTTTGAGGTCTAGAGTTATTATTACCCATATAGTGGACTTGTTCCTCCTCGGTTGTAGGATTGAAGGGTTGATATTCTGTGTGTACGCCTCCTTCACTTGAATCACACCTCATCACTGGGTGTACCTGCGTAGAACCAAGTAAACCATCAACCTTTTTATTCAAAAGTTCCACCTGATTTAACAGCATATTAACCGCGTCGATGTTTTAAACGACTGCTATTTTGGTCGACTTAGTCCTCAAGACTTGCCACTGATAGTTATTTAGTGACATTTCTTCAATAAATTTGTAAGCCTCTTCAGGTGTTTTGTTGTTTATGGTTCCACCAGCAGCTGCATCAATTATTTATCTCGTCGAGGGGTTCATACCATTGTAAAATGTTTAAACTTACAGCCACAGGGGTAACTTATGGTGAAGGCACCTTCTATATAGATTCTAAATTTTATTATTATTAGCTAGATTGATTATATAGATATATCCAACTTTTCTATAGAGATATAGAACTTTTATCAGTAATTCCATTTCATTTATATTATATTCTATATCATTTTTATTTTTAAATAAAACAAGAGCTCTAAAGAAATATCTCAAATAACAAAAAAAGAAAGAATATTGCTTTGATTTCACGCAAAAGGGACTTTTTTATTTCCAATTTCCACGGACTAGCACAGTCCAAGACCAGTACGGCTCATTTTTTATTTTCAACTTAAATAACTCATTTTTTCTATGATTCTGCGATCTGGCTTGTTGGAACAAAAAAATCTTGTTATTGCATTGTATCTCTCCCATGCATCGTATAGTGTTTCTAAATCCATCTGCACAAAAGAAGATATATCATTCCTTAGTTTAGCTATTTTAGCAAGTGGAAAATATTTAAGTAAGAACTTTTCGGTCATTTGTTCCCAAGTAGTGATTGATCCTTGTGGTAATGAGTTCAACCACTGTTTAGCTTTATTGCTCAGTGAAAAGGGAAATAGCCGAAGGCGAATGGCATCATCAGAAATGCCATTAATCTTAAATGTGTTGCAGAGTTCCAGAAAATTTGCTAAATGAGTGTTTGGGTTTTCATCCTGCAAACCATCAAACTGAACAAACTGTTGTATTATTGGAATTGTGTTAGGTTTCAGTTCAAAGTTATTTGCAGCAATAGCAGGCCTAACTATACTTGATTCAGTTCCTGTTAAAGTAGGTTTAGCATAATTATACATAGTACGAGGAGCAGGATTCTGATTTACTGGGTCAGCAGCAATCGCAAGAGGTAGCGGATTTTCCTGATTTTCAGCCATCTCCTCGGTTGTGGTTTGAATATCGTCCTCTTGCTCTTCCACTGTATGTCTTAAGCTTCACTTTATTTCTATTTGGTTTCTGCGTACTGTGCGATCGATCTCACCGTCAAAAAATAATGGTCCTGACAGGTTTCTTCTAGTCATAAACTATAAGAACCTGCCAGAAGAAAGAAAAAGAGAATTTAGTAACGAAAATCAAAACAAAATTTAAATTGCAATGCAAGTAAATGGCTAAAGTAATAAAAATCGAGTGTTCCTAATATCTTAGTTCCCCGGCAACGGAGCCAAAAACTTGATTGTCACTCACGATAAGTTTTAAAATTTATAATTGATCGTACTTAAACTAACTATTATCACGATGAAGGCAAGCGTACCTATCGAACAGTAGTATAGTTTTAGCAAGACCGGATGTCGAACCCAAAGGAACTAAAAGTACTAGTATTAACTTTCTTTTTATTATCTACCTAAGAATAATGGAGGTTGTTTTATCTAAAATAATTAACTAACCTAAGAATGCACAGAAAGTAAATTGGGGAAATACTTTTGGGAAAACTGATTGATTTAGACAACATCCAATGAAGAATCCACCAAGACTTCACTTGTTAATTGACTCTAAACCAGACGATTTATTCACTTGACTTGATCTGTAGAAATCCCTGATTTATATTATTATCCCTATTCAAGACTAATAACGTCTAACCCTAGGTTGAATAATTGAAATCTCTTTCTAATTAAAACCCCTAGTGTTGTATTAACTCGATCTATGGATTCCCTTATTAGATTTGACTCTAATTCGACAGATTTATGTCGTCCTATCTCTAGGATTGCATGCAACTCCCCTTAATTATGAACGATCTACTCTTAGACAAGGACTATTCATCCTCTAAATAAGCACATCAATACTTGAATCAATATCCTGGAATATTCAAACAAGAGTTAAAAACATAATTAAGAACAAATCAAGTATTTATCATATAGTTCAGAAAGTATTAACAAGATCCGTTTTAGGTTTCATCCCCCTCAGGTATTTAGGAGATTTAGTTCATAATGCTAAAAGAAAACATCCCAGAAGAATAATAATGACAAAACATAAAGAAAACCCAAAAACCCTGAAGGAAATTGAGGGGAGATCTTCAGACTTGAAGGTGAATCTGGCTTCTGAGATGGATCAATCGTCTTTCTTCGAGTAATTCCTTGCTTCCTACTCTGTGTGTCCCTTTTAATCCTCCTCTAGGGTGTTTAAATAGACTTCCCAATGCTCAAAATAGCCCAAAAGTAGCCTTTTCCTAATAGAACCAGACTTGGGCTCGACAGGGCCACGGCCGTGTGCCACGCCTATGTGCAACTTGCTTCAAATCGTGTTCAAGGCTATGAAATAGACACGCTCGTGTTGGGGTGACTTTGGGCCGTGTTCAAGCCTGCTAAAAGGACACGGGCATGTGTTCTACCCGTGTGAGGAAGTTCAGGCCATGTTGATTTCCCACGTTGGCCCTTTTTCTTCATTTTTGGCCCGTTTCTTGTTCTTTTTACTTTCATGCTCACCTAAGTATAAGATATGAAATTAAAGGATTAGGAGCATCAAATTCCATAATTCTAATGATAATTCATCCAAAAATATTGTAAGCATGGTATAAAAATATGTATAAATTATGATTTATCACAAGCCAAGGCTCGAACCCAAGACTTTTCAAACTCCTCTCAGAACACTTAACCACTGAAACAGACACACATTTGTGTGACACCAACATACAAAAATAAACACTTAGGATTTTGGGGTGTTACAATAAAATAAGCCATTTTATGCATGAAAACTATATAAAAAGCATAAAATCGTATTTTAATAATTTCTATGTCCTAATTTCATATTTTCACATATTTCATTAATTTATTAAACAATTACTTAGTTTTAATAATGAATTTAAGTAAAAAGGTGATAAATCACGTAGGAAAAATCCTATATATTTTTCAATTTACACACCCCAAACTTAAATTATTGCTCGTCTCGAGTAATGTTTATGCACAGCAAAAGGTCTTGCTAAGGCAAAATTGCTAACTACGTAAGCAACATCGATCTTTGTCCCATAATCATGCATTAATAACTCCATGTTCATAGGTCTTCTTTATTAACAAGTAATTCATATGAAAATATTTTTAAAGTTTTATACTAAGTTTCAAAATATGCCAACATAATCATAGTTTGTATGTATGTCACAGCCATAGATAACATTCTTCATTCAACATAATTTCTTATTAATCAAGCAAACAATCATAAAGCTTATTTATGATCTTCATATGTTGAACTTAGTAATTCTTCTCCACCAATGTAGGTGACATAATCATCAAACCAATAGGACTTTTATAAGGTTGTAATGGGGCTCGATTAAAGGTAGGGATTTTAAGAGATGAGACATTTTGGTTTCAAAATCTTAACCTTTAACTGTCTTGGATTTCTCGAAATACAGTCTTTTTCTTTAAGTGAACCTTTGGAACACCCTCAAACTTATTTTGAACTCAAGCTCATACATTATTCCTTTTTTTGGAGACTGAGCAAATTTTTTTTCGCTTTTCCTTTATCTTTTTTTTTTTAGCATGGACACATACATCATTTTAAAAATTTCCTTAAATGTTGATTACCAAGACAAATTTAGTTAAGATGGGTGCACAAAATTATGATCACTTAAAAAGATGGTAATGTGGCTTATAATGTAGGTTCATTACAATAAATAGGCCTTTAAGCTCAAAATTACAGTTTCAAGGGTCTAATATCATAGGGTTGGCTTGAAAAGGCTCAAACGATCCAAATAACTAGTGCCTATATCATTTTAGATTTTTATGTCCCCTAGGATTTTGCCTCAAGAAAGTTACAAAGTCAATTCTAAAGATATAAACCTTCATGCATGTCTAATCTCAAGAGAAACTAAGGCTAAGATCATACAAGCATTTCATTCTTCATGATAACATACTTTCACTTAAATAAAATCATCATTCATACTTGCATACAAACTATCTCATTAAGAAAAACTGTCTCTAAACATTTATTTATTAAAACATACTTATGAAAGAAATTATTGAAACATACTTGAAAATTTTAAAAAATTTAAGCAATTTATTTGGCTTACCCCCTTTAAAAAGAAGCAATGTTCTCATTGCAAGAACAAAGTAATGAATGAAAACTGAACACCAGGTAGGGTTGAAAAGAAAGAAAGGTGAGTCATTAAGACTGCTTAAATACCAAGCCTTTCCTAATAACCCAATCCTGGACATGTTCATTCCCTTTACCACATTACTTAGTCTTTTTCTTTCTAAAGAAGTGCTAAGTTTATTCATGCTTGTTATGTTTTATTCTGCAGAAATTAAATCCTAGTTACGAAAGAAATAAATTCCTAAAGACCTAAAAATAATTAAATAAATCAAGACAAGAATCCCCCTTTTTATTTTTCTAACTCATTCCCCTTGTCTTTTTTAGCTCCATCTCCGCTTGCATAGTCAGTATCTTCCGTCCATGTCTCAAAGATAGCATCTGGGAACTCAGGCACAAAAGTATTAGAGATATTCTTAAAGGTATTTCGAATTGATTCATATCTAATTTTTGCATATTTCTAGTAAGTTTGTTGTTGATTGTGCATGAACTTGCACATATCCATCATAATTGACAACTCTGATTTCTTTGAAGCACTTGTAGAAGTCCGCATTGGAGTTGTAGATTCAGGTTCAACACTTAGCTTGACTGTATCTTTTTCTGGCTCAACCTCTGGATCAGGGGTTGCAGATCCTTCAACTGGTTTAAGGTTATTCGATTCCTTGTCAGATTCTTCTTCTTCAGTGTCTATAACTGAATTAGCTTCAGTTTTAATTTCCTCTGTTGACTCATCGATATCTGGCTCATTTGGCTCTTCTTGCTCGCCGTGATTTAGCTCATGCACTGTAATAGCTTATTTTTAGTCAAATCGGTACAGTGATTTTGAGACCACAAATCTAAGGTCAAAATAATTATTTTATTATTATTTTAATGTTTATAATATGATATCATGTTGGTCTAAAAATTTCGTTAAAAAATTTTATCGTTTAATTGCTCAATTTGAGAAAAAGGACTAAATTGCATAAAATGCAAAAGTGCTATTCTATTAGTTAAAGGTGTCAAATAGCTTTGGTTTTTAAATATGGTGGCCTTAAATGGTAATTAAACCATTTGAAAGATGAGTGGACAATTTTGGACAACCATTTAATGATTTTTAAGTTATATAACAAAGGTTAAAATAGTAATTAGTAAATAAAGGTTAATTTAATAAAAACAAAACAAAATTTTAAGCCATTCATCTTCTTGATTACCGAATGTGAAGAAGAAAGAAAGAAATTTTACGGCTTGAATCATTCAGCTACTTCAAGGCTCAATTATCAATAAAAGAGGAATTCAGACTTAGATCGGGGAAAAAACAAAGTAATTGAATAGTCGGTCCGTTTTGTTATTTCTCTATACAAGGTGAGTTCGTATAATTGAACTTAAATGTGTATTTATTTATTTGATGGATGAAATTGAGATAGTATTTATTATAATAGATAACTACGGAGATATTAAATTTAATGTACGGTTAAAGTAAACGAGATGCTGAATAAGACCATACCTAGGCTATGGCAAATCAGATAATAAGACCATAACCGGGTTATGGCATGTGAATGTAAGACCACAGTAGGGTCTTGGCAATGTATGTGTAAGACCATAGTTAGAATATGGCATCGAAAAATTGAAGTATTTATGTCATAAGCATTTATAAGCCAGAGTGGTTTGATAAGAGAATTGTTGAGAAATAGATAAGTATCGGTACAGGTATGTATGGAAAACTAATTCAAGTAAAGAGTTAGAAGAAGTTGAGAATTTATGAGTTATGATATGGATAAACTTTATGTTAGCTCATTGTTTGATGCTTTAAATGTTAATTATGTTATCCATTTTGAAATGTTAATGAATATTGTGATTATTTCATATTTACATACAAACTTACTAAGCTTTATAGCTTAATTTGTTTAATTTTTGATGTTTTATAGTTTTACGAAGCTAGCTCCGATCCGTGGATTGTCAGAGACTTCATCGCACTATCAGACATCTATTTAGTACTTTTGAGTTGTGTAAATATGGTATATGGCATGTATAGGCTTGTGTCATTTTGGTATGTTTGATGAACATGTAACTAGGCCATTTGAGTTGGCTTGTGATGATGAATTTGTTAATGTATAAAGATGTGTAAATGGCTTTGTTTTGAGTTAGGTAATTGATCTATATTGAGTAAATGAGTTTGAGTTAATAATGCATGTTTGGAATGGTTTAACTAAATGAAATATATATGTGAATTATGTATAGTAAGGCAAGTTGAATTGATAGGTATTTGAATAGGTAAATGGCATTGAATTGAGTATTGAATTGGTTGAAATGGATATAGTATGACTGTGTATTGGTTGCTGACTTTTGGCTGCATATTTGTGTCTTAAAATTGTACCAATTGATCTTGTATAGGTATGTACAAAATGAGTGGCAAAGTGGCTTGGTAAATGGCCTATTTTTGTCATCACAGGCAGAGACACGGGCGTGTGTCTCAGCCGTGTGTGACACACGATCATGTTACATAGCAGTGTGTCCCTTGGTTTTGATTTTGAAAACAAGTCAGTATGCTTCACACGGCCTCACACACCAGTGTGTGACTTAGCCGTGTGGCATAAGCCAGTATACCTACAAGTTGGACACTACTTCACACATAGGCGTGTATGGCCATTTTTAGGGCACACGACCTATCCACACGGGTGTTGTAACGCCCCAAAAATCCTTAATGTGTATTTTCGTATGTTTGTGTTACATAAAATTATATGTTTGCTTCAGTGGTTAAGTGTACTGGGAAATGTCTGAGAAGTCTTGGGTTCAAGTCATGGCTTGTGCAAAAGTTTTGGTTTTATGAATAAAACCTTGTCTCTAGTCAATAGGCTTTTAAATAAATGTGGGTATTTCATGACAGAAAAGGGCCTACTGGTCTAAGGGACAAGTGGTGTGTTGTGGTTACCTGAGGTTTGAAGTTCGAGTCCTGGTATGCGCAGTAGAATGTTTTATTTTGCTGATAGGGCGGTGTGGGATTTTTAGTCAACCTGAACTACTGAAGAGTTGTAGTGGAATTAAAATTAGGTGGTTGACGGTTTTGAGTGATTTGGGGAGGAAATTATTGGAATTTGAAAGTAGTGGGAGAGTTGGTGCAGAATTTGAACTCTTGCCTCTCACATTTTCGACTTTAGTTAGTATTTTGTCTCCATTTTGGTTTCTGTAAACATTCTTTTTAACCTTTTTCCATTGTGCCAGATTTTGCTAGGGACTTCGGGTATCTTTTGGGTTTTTTTTATCTTCGATTTTGCTCTTCCCTTCAATCCCCTTACCTGTTGATTCTCTTTTCTTCTCTCCCTCTTCCAATTGGTTTTTATTTGGCTTATTCCCTTTTCCTCACTCCCTCTCTAAATTGGTTTTTCCCTTTGGCTGAATGATCTTTCTCCCTCTCTCTTAATTCTTTTGGTTTTAACAACCCTCTCTCTTCACCTTGTTGTTTTGGCCGATTACTCCATCTCTCCTTCTTCTATACTTTTGGTTTTGGCAATTGTTATTTGACCAATTATATTTGAGTGCTCACGGTAGTTTTCTCTCTCTGCCCTAATAGTTTTTCACCTAACATCTTCCTTTGCTGCTAATTATTGCTAGGGGTGTGGTTGTGCTAGGCTTTGCCTCTGTCGTATCATGTGATTTTGGCCTTCATTTTGGGGGTAGGCTGATTATTTTTTTCCCTATATTTGGGTTGCATTTTCGGTAAGTGGATATTCGTTTGGTTCAAATTGTTCATATGAATAAATGTTAATAGAATTCGGTTAGAATGTAGGTAATCACTAAGGAGCAAGTGATCAGTCTTTTACAACGGTTTAAGTGTGCAAGCCTCAATCAGTCGGTCAAGGCAAGTGATAGTTGATCTTTTGGATAAGTGTTTAGTTAGGGTTCTTTTTAATTCAATTGGTAGGCGATTAACTGTACGTTATGATTGAATATAGGTTTGAAGTGCTTGTGGACTATTTGCACACTTTCGCAACAAGGTGTGTACAAACACAACTCCGACTATAGAAAATGACAAAAGCCAAAATAAGTAAACGTTGACCCCACACGGGCGTGCTTGTGACTATGTGGGCCCCACGAACATGTGGGCCCCATATGGGTGAACCACATGAATGTGTGGAAATATTTGGGCCAGGCTGTGTAATCCATACGGCCAAGGCCATTTTTGGGTTGTGTGGGCCATACGGGCATGTGGGTCCACATGGGCCTGCAATACGGGCCGCGAGCCCATTTTTCTATTTGATTGATAAGGTTGCACGGGTTGCCCAAGACAACCGTGGACCTACCGATGGGTCAGTAAGTTAACCTAGACCCCTATTTGATAAAATGACTGTTTTACCTCTATGTGATGTATGACTATATTTTAGCATGATATTTTAACTGGTTGAGTACATGTGTAATTTTATGAGATGACATGACATGTTGCATGATGCATTGCCTGGGGATGGGGTTTATTATGATTAGAGAAAGTGTATCTTTGTCTTGTGACTTTGTTTGCAAATACTATGCAATGCATGGCCTGTACTACTTGGAGTGTAGGGTTGGGTGGGTTAATTATATCCCCACATGGAGTTTAGGGTTGGACGGAGATGGAGTGTAGAGGCTGGATGGGTAGGATTTCTTGATTGCATATTTGTACCGTTATTGTCACTGAGATGGGCTCTGGCCCAAACTGGTACTGATACTGTAGTGGGCTATGGCCCTAACTATAACTGAACCAATACTGAAATGGGCTTAGCCCCAGATTGTATTTGTTCTCTGTCTGGTTGTTTTTGTAAGGGATTACAAATTGATTTTTCGTAAACTCACCCATCTGTTTTCTTCTGTACAGGTAATTCTCAAACATAGTCGGATTAGTGCTACGAGGGACTCAAAGGTGGCCACACAACCGCATAAATTTTCATATTTGATTTAGATTATAGGTAATTTTATTTTGGGTATTTTGCTGTAATAAGGCCTTTATGGATTTTTACTTTAATTTGAGACTTTTAATTGTTTTAGTTTATAACTGTTAGTGTTTGTAAAACTCGAGTTCTCAAAAGAAACAATGCTTTACAAAGTAAACGCGGGTACGTAACTATTTTCAAAAGCTTCTGCTATAAAATGTCATTTGAAATTAATGACGTTTTTCAAAAGTAAATACTTTTAGATAGTGACGCAAGTTTTGAAATGAACAACACATTCCAGAGTCACCATTAGGAACACACAAAGAGCTTAAATATATTAAGGGTTTTCCTCGATACAAAACTTTACGAAAAACACTTTAATGTGACATCACCAGATTCAGCCATAACGTCTAGGCCAGGTCTGGGGTGTTACATTTAGTGGTATCAAAGCCAGGTTACAAAACTCGACTGTGTATTTGGGTTTCTATTAAAACTTGGAATTTCTACAAGAACTGTTTCAAATGATTTGAAGTATTTTGAAATGTTTTACTGAATGTGTGGTACACTGTTGTTTTAGACTGTACTGAAATACTCTAGTTAGGGTAAACTCAAAACTGTAGTAAGACTACGATCTACGAAAATAAACTCTAAAATACTGATACAATTTCTCATAAAATATCTGTTAATAAACACTGGGACTGTAAAGTGATGCATAAAACTGTTAATACAGGTAAAACACAATTCAACAATGATTACCAAAGGAAATCGTGAAAAGGGTACAAGAGGCCGCAGCGGAGGTCGTGGAGGTGCTCTAGCTAGGTCTTCGTCATCTGGCCACATTGCCTAATGTTGGAACTAGGGAGGCACCGGTTTCACCTGAGACTGAGATCGGGTCTCATGATCGTATGACAGGGGGTGACGTGCTATCCCAAGCCATGTTACGGATTCTGGGGAGGGTCGCTGGGCCCGATACTAGTATTGTGGGCTGTGGGTCGGTTACGAAACGACTCTGGCCTAATAGAGTAGAGAATTTTAGGGGTATTGCTAAAGTTGCCCCTAATGTGGCTGAGTATTGGATTGAGGCCATAGAGAGGGTCATGGACGATCTCGACTGCACCCCTAAACAGAAATTTAAGGGTGCAGTGTCACTGCTGAGAGAGGAGGCTTACCAGTGGTGGCTTACGGTTAAATAGGGCACTCAGCTCGATCGATTGTCCTGGGAATTTTTCAAGACTACTTTTCGGGGAAAGTATGTGGATGCTAGTTATATGGATGCCCGGAGGAGAGAGTTTCTAAATCTACATAGGGGGATAAATCAGTGGCTAAATATGAGGTAGAATTTTTGCAACTAAGCTGCTATGCGCGTGGGATGGTGGCAACTGAATATGAGCATTCTGTTCGTTTCAAGGACGGCCTCAGGGATAGTTTACGGGTTCTGATAGCTCCACAGAGGGAGCGAGATTTTGCTACATTACTTGAAAAGGCGAAGATATGTTAGGAAATAAACCACACGGAGCGTCTGAACCGTGCGAAAGAGGTAGGACCAGGAGGGATTCAGAGCCCTCAAGTTCCTTTCTGAGGCATAAGAAAAAGGCCAGAGTTTATGGGCCGGTCAGAGTTGGGGCCCCTGTTGCTGCTGTTGGACCGCAGCCCTGTGTTGGTTGTGGGAGACGCTATCAGGGCAAGTGCTGGAAAAGGATTGGGGCATGTTTGAGATGTGGGTCATTGGAGCACCGTATCAGAGAGTATCCACAGAGGCCCGATCAGTTGCAAGCTACAGGTTTGGGTACTGTACAGCCACTAAGGCGTGTTTAGCAACCGCCGAGAGGCCGTGGTCAGGCCAGAGGTGGTAATGGTCTGGGCCATGGTTAGAAGGCACCGGGCAGAGGTGCTGGGCATACTGAGGCGAGGCAGCCAACTTTAGTTTATGCTACACATCGTCGGGAGGATGGAGACACTTCGGATGTTATCATGGGTACATTCTTTATCTATAATGTACCTTATATTGTACTGATAGATATAGGATCTACTCATTTCTATATAGCTTGTATTGTGTCTGAAACTTTGGGTATCTTGGTTGAGAGTTCTACGAGTGAGGTTACTGTATTGAGTCCATTGGGGCAATCGGGGAGAGTAAATAAACTGTTCAGAGATGTACCTTTAGAGGTTCAAGGGGTTACCTTTTTGGCAGATTTGATGGAACTTCCTTTTGGAGAATTTGATTTAATACTGGGAATAGACTGGCTGGTTAAACATCTAGTGAGCTTGGATTGTGCTACCAAATAAATGGTACTGAGAACTACGAAGGATGATGAGGCAGATTCTGAGGGTTCTTCTGTTAAAGATATCAGAACGGTCAAAGACTTTCTGGATGTTTTTCCTAATGAGCCACCTGGGTTACCTCCAAACCGTGAAGTTGAGTTTGGGATTGAACTCCTGCCTGGTACATCTCCGGTGTCTATCGCCCCTTATAGAATGGCACCGAAGGAGCTTGTGGCACTTAAAGCTCAGATTCAAGAGTTATTAGATCATGAGTTCATCCGCCCTAGTGTGTCTTCGTGGGGAGCACTAGTTTTGTTTGTGAAAAAGAAAGATAGATCTATGTGTATGTGCATTAATTACCAACAATTGAGTAAATTGACCATTAAGAATAAGTACCCCAACCGAGGATAGATGATCTGTTCGACCAGTTTCAAGGAGCTTCGATTTTCTCTAAGATTGATCTCTGGTCGGGGGTACAATCAACTGAGGGTTAAGGAAACTGATGTATACAAGACAGTGTCTAGGACTTGTTATGGTCATTACAAGTTCCTAGTGATGCCGTTTGGACTGACGAATGCACCACCGGCTTTTATGGATTTGATGAACCGAGTGTTCTAGCCCTATCTGGATCGGTTCATAGTGGTTTTTATTGACAACACCCTGGTGTATTCAAGGACTGAAGATGAACATGATGAACATCTCCGAGTAGTTCTACAAATTCTGAGGGAGAAATTATTGTACACCAAGTTCAGTAAATGTAAGTTCTAGTTACGGGAGGTACATTTTTGGGCCATATGGTATCTGCTGAAGGGATTAGGGTTGATCCTCAGAAGATTGAGGCTGTTTTGGATTAGAAGCCGCCTAAGACTGCATCTGAGATCCGTAGTTTTCTGGGACTGGAAGGGTATTATAGACGTTTCGTAGAGGGGTTTTCATGCAGCACCTTTGACTAAGCTGTTACGTAAGGGGGTGCCATTTAACTGGACTAGTGTACAGCAAGAGAGCTTCGAGAAGCTCAAGAAAGTTCTGACTGAGGCCTCTATCTTGATACAGCCAGAGTCAGGGAAAGAGTTCACTGTCTATAGTGTTTCATCAGCATAAGACTCATGAAGCGAATTATCCAACGCATGACTTGGAGTTGGCTGCGGTGGTATTTCCACTGAAAATTTGGAGGTATTATTTGTACGGTGAGAAGTGTATCATCTACACTGATCATAAGAGCCTCAAATATCTCCTCACTCAGAAGGAGCTAAATCTTAGGCAGCGTAAATGGATTTAACTGCTTAAAGACTATGACTGTACGATCGAATACCATCCTGGGAAGGCTAATGTGGTGGCAGACACACTGAGTTGTAGAGCTATAACTGATCTGAGGGCAATGTTTGCTCGCCTCAGTTTATTTGTTAATGGTAGCTTGTTGGCCGAGCTTCAAGTTAAACTGATGTGGATGGATCAGATTAAGGGTAAGTAGATAGAAGATGAGCCATTGGGTTTTCATTTCTGACAGGTTGAGAGGGGGGATACTGTATATTTTGGACTGAATGGCGAAGGGGTGCTCTATTTTCGTGGGATAATCTGTGTACCAAAGCATACTGATTTAAGGTAGTCTATACTACGAGAGGTGCATAGTAGACCTTATGCTATGTACCCTGATGGAAATAAGATATACCGAGACCTTTGTAAGTTATATTGGTGGCTGGGTCTTAAGCGTGAAGTTACCAACTTTGTGGGAAAATGTATAACTTGTCAGCAGGTTAAGGCTAAACATCAGTTACCTGCAGGGTTCCTTCAGTCAGTTAAAATTCCACTTTAGAAGTAGGAGAGAGTAACTATGGACTTCGTTAGTGGGCTGCCCTTAACGCCTACTAAGAAGGATTCAGTGTGGGTCGTTGTGGATTAATTGACCAAATCTGCCCTTTTCATACCAGTTCGTACTGATTACTCTTTGCAAAAGCTGGCTAAACTGTATGTGTCTGAAATAGTGAGACTACATGGGGTACCGATTTCAATAATATTTGATAGGGATCCTCGCTTCACGTCTCGATTCTGGAAGAAGTTACATGAAGCTCTGGGTACAAGATTGGACTTCATGTTATGTTCCATCCTCGCATGCGGATGGTCATCGAGATAGGGTGATTCGAATCTTTGGAGGACATGTTAAGGAGTTGCGTGATTGATTTCCAATGCAGTTGGGAAGATTACTTGCCGGTAGCAGAGTTTGCTTATAACAATAGCTACCAGTCTAGCGTACAAATGGTACCATACGAAGCATTATATGGTTGTAGGTGTCGTACTCCTTCGTGTTGGATTGAGTTGGGCGAGCAATGTGTTCTGGTCCCTGAGTTAGTTTCCGATACTGAGGATAAAGTTAGACTAATTCAAGATCAACTGAAGGTGACATCATACAGACAGAAGTCATATGTGGATCTGAATCGTAAAGAGATTGAGTATTCTATGGGAGACTTCGTTTTTCTCAAGGTCTCACTATGGAAAAAGGTGCGGAGGTTTGGAAGGGCAAGTTGAGCCCTAGGTTTATTGGGCCTTATCGCATACTGAAACGTATGGGACTGGTTGCCTATCAGTTGGAGTTACCTCCGGAGTTGGATCGGATTCATGATGTGTTCTACATGTCTATGTTGAGGCACTACCGCTCTGATCCGACGCATGTTATTTCGGTTGAGGAGGTTGATGTTAGGCCAGATCTGAATTTTGAAGAAGAGTCAATTTAGATATTAGAACGTGATGTAAAGGTTTTAAAGAGAAAGTCTATCCCACTAGTTAAGGTTCTTTGGCGTAATCACAGTTCTGAGGAGGCCACGTGGGAACCTGAGGAGGCAATACTTCAACAATACCCTCATATGTTCTGATTAGGTAAATTTCAAGGCCGAAATTTTCTTTTAGGGGGTAGAGTTGTAACGCGCCAAAAATCTTGAATGTGTATTTTCGTATGTTTGTGTTACACAAAATTATATGTTTGCTTCAGTGGTTAAGTGTACTGGGAAGTGTTTGAGAAGTCTTGGGTTCAAGTCTTAGCTTGTGCAAAAGTTTTGTTTTTATGAATAAACCCCTGTCTCTAGTCAGTAGGCTTTTAAATAAATGCGGGTATTTCATGACAGAAAAGGGCCTGCTAGTCTAAGGGATAAGTGGTGTGTTGTGGTTACCTGAGGTCTGAAGTTTGAGTCTTAGTATGCGCAGTAGAGTGTTTTATTTTGTTGATAGGGTGATGTGGGAGTTTTAGTCAACCTGAACTACTGAAGAGTTATAGTGGAATTTGAATTAGGTGGTTGAGGGAGAAGTGGACGGTTTTGAGTGATTTGGGGAGGAAATTATGGGAATTTGAAAGTAGTGGGAGAGTTAGTGCCGAATTTGAACTCTTGCCTCTCACATTTTCGTCTTTGGTTAGTATTTTCTCTCCATTTCGGTTTCTGTCAACATTATTTTTCACCTTTTTCCATTGTACCAAAATTTTCTAGGGACTTCGGGTATCTTTCGGGTTTTGCTTTGTCTTCAATTTTGCTCTTCCCTTCAATCCCCTTGCCTGCTAATTCTCTTTTCTTCTCTCCCTCTTCAAATCGGTTTGCTTTGGCTGATTCTGTTTTCTTCTCTCCCTCTCTAAATTGGTTTTTCTCTTTGGCCGAATGATCTTTCTCCCTCTCTCTCAATTCTTTTGGTTTTAACAACTCTCTCTCTTCACCTTGTTGTTTTGGTCGATTACTCTATCTCTCCTTCTTCTATTCTTTTGGTTTTGGCAATTGATATTTGACCAATCAGGTTCGAGTGCTCACGGTTGATTTCTCTCTCTGTCGTAATAGTCTTTCACCTAACATCTTCTGTTGCTACCAATTATTGCTAGCGGTGTAGTTGTGCTAGGCTTTGCCTCTGTCGTATCGTGTGATTTTGGCCTTCGTTTTGGGGGTAGGCCGATTGCTTTTTTTCCCAATATTTGGGTTGTGTTTTCGGTAAGTGGATATTCGTTTGGTTCAAACTGTTTGTGTGAATAAATGTTAATAGGATTCGGTTGGAATGCAGGTAATCACTAAGGAGCAGGGGATCAGTCTTTTCCAACGGTTTAAATATGCATGCTTCAATCGATCGATCAAGGCAAGTGATAGTTGATCTTTTGGATAAGTGTTTGGCTAGGGTTCTTTTTAATTCAATTGGTAGGCGATTAATCGTATGTTGTGATTGAATATAGGTTTGGAGTGCTTGTGGACTATTTGCGCACTTTTGCGACAATGTGTGTACAAACACAACTCTGACTGTAGAAACGAAAAAAGCCGAAATAAGTAAACGTCGAAGCGACACAGGCGTGCTCGCGACCGTGTAGGTAGGCCGTGTGAGTAAACATGGGCATATAGTCAACATGGCCGACCATGAGCGATTTCATGGCTGAGGCCATATTGGGCCATTCTGGGCCGAACTGGGTTGTGTGGCCCCACGGGCATGTGGGCCCCACATGGGTTAACCATATTAACGTGTGCAAATATTTGAGCCAGGCTGTGTAATCCACAAGACCAAGGCCATTTTTTAGCTGTGCGGGCCACACGGGCGTATGGGCCCACATGGGCCTGCAATATGGGCCGTGGGCCCATTTTCACTGTTTGACTGATAAGGTTGCATAGGTCGCCCAAGACGACTGTGGACCTACGGATGGGTCGGTAAGTTAACCTAGACCCCTATTTGAAAAAATAACTGTTTTGCCTTTATGTGATGTATGATTATATTTTAGCATGATATTTTAACTGCATTGAGTACATGTGTAATATTATGATATGACATGACATGTTCCATGATGCATTGCATGGGGATGGGGTTTATTATGATTAGAGAAAGTGTACTGTACTGGCAGCTTTGCTGCAAATACTGTGTAGTGCCACAACTAGTACTACTTGGAGTGTAGGGATGGGTGGGTTGATTATATCCCCACATAGAGTGTAGGGTTGGATGGAGATGGAGTGTAGAGGCTGGATGGGTAGGATTTCTTGATTGCATATCTGTGCCGTTACTGTCACTGAGATGGGCTCAGGCCCAAACTGATACTGATACTATAGTGGGCTAAGGCCCTAACTGTAACTGAACCAATACTGAAATGGGTTTAGGCCTAGATTGCTCTCTGTCTGGTTGTTTTTGTAAGGGATTACACACTGGGTTTTCATAAACTCACCCATCTATTTTTATCTGTACAGGTAATCCCCATACATAGTCAGATCAGTGCTGCAAGGGACTCAAAGGTGGCCACACAATCGCATAAATTTTCATACTTGATTTAGATTATAAGTAATTTTATTTTGGGTATTTTGCTGTAATAAGGCCTTTATGGATTTTTACTTTAATTTGGGATTTTTAATTGTTTTGGTTTATAACTGTTAGTGTTTGCAAAACTCGAGTTTTCAAAAGAAACAATGCTTTACACAATAAATGCAAGTACGCAATTGTTTTCAAAAGCTTCCGCTATAAAATGACATTTGAAATTAATAACATTTTTCAAAAGTAAATACTTTTGGATAGTGACGCAAGTTTTGAAATGAACAACACATTCCAGAGTCACCATTAGGAACACACAAAGATCTTAAATATATTAAGGGTTTTCATTGATACAAAACTTTATAAAAAACACTTCAATGTGACATCGCTAGATTCGGCCATAACGTCTAGGCCAGGTTTGGGGTGTTACAGGCGTGTGTGTTGGCTGTGTGACCCAAGTCAGAAAGTTACACGGGGTCGAACACAGGCTGGGACACAGCCATGTGCTCCCAATTCAAATGTCTACATGGCCTGTGACACTGGCCTGTGTCCCCTGTTTTGAGAGCTTTTTGAAAGCTTCGTAAAAGTTTCATAAGTTATCTATTTAGTCCCGAACCGCTCCTAAAGCATGTTTAAGTCATCGTAGGCTTATATAAGGGATAAACAAATTCAATTTAAATGATGATTTTCTGAAATGAATGAATGTATGAGACAAGTATGTTTATATGTATTGTAAGTTCGGTAATCCTTTGAAACCCTATTCTGGCATTGAATACAAGTGAGGGGTGTTACATGCACCTTCTCTACTAACCTTTCAAGATCATGATTTGTAATGCACCTTTGAACATATTGCCCCTTCAGATTTGCTTGTGTTTTAACATGGGCCTTTAAGCAAAGTGAAGTGATTAATGATGGGAAATAAGCTGTAACACCCCTCTCTAGTACTCGATGCTGGAACAGGGTTATGAGGCGTTACCGGACTTACATCACAAACAATCATACAATTTCGAGTCATAAATTTCCATCAATTTAAAACCATTTGCTTTCAGTCATAAAGTCCCTAGTACGAGCCTACGAGGCCCAAAACATACGTTGGAAGTGGTCCGGGATTGAACTGAGAACTTAGGAAATTTTTACAAAACTTAGAATATTTTTTGTCATGTACAGGGGTCACACGCCCGTGTGGTTTGGGACACACCAGTGTGGGCTGGCCGTGTGGTCACACACGCCCATGTCCCTAACTCGTGTAACTCTCTGTTTTGCAAGGCATGAACAAATTGAAGTCACACAACCAAGCCACACGCTCGTGTGCTAGGCCGTGTGATTAATTAATTTTCATAAAATAGGTGCAGACTTCACACGGCCAGGACACACGCCATGTCCGGGCCCGTGTCCCTTACACGGTTGTGACACATGCTTGTGTTTCTACCCGTGTGCTCAATTCTGAGCATTTTGTTTCTCAAAATTAAGGTGCAGGGGACACACAGTACAAACACATGCACCACAAGGCAGGCGTGTGTGTCACACAACCTAGACACACGCCTGCAGTGTCTACCCCCTTGTCGAAAAAAATAAAGGCTACCTACCAAGCCAATTTGCCACCCTCATTTGCACACTCATACTCAACAGCAAATCGCACAAATCATGACGAACTTAGACAACCAAGACATCCACAGTCAAGGCTAATACATATCATTTCAGTACCTTCATTTAACATGCCTATAACATTTCATGCTTTGTCAAACTCAATCACACCAAATCACATTCATAAGTATCAACACAAATACTTTCATTAGGCATAATTTTACTTAGATTTCCTACCATACCAATGAGTCAATCTTAACCATTCAACAACAAAAACCATTAATCCACATTCAACCATTTACCAAGTATTTATAAACTACATCAAAAAAGATATATTTGCACATGTATGATATACATAGGCTTATGACCAATTTGACCAAAATAAGCCCAATTACATGGCTAAATACCTAATCAACCTTAAACAAACACAAGCTAACACATTTGGCCAAATCATAATGACACATATACCAAAATGACCAAGTCCCTATACATGCCATATACTCAAAATCTTTAAAATTATCGATACCCAAAATGACGGTTTGATAGTGTGATGCGATCTCCTACGATCTCCAATCCGAGCTAGCTTGGTAACACTAGAAAACATGGAAAAATAAAACAGAGTGAGCTTTATAGCTTAGTAAGCTTGTATGAAAAAATAAGCAAATCTTACCATACATTTCACATTCAAGTAATATAATATAAGATAATGTAATTTACCATAATCTCATGACCATAATTCATTCCATCACAAACTCACATTGAAATCATCATTTCTAATTTAATAATCGTAAGCTTTATGTATATATCGGTACCATCTCATAATAATTTCATACTTATTCTCATCGTTGACATACCTAATAAACCACTCAGAATAATAATATCGGGTACTCGGGAAACCTTGATCACAAGGTGTCACATATGTAGCCATTGCTCCCTCTATCTCATAACACATATAAGCTCGCTCTCGAGCCATCAACGGGCCTACTCATAAAAGTTGCCATTCAAGACATGGCTCTGGTCACACAAGCTGTCAAGTAACCGCAACATATGTTGGTATATTCAACCACTGGTAAGACGTACAGGACCAGCACCCGGATCACATAACATAATACCCTAGTGACATGTCACTTGTATCCTAATCTATTCCTAAGGTTCGATTGGGATTTTTCGCTTGCCAAAATGTTGTCGTTTGCACAATTCATACAAAATAAAAGCATTTAAAATACAATTATAATAAAGCTTATTTACATACGAACTTACCTTGAACGTAAAAACGACAAAAGGAATTTATTCGTCAATTATTTTGTTTTTCCCCTGATCTAGATCCGAACTTCATTTTTCGTGATTTATAATACCACATATAACTCATTTAATCATCCAGCTATTCAATTCTATCCAAGATCACATTATGGAAAAAATTACATTTTTACCCTTAACATTTTAACATTTTACAATTTAGTCCCTAGGCTCGTAAAATGAATTTCGTTCAATTTCATCACAACCCAAGCCTAGCCGAATATTATTTGTACTCATAACAGCCCAAAATTTTCTTTTATTCACACTTTTCTACACATTTTATAACCTTTTACAAATAAGTCCCTATTTGATTTTTTATCGAAAGTCACTTTACAAATATTGTGTATCTAATAACAAACATGCATTTTCTACCATCAAACATCAAAATACAAACACATCAAACATGGGTAAAATTTTAGACATTAACTTTCTTTCAAATTAGTCCTTGGAATAGCTAGATCAAGTTACAACATTCACAAAAACATAGAAATCATTAAAAGCGAGGTAAGAACGGACTTAGAATTGAGCTTGAAAGTTGGCCAAACCCTAGCTATGGCTTCTCTTCCAAAAATTTGGCTAGGGCGACTGAATTGAAGAAGATGGACATATTTTATTAGGTTAATTTGTCTTTATTTGCCAAATTACTAATTTACCCTTTACTTAAACTTTATAAATTCACTTACTCCATGCCCATTTTTGTCCACCCTAAAGTATAATGGTCTAATTGTCATTTAAGGACCTATTACAATTTAGTCCTTCTAGTCAAATCGAGCACTCAAATGATTAAATTTCTTAACGAAATTTTCACACAATTATTCTATCATGCTGTAGATCTTAAAATAGTAATAAAATAAATATTTCTACTTTAGATTTGTGATCCCGAAACCATTGTTCCGATTTGACCCAAAAACAGGCTGTTACAACTCTCTCCCCTTAAGGATTTTCATCCCCACAAATCTTACCTGAAAAGAGGTTAGGGTACTATTTTCTTATAACGTCATCGGGTTCCCACGTAGCCTCTTCGACCCCATGTCGTTGCTACAAAACTTTCACTAGAGCTATGCTTTTATTTCTCAACTGTTTAACCTCTCGAGCTAACACTTTGACCGGTTCTTCATTGTATGTCAAATCAGGTCAAATCTCAATCTCTGACGGTGAGATTACATATGATGGATCTGATCGATATCGTCGCAACATCGACACATGAAATACATTGTGGATCCTTTCTAACTCCGACGGCAAGGCTAGTCGATATGCCATTGGCCCTATTGTTTCAATAATCTCATACGACCCAATGAAACACGGACTCAACTTGCCTTTGCAACCAAATCTAAGAATTTTCTTCCATAGTGACACTTTCAGAATCATTTTATCACCAACCTGAAATTCAATATCCTTTCGTTTCAAATCAGCATACGATTTCTGTCGATTCAAATCTGCTTCCAAACAATCACAAATTACTTTCACTTTCTCTTTGGTTTCTCTGACCAAATCAACCCCATGAATTTGTTTCTCACTAAGCTCGGTCTAGTATAGTAGAGTTTGGCACTTTGGACCATACAATGCTTTATACAGTGCCATTTTTATACTCGATTGAAACTATTGTTATAAGCAATTTGTATAAGGCCATGAGATATGGCTCATATTAATTATGGGATGTAATCCTATTCATATATGCATGCATGTGCTAAGGTCACTCATGTTGTGGTTAAATTCATTTGGCATGGATGAATTGTGGATATGATCATGGGTGTTTGATGATGGAATTGTGAGTAAATGGCATAATAACATCTAAGGCATGAATGTATAAAATGGAAGTAAATTGATATTACATATTGCATATGATTTGGTAAGCTTGGTCTAAATAAAATATGAAGTCTTATAAGAAGTTGACATGTATGAGCCAT
Source organism: Gossypium anomalum (assembly GCA_025698475.1). Lineage (NCBI taxonomy): Eukaryota > Viridiplantae > Streptophyta > Magnoliopsida > Malvales > Malvaceae > Gossypium > Gossypium anomalum. The sequence goes on from CM046956.1 coordinate 71,010,611, forward strand.
GTTTATGAATGTTTAAGTGCTCATTTATGCCATGTAAGATGTCATTGAGATAGGCAAGTATACATGTGTTATTGAGGGCGACAAAAGGCTTGGAAAATAGCCTCAAAGTTATCCACACAGGTAGACACAAGGGCATGTGTCTAGGCCGTGTGTGACACACGGTTTGCCCCATGGGCGTGTGAACTGGCCTTGTGTCCCTGCACCCTAATTAGGTAAAACAGAATGCCTAGTAGTAAACACACGAGTAGAGACACGGTCATGTGTCTCAGCCGTCTGAAGGACACGGCCTTAGCACACGGGCGTGTGACTTGGCCGTGTGACACTATTTTGCTGATGATGTCATAAACAGAGAGTTACATGGGCCGAGGACACTGGCGTGTGACCCTCCAGAACAAGAAATTTTTCTAAGTGTCACAAAAGTTCTAAAAGTTCTCGGTTTAGTCCCGAGCCACACCCAATGTATATTTTGGGCCTCAAGGGCCCATATAAGGGACGATATGCATGTGAATGAAAAGTTTTAAATTTGGGCGAAATTTTATGGCCCAGCTTTGTGTGAATGTTTATGTTTTAGTATGGTAACACCTCAAACCCTGTCCTGGCGTCAGATACGGGTAAGGGGTGTTACACAATTACATGGCTAAATACCTAACCAACCTTAAACAAACACAAGCCAACACAGTTGGCTAAATCATAATGACGCATATACCAAAATGACCAAGTCCTATACATGCCACATACTCAAAATGTTTAAAATCATTGATACCCAAAATGACAATTTGATAGTGTGATGCGACCTCTGACGATCTCCAATCCGAGCTAGCTTGGTAACGCTATAAAACATGGAAAAATAAAATGGAGTAAGTTATATAGCTTAGTAAGCTCGTATGAAAGAAATAAGCAAATCTTACCATACATTTCACATTCAAATAATATAATATAACGTAATTTACCATAATCGCATGACCATAATTCATTCCATCACAAACTCACCTTGAAATCATTATTTCAAATTTAATAATCATAAGCTTTATGTAAATACCTGTACCATCTCATAATAATTTCATACTTATTCTCATTGTTGACATACCCAATGAACCACTCGGAATAATAATATCAGATACTCGAGAAACCTTGCACACAAGGTGTCACATATGTAGCCATTGCTACCTCTATCTCATAACACATATATGCTCGCTCTCGAGCCATCAACAGGCCTGCTCACACGAGCTGTCAACCAAAATTTTCTTTTATTTACACTTTTCTACACATTTTATAACCTTTTACAAATAAGTCCCTATTTGATGTTTTTATCGAAAATCATTCTACAAATGTTTTGTATCTAATAACAAACATGCATTTTCTATCATCAAACATTAAAATATAAACACATCCAACATGGGTAAAATTTTAGACTTTAACTTTCTTTTAAAGTAGTCCTTGGAATAGCTAGATCAAGTTACAACATTCACAAAAACATAGAAATCATTAAAAACGGGGCAAGAACGGACTACAATCGAGCTTGAAAGTTGGCCAAACCCTAGCTATGGCTTCTTTTCCAAAAACTCAGCTAGGGGGACTAAATTGAAGAAGATGGAAATCTTTTATCAGGTTAATTTGTCTTTATTTACCAAATTAGTAATTTACCCTTCACTTAAACTTTATAAGTTCACTTACTCCATGCCCATTTTTGTCCACCCTAAAGTATAATGGTCTAATTGTCATTTAAGGACCTCTAATTAAAAATTCATAACAATTTACTACTTTTAGCTTATAGAACTCCAATTTTGCACCTATTGCAATTTAGTCCTTCTAGTCAAATCGAGCACTTAAACGATAAAATTTCTTAACAAAATTTTCACACAATTATTCTATCATGTTGTAGATCTTAAAATAGTAATAAAATCAATATTTCTACTTTGGATTTGTGGTCCCGAAACCACTGTTCCAATTTGACCCAAAAATGGGTTGTTACATAAGCACTTCCTGTCTTCTTTTTAGCACAATCATAAATCTCCTTCAGAATAATTTTCCCAAAATTAATAGACTTTTCTGTCAAAATTGCATATAACAAAAGCATCCATTCCATCGAGATGGTGGAACTATGTGAGATAGGCATAAAACTGTAACGAACGAAATAAAACCATACCTTTGCTACTGGATTTAGATATTCCCTTTGGGAAGAATGGCTCTCATACTTTCTTATAATCCATTGGGATCCCGGATTTGTCACAACATCAAGCACTTGTTGAAGAAAATCTCAATTGATATTGTTCATCATAGGGTAGTACTCATTTTCTTCAACATCAGGTAAGTTAAACAAATCATTGATAGACTTAGAGGTACCTTTTTCTTTCGAATGATGACCTCAGTAGCATCTCGCATAATTAAACTAGCATAGAACTCTCGAACTAGTTCATCATCGGGAAGTAAACAAGCATCACAAAATCATTCCCACTTGAGAGGATTGATTTTCTTTCTAATCGGTATAGGAACAACCATCAAATCATGACTCTTCAAGTTAAAACATTTTTCCAGCATCATAGGTTGATGCTAGAAGATTGAATCAAATCTTTCACTTTTTCATTGATCAAAATTGGGTTTTTAGGAGTAATCTTTGAAGATCTAGTTCTTTTGCGAGACATGGTATCTTTTCTTGAAAATTTGGCAAAGTTTCTACACAAGGGGGAAAAGAGAAATTGGTAAGGTGGGTAAGAACTTGCTGATAAACCGTAATTTATACATATTTTTATCCCATGCTTAACACATTTATGAATGAATTCTCCTTAGATTTAGTGAATCTGGTGCTCCTAATCTTTTAATTTCATGTTTTATACTTAGGGGAGCATATGAGAACGAAAAGAACAAGCAACGGGCCAAAGACAGAGAAAATGGGCCGACGTGGGAAAGCAACACGGCTTGGAATTCCTCACGCGGGCAAAACACACGCCCGTGCCATTTTAACAGGCTCGACCAGGGCCTAAAACAACCTCAGCACGGGGGTGTTGATCTCTCAGCCTCAACCACGGCCGGAAGCAATCACACACGGCCATATCACACGGGCGTGTCTCTGCCAAGCCCTAGTTAAGTTCTATTCGAAAAAGGGCAATTTTGGGGGCTCTTAGGCATCCTAAGGCATATTTAAACACCCTAGAGGAGGACTAAAAGGGGAGTCGGAGAACAGGGAGCAAGTAATTACTCCAAGAAAGCCGATTGATCCATCTCAGAAGCCGGATTCATCATCAAGATTGAAGATTTCTCCTAAATTTCCCTTCAGGAGTTTTGGGTTTTCTTTATGTTTTGTATTCTTTATTCTTCTGAGATGTTTTCCTATTTAGTTATGAACTAAATCCCCTAAATATCTAAAGGGGATGAAACCTAAGACGAATCTTGTTATTATTTTCTGAATTGTATGATAAATATTTGACTTGTTCTTAATTATGTGTTCTTAATTCTTGTTTTGATAATCTAGGATATTGATTCAAGTTAATACTCTTAGTTGGAGGATGAATAGTCCCTGGCTAAGAGTGGCTTTGCCATAATTAAGCAGAGTTGATTGTGCGCCTAGAGATAGGGTGACAAGATTTTACCGGATTAGGGTGAAACCTAATAAAGGGATCCATAGATCAAGTTAATGCAACCGTAGGGTGTTAATTAGAAAGAAATTTCAATTATTCAATCCAGGGTTTGACGTTATTAGTCTTGAATAGGGATAATAACATGACTTAGGGATTTCTACAGAATAAGTTAAATGAATAAATCGTCCGATTCGGAGCCAAAATAACAAGTGAAGTTTAGGTGGATTTTTCCTTAGTATTGTCTTAAATCAATCGTTTTTGAAAAGTAATTCCCAAATTCTATTTTCTGTGATCTCTTAGTTTAGTTAATTAGTTAATTAAAACAAACCTCATTATTCTTAGGCTAGATAATAAAAAGACAGTCATTACTAGTACTTTTAGTTCCTTTGGGTTCGACAATCCGGTCTTGCTGAAGCTACACTACTGTTCAATATGTACACTTGCCTACATCGTGATAATAGTTAGTTTCAAGAGCGATTTATTATAAATTTATAAAACTCATCATAGAAAATCACGATCAAGTTTTTGGCGCCGTTGCCGGGGAGCTAAGATATTAGGAACACTCAATTTTTATTACTTTAGCCATTTACTTTTACTGTAATTTAATTTTGTTTTTTATTTTTATTTTTTATTTACTAAATTTTCTTTTTCTTTCTTCTGGCAGGTTCTTATAGTTTATGACTAGAAGAAACCTGTCGGGACCATTACTTTTTGACGAAGAAATTGATCGCACCGCTCGTAGAAACCAACAAGACATAAGGCGAAGCTTAAGATACACAGAGGAAAAGCAAGAGGACGATATCTGAACTACAACCGAGGAGATGGCTAAAAATCAGGAAAATCAGCTACCTCTTGTGATACCCGCTGATCTAGCAAATCAGAATCTTGCTCCTCGTACTATGTATGATTATGCTAAACCTAATTTAACAGGAACTGAGTCAAGTATAGTTAGGTCTGCTATTGCTGAAAATAATTTTGAACTGAAACCTAACACAATTCAAATGATACAGCAATTTGTTCAGTTTGATGATTTACAGGATGAGGATCCCAACACTCACTTGGCAAATTTTCTAGAATTCTGCGACAATTTTAAAATTAATGGCGTTTCTGATGATGCCATTCATCTTTGGTTATTCCCGTTTTCATTAAGGAACAAAGCTAAATAGTGGTTGAACTCATTATCACGAGGGTCAATCACTACTTAGGAACAAATGACCGAAAAATTTTTATTAAAGTATTTTCCACTAGCTAAGACGGCCAAATTACGTAATGATATCTCTTCTTTTGTGTAGATGGATTTAGAAATACTTTACGATGCATGGGAGAGATACAAGGACCTACTACGAAGGTGCCCTCACCATGGGTTACCTCTATGGCTGCAATTTCAAATGTTTTACAATGGTGTGAACCCTTCGACAAGACAGATGTTTGACGCAGCCGCTGGTGGAACCATCAACAACAAAACACCTGAAGAGGCTTAAAAATTTATTGAGGAGATGTCACTGAATAACTATCAGTGGCAAGTCATGAGGACTAAGCCAACTAAAACAACAGGCGTTTATAACGTCGATTCGGTTACTAAGCTGTCAAATCAGGTAGAACTTCTAAATAAAAAGAATGATGGTTTACTTGGTTCTTGATCGCGTGATTCGTAACAAGTAATAAATATTTATAATAAAGATCAAACCTAGACTAACTATTATCACGACGAAAAGGCAAGCGCACCTATCGAACAATAGTATAGTAATGCCAAGGCCTGGATATCGTACCCAAGGGAACCAAAAGTACTAGTAATAACTATCTTTTTATTATTTAGCCTAGGAATAAAAGGGTTTGTTTATTAAACTAATTATCTAAACTAATTAACTAATTTAATTAAAGTGAAGAGAAATTTGCAAAAAGACTTGAAGAGAAGCAATTGATAAAGACGACACCCAAGGAGGAATCCACCTAGATTTCACTTGTTATCTGACTCTGAACCAGATGATTTATTCACTTGACTTGATTCGTGAGACTCCCTAACCTACATTATTATCCCTTTTGAGACTAATAATGCCTAACCCTCATTGAATTAATTGAAATCTCTTTCTAATTAAAACACCTAGGGAAGCAGTAAATCGATCTATAGACTCCCATATTAGGTTTCACCCTAATCCGGTAAAATCTCGTAACCCTATCTCTAGGCGGTCGATCAACTCTGTTTAATTATGCCAAACCTACTCTTAGGCAGGGTTTATTCCTCCTCTGCATAAGCACATTAAATCATGAGTCAATACCCGAAATATTAACTCAAGCATTAGAAACACATAATTAAGAACAAATTAAGTATTTATCATATAGTTCAGATAATAATAACAAGATCCATCATAGGTTTCATCCCCCTAAGGTATCTAAGGGGTTTAGTTCATAATGAAATAAGAGTACATCTCAAAAGTATGAAAATAACAAAACATAAAGAAAACTCTAAAACCACTGAAGGAATTCTGAGAGAGATCTTCAGTCTTGGAGTAACTCCAGCTTTTTGGGATGACTCGTCTGGCTTTCTTCAAGTAATTCCCGATGTATGGTTCTGTATTCCAGAAAAGTTCTGGAAGCGCCCCCCTTAGTAGGTCATACTTAGGGTGTTTATATAGGCTTTGGATTGGCTTTCTTCTTCCCTAAGTATCCTTTTTCCATGTAAAATACAACTCTTTGAAAAAGGGACATGCCCGTGTGCCACGACCATGTGACGTGTTTTCCAGGTCGTGTTCGTTCCACTAAATTTCACACGACCGTGTGGGTCAATGGCCAGGCAGTGTGAATCGTGAAATCCTTGGACGACACCCTCAACAGACACAGACGTGTGAGCAGCCCGTGTGGCAAGGCTTAGGCTGTGTGATCTTCTTGATTTGGTCCTTTTTGTCTCTTTTAAGCTTGTTTTTGGCTCCTTTTGACTCTTGATTCTCTCCTGAGTACAAAACATGAAATAACCGAATTAAGAGCACAAAAATTCAAAAACCTAATAGTAAATATCCATAAATATGCTAAGTATTTAGGGTAACGATATGTATAATTTGGCGTTTATCAGTTCTACACAGGTACATCCAGTGATGAGGTGTGATTCAAGTGGAGGAAGTGCACATACAGAATATCAACCATTCAATCCTACAACCGAAGAGGAACAAGTCAACTATATGGGTAACAATAACTTTAGATCTCAAAATAACCCATACAGTAATACTTATAATGCAGGTTGGAGGAACCACCCAAATTTCTCTTGGGGTGGTCAAGAGAATCAAAAGCCATAAAATCCTCTAGGTTTTCAACAATCGCCTTATCAACAGGAAAAGAAACCGAACCTTGAGGAGATGCTATCCAAATTCATCTCGGTGTCAGAAACTCATTTCCAAAATACCGAGACAACACTTAAAAATCAACAAGCATCAATCCAAGGGCTCAAAACTCAGATAGGCCAGCTGTACAAACTAATTTCCAAATGACCACAAGGTAGTTTGCCAAGCAATACTGAACCTAACCCAAGGGAATAGCTCAACGCTATTAATGTTTAAGGTGAAGAAGGATCAGTTGAGCCTGAGCCAGAACTGAGGGAAGGAATTGTGGTAAGTAAAGGTGTGGTAGGTCACAATGAAAACAGAACGGGTAGTGTAGAATATAAACCCTGAGTGCCATACCCTACTGCGACAAGGAAAGACCTCTCAGATGAACAATTTGGTAAATCCCTTAAACTCTTAAAAAAATTACATATCAACTTACCATTTATTGAAGCTCTCTCGCATATGCCAAACACGATAAAATTTTTAAAGGAGCTTTTAGCAAATAAGTTGAAGTTGGACGAGGCGTCGCATGTGGAGCTAAACGCAATTTGCTCAGCTATTCTACAGAATAAGCTACCCAAAAAATTAAAAGATCCAGAGAGTTTTACAATTCCTTGCTTAATTGGTAGCTTAGATGTTAATAATGCATTAGCTGATTTAGGGGCGAGCATTAAGATCATGCCTTTCAAAATGTTCAAACAACTAGTTCTTGGGAAACCCAAACAGACTAGGATGAGCATTCAATTAGCAGATAAAACCATCAGATTTCCTAGGCGTATTATTGAGGATGTGCTAGTTAAAATCGATAAATTTATATTTTCCGTTGACTTCGTTGTTCTAGATATAAAGGAGGATAGCAACACTCCTTTAATTTTAGGAAGGCCCTTTTTAGCAACTGCTAGAACGATTTTTGATGTTGGCACAGGTAAACTCATGCTTTGTGTGGGAGACGAAACAATCACCCTTCAAGCTCACAATTCTGGCAACACATCGAAAATTGAAGGTGATTGTATAAACCATTCTACTAAAACTGATAATATGGCGCAACCAACTTTGTAGGAAATGAGTTTGAAGGAAGTACATGAGCCATGTTCCAACAACAATAGAGGACCTATTCATGAAGAATGAAGGCTACAAATAGAGGAGCTAGATGAATGGCAAACACATAAACTGAGAACATACGATAAACCAAAACTACGCCAGAACAAGCTCAATACCTCACCAAATCAACTTAAGGTTGGAGATAAAGTTTTATTAGATGTTGCAGATCCTCCCTTGTTATTACCAAACCGAATAAAGAAATCCATCTTAAGGTACTTAGCATTTTTCCCATTCGGTACAGTCAAGGTAAGTCATCCCAAGTTTGTCACTTTTAAGGTAAACAATACCCACCTAAAACCTTATTTTGATGAGATTGATAGCAGGAATGAGGAGTATAAACTCCTCAAACCACCATGACCATTCAATAAAGAGGTAAGTCGAGCTTAGACTATAAATAAGCATTTCTCGGGAGGCAACCCGAGCACTAACAGTCTTAACTTGTTTAATTTCTAGTGTTTAACAACTAACTTACTAACAGAGTTCTTGAATACAGGTTTATCATAATCACACAGCCAAGCACACGGGCGTGCTTAGGACCATGTGGAAACAGGGCAAAGATTTTCCCAAACATGGGCTGCGACAAATGGCCATGGCCATGCGACATGGCTGTGGGCGATCCTGCCAAAACAACACAGGCGTGCGACACGCCCGTGGCATTGAACCGTGGAAAAGCCTGAGAAAATAGCACGGGCATGCGACACGCCCGTGTCTAGCACCCATGGTCGAACCTGTTGACTTAAAACAGCTGTGGGCATACATACACGAGCGTGGGAGAAGTGAACGAAGCCAGACACGGCCGTGCGACATGGTCGTGTGCATTAACATGCCCAAGGTACACAGGCATGGGTCGAATGTTAGACGCACCAAAAATAGGAAAAACACAAAACACACAGCCTAAAATTGGGGCACACGGGCATGTCCCCTGGCCGTGTGCCCCAAAATCTATAAATACCCTGCATTATTTATTGTCTTCTTCACTCAAAATCCCTAACCCTAGCCGCTGCAAGTCCACACGGCCTCCCTGCCAAGCCCGTGCGCCGCTTCCAACCCTATTTTTGACGCTCATTCTCCTCGTTCTAGCATTTGTTTACTTTTTTCTCTTGTATTTTGTTAATTTCTAATGCTATTTATCATAATAATTTGCATTTTTTATGTTATTTTCATCTTTCTATCACTCAAATTTCATATCTAGAGTAGTTATCATTTTTTTATGTTAAAGTTCTTACTCATTGCATGATTTATATGCTTCATTTGACTAGTCTAAAGTGAATATTCATGGTTAGGATAGTAGAAATACTCATGCTTTTTGTGTTGACGATTTTTCATCCATAAAATATGTTGCATTCTATAAAGTTCTTTGCCATTTTTATTCATGCTACTACAATGCCAAATGCCACAAAAGGATGTCATAAAATTGATTAGTTTGGTTAAGTTTGTTAATTTTAGTAGTTGTGGCTGAAATTATTTATGATTTTTTGTTTTCGTTTTACCTTGACCATTCATCAAGACGAATTAATGGTTTTGATTTCAGGTATACCATGCCGTCTTCACGAGGAAGGAAAGTCCCCATCCCCACTTCGAAAAAAAGGAAGGGAGCGTCATCTTTCTCGGGTCCTACCGCGAAATTCGTCACACTTTCCTGCAGTTCCCCATTGGGCCTCAAGTAGAACTTTTCCAAATACTCCGGGCCCAACCTTTAATTGTGGGCCGTTGTATCGACTGAGCTGCACTAGAACAAGTCTAATTGGCTGATGTGATTCGGGCCCTTCTCACCACCGACCCATGGAACCTCTTCTTTGAGACCTTCGAGCCGATGTATCTCGAGCTCACGATGGAACTGTGCTCGACATTCCATCTTCAGACTATAATAACCAACCATGATGATCCTGGCATGGTCCAATTTCGACTTGGCAGTCTAGTCCACCAGTTGAGCGCTCTAGAGTTTGGTTCGGCACTGGGTCTGTACACGAAGGAGTTCCAAGAGGAGAACGACCTCAATATCCTCAACCGCCACATCTATTATTCTCCCTCGATGTACAGGAATGCCCTCGTCCCAGGTTCGGCTACCTACGACCCCAGTAGTTCCAAGGCATCAGCTCTCCCTCCATACTTGAGGCACTTACATTCTACTTTATCTCATACCTTGACAGGGCAGTGAGAGAGCACCAGTATCGTCACCACTCACGACGACTACTACTTATGGTGGATGTTGCACGTGCACGTCTTCGACCTCGCCTACTTTATCACCCTTGCCATTCTCCATCAGACAGAGCGACACCGAAAGGGGGTCATCTCCATTAGCCCCTACATGACTAGATTGGCTCGACACTTTAGATTCCTCGATACCGCGGCACAAGAACCATCCTTGACCCTCATTTGTCAGATGTCTCTACAAGGCATCTCGAGCATGCTAAGCATGAGGATGATCGAAAAGTGCAAAGGAACCTACCCTCCTCAATATCGTCTCGCCCAATCAACCGAGGAGGAGGCTCCCAGGACATTACTGATGATGTCCCTCCATAGCACGAGGACCAATCGTCTCAGCCACCACGCTCCCATCATCCAGTTCATGCAACGGCTTCATATGCTGACATCTCTGAGCGCCTCACTCGATTTGAGCAGCAGTGTTTTCAAAGATTTGATAGCATTGATGCTACTCTACAACAGATTTGCCAGCACTTCTACATCTCATCGCCACCACCACTTTGCGAACCATCTGGCGATGATGATATCTAATTTTATCTTATCTTTATTTTTATTTTTATTTTATTTTATGGTTTTATTAATTTCACTTTTAAATTTTAATGTTATTTCCTTTTGGTTACTATTTTATATTTAGGTTTTATAAACAAATTTTAATCTCGGTTAATTCTTTATGAGTAATTTTTCTTCCTTATATCCCCTAAAAAGTTCCTGATTTTATCACAGTTATAAAGAGTTACACAGCTCACAATCATTTAGGAACTTCAAACTCCATTGGAAAAGGTTCTCTTCGACTGCCATGCCCTGCTCCCCTAAAAGGTTCTTTTGGCACAGCACTTATGGAACCCAACCTTTACCACCACCGGGGTATCCTTCTCCACTCTACATAACTCCAAACTAGGGAGTTCATTCATTTAACACTCAGGAAGTTTCATTTCTCTCCCTATCTTATGATATTATATCTATAATTGCTACTAACTTTATCTTTGTACATTGAGGGCAATGTACATCTTAAGTGTGGGGGGTATTCATTTCATTATCAGAAAAATCCCTGAATATTGCTTTGTTCTCCTGTAAATTCTCTCATATCATGTTTAGGATGAATTTTGATTGAGTTATGATTTTTATTGATATATTTTGAATTAAAACATAGGCATTCATGCATTGATTATTTAAACCTTAAAACATTAGAGAATTAAGCATGATAAGTTGATTTTTAAGAATTTCAAATTTTAAGTTGTTTCTCCAAGTTTAGGTATTATCTTAAATTGAAATCCACAAGTGTAAACATCAAAAAGCCATAATTTTTTGTGAGATTATTGAGCCTTTAAGAGTATCTATTATTTCTTTCATACTCACTTTTATTATTACTTTGAGTGTGTCAAAATCAAATTTTTATTCTAGAACTTGCTTGATTATGCATGTCAAGACCACACCATTTGATTTGATATGTCAAGATGATAGAGGCACTTAGGATTAACCCACTCATGCCATGAAAAGCCTACCTCTACGATTAACCCTTAGTAAACCCCTTTGAGCATAACAAGCCATTCCTTGCATTACCCTTAATATTAACCCTTACCTCATTATTGTTGAAATCCCCTCAATTAATTCGATCCCTATTTTTGTTGAGATTTGATTTGAATAAATTGCTTAGCTATGTCTTGTTCTTAATAGTTAGTCTATGTTATTTGACTTGTTCTTAGAAAAAATCATACATATTAGTAGTAAAAATCTTCTGTCTTTTAGCTTAAGTATTTAAATTCCATATTCAGAGAAGAAGCTCTGTTGTACGCAAGTGATGATTAAATATTTTTCTAGTTAAGAAATTTTTTCAATTCAATCTCGATTCTAGCCCTTTTCTTTTAGCTTGTGACCACACCCCCTAACCAAGCCTCGTTACAACCCTCTAAAGACCTTTTGATTGATGTATCATCTCAATTTATAGTGGTGGAGATTTGATTTTCATGCAAGCCTATGGTAATAAATTTTTATATTGACTGATGAATGCTAATTTCATTGTCCTTAAACACTTCGAGTAATTTGAGTGAACCTTTAGTGAGGGTGTTAAACTCTATGAGATTTCGAATCGATGGTAACTACGTTGATAATGGGAGATGCCTATATTTTTTATGATTAAATACTCAACTTAGAATGTTTGAAACTTTAATGTTCTTTTAGTTGAATTCTCAATGTATGATTACTTATGGATTAGTTTGAGATATTATTGATTGGAATTATAAGTTGAGAAAAAGGGAGTCTTAATTGTGAATTGAGTATTTTGCTTGAGGATAAGAAAATGCTTAAGTGTGGGGGCATTTGATAAACTGTAATTTATACATATTTTTATCCCATGCTTAACACATTTATGAATGAATTCTCCTTAGATTTAGTGAATCTGGTGCTCCTAATCCTTTAATTTCATGTTTTATACTTAGGGGAGCATAGGAGAGCGAAAAGAAGAAATGAGCCAAAAACGGAGAAAATGGGCTGACGTGGGAAAACAACACGGCTGCACTTCCTCACACGGGCAGAACACACGCCCGTGCCATTTTAACAGGCTCGACCATCGCCTAAAACAACCTCAACATGGGCACGTTGATCTCTCAGCCTCGACCACGGCCTGAAGCAATCGCATACGGGAGTGTCCGTGCCGAGCCCTAGTTAAGTTCTATTCGAAAAAGGGCAATTTTGGGGGCACTTAGGCATTCTAAAGCCTATTTAAACACCCTAGAGGAGGACTAAAAGGGGATCCGGAGAACAGGGAGCAAGGAATTACTCCAAGAAAGCCGATTGATCCATCTCAGAAGCCGGATTCATCATCAAGACTGAAGATTTCTCCTAAATTTCCCTTCAGGAGTTTTGGGTTTTCTTTATGTTTTGTATTCTTTATTCTTCTGAGATGTTTTCCTATATAGTTATGAACTAAATCCCCTAAATACCTAAGGGGATGAAACCTAAGACGAATCTTGTTATTATTTTCTAAATTATATGATAAAGATTTGACTTGTTCTTAATTCTTGTTTTGATAATCCAGGATATTGATTCAAGTTAATGCTCTTAGTTGGAGAATGAATAGTCCCTGGCTAAGAGTAGCTTTGTCATAATTAAGCGGAGTTGATTGTGCACCTAGAGATAAGGTGACAAGACTTTGCCGGATTAGGGTGAAACCTAATAAGGGGATCCATAGATCAAGTTAATACAACCGTAAGGTGTTAATTAGAAAGAAATTTCAATTATTCAATCTAGGGTTAGACGTTATTAGTCTTGAATAGGGATAATAACATAACTTAGGGATTTCTACGAAATCAGTTAAATGAATAAATCGTCCGATTCGGAGCCAAAATAACAAGTGAAGTCTAGGTGGATTTTACCTTAGGTATTGTCTTAAATCAATCGTTTTCCAAAAGTAATTCCCAAATTCTATTTTTTATGATCTCTTAGTTTATTTAATTAGTTAATTAAAACAAACCTCATTATTCTTAGGCTAGATAATAAAAAGACAGTCATTACTAGTACTTTTAGTTCCTTTGGGTTCGACAATCCGGTCTTACTAAAGTTACACTATTATTCGATAGGTACACTTGCCTACATTGTGATAATAGTTAGTTTCAAGAGCGATTAATTATAAATTTATAAAACTTATCATGGAAAATCACGATCACTTGCTACGACGAAAACCTTGCAACGGCAAGAATGGTGCAGCAGCAACGACAACGTTCGACAGCAACTGCGGTATGCGGTGGCAACGTTGGTGCTTCAGCAATCTTCTTGCGGCGGCAATAGGTAACTTCGAAAAAAATGGAAAAAAAACTAGGATTTATTTGGGGATTTGATGCTAGCGGCATAAGAAAGGGATTTAGGGATTTTTAGGGTTAAGCAAATTACTTTGAGAGATATGAAAAATAGTAGAATGAAGAGGAGTTTATATATGGAAGAATTAGGGCAACATGTAGTGAAAATTTAGGTACATTAAGGTTACTTGGGTGGCAAGTAATGGGAGTAGCGGCAGAGTATGGATTTTCCCTCCTTTTTGCTATCTTGGGCCTCAAACTTAGACTGTATTTACAAACTTACTCAAAAGAAAAACTGATTAGTACTAGGGCTAAATTTGACCCCCTTTATAAACATAAAAATTTAAAATTTAAACAAAACAAATGAAACTTAAAAATTTTAAATCTTAATTAAAAAATTTCTTCTTAACAAATTACATTAAATTAATTCCCAGGAAAGGTTAGAGGTGTCACAGTGGTCCCGCTTAAGTTCCAATCTCCTTAGACAGAATTAATTAAATGTAATAAGTTAAGGAAATAAGTTCTAATTATTTATTTATTTACAAAACGAGTTCATGAAAAATCAAGGGTCTTTTAATTTGAACGAGGATTCAATACGCTCAACTTCACTATCCCAGTAGTGTTACCATTAACTTTAAATATACCTCCATAATTGTCATATAATTCAATAGCTCTATAAGGATAAACTCGATAGATGGTATAGGGTTCTTTCCATCGGGATTTAAGCTTCCCAGGAAATAACTTCAACCTTGAATCAAACAACAAAACCTTCTGACCTTCTTTAAACTCGCGAAGTTGTATATGAATATCATGCCTTCTCTTTGATCTTTCTTTACACATTTTTGTATTCTCATAGGAAAACAACCTTAGCTCTTCCAACTCATCAAGTTGTAACATCCTTCTCTTACCGACTTGCTTAAGATCAAAGTTAAACTACTTCAAAGCCCAGTAAGCTCTGTTCTCCAACTCTAATGGCAAATGACATGCCTTTCCAAAGACTAACCGATAAGGAGTCATTCCTAACGGTGTCTTAAATGTTGTTAGATAGGCCCATAATGCATCATCGAGCCTTTGAGACTAACCTTTTCTGCTAGGGCATACTTCCTTTTCAAGGATACCTTTGATTTCACGGTTCACTCTTTCAACTTGCCCATTAGACTGGGGGTGATAGGCAATAGCAATCTTGTGCTTCACATCATATTTGTCAAGCAACCACTTAAGCCATTTGTTCACAAGGTGAGAACCTTCATCACTAATAATAGCTCTTGGTGTCCTAAATCATGTAAACACATGCTTATGTAGGAATCTCATGACTACCTTAGCATCATTTGTAAGGTATGCTTCAGCTTCAACCCACTTGGATACATAGTCCATAGCAACTAAGATGTATTTGTTCCCATATGAAGAAGAAATAGGCCTAAGAAGTCAATGCCCCATACGTCAAATAATTCAATCTCCAAAATGTTTGCCAAAGGCTTCTTATTCCTCCTTGATATATTTCCAGTCCTTTGGCATTTATCACAGTTCTTCACATAAGCATAAGAATCTTTAAATAGTGTAGGCCAAAAGAAACCTGCTTGCAAAATCTTTGTTGCAGCCCGTGAACCACCAAAATGTTCCCCACTTGGAGATGAATGGCAATGATACAAGATCTCAACAATCTCACTTTCAGCTACACACTTTCGGATTATATTATCTGCATACTGTTTAAAAAAATGGATCCTCCTAAAAATAATACCGACTATCATGAAGAAATTTTTTCCTTTGTTGGTATGTCATTTCTCGAGGAATTATTCCACATGCAAGATAATTGGCAAAATCAGCAAACCAAGGTGTTTCATGAATTCGACTTACCTCAAATAAGTGTTCATCTGGTAAATTCTCGTTGATAGGCACACATGATCGAGTTACCTTGTCTTGTTCCAACCTCGACAGATGATCAACTATTTGATTTTCAAAACCTTTTCTGTCTTGGATCTCAAGGTCAAATTCTTGGAGTAAAAGTATCCAATGAATTAGCCTCGGTTTCGCATCTTTCTTTGTGAACAAGTATTTAATGGCCGCATGGTCAATAAATACTATAATTTTAGTACCTATAAGATATGAGCATAATTTGTCAAAGGAAAAAAATATGGCAAAAAGTTCGTTCTCAGTTACCGTATAATTGAGTTGGGCTCCCGTCAAAGTTCTACTTGCATAGTAAATACAGCTCCAATGGCATAAACACTTGCATCACACATCAACTCAAAAGGTGAGCTCCAATCAGGTGTAACGATTATTAGGCCTGATATTAACCGTATTTTTTAGATCTTCAAAAGCTTCCAAACATGCTTTGTTGAAATCAAACACTGTATCTTTCTCTAACAACAAACACAACAGTTTAGAAATTTTCGAGAAATCTTTGATAAACCTTTGGTAAAAACCAAAATGGCTTAAGAAAATTTGGACCCCTTTCACATTAATTGGGGCCGGTAATCCTTCAATTACGTCCACTTTTACTTTATCGACTTTAATTCCTCTCTTTGAGATTTTATGCCCTAAGACAATCCCTTCATTAACCATAAAATGGAATTTTTCCCAGTTAAGGACAAGATTCGTCTCTTCGCATCTCTTCAGTACCATAGCCAAATTACTCAAACAAATATCATAAGTGTTATCAAAAATAAAAAAATCATCCATGAAAACCTTAAAAATATTTTCAACCATATCAGACAAGTAAAGTTTTTTTTATGTTGGTCCCCCAGAGCTACAACTATTTGGTTATATCCCGAATAGGCATCTAAAAAATAATAAAATTCATTACCTGCCAGTTGATCTAACATCTGATCCATAAAAGGCAACGGAAAATGGTCCTTCTGAGTGGCTTTATTCAATTTTCTATAATCAATACAGATTCTCCAACCAGTAACGGTTCTTTTTAGAATAAACTCGTTACGCTCACTTTCAACAATCGTGGTTCCACCTTTCTTCGGCACACACTGCACCAGACTTACCCATGAACTATCTAAAATAGGATAGATGATTCATGCATCTAACCATTTGATCACTTCATTTCTCACCACTTCTTTCGTAATAGGATTGAGCCCTCCTTTGCCCATCAATTCGAGCTCTTTCACCTTCTTCTAAAATAATTTTATGCATGCAAAAAGAAGGGGTTATACCTTGAATATTATCTATGGTCCAACCAATTGCTTTCTTAAATTTCTTTAGAACAGCAATTAGTTGCTCCTCTTGATCTTTCATCAGTTCTGCTGAAATAATCACAGGCAAAGTGGAACAGTGACCTAAATAAACGTATTTCAAATGGAAAAAAGTACCTTTAGTTCGAGTTTAGGTGGTTCTTCAATTGACAACTTGGGTTGCACAAATTCTCTAACTTCTAACTCTAATGGCTCAAACTGTGTGGATTGAATAAAATTCCTAGGATTGGCTTCCATCAAGGCTATGTTTTCTTCACCTTCTTCATCCTTCAAAGGGTTAAGATCTAAGGCTTTCTCGAATGGATCTTCTTCAAAATTGCTTTCTATAGAAACCAAGGTTTCTATCTCTTCCATAACTGAACACTCTTCTACCGGATCAGGAAATTTCATCGCTTTAAGAATGTTAAAGGTTACCTGATAGTCTTGAACTCGCATGGTGAGTTCACCTTTCTGCACATAAATTAAATTTCTTCCCGTGGCTAAGAAAGGTCTCCTAAGGATGATCAGCACTACCTTATCTGCTTCAAAATCTAAAACAGTGAAATCAGCAGGAAAAATAAATTTATCGACTCTTACCAAAACATCCTCGATCCTTCCTTCGGGATATGTTAAAGATCGATTCGCTAGCTGAAGCGTCACAGTTGTAGGTCTTACTTCACCTATCCTTAGCATCTTGAAAATAGACTTAGGCATAAAGTTGATACTCGCTCCTAAATCACATAAGGCTTTACCACAGTAAGATTCACCAATGTTACAAGGTATAGTAAAGCTTCCTGGGTCTTTCAATTTCAGTGGCAGTTTATTCTGCAATAACGCACTGCACTCCTTTGTTAAGGCAAAAGTCTCATACTCACTTAGTCGTTTCTTCTTGGATAGTATATCTTTCATAAACTTCACATAATTTGGCATTTGTTCTAAAGCCTCCACCAACGGAATATTGATGTGTAACTGCTTCAGAACATCTAAAAACTTCTTGAATTGTGCCTCCTATTTTTGCTTGTGTTGCTGCAATCTTTATAGATATGGAGGTGATGGAACTTCCAGTTGAATCGAATAACTCTTTTAGTAGGTAAATTTACATCCAAAGAAGATGTTAATGTAACATCCCAAAATTGGGCCTAGTCGGAACAGTGGTTTTGGGACCACAAATCTAATGTCAAAATATTTATTTTATGATTATTATGAAGTTTAGAATATGAAAATAAACATGTGTTAAAGTTTCGTGAAGAAATTCTAAGTACAAGGTGTCCAATTGGAAATTAGGTATCAAATCGAATAACTTGCAAAACTTGAATTCTAAAGGTAATTTACATGAAATTGCTTTAGATTATTAATCAGAAGGTCTTACAGAGTAATTTTCCCAATTTTTAAGTTTTTGGACAAAAATAGGCATGCATGGAAAACTTTGGAAGTTTAGTACAGAAGGGTATTTTGGTCTTTTGGTAATAAAAGAAATAAAAAGGGAAAATGAAGGCTAAAATCAGCCATTCTTCTCCCTCTTACTGCCAAAATTCCAAGGGACACCATAGCTAGGGTTTTTTCACTTTCCAAGCTCAATAGTAAGTGACTCCTACCCTGTTTTTAATGTTCTTTGTATTTTTGAGATCCTTGTAACATGTTCTCTCCATTTCTACCCATGTTTTAAGCTAGGGTTCATGTATGTAAAATTACCCATGTACATGTTTGTTCTATGATGATTTATGGGGAAATATGAAAGTTACATGTGTGTTAAACATCTTTTTCTAAGTGATTTTCATGAAAAACCTCTAAAAGGACCTTTTTGCAAAAGATACAAAATATGTGGTAAAAATGTGAATTAGAGGAAAATGTGGGCTGGTATGAGTTTATAATACATTCGGCTAGGCTTGGGTAATCGAGAAATTGCACGTATTTCATTTTACGAGCCTAGGACTAAGTTGTGAAATTTTGAAATGTAAGGGACAAAATGGTCATTTTGCCCGGGGGTGAAATGTAGGTCCGAAATAAGTAGCATGAGGTAATAATGATTTATTTTTACTGATATAGAACCCGATGAACCAATACCGGAGGTCGATCATGGAAAACGAAAAGTTTCGGAGTAACCGAAATTAGATTACGAAAATATCTTCCAGGTAAGTTCGGGTAACTCGAATGTAAATTAATTTAAATACATTAAAAATGTATGATCATGTATGAATTATATTAATGGTATTCAATGTATGTAATTCATGTATAGTTGATGATATAAGAAAATGTCCCGATTGAATGAAAAAGATTTTGATGGAATATCCGAAAATGAATTTACGGTAAAAAAGATCTAGCCTGGACGGTGTTCCTAATATGATCTAGCCTCCTGAAGAATATGTGTGCTTTTATGGATTTAGACCAGACGGGTAATCCGATTAGGGTCTGAATTTAGCCTGGACTGGTAATCCCGACATCTACTATATGAGTTGTACTACGGGAGATTTAGCCTGGACTGGTAATCCCCCTGTAAGAGTGAGGTTCGCAGGAGTGCATATTTGTAATGATCACTAGTATAATTTGATGGGAAAAGGGATATCCATCGAGATTTCGAGAAAAATTCAATGGGACTAAAATGTGAAATAGAAATGGAAATTCTTGAATGGATGAGCTCATCAAAATGTTAATGAATAATCTATTAACATGAACTAACTTGATGTTTGAGTAGATGTGCTAGGGAATTATTCTATACCTGTTGGAATGAATACCTAATATAAATATATGCTAAATAATCGGTATGTTTACTTTCCCGTTACCGAACTTACTAAGCATGTTAATGTTTACTCCTTTTTTCCTTTCCCTATGCTTTTCAGAGCTCGCGGACTCTTGAATATTGGAAGGAGGTTGGAGCATTGTCGACACTATCAACTTGTCCTACTTGGTAAATAGAAACTTTTATTTTGTGATAATGGCATGTATAGGTATTTTGGTCATTCTGTTATAAGTGTCATTTGGCTAGCCAATGTAAGGGCTTGAATGATATGTTTATTCATTTTGTATATGGCCTTGGGATATGGCCTATATTGATGTAGGTTGTAACCCTACTAATCATGCAAGTTTATATTTTGAAATGTCCGTGTGATGGTTAATTGTAGCATATTATGAATGGACATGTGAAATGTGGCCAAATCACTAGGGATTGGTTGGGTCACAAATGGGAAATGAGTTATAAAACGAGCCAAGTCCAAAATGTGATTTATAAAACTGTAATCCTTAATTCAAAAAGGATAACCTAGCATGTGCAAAACCAATGATATGAGGTTAACACGCAATCAACCAATTATGGTAGTACTTGAGCATATTTAGGCTATGTTAAGCATCATTGAAGTTTAGAAATGAGTGAGGATGTTAAGGGTGACCAAAGACTTAGAAATAGCTTCTAAAATGGTCCACACGGATAGACACACGGGCGTGTGTTTAGATCGTGTATGACACACGGTTAGCCTCATGGGCGTGAGCTACGACTGTGTGTCCACTGCACCTAAAAATTTTTAAGTTAGAATTCATGGTAGTAAGCACACGGGTAGAGACATGGCTGTGTGTCTCAACCGTGTAGAGGACACGGCCTAGCACACGGGCGTGTGTCTTGGCCGTGTGTCCCTAAATGCATGATGATGTCATAAACAGAGTGCTCGAGTTTTTGGGCACAGGCAACAACACGGGAGTGTCTAGGTCTTGTGAAGGACAGGGGCTAGGGACACGGACGTGTGCTCAGCCGTGTGAAAACCCCTGTAGGTTCAAAATGAGAAATAAATTTAATTAATTTCAAACGGGTAAGGGACATGGGCGTGTCCTAAAGCACATGGGCGTGTGTATTGTCTCCACACAGGCGTGTGAGGCTTAACCTAGGAAATTTTCCTAAGATCTTCTTAAGTCCTTGGTTTAGTCTCGGACCATTTTTAATGTATGTTTTGGGCCTCAAAGGCCCATAATAGGGACATTATGATTATGTTTGATTTTTTTTTATTTGGAACAAAATTTTATAGCCTAAAATTTTTCTGAAAATGTCATGTTCGTGTACGGTAATGCTGCATACCTTCTCCCAGTCTTGAGTACGAGTAGGGGCATTACAGTTAAAGTATCTGAATTCACTAAGTTAGGATTTACCTTGTCAGTCTTTGTAGATTCTAACTCTTTTGGTATAGGAATTTCAACAGCTGGTTGATTCTTTTTATTGGGCTTATCTTCGATATCAATCAATCAGGGTTTTAAAATTTACCACTTCGCAATGTCACTGCCTTGATATGTTCTTTACCCAAATTTCTTGGATTCTTAGTCTCACTCCGTAAGGTTCCTTGCCGTCTATTACGAAGCTCTGTAGCTAACTGCCCCATTTAGTTTTCCAAACTTTTCAATGTTGCTACTTGGCTTTGGATCAAAGCGTCATTCTTTGTCATGTACGCTTTCAATAAGTTCTCCAAACTATTTGATGCCTCAACTTGAGGTGGTTTTGGAGCTTGCTGATTAAACCCTTGAGATTTGTTGGGTCTATGCTGCAATAAGTTGTTGTTCGGTCCATTTCCTTAGTTTCTCTAAGAAAAATTAGGATGATTATGCCATGAAGGATTGTACAAGCTGGACTGGGTTCCTTGTCCACTCCTATTTTGATGTTGGTTCTCCACATAGTACACTAACTCGGGATTTGATGGACAATTCTCAAAAGAATAACCTTCCCTACAGTACACACAGGAAACTACTTCAAACGGACTTGGTGGCTAAGTTGTAAAATTATTAGCACTGTTAGCGGTAAATTGTTTTAACATAGAGGAAATAGACGATACTTGAGCTGATAACGAAGTGAGGGCGTCAACTTCATGAACTCCGACTACACGTCTTCCTGAAGGTATTCGATTTGTTGGCCATTGATAGTTATTACTCGCGATCTTCTCAATGATCTCATGAGCCTCATTATAAGACTTAGACAAAATTGCACCATTCGCATAAGCATCTACCATCAATCTTGTATGTGCATTAAGACCATTATAGAATGTCTCTAATTGGATATAATGAGGAATCCCATGATGAGGACACTTACAAAGTAACTCCTCGAATCACTTCCAAGCCTTATACAAAGACTCGTCATCCAATAGTTGGAAAGTTGTGATCGTGTTCCTCAACTTAGCGTTTTTTTCTAGGCAGGAAATTCTTAACCAAAAATCTCTCTGCTAATTCTTGCCATGTAGATATGAAACTTGGTGGCAATGAATTGAGCCATGCTCGTGCTCAATCTCGCAACGAGTATGGAAACAACTTCAACCTCAGTGCGTCTTCAGTCACACCAACTATCTTGAATGAATCACTCACTTCTATAAACAATCAAAGGCGGAGATGTGGATCTTCCATGGGCATACCACTGAATTGGCCCACCATTTGGAGCATTTGGAACATCACTGGTTTCAATTCAAATTAGGTTGCCTCAATATCTGGCCTTCTAATTCCTGGATTTAACTCATTGAAAAGTGGCACAACATATTGTCTAATGCATCGATCCCTATTATCGGCAATGAGGATGGTATTTTATACATGATCGGCTTCATTACCTTGGTCTTGATTCTGATTTCCAAGGTCTATCTTGACTTGTCTTTGAGTTGTTCGTTCACGTCTTTTTTGTCTGAAAGTTCGCTCAATTTCTGGGTCTACAAGGAGTAAATCAATAATCCAATCTATGCTCATAAACACCTGAAAAAAAAATCACAAAATTAAAAAGAATAAGTTAGTAATGTTAAAAAAACAAAATTGGAAGTAAATAATTTCACAAAAAAATGACTATGGCAACGACGCCAAAAACTTGTACCGCGTAGGTTTCTGCACGTGTACACAGTCGTTATCAAGTAATAAGTAAGTATCAAGTTATCGTCTCCACAGGGATTGTATTTATGTTAAATCACTTGACTGTAAAATTATACTAACAACTTGGTAAATAATAACACAATATGGTTGAGAAGTAATGATCAAAATTAAATATATTAAACAAAATGCAATGATCCTTAATGTAAATTACCCTAAGTATGCAAACTATATTAATGGAATAGATTTTAGCAAAATTAAACACAATTTGCAACAATTATAAAATAAATAAACTAGGACAATTACTTTAATTAAACTCAATTTATTATCAACATGCTTATTAAAATTATGAAAAATATTCCATGGCAACTCCATCTTTCATGAGTTTGGAAACCACATTAGGTCCTTTCGGAATCCTTTACTCAGTAAATACGCATTTTACTGATCCTTATTTACTAAGGGTTTCTTAGCATTCGTGTGAGGTAACAGGGACGTGTTAGGTTTGAAGCAGTTTAATCACACAAATCTAAAAACTATGTAGATAACAGAGCTTGGTTAGAGTTGTTATGCAACCTGCAATTTAATCGGGTTAGGATCTAAATTGAGCATGCACATTTCAATTTTGTGTCCACTAGCCGTCGTCTAGTTAGGATCGCTCAGCTAATTCAGGTACATTTCAATCACGTATGAACGAAATACAGGCTTGATTTTAATTGAAAACATGATCGATTAAGGCACAAACATTATAAGCATGAATCAAATATTTAATCAAAGCAATCATCCTAGCTTAAATAAAATTAAGCTAACATTGTTGTAACCAAGAACAAAGAACACATAGCAAACACTTTTAGATTAAAATAAAGAAAAAAAAGATTAAACCCAAATCAGAGTGGCTGTCACCCAAGACTCTGACCGACGAGGCTCCTTCGCTTTGCTCCTTTGCTGATGGCTCTCCGAGGAGGCAGACCAAGGGCACTTTAAGAGGCTTAATCACTAAAATCTCTATGAAGAGATGATACTAGGCGTGGAGAATGGAAAATGCTAAAGAGAATTGAGGGAGAAGAGAATGAAGATGGATGAGGGATGATTTTTGAGGGATCAAATGAGGTCTTATTTATAGGTGAAGAGAGGAGGGTAGTTTGCTAAAAATAAAGAGGTTTAGTCTCTTCAAGCATTTCCAATGAGTGGCTGGTGATGCTTAGTGGATTTTGAGTTGCATTTTGCTTGATTTTTAAGCAATTTAAATGCCATAACAACTGCGGACTGAGACTCGGTCAAATGTAAATCTTTGGGAAAATCTCTAATTTCTTTAACATTGCAAAGACCTTGTGTAATTAAACCAAAAAGTAGTTTATGTGGACAACCATGTGTAGCCAAATTTGGGTTGACTTGGTCTTCAATTTGGACCTTTTTTTTGTAATCCAGCAAAGCTATCAAACCTGTCCAAAATAAATAGATAAATTAAAGAACCAATGAACAAAATTTATCCAATTTAAATAATTAATTCAAACCCAAATTATTAATGAAATATTTTAAAATGAATTATTAAATATAATTTTTTATTTTATTATTTAATTTAATCATGCATGGCCCATTTTATGTCTTAAAAATATAATATGTTCAAATAAATATAAAATAAGTCATTTTATGCATGAAAGCTATATAATAAAGCATAAAATCACATTTTAATAATTTCTGTCCTAATTTCATATTTTCACATATTTCATTAATTTATTAAACAATTACTTAGTTTTAACAACGAATTTAAGTAAAAAGATGATAACTTATATAGGAAAAATCCTATATATTTTTCAGTTTACAGATACCTACGTGATTTATTTTGAATTTTTGTTACATGGTCTTAAAGCATGCTCCTGTTTTTTTATAAGCTCGTTTGATGTATGACCAGCATGATTTAATTTCACCTACGGTATTTGTGACTTAGAATCTTTATAAATGTTCAAATTTGATGATGTTCGCATTCTAATGAGATGTTGTGTATTATGTGATGCTATGATGGCGATGTAGCGTCCTGTTACTTGGGCTCGGTGACTGGGCCAGGTATAGGGTGTTACAAGTAAGTTCCGTATGAACTTACTTAATAAAACAACAAGCAATGGAATCTTGAAGGACTTTTTAACAATTTTGTCTTTTCTCCGATTATCTTCGGTTTGGTTCAATTCTTGAACTATACAATAATTCAATTCAATTTATCTATTCCAAACATCTTATATCATCCAATTATATGCATGTATTAGTTCAATTTCATTATTCAAGTGGCCCCTAAAGGAATATATTTTATTCAATTTAGTCCCTAAAACCGAAATTGTCATAACTTTCAAATTTGAGCTTCAATTTTGAAATAGATCTCAATTTCATCCTTAAAGGACCCAATACTATCAGTAATTATAAGAATTTTTCGTTAATTTTGAAATTTATACACTTTAGTCCCTATGTTAAAAAATGAGCAATTAAATTTTACAAACTTGTCATTTTCACTTCTAATCTTAAAATCTAACAACTTAGTATCAATTTCTTCAAGCATTCATCAATGGAAACTTTTAGAAACTTTAACAGTTTTGGAAATTGGTTCATGGGCTAGTTAAATCAAGCTCTGACAACCTCAAAAACATAAATGTTACAAGAAATGAACTAAATTAAACTTACCTATTAATAGTTAAAAATATGAAAGCTTCAAACCTTTTTTCTTTTCTTTGTTTTCTGAGAGGAAGAAAATGAAAATGTTTTGTTTTGTTTTACTTTTAGCTCATATACTTAGTTTAACTTTTAATTAATCTTAATTAACTTAATTAACATTTATTTAATTAACACTAAGCATAATTAACTAATTTGGTGGATTACAACTAGCCTCCACAACCATTTGGCTATATATTAATGGTCTAATTTCTTAATTTGTCATTTGATTAATTAAAAATTCATAACGATTAACTTTTATAACTTTTACAATTTAGTTTTTGTACATTAACTATCAATTTGACAAAATTATGGGACCTAACTTTAATTAACCATTATACTGACCTCGTAAATATTAAATAATAATATTTATGGACTTAAACATCAAAATTGGGGTTCCAAAACCATCGATTCCAACACCTTTGAAAAACAGGTTGTTATAAACTCGATGCATGTACTCTTGATCGCAGACTCATGTGGGGTCATGTTGGCCTTCTACGATGAATTTTTCTACTCCTTTCCTCCTCTGGTAATAAATATGGCTTATCGTGAAGGCTAAACCATGTCATGTAATTTAAAGATGTCTCCTAATCCAAATTGACAATTGGTTTGCTCATAGGTATAAAATCATACCTATGTTCCCATATGTAGATATACTTGGCATGGAATTTAAACAAATCTTCATCAGTTCACCCCGCAAGTCAATCTTGTGAAGTTCATCGAGCTCTTGAGGTAAGGGTAGAATATTTGGCACAAACCCAAACTTATGCATCTCTTGATTAGATTCATGCATCTAAACCATTACAAAAACTATCAATGACACTTTGACGTGCCAGATATTGCAGTTCGCCAAAATTCAGTTAGGATGCATTCTTGAATTCTCGGATCAAAATATGACATCCATTCAAACTATTGTACAAAATTATAAATTTTATTAAGTACCAACTATTTAATTTCAAATCCTTACGTAATTATTATATAATTGAAAATTTCAAAAACTAACATTGGCTTCTAACTATTGATCTAACAATAATCAGATATCTTCAAACTCGTTCGGTATACTCACATGACTCATGTCATTGTTCCACCTATTCAAATAATATGATATTCCAAAAATATAATAATGAAAAAATAATAATATGGTAACTATATTATTAAATGAATATTACGAGTGAGAATTGATAAGGTAAGTTTACTTAGGGACGTAAAAATGGTAAGCGGTACCATGCTGATGACTGAAAGAGTATACAACCACCAAAGGCAAATCTAGGGGGGGTTGGCAGGGCCTTGGCCCCCCTAAAATGGAAATTTGCTATTTAGGCCCTTTAAATTTTTTTAAAATTTTAAATTAGTAAAGGTAAAATTTCACTTTAACTCCCCTAAAATTATAAAAATTTGATTTAATCCTTTAAAAATTATAAAGATATAGACTATAAAAAAATTAAAATTTCATTCGGCCTCCTAAAAAATTATTTTGGCTTCGCCCATGACAACACCTGTTCTAATTTTCAGTGCTTCAGTTCCCCGTTATATCTCTCAGTGCAATGTAGCTAAGACAGCTGATCTCCAACTAAATCGTTTAGCTTCCATCAATAAAAGCATTCATGTAATTATATAATTTCAGAACAAATTCAGTACAAAATTTCTTTGGACATACAACATGTCCCAAAAATTAAATCATAATTTTAGATGGTTGAATGGGAATAAGTAGATGGACAGGGTGAACATAATAAAAAAAGAAAGTAGATGGACAGGGAATA
Source organism: Gossypium anomalum (assembly GCA_025698475.1). Lineage (NCBI taxonomy): Eukaryota > Viridiplantae > Streptophyta > Magnoliopsida > Malvales > Malvaceae > Gossypium > Gossypium anomalum. The sequence goes on from CM046956.1 coordinate 71,038,041, forward strand.
AAAGAACACAATAAATCACCAATTGAATAGATTAATTGGGTTGTTCTATTCCCTCTACTTTCCCGTCCACTTCCCATTCACAATCTAAAGTTGAACATTCCATGTCCAGTAAAGTTGACAATTTTGCAAGGCAGTATTTAGTATTGTTAAGTTAAAACATTGCCCAAAATGGTGAGCCAAATTTGAAAACCAGAGTTCATACGCTGCATATATAAAATTTATTCTCAAACACATAGAAACTCATCTCTATTTTTTATATAATTATTTTTTCTTACATTTTGCCATTTTTTCTTTGCTTCCTTACTTCTCGATATTGAATTGTTATTCAAATTTACATATAAAACATAAAGGATTAAAATATGTAAAGCATTGCGAGCAATATTCTCGATCCACCTAAATTATTTATAACAATAAAGCTATTCCAGTATTTCCTTCTCTGCTATTTTAATTAGAAATTCTTTTCTGTTTTATTAATCAACTTGGCGAACCACTGTGAGAATCCAATCCATTAGCCTTCGCAAAAAAGGCTGAAGACACAGGTCTGTCCATAATTTTCATCGAATAATCACCCTCCATCGTTCACCACCACTCACCAGTTTTTTATCTATTTGATAATTTAAGTGCAAACTTTTCTATTATTTTTTAAAAGTGTCCGAAGGGTTTTCATCATCCTTCTACATAAGCCAATGTGCTAAACAAAACAATTCTGCAAATCCTATTAGTTATTTTCTTGGTTTCCTAGCTAGCAGACGAAGTAAAACTATGGCTCAAATTAGGAAGATGGATTGCCAAGTAATGATCAAGTCCTCAGCTGACGAGTTCTACAACGCCTTCCGCAGCAAACCCCAATTTCTACCAAAGATGTCCAATGGATTAATAAAAGATGTGAAACTTCTTCAGGGTGATTGGAATTCCGTTGGCGCTGTTAGACTATGGTCTTACTCTTCCGAAGGTAAAGCCCATCAATATATATAAATAAGCTTTGTACTTTGCTTTAGCAACAATTTTTTAACAATGAGAATTTTTAGCATAAAAAATAGTGTTATTATGTACTTCTTGTATGAGTAATTAATTCTAATGGTGTTTTTGTTGTCTTCTAGGTAAGTCTCAGATGGTTAAAGAGATATTCGAGAAGGTGGACGAAAAAAGTAAGACGATAGTTTACAAACTTGTAGAGGGTGATCTCCTGAATTCTTATAATAGCTGGAGGAACATCATTACCATCACGCCAGTGGGTGAGAGAAGCATGGTGAAATGGACCATGGAATTCGAAAAGCAAAACGAGGACATCCCTGACCCTCTGGGGTACGCAGACAGCTTGATCGCCTTGACCAAGAATATCGATGCATATCTTCTTAATGTCTAATTAAACTTCATTTGGAAAAGGGAATATTAAAGATAACCGTTGTATTGAAATTATGTGTAGATCTTTAAATTAATAAGAAAAAGACACATATTAGTGCATGATGATTTATATGTGTCATTGTTAACTAATTAATAATCACAGTAAAAGGTCATAGATATATGTATAATAAATCCGCTCCTGATGTTGATTTATACGTATTATTGTTCTTGGTGAAAGTATATGGTTTGTTTAGAGATAAACATCACTGAAGTGGGATTCATTCTGTTCGTATAAGTAAATATTGAATTGTTAGATAAGTTGCAAATGAATCAACAATTAAAAAAAAAAATCAAAAATAGGATAAACATAAAAATTGGTTATGCAGTTTGGAAATTTTTCCTATGTTTGTAGGGCCTTTCTTAAAGAGTAACTTGCCATGTATCAACAATACAAGACGCAATTTAATTTCATTTCACTCACCAAGTTTCAACCTTACTCTTATATATCAACTAGGATTACTCTTCTCACTAAGACTTTCCCCTTGAAAGCTTAGATACAAACTAAACATGAAAGAATTTGTTTACAAAATAATTGCACTTAAAACTAGGTCACTCAATGAAAAATGTAAGTGCTCTATGAAATTTATACAAAATCAAGTAAACAAGCTTTCTTTAAATAGACATAATAGGTTTGTAAATCTTCAACTAATGTGAACATGATATCTATGAAATTGTGGTTCAATAAGGCATCAAATAAGACATCAAATAAGTAGAGATATTCAAGGATTGTACGTACTTCTATAGAAACCAGGTTTCGTCATGTAAGATAATATGATCACACATGAAGTCTTCAAAATAAAGTCCTTACTCAATGATATGCAACATAATCCAATCCATCAAATTGTTGCTTAAACGATGTAAGAAATAAAACAAGAATTTTAATCCAAAAGTACACAAACATATATGGCAAGTAGCAAAACAATTTAGTTGCAATTGAGGGTGAAATTGGATTGTGCACCTAGCATTAACATTCTTTTCATTTAAATTTTTTGACAAAAAAACAGAACAACAATCTCAAGTAAAGTAAAAGTGATCTTCCAAACGATACTCCCTATTAATGCAACCAATCAACTTTGAAACTAAACTATGAGACTAATCATTGATGCAACAAGAACTATATCATTAATAAAAGAAAAAGAAAAGACAATGTTTAAAACATAGCATAAGTATCTCAGTATTTAAACTTAAGAACAAGTTCAACAAATGTTCATCAAGAAGCCATAAAACCAAAAAAAAGTATATCCATTACAAATCAATAATATTATTAGCAACATTCATAATCAGGTATATGACTTGTAATATCCCAAAAATCAGGGGTTAGTGGAATCGGGTTTGTGAATTGAGAAAGAGTGGTCATACCTTAATTTTTGAAATTATCTATGCATTTTTAGGAAAAAGATGAGGTATTATCTATGCATTTTTAGGAAAAAGATGAGGTATTGGTTTATTGGTTAAATGTTAGTGAAAGCGTTGTTTTTAAAAGAAATATGAGAAAGCATGAGATTTAAATGAGGTCTCAAGTTTGAATCCTTTCCCTTGTGAAATAATTAAATTTTGCAAATTAAATCCCTTGTTTTATTAATGTATGTGTCATCCATACCTTTGAACCCTAAGTATACATGCAATTTTTTATTGTATTTTCAGCATTTAACTCAAATTTTTCCCTACCCTAGCTGTTCACCCTCTTCCTCTCTTCTTTTCTCTTCAATTTTTTTTCTTTCTCCCATTGTTGTCGTCGCCTACACCTCTCATTTTATCATCTATTTCTTCTTCTTTTTGAATCAAAATTGTGCACCATCTCCTTCACTCTATTGCTAAAATTTATCCTCATCTGAATCAGCCCCAAATTTGAAATCTTGAACCCCAAGATCGATCCCGAACATTGCCAAGAAAGTGCCATTACCGTTTCTCTCAACTAGGTTGGGTAAGGTCTCTTTTCTCTTCAACTTCTTGATTAATCTTGTCAATTAAAAACCAAAATTTAAATATATGAAATTTTGGGTATTTTAAATGATTTCAAAGGTATTTTCTAGATTTTAATGAGATCTCAAACCATTTTAAAATTCGACCCCAATTTTTGCCACCACGGGTTGTGGTACGTGCGCCTATGTGCAAGAAAGGGGGCTATTTTGTTTCTTGGGCCTTGCCTATATTTTTCCAGCACTAAATTGTGTTCTTGAACCCTCCTAATCAACCTTTAATCACATGTTAATTAGGGTGAGACGTTCTTGATCAATTACCAATTGGATCCCACAAATCGTGAAGCGTAAGTGCATTTAAGGATAACTAGTTTGTTATTTTGACATAGTTGTTGGGTAAAGGTTATGAATTGATTAAATGAAAAATTTTAATCATTAATTAGCTAATAATTTTCTAGTATATTATTTTATTAGGTACTGACACAAACGCCCGTAAAGGCGAAGAACGATTGTACGTACGGTTTGTATCGATACAATGTAAGGAATCTAACTAGTTTGGATTCATAAAATAGTTATAATTTCAACGATTGGTTTGAACTCATAAGTAGATGTTTGGAGTCTGGTTTAATGGTAAATTAATTGAATTTATACTGAATTTTGGTTTAAGTTTGTTTAAGGAATTATTAAGGAAAATTGGAAGATTCGCTAGTGTACTGCGAAGAAGCAAAAAATAAACTGTGAGTCCTAAACTCATAAAATTGTTTGGAAATGTTAAATATCATGTTACATTTGATAAATTAGCTTGCTAATTGGATTGTCTTAATATCCAAATTATTGATTTTGTAATTGGCTGGACCAGGTATGTTTCGAGCCTTAAAAGATTGACATGTTGGCAAAATTAATCGTATGAATGTTTGATTGAGTTTGTAATTGCATTTTTGAGTTATGAGATATGAGAATGTTTGACTGAATGATATAATGTATTGAGATATTAAGCTTATGTATGATTTAAACGCATGAGATGATTGTTATATTGTGTACTAAAAAGGATGCCATTTATGCACAATGAAAATTCGTAACGCATGTGAAATTGAACGATATTGATTGATACCAACATAACGGTAATTTGAAAGATTGGAACATTGTTTCCATTTACTAAAAGTATGTGATTATTGAGAACATGCTAAGCATGTCAAATGAATGTGAAAAGTATTAAGATAAAATTATGTATGAGATTGTGTGACATACTGCATATGCATTGGGTTGGGATTTTGTGGTTGACGGAGGAGTTTTGTGGAGTACCGGTGGCATATTAAGTCCGTATTATTCGTAGTCAATGCACTACACCTGGACTATCGAGGGGAATGGTGATTTATCAAAATTTTACTGGCAGCTTGTTTGCATTTTTACTGGCATAATTTTTTGTATATTGTTATCAATGGTTTTAACCACAATGGGCTTAAGCCCATAATATTTCAGAGTTTGGATGACGAGTTTTGGGGAACTCGTGGTGTGTAGCGGATGGTATGGGTAGGAACCTTTTTGCATTGCATCATGTGCACGACATATTCAAATGTTATTGATTTATGCTATGTATTGTATTTTGCTGTATTGAATGGTATCAAAATTATTGATTGTTACTCGAGTGAATGATGACCCATGCTCATGCTGTAACACCCCAACCCGTATCTACCTCTAAAACAAGGTTTCAGAGCATTACTAGAATTTGCAGATCACTTAAAAAATTTTTAATTAAATACTTACCGATTCAATGCATCATATAAATAAATATATTACCATTCGATCAATAGCTTGGCACTTGTCTAAGCATCAAACAACAACATTGTTAGTATACTTGTACATATTTCATATAATTTCAACATTGAAATACCTATTTTCTCGACATATCACACTTGAGTTTAATAATAGTCTCAACTTACATAATTTCCTTGTACCAGTATATCAAAGATAATCATTTATGTACATGTCATGAAACATATTATTCTCTTACCGTTTCTTCATAAGCACATATCATTCATTTCGTTATATCAATATTTCATGCACCATCATTTCCATATATCTTATGTATATTTATTTCAGTAATAGTTCATATTAAACTTAACATAAATTAAATTCCATGTACCTATATTTATTTCATTATCTATCTTATTAATTATTTCATACAACTATTTTGTACATATATTTTCATGTGACCAGTTCTTATAAACATTTCACACAACCATTTCATATAACCATTCGTCATCTAATACATATTACCTGAATATCAATTGTTCAACAGATGTCATAGCGTCTCCCATCCACGGTCTTATTTATCTTTGACATGATGCCATAGTGTCTTTCAACTATGGTCTTACTCATTTCCTGTCATGTTGCCATGGTATCTTTCAACCATGGTATCTTTCAACCATGGTCTTATTCATTTCCTGTCATGTTGCCATGGTATCTTTCAACCATGGTCTTATTCTTTTCATGTCACGTTGCCATGGTATCTTTCAACCATGGTCTTACACATTTCATATCATGTTGCCATGGTATCTTTCAACCATGGTCTTACATATTTCATATCATGTTGCCATGGTATCTTTCAACCATGGTCTTACACATTTCATTTCAGAAAGCACACTCCCGCGAACCTCATCCTTACAGCAGGATTACCAATCCGGGCTAAATCCTCTGAAATGACAATTACTCTAATAAGCTTGGATCTAAATTACTAGTCCAAGCTCTATTCAGACCCTAATTTGGATTACCCGTCCGGGCTAAATCCATTTTACACATATTCTTCGGGAGGGCTATATCAGGATAGGATCACACGTCCGGGCTAGATCCTTTTTACCATCAATTCCTTTTCAGAGATCCATCGAATTTTCCTTCAATTCAATAGGGATTTCTTCCCCTTTTTATCAAATATATCAATGTTTCATCAATTTTCATACAATGAATATTCAAATAATATTCACATCAATAACATACATTTCAATCATTTAAGAATATAATTCAAGTTACACGAGCTTACCTGGCGAAATTGCAGAAATATCAAGATTTAGGGGTATTTTTGTAAATTTTTCATTTTCCCCGATTTTCACCCAATCTTGATCCAAATTAATAATTTCATTCAATTTATTAATTTAATCAAGAAAACAATTCATTTCCTTTATTTTGGTCTTTTTTTATATTTTTACAAAATTTCCATATAAAGTTTTACTTTTATTCAATTTAGTCCCTGAGCTTAAAACATGCAATTAGCCATGCTAGCTGAATATTCACACATATTTTCCTCCTCCTCCTCTCCATTCCACACCCTTAATTTATATAACATGCTACAAGTAACATTATCAATAACTTCACTGTTTACTTATATGTATATTCAAAACTGTCCATTTGCGTCATAGTCACTAAATTATTTATTTCTTGAGCTACAGAACTCAAAATTAAGATCTGCTAATTTTTCATGAAACTAGACTTATATATCTTCTTACAACAAAATTTTCAGAAATTTTCGTTTATCCAGTAAGTACAGTTTATTCTTTAAATTCACCCTTATTCTGTTGTCTGACAGTTCCGACCCTTCTTTACTAAAAATTAATTATCTCATTGTACAGGATTCGGATGATGTTCTTGTTTGTTTCTATTGAAAACATGCTCATTCAAGATTTTAAACATATACTTTAAGAGCCTAATTATGTTTCTCCAATTTTTGATGATCTTCCAAAGTTAGAATAGGGGAACTCGAAATCATTCTGACCTTGTCTCACAAAATTTATTATATCTCATGACTCATAATTCCATTGCTTACACGGTCTCTTCTATAAGAAACTAGAATTAATAAGCTTTAACTTAAAATTTTATTAATTCTCTAATTCGATTTCTACAAATTTTGGTGATTTTTGAAAGTTAGACTACTGTTGCTGCCCAAAACTATTTTAGTGCAAAATGTTAATTATTAAGTTTATAACACCCTTATTTCCTTTCTCTACAATATTTCCCACCACTTTGTCTTATTTCTCTTCACTAATATATCAAGAACATAGAACCATATATAAGAAATCTCTACTTTAGCTTCATTTCCATGCTTTTATAATAATATCAAACTTAAAAATACATGGAAATCTTGATGTTCTTACCTTGTCTTATTGTTTCCAATCTTTAACTTGATTTTCTCTCTCCTCCAGCTTCTATTTCTTAAATCTAACTTGATATTCTAGCTTCCTATATTCTTCTTGTCATCTTTCTCTCTTGATGGCTATGGAAATTCTTTTGATTTCTAAGTGAAAATAGTAGATTTTTTATGAAAGGACCAAATTGTAACGAAAAGAAAGTTTCTTTCTTTCTTTTCTCTTCATACGTTGGGTGCATGGGAAAAAAATGATGATTCTTCATCTTTCTTTCCTTATATATACTAAAATAATAATAAAATAATAAAATATTATTTAAAAATCAAATTAAAATATTAATAAACTAATAATTATTTATTTATTTAATCTAAAATATCTCCAACATCATCATTGCTTTCTATATTTCTCTCTCCTTCCAATTGACCATTTTGCCCTTTGTGATCTTTTAAAATTTCATTCTTGAGTCATCACTTAATTTGGTAAAATTATAATTTAGTCCCTCATAATTCTTCACCTATTCAATTTGGTCCTAATTCATCAATTTTCTTTGGTTTCTAGATCATTCCACCCTTAAAATATTTGCACTATTAGTCCTTCAACTTTTTTATATTTACACTTTAATCCCTCAAATTTTGAGTATTTCTCTTAGGCCACAAAACTTTTCTCACTTTTACAATTTAGTCCTTTCTTGAATCAGTATGTCATAATATACTTCTCAGTGACAACTCAATTTTCCTCTTCTTGTCACTTTATTTCCTTATTTTACTATATTAAGGATAATATCTTATTGTAGAAATTTTCAAGGTGTTACACATGCACCATTTAACATCAATTTGATAATGGCTATGTAATGATATGAAATTCTTATGATGATTCTATTTTCACCTCTTAATACTAATATGTTTTACTGTATTCGATATTTATGTTTGTTTAAATAACGGTTTGACTCACACTGAGCTTTTCATAAGTTCACCCCCAATAGTGTTTAACATTTCAGGTAAACCTCGAAATTAGGATCGAACTCAGCATTCAGAGAACCATCTTGGACCTCAGACTATTTCTTAATAAGTATTATTAATTCTTTTTTGGTTTTGGTTTATAATTTTTAATTATTTCTGGCCTGTGGCTTGGTAACTTTTCTTCTGAGGTTTTTGCATGCATGGATTACTCAAGCATAATAACCAGGAAATGCATGATATGTGACTTAAGTAAAATTTGACATTGTTCCCTAATTTTCCCTAATTTTCGCTGCATTGCAAAGGAATCATTTTTGAAAAATAAATCGATAAGGAAACTAAGTTTCCAAAATAACTTGAAAAATGGTTTTTCTACAGCATTAATTTAACATCGAGTGTTTTTTAAAGAAGAGCGACAAGCAAATAGTTTTTCTAAAACAACACTATCAAAAATAAAATGAATCCTAAGTATACACGACCTAATGAATGAATGTTCTTAAGCTATCTCAAAGCACAACTATGGTTTTCATTAAAAATGAGTTTACTTAATGTCTTCAAAAGTAACATAAGTTAGCTTAGCCATTTCTGTGGCTAATGTAGCCTTTTGAATTTAGCCATAATGTCTAGGTTGGGTTTGGGAGGTTACATGACTCCTATATCTCCCCTATTTATGTTTAAAAAAATCTAAATGCTAGGTCAACTCCCATGAGCAAAAAGATTGGCTTTGTAAAAAAGTGCACAACTTTTATACCTATTATGGAGCTTAATCTTATTGCCTAGATATATAGAAAATTTTCAATGCAAGCCACATTCTCTTCAATGTGTTTAGTCAACCTAGCTTGCTTAGCACACTTTGTATTGGTAATTGTAAATTCCATTGTAACTAGTGCAGCATCTTGTACTTGGTCCTCATTAGCTTCAAACTTCTCATCATTTGCATTTGAATTAGTAGTTAAATGTTTCCCTCTATTTCGTTTATATGAGAACCTCAACCCAAGTTGTGGTGGCTTAAGAACTTATCCTTTTTTTAAGGTGAAAATGTTCTCTAACCGCAACACAAGAGCATCATTTCTCAAGTACAGAGGGATGCCGATGAGTCGAGGTGGAAGATCCTCAAATATGGTCTCAAATGAGTTTTGAGATGATTGGGAGATACAATCAATTGAAAAAACTATGAGATGATCAACTGTGGGATTGGCTACTAAGATAATCAACTATGGGAGAATCAACTAAGATGGTCCATTAAGCTGACCAATTGAGATGATCAACTATTGGGGTGATCAATTGGACATCGCATAAGCCCTTCTAATGTATCGGAGCATCAAACTTAGCCACTGAAAGTGGTCAAGAAGTGGTTTTTATTTACCCCAACATACTAGATCACTTAACTTAGTCTTAGCAGGTGATTTGGGTGTAACTTAAGTAGATGATCAAAATTTAGGGTGATCAACTGGAAATGACTTAGGTCTTAAAGGTGGTTCAAATAGCATTTTGGGTCTTCTCAATGTATCAGATCACCTACCTTAGTCTTAGGAGATGATCTAGGCATTGGTGGAGATAATCTCGGGCTAAGGGAGCTTCAAGGGTGTCTATAGAGAAGGAAACAAGAGTAGTGGGCATTAGAGGACTTCCCTCTAGGGCATGCTTCAATGTTCAAGTCAATGATCTAAAAATACATCATAATAGAAGAAGAAACTCTGAAAACGAAGGGTAAAAGGAACTTCTCCAATTTAGTGTACTTGTTCTGTGTTGTGAGTGTAGAGTGACCTATGTTGAAAATGGTTAGTGTTGAATGGTAGAGTGGTCTTGTAACTCCCTCAACCAGATCTGATTAATTGGATTTGACTCTTGGGTATTACCTAATGGGTCACAGAACTAACTAAAAATATGACAAAGACAAGTGTAGCTATCGATAAATAGTATAGCTACGGTGAGTAAAGATATCGTATCCATGAGGACTAGAAGTACTAGTAATTACCATTTCTTATTATTTAGCCGACAAAATGGAGTGATTGGTTTAAATTAAAATTACTTAATTAATTTAACTAAATAATTCAATAGAGAATAAATTAGGAAAATAATTGAATAATAACCTATGAGAGAAACAATACCCGGGAAAGAATCCATCTAGACTTCATATATCATTATGAATCTGAATTAAACGATTTATTCACTTAGTATGTTGATTCGTAGAAATCCCTAAATTATGCTAATATCTCTTTCGAGAGTAAGAACAACTAACTCTAGGTTGATTAATTAAAATTTCTTTCTAATTAAAACCCCTATTATCACATTAACTCGATCTATGGATTCCCCTATTAGATTTGACTATAATCCAGTAGATTTATGTCATCCTATTTCTAGGATTGCATGCAACTTCACTCAATTATGCTAGATCTACTCTTAAACAGGGACTTTTCCTCCTCTGATTTAATCACATTAAACATGAATTAATTTCCCGGAAATATTAAAACAAGAGATTAACGCACATCACTAAGAACAAGAATCAAGTATTTATTGCGTAAAATATAAATTAAATAATAGAATTCATCATAGGGTCCATCTTCCTTAGATATATAGGGAATTAGTTCATAATTGTGAATAAAACATCTTAAAGACATAATAACCACAGGAAATAAAGAAACTCATAAAAAATTCAAAAGAAATTAAAAGAAGGTCTTCAATCTTGATGGAAATTTGCTTCAGAGTTTGCTCTAATTGTGTTTTTTGAGTTGTTTTCTTCAATATTCTCTTTTGACTCCCCATTCTCTTCTTCTATTTGGTATTTATAGAATTTAGAATGCCAAGAAAGCCTAAAAATTGTGTTTTTCTATGTGTTTGGGATGTGAATCGTGAAATTAACATGGTTTGGCACATGGCCGTGTGTCCAACTTGTGTGGGAAGGCTCAACTCGTGTGGCTCCTGAAATCTGCTCTAAATGTCTTATTTTTGCTCTTTTTTGCTTCTTTTTCTCCCAAATACTCTCCTAAGTATAGAAACATGAATTTAAAGGATTAGGAGGATAAAATTCACCATTTTTCATAAATAATCATCCAAAAACGCTTTAAGAACGGGATTAAAATATGTTATTTTTATCACTTATCAAATATCCCCACACTTAAGCGTTTATTTGTCCTCAAGAAAAATCCTCAACCCACATTAAATTTAACCTTTCTCAATTTTTTATTTCCATCAATAATGTCTCAAAATAATTCACAAACAATCATACATTGACAATCCAACTAAAAGGGCACTAAAGATTCAAACAATCCAAGCCGAACATTTTTAAATCACGTAAACATAGGTGTCTCCCCTTGTTTAAGTAATTACATTTAGATAAAAATCAACAAGAATTGACATCCTCGCTAAAGATTCACTCAAAAAAATCAAAGTGTTTAAGGTTCAAGAAATATGCGCTCAATAATCAAACAAGAAATGTCATTACCATAAGCTTGCTTGAAAATCAAATCTCCACCACTATAAAATGATATGACACACCAATCAAGAGGTCTTTAAGAGGATGTAATGGGGCTTAGGTTAAGGGTATGGAAAAAAGCCAGAAAAGATGGTTATAATCAAGATTGAGTTGATAAATTACCAAACTAGAAAACATAATCAAATGCTAAATTAAAAGAAAGTGCATCAATCAATACTATTCAAGAATAAAAATGAGCTTCTTAACAAAATATGAAATTAACTGTTCCAGCTCAATCAACAAATAATTAATAAATAATTTTTTTAATAGAGAACAAGAAATAAAATTCAGTAATTCAAAAACAAAAGGAATATAGTTAGGCAACTAACCAAATCAAATCTCAACAAAAAAAAGGAGTAAATAAAACGGGAAAGAGTCACAACGATAAAATGGGTCATGGGTTAACATTCACGGGTTAATCAAGAAAATGTGTGTTAGGCTCAACAGGGTTCACTAAGGGTTAATTTACTAGGTAGGCTTCTTACATGTTAAGAGGGTTAAAACCTAAGTGCCTTTATCATCTCAATATATCAAATCATAGGTGTAGTCTCAACATGCATAATCGAAGCAAGTTCTAGAATAACAAATCAAGTTGACACACTCATAACCAACAATAAAATAAGCATGAAAAACGCATGCATTATAGGCTCAAAATCTCACCAAAAAAAATCATGGGTTTGATGACAAACTCGCAAATTTAAAATTTCAAGATAATACCTCAATTCAGGAAAACAACCTAAAATATTTATTTCTGAAAAATAATTTATCATGCTTGACTCTCTCATGTCTTAAAGTTTAAATCAACCAATGCACAAATATCTACAAATTAATGCAAAACAATGTTAATAAAAATCTCAAATTGACAAAAGTTCACTCTAATGGAAGTATGAGAAAATTACTTAAATACCACAAATAATTAAGGGATTTTCTAATAATTATATAAATAACCTCCCCAAACTTGAGATGTATATTGTACTCAATGTACAAATAGATATAAGCATAGAATAAGTATAATATCATAAAAGAGGGAGAAAACTGAAACTGCCCTGAATATGGATGAAATCGCCAGGATAGTGAAAATCGAAATTGTAGGCAAATGAAAACATAGTGTATGGTTTCGAGCAAACTAATAAGAAAATAAACACAAACAGTGAAGAAGATTAAAAGGTTACAAACTCAATTGGAAACAACCATAAAAATAAAAATATAGTTCAAAAGAAGATAAACAAAAAAAGTCTAAGAAATAAAAATAAAACAACTAAAAACAAAAAGAAAAGAAAAAGAAAACTGAAAAGAAAATAAATAAAATAGATTAGTGATCTTCATCGTGAGAGGCATCGGGTTCTTGAAGCGCACGTTCAAAAAAAGAAATGTGGAGGTACTGACAGATCTATTGTAAAGTTACATCAATAGTATCGAACCACTCAAAACTGTGCCACTCGAAACGAGTGAACCACTCGGAGAGGTCCGCTAGGGTAGTAGTAAGAGTAGTAGTAGGGTGACTCGGAGGTGGATGATGAGGTGGCTCATTCTGAGGATTAGAATGAGGGAATCGGTATTAAGGAAGACCCACTTTACGCAGTCAGTCGATCATCCTTATATAACTCATACTCGATAATCCTTGCGGCTGTCCAACCAGTGTAAATGAGGAAGATTGCTCCAAAGTGTTAAGGTGGCCAAAATGTTTTGCGAGGCGATTCACGTAAGGGCCTAAGTAGATAGGGCCCTTCCTACTACACTTTGTCTAGTGGCAGCAAGCAAGGGCGATGAAATAGGCAAGATCGATTGTGTACCCCGTTGCCATGCTCCATAAAAAATAAGCGTCTAATGTACCAACGACCCCAGTGCTCTCCCTCCGACCGATCAGCATGTGAGCCAAGATGGCATGGATATAGTGCAAAGCTAGAGGTAATGAATTTGTCTTCGAATGACCCATGTCATAGGGCATCGTACTAGCCGTAAGCTCTATCCAGCATAGAGACAGCTAATAATGGATGTGTCGGTATAAGGTAAGAAACCCATTAACACTCATGAACTCCTCAATAGAGTCCAAGGGAAACTCTGAAGTTTGGGACGCTTAGATGACGCGTCATACCACCGAGTCTAAAAGAAATAGTACGCGACTCATCGTGGCTCGACATCATGTGCTATGAGAGGAATGTCGAATAGAACTCGAGGGTAAGCTCCGAGTAGGTAGGCTCGATGATGGAGAAGAAATGGTCCCATGGGTTTGTAGCAATCAATGCACCAACTCGATTAGCTAAATGAATATACTCCAAAGCCACCCAATCCCAACGGCCGCTATCTGAGATGCTGATATAGGTCCTTTTGAGGACCCTGTGAAAATCGTAGACACAAATGGCGTGCATCGGCGAAAGGGCCCAATGATGAGGTCGCGCCTGGAGTTTTTCACTTTTTCGAAGTGGGGACTGTAACGATGGAAATCTGCAAATGTACACAACCACAACAATTAATAAAGTGACAAGTAAATATCGAGTTACCATAACCACAGGAACTGTGTAAGAGAATTATTTATGAAATGAAATTCAAACACTTTGGTGATTAAAAATATTTTGATTTTGAGGAAGTGATTAAAAACTAAAATTTAACTAAGTAAAATAAAATAAAATAAAAATAAAAGTTCCAATGCACAATTTCAAAAGATGATTTTAATCAAGATCACATAATTGTGTTAGATTAATTATATTTCTTAACTTAAGATTACTAAAACAATGTTCATGTTGTTACGAATAAATTCACGACAACTTGGTAATTTGTTAACAATAGCACATACAAACTTACTAAATTAACTAATATCTTGAACATATCACTATGTCAATTCAAATAATTAATCAATTTAAATAAGCAATTAAAAGATTAAGTGAGGTAACAATATATACCTTTATTGAAATAGTTTAATACAATAATCTTGTAATAGCCCATTTTTAGAGAAATAGGAACAGTGCTTTCGAGACCACAAATCTGATCCCGAAAAGAAAATTTATTTTAATATTATTTTATGGTCTACAGTATGATAAGAATATTGTGTGAAAATTTCGTAAAGAAATTTTATCAATTACATGTTTAATTTGATAAAGGACTAAATCACGTAAAAAGTGCAAATGTTTTGTTCTAATAGGTAAAGGTATTAAATAGTTATAGAAGTTAAATTGGAGGTCCTTATATGGTAATTAGACCATTAATGAAAAGTTAGTAGATATTTTTGGATGATTCATCCATGGAAAATTAGAAAAAGGTTAGGGAATAAATTGAAAAGTTATCAAAGTATAGAAATTATGTCATGGATGAATATGCTAAAAATTTGAAATTTATGGTAGAATATGAAACGTTGTTGATGGATAAACAACTTTTACTAAGTGATTTTTGATGAAAACATGATTTAGGGACTAAAATATAAAGTTGTGAAATTTGAAGAAAAATTCTAAATTTTATAGAATACATGTGCTATAAATTTTATAGTGAAATTTTGGTTAGGCTTGGAATAGGGAGTAAATTGCATAAATTTTATTTTTCGAGCATAGGGACGAAATTGTCATTAATTAAAAGTTTAGAGGCAAAATGGTAATTTTGCCTAAAGGGTAAATTGCACTAAATTGAGTATGAATTACATTAAATTGATGTTAAATTTACTCGTGTAGATCTGGATAGACCAAATTCAGAGCTAGAACGAGGAAAAGAGGAAAATGTCAGATTAGTAGATTTTACGTATACGAACATTTGTCGAGGTAAGTTCGTGTAATTAAATTGTGTATATTTATATGTTTGAATTAAATGTTGTGTTTGTGAATTGTATAAATATCATATATATATATGACGTTGAAAATGTATCTGACAAAGTCCGATCAATAATAATGTCCAGTAAATGATAAACGATAAAAATGTCATTTTTATGCTTGAAATGAATGTGGAATGTGTTTATTTGAATTATATGAATGTTATAGATGTATGAAATAATCACATGCCTGATAATGCTTGAAAAATGTTAAATCCCATTTGAATAAATGAAAATTGATGGATAAATATGATTTCCCTTATTGATATAAGTCCTCTCAAGCATATGTTATGGAATGGAATTAGCCCGGATGGGTAATCTAGATCAAGCGCTTTAGAGCATATGTCATAAAAAGGATTTAGCCTGGACCGGTGATCCTGACTAAGCTCTATTGAGTATATATATTGGAGATAGGATTTAGCTTGGACTGGTAATCCTGTTGTATATATGTGTGACTCGAAAGTGTACTCACTGAAATAGTACCTTATGGGTACCATTGGACATGAATTGACAGATCCTGATTTGTACACCTCAAGTGTACTACCTATGTATCCATCAATATTCTGAATAAATTCAATGGGAAACAAATCCAGACATGAGAAGACATGAATAATAAAATGAGTTATTACATGTATCTGTATGGAAATATGAAATGATAATATTTGTACATAGAATTTATTTGATGAGTATGTTCATCCTTGATTATAGATTTGTACATCTTGAGTTTACTATTTTGACCTTGATATTTTGAATTATATGAGTAAATTTTTTATATGAAATAATTTGAACTCGAGATGAATTATTATGAAAATATACTTGAAATATAAAGATATGATTTATACATGTTATATAGATACATGATATGAAAAATATATATATTCAGAAATTTGATTGTGAAGCCCATATATGTTTCTTGATGTTATTATGGAATGTATGACTAACAAGGGCAATAAGGATATGTGTAGGGCTTGAGGTCAAATTGATTGAATGTGTATTGCATGTTTATCTTGAAATAGAATAAATGGTAAGTTAAGTACCATGTTATACAAACTTACTAAGCATTATATGCTTACTTAGTTTTATTTTCCTATTTTATAGTAAATCGAAAGCTCGTTGGATTGGAAACTTGGCGAGGATCACTCACACTATCCATCGGCCCATTTCGGTACTTATGGTAAAACAATTGTGGTTATAATGGCATGTATAGGTTAAATTGGCCAATGAATGGCATGCAAATATTTGTTACTGACTAGCTATTGGAATGGCTAGTTATGAACATGTTTTGGTTTTTATGTATAAAAGACTATATCATGGTATATGTTTGAAAATGATTGATTAATAGAAATCACAATGAGATATGTATGAATGAATTAAATTAGCATATTTGATACAATATGCGCAAATATGAACATGGTATCTAGATAAATATAAGTACAAATTGACATGTATAAGACTTAAATTTTGGTATGAAAATGTAGTTGGTAAGTGTGATAAATTGTGTATAAGTGTTGATGTAGGTGCAAGGCTAAAAGGGGTGAAAAATAAAGCTAGAAAATGGCTTTATTTTGTCCACATGGGTAGACACACGGGCTTGTGTCTTAACCATGTGTGACACACGGCCAGACACATGGGCGTGTGGTTTGGCCGTGTGTCCCTTGCACCTTAAATTTGAGAAACAGAATGCTTAGAATTGAGTACACGGGCAGAGACACGGGCATGTGTCTTAACCGTGTGTGTTACACGGCCTAGCACACGAGTGTGTGGCCAGCCATGTGGCACAAGTTAGGGAGTTACACGGGGATGAAAACGGTTTGTCACACGAGCGTGTCTTAGGGTCACACGAGCGTGTCCCTTGGACCACACTGGCGTGTGAGCCCTGCATTATGGAAAAATTTTAAAAATTTTGCAAAAAATTCTCTAAGTTCATGATTTAGTCCCGGTTCGATTATAATACTCGTTTTGGGACTCAATGGCCCATTTAAGGGATGTTATGAACAATCTCGGTAAATAAATAGAATTTGACTTAAATTATCTATAAACGTTCTGAAAAACTCTGGTAACGCTCCGTAACCCTATTTCGGCGATGGATACGGGTTAGGGGTGTTACAAATCTTGCAAGTTATGCAAGGCTAATGTGTCATTTAATATAGTCGCTAATTTAACCCTCAGCTACCTTAGAGGATTAAACATGCACTGATTAAGTATTATCTCAATTAATTACAATTTCAACATGATTAATAATTAATTCATTAGTTACCTTACAATTGTAATGCAAGAATAACATAATCTTGGTTTTACTTAATCAAACAATTTACCAATACCTATAACAACACAAACATAATTTTAATAACTTAAGTGGATGAAATGCAATCAACCTAACACAGATTAAATTTAAGCCATGTTAATTAAATTAAGAATATCAACATAACAAGTATTCATAGACATGTTCATAACAACAGCAATAAAAAGTTAAAAGATAGGAAACTAGAATCAAATCTGGTGTTTCTCCAAAGCTTGACTAGTTTGCTTCACTCCTCCTTCTCTACTCGTTCTTGTTGAATCGAGGCTTCTATAAGCACTTGACTGCTACTACCAATGGTGGTTGAAGGTCTCTTTTCCAAGAGGGAAATCAGAAAGGGAATGGAAGGGAAAAATGGAAAGCAAATGAAGGTTTGGAAGAGAGAAAATGAGAGAGAAGTGAAGAATAAAAGGTGTGAGAGTGTGTTAAAATGAGTGGAAAATGGGGGTATTTATAGGTGGGATTCATTGCTAAAAATAGCAAAAAATCAGCAACCATAGACCCCCTTGGCTAGCCACACATGTGGCAAGTTTGAAGGTTTCAAACTTGCTAAATTTAGCTTGGGGTGAATCTTTAAAAGCACATAAAGTGGAGGGGTTTGAATGCAATTTCAAGAAAACTTCAAGGGCTTATTTGCAAGCCAAATAATTAGCCAATTTGAGCTGATTGGGTCAGCATGTTGGACAATTTTGGGCAGCCCATTTTCCCGGTTAGATCAGTCTTTCAGTTTAGCACAATTAGGCCTCGTTTCATAATTTAATTAATAATAATTATTTAACCCAAAATAAATTGGATTAAAATAAAAATAAATTATATTATGTATTAGTATTCATCATTAGGACCGTCTTAGGTTGAAAATTAATTCATCTCGATGTTTCAAAAATTGCTTCATGATTTTGTGCTTCTAGTAGTGTCTGCTGAGCCAATTTTCACCCTTTGTGCAAATAAGTCGAAAATAAATCAAAATTTATGAGAATTTATTATAAAATTAATTAAAATACAATATGTTAATAATTTAAGTACAATTTAATTATTTTATAATTATATTATATTTTTTGACAAGAATTACACTGAAACTGCATGAATTTGAGTTAAAAAGGGCATGAAAAAGTATATATATCTTTGTGTTTCCAAGGACGACAACCTTAGATTTTCCTCTCGGTTTTGTCATGATGTAACTGAAAAATATAACAACCCAATATTAGGGAAGCAATAAAATAAGCATCACCAATTAAGCAAACATATAAGCCGACAAATTATTGTGCCAATGAAAATACATCACTAACAATCCTCACATGATGAATCATCAAATCCCAATCTGCCTAGATAGACAATCTACTCCTAAAATGATATGTACTAAAACCAATCATGTAAAAACTAGTTACTTAATCTACTAAGCATGCAAACTAACATAAGAAGAAGAAAGACAATAGTAAGAAGAAAAATAATAAGAATAAACTTAGTTGAATGCTAACAATAATAATAATAGGTTAAAAATAAGAAGAAGAAAAATAATAATAGTAAAATAATAATAAATCTAAACATAATAATAGTAAAGAAGAATAATAATAACTAAAAATAAAATAAAATAATAAAAACAAGTAGGGCCGAATAGTTGGGGAACGGCAGTGGTCGACGGTGGCGTAACTGACGGAGATATGGCGGTTAGCGCGAGGGAGGGTTGCGCACAGTGGCTAGTGGTCGAAGGATGCGAGGAATAGATGGGGAAAAAAGAGAGAGGGGGTGTGGCTGTCTAGATCTAGGGGGAGGATAGGAATAAGGAGTGGAAGTTACTCAGAGGTGGGCGTTGTTGTTGAAGGAGAAAGGGGGAGGGGAATCAGAGGGAAGGGAGAGGGGCCGGTCGAAAGTGTGGGTGTGTGTGGGTTGCGGTGTCAATAGGAGAGGGAAAGAGGTAGGGGTTCAGAGAGGAGTTCGAGAAAGAGTGGGGGAAGGAAAGACGATGGCTGAAATAGTGAGGGAACGGGGAGAATGATGGCTAGGGTTTCGATTGGAGGGTTAAGAGGAAGAAGTCGAAGTAAAAAAAATTAGGGTTTTTTTGGGGTTGAAAAGGGGGACACAGTCATGTAAAAGCCTGTGTTGGGCCACACGGCCATGTCACACACCTGTGTGGTTCCTCCTCAGCCCGTGTGTCATTTAAAATTGAAGCCCAGTGTTCACACAGCCTCGGGCATGCCCCTGTGTCCAAGTCGTGTGTGATCATCCTTCGCTTCTCCTACGTCTATATATGAGGCCGTGCAGAGCAAATGGTCCCACAACGCTCATGTGCTTGGCCGTGTCTCGCACAGGGTCATGTCTATGGCTTGTGTAACTCATTGTCTCATAATTAAATTGAAAAAATTCATTCCAATATGCACACGGCCTTGGACACGCCCGTGTGTCCCACACTATCACCTGAACAAGGTTATAGAGTATTACCAAAGTTTATAGAACAATTACAGGTAATTCAAGACATTTACTATTCATATCAAAAACTAATCGTATCGTCCCTTAGATGGACCCTCGAGGCCCAATTTAAACATTAGAAACAAGTCAAGACTAAATCAGGGACTCAAAAAATTTTTCGTGAAATTTTAAAATTTTTCTTATGTGCAGGGGTCACACGCCCATGTGAGTAGGTTGTGTAGCTCACACAGCCAAGTGACATGCGTGTGAGTAGGCCGTGTAGCTCACATGGCCAAGTGACATGCCCATGTCTTAGGTCGTGTAGGCATTCGATGTGAGGCACACGGCCGTGTCCCAACCGTGTCCTTATCGGTGTAACTCTTTGACTTGTGCCACACGACTTGCCACACGCCTGTGTGCTAGGCTGTGTGGTCAATTTAATTTTCACAAATTAGGTGCATGTTTCACACAATAAAGACACATGCCCCTATTTTAGGTTGTGTATCACACACGGTTGAGACACACGCTCGTGTCTCCGCCTGTGTGCCAAATTCTGAGCATTCTGTTTCTAACTTTTAATTTGCAGGGGACACACGGCCAATCCACATGCCCATGTGTGAGGTCGTGTGTCACACACGGTCAAGGCACACACCCATGTGTCTACCTGTGTGGACAAAATAAATCCATTTCCTATCTTTATTTCTCACCCAAATTTGCCAACAATCTATACCAAAACTTGCAAACATATACCAGCCAATTCAAACATTATAACCAAGCCAATTCTAAAATCTAACATGATATATCATCTTATGAAATCATGTTTACAATCTTACCTTTTATAGACATATATGTTTAACATAACTCAATCAAACCATACTAATCACATATATATAATTATCATGATATACCTTATAAATATACCAAATCTGTAACAGCCAGACATAGGGCCTAATATGAATAGTGGTCTCGAGACTACAAATCTGAAGTCAAAAAAATTATTTTATTATTATTTTGATGTTGTAGCATGATTATATTAGTGCATGAGAAATTTGGTAAGTTAATTTTGACGTTTGTGAGTCCAATTGCAAAAAAGGACTAAATCGCATAAAGTGTAAAAGTCTAAAATTGATAGCTAAAGGTGTTAAATTGCCATGGAACTTAAATTGAGGGTCTTTAAAGGGCAATCAGACCTTTTTAAGAGTGCTTGGCAAGCCATAGAGTCAAAGAGGGACAAAATTTTCAAGTTTGGTATGTTAGGTGGCTTATTTTGACTAAAATAAAGAAAGGATGATATCATCCCATTTTCACTTTCTTCACCACCGAAAATACCAGCCATTGTAGGGGTTTTGAAGATTGAAATTTGCAGAAAATTATCAGCTCTACAAGTAAGTGATTTCCATGTCCATTGTTGATGATTTTTGCATTTTTGAGACCCTAGAAGCATGAGCTTTCAGATGAGGGGTCTATTTTGCAAAATGTTTTAAGAGTCTAGGGTTTTTCCATGAATGGATTTGTGATGTTTGCTGAGTTTTTTTACGGAAGAATATGAGTCATAGTTGTGTTATAAACAACTTTTGTGAAAGGTGTTAGCATGAAAACACATAAAGGGACTATTTTGCATAAGTTGTAAAATAGGTGATAAGTGTGTGAAATAGTGAGAAATTGGTGATGCTATAAGAGCCAAAAGGGTTCGGTTAGGCTTGGGATATGTAGAAATCTGATAAACATCAATTTTCGAGTATAAGGGTAAAATTGTCATTTTGCCAAAGTCTAAGGGCAAAATGGTCATTTTACCAAAGATGTGAATTTATGATTGCCTAATTGTGTTTAGTGACTAGATGAGTGCATTTTGGTATTATAGATTAAGATTTGCCAAATCCGAACCTAGACCGGGGAAAGGACAAGCAAACCGACTAAACCGACTAGTCGTGTGTATTTTGTAATCTGAGGTAAGTTGTATGTAAATAATACAACTACATTGTCAATATATGTGTTTGAATTGTCATTGAATAGACATAGCATGAATCTATTGATTTTGAATTGAAAAAACATAATGATAATGAGATAGTAGAATTCCCATTGGGACCCTAGGAAATAAACCTTATATTCATGCCGTAACATTTGGGTCACTCATGTGAGCTAGTGTAAGACATGTCTGGGACATGCATCGGCCAAATTATGAGAGCTAGTGTAAGACCATGTCCGGGACATGGCATCGGCATTGAGACGAGTGCTAGTGTAAGACATGTTTGGGACATGCATCGGCCTAGAGACTTAAGCCAGTGTAAGACATGTCTGGGACATGCATCGGCTACAAGATGTGTCAGTGTAAGACCATGTCTGAGACCTGGCATCAGTACGGATATGCGAGAGGTAGTGTAAGACCATGATTGAGACATGGCATCAGCCTCGATGATGATAGCCAGTGTAAGGCCATGTCTGGGACATGGCATCACACCTTACCCCATGTTGAGGCGTATAGAATATCCGGTACTATTTCGAATGGGTTAAAGGTGAAAGTTATGAGTATGAATTAATAAGGAAATTATAACCGTGTTGTGAGTAGTACATGTACCTAATTAGTACGTATGAGAAATGAGCTCAATATAATATATGTGAATTGTATGGATGGTAATGAGTAAGTTATGCTTATGCCTACTTTTTTGTTATGAGTATGATGATCATTGATGAATTGTTGTTGTATTTTGATTTATATGCAACTTACTAAGCTTTTATGCTTACTCCCATTTCTCTCTATTTTCGTATAGTATTGCCTATCTAGCTCAAGGATCACCAGAAGTCAGAGATATTGATCACACTATTAGCCGAAGCATTTGGTATAGTTGGATTTATATTTTTGAATAAGGCATGTATAGGGCTTAGACTTGATTATTTTGTGTCTTTGAGAATTAGCCAAATGTGTTCGCTTGGGATAGGTCCCACACTTTGTATTAAGCCTTGATGTTAGCTAATATTCATTCTGATTTTATGCAAAGATGTTATTTCCATGATTAAGTAAAATTCCATTATGAATGAATGTCTATTTTGACTAATTTGGTCAAATGAATTGTGGTTGTTTTAGTATTGGTTGGCTTTGTATGGAGTTATGTGGGTAAGGGTGGTAATGAGGCTTGGTAAATAGCCTTAGATTGTCCATACAGATAGACACACGGGCGTGGTCTAGGCAGTGTGTGACACACAGTCAACCCCATGGGCGTGTAGTCCGGCCATGTGTCCCCTGCACGTAAAAATTTCAAGTCAGTTTGCATGGTAATAAACACACGGGCAGAGACACGACTGTGTGTCTTAGTTGTGTGAAGGACACAGCCTAGCACACGGGCGTGTGCCTTGGCCGTGTGACATTTTGAGCATCCTGACATTAGAGGCAAAATGTCTATATTTTTGCACCCGGGCTAGGACACGGGCGTGTCGTGGCCGTGTGAGGGACACGGGCCATTGACACGGGTGTGTGTTTGGTCATGTGAAAACCCCTGTAGGTGTGAATTTGAAATTAATTCTACACGGGTGCGGGACACGGGCGTGTCCCAGGATTCTTAGGCCGTATGAGACATATGGGCCATCAGCACAACCATGTCGAAATGGTCACACGAGCGTGTTGGCCATGCACACGGACGTGTGCCCTATTTTAAAGGTAAAATTTTCATAGTTGGGGTAAGGACCCAGAAGGGTTTTGAATAGTTTCCAATGGTTAATTTAGACAGGGTCTTAATGACTTGAGACGGGTTGTATGCTTGAGATTTAGATAGGTAATGCCTTGTACCTGCCCCGGCATGGGTTACGGGTATAGGGTGTTACATTTAATTGTATCAGAGCTATAGTTTTGTCGGTTCTAGGACTAACCTAGTTAGAGTACGAGTCTAGCTATACATGCCATAATTGTATATTGATAGTATGACGATTCCTAACAATTATAAATTATGTTTTAATATAGTAAATGGATCCTGATAGAGCCACGGCGGGTGACGTGGAAAGTGATGCGACGGCTCCCGCTGAAGGGGCCACGCCATTTGAGAGTGAGCCCGTGAATATGGGCTAAGGCGGAGGGGCTAGACAAGCCTACCTCTGAATGATGGACGCTTGGTACACGAAGTTCGTTCGTGCGAATCTGAACACTCCATCTCCCCCACCTCCTCCGATTCCTCAGTATGCCCCAGTACCTCTGCAAGTTGCGGATATGTTTAGAAGAGAGAAGCCTCCGGTAGACAAGATCCGGAAACAAGGTGCCGAGGAATTCTAGGCTAGTATAGATGATGACCCGAAGAGGGCATAGTTTTGGCTAGAAAATACCATAAGGGTATTCAATAAACTGACATGCACACCTGAAGAGTGTGTGAAGTGTGCCGTGTCACTCTTACGAGACTCAACTTATTAGTAGTGGAACACTCTCGTATCAGTGGTACCGAGAGAGAGGATCAATTGGGAATTTTTCCAGGAGGAATTTCGAAAAAAGTATATTAGCCAAAGATTTTTAGATCAAAAGAGGAAGGAATTCCTAGAGCAAAAACAAGGTTGATTGTTAGTGACGGAGTACGAACGGAAATTTGTGAGACTTAGCAAATACGCATGAGAATGCATGTCTACAGAAGCCACTATGTGTAAGAGGTTCGAGGATAGTCTTAATGAAGATATTCAGGTATTTGTTGGTATCCTAGAACTAAGGGAATTTGTAGCCCTTGTTGAAAGAGCATGCAAGGCAAAAGAGCTGATTAAAGAGAGGAGGAAAGCGACTTGTGAGTCGCGGGATTAAAAGAAGAGACAAATAGGAAAGCACACCAATCCTCTTCTAAGAGATCAAGGGAATTCTCTATCCGATTAAATACTTCGGTGGGGTATTCGAATAGAAACAAGAACCAGCAAAACGCGGCATCTAGAGCCCATACTACTTCGGTCACGAGTGTCGGTACTGCTTGGCCAAATAGGCCAGAGTGTTAGTAATGTGGAAGACGTCACTTCGGCGAGTGTCGAGGAAACAGAAGGGGCTGCCTCAAGTGTGGGTCACTAAACCACTTTATCCGTAATTGTCTCGAGTTGGATGAGACAGAGAAAACAAGTTGTGAAAGCAAGTAGTGCTCCCTGGAAGGGTAGGCCACAAAAGAATCCCAGGAGTGGGGCTAGTAGTAGAGGCGCGCCAAGAGACGCTGTGACGAGGTCCAAGGGCAAAACGCCAGCAATGACCTATGCTATAAATGGCCGGGAAGAGGCAGGTCTCCCGATATTGTCATGGGTACATTTTCTATCCATGATATAACTATTGTTGCTTTAATTGACTCGGGATCTACCCACTTTTATATTTGTATGGAATTGATACATCGTATGAGCATGCTAGTAGAGTCCATTAAGTTTGTGATCAAAGTGTCTAACCCTTTAGGCAGATATGTATTAGTGGACCAAGTGTGTAGAAATTGTCCTTTAACAATTAAAGGTCATTGTTTTTCGGCTAACTTAATGTTATTACCGTTTAATGAGTTTGAATTAATCCTTGGGATGGATTGGTTGACTGCTCATAGTGTTGTAGTGGACTGTGGGAGGAAAGTAATTGAGTTGAAATGTGAAGACGAGAATGTTCTTCAAGTTGGACCAAATGAGTCAAATAATTTGTCTATAGTAATATCGTCTTTAACTGCTGAGAAGTATTTGAGAAAAGGATATGAGGCTTATCTAGCTTTTGTGTTGATTCTCAAGTGTCTGAGCTAAAGATTGAATCGGTACCAGTGGTTTGTAAGTTTACAGATGTGTTTCCGGAGGAGTAACCAAGATTACCTCCAATAAGGGAAGTTGAGTTTGGAATTGAGTCGGCCCTCGGTACGGCACCTATCTCGATCGCTCTATATAGGATGGCTCTAACGGAGTTGAAAGAGTTAAAAGCATAGTTGCAATAGTTAACAGACAAGGGCTTCGCGAGACCGAGCTATTCCCCATGGGGTGCTCCGGTACTCTTTGTGAAGAAGAAAGATGGGTCAATGAGGTTATGCATCGACTATAGGCAGCTTAACAAGGTAACAGTGAAGAATAAATATCCTTTACCAAGGATTGGTGACCTATTTGATCAGTTAAAGGGGGCCACTGTATTTTCCAAGATTGACCTGAGGTCTGGCTACTATCAACTAAGGGTTAAAGAGCAAGATGTGCCGAAAACTACGTTTCGGACAAGATACGGGCATTATGAGTTCCTCTCATGCCTTTTGGTTTGACTAATGCCCCGACTGTTTTTATGGATCTGATGACATATTGATCTATTCGTGTGATGAGGGCGAGCACACAGAGCATTTGAGAGTTGTGTTGCAAACCTCGAGAGACAAGCAGTTATATGCCAAGTTCAATAAGAGTGAATTTTGGCTTAAAGAGGTCGGGTTCCTAGGACACATTGTGTCAGGTAACGGGATCCGAGTGGACCCAAGCAAGATCTCGGCTATTATTGAGTGGAAACCGCCGAGGAATATGAATGAAGTCTGAAGCTTTTTGGGTTTGGCCGGATATTATAGAAGGTTTGTAAACAGATTCTCTATGATAGCTACCCTGATGACTAGACTGCTGCAAAAAGACGTCAAGTTTGAATGGACCGAAAGGTGCCAGCAGAGTTTCGAGAAATTAAAAGCTTTGTTAACCAAAGCCCCAGTGTTAGTGCAACCTGAGTAGGGCAAGGAGTTTGTGATATATAGCGACGCATCCTTGAATGGTTTGGAGGGCATGCTTATGCAAGAAGGTAAGGTCATAGCTTACGCTTCTAGACAACTGAAGCCACATGAACAAAACTACCCGATGCATGACTTAGAGTTGGCCGCCATCGTGTTCGCTTAAAAATTTTGAGACATCATCTATATAGCTAGAAATGCCGAGTATTCACCTATCATAAGAGCTTAAAGTACCTGATGACTCAAAAGGAGTTGAATTTGCAGCAAAGATGATGGTTGGAGCTAATAAAGGATTATGAGTTAATTATTGATTACCATCCGAGAAAGGCGAATGTGGTCGCCGATACCTTGAGTATAAAGTCGTTGTTTGCCTTGAGAGCCTTGAATACTCAGTTGACGGTGCCTAGCGATGGTTCGATCCTAGTAGAGTTGAGAGCTAGACCGACATTTCTATAAGAGATATGTGAATCTCAGAAAGGTGATAAGAGGTTGCAAGCTAAGATGGCTCAGTGTGAGACGAAAAATGAATCCGAGTTCCGTACTAGTACCAATGGATGTTTGATGTTCAGAGATAGAGTTTGTATACCCAAAGACAAAGAACTTATTCAGAAGATTCTGAGAGAGGCACATAGTGGTTGTTTATCCATCTAACCGGGTAGCGTGAAAATGTACAATGACCTTAAGAAAATGTATTGGTGGTCGGGTATGAAAAGAGACATTTCTAACTTCGTCTCAAAGTGCCTAGTATGCCAGCAAGTAAAGGCTAAACATCAAGCACCTTCGGGTCTACTTCAGCCTATTATAGTCCCCGAGTGGAAGTAGGATCGGATCACTATGGACTTCGTGACGGGTTTGCCAATAACCCCGAAAAAGAAAGATACAGTACGGGTTGCTGTGGAAAGACTAACATAGTCGGCCCATTTCATACCAGTGCGTATCGATTACTCTCTAGAGAAACTAGCCGACTTATACATTTCTGAGATTGTGAGGCTTCATGGAGTGCCGCTATCAACTATCTCAGACCGAGACCCGAGGTTTTGGAAAAAGTTACAAGAGTCAATAGGAACAAAGTAGAGCTTTAGCACGGCATTTCACCCGCAAACTGACGGGCAGTCGAAAAGAGTGATTCAAATCTTAGAAGACATGTTGAGGTGTTATGTTCTAGAATTTCAGGGAAGTTGGGAATGATACTTACCACTAGTCGAATTCGCCTACAACAACAGTTATCAGAAAAGTCTTAAAATGGTGCCTTATGAGGCTTTGTATGGGAAAAAGTGTCGAAAGCCCTTATATTGGACTGAGCTGAAAGAGAGTTAGGTTCACGGGGTCGATTTAGTCAAAGAGACTGAAGAGAAAGTTAAAGTGATTTGTGACTACTTGAAGGCCGCCTCAGATAGATAGAAATCCTATGCGGATTTGAAACGAAAAGAAATTGAGTTTCAAGTCGGTGATAAGGTATTTTTGAAAGTTTCCCCATGGAGAAAAGTTCTCATATTCGGTAAGAGGGGTAAGTTGAGTCCTCGTTTCATAGGACCTTATGAGGCTACCGAGAGAATAGGGCCAGTTGCCTATCGATTGAATTTGCCACCAGAGTTGGAAAAGATTCACGACGTGTTTCATGTGTCCATGTTACGTCGGTATATATCAGACCCTTCGCATGTGATTGGGCCAACAGAGGTTGAGATTCATCAAGACATGACTTATGGTGAAAAGCCGATCAAGATTATGGCCTGGGAAGTTAAACAGTTGAGAAATAAGAGTATAGCACTCGTGAAGGTTTTATGGCATAGACATGGAGTCAAATGAGCCTAGGAACCCAAGGAGACTATGGGAGATCAATACCCGAACTTATTCACCAGTAATATTTTCGGGGATGAAAATCCCTAAGGGGGAAAAATGTAACAGCCTGACTTAGGGACTAATCAGAATACTGGTCTCGGGACCACAAATCTGAAGTCAAAAAAATTATTTTATTATTATTTTGTTGTTTTAGCATGATTATATTAGTGCATGAGAATTTTGGTAAGTTAATTTTGACATTTGTGAGTCCTATTGCGAAAAAGGACTAAATCGCATAAAGTGTAAAAGTCCTAAATTGATAGCTAAAGGTGTTAAATTTTCATGGAACTTAAATTGGGGGTCTTTAAAGGGCAATTAGACCTTTTAAGAGTGCTTGGCCGACCATAGAGTCAAAGGGGGACAAAATTTTCAAGTTTGGTATGTTAGGTGACTTATTTTGACTAAAATAAGGAAAGGATGATATCATCCCATTTTCACTTTCTTCACCATCGAAAATAACAGCCATTGTGGGGGTTTTGAAGCTTAAAATTTGCAGTAACTTATCACCTCTACAAGTAAGTGATTTCCATGTCCTTTGTTGATAATTTTTGCATTTTTGAGACCCTAGAAGCACGAGCTTTCAAATAAGGGGTCTAGTTTGAAAAATGTTTAAGATTTTAATGTTTTCCTATGAATGGATTTGTGATGGTTGTTGAGTTTTTTTTATGGAAAAATGTGAGTCATAGTTGTGTTATAAACAACTTTTGTGAAAGGTGTTAGCATGAAAACACCTAAAGGGACTATTTTGCATAAGTTGTAAAATAGGTGATAAGTGTGTGAAATAGTGAGAAATTGGTGATGCTATAAGAGCCAAAAGGGTTCGGTTAGGCTTGGGGCATGTACAAATCCGATAAAAATCGATTTTCGAGTATAGCGATAAAATGGTCATTTTGCCAAAGTCTAGGGCAAAATGGTTATTTTACCAAAGATGTGAATTTATGATTGCCTAATTGTGTTTAGTGACTAAATGAGTGCAGTTTGCTATTATAGATCAAGATTTGCCAAATCTGAACCTAGACCGGGGAAAGGCCAAGCAAACTGACTAAACCAACTAGTCGTGTGTATTTTATAATCCGAGGTAAGTTGTATGTAAATAATACAACTACATTGTTAATATATGTGTTTGAATTGTCATTGAATAGACATAGCGTGAATCGCTTGACTGTGAATTGAGAATGCATAATGATAATGAGATAGTAGAATTCCTGTTAGGACCCTATGAAATAAACTGGATATTCATGCCGTAACATTTGGGTCACTCATGTGAGCTAGTGTAAGACATGTCTGGGACATGCATCGGCCACATTATGAGAGCTAGTGTAAGACCATGTTCGGGACATGGCATCGGCATTGAGACGAGAGCTAGTGTAAGACATGTCTGAGACATGCATCGGCTATGAGATGTGTCAGTGTAAGACCATGTCTAGGACATGGCATCGACACAGATATGCGAGAGCTAGTGTAAGACCATGTTTGGGACATGGCATAGGCCACGATGATGATAGCCAGTGTAAGACCATTCTGCGACATGGCATCGCACCTTACCCCAGGTTGAGACGTATGGAATATTCGATACTATTTTGAATTGGTTAAAGGTGAAAGTTATGACCGTGAATTTATAAGGAAAGTATAACCGTTTTGTGAGTGGTACAGGTACCTAATTGGTACGTATGAGAAATGAGCTCAATATAGTATATGTGACTTGTATGGATGGTAATGAGTAAGTTATGCTTATGCCTACTTTTGTGTTATGAGTATGATGGTCATTGATGAATTGTTATTGTATATTTATTTATATGCAACTTACTAAGCTTTTATGCTTACTCCTTTTTCTCTCCATTTTCTTATAGTGTTGCCTATCTAGCTCAAGGATCACCAGAAGTCAGAGATATCGATCACACTAGCAGCTGAAGCATTCAGTATAGTTGGATTTATATTTTTGAATATGGCATGTATAGGGCTTAGAATTGATTATTTTGTGTCTTTGAGAATTGGCCAAATGTGTTGCCTTGGGATAGGTCCCACACTTTGTATTAAGCCTTGATGTTGGCTAATATTCATTTTGATTTTATGCAAAGATGTTATTTCCATGATTAAGTAAAATTCCATTCTGAATGAATGTCTATTTTGACTGATTTGGTCATGTGAATTATGGGTAAAGGTGGCAATGAGGCTTGGTAAATAGCCTTATATTGTCCACACAGATAGACACACGGGCATGTGTCTAGGCCGTGTGTGAGACACGGTCAATCCCATGGGCATGTAATCCGGTCGTATGTCCTCTGCACATAAAAATTTCAAGTCAGTTTGCATGGTAATAAACACACGGGTAGAGATACAGCCATGTGTCTCAGCCGTGTGAAGGACATAGCCTAGCGCACGGGCGTATGCCTTGGCCTTGTGACATTTTGAGCATCCTCACGTCAGAAACAGATTTTCCATATTTTCACACACAGGCTAGGACACAGGCGTGTCGTGGCCGTGTGAGGGACACGGGCCATTGACATGGATATGTTTCTGGCCGTGTGAAAACCCCTATAGGTCTGAATTTGAAATTAATTCTACACGAGTGTAGGACACGGCCTTGTCCCAGGGTTCTTAGGCCATGTGAGATACATGGGCCATCAGCACGACTATGTCGAAATGGTCACACGGGCGTGTTGCCCATCCACACCGGCGTGTACCCTATTTTAAAGCTAAAATTTTCATAGTTGGGCTAAGAACCCGGAAGGATTCCGAATAGTTTCCAATGGTTGATTTGGGGCTCGTAGGCCTGTATTAAGAAGTTTTAATTGGAAATTAAAATTTTTTTAATTTGGATAGGGTCTTGGTGACATGAGACGGGTGGTATGTTTGAGATTTAGATAGGTAATGCCTTGTACCCGCCCTAGCATGGGTTACAGGTATGGTGTTACATTTAGTGGTATCACTGCTATGGTTTAGTCGATTCTAGGACTAACCTAGCGAGAGTACGTGTCTAACTATACATGTCATAATCGTATATTGATAGTGATATGATTCCTGGCAATTATAAATTATGTTTTTATATAGTAAATGGATCCTGATAGAGCCACGGCGGGTGACGTGGAAAGTAATGCACCGGCTCTCGCTTAAGGGACTGTGCCAGTTAAGAGTGAGCCCATGAATATGGGCCAAGGCGGAGGGGCTAGAGAAGCCTACCTCTGAATAATGGATGCCTGGTACATGGAGTTCATTCGTGCGAATTCGAACACTCCATCTCCCCTACCTCCACCGATTCCTCAGTATGCCTTAGTAGCTCCGCAAGGTGCAGACATGTTTAGAAGAGAGAAGCCTTCGGTAGACAAGGTCAGGAAATAAGGGGCCAAGGAATTCTGGGCTAGTATAGATGATGACCCGGAGAGGGCATAGTTTTAGCTAGAAAATACCATAAGGGTATTCAATAAACTGACATGCACACCTAAAGAGTGCGCGAAGTGTGCCGTGTCACTCCTACGAGACTCGGCTTATTAGTGGTGGAACACTCTTGTATCCGTGGTACTGAGAGGGAGGATAAGTTAGGAATTTTTCCTGGAGGAATTTAGGAAAAAGTATATTAGCCAAAGATTTATAGATCAAAAGAGGAAGGAATCCCTAGAGCTAAAACAAGGTCGATTGTCAGTGACGGAGTATGAACGCGAATTTGTGAGACTCCGCAAATACACGCTAGAATGCGTGTCTACAGAAGGCACTATGTGTAAGAGGTTCGAGGATGGTCTTAAAGAAGATATTCGGGTCTTGTTGGCATCCTAGAACTAAGGGAATTTGTAGCCCTTGTTGAAAGAGCATGCGAGGCAAAAGAGCTGATTAAAGAGAGGAGGAAAGTGGCTTGTGACTCACAAGATTCAAAGAATGGACAAATGGGGAAAGCACACCAATCCTCATCTAAGAGATCAAGGGAATTCTCTACCCAATTGAATTCTTCAGTGGGGTATTCGAATAGAAACAAGAACTAGCAGAATGTGGCATCTAGAGCCCAGACTACTTCAGTCGCGAGTGTCGGTAGTGCTCGGCCAAATAGGCCGGAGTGTTTACAATGTGGAAGACATCACTTTGGCGAGTGTCGATGAAATAAAAGGGGCTACTTCAAGTGTGGGTCACTAGACCACTTTATCCGTAATTGTCCCGAGTTGGATGGGAGAGAGAGAAAACAAGATGTGAAAGCAAGTAGTGCTCCCTAGAAGGGAAGGCCACAAAAGAACCCTAGGAGTAGGGCTAGTAGTAGAGGCGCGCCAGGAGACACTAAGGCGAGGTCCGAGGGCAGAGCGCCAGCAAGGACCTATCTTATACATGCCCGGGAAGAGGCAGAGTCACCTGCTATGGTCACAGGTACATTTTCTATCCACAAGATAACTGCTGTTGCTTTAATTGACCCGGGATCTACCCACTTTTATATTTGTATGGAACTGATACATTGTATGAGCATGCTAGTAGAGTCCACTAAGTTTGTGATCAGAGTGTCTAATCCTTTAGGCAGATATGTACTAGTGGACCAAGTGTGTAAAAATTGTCCTTTGACAATTAAAGGTCATTG
Organism: Gossypium anomalum; assembly: GCA_025698475.1. Taxonomy (NCBI): domain Eukaryota; kingdom Viridiplantae; phylum Streptophyta; class Magnoliopsida; order Malvales; family Malvaceae; genus Gossypium; species Gossypium anomalum. Next base: position 71,071,470 of record CM046956.1, read on the forward strand.
TTTTTCGGCTAACTTAATGTTATGGTCGTTTAATGAGTTTGATGTAATCCATGGGATGGATTGGTTGACTACTCATAGTGTTGTAGTGGACTGTGGGAGGAAAGTAATTGAGTTGAAATGTGAAGACGAGAATGTTCTTCGGGTTGGACCAGATGAGTTAAATAATTTACCTATAGTAATATTGTCTTTGACTGCTGAGAAGTATTTGAGAAAAGGATATGAGGCTTATCTAGCTTTTGTGTTGAATACTTAAGTGTCTAAGTTGAAGATTGAATCGGTACCAGTGGTTTGTGAGTTTACAGACGTGTTTCTGGAGGAGTTACCAAGATCACATCTAGTGAGGAAAGTTGAGTTTGGAATTGAGTTGTTCCCCGGTACGGCACCTATCTCGATCGCTCCATATAGGATGGCTCCAACAGAGTTGAAAGAGTTAAAAGTATAGTTGCAAGAGTTAACGGACAAGGGCTTCGCAAGACCAAGCTATTCCCCGTGGGGTACTCTGGTACTCGTTGTGAAGAAGAAAGATGGGTCGATGAGGTTATGCATTGAATTTAGGCAACTCAACAAGGTAACAGTGAAGAATAAATATCCTTTACCAAGGATTGGTGACCTATTTGATCAGTTAAAGGCGGCCATTGTATTTTCCAAGATTGAGCTGAGGTCTGGCTACTATCAACTAAGGGTTAAAGAGAAAGATGTGCCGAAAAATGCGTTTCGGACAAGATACGGACATTATGAGTTCCTCGTCATGCCTTTTGGTTTGACTAATGTCCCGACCATTTTTATGGATCTGATGAATCACATTTTCAGGCCGTATCTAGATAAATTTGTCGTCGTCTTTATCGATGACATATTAATCTATTCGCATGATGAGGGCGAGTATGCGAAGCATTTGAGAGTTGTGTTGCAAACCTTGAGAGACAAGCAGTTATATGCCAAGTTCAATAAGAGTGAATTTTGTCTTAAAGAGGTCGGGTTCCTAGGACACATTGTGTCTGGTAACAGGATCCGAGTGGACCCCAGCAAGATCTCGGCTATTGTTGAGTGGAAACCGCCGAGGAATGCGACTGAAGTCTGATGCTTTTTGGGTTTGGTCGGATATTATAGAAGGTTTGTAAATAGATTCTCTATGATAGCTATCCCAATGACTAGAGTGCTTCAAAAAGATGTCAAGTTTGATTGGACCAAAAGGTGCCAGCAGAGTTTTGAGAAATTAAAGGCTTTGTTAATCGAAGCCCCAGTGTTACTGCAACCGGAGTTGGGCAAGGAATTTGTGATATATAGCGACGCATCCTTGAATGGTTTGGGGTGCGTGCTTATGCAAGAAAGCAAGGTCATAGCTTACGCTTCTAGACAACTGAAGCCATATGAGAAAAACTACCCGACGCATGACTTAGAGTTGGCCGCCATCGTGTTCGCGTTAAAAATTTTGAGACATCATCTGAATGGCGAGAAATGCTGAGTATTCACCAATCATAAGAGCTTAAAGTACCTGATGACTCAAAAGAAGTTGAATTTGCGACAAAGATGATGGTTGTAGCTAATAAAGGATTATGAGTTAATTATAGATTACCATCCGGGAAAGGCGAATGTGGTCGCCGATACCTTGAGTTGAAAGTCATTGTTTGCCTTGAGAGCCTTAAATACTCAGTTGACAATGCCTAACGATGGTTCGGGCCTAGCAGAGTTGAGAGCTAGATCGACATTTCTACAAGATGTCTGTGAAGCTAAGAAGGGTGATAGGAGGTTGCAAGCTAAGATGGCTCAGTGTGAGACGAAAAATGAATCCGAGTTCCGTACTGGTACCGATGGATGTTTGATGTTCAGATACAGAGTTTATATACCCAAAGACAAAGAACTTCTTCAAAAGATTTTGAGAGAGGCACATAATGGTTGTTTATCTGTCCACCCGGGTAGTGTGAAAATGTACAACGACCTTAAGAAAATGTATTGGTGGTCGGGTATGAAAAGAGACATTTCGAAGTTTGTCTCCAAGTGCTTAGTATGTCAGCAAGTAAAGGCTGAACATTAAGCACCTTCGGGTCTACTTCAGGCTATTATGGTCCTCGAGTAGAAGTGGGATCGGATCACTATAGACTTCATGATGGGTTTGCCAATAACACCGAAAAAGAAAGATGCAGTATGGGTTACTGTGGATAGACTAACAAAGTCGGCCCATTTTATACCACTGCATACCGATTACTCTCTAAAGAAACTAGCTGACTTATACATTTCTGATATTGTGAGGCTTCATAGAGTGCTGTTATCGATTATCTCAGACCAAGACCCGAGGTTTACCTCGAGATTTTGGAAAAAGTTACAAGAGTCAATGGGAACAAAGTTGAGCTTTTGCACGGCATTTCACCCACAAACCGATGAACAGTCGAAAAGTGTGATTCAGATCTTAGAAGACATGTTGAGGTGTTATGTTCTAGAATTTCAAGGAAGTTGGGAAAGATACTTACCACTGGTCAAATTCACCTACAACAACAGTTATCAGAAAAGTCTGAAAATGGTGCCTTATGAGGCTTTGTATGGGAAAAAGTGTCGAAAGCCCTTATATTGGATTGAGGTAAAAGAGAGTTTGGTTCACGGGGTCGATTTAGTCAAAGAGACTGAAGAGAAAGTTAAAGTGATTCGCGACTACTTGAAGGCCGCCTCAGATAGATAGAAATCCTACGCGGATTTGAAACAAAAAGAAAATTGAGTTTCAAGTCGGTGATAAGGTATTTTTGAAAGTTTTCCCATGGAGAAAAGTTCTCATATTCGGTAGGAGGGGCAAGTTGAGTCCTCGTTTCATAGGACCTTATGAGGTTACCGAGAGAATAGGGCCAGTTGCCTACTGATTGAATTTGCCATTAGAGTGGGAAAAGATTTACGACGTGTTTCATGTGTCCATGTTACGTCGGTATATATCAGACCCTTCGCATGTAATTGGGCCAACAGAGGTTGAGATTCATCCAGACATGACTTATGGTGAAAAGCCTGTCAAGATTATGGCCTGGGAAGTTAAACAGTTGAGAAATAAAAGTATAGCACTCGTGAAGGTTTTATGGCATAGACATGGAGTCAAAGAAGCCACATAGGAACCCAAGGAGACTATGGGAGATCAATACCTAAACTTATTCACCAGTAATATTTTCGGGGATGAAAATCCCTAAGGGGGAAAAATGTAACAGCCTGACTTAGGGACTAATCAGAATACTGGTCTCGGGACCACAAATCTGAAGTCAATAAAATTATTTTATTATTATTTTGTTGTTTTAGCATGATTATATTAGTGCATGAGAATTTTGGTAAGTTAATTTTGACATTTGTGAGTCCTATTGCGAAAAATGACTAAATCGCATAAAGTGTAAAAGTCCTAAATTGATAGCTGAAGGTGTTAAATTGTCATGGAACTTAAATTGGGGGTCTTTAAAGGGCAATTAGACCCTTTTAAGAGTGCTTGGCCAACCATAGAGTCAAAGGGGGACAAAATTTTCAAGTTTGCTATGTTAGGTGACTTATTTTGACTAAAATAAGGAAAGGATGATATCATCCCCATTTTCACTTTCTTCACCATCGAAAATACCAGCCATTGTGGGGGTTTTGAAGCTTGAAATTTGTAGCAACTTATCACCTCTACAAGTAATTGATTTCCATGTCCTTTGTTGATAATTTTTACATTTTTGAGACCCTAGAAGCATGAGCTTTCAAATGAGGGGTTTATTTTGCAAAATGTTTAAGATTTTAGGGTTTTGCCATGAATGGATTTGTGATGGCTGTTGAGTTTTTTTATGGAAGAATATGAGTCATAGTTGTCTTATAAACAACTTTTGTGAAAGGTGTTAGCATGAAAACACCTAAAGGGACTATTTTGCATAAGTTGTAAAATAGGTGATAAGGGTGTGAAATTGTGAGAAATTGGTGATGCTATAAGATCCAAAAGGGTTTGGTTAGGCTTGGGATACGTAGAAATCCAATAAAAATTTATTTTCGAGTATAGGGGTAAAATGGTCATTTTGCCAAAGTCAAGGGCAAAATGGTCATTTTACCAAAGATGTGAACTTATGATTGCCTAATAGTGTTTAGTGACTAAATGAGTGCATTTTTCTATTATAGATCAAGATTTTCCAAATCTGAACCTAGACCGGGGAAAGGCCAAGCAAACCGACTAAACCGACTAGTCGTGTGTATTTTGTAATCCGAGGTAAGTTGTATGTAAATAATACAACTACATTGTTAATATATGTGTTTGAATTGTCATTGAATAGACATAGCATGAATCGCTTGATTGTGAATTGAGAATGCATAATGATAATGAGATAGTAGAATTCCCGTTAAGACCCTAGGAAATAAACTGGATATTCATGCCGTAACATTTGGGTCACTCATGTGATCTAGTGTAAAACATGTCTGGGACATGCATCGCCACATTATGAGAGCTAGTGTAAGACCATGTCTAGGACATGGCATTGGCATTGAGACGGGTGCTAGTGTAAGACATGTCTGGGACATGCATCGGCCTCGAAACGTAAGCCAGTGGGAGACATGTCTGGGACATGCATCGGCTACGAGATGTGTCAGTGTAAGACCATGTCTGGGACATGGCATTGGCACGGATATGCGAGAGCTAGTGTAAGACCATGTTTGGGACATGGCTTCGACCTCGATGATGATAGCCAGCGTAAGACCATGTCTGGGACATGGCATCGACACCTTACCCCATGTTGAGGCGTATGGAATATCTGATACTATTCCAAATGAGTTAAAGCTGAAAGTTATGACTGTGAATTAATAAGGAAAGTATAACTGTTTTGTGAGTGGTACAGGTACCTAAGTGGTACGTATGGGAAATGAGCTCAATATAGTATATTTGACTTGTATGGATGGAAATGAGTAAGTTATGCTTATGCCTACTTTTGTGTTATGAGTATGATGATCATTGATGAATTGTTGTTGTATATTTATTTATATGCAACTTACTAAGCTTTTATGCTTACTCCGTTTTCTCTCCATTTTCTTATAGTGCCGCCTATCTAGCTCAAGGATCACCGGAAGTCAGAGATATCGATCACATTATCAGCCGAAGCATTCGGTATAGTTGGATTTATATTTTTGAATATGGCATGTATATGGCTTAGACTTGATTATTTTGTGTCTTTGAGAATTGGCCAAATGTGTTGGCTTGGGATAGGTCCCACACTTTGTATTAAGCCTTGATGTTGGCTAATATTCATTTTTATTTTATGCAAAGATGTTATTTCCATGATTAAATAAAATTGCATTATGAATGAATGTCTATTTTGACTGATTTGGTCATATGAATTGTGGTTGTTTTAGTATTGGTTGGTTTTGTATGGAGTTTTGTGGGTAAGGGTGGCAATGAGGCTTGGTAAATAGTCTTATGTTGTCCACATGGATAGACACATGGGCGTGTGTCTTGGCCGTGTGTGACACACGGTCAGCCCTATGGGTGTGTAGTCTGGCCGTGTGTCCCCTGCACGTAAAAATTTCAAGTTAGTATGCATGGTAATAAACACACAGGCAGAGACACGACCGTGTGTGTCAACCGTGTGAAGGACACGGCCTAGCACACAGGCGTGTGCCTTGGCTGTGTGACACTTTGAGCATGCTGACGTTAGAAACAGAATGTCCATATTTTTGCACACGGGCTAGAACACGGGTGTGTCATGGCCATTTGAGGGACACGGGCCATTGGCACGGCATGTGTCTGGCCGTGTGAAAACCCCTGTAGGTGTGAATTTGAAATTAATTCTACATGAGTGCAGGATAAGGGCATGTCCCAGGGTTCTTAGGCCGTGTGAGACACACGGGTCATCAGCACGACCATGTAAAAATGGTCACACGGGCGTGTTGGCCATCCACATAGACGTGTGCCCTGTTTTAAAGGTAAAATTTTCATAGTTGGGCTAAGGACCCAAAAGGGTTCCGTATTGTTTCCAATGGTTGATTTGGGGCCCGTAGGCCCATATTAAGAAGTTTTAATTGAAAATTGAAAAAGTTTTAATTTGGACATGGTCTTGGTGACTTGAGACGGGTTATATGCTTGAGATTTAGATAGGTAATGCCTTGTACCCCGCCCCGGCATGGGTTACGGGTATGGGGTGTTACAAAATCAATCCATTACTAACCATTCCAATGGCTAGATAATAAACAAGCATTTATATACCAACATTGGCAAAGTTAGGCTATACATGCCATTATACCAAAACGAGTTTACTATTTATACCAAGACAAGCTAATAGACAGTGTGACGATGCTCCGACCAGTCTCCGACCTTTGTGTGTTTTCCAGCACTATAAAATAGATAAAAGAAAACATAGTAAGCATTTAATGCTTAGTAAGCTCGTATAACAAGAATTAAACTTACCAATCATATTCATTTAAAATAAGCATACAATAAAACATGCTTCCTAACAATTTAGCAAATTTCCCTAATCATATACACTCAAATAAGCAAGTTAGTCACATAATTCACATGTACATAAAATAAGCATGGATGAGCTCATCATGCTATAAACTTTCAGAAGCATTCGAGACATAATTCTTTTAATCTCATAATTTCTTATGTCAGGAGTTTTCTTCGTTGAATTATTGAAATATCGATGGATTCTCAGGTAGTACACACAAGGTGTACAAAACTGTAAACCATTACCTATTAGGGCACTTAATCATGGAGCACACTCCCGAACCACATATCAGGATACTCAGATGAGCCATGTAACAGGACACTTATCCGAGTTAAATAGGAAACTCATAAGAGTTTTAATTAGGGAGCTCATAGAGCTTATCAGGTAACTCCGAAGAGTTATTATCAGGAAGCACCAAATAAGGTAACAGGGAGTTTAAGCGAGCCATGTTAGGGAGCTCATAAGAGCCTATATCAAGACACTCATGTAGAGTTGCGTTTGTGTTCGCAATATATGTTGGATCACAACTGATCGAATCAAGTAACAGGACGCTCACAAAGAGTTGCGGCAGTGTGCAACACATGCAAAATCACTACCGATAGGATGCTCGCAGGAACTATATAACAAGATGCTCGAGAGGGCTATAACAGGATTGCTAGTCCGAGCTATATTTTGTCCACAACATATGTAGGACCACATTCAATACGAGAAATCATATATCCATCGAGTTTATTATTCAAACGGAATTTTACATTTATCAAACAATATCAAGCATGTGATTTATATCATACTTTAAACATTTATATAATTCACCCAAATATAATATTGAATTCAAACATATTAACATACATAAATAAGTTGCACGAACTTACATTGATATTCGTTTGTATAAGAAAATCTACTAATCCGACACTTTTTGTTTTCCTCGATCCAATTCCGCATTTGGTCTTTCTGGATCTATATAAATGAATTTAGTCATCAATTTAATACAATTCATATTCAATTGGATTCAATTTATATACTCTAAGAAAAATTACCATTGTCCCTATACTTTTCATAAATTCCAATTTCGTCCCTAGGCTCGGAAAATGAAATTCATGCAATTTAGTCCTTATTCCATGCCTAAACGAAATTTTCATATAACATTTACAGCACTTGTATTTCACAAAATTCAAAATTTTTTCATGGGTTTTACCACTTTTCAATTTAGTCCCTAAATCATGATTTCATAAGAATTATCTTTGTAAAAGTTGTTTATCTATCAACAACTTTTCATTTTCTACCATAAATTTCAAAATTTCAGCATATTCATCCATGACAAAATTTCTATACTTTGATATCTTTACAATTTAATCCCCAAAATAGATAAATTAAGCTATTCCGATCTCAAAAATATAAAAATTACTAAAAATGGGACAAGAATGCTTACCCAATTAAGCTAAGAAAACTTGTTTTCTCTTTCCTAGGATTTCCATGTATATTTTGGGATAGAAGATGATATAAAATGATATTATTTCTTTTTAATTCATTTATCATCTTTTAATTATTTTAGTTTCTAATTTAGTCCTTGCCTTTTTCTAATTTTCCATGGATGAATCACCAAAAATATCTACTAACTTTTCTTTAATAGTCTAATTACCATATAAGGACCTCTTATTTTGAATTCCATAGCTAATTGATCCTTTTAGCTACTAGAACTCAACTTTTGCATTTTATGCAATTTGGCCCTTTCCATACTTAAACACATAATCGGTAAAATTTTCTTATTAGAATTTTCATATAACATTCCTATCATAATACGGACCATGAAATAATATTAAAATAAATTTTCTTTCTGGCTCAGACTTGTGGTCCCTAAACCATTGTTCTGATTTCACTGAAAATGGACTATTACAACTCTCCCCCTTTAAGAATTTTCATCCTTGAAAGTCTTACCAGTAAAGAGGTTTAGATATTGTTTTCTCATAATATCCTCTGGTTCCTAGGTAGCCTCTTCTATACCATGTCGTTGCCAGAGAAATTTTACTAAAGCCACGTTTTTGTTTCTTAACTCTTTTGTTTCACATGACAAAATTTTAATTGGTTCCTCACTGTAAGTCATGTCTGGTTGAATCTCAAATTATGTTAGAGAAATAATATGTGAATGATCCGACCGATACCATCGCAACACAGATACATGAAAAACATTATGAATTCTGTCAAGTTCTGGTGGTAATGCTAGCCGATATACAACAAGTTCAATTCTTTCGATTTTCCTTTTCAGCCAAAGCGATGAACTTTCTTCCAAGGTGATAATTTCAAGAATACTTTGTCACCAACTTAAAATTCTATCTCTTTTCATTTAAGATCGGCATAAGACTTTTGATGATCAAAGGCTGCTTTCAAACTATCTTGAATTACTTTAACATTTTCTTCAGTTTCACGAACGGATACAACTCCATGTATCTTTTTCTCACTAAGCTTTGTCCAATACAATGGAGTTCTACATTTACGATCATATAGAGCCTTATATGGTGCCATTTTAATTCTGGACTGATAACTGTTATTATAGGAAAATTCGACTATAGGCAGATACTTTTCCCAATTACCCTCAAATTCTAGAATACAATATCGAAGCATATCTTCCAAAATCTGTATAACACGTCCGGGTTGTCCATCAGTCTGAGGATGGAATGCAGTGCTAAAATGTAACTGTGTACCTAAAGCTTCTTGCAGCTTATTCCAAAATTGGGACGTAAATCAAGGATCTCTGTCTAAAATAATGGAGACCGGCACTCCATGCAATCTGACAATCTTAGAAATATATAATTCAGCCAATCTATCCAAAGAAAAATCCATACATACTAGAATAAAGTGTGCAGATTTGTTAGCCGGTCGACGATTACCCAAATGGCATCTTTCTTCTTCGAAGACAAGGGTCATCCCGGTACAAAATCCATAGTAATTCTTTTCCATTTCCATTCTGATATCGTAATTGGATGTAATAATCTCGAAGGCCTCTGATGTTCAGCTTTTACTTGCTAACATATCAAACATTTAGATACAAATTCAAAAATATCTTGTTTTATTGCCGGCCACCAGTACATCTTTTTCGAATCATTGTACATTTTGTTACTACCAGGATGAATAGACATGGTACCATTATGAGCTTCATGTAGAATCTTTTGTTCTAGTTCCGAGTTCTTTGGTACACATATTCTACCTCTGAATAATAAACAACCATTAGATCCAATCTGAAATTTTGAATCAGGATTCAACTCACACTGTACCCATTTAGCCTGTTTCGCATCATTATTTCTCTGGGTTTCATAGATCTGTTGTAGAAATGTCGATGTAGCTTTTAACTCAGCTGCGATTGAACCATCATCTGACAATGACAATCGAGTATTCATTACTTGTAAGACAAATAAAGACTTTTTGCTTAGGGAATCAATAACCACATTAGCTTTTCCCAAATGATAATCAATAACAAGATCATAATATTTCAACAATTCAAGCCACCTACGCTGTCTCAAGTTCAGATCTTTTTGGGACATCAGATACTTCAAGCTTTTATGATCAGTAAAGATGTGACATGTTTTACCAAATAGATAATGCCGCCAAATTTTCAATGCAAACACAATAGCTGCCAATTCAAGATCATGTATCGGGTAATTCTTCTTATGTGGTTTTAGTTGTCTTGAAGCATAGGCTATTACTTTACCTTCTTGCATCAATACACATCCTAGACCATTTAACGATGCATCACTGTAAGTTATAAACTCCTTACCCGATTCAGGCTGAACTAACACTGGTGCTTCAGCCAACAAAGCTTTCAATTTGTCAAAACTCTACTGACATTTATCAAACCACTCAAATTTTACATCTTTCTGCAACAATTGAGTCATCAGAGAAGCTATCATTGAGAACCCTTTAACAAACCTTCGATAATATCCAGCTAGTCTGAGAAAACTTCTAACTTCGGACACATTCTTCCGTGGTTTCTAATAAACAATAGCTGAAATTTTATTCGGATCCACCTAGATACCTTCTGCAGATACTATATGTCTGAGAAAACCAACTTCCCGCAGCCAAAATTCACGTTTATTAAATTTGACATATAATTGTTTCTCACATAGAGTTTGCAACACAATTCTCAGATGATCAGCATGTTCATTTTTGTCTCGAGAATATACCATGATATCATCAATAAATACCACCACAAACCTATCTAGATAAGGTCTAAAAATTCTGTTCATCAAATCCATGAATATTGCAAGTGCATTTGTCAAGCCAAACGGCATTACAAGAAACTCATAGTGCCTATACCTAGTTCTAAAAGCTGCCTTTGGCACATCTGAATCTTTTACACGTAGCTGATAATAACCAGAATGAAGATCAATCTTCGAAAATTTGGTGGCACCTTTCAATTGGTCAAACAAGTCATCAATATGAGGCAGTGGATACTTATTCTTTGTTGAGTTGCATGTAATCAATATGCAGTCTCAATGATTCATCTTTCTCACAGTTTGAATGATCCATCTTTCTTCTTTACAAACAAAACTGGTGCACCCCAAGGTGAGAAACTACGTCGAGCAAAGCCTCTATCAATCAATTCTTGCAACTATGCTTTCAACTCTTTCAATTCAGTAGGATCCATTCTATAGGGTGATATGGATATCAGTGTTATCCCCAAAATAAGATTTATAGAGAACTCCACTTCTCTAACCAGTGGTAAACCAGGTAATTCCTCCAGAAAAACATCAGGAAATTTACAAAGAATCGAGACTAACTAAATCTTCGACTCAGATACTTTAGTATCCAACATATATGCAAGATAAGCATCATAACCCTTTCTAACATATTTATGTGCTGATATTGCTGAAATCACAGTAGATAATCCATCTACTTTATCAGATTCAACGTCAAGTAACTCACTATTCTGACATTTTAGCACAATATATTTCTATTTACAATTCACCACTGCATCATGCTGGGTTACCCAATCTATTCCCAAAATCATATCAAATCCATCAAAGGGCAACAATATTAGATCAACCAAAAAGCAATAACCCCTTATTATCAACGGACAATTTTTACAAATTTTATCCACCATAACATACTGGTATAGAAGGTTAGAAACTTTAACCACAAATTCAGTGAATTCAACAGGTAAATTTTTAACAGACACTAAATTTGTGCGTATGTATGAATGTGTGGAACCAGGATCAATCAAAGCAGTAATATAAGTATCAAGAAGAGAAAATGTACCAGTAATGGTGCTTGGCGTAGAGGTATCCTCTCTTGCACATATAGCATATGTCATCACTGGTGCTCATGCCTCAGATTTAACTGTTGAATCTTTTGTAGCACTTTGACGACCATTGACATTTCTAGGGTATCAGGGTGATCTACCTCTCGAACTAGGGTTGCTTAGCCTCAAAGTCTGATCAGTATCTTTTTCAATCATTTCCATACAATCTTTAAAAAAAATGATCAAGAGAACCAAATCTATAGCATGCTCCAGTTCTCAAATGACATTCCCCAAAATGAAATTTATTACAGTGTTTACAACTCAATTTGGGGTTACCAACACTTCCTACACTTGTTACAGATGGAGACGAAGTTCTCAGGTTAGAATGTTGAGAGCTTCGCTCTTTTCCAGAACATCCCACAGATGTGGTAAAACGATCATGGTACTGCTTTGATTTTTTTAAAGCAGATGATTGTGGCTTGCTCATAAATCTTTTACAAGAAATTCAGGCTTCTTTCTCTGCTTGTTTCTTTTCTTTACTTAATTCTTCGGCTTTGTATGCTCGACCAGCCAATACCACAAATTCCCTTAGTTCAAGAATTCCAATAAATAGCTTAATATCTTCATTTAATCCCTCTTCAAAATGTTTACACATATCAGCCTTAGTCGGAACCCATTCTCTGGCATACTTGCTTAACCGAACAAATTCTCGCTCGTATTCAGATACAATCATGTTTCCCTGTTTAAGCTCTAGAAAATCTTTCTTTTTCTGATCCAGAAATCCCTAACTAATGTACTTCTTTCTAAATTTTGTCTGGAAGAATTCCCAAGTAACATTTTCTCTCAGTACAACAGAAGTTATGGTGTTCCACCAATGGTAGGTTGTGTCTTTTAGTAAAGATACTACACATTTCAAGCATTCGGCTGGTGTACATAATAATTCATCAAAAACCCTGATGGTATTTTCCAACCAAAGCTCAGCCTTTTCTGGATCTTCATCAGCAGTAGCCTAAAATTCCTCTGTTGAGCACCCTGTGGCATCTCTGGAATCGATTGAGGAGCAGGTGGGAGAGGTTGTTGTATAGCAGGATTTGTTCTCAAATATTCAGTGAACCACTCGTTCATCATTGACAAAAGGCTTCTTTTGCCTCCTCACCTTGGCCGTCAGATATGGGCCTTCTACTACTACTAGATACAACTCGTTGAACGGAAGCTTGTGCAGTGCTCTCAGTTTTCACAGATTTAGCTCTAGCTTGGTTGGATGACATTACTATATGAAAAACACATTTAATAATGGTTGAAAGATATCACACTATAAAAAATTATTTAATGGCATGTATAGCTAAACTCATACTTGTTATGTTAGTCTAAGAATCGACTATACCAAAGCTTTGATACCAATAAATATAACACCTCTAACCCGTATCCATCACTGAAACAAGGTTATAGAGTATTACTGGAGTTTATAGAACAATTACAGGTCATTTAAGACATTTACTATTCATATTGGAAACTAATCGTATCATCCCTTAGATAGACCCTCGAGGCCCAATTTAAGCATTAGAAATAAGTGGGGACTAAATTGGGGACTCAGAAAAATTTTCACTAAATTTTAAAAATTTTCTTATGTAAAGGGGTTACAAGCCCATGTGAGTATGTCGTGTAGCTCAAACGGCCAAGTGACATGCCCATGTCTTACGCCGTATGGGCATTCGATGTGCGGCACACGGTCGTGTCCCAACCTGTGTCCTTACCCGTGTAACTCTTTGACTTGTGCCACACGGCCTGCTACACGCCTGTGTGTTAAGCCGTGTGGTTAATTTAATTTTCACAAATTAGGTGTAGGTTTCACAGGACAAAGACACACGTCCGTGTTCTAGGCTGTGTATCACACAGGGTTGAGACACACACTCGTGTCTCTGCCTGTGTGCCAAATTCTGAGCATTCTGTTTCTCAATTTTAAGATAAAGGGGACACACGGCCAATCTACATGCCTATGTGTCAGGTCATGTGTCACACACAGTCATGATACATGCCTATGTGTCTACTCATGTGGATAAAATAAAGTCATTTCCTAGCTTTATTTCTCACCTAAGTTTGCCAACAACCTATACCAATACTTGCAAACATATACCGGCTAATTCAAACATTATAACCAAGCGAATTCTAACATCTAACATGATATATCATCATATGAAATCATGTTTACAATCTTAACTTTTATAGACATATATGTTTAACATAATTCAATCAAACCATACTAATCACATATGTAATTACCATGATATACCTTATAAATATACCAAATCAATCCATTACTAGTCATTCCAATGGCTAGATTATAAACAACCATTTACATACCAACATTGGAAAAGTTAGCCTATACATGTCATTATACCAAAATAAGTTTACTATTTATACCAACACGAGCTAATAGATAGTGTGATGATGCTCCGAATGATCTCCAACCTTTGCGAGCTTTCGAGCACTATAAAATAGAGAAAAGAAAACCTAGTAAGCAATTATTGCTTAGTAAGTTCGTATAACAAGAATTAAACTTACCAATCATATTCATTTAAAATAAACATACAATAACATGCTTCCCAACAATTTAGCAAATTTCCCTAATCACATACACTCAAATAAGCAAGTTAGTCACATAATTCACATGTAAATCAAATAAGTATGGATGAGCTTATCATGCTCTAAACTTTCAAAAGCATTCGAGACATAATTCTTTTAATCTCATAATTTCTCATGTCAGGAGTTTTATCCGTTGAATTATTGAAATACCGATGGATTCTAAGGTAGTACACACAAGGTGTACAAAACTATAAACCGTCAACTCATAACCAGGGGTACCCATTAGGGCACTTAATCATGGAGCACACTCTAGAGCCACATATCAGGATACTCAGATGAGCCATGTAACTGGAAAATTATCCAGGCTAAGCAGAAAACTCATAGGAGTTTTAATCAGGGAGCTCATAGAGCCTATCAGGTAACTCCGAAGAGTTATTATCAGGAAGCACCGGATAAGGTAATAGGGAGTTCAAGCGAGCCATGTCAGGGAGCTCATAAGGGCCTATATCAGGACGCTCATGTAGAGCTGCCTTTGTGTCCGCAATACATGCCGGATTACAACAGATCGAATCATGTAACAAGACACTCACAAAGAGCTGCAGTAGTGTGCAACACCTGCAAAATCACTACCGATCAGGATGCTCGCAGGAACTATATAACAGGATGCTCGAGAGGGCTATAACAGGATTGCTCGTCCGAGCTATATTCTGTCCACAATATATGTAGGACCACATTCAATATGGGAAATCATATATCCATCGAATTTCATTATTCAAACGGAATTTTACATTTATCAAGCAATATCGAGCATGTGATTGATTTCATACTTTAAACATTTATATAATTCACCCAAATACAACATTGAATTCAAACATATTAACATACATAAATAAGTTACACAAACTTACCTTGATATTCGTTTGTATAAGAAAATCTACTAATCCGACACTTTTTGTTTTCCTCGATCCAATTCTGTATTTGATATTTCCAGATCTACATAAATGAATTTAACAATCAATTTAATACAATTCATATTCAATTGGATTCAATTTATACTCTAGGAAAAATTACCATTTTGTCCCTATACTTATCATAAATTCCAATTTCATCCCTAGGCTCGGAGAATGAAATTCATGCAATTTAGTCCTTATTCCAAGCCTAACCGAAATTTTCATATAGCATTTACAACACTTGTATTTCACAAAATTCAAAATTTTTTAATGGGTTTTACCACTCTTCAATTTAGTCCCAAAATCATGATTTCATAAAAATTCTCTTTGTAAAAGTTGTTTATCTATGAACAAACTTTCATTTTTTACCATAAATTTCAAATTTTCGGCATATTCATCCGTGGAAAAATTTTATACTTTGATATCTTTACAATTTAATCCCCAAAATAGATAAATAGCTATTCCGATCTCAAAAATATAAAAATTTCTAAAAACGGGACAAGAATATTTACCCAATTAAGTCAAGAAAACTTGATTTCTCTTTCCTAGGGTTTCCATGTATATTTTGGGGAAGAAGATGATATAAAATGATATTATTTCTTTTTAATTCATTTATCATCTTTTAATTATTTTAGTTTCCAATTTAGTCCTTGCCTTTTTCTAATTTTCCATAGATGAATCACCAAAAATATCTACTAGCTTTTCTTTAACGGTCTAATTACCATATAAGGACCTATTATTTTGAATTCAATAGCTAATTGATCCTTTTAGCCACTAGAACTCAACTTTTCCATTTTATATAATTTGGTCCCTTCTATAATTAAACACATAATCGATACAATTTCTTATCAAAATTTTCATATAACATTCCTATCATAATACAGACCATGCAATAATATTAAAATAAATTTTCTTATCGAAACCACTGTTTCGATTTCACTAAAAATGGGTTGTTACACACACGACCTTTTTTGCCAGGGCATATGGATCGTCTTAGGCCGTGTAACCATCAAAATTGGAAAAGTTAAGTCCCAGGACTCGCACGGCCCAAGGCACGTCCGTGTGTCCAGGCCGTGTGACCTACATGGTTTTGTCTTCAAATTGTGTAACTTTTTAAATTACCCCTTTGTGCACACAGCCGTGTGTCTAAGCCGTGTAGTTCAAATTTTTTTTATATTTATTTAATTTAATTAAAATTTTTAATTAATATGCAATAAGATTAAAATAATTAACAAAATTTAAACACTTGGGTTGCCTCCCGAGAAACGCTTTTTTAGAGTCTAAGCTTGACTTTACCTCAAATACGCATGGTTAAGGTGGTTCTGGGTGCTGAAACACCACTTTCTCGTTATCAATTTTAATACCAAGATAAAGTTTGAGTCGAGTATAGTTTACCTTAAATGTGCCGAACTCAGTATGTGTTACCTCGACTGTATCGTATGGAAAGACGTTCAGTACCGTAAATGGGTTCGATTTGTTTGACTCAAGGTCCAAAGGGGAAATTTGTGGATCCGATTTGTCTAGTAGTACTTTGTCCCCAACCTTAAATTGGTTTGTTCTCATCACATGCACATCATGGCGTCGCTCTTCACCGTGTTTTCTCGATTTCTCCTCAACATGCATTTTCCATTCATCTAGTTCATTGAGTTGTACCATTTGCTCTTCATATTACTCGGTTTCTATCACCTTGACTGAAACATGGCTCCAACACGTTTTCACGAGGGATTTCCTACGAAGAACATTGAACCATATGGTTACTAACATTAACAGAACATTTAAAATCATCTTACTCACTAGAGACTCTTAAAGAATCACGTGCTTGAAGGGTAACCTTTTCATCACCTACACGAAGCACAAGTTCACCTATACCAACATCGATAATAGTCCTAGTAGTGGCTAAAAAAGGTCGACCTAAGATCCAAGGTTCCTAACTATCCTCATCCATGTCTAACAAAACAAAGTTAACAGAGAATATGAATTTATCAATTTTCACAAGCACATCTTCAATAATACCCTTAGGATATCGAATGGTACTATATGCTAATTGAATACTCAACCTAGTGTTTTTTTTGGGTTTCTCAAGACCAA
Organism: Gossypium anomalum; assembly: GCA_025698475.1. Lineage (NCBI taxonomy): Eukaryota > Viridiplantae > Streptophyta > Magnoliopsida > Malvales > Malvaceae > Gossypium > Gossypium anomalum. The sequence goes on from CM046956.1 coordinate 71,088,740, forward strand.
GTTGTTTAAACATTTTATAATGCATGACATTAATACTAGTCCCTAAATCGGCCAAAGCATTTTTTATATTTAAACTACCAATGAGACAACGACTAGTAAAACTCCCTAGATCTTTAAGTTTTTTGGGTAGTTTATTTTAGAGAATGGCCGAGCAAGCTACAATGAGCTCCACAGTCAACAAGTCATCTAACTTCCTCTTATTTGTTAACAGCTCTTTTAAGAATTTGACGTAATTTGACATCTGCGAAAGAGCTTCAACAAATGGTAAGTTAATGTGTAATTTTTTTAAGAGCTTAAGAAATTTACCATATTATTCGTTTGTGTGGTCTCTCTTTAACGCGTTTAGATATGGAACTCGAGGTTTGTATTCTCTAACAACTGGCTTTTTCCCTTTCTTACCTTCCTCTGTAACACCCTCACCCATATTCAACGCCAAAATAAGGTTACGGAGCATTACAGAACTTACAACACATTTAAACATACTTTTCTTAAACATTCAATCAATACATACAACCATCATTCAATCTCAATCAATTTGTCCCTATTACGAGCCTACGAGGCCCTAAACATACATTGGAAGTTATTCGAGACTAAACCAATAACTTAAGAAACTATCATGAAACTTTGAAAATTTTACTCAAAACAAGGGACACACGCCCGTATGGCCAGACACACGGCCACCAGACACGCCATGTCACAGGCCGTATGGACATTCAAAATGGGAGCACATTGTAATAACACATTTTTTAATGAAATCGAAATAGTGGTTCCAGGACCACAAATCTGATCCAAAATATATTTTATTTTTATTTTACCATATGGCTCGTAATATGATAGAAATGACGTGCAAAAATTTTGATATGAAAATTTTATCGATTTAATGCCTAATTACGAGAAAGACTAAATCGCATAAAATTCAAAAGTTGAATTCTATTAGCTATGAGGATCAAATAGCTATGGAATTCAAAAATTAACGTCCTTATATGGTAATTAGACCATTAATAAAAGTATGTAGATTTTTATGGTGACTCATCTATGGAATTATAGAAAAAGACAAGGGACTAAATTGAAAATACCAAAATACTTAATTAATTAAAAGATGAAAAGAAATTATATAATCTTATTTTCATCATGTTTAACCTAAAAACACATCGAAACCCTAGAAGAGAGAAAAAAAGCTTTCAAGGCCTAATTGGGTAAGTTTTCTTATCCCATTTTTAGTAATTTTGGTATTTTTGAAATCGGGATTGCTTAATCTCTCTATTTGAGGGATTAATTTGAAAATTTATCAAGGTATGAAAATGGGTCATGGATGTATTATGCTAGAAATTAGAAATTTACGGTAGAAAATGAAAGATTATTGATAGATAAACAACTTTTGCAAGGTGATTTTTGATGAAAACTTAATTTAGGGACTAAAATGTAAACTTGTAAAATTAAAGGAAAAATTCTAAAATTTTATGTAAATATGTGCTAGAAAGTTTGTAATGGGGTTTTGGTTAGGTTTGGAATAGGAAGTAATTTGTACAAGTTTCATTTTCCGGGCCTAGGACGAAAATGGAATTTTTAAAAAAGTTAGGGCAAAATGGTAATTTTGTCTAGGACGTAAATGGAGTCCATTTAAGTATGAAATGTATGAAATTTGTGATTAAATTCATTTATATAGATCCAAAAAACACAAATTCAAGGTTAGATCGAGGAAAAGAAAAGATTTCGGATTAGTAGATTATTAAGCGAACAAGTGTCGAGGTAAGTTCGTATAACTTAATCAGACATGTATTATGTTAATTGAATGTTGTGTTTGTATGTAATGTGATTTATGTTGATGTGTGTAACAGTCCGGTTTAGACCCTACTCAGAATAGTGGTTTCGGGACCACAAATCTGAGTACGAAAAATATTTTAATTTTATTTTCTATGTCAGTGATATGTGAATTTATATCTGTGAAGTTTCTGTGATTTAATTTGTTCGTTTCTGTGCTTAATTACAAAAAAGGACTTAATCGCGTAAAACGCAAAAGTTGCATGCTAATTGTTAAAGTGTCTATTTGGCTTGGCTTTCTAAAGCAAAGGTCCTTATGTTGTTATTAAACCATTGAAAGCATGAGTGGACTATTATTGCCTTATTATAATGGTTTATTAATGGTTTAATAAAAGGGGCAAAATTGGTATTTAGTATTTTATGTTAATTAAAGTAAACAAAATGCATGAAATTAGCCATTTCCCATGTGTTCTTGCTAAAAATTCCAAGAAAAAGAGCCTTAGGGTTTCGACACTTGCAAGCATTAATTAGGTATGTGTTTTTGATCGATTTTTGATAATTTTTACATTTCTGTGATCGTTGCTTTGTGTTCTTCAAAGCCCATGTCTGAATTTCTATTTCTGTTAAAGATTTCATGAAATGCTATTATTGATATCATGAGTTTTGTGATGTTTTTGGATGAATAATGAAAGCTTGGTAGATGATTTATAAGTTTTGTCTTTGAATTTTTGATGAAATAGAGCTATTTCGGCTAATTTGTGAAAATGAGGTTTTGAAGGACTAAATTGTAAATTAAATATGTTATTTGGGCTTGTATGGAATCTTGTATATTTGGCTAAACTATATTCTTGGTGAATTTTGCATTTTTGTGATTTTGTGATAAATGGACTAAATTGTCAAAGTCTGAAATTGTAAGGGCTAAAATGTAAAGTGCCTTAAATGTATCTATATGGATTAAATTGAATGAAATGAATGATTGAATTTGCATTGTATTAGATCAAGAACAAAGAAAATCAGACTTAGATCAAGGGAAGTCCAAAATAGTTGAATAGTCGACTCGTTTCGTCCGAAATCTGTATGAGGTAAGTCAAACTACAATTACGTGTTAAATTGACTAAATCCTGCGTATATAAACTGTAATCTGTATTAGACAGCCTTGAGAGCCTGATGAATAAACTCCGATAACATGTTGGTGTCCGGAAAGCTCTGTATGTTCCTGAAAGAATGTTGACATTGATCTGAGATATCGTGTAAGACCGTGTTTGGGACATAGGCCTCGATTTGAGATTTCGTGTAAGACCCTGTTTGGGACAGAGGCCTCGATAATGAATTACATGTAAGACCACGTCTGGGGCGTCGGCATTGTACCTGTCTGTGAATATCTATTTCGTTTCTAAATTGTCTGATGATAAAGTGTGAGATATGGAAATAAATATATGGAATGTATAATTCATACAGGTACATTTGTATCGTACTAGATTCCTGAATAGAAAAGACTTTGTTTCTGTGAAATAATGAAATACTCCATGAGACGGTTGTGAATTCTGGCTATTGACTTTTACTTATATGCTATATTAGTTTGGGAATTTGTATTTGGCTTACTAAGCTCTTTGTAGCTTACTCTGTGTGATTTCTGTCTATTTTACAGTTATCGTAGCTACTGAAGGCTCGGGATAGTCGAGGATTATCACCACACTGTTAAACTTATTTTGGTACTTTTGAAAGTGTAATTATTTTAAGTATGGCATGTATAGGCTAGAATGTTTAAGTATGTAAGCCTGATATGTATATATGTTATGCCATGTGAATTGGCTAGCAAATGATAAGTTTGTGCATAGTTTTGGTGTACGTTTGTAATGTGCTATGTTCTAATGTGATTTGGTCATCTTTAAGCATGGAATTGGTTGAAAATTTTGGTATGAATGTTGTATATTATTACTTGTAGGATTAGACCCAAAAGGGGTGGCAAATTGGCTTAAACCAAGCCTGCTTTGTGCCACACGGTCAGGGAACACGGGCGTGCCCTATGGCCGTGGGCTTAAGTTAGTAGCTAACTAAGTACCACACGGTCATGGCACACGGTTCTGTTTGTTGGCAGTGTGAAAAAGTTAGTATAGGAACTCTTTTTGGCACGGTTGGATCACATGGAAGTGTCTGGTGCCTGTGTCTGTCACACGGCCTAGTCACACAGGCGTGTGACTTTAACAGTTTTGAAAGATTTGGATAAGTTATGAAAATTCTGAATGTGTTCAGTTTAGTTCTGACCTTTTTTAAATGTATATTTTAGGTCATTATAGACCATCCTATTGAATAAATTGTTGATGAATACCTATGTATAATGTTGTATAATATCTGTGATTCTGTATTGTTCTGAAATGTTCTGTCTATCCGATGATGCCCCTTACCTATTCCGGCGATGGTTATAGGATAGGGGTGTTACAATGTGCTTACTTGTATGCTATGATGAAAAATTGATACATGCTTGAAATGATGAAAAATAGGTTTAGTCCCGATTGAATATTGAATTTCGATGAATATATATGCTTTCCCTAAACTAATAAGGTCCTATATTTATTGCGGATGGGATTTAGCTCAGACGAGTAATCCCAATGACCTTGTTATAAAAAGAATTTAGTCCGGACAGGTAATCCGAATATAATACCTCTTGAGCACACGTTATGATTAGGCTATAGCCTGGACTGGTAACCCTAATTAAGCTCTTGTGAGCATACCCTATATAAAGGATTTAGCCTGGACTGGTAATCATGTTATACGACATGTGGCTTGTGAATGTGTTCCTTGGTTAAAATACCCTAAGTGGTACCCTCAATAAAAATTGACAGATTAAAGAATCGTACACCTCGAGTGTACTACCTGAGCCTTCATCAGAATTTTAATAATTCAATGGACATATAACTCTTGACTTGGCTTGAAAATCTTGAGATAAAATGATAATGACTTGAAAGAATATTGCTTGATGAGCTCATCTATGTTCACCTGATTTATATAAATAGTTGGTGACTAACCTATTTGATGAAACGTATGTGATTAGGCCATTTAGCCAAATGGGTGGAAACATAACATAGTATGCCTAGATTTTAATAATCAAGATTTGTAAGTTTAGTTTCTGTTATACGAACTTACTAAGCATGTAATGCTTACTCCTTTTATTTTTCCCCTATTTTATAGTACTCGGAAGCTCGTGAAGGTTGGAAGATCGTGGAGCATCACCACACTATCAACAAGCATTTTGGATATATTTAGTGTAATCATTTTGGTATAATGGCATGTATAGGGAAACTTGGCCAATAGTGGCTTGAAATTTCATTTTGTAACCTAACCATTGGAATGGCTAGTAGTGGTTCATTTTGGATATGATGTAGTAAACTATTATGGTGTATATATATCCACATGTGTTATGCTAAGTTCATGTAACCCAATGTTGTGAATGTCTAAGTTAAGTTAAGGTGAGTTTGAAACCATGTATGCATGAAGTGGTATGCCTTGATGAATGATGGATTTGTTCAATTGGAATGCTTGAATTGGTTGGTATTGGTTGTGAGTTTCAAGCGCAGGTTTTTGGGTGAGAAATGAAGCTAGGAAATGGCTTCATTTTGTCCACACGAGCATGTGTCTAGACAGTGTGTGACACACGGCTTGGTAACACGGGCATATGGTCCCCTGCACCCTAATTTTGAGAAACAGAATACTCAGAATTGAGTACACGGGCAGAGACATGGGCGTGTGTCTCAGTTATGTGTGTCACACGGCCTAGAACATGGGCGTGTGTCTTGGCCGTGTGAAACCTGCACCTAATTCAAATTAAATTAATTAACCATACGGCCTCTAACACGGGCGTGTGGCATGGCCTTTTGTGCAAGTCAGAGAGTTACACAAGGTCGAACACAGCCTCTAACACGGGTGTGTCCCAGGGTAACACAGGCATGTCCCATAAACCATACGGACGTGTGAGCCCTGCACCCTAAAAAAATTTTGTAATTTCATAAAAAATTCTTAGAGGTCCCAATTAAGTCCCGATTCGATTCTAATGCTCGTATTGGACCTTGAGGGTCCATTTAAGGGACGTTATGAATAATCTCGGTTAATGATTAGTGATTTGCATGAATTAATTGAAAAATGTTCTGAATGTTCTGGTAATGCTTTGAAACCCTATTTTGGCGACAGGTACGGGTTAGGGGTGTTACATTTAATGGTATCAGAGCTACAGTTTAGTCGATTCTCAGATTTAACATAGCAGACATGAATTTAGCTATACATGCCATTATATAAATTGTGATAGTGTGATGACTCCTAATCATTTTAAATGTGTTTTTCATATAGTAATGTCAACCACCCAAGCTAGAGCTGAATCCGAGGAAGCTGAGAGCAATGCTTCAGCTTCAGTTCAAAGAGTCGCCTTTGCATTTGATAGTGAAAGACCCATGTCTGAGGGCCAAAGTGAGGAGGCAAAACAAGCCTTCTTTCAAATAATGAACGAATGGTTTACAAAATACTTGAGAACAAACCCCGCTGTACAACCACCTTCCCCACTTGCTCCTCAACCGGTTTCTAAGGTACCACAAGGTGCTGAACCTATTAGAATTGGTAAGCCTCCGATAGATAAAATTCGGAGACATGGGGCAGAAGAATTTAGGGCTACTACAGATGATGATCCGGAAAGGGCTGAGTTCTGGCTTGAAAACACTATCCATGTTTTTGATGAACTGTCCTACACACCTGCCGAGTGCTTGAAATGTACAATGTCCTTACTAAAAGATAAGGCTTACCATTAGTGGAATACCATAACTTCAGTTGTACCGAGAGAAAATATTACATGAGAATTCTTCCATACTGAATTCAGAAAGAAATATGTTATTCAAAGTTTCATGGATCAGAAAAAGAAAGAATTTTTGGAACTCAAGCAGGGAAACATGACTGTATCTGAATATGAACAGGAATTTGTTTGACTGAGTAAGTATGCCAGAGAATGAGTTTTAACCGAGGCTAAAATGTGTAAATGTTTTAAAGAAAGCCTGAATGAAGATATCAAGTTGTTGATTGGGATTCTCGAGATAAGGGAATTTACGGCATTAGCTGACCAAACACACAAAGCCGAGGAACTGAGTAAAGAAAAGAAACAAGCCGAAAAAGAGTCTCAGATTTCTAAAAAAAGAGTTATGAGTAAGTCACAATCATTTTCTTCTAAGAAATTAAAGAAGTATTATGATCGTGTGACCACTTCTACGGGATACTCTGGAAGAGAACGGGGCTCTCAACGATCTAACTTTAACTCCATTTGTGACCAGTTTGGGTAGTGTCGATAATCCCAAATTGAAATGTAAACATTGCAACAAGTTTCATCATGGGGAATGTTGGTCTAGAAGTGAAGCTTGTTTCAGATGTGGTTCACTTGACCATTTTCTCAGGGATTGTCCCGAAAGAGTTGAAAAAGAGATAGTACCAGCTCTAAATCTGAGTAATCCTGTCGCAAGAGGTAGACCACCCTATTATCCCGGTAATGCTAGTGGTAGTCGAGGTACTACCAAGGATACCACAGTTAGATCTGAGGCACGAGCACTTGCGAGGACATCTACTATTCGTGCTAGAGAAGATTCCTCTGCGCCAGACGTCATTACTGGTACATTTTCTCTACTTAATACTGATATTACTGCATTGATTGACCCTAGTTGTATGAACCTATTGTCTGTTAAAAATTTATCTGTTGAATTCACTGAATTTGTGGTTAAAGTTTCAAACCCCCTGGGCCAGTGTGTTATGGTGGACAAAGTTTGTAAGAACTTTCCGTTGGTGGTAAAAGGTTATTGTTTTTCAGCTGACTTTATGTTATTGCCATTTGATGAATTTGATGTGATCTTGGGAATGGAATATGATGCAATGATAAACTGTAAGCAGAAATATATTGTATTGAAGAGTCAGAATGGTGAATTGCTTCGTGTTGAATCTAATAAACAGGATGGATTACCTAATGTGATTTCAGCAATATTAGCACAGAAATATGTCAGAAAGGGGTATGATGTTTATCTTGCATATATGATGGATACTAAAGTATCTGAGTCAAAGATCCAGTCAGTGTCAGTAGGATGTGAACTGCCTGATGTATTCCCAAAAGAATTGCCTGGTTTACCACCGGATAGAGAAGTAGAATTCTTCATAGACCTTGTTCTAGGAACAACACCGATATCTATAGCACCTCACAGAATGACTCCTACTGAGTTGAAATAGCTGAAAGTACAGTTGCAGGAATTGATAGACAGAGGTTTTGCTTGACCTAGTTACTCACCTTGGGGTGGGTCGGTTTTATTTGTAAAGAAGAAAGATGGATCGTTGAGGCTGTGTACTGATTACAGACAACTCAATAAAATTACAATAAAGAACAAGTATCCATTACCCCGAATCGATTACTTGTTTGACCAGTAAAGTGTGCTACTGTATTTTTGAAGATTGATCTCCGTTCTGGTTATTATGAACTACGGGTAATAGAATCGGATGTGCCAAAGACAGCTTTTAAAACCAAATATGGACACCATGAGTTTCTTGTGATGCCATTTGGCTTGACAAATGCACCTACAGTGTTTATGGATTTGATGAACAGAATATGACAAATGCCCGTATTTGGACAAGTTTATGGTGGTATTTATAGATGATATTTTGGTTTACTCTTGAGATGAAAGTGAACATGCTGAACATTTGAGAATAGTGTTACAAAACCTACGAGAGAAAAAATTGTACGCCAAATTCAGTAAATATAAATTTTGGCTATGGGAAGTTAGTTTCCTTGGGCATGTAGTATCCGCTGAAGGTGTCTGAGTAGGCCCGAATAAAATTTCAACCATTGTAAATTGGAAACCACCGAAGAATGTCTTTGAAGTCCAAAGTTTTCTGGGACTAGCTGGTTACTATCGGAGATTTGTAAAAAAAAATTTCAATGATAGCTTCTCCGATGACTTGTTTGCTACAAAAAGATGTAAAATTTGAGTGGATTGATAAATGTCAGCAGAGCTTTGATAGATTAAAGGCTTTATTGATAGAAGCACTTGTGTTAGTCTAGCCTGAATCGGATAAGGAATTTATAGTTTACAGTAATGCGACATTAAATGGTTTAGGTTATGTTTTGATGCAAGATGGAAAGGTAGCAGCCTATGTTTCATGACAACTAAAGCCACACGAAAAGAATTACCCGACACATGATCTTGAATTGGCAGTCATAGTGTTTGCATTGAAAATCTGGCGACATTACTTGTTTGGTGAAAAATGTCACATATACACTGATCATAAAAGTCTGAAATATTTGATCTCTCAGAAAGATTTGAATTTGAGACAGCGCAAATGGCTTGAATTGCTGAAAGATTATGATCTTGTTATTGACTACCATCCGAGGAAAACTAATGTAGTGGCAGATGCTTTGAGAAGAAAATCTCTATATGCTCTGCAAACAGTGAACACTCGATTACCGTTGTCTGATGATGGTTCAATCATAGCTGAGTTAAAAGCTAGACCAATTTTTTTACACCAAATTTCTGAAGCTCAAAAAAGTGACAGCAAGTTGCAAGCAAGACGGCTATAGAGTGAATCGACTCCTGATTCAGAATTTCAGATTGGGACTGATGGTTGTGTAACAACCCGATTTTGGGTCTAGTCAAAATAGTGGTTTTGGGATCACAAATCCAACACAGAAAAATTTGGTTTTCTAATGTTTTTATGGTCTACAATTTTATGGAATGATTATGTGAAATTTTCGTTTGAAAATTTTGACGTTTGAGCACTCAATTTAGTTAAAAGGACTAAATTACAAAAAGTGCAGAACTTGAGTTCTATATGCTAGAGGTGTCTAATTGTTATGAAATTTTAAATTAAAGGTCCTTAGATGGTAATTAGACCATTTGTTAAGTTAGTGGACAAAAATGGACATGAGGTAAGAGAAATTTTATTTTTTAAGAAAAGGGCATTTTGGTCATTAAGTAATTAAATGAATAAAAAGCCAAAGTTTGTTCATCTTCCTCCCATAGCCAAAAATTAGAAGGGGAAGCCATAGTTAGGGTTTGGCCACTTCTAAGCTCGATTGTAAGTCCGTTCTTGCCCCATTTTTAATGTTATTTTTACATTTTTGAAGTCGTTGTAACTCGATCTACCTATTTCTAGCACTAATTTGAGGTATGATTAAGGTCTATGGTTTTACCCAAGTTAGAAATGTGTGTATTTTTATGGCTGATGATAGAAAATGCATGTTTGTTGTTAGAAAAATGACTTTTGTTAAGTGATTTTCTATAAAAATGTCAAAAAAGACCTATTTGCAAAAGTTATAAAATAAGTAGTAAAAGTGTGATTAAGTGGAAAATGTGGGCTGGTATAAGTTTGATAAAATTCGGCTAGGCTTGGGTAATGAAGAAATTTGATGAAAATCATTTTACGAGCCTAGGGACTAAATTGTAAAAATGTGAAGTGTTAGGGGCAAAAATGTAATTTTGCCATAATTTGATTTTTGGACTAAATTGAACAATGTGTGTATTAAATAAGTTAAATTTATTATTATAGATCAAGAAAAATGAGGTTCAGACCTAGATCAGGGGAGAAACAAAGTGTTTGACGATTAGGTCAAATTCCACTATTTTTGTACCGAGGTAAGTTCGTATGTAAATAATGCATTGTTATATTTATGTTTTAAATGCTCTAATATTGTATGAATCGTGATTTACTCTTGGATGTATTCGACAAAGTTTCGACAAGCGAGAATTTTCGGTTGAGCCCTAGGAATAGAATAGGATACGAGTGACATGTCACTAGGAACCCATGTGTCTATGTGATCCGGGTGCTGGTCTCGTACATCCGACCAGTGGTTGGGTAGTCCGACATGAGTTACGGATACCTGACAGCTTGTGTGAGTAGCACTGAGTAGCTACATCTTAACTAACAGCTTGTGTGAGCAGGCCTGTGAATAGCTTGTATAAGCAATTTATATGATGATGTCTTTCATGAATGTGGAAACTTGCATGATTTGAGTTGATGAGTATGTGATGTTTGTGTATGATAGATGGTAGTATGTGAATGATGTCTTGATTGTGGCTAATTTGGTTGTGTATAAATGCTTGAATTGGTGCTATGTTGTGTTATGTAGGTGTGTGCATCAAAGGGTGGTAAAATGGCTTGGTAAATAGCCTTATTTTTATCCATACGGGTAGACACACAGGCGTGTGTCTAGGCCGTGTGTGACGCACGGTTTGCCCCATGGACTTGTGTTTAGGCCGTGTGCCTTCTGCACCCTAATTTTTGCAAAATAGAATACTCAGAATTGAGCACACGGGCAGAGACACAGACGTGTGTCTCAGCCGTGTGAATGACACGGCCTCAGGCACGGGTGTGTGTCTTGGGCGTGTAAAGTCTGCACCTATTTTATGAAAAATCATAATTATTAAATTGACCACACGGCCTAGCATACAGGCATGTGACTTGGCCGTGTGTCTTCAATTTGTTCTTGGGTGACAAACAAAGAGTTACACGGGTTCGGGACACGAGCGTGTGTGACCACACGGCCTGCCCACACAGGCGTGTCCCCTATCAATACGGGCGGTGACCCCTGTTTAGTGGAAAAATTTTCTAAGTGTTGTAAAATTTTCTAAAGTTCTCAGTTTAGTCCCGGACCGCCTCCAAAGTATGTTTTGGGCCTCGTAGGCTCGTAATAGGGACATTGTGATTGAATGTGAATGGTATTAATTTGGACGAAAATTTATGGCTCGAAATTGTATGTTTGCCTATGTTTAATTCTGGTAATGCTTCGTACCCTATTCTGACGTCGAATACAGGTAAGGGGTGTTACATTTAATGGTATCAGAGCTACGATTTAGTTGATTCTCAATGTAGTATAGCGTGTGTAAGAGTCTAGCTATACATGCTATATATGAACTGTGATAGTGTAATGACTCCTAACAATTTTAAACTGTGTTTTGATATTGTAAATGGATCCCGACCGAGCTGTACTGATGATGTAGAAAGTAATGCGTCGGCTCCCGCTCAAGGTACGACATCATCTAAAAATAGACCTCCCACGGTCAGTCAAGGAGGAGGGGCTAGAGAAGACTTCCTTCATATGATGAACGAGTGGTATTCGGAGATTGTTTGAACAAATCTGAATGCTCAACATCCTCCACCCCCTCCTTATCCTCAATCGATTCCCGTAGTTCCTCAAGATGTGGATTTGGTAAGACAGAATAAGCCTTCGGTTGATAAAATTCAAAAGCAAGGGGCTGAGGAATTCAGGGCTAATGTAGATGATGACCCCGAGAGAGCCGAGTTCTGGCTTGAGAATACTATCAGGGTATTTGATGAATTATCATGTACACTAAAAGAATGTTTAAAATGTGCCATATCATTATTGAGGGACACAACATATCACTGGTGGAAAACACTAGTATCTGTGGTACCGAGAGAGAGAGTTACATGGGAGTTCTTTCAAGAGGAATTCCGAAAGAAATATATCAGCCAGCGGTTCATCAATTAGAAACGTAAAGAATTTCTTGAGCTGAAACAGGGCCGAATGTTAGTGACAGAATATGAGCTAGAATTCGTCAGGCTCAGTAAGTACACCAGAGAGTGTGTTTCCTCCGAGGTTATTATGTGTAAAAGGGTCGAAGATGGGCGGAATGAGGATATCCAACTGTTAGTTGGAATTTTGGAACTAAAGGAATTTGTTGTATTGGTTGAAAGAGCTTGCAAAGCCGAATAACTAAGCAAAGAGAAAAGAAAAGCCGAGAGTGAGGCTAGAGATGCAAGAAAAAGGCCGATAAGTAAGCCATTTCAAACTCAGTCAAAAAAATCTAGAGAAATGAATTCTTGTTCGAATGTATTAGCTGGGTATTCGCACTAAGACTGCGGGAAAAAATATTCGAGTTTTAAATCTCAGGCTACTTCAATGGAAAGTATGGGCAATGTTAAGTCTAACAGACCTGAATGTCAGCATTGTGGAAGAAGACATCCCGGTGAGTGTAGGATGAATGATTGAGCTTGTTTCAAGTGTGGTTCTTAAGAGCATTTTATCTGAGATTGCCCTGAGATGGATGAGAAAGAACAATTTCAGAGTGTAAGGCCGAGTAATACTACCAATAGAGGTAGGCCACCGAGAAATACCAAGAATGGAACTAACAGTAAAGGTGTGACAAAAGATACGGTCGTGAGATCTGAGGCCAGGGCACCTGTTAGAGCGAATGCTATTCGTGCTTGTGAGGATGCGTCATCTCCCGATGTGACTACTGGTACATTTTCTCTTTATGATACTAATGTTATTGCATTGATTGATCCTGGATCGACTCATTCTTATGTTTGTGTGATTTGGTATCTAGTAAGAGTTTGCCAGTTGAGTCTATTGAATTTGTGATTAAAGTGTCAAACACCTAAGGAAAATATGTGAGTTTGCAAGAATTGTCCTTTGATGATTCGAGGTCACTGTTTTCCTACTGACTTAATGTTGTTGCCATTTGATGAATTCGATGTTATTTTGGGTATGGACTGGTTGACATTGCATGATGCCATAGTAAATTGTAGACAAAAAACTATTGAATTGAAATGCGAAAATGGTGAGGTTCTTTGGGTTGAAACCGATGAATCAAGTGAATTACCTATTGTGGTTTCGTCTATGTCTGCTCAGAGGTATATAAGGAAAGGTTGTGAAGTTTATCTTGCTTATGTGTTGAATACAAAGATGTCTGAATTGAAAATTGAATCAGTGTTGATAGTTTGTGAATATCCGGATGTGTTTCCGGAAGAGCTGCCAGGGCTACCATCGGTTAGAGAAGTGGAGTTTGCTATTGATTTAGTACCCAGAACTACACCGATATCGATTGTTCTTGAAATGTATTCAACTTCTTCAACACCTAAGCCTAGCCGAACCATTTTCATACTCATACCAGCCCACATTTTCCACTTAATCACACTTTTACTACTCATTTTATAACTTTTACAAATAAGTTCTTTTTGACATTTTTACCAAAAATCACTTAGCAAAAGTTGTTTATCTTACACCTAACATACATTTTCTACCATTAAACATCAAAATACATGCATGTCTAACATGGGTAAAATTTTAGACTTTGACAATACTTCAAAATAGTCCTTGGAAAAGATAGATTAGGTTACATAGATCTCAAAAACATAAAAATCATTAAAAATGGGGCTAGAACGAACTTACAATCGAGCTTGAAAGCTTGGCAAACCTAGCTATGCCTTCTCTTGTGATTTTCGGCCATGGAAGGATGAAATTGAGAAGATGACATCTTTTATGTGTTTAATTTTGTCTTTATTACCGAAATGACCAAAATGCCCTTAATGCCAAACTTTGAAATTGTAACAGCCCGTTTTTAGTCAAACCAGAACAATAGTTTTGGGACCACAAATTTGATGTCAAAATATTTATTTTATTATTATTTTAATGTTTATAGTATGATTTAATGATTGTGTGAAAGTTTTGTTAAGAAATTTTATTGGTTGAATGGTCAATTTGATAAAAAGGATTAAATCGCGCAATATGCAAAAGTGTCGTTCTATTAGCTAAAGGTGTTTAATAGCTATAGAACCTTAAAATTAAGGTCCTTAAGTGGTAAATAGACCATTAGTATGATAGTGGATGATAGTGGCATGGCATTTGGTGTAATTATTAAATGTTTTAAAGGTTAAATAAGTAAATTGATTATTAATGGTTAATTAAATTTAAAGAAAGCCAATTCTATCATCTTTTAGCATCTTCAACCGATTCTTCTTGTGAAAATGGGGTTAGAGATTCGGCAACTACAATCTTAGCATTTAGGTATGTATTTTGTCTAACTTTTAATGATTTTTACGTTTTTGAGATCATTGCTACATATTCTAGCTAGCCCGTACCTTAAATTTTAAAACTGTTAAAGAATTATCATGTTTCTATTGTTGAATGCTTGAGTAATTTGATGATTTATGTTAGATTTGGAAGGTTTAATGTTAGATTAATAGCTTTTGTAAAGTGATTTTTGACAAAAATGTCAAAAAGGGATTAAATTGAGAAAATGTGAAATGTGGTGGTTAAAAGTGTGAATAAGTTGAAAATATGGGCTACTAGTAACATGTAGTAAATTCGGCTAACATGGGTTTGTACTAAATTGCATGAATTTGCAATTTTATGTGATAAGGACCAAATTGTAAAAATGTAAAAGTTCAGGGGCAAATGTGTAAAATAGCTCTAATGTATATTTTGGATTGAATTGAATAAATATTTGATTAAATGAGTTAATTTTGAATATATATTTAGATCAAGAAAAACGGAATTAGGATTAGGATCGAGGAAAAACGAAAGTTGTCGTTTTAATATTTGAGGTAAGTTCGTATGTAATAAACATTGTTATAATTATGCTTTTAATGCTTTGATATTGCATAAATTGTATATATGGGACTACAGTCATGTTTGACGACAAATCAGCTATATGTGGCACTTAGTGTACGATTCAACATAGCTTCGGCTATATATGGCACTTAGTGTGCGAGACCAAGATAGCTTCGGCTATGTAAGGCACTTAGTGTCTGAGATTATAATAGCTTCGGCTATGTATATGCACTTAGTGTGCGAGATATTGAGTATTCGACAGTATTCCAAAAAGGAATGAGTTCGTTATGAAATTGTACAGGTATGTACATGTAAAGTATGAGATTCAAATAGAGCAAGTCACGAATTTGCATATAAGCATATATTAAGTATATGGAAGGTTTTTTGCTATCATGAATTTTATGTTAATATGTTTAAATTGATTAATGGTGTATGTGTGTTTTTTTAAAATTTGTATCATACGAGCTTACTAAGCTGTAAAGCTTACTTTGTTTATTTTTCATGTCTTATAGTGATTTCAATGCTAACTCGAATTCGGGAATCATCAGAGACTATGTCACACTATCCAACCATCACTTTGGTACTTTTGAGCTTATGGTTTGGTCATATGGCATGTATAGGATATTATTCATGTTGGTTATGTTTTGGCTTGTATATTTATATAGCCATGAGACTTGGCTTGTTTGGTATGTTTGAATCAAGTGTAGGTATGTATAAATATATGGTTTATGTTGTGAGTTCATGTAAAAGTATTTGAGTCCATGGATGAATATGTGAATGATATATATTATGAGGTTTGTGGAATTGGTATCATGCTTGTGAATTGGTACAAAATGATGTGTGTTTGGTAAATGTTTAGCTAGTTGATTGGTATATGTGTTTAGATATGTTTTGATTAAAAAAAACATAAGTTATAAGCATGTTGGTTATTAATGTTGGAAATGGTATGAAATTTTTCTTGTTTGTGGCTAAAATATATGTTCAATTATGCTATATTGTGCTACCATTAGGATTGTTAGGTACATGAAGTTGTAGGTGGCAAATTGGCTTGGTAAATAGCCTATTTTTGTCCACACGGGCGTGCGTCTCAGCCGTGTGTGACACACGGTCATGTTGTACGGCCGTGTGTTCCCTGGTGTGGAAATTGAAATAAAGTCAATATGCTCCACATGGTCTCACACACGGGCGTGTGATCAGCCGTGTGGTACAAGTCAGTATACCCTTATTTTGCACACAACTTAGCACACAGGCGTGTGACTTGGCCGTGTTACATAAGTCAGTATACCCTATAGGTTTTGCATGACCTAGCACATGACCTGGCACACGGGCGTGTGTGGCCACTTCGAAGGGCACACGGGCTAACACACAGGCGTGTGGTTGGCCGTGTGACCTAAGTCAGTAACCTCACTTATTTGGACACGGGGTAGAACACGGGCTGGGACACGGCCATGTGCTCCCATTTTGAATGTTCACACAGCCTGTGACACGGATGTGTTTGATAGCCGTGTGAGACACAGCCTGGCCACACGGGCATGTGTCCCCTGTTTTGAGAAAAATTTTATTAAGTGTTGAAAAATTTCTCGAGTAACCGATTTAATACCTAACCACTTACAATGCATGATTAAGGCCTCGTAGGCTCGTATAAAGGATAAATTGACTGAGTTTGAATGATGAATGTATAAAATTGTGAAAAGTTTTTGAAATTGAGTTGTAAGTTTGGTAATGCTCCGTAACCCTATTCCGGCGTTGAATATGGGTGAGGGGTGTTACAAAAATTTTACCCTACCATGTCCATTTTTGTCCAACTTAAAGTATAATGGTCTAATTACCATTTAAGAACCTCCAATTTAAAATTTCATAGCAATTAGACACCTCTAGCTTCTAGAACATACATTTTACACCTATTAAATTTAGTCCTCTTAGTCAAATTAGACACCTTGTCGATAAAATTTCTTAACAAAATTTTCACACAATCATTCAATCATACTGTAGACCTTAAAACAATATCATAATAAATATTTCTACATCAGATTCGTGGTCTCGAAACCACTGTTCTAATTTGATCTTAAAATGGGCTATTACAACTCTCCCCCCTTTATGGATTTTCGTCCCCGAAAATCTTACTAGGAAATAGGTTTGGGTACTGTTTTCTCATAGCTTCCTCAGGTTCCCACGTAGCCTCTTCAACCCAATGTCGCCTGTAAATCTATCTCTCACTAAGCTCAGTCTAGTACAACAGAGTTCAACACTTGCGGCTGTAAAATGCCTTATACGTTGCCATCTTTATACTCGACTTAAAATTGTTGTTATAAGAAAATTCGACTAAAACTAGATATTTTTCCCAACTACCTTCGAACTCTAAAACACAACAGCGAAGCATATCTTTAAGAATCTGAATTGTTTTTTCAGATTAACCGTCTGTTTACGGATAAAATGCAATACTAAAGTTCAACTTCGTACCCAAAGCTTCTTGCAACTTCTTCCAAAATTGTGAAGTAAATCTCGGATCTCTATCCGAAATAATGGAAATAGGCACTCCGTGCAATCTAACAATTTCAGCAATGTACAATTCAGCTAGCTTATCATGTGAATAGTCGATACGTACCGGAATAAAATGAGCTAATTTTGTCAATCGGTCAACAACAACCCAGATGGCATCTTTCTTTTTTGGAGTCAAAGGCAAACCCCTTACGAAGTCCATCGTAATCCTATCCCATTTCCACTCGGGCACCATCACTGGCTAAAGTAAACTTGAAGGCACTTGGTGTTCGGCTTTTACTTGTTTACAAATTAAACATCTCGAGACAAACTCCAAAATATCTCGTTTCATACCTGACCACCAATACAATTTCTTCAAATCATTATACATTTTCGTACTACCCGGATGAACTGATAAACAACCACTGTGTGCTTCATGTAAAATTTTCTGAATAAGTTCATTTTTTGGTACACATACTCCATCTCAGAACATCAAACAATCACCCGAACCGATTCGAAAGTCTAAATCACTACCCAATTCACACTAAGCTTTTTTGGCTTGCAATTCACTATCATTTTTCTAAGCTTCACAAATTTGCCGAAGAAATATCGGTCTAGCTCTCATCTTAGACAAAATTGAACCATCATCAGGAAAAGTCGGTTTCGTATTCATAGCTCTCAAAGAAAACAGGGACTTTCTACTCAAGGCATCTGCGACTACATTCGCCTTTCCCGGATGATAGTCAATCACTAATTCATAATCTTTCAGTAACTCGAGCCATCTCCATTATCACAAGTTCAAATCCTTTTGAGTCATTAAATTGTTTAAGCTCTTGTGGTCAGTAAAGATATGGCATTTCTCACCGTACAAATGATGACGCCAAATTTTTAAGGCAAAAACAACGGCGGCTAATTCCAAATCATGCATCGAATAATTCTTCTCATGCGGTTTCAACTGTCTCGAGGCATAAGCTATCACTTTGCTAACATTTTTCGGACCATTCAAATTTAACATCTTTTTGCAACAACTTGGTCATATGAGTAGCAATCATCGAAAATCCTTTGACAAAACATCGGTAATAACCGGCTAAACCCAAAAAGCTTCTAACTTCAGATACATTCCTTGGCGGTTTCCAATCAACAATTGCCGAAATCTTGTTTAGATCAACCCGAATACCATTACCTAAAACGATATGTCCCAAAAATCCGACTTCTCGGAGCCAAAACTCATTTTTACTGAATTTAGCAAACAATTTCTTATTTCTCAAAGTCTGCAAAACAATTCTTAAATGTTCGGCATGCTCAGGCTCATCTCGAGAATAAATTAGGATATCATCAATGAATACAACCACTAACTTATCTAAATACGGTCAAAAAATTCTATTCATCAAGTCCATAAAAATGGCAGGAGCATTAGTTAGTCCAAAAGGCATAACAAGAAATTTATAATGCCCATATCTTGTCCTGAAAGTGGTTTTCAGCACATCTTGTAACACCCCTTACCCGTGTCCCACACCAGAACAGGGTACGAGGCATTACCGGACTTAATCGTTCACAACATACAAAAACTGGGCTACAAAATTTTGTTCAAATCAAAACTTTTCATACACATGCATAATGTCCCATACACAGACCTACAAAGCCCTAAAAATGCATTGAAATAGATAGGGACTAAACCAAGAACCTTCGAAAGTTTTGGGAAAACTTAAAAAATTTTCCCATGAAACAGGGTCACACGTCCGTGTGGACATAGGGACACACCCATGTGTCTTTGACACGCCCATGTCTTCAAGCCTTGTAACTCTCTGTTTATGATGTCAGCATGCAAATTGAACCACACAGCCAGGCCACATGCCCGTATCTCCAAGCCGTGTCACTCACATGATTGAGACACACGGCCGTGTCTTAGCCCGTGTGGCCAACACTTAGGCTATTTTTCAAGCCTTTATGTTACCCATAATCTTTTACAGCCTTATGCACATCAAAATCTCAAATTAGGGCATCATTTTAGTGATTAAACACCCTTTATTAAGACATATTCAAAACATTTACATATCCTCTTACATGTAATGCACCTACTCATAAAATACCAAGTCTAGATTCATTAATTCACATTCATAAGGCATGTCATTTTGATGACCACTTTTACCATTATGCTAAGTTACCAACTTATCCCTTGAGTAGTCATATTCAACCATCGTCATGTTGTTTCTATAACATAAAATTGCTACATGGCTATGATCACCTCAAATGGACATAGAGCATACATCCAACACGCATGTCATACCACCAACCATGCATGGCAAACAAACATAATCACCTTATAAACATTAACATGACATGAATAGCCAGGTTTACAAGTCATAATCAATATGAGCCATATCTTATGGCCATATACATATAACTCAATATAAGCCAATACATTTGGCCAAATCACAATAACACATGTCATAAAACTAGATCCCTATACATGCCATAAAACTAGATCCCTATACATGGCACCCACTTGAAATTTCTAATATATGTTTCATTATCCCAAAGGTATTGACTTGATAGTGTGATGCTGCCCCCGATGATCTCCAACCCCGAGCTGACCTGACAACACTAAAGAAATGGAGAGGAGGGAGTAAGCTTAAAGCTTAGTAAGTCCATATGAAAATAATAGGCAATATGCCAACATGTTTCTCAAGGTAATACAACCATAATTACACTTTTACTTATATTTTGGTCATGCTATTTTCTCGAGTCATAGTTACCAAATTATTTATATCTAGAGCTACGGAACTCAAAATTAAGATCCGCTAATTTTCCCTGAAACTAAACTCACATATCTTCTTACCATAAAATTTTTAAAATTTTTGGGTCTAGAAAATAAGTGGAGTTTATTCTTTAAATTTACCCCTTTTATGCTATCTGACAGTTTCGACCCTTCTTTACTAAAAATTAATTTTCCCATAATACTGGACCCGATGATGTTCTTGTATATTTCTCTTGAAAATAGACTCATTAATAATTCTAAGCATATAAATTATAACCAATAACTATCTTTTTACCATTTTCAATGATTTTCTAAAATCAGAATAGGGGATTTCAAAATCATTCTGACTCTGTCTCACAACAATTTAAATATTTCATAATATGAAACTCTTTTGCTTACACCGTTTCTTCTATGTGAAACTAGACTCATTACGATTTAATTTAATATTTTATTCAACCTCTAACTCAATTACCACAATTTTTAGTGGATTTTCAAAGTCGGACTATGGCTACTGTCCAAAACTGTTTTAGTGTAAATTAATGATACTAAGTTTATCCCACCTTATTAATTCATTTTCACCACATTGGTAAAGATACATATTTATACATCATAAGTATAGACCTATAATCATATGGTCATTACAAAACCATTCTCATAAGCATGAATTACCTATTTACATCTTCACCAAATGTGCATCATAAACCAAAATCATTTCTCATGAGCTTGGCATACATACCTGTGTTACTCAACATGCTCATATTCATTCCTTACTAATCGTACAACATTAATTGAGTTCACATCTCATCAATTTCATGTAAGTACCTGTACCACTCACAGCATAGCCATAAGCTCTATCATTGCGACTTAAACCGTAAATTTTTCGTTGAACCATTTGGAACACTATAGGATATTCACTAAGCCTCAAACATAGGGTAAAATGCCGACGCCATGTCCCAGACATGGTCTTACACTGGCTAGCACATCAAAGTCGATGCCATGTCCCAAATAGGTCTTACACTGACTTTCATATATTGAGGCCGATGCTGTGTCTAAGACAGGTCTTACACTGGCTCTCATCTATCGGTGTCGATGCCATGTCCTAGACAGGTCTTACACTGACACACATCAAGCTGACGCCATGTCCCAGACAGGTCTTACACTAGCTTGTATATCTCGAGACTGATGCATGTCCCAGACATGTCTTACACTAGCTCTCATCTCAATGCCGATGCTATGTCCTAGACATGCTCTTACACTGGCTCTCATAATGTGGCCGATGCATGTCCCAGACATGTCTTACACTAGTACACATTACACCCGAATGTCATGGCATGAATATCCAATTTATTCCTAAGGTTCAACCGGGAGTTTATCATGATAAGTCTCATATTACCATACTCATAACTACATACAAGCATTATATGCAAAATCAAGCATTCAATGCATAATAACGATAAAGTTGCAATATTTACGCACAACTTACTCGTTTCAATGGAATATCATATTCCATCAATTTTCCAATGTATTCAAACATTACAAAAACGTTATTAACATTTGGTATCACTTTCTCATACATAACCCCATCAACATATAATTCAATACAAGCATAGCAAAATAGATTTCGAGTGTATTAAAAATAACATGTTTATTTAGTCACGCGGACTTACCTCAAATGCAATTGCGGCTAATTACTCCATTTTAGTCCATAACCTCGTACTTTTCGATTTAAGTCCAAATCTCAATTTTCGTGATCTAACATAATAAAATTCACTCATTTAATCATTACATTAATTAAAACATTCTATAATTCATAATTTGGCAAAATGACCGTTTTGTCCTTAGACTTTACAAAAATTATAATTTTGCCCTTAGGCTCATAAATCGATTTTTATCAAATTTCCTTCTTTACCAAGCCTAGCTGAATTCTTTTTATAACTATAGCAACTCACAATTTCAATTATTTCACACATTTACAACTTATTTTACAACTTTACAAAATAGCCCTTTTTAGGTGTTTTCATGCAAACTTCTTTCACAAAAGTTGTTTACTACACAACCAAGACTCATTTTCTTCCATAAAAAATCAGCAAACAACATAAATGCTCTCATGGAAAAACCCTAGACTTTCAACCATTTTGCAAAATAGTCCCCCTTTAGTTAGCTCATGCTACAAGGGTCCTAAAAACACAAAAATCAACAAAAATGATCATCAAAATCACTTATTTCCAAGGGATGGAAGTTGTTGAAATTTTGAGCTCTCAAAGCCCCTATTTTGCTGGTATTTTCGATAGAGGAAGGAAGAAAGATGAAAAGATGACATCTTTTTTTCTTTTTGTTTTATTTTAATACCAAATAAGCTACCTAATACCCACCAATTTTGACTTTTCAATTTCTTTCTATCTATGGCCGACCAAGTACCCTTTTTAGGGTCTATTTGCACTTTAAACACCCCAAATTTTGGTTCTCTAGCTATTTAACATATTTAGCTAACAAAACAAAACTTTTGCCCTTTATGCGATTTAGTTCTTTTTCGCAATAAAGCATGAAATTGCTAAAATTATTTCACCAAAATTTTCATGCACTCATATAATCATGCTATAACACATAAAATAACATTAAAAATAATTTCTCTAGCCCCGAAATAGTGGTTCTGAAACCACTATTCTGACTAGGCCTAAAATCGGGCTGTTACACATCTGACTCTTTAACTCTCAACTGATAGTAGCCAAATCTCAAATCAATCTTCGAGAATACCGTTGCTCCTTTTAACTGATCAAACAAGTCATCAATCCTCGGTAAAGGATACTTGTTCTTTATAGTCACCTTGTTGAGCTATCGGTAATCGATACAAAGTCTCATAGATCCGTCTTTCTTCTTTACAAATAACATTGGAGCAGCCCAGGGAGAAAAACTCGGTCTCGTAAAACCCTTATCTATCAACTCTTACAACTGAGCTTTCAATTCAGTCGAAGCCATCCTATACGGAGAAATCGATATCGGTGCAGTCCCCAATACCAAATCAATAGAAAACTCCACCTCTCTGACCGGTGGTAACCCTAACAACTCTTCTGGGAACACATCTGAATATTCACAGGCTACTGGCACTGATTCAATTTTCAATTCAGACATTTTTGTATTCAACACATAAGCAAGAAAAGCTTCACAACCTTTCTTTACGTACCTCTGAGTGGATATAGACGAAATCGCAATAGACAATTTACTTGATTCATCGGTTTCAACCCAAAGAACTTTACCATTTTCACATTTCAATTCAATAGTTTTCTGTCTACAATTTACTATGGCATCATGCAGTGCCAACCAGTCTATACCCAAAATAACATCGAATTCGTCAAATGGCAACAACATTAAGCTAGCCGAAAAATAGTGACCTCGAATCATCAAAAGACAATTCTTGCAAACTTTATCAACTAGCACATATTTGCCTAAGGGGTTTGACAATTTAATCACAAACTCAGTAAACTCAACAGGTAAATTCTTACTAGATACCAGATTCGCACAAACATAAGAATGAGTCAATCCTAGATCGATTAATGCAATAACATTAGTATCATAAAGAGAAAATGTACCGATAATCATATCGGGAGATGACGCATCCTCATGAGCACGTATGGCATAAGCTCTAGTAGGTGCTCTATCTTTGAATCTCACAGCTGAATCTTTCGTCACACCTTTACTGCTAGTTCCATTCCTGGTATTTCTCAGTGGCCTACCTCTATTGGTAGTATTACTCGGCCTTGTACTCTGAAAATTTTCTTCGTCAGCCATCTAGGGCAATCTCAGATAAAATGCTCTTAAGAACCACACTTGAAACAAGCTCGGTTATTCATCCTACACTCATCGGGATGTCATCTACCACAATGCTGACATTCAGGTCTGTTAGACCTAACATTACCCACGCTTGCCATTGAAGCAGCTTGAGCTTTAGGACACGAATATTGTTTCTCACGGTCTCTGTATGAATACCCAGCTGAAACATTTGAACGAGAATACATTTATCTGGATTTCTTTCACTAATATTGAAATGACTTACTCATCGGCCTTTTTCTTGCATCTCTAGCCTCACTCTTGGCCTTTCTTTTCTTTTTGCTTAGTTCTTCAGCTTTGCAAGCTCGTTCAACCAATACAACAAATTTTTTTAGTTCTAAGATTCCAACTAACAGACTAATGTCCTTATTCAGCTCATCTTCGAACCTTTTACACATAATAGCCTCGGAGGAAACACACTTTTGGGTACACTTACTGAGCCTGACAAATTCTCGCTCATACTCTGTCACTGACATTCAACCCTGTTTCAACTCAAGAAATTCTTTACGTTTCTGATCGATGAACCGCTGACTAATATATTTCTTTTGGAATTCCTCTTGAAAGAATTCCTATGTAACCCTCTCTCTCGGTACCACAGATACTAGTGTCTTTCACCAGTGATATGATGTGTCCCTCAATAATGATATAACACATTTCAAGCATTCGTCGGGTGTACATTATAACTCATCAAATACCCTGATAGTATTCTTAAGCCAGAACTCGGCTCTCTCCAGGTCATCATCTATATTTGCTCTAAATTCTTCAGCCCCTTGCTTTCAAATCTTATCAACTGGAGGCTTATTCAGTCTTACCAATTCCACACATTGAGGAGTTATGGAATCGTTTGGGGATAAGGAGGGGGTGGAGGATGTTGAGCAGTCAGATTTGTTCAAACAAACTCCGAATACCACTCATTTATCCTATGAAGGAAGACTTCCCTAGCCCCTCATCCCTGACTAACCGTGGGAGCTCTACTTTCAGATGGCACAGCCCCTTGAGCAGGAGTCGGTGTATTACTTTCTACCTCATCAGCTACAGTTTATTCATACACTACGTTAGGAGTCATCGGGATCCATTTACTATTTGAAAACACAGTTTAAAATTGTTAGGAGTCATCACACTATCACAGTTTATTCATGGCATTTATAGGTAGACTCCTACATACACTACGTTACTCCAAGAATCGTCTAAACCATAGCTCTGATACCACTAAATGTAACACCCCTTACTAGTATTCAATGCCAGAACAGGGTACGAGGCATTACCGAACTTATCACACGAACAAACATACAATTTCGGGTTAAAAATTTGCGTTCAAATTAAAATCATTCACATTCAATCATAAAGTCCTTAGCACGGGCGTACGAGGCCCGAAACATGCTTTGGAAGTGGTCTGGGACTAAACCGAGCACTTAGGAAATTTTTACAAAACTTAGAAAATTTTTGCCCTAAACAGGGGTCACCACCCGTCTGGTTTAGGACACACCCATATGGGCAGGACGTGTGGCTACACACGCCCGTGTCCCAACCCCATGTAACTAACTGACTTGTAACCCATGAACAAATTGAGATCACACGGCCAAGTCACACGCCCGTGTGGTAGGCCATGTGGATAATTAATTTTTATAAAATAGGTGTAGACTTCACAAGGCCAAGGCAAACACCTGTGTTCAAGATCGTGTCGTCCACATGGCTAAGACATAAGCCCGTGTCTCTGCCTGTGTACTCAATTCTAAGCATTTTGTTTCTCAAAATTAAGGTGTAGGGGACACACGGCTGAAACACACACCCATAGGGTAGACCGTGTATCACACAAGACGTAGACATACGCCCGTGTATCTACCCGTGTGGACAAAAATAAGGCTATTTACCAAGCCATTTTGCCACCTTTAATGCACACACCTCTACAACATAACATAGCACCAATCCAAGCATATACATACAACCAAACATCCACAACTAAGACATCAACACATCATTCATGAAAGGTATCATTATATGAATATACTTATAACCCATATTAGTCCATTTCCAAAGGCCTTATACAAAATGAACTTCTAACCAATATAAGCAAACACATTTGGCCAAATCAATTATGACACATAACAAAATAACCAAGTCCCCTATATATGCCATAACTCAAAATGTTGATTTCATTAATACCAAAATAATTGTTGATAGTGTGAATGGATCTCTGACAGTCTCTGAACCTGAGCGAGCTTGGTGACACTATAAGACAAGGGAAAGAAAGGGGAGTAAGCTATATAGCTTAGTAAGTTCATATGTAAATAATAAGCATATTAACCATACCTCAATCATACAGTTTATATAAAGTGGGATAACATAAATGTTATTAAAATCTCATAGTCATAACTTGCATCAATTACAACCTTACCACGAGTTCATCACTGACCGAGTTTATTACTTATGAGTTTTACGTATATACCTGTACCAACTCGTAACATAACCACATCTTTTCACATCTTTGGCATTCCTGTTGAACACTTGGAATATTATCGGATACTCGAAAAATCTTGCACATAACTGACACATATGTAGCCAACGCTACCTCATATCTTATAACACATATAAGCTCGCTCTCGAGCTATTCACGGGCCTACTAACACAAGATGTTGGTCAGAACATAGCTACACAGTGCTGCTCACACAAGCTGTCAGGTATCGCAACATATCCTGGAATACCCAGCCACTGGTAGGACATACAAGACCAGCACCCGGATCACATAAACGCATATATACTTGTGTTCCTAGTGACATGTCACTCGTATCCTATTCTACTCCTAAGGTTCAACCGGGATTTCTCGCTTGTTAAAACTTTGTCGAATACGTCCAAAGAGTCAATCACACAATTCATGCAATATTAAATAATTTAAAACATAAATATAACATTGCATTATTTACATACGAACTTACCTCGGTACAAAAATAGTAGAATTGGACCTAACCGTCAAACATTTTATTTTTCTCCCGATTTAGGTCCGAACCTCATTGTTCTTGATCTATAATAACAAATTTAACTCATTTAATACTCACATTATTCAATTTGGCCCAAAAATCATATTATGGCAAAAATTACATTTTTGCCCCTAATGTTTCACAT
The DNA here is from genome assembly GCA_025698475.1 of Gossypium anomalum. Taxonomy (NCBI): domain Eukaryota; kingdom Viridiplantae; phylum Streptophyta; class Magnoliopsida; order Malvales; family Malvaceae; genus Gossypium; species Gossypium anomalum. Next base: position 71,116,039 of record CM046956.1, read on the forward strand.
TTTTATGATTTAGTCCCTAGGCTCATAAAATGAAATGTATTCAACTTCTTCAACACCCAAGCCTAGCCGAACCATTTTCATACTCATGCTAGCCCACATTTTTCACTTAATCACACTTTTACTACTCATTTTATAAATTTTACAAATGAGTATTTTTTGACATTTTTACCGAAAATCACTTAGCAAAAGTTGTTTATCTTACAACTAACATACATTTTCTACCATTAAACATCAAAATACATGCATTTCTAACATGGGTAAAATTTTAGACTTTGACAATACTTTAAAATAGTCCTTGAAAAAGCTAGATTAGGTTACATGGATATCAAAAACATAAAAATCATTAAAAACGGGACTAGAATGGACTTACAATTGAGCTTGAAAGCTTGGAAAACCCTAGTTATGCCTTCTCTTATGATTTTTGGCCATAGGAGGATGAAATTGAGAAGATGACATTTTTTTATGTGTTTAATTTTGTCTTTATTACCCAAATGACTAAAATGCCCTTAATGCCAAACTTTGAAAATTTACCCTACCATGTCCATTTTTGTCCAACTTAAAGTATAATGGTCTAATTACCATTTAAGGACCTCTAAATTAAAATTTCATAGCAATTAGACACCTCTAGCTTCTAGAACATACATTTTACACCTATTACAATTTAGTCCTCTTAGTCAAATTAGACACCTTATTGATAAAATTTCTTAACAAAATGTTCACACAATCATTCAATCATATTGTAGACCTTAAAATAATATCACAATAAATTTTTCTACTTCAGATTCATGGTCTCAAAACCATTGTTCTAATTTGACCCTAAAATAGGTTGTTACAGAGGTCGCTTTCAAACTGTCCCTAATTATCTTCACCTTTTCTTCGGTCTCCCGGATCAAGTCAACTCCATGTATCCTTTTCTCACTTAACTCTATCCAATACAATGGATTTCTACATTTGCGACCGTATAGAGCTTCATACGGTGCCATTTTAATACTGGACTGATAACCATTATTGTAAGCAAATTCAATCAAAGGCAAATATTTTTCCCAGTTACCTCCGAATTCAAGTACACAACACCGAAGCATGTCTTCTAGAATCTGTATCACACGTTTAGATTGTCCATCTGTTTGAGGATGGAATGTACTACTAAAGTGTAAATGAGTGAGTGCCCAGAGCTTCATGCAACTTACTCCAAAATCGAGATGTAAACCGAGGATCTCTATTTGAAATAATGGAGATTGGCACTCCATGTAGCCTTACAATCTCAGAGACATATAATTCAGCCAATCTATCTAATGAAAAATCTGTAAGTACTAGGATAAAGTGTGTCGACTTTGTTAAATGATCGATAATTACCCACACAACATCTTTCTTTTTCGGTAATAAAGGTAATCCCGTTACAAAGTCCATGGTAACTTTTTCCCATTTCCACTCTGGTATTGTAATTGGCTGCAATAATCCTGAAGGTACTTGATGTTCAGCCTTTACTTGTTGACATATCAAGCATTTCGATACAAATTCAAAAATATCCCGTTTTATTCCCGACCACCAGTACATCTTTTTCAAGTCACTATACATCTTATTACTACCAGGATGGATAGACATGTTACCATTACAAGCTTCATTCAAAATATTCTGTATCAGTTCTGAACTTTTCAGTACACATACTCTCTCTCTGAAAAATAAACAACCATCAGTCCCGATCTAAAATTCTGAGTCAGGAGTCGATTCACTTTATATCCGTTTCGCTTGTAATTTATCATCATTTTTCTGAGCTTTAAAGATATGTTGCATAAACGTCGGTCTAATTTGTAACTTAGCTATGAGTGAACCATCATCAGATAAAGACAATTGGGTGCTCAATGCCCGTAAGGCAAACAAGGATTTTTGGCTCAAGGCATTTGCCACTATATTAGCTTTCCTCGGATGGTAATCAATAACAATATCATAATCTTTCAATAATTCCAACCATCTACTTGTCTCAAATTTAGTTCTTTCTGTGTCATTAAATACTTCAGACTTTTGTGATCCATAAAGATGTGACATTTTTCACCAAAAAGATAATGCCGCCATATTTTTAATGCAAAAACAATAGCTGCTAATTCAAGATCGTGTACTGAGTAATTTCTTTTATGTGGTTTTAGCTACCTAGATGCATAAGCCACTACTTTACCATCTTGCATCAATACACATCCTAAACCATTCAACGAGGCACCGCTGTAAACTGTAAATTCCTTACCCATTTCAGGTTGGACTAATACAAGTGCTTCAGTTAATAAAGCTTTTAATCTATCAAAACTCTGCTAGCATTTATCAGTCCACTCGAATTTCACTTATTTTTGCAACAATCGAGTCATCGGAGAAGCTATCATTGAGAACCCTTTAACAAATCTCTGATAGTATCTTGCTAGCCCTAGAAAACTTCTAACTTCTGAAACATTTTTCAGTGGCTTCCAACTTACAATAGCTGAAATTTTGTTCGGCTCTACCCGAATACCCTTTCCAGATGCAACATGTCCAAGGAAACTAACTTCCCGTAGCCAGAATGCACATTTATTGAATTTAACATACAGCTGTTTCTCACGCAAAGTTTGCAAAACAATTCTCAAATGTTCAGCATGCTCATTCACATCCTGAGAGTAAACCAAAATATCATCAATAAAAACAACCACAAACTTGTCCAGGTATGGTCTAAAAATTCTGTTCATTAAATCCATAAATACCGCCAGGGCATTTATTAATCTGAATGGCATCACTAAAAACTCACAATACCCATATCTGGTTCTGAAAGTTGTCTTCTGCACATCTGAATCTTTTACTCATAGCTAATAGTAACCAGATCGTAAATCAATTTTTGAAAATATAGTGACATCTCTTAATTGATCAAACAAGTCATCTATACGAGGCAACGTGTATTTATTCTTGACTATGACTTTATTAAGCTATTTGTAATCGATGCATAATCTCAATAATCCATCTTTCTTCTTTACAAACAATACCGATGCACCCCATGGTGAAAAGCTGGGTCAGGTAAATCCTAATCAACTCTTGCAACTGTACATTCAACTTTTTCAATTCAGCAGGAGCCATTCCATAAGGGGCTATAGATATCAGCGTTGTCCTGGGCACAAGGTCTATGGAAAATTCCACCTCTCTAGCTGGAGGTAAACCAGGTAGTTCTTCTGGAAATACCTCAGGAAACTCACAGACAACCTGCACTAATTGGATTTTTAACTCTAATACTTTGGTATCCAATACAATAGCAAGATAAGCCTCATACTCCTTTTTAATATATCTCTGTGTTGATATTGCTAAAATCACATTAGAGAACCCATCCATTTTCTCAGATTCAACCCAGAGTAACTCATCATTCTGACACTTCAATACAATGTATTTATGTTTACAAATTACCACTGCATCATGTTGGGTTAACCAATCCATTCCCAATTTTACATCAAATTTATCAAAGGGTAACAACATCAAATTAGCCAGAAAACAATAACCCTCTATCATCAATAGACAATTTTTACAAACTTTATCTACCATAACATGCTGACCCAAGGGGTTTGAAACTTTAACCATAAATTTGGTGAATTCAACAATCATATTTTTATTAGATACAAATTTTATACATATATATGAGTGCGTGGAACAAGGATCAATCAAAGAAATAATATCAGTATCAAGTATAAAGAATGTACCAGTGATAACATCTGGTGCCGAAGCATCTTCCCTTGCACATATTGTATAGGTTCTCGCCGGAGCCCGAGCCTTGGATTTAGCTGTTGAATCCTTTGCACTGCTGCGACTACCACCGATATTTCCAGAATACTGTGGTGGTCTACCCCTCAAGACAGGATCACTCGGCTTCGGGGTCTGTTCAATGTCTTTCTCAACCCTTTTCGAACAATCTTTAAGAAAATGGTCGAGAGAACCACACTTGAAGCAAGCCCTACTTCTCATCTGGCACTCGCTAAAATGTAATTTATTACAAACATTGCATTATGGTGTGGGGTTTCCAACACTCCTAACACTGGTGGTTAAGGGAGACGAAGACCTCGGGTTAGTGTGTTAAGAACTTCGTTCCTTTCTCGAATACTCCTTTGAGGTAGCAAAACGCTCATGATAATTCTTTAATTTCTTTGAAGTAGATGATTGCGTCTTACTCATAAATCTTTTTCTCGTGGCCTGAGCTTCCCTTTCTGCTTACCTCTTTTCTTTTCTTAATTCCTCAGCCTTATATGTCCGTTCAACCAACACCATGAATTCTCTTAATTCTAGAATTCCAATTAACAGCTTGATATCTTTGTTTAGCCCTTCTTTAAATCGTCTGCACTTTTTGAATTCAATTTGAACCTATTCACTAGCATACTTGTTCAATCTAACAAATTCTCGTTCATACTCGAACACTGTCATATTCCCCTGTTTGAGCTCTAGAAATTTCTTCTTTTTCTGGTCCAAGAATATCTTACTAATATACTTCTTTTTAAACTCTGTTTGGAAAAATTCCCATATAACATTTTCCCTAGGTACCACAGAAGATACAGTTTTCCACTAATAGGCCGTGTCTTTCAACAAAGATACTGCACATTTCAGACATTCGGCTGGAGTACATGATAACTCATCTAGAACTCGAATGGTATTTTTCAGACAGAACTCTGCCCTCTCTGGATCATCATTGATCGTAGCCCTAAATTCTTCAACCCCATGTTTTCTGATTTTATCTACTTGAGCCTTATCAATTCTAATAGGTCTAGCATCTGTGGCATTTCATCATTTTGTGAATTAGGTGGGGGAGGTCATTGAACAGCGGGATTTGTTCTTATATATTCACTAAACCATTCATCCATCAATTCAAAGAAGGTTGCTTTTGCTGCCTCACTTCGGCCCTTAGATACGGGCCTTCTACCACCACTAGATGCAGCTTCCTCAGTCTCGGCTCTAGCTTGGTTAGAAGACATTACTATATGAAAATACATTTAAAAGTGGTCAAGAGATATCACATTATCATAATTTATAGAATGGCATGTATAGCTAGACTCGTACTCACTAAGTTAGTCCAAGAATTGGCTAAATGTAACACCCTTAACCCTATCCATCGTTGGAACAGGGTTTCAGAGTATTACCAGAACATTCAGAATATTTTTCAATTAATATACGTAAATTACTATTCATTTATTGAGATCATTCATATCGTCCCTTATATGGACCTCCGAGGTCCAAAATGAGTATTAGAATCAAACCGGGACTAAATCGGGAACTCAGGAAACTTTTTGCGAAACTCTAAAAATTTTCCTAGGTGCACGGCTCACATGCCCGTGTGGTCTAGGGAACACCCTTGTGGTCAGGCCGTGTACTACACACGTCCGTGCCCCTAACCTGTGTAACTCTCTAACTTTTAAAACATGAAGAAATTGAAGTCACACGGCCAAGTCACATGCTCGTGTGCTAGGCTGTGTGGCAAATTTTTATTTTCGAAATTTAGGTGTAATTTTCACACGATCATGTAACACGCCCGTGTCCCAGGCCGTGTCAACCACACAGCTGAGACACACGCCTGTGTGTCTAATTTTGAGCATTCTATTTCTCATTTTTAAGATGCAGGAGACACACAGCTGAACCACATGCCCATGGGACAAGCATTGTGTCACACACGGCCAAGACACACGCCTGTGTGTCTACCTATGTGGACAAAATAAGGCCATTTCCTAGCCTCATTTGTCACCCAAAACTTACCATTTTCCTGCACTAAAACTCACAAACATATATCCACCAATACAACATCATATTCACAAGAAATTTGACATCAATCATATAGTATTATCTCATGCATCAATAGATATAAACTTACTCATGTCATAAACTTATATGCTAACACAATTTCATCAAACCAACACATAATAAGCACTTGTGTGATTATCAAAACACCACTTTAAAATAGCCAAACTTAGACCATCATTAGCCACTCCAATGGCTAGGTCACAAAACAACCATTACAAGCCATCATTGGCCAACTAAGCTTATACATGGCATTATACCAAAATGAGATTTCTATTTATACCAAAATGAGATAGTGGATAGTGTGATGACTGCTCCGACCGACTTCCAACCTTCGCGAGCTTTGAGCACTATAAAATAAGGAAAAATAAACGGAGTAAGCATTTTATGCTTAGTAAGTCCGTATAATGGGAAATAAACTTATCGATCTTATTTATTAACATAAGCACACATAAATACATTTCCCATCAATTTTGGGTAAGTTACCTAGACACATACACTTATTCAAACAAGTTAGTCACATAATCTCATATGAATATGAAATAAACATAGATGAGCTCATCACATTACAAACTTTCATTAATTTCACCTTTCCACTCTTCAAGAGTCTTTTTCGTCGAACTATTGAAATCTCGATGGATGGATGTTCGGGTAATATACACATGTGAAAAAGTACCTATTGGGTACATAATAAAAAGGCACACCATTGAGTCGTACATTTTACCGTAGGATTACCAGTCCAGGCTAAATCCTATTCGTAGCATATGCTTTAAAGAGCTTAATATGGATTACCCGTCCGGGCTAAATCCAATTTATAACCTAACTCAAGAGAGCTTACATTAGAATTACCCGTCCAGGGTAAATTCTATTTGCAACATATGCACTATTATTTTCAACCCATCAAAATTCAACATTCGATCGGAACACGATAATTTCTCCATATTACACAACTTAAAACTATTTCATTGTGTATATGTGACAACCCGAATTAGGGCCTAATCGGAATAGTGGTTTCGTGACCACAAATCCAAGATAGAAATAATTATTTTATAATTATTTTATATTTATTTTGAGGTTTATGATATGATTTCATGATTTCGTGAAAATTTCGTAATGAAATTCTATGCATTAAGCGCTTAAGTTGAGATTAGGGACTAAACCGAATAAATTACAAAACTTGCATTCTAGAAATTTTTAGTATGAAATTGCATTGAAATATTAATTAGGAGGTCTTAAATAGCAATTTGACCAATTTTAGGTTCATGGACAAAATTTGGACATGGAAGGAATTTTTGAAAGTTTGTAGTAAGGGCATTTTGGTCATTTGCATATTAAATGAAATAAAATGGGAAAAATAACACAAAATTTGGTCATCTTCATCACTAGTTGCTGCCGAAATTTACTATCCTCCATAGCTAGGGTTTCTTCAACTTTCAAGCTTCATAGTAAGTGATTTCAAGCCCCGTTTTTAATGTTCTTTACATTTTTGAAATCCTCGTAGCTCGATTTACCTATTTCTACTATTATTTCGAGTTAGGGTTTATGTTTAAAAATTTACCCATGAATGATAGGCATGTATTTTGATGTTTGATGGTAGAATATGAATGTTTGAAGTTAGCGAGCGATCTTTTCTAAGCGATTTTCAAATAAAACGAGCAAAACGGCATATAATCGATAAAAATACCTATTGTTCATAATTACGTGTTAGAATGAGAATTCGATGATACCATAGAAGAGAAAAATGATCAGCCTGTCATTAAACATAAGAATAAGGGCTGAAATTAAATTTCCGAGCCTTGGGGCAAAATCATAATTTTGTAAAAGTTAGGGGGCAAAAATGTAATTTTTGCATAATGTGATTTTTGGATTGAAATAAATAGTTCGAGTGTTAATTGAACTAAATGTGTTGTTATAGATCAAGAAAGGCGTGGAATCGACCTCGAACGGGGGAAAGAAAAAACTTTGGACTAAACTGCAAAATTTCTATATTTTGCACCGAGGTAAGTTTGTACGTAAATAAATCATCGATTTCTTTTATGTTATTGTATTTTGGTAACATGTGGAATATGGCTGCCTATTAAATGGTTATTTGATGTAAGTTATGAATTTAAATTGATTTCGGACAATTTAGTAAAATGTTGGAAAAGTGAGAAATTTCCTGTTGAACCTTCGGAATAAAAACGATACAAATGAACTATTGTGTGGTCACGTGTGTAGTACTAAGTGCAGGCTACTACGTGTACCAGATTATTGGTCGCATGTGTAGTACTAAGTGCAAAGCTACTATGCGCACTGCCCAAAACCGTGGTCACGTGTGTAGTACTAAGTGCGGCTACTCGTGTACCGATTATTGGTCGCATGTGTAGTACTAAGTGCAGGCTACTACTATGCGTATCATATAGCTTCCGGCTACACATGTGGAAATGGGAAAATGTTCAAGTAGTGGTGTATCTGTTGTTATTCCTATAAGTTCAACGGGAAATTGATTTAAATGAAGATACATGTGAAAGTGATTATGTGATGAATAAGTGCAAGTATATGTTTATTTGAATTTATGAGCAATATGCTCGATAAGTGAGCGAACCTCAGTAAAATGGAAAGGATTGAGCGAAATATGTAAGAGTGAATTTTTGTAGTAAAACAATGTTGGACAGCAGCAGTTGCATAATTTTGAAAATTCACCAAAAATCATGGAAGTAGAATTAAATCTCAAATAAATTATGGAATTAAAGCTTAATGGGTCTACTTTCATATAAAAGAAACAGGGGAAACAAAAGACTTCTATATTATGTGATAATTGAATTCTTGTGAAACAGGTTCTGAATGAAATTAAGATCCCCTGTTCTGACTTTAGAAATTCACCATAAATTGTACAAAAATTATTAAGAGTCATACCATACATGCATGGATTCCTTATTGAGTCTATTTTTAAGGGAAATAAACGGAATGGTCGTTGATATCTTGTACAGGGAGAAATTTTGTTCGCAATGCACAGGTGTCAGAGTAGTCATACCCTGAAATAGGGGAGACTTTAACTAATAAACTGTACTAATTGGCCCGACCAAAAATTTTAGAAAAAATTTAGTAAATATACTTATGAGTCTAGTTTCAAGGAAAATTTACAAAATTGAATTTCGAGATATGTAGCTCAAGATATGATTTTTCTTTTAACCGGGACTCTAGAAAACAGCCTATCATCAATATATGTAACCATGTACTAGTATGATTGTTTTACTTTGATAAATTATATATCAATTTAGTACTTACTTACTAAGCTATATGCTTACCATATTTTCTTTTTCTTGTTTTATAGAATTATTAAGCCAGCTCGGGATTTTGGAGATCGTCGGAGACTCATCTACACTATCAATACGTTTTGGTATTTTGTAATCACTACTTTGGAATTATGGCATGTATAGAGAGAGACTAATCATTTTGTTATATGTCATAATTAATTTGTTTTAAAGTATCACTTTTTTTTTTTAATTTTAAAATCTACATGTATCTATGTATATCTGTTAATGCTATCAACTTTAGTCTAAGCTAAAGTAAGTAAATTGAGTAGGGTCAGGTTAATGTGTGAATTCATGTTTTCGTGAATGGTAATGCTCCGTACCTTATTTCGGTCTAGAATATGGGTATGGGGTGTTACATTTATTGGTATCAGAGCCTGGTTTAGGCGGTTCTCGGATCTACGTACTGTGTGTGGAAATCTATCTGTACATGCCATAATTATATTATGATAGTGGGATGACTCCTGACACTTTAAATCATGTTTTTTTTATAGTAAATGGATCCCGACCGAGCTGTAGCTGATGATGTAGAAAGTAATGCACCGGCTCCCGCGTAAGGGACTGTGCCAGTAGAGAGTAGGCATGAGACACATGATCAGGGAGATAGGGCTCGGGAAGCCTTTCTCCGTATGATGAGTAATTAGTATACAAAATTTGTTCGGGCAAATCCGAACGCTCAGCCTCCTCCACCTCCTCCTATTCCTCAACCAGCTCCCGTAGTTTCTCAAGGTGCCGAAATGGTAAGATCGAGCAAACCCCCAGTTGATAAAATTCGAAAGCAAGGGGCTGAAGAATTTAGGGCTAATATAGATGATGATCCCGAAAGAGCAGAGTTCTGGCTTGAAAATTCTACCAGGGTATTCGATGAGCTTTCTTGTACTTCCGAAGAATGTTTGAAGTGTGCCGTATCATTGCTAAAGGATTCGGCATATCACTGGTGAAAGACATTGATATCAGTGGTTCCGAAAGAAAGGATTACATGGGATTTCTTTCAAGAGGAGTTTAGAAAGAAGTATATAAGCCAGCGGTTTATTGATCAAAAATGGAAAGAGTTCCTTGAACTAAAACAAGGCAAAATGTCCGTGGCGAGAATATGAACGTGAATTTGTCGACTTAGCAAGTATGCTCAGAGAGTGTGTGTCCACCGAAGCTATTATGTGTAAGAGGTTCGAGGATGGGTTAAATGAAGACATCAAGCTACTAGTTGGGATTTTAGAATTGAAAGAGTTTGTGGTATTGGTTGACCGAAATGGGTAAAGTCAAGAACCAACAACTCAAGAGAAAAGTCGTGAGAGAAGCCGAGAGACGCAAGAAAGAGGCCAATTAGTAAGTCATTCCAATCTCACCAAAGAAGTCTAAAGAAATGAATCCTCGGTTGATTGTTTCAACCGAACATTCGTGATCGGGATCGTAGAAGATCATATTCGGATTCTAAAGCCCAAGCTACTTCAATAGCGAGTGTAGGTAATGTGAGATCTAATAGACACTGAGTGCCAAAGATCGTGGCAAACAACACTTTGGGGAGTGTTGGACGATTAGCCGGGCTTGTTTCAAATGTGGTTCTCGAGAACATTATATTAAGGATTATCCAAAAGGGTTGAAGAAGAAAAATTTGAGTACCGACATGACTACTAGTGTTGCTAATAGAGGTAGACCTCCGAGAAATACCGGGAGTGGAGCTAGCGATAGAAGTGTGACAAAGGAATTAACTGGGAGACCTAAGCTAGAGTACTGCTAGAGCTTATGCCATACGTGCTCGGGAAGAGGCGTCATCTCCGATGTGATCACCGGTACATTTTCTCTTTATGATACTATCATATTGCACTCGATTGATCCCGATCTACTCATTCTTATGTTTGTGTGAATTTAGTATCTAGTAAGAGCTTGCCCGTAGAATCTATCGAATTTGTGATTAAAGTGTCAAACCCTTTAGGCAAATATGTATTAGTAGATAAGGTTTGCAAAAATTGTCCATTGATGATTCAAAGTCACTGCTTTTCCTAAGCTAATCTAATGTTGCTACCATTTGACGAGTTTGATGTCATTTTGGGTATGGATTGGTTGATATTACATGATGCTAGAGTAAATTGCGCATGAAAACTCTTGAGTTGAAATGTGAAAATGGTGAAATTCTTCGGTGGAAACAAATGAATCAAATAAATTGCCTATGGTGATTTCATATATATGTCTTTCCAGATGATATATGCGAAAAGGTGTGAAGCTTATCTTGCTTACGTATTAAATACTAAAATGTCCGAGTCGAAGCTTGAATCAGCATCGGTGAGTCCGTGAGTTCTCGGATGTATTTCGGAAAGAATTACCGGGGTTGCCTCCGATTAGAGAGGTAGAATTTTCTATTGATTTGTTACCCGAATCGCACCAATTTCGATCTCTCCATACGTAATGGCTCATCGAATTAAAAGAATTGAAGGCTCGGTTGCAAGAGTTAACAGACAAGGGATTTGTAAGACCGAGTTTCTCTCCCTGGGTGCTCTGTATTGTTCGTAAAGAAGAAGGATGGTTCAATGAGACTTTGCATTGATTACCGTCACCAATAAGGTGACTATAAAGAACAAGTACCCGTTCAGAGGATTGATGATTTATTCGATCGCTTAAAGGGGCCACAATGTTTTCAAAGATTGATTTGAGGTCCGTTATTACCATTGAGAGTTAAGGAGTCGGATGTGCCAAAACCGCTTTCAGAACGAGATATGGACACTATGAATTCCTTGTGATGCCTTTCGGTCTAACAAATGCTCCGGCTATCTTTATGGATTTGATGAATCGAATCTTTCGACCATACCGATAGGTTTATGGTTGTGTTCATAGATGATATCTTGATTTATTCTCGAATGATTCCTAACATGCTTTGAACATTTAAGAATGGTATTACTGATTTTAAGAGAAAAGAAATTGTTTGCAAAATTCAAGAAAAGTGAATTTTGGCTTCATGAAGTTGGATTTTTGGGACATGTAGTTTCGGTGATGGTATTCGAGTTGATCCGAGCAAAATTTGCGCAATTGTTAATTGGAAACCGCCAAAGGATGTATCTGAGGTTAGAAGCTTTTTGGACTTAGTTGGATATTATCGACGCTTTGTCGAGGGATTTTCGATGATCGCCTCTCCAATGACTAAGCTGTTACAAAATAATGTTAAGTTTGATTGGACTAAAGAATGTCAACTAAGTTTCGAGAAGTTAAAAGAGCGGTTGACCAAAGCACCCGTGTTAGTGCAACCCGAGTCGGGGAAAGAATTTGTGATTTATAGTGATACGTCATCAATTGGTCTTGGTTGTGTTTTAATGCAAGAAGGTAAAGTAGTAACTTATGCCTCACGACAGTTGAAACCGCATGAGAAGAATTACCCAACACATGATTTAGAGTTGGCCGCCATTGTCTTTGCTTTGAAGATTTGGCGTCATTATTTATACGGTGAGAAGTGCCGAATCTTTACTGATCACAAAAGTTTGAAATATTTGATGGATCAAAAAGATTTGAATTTACGTCAACGGAGATGGCTTGAATTGTTAAAGGATTATGAATTAATAATTGATTATCACCCCGGGAAAGCGAATATAGTCGCAGATGCTTTAAGTAGAAAATCTTTGTTTGCTTTGAGAGCTATGGGTGCAAATTTAACTATGTCTGATGATGGTTTGCTTTTGGCCGAATTAAGAGTTAAGCCGCTATTTCTTCAACAAATTTGTGAAGCTCAGAAGAATGACAGTGAATTACGAACAAAGCGAGCTCAGTGTGAATTGGATTGTGACTCAGATTTTCGAATCGGACCAGAGGATTGCTTAATGTTTCGTGATCGAGTATGTGTACCGAAAGATACTGAGTTGATTCAGAAGATTTTACATGAAGCACACAGTGGTTGTTTGCAAGTTCATCCTGGTAGTACGAAAATGTACAACGACACAAGAAAATATATTGGTGGAATGGTATGAAAAGAGATATCTCCGAGTTTGTAGCCAAATGCTTGATTTGCCAAAGAAGTGAAAGTTTAAACACGGTACCTTCAGGTTTACTTCAACCAGTGATGATTCCCGAGTGGAAATGGGACAGAATTACGATGGATTTTGTGACAGGGTTGCCTCTAACTCCAAAAAGGAAAAATGCCATCTGGGTTGTGGTTGATAGATTAACAAAATCAGCTCACTTTATACCAAGATGCGTCACTGACGACTCCTTTGATAAGTTGGCTAAAATATATATTTCAAATTATGAGATTACACGGAGTACCTATATCTATTATTTCGGATAGAGATCCGAGATTTACTTCGAGGTTTTGAAAAAAGTTACAAGAAGCTTTAGGTACAAAATTGAATTTCAGCACCGCGTTTCATCCACAAACGGACGGTCAATCTGAAAGAGTAATTCAGGTACTCGAGGATATGCTCCGATGTTGTGTTTTAGAGTTTCAAGGTAGTTGGGAGAAATATTTAGCCTTGGTTGAATTTGCCTACAACAACAATTTTCAGTCGAGCATACAGATGGCACCGTACGAAGCATTGTATGGTCGCAAGTGTCGAACTCCTTTGTATTGGACCGAGCTTAGTGAAAAACGGATTCACGGAGTTGACTTGATAAAAGAAACTGAAGAGAAAGTGAAAGTGATTCGTGATTGTCTGAAAGCTGCTTCAGATCGACAAAAGTCATACGTGGATTTGAAGAGAAAAGAGACGAGTTCCAAGTGGGTGATAAAGTTTTCTAAAGGTATCTCCGTGGAAGAAAATTTTAAGGTTTGGCCGAAAAGGCAAGTTAAGTCCACGTTTCATTGGGCCTTAAAAGATTATTGAAAGAGTTGGACCAGTGGCTTATCGGCTAGCCTTACCAATTGAGTTGGAAAAGATTCATAACGTGTTTCATGTGTCGATGCTGCGACGTTACCGTTCTGATCCTTCACATGTAATTCCTCTGACGGAAATTGAAATTAGACCAGATATGACCTATGAGGAGGAACCAATAAAGATTTTGGCTCGGGAAATTAAACAGTTAAGAAATAAAAATATAGCCTTAGTGAAAGTATTGTGGCACAGACATGGAATGGAAGAGGCTACGTGGGAACCTGAGGAAGCTATGAGGAAACAATATCCGAATCTCTTTACTGGTAAGATTTTCGGGGACGAAAATCTCTAAAGGGGGGAGAATTGTGACAACCCGAATTAGGGCCTAATCGGAATAGTGGTTTCGTGACCACAAATTCGAGATAGAAATAATTATTTTATATTTATTTTGAGGTTTATGATATGATTTCATGATTTCGTGAAAATTTCGTAATGAAATTCTATTCATTAAGCGCTTAAGTTGAGATTAGGGACTAAACCGAATAAATTGCAAAACTTGCATTCTAGAAATTTTTAGTATGAAATTGCATTGAAATATTAATTAGGAGGTCTTAAATAGCAATTTGACCAATTTTAGGTTCATGGACAAAATTTGGACATGGAAGGAATTTTTAAAAGTTTGTAGTAAGGGCATTTTGGTCATTTGTATATTAAATGAAATAAAATGGGAAAAATAACACAAAATTTGGTCATCTTCATCACTAGTTGCTGCCAAAATTTACTCTCCTCCATAGCTAGGGTTTCTTCAACTTTCAAGCTTCATAGTAAGTGATTTCAAGCCCCGTTTTTAATGTTCTTTACATTTTTGAAATCCTCGTAGCTCGATTTACCTATTTCTACTATTATTTCGAGTTAGGGTTTATGTTTAAAAATTTACCCATGAATGATAGGCATGTATTTTGATGTTTGATGGTAGAATATGAATGTTTGAAGTTAGGAGAACGATCTTTTCTAAGCGATTTTTAGCGAAAACTAGCAAAACGGCATAATCGATAAAAATGCCTATTGTTCATAATTATGTGTTAGAATGAGAATTTGATGATACCATAGAAGAGAAAAATGATCAGCATGTCATTAAACATAAGAATAAGGGATGAAATTAAATTTCTGAGCCTTGGGGCAAAATCATAATTTTGTAAAAGTTAGGGGGCAAAAATGTAATTTTTGCATAATGTGATTTTTGGATTGAAATAAATAGTTCGAGTGTTAATTGAACTAAATGTGTTGTTATAGATCAAGAAAGGCGTGGAATCGACCTCGAACGGGGGAAAGAAAAAACTTTGGACTAAACTGCAAAATTTCTATATTTTGCACCGAGGTAAGTTTGTACGTAAATAAATCATCGATTTCTTTTATGTTATTGTATTTTGATAACATGTGGAATATGGCTGCCTATTAAATGGTTATTTGATGTAAGTTATGAATTTAAATTGATTTCGGACAATTTAGTAAAATGTTGGAAAAGTGAGAAATTTCTGTTGAACCTTCTAATAAAAAGCGATACAAATGAACTATTGTGTGGTCACGTGTGTAGTACTAAGTGCGAAGCTACTACGTGTACCGATTATTGGTCACATGTGTAGTACTAAGTGCAGGCTACTATGCGTGCCGAAAACCGTGGTCACGCGTGTAGTACTAAGTGCGAGCTACTACGTGTACCGTATATTGGTCGCATGTGTAGTACTAAGTGCAAAGCTACTATGCGTATCATATAGCTTCTGCTACACGTGTGGAAATGGGAAAATGTTCAAGTAGTGGTGTATCCATTGTTATATTCGATAAGTTCAACGGAAATTGATTTAAATGAAGATACATGTGAAAGTGATTATGTGATGAATAAGTGCAAGTATATGTTTATTTGAATTTATGAGCAATATGCTCGATAAGTGAGCGAACCTCGATGAAATGGAAAGGATTGAGCGAAATATGTAAGAGTGAATTTTTGTAGTAAAACAATGTTGGACAGCAGCAGTTGCATAATTTTGAAAATTCACCAAAAATCATGAAAGTAGAATTAAATCTCAAATAAATTATGGAATTAAAGCTTAATGGGTCTACTTTCATATAAAAGAAACAGGGGAAACAAAAGACTTCTATATTATGTGATAATTGAATTCTTGTGAAACAGGTTCTGAATGAAATTAAGATCCCCTATTCTGACTTTAGAAATTCACCATAAATTGTACAAAAATTATTAAGAGTCATACCATACATGCATGGATTCCTTATTGAGTCTATTTTTAAGGGAAATAAACGGTATGGTCGTTGGAATCTTGTACAGGGAGAAATTTGGTTTGCAATGCACAGGTGTCAGAGTAGTCATACCCTGAAATAGGGGAGACTTTAACTAATAAACTGTACTAATTGGCCCGACCAAAAATTTTAGAAAAAATTTAGTAAATATAATTATGAGTCTAGTTTCAAGGAAAATTTACGAAATTGAATTTCGAGATATGTAGCTCAAGATATGATTTTTCTTTTAACCAGGACTCTAGAAAACAGCCTGTCATCAATATATGTAACCATGTACTAGTATGATTGTTTTACTTTGATAAATTATATATCAATTTAGTACTTACTTACTAAGCTATATGCTTACCATCTTTTCTTTTTCTTGTTTTATAGAATTATTAAGCCAGCTCGGGATTTTGGAGATCGTCGGAGACTCATCTACACTATCAATATGTTTTGGTATTTTGTAATCACTACTTTGGAATTATGGCATGTATAGAGAGAGACTAATCATTTTGTTATATGTCATAATTAATTTGTTTTAAAGTATCACTTTTTTTTAAAAATTTTAAAATCTACATGTATCTATGTATATCTGTTAATGCTATCAACTTTAGTCTAAGCTAAAGTAAGTAAATTGAGTAAGGTCAGGTTAATGTGTGAATTCATGTTTTCATGAATGGTAATGCTCCGTACCTTATTTCGGTCTAGAATATGGGTATGGGGTGTTACAGTATATATCATCTAACACATAACAACACAATCATACAATTCAATTCAAGCATATTAACATACATTTTCAAGTTACACGAGCTTACCTTGAAAATGGTTCGTTTTTGAATTTCAACTAATCTAAAACCTTTTGCTTTCCTTGATCTAGTACCGTAGTTGGTCTTTCTGAATCTATATGGATAAATTTAACTATTAATCTATCACATTTCATATACATTCGCATTCTATTGCATCCTAGGAAAAATTACCATTTTCCCCTATCCTTTTTTTAAAAATTTCGATTTCGTCCCTAGGCTCAGAAAATGAAATTCATGAAATTTAACCCTCTTTCCAAGCCTAGCCAAAATTTATAAACAACATTTACAGCACACATTTTCCACAAATTTTAGAATTTTTCATGGGTTTTTAACATTTTTTATTTTAGTCCCTAAATCAAGTTTTTATCAAAAATTACTTTGTAAAAGTTGTTTATCTATGAATAAATTTTTATTTTCTACCATAAATTTCTAATTTTTAGCATATTCATCCATGACCCAAATTTCATACCTTGATAACTTTTCAAATTAATCCCCTAAATAGAGAGATTAGGCTATCCCGGTTTCAAAAATATAAAAATCATTAAAAATGGGACTTGATTTCATACCTTTTCAAGCTTGGTAAGTTGTCTTCCTCTCTGCTAGGGTTCAATAGAAATTTTGGGAAGATGATATGAAATTAGATGAATATTTCTTTTTATCTAATTTCCATCTTTTAATTTTAGTGATTTTCAATTTAGTCCCTTGCCTTTTCTAATTTTTCCATGGATGAGTCATTAAAATATCTACTAACTACTCTTCAATGGTCTAATTGCCATATAAGGATCTTAAGTTTTGAATTCTATAGCTATTTGATACCTATAGCTATAAGAATCCAACTTTTGCATTTCATACAATTTAGTCCTTTACTAAATTAACCACACAATCGATAAAATTTTTGTATCCAAATTTTCACGTGACCTTCCTATCATGATGCCAACCATAAAATAAAATAAAATAATTTTTATTTTTAACTTGGATCTGTGGTCCCGAAACCATTGTTCTGACCTCACCGAAATTGGGCTGTTACAATAATATAGGTTAGATTTGTACAAATTGAATTGATATAATTTGGATATCATATTGAGGTACATTGGTTTAGTTGAATGAGAATTAGTGGATGTTGAACTTGATTATGAAATTGATATGTATATAGTAATATTACATAGTTTAATTGTATATGTATAGCTTGGAGCTTACGGTTTGTAACTCCATAAATTAATTCATTTAAATTTATATATACTTTCATTGCTTAGCATGATCAAAGGTTAAAGTAAGTTGAGAATAATTGATGGAATCAAGTTGTTGTGAAATGTTGATTCTCGTGATGAAAGACTGAACTGTATAGAATAAAAAATAGTGTATTTTGATGCAAGTATGGAATTGACTTTGTATTCGATTGAAAAATTTTATATTATAAGATGACTTGTTGAATTGAGTTATGAATTTTGGTTCTTGGGATATAATTGAAATTCTATAGAAAATTTGTTACTTAGTAAATGTGCAAGTAATGCTTCGGATTATCTGATGAGGCACTAGGTGTCAATTAAATCAATTAGCATTGGGCACAATTGCATTACTTCAGCTTGTCTGATGAGGCATTGGGCGCTAGACGTATCGATGAGCGTCAAGTGTAAATTATTCACTTCAAAAGACTGGTATAAAATTTAGAGTATGATATGCTATTACAGTATAAATAATACATTTGGTATAATGTCATGTTTTAACAAAATCTTGAAAGTTCTCATTAAAACTTCTCATATTGATATTGCTTATAGTGATGTCTTTGTATGGATTACTTAATGTTCAGTTGTTTTAGTGCACAGGTTAGATTAAATACGTGATCCTATACATTGAATTTAGCATCCAATGAAGATCCTGGACTCAATAATGATGGTGAACTTCCTTATTAGTTAACTGGCATGTACCTAGGGGTGTCATTTTGTATCTTGAATATGTTTTATTTTGGTTGATCACAAGTTGAACTTATATGGTGTTTGACTTTTAATGTCTATATAGCATGTATATACGTGAGAATGATGGCATTATGGTAATCTATGACTGAGGCATTTGGATGGCCAATTTTGAATGTGGATAATGGAATTAAGGTGATTGAGATTGTAAGGATGTTTGGATATGAAAATTAGATGTTAATACATGTTATAATGCATGCTTGAATGACTTATAATGGTTTATGTCACTTTATTGTGTATTGGTGCCAATAAGGCATATTGGTTAAATGTTTAGGATGATGAGTTATGATATGTTTGGCATGGTTTGAGAATGTTTGGTATAGGTTTAAAGATGGTTAAATGCATATGTATAATCTAATTGTAAAGTTGAATTGAAAAATTACATAAAAAGGTACATTTAGGTTCCACACAGGCTGGCACATGACCATGTGTCACACACGGGCTAGTGACATGGCCGCGTGATCACTGAAAGGTAGGAAACTTTTAATCCACACGGGCACAGTGAGCTACACGGCAATGTGACCCTTGTTTGCAAAATTTTCTTTCTTTTTGAAAAATTTCCAGTTTGATCCTTATTTGTTCTCGGGTCAACTTAAGAGCTTTCGTAAGCTTGTTTAAAACTCGATTTAGTTTGTAAATAATATTTTGCATGGTCTATGAAGTATTTTATTGTTTAATTGAATTTTTGAGCCTAAATTGAACGTAATCTATTTCGGTAGTTGTAGTAGCATTTTTAGCTCGGGTCTGATGACCAAACCGGGTAAGGGGTGTTACATTCACTTCTTAGCTCAACAAAGTTTGTATAGCCTTTTGTATGTTATGTTTTGAGTTGGCATGTACTTATTGTCAAAAGTTAGCTTTAGAGTCCATTTTGATGATATGATATCTCTAATACTAATGTTTTGTAATCTAAGCATGTTTATATATGTGCAATGATGTGATTATGAGAATATGTTAGTATGCATGATTAATTTATAATGTTTATGTCATGTATCATTTGTTGCTTCTATACTAAGTAAGCTATTTTGATGTTTGAATTTGGAGATGTTGTGATTATTATGGTGACCATGTATTTGAATGTGTTTAGATAAGTATGGATGGTGTTTAAAACATGTATTTTAAGTATCATATGTCATGGATTTGATTTAGTGATGTTTTGGGTCAAAATAGGTTACTTGGTGATTTTTGGGTCTTAACAAACTTGTTTTGGTACAAGTGGCTAGATGTATTAGTACAAGTAAGTTAGTAGCAGAAAATGAATAGTGACAAGAACTTGTATCAGTACAAATGCCCATTTGTATTGATACAAATAGGGGCAAACAGGGGTTCCTCTTCTATTTTGAGTTGTTTTGACCCCCGGAGACCTATATTTGGTCTTAATCACTCCTAAACACCTATAACTTATTTCAAAATGTTTCTAACTTGTTTTAAATGACTTGAAAATGATTTTAATCAATGTTAATGTCTTTTCATGAATTGATTAATGCTTGATGTTTATATTGAATTTAAAGTAGAAGTTAGTTCGAGTTGCTTCGAGAACAAATATGGTCTCACATTTAGACTAGATAATCAGATCGGGTGTGGAGTGTCACACTATAGGTTAGTAATTGACTTTTTCATATCGCAAAATGTAATGGATATCATGAGATAAAATAGGATCATATTGAGAGAATGAATTTTATTCCAAAGAGATTAAGAATATCACATGAGTGTAACACACATATGATAAGGTCATTAAATGAACACTTAATTAGTAGCTTTCGCAATGATATATAATAAGAGAGAGTTTAGTCATGGTATACAATGAAATGACCCCATGATTAAATAATATTCTAATTAATAGACGAAGAGTCGAAACTTAATTACAAATTATTTGAGCCATAATTATATATGTCCTGTCGAAACCTCCTTTTTAAAAGCGAGAATTTTGAAAGACGGGAGTCGCCATCAACCTTTTTGGGTGTGATTGGATCACCTTATAAAATATTTTGGTCTGCGAAGTTATGAGAAAATAGGTTCGGGAGTCGGTTACGCACGAGGAAGGATTAGCACCCTTGCAACGCCCAAATTTGGTACCAAATTGAATAATTTTGTCTTAATGTCAAAAGTTTGAAAGAATTTAGAAATAAGATCTCTTTTTAAAACCATAATAATTCGAGTAAAACAATCAAGATTCCTTTGCTTCAAAAGAGTACAAACATCACATCCAGCATGATTGGACACGATATCTTTAAACTTTTGTAACTGAAATCATCTTGTGATTTGTGAAACTTATTTAGAAGGATATTTTAGACATTTAGACAAACGGGAAATCGCAACCCAACATGTTAGGGCACTATTTCCCGAATCCCTAAATATCAAAAACATTACCTCATTTTTAAAATTCTCTTGGATTGAATGAGATATAAAAATTTTAAAGCGGTGATGTATTTAACACCTTGCAAAAGATCAATGCTAAATAAACCTAGCTACATGATTCATGCTTTGACATTTCATGCAAATATAGTAATGACAAATAATGACACAAATCATATAATATACATTAACATTTCATGCCTATGTAATCATAAATAATGTAAATATATATATACACATTATCATTCCATACAAAATACAACATAAAGAATAATGAATAGAACAAAACAAATTACATAATATATACAATAATATTTCATGTAAATAAAAATAACAACATAGATTTTTATGCAAATATATAAAATAACAATAAAAATAAGAATATTAAGCAATTCATAAAATACAATTATCATATTAAAATAGTATTAAATAAACACAAAAATGATACAAAAATAAATTAGGAAAGAGTCAGAAGAGAAGAAAAAATAAGATTAAATACAAATAAAAATTTAACAATATATAAATAATAAAGGGTAATTCTTTAAAAATTATACTATATAATATAGTAGCTTAATATATATATATTTATAAAAATAATAATATGTTGGATAGGAACGAAAATTTATAAAAAAAAAATTTAGAAAATTAAATTCTAAATATTTAACATGAATATATAGATTATTTATTAATAATTTACAAATTTCAAATTACATAGTTTATGAATAATTATACATAATTTATGATAGAATAAAAAATAATATATATATATAGTAAAATGTATGTAATATAATATAATAATGTATAATTAATATAATAAAATAATATACAAAGAAAAATAATATATATACTTTTTTATATATAACTAATGTTTATAAAAATATATATAGTATTTAAAATAAATTGAATTTATATAAAAAAGGGATTAAAATTTAATTTAATTAAAAAATTTAGGGTTAATTACAAATAAATGAAAAATTTTGGACCTAATTGAAATGTGCGTTAAATTCAAAGGGACTCACTGGGCAATTAGCCCTAATCCAAAAAAACGACGTCGTTCTCAGAATAGGCTTTAATAGCCATTAGGACTAGATTGAATTAATCATAAAATATTAGGGTCAAATTAAAATAAAAATAAAATGGAATTGTAAATTTAAAAAATGCGAAAGGATCAATTGGGTAATTTGCCCTTTAAATGAAAACACGCGGATCCTATCCGGGTTTCAGGTTAACACGTGGATCTTGGGCTTAAACGGCGTCATTTTGGTACTTGTCAAATTAAGTAAAAACGACATCGTTTCTATTAGGCTATTTAAGTCAGTTTTTTTCGCCCGAAACTCATTTTTAAAAACTGTTTTTAAAAAAAAAACTTTGAATTTCTCTGAAATGGGAGAGGAGAGAGGCGCCCAGGGCTCGTCTCTCTCGATCATTGGCAAAGACATGCCCACGCCGCCACCAGACGCGTGGTGGTCGGAAGGTTAAAAACCTTCATCTTTCTAGGCGAAAAACAGGTAACCTTTTCCCTTTAAATACTAACAACCTCTTTCAAGAAAATAATTCATAAGCATTTAAATAATAGCAGAAACAAATAGATAACTGAATCACCTTTAAAAAATACTTTTATTTCTTTCTTCACTATATATGCGTATATCTTTTTGTCTTTTTGTATCTATTTTCGTATCTATTCAAAAAAAGGGGTCCTTGTTACAGTGAAATCATTCGGCTTTTATAGCCTTTATTTACAAGTTTGTATATTCTCTGCTCGATTCTTGCCATGTTTGCTGTGCTTTTCTTTCCTCTTTTACAGGTGACGACGAGAAATCCGGCGGTGAACGCGTTGGCGTTGATTCGTGCGCCGATTATGGCGCAATATGGAGCCAGAGTCACGGCGTCGATGGAGGCGTTGATGAAGAGTCACTGGAACGGCGCCTAAACAAAAGGGCGTGACTATTGGTGTGTCTGCGGCGCCTAGGGTTTCAAAAACCCTAGGCCTTCTGTCTCTTGTCAACATTTTGGGCCATTTGGGCCCTGTATGTTTTAGGTTGAGGGTGTAAACGGGTATTGGGCTAAGGGTTTTAAGTGTATGTGGGTTACCGGTGTCTCTTGTAAATGGGCCATAGATAGTGCTCAAATTGGGCTATGTATATAGGCTATTAATTTGGACTTTGTAAAAGGACTTTTATTTTTTTTTTGTTTTTATATTTATGGGCCGGGCGAATTTAGGTTATTACATGTCAAATCGGTCCTTCCACTAGCTCGAGATAACCAAAAACAAATTACATGTAGAATCAATAATTGTGGAATGAATGAAAATAATAAGAAAAATAGATCGCATGTATCATTATTCACAATAAATACATTTTTTCGCTAAGTACAAAAAGATGACCAGAAATTAATTTAATTTTTTAAGCTCGTGTCTGGGCTTCGGCTAGTCTATTCTGTCCAAACGAAACCACACATAAACACCTCTCAAGATACACGTAGTAGTTAAAAAAAGACAATTATAAATTTAAAAAAATACAGTAATTATTTTATTATTTAATTAAAATTTTCACTATGTTTAAAATAAAAAAAAACTATATTTTATATTGGTAATATTCATAATAAATAGTTTTAAAATCGAATCCAACCGTCACGGAGTTAAACGGAAAACACAAATACATTCTCTTTCCAATTTCCCTTCTTCTCTGGCAGTCCCTCCCTTCCAAACACCACGTCACGTACTCTACTTTTTTTCTTTGGCCTCTGTTTTATTCACTACATGCAATGAAATAAAAAATTACATTTCATTTCCTCTCTCTCCTCCTTTCCCTTTCCTTCTTCCTCTCTCCTTTCTCTCTATGACGTCGCCATATACATAATAATAAATAAAACAAACGAACATATACAAAGCTTTCGTCTTCCTCTATGATGTAGCTGCCATAAGGAAAAGAAGAAAAGCGAATAAAACAGAGGAACTGATTTTATTTCATTTTTCTATTTTTTTGTGTTTGTTTTTTATCAAATGCACGCCAAAAGTAGGGTTCCTAATAGCGGACAAAGCACCCCATCACCACCGGCATCACCACTACGGTCACCGAGGTACCGCCCGGGGAGGAAGTCGGGTAGGTGCAGCCCGTTCCAACCGGGGCGGACCATTGCCCATCGCTTCTCTTGCTTACTTCTCTCTGTTCTTCTTCGTCGACAACGGATTTTCCTCTTTGCTCCTCTCATTTATATCTCCGGGATGCTTCTTTACATGGGCACCGCTTCCGTTGATGTTATTCCTGTTGTTAAACACCGACCCTCACCCGGCTCTGTTTACCGGAGTCCCCAGGTTTACGAGAAACTTAAAATTTATATGAATGCCGATAATTCCTCTGCTGACGCGGTGAGTCACTGGTATCTGATTTGCTCCTTTTAATCTATTTGGTGAATTTTTGGATTTTGCGCTTGCGGTTCGGCTTTTTATATGGTTTTCTGTTCTGGGTTGGTTTTGTTTGTTGCTCGTTTCAAAATTTGCGTTTTTTTTTGTTGTCTGATCTATTTTTCCTTCTGGGTTTGATCTTGATTGAATTTTGGGAACTAGGACAATGTAGTTAGTTTTTATTTTTTCCGTTGGTTTTTTGTTGTGTTATTTTCTATCATTCTAAAAATTATTAAAAGTTTAGGAGGTTGGATATATATCTTTTAATGCTAACTTTAACAAAACAGAATGCTTTAATCAAAGAAACAATTTTTATCATTGTTCTTTCTCCTTTTTATTTTTCACCATTGTTTTCTCAGGCAGTAGACCCTTGTGTCTGGTTGTGCATGCTCATTTCCAGCAGTAACAATCTTTTGGATCTAATATGGGTCTGAAAAACATTGAAACAGTTGCCATGATATCATCTTATAATTCGATTAGATGATCAAATACCTTGTATTGTATCTGAAATTTCACTTTTTGTTTTCCAGCTTCTCTCATTAGTGTTCTTAAGAGCAATATGAATTGTAATACAATGATACTCTCTAATTATATCATGTGAAAGTTTTTATCCGTTCAACGTGTATTGTTATTATTTTCCTGAAATATCTGCATGTTTGGACTTGCTGCATTTTAAATTGATTTTGGAGATTTACATCAGATGCTGATTTGTGATTATATCTGCCTATTTATTGAATTTGTTGTAGATTTCGACTGTATGGAAAAATTCCTATAAAGGGGGGCAGTGGAGACCTTGTGTAAACAAGTCTTATGAAGGTATGAATTCATATTCCCTTTATTCTATTGTAAGTAGTTCATGAAAGTTTTCTGTTGCTTTGTTGACATCAATTAGGTTCTTTTAGTTTTCTGACAAGTAATATAAATAATGCCTCTATTTCTGAATCTCATTGTTTCTATTATTTTGGTGAAGGTAATTCTCTCTTCTTTTTTTCTCTTGTATCTACTCGATTTCTTATTGATAGTAACTTTCGCAAGCATCAACATTTGACTAACAAAAACGGGAGGAGTAGTCATTCCTAAGAAAATGGTTTTGGCGCATAAGACAATATTATTACATGCCATAAAGGTATCAGAATCTGAGACTTGATTCATTTAGAGTTATTTCTGATGGAAGCTAAAATACTTCGTCCAGCTTTCTGCCCCGTCCCAATTACAGATTATAATATTCCAAGCTATCCATGATTCTAGATTAGATGTAGACATCATTTGTTTGAAAAGGTCAGACCACTATGCATATTTATTGGCTAGGTTTTAAGGCTGGTAATTCAATGGCCTTGTAGTGCTCAGTGTTGCCAGTTAAGTTCCTTTGTTAATAACTATTTCAATAGTATGTCTTTTATTGTTGCACCTGTGATTTGACAAAGTTTTGTGATAATATTGTGATTATGCTAAGGAGAAAATTATAGCATTAGAAGATGACTTTCTTTCTGTTAAAGGTGTGTGAATGCCATGTTTCATACCAACAACTTATATCATGTTTGGTTTATGTGATTTCTTTTGCCTAAACTGTCGAGTCTGAGTAATGGAGTGTGAGATTGCTATTTCAAGGAAAAGAAAGAGACAAGGGAGAGGAAATATGGAAGCCAATTATGTGAAGAGTAACTCCTTGAAATTTTTGCAAGAATCCTAGTATGTATGAGGACCTCAGGAGCTTCATTAACCTGCTAGTGTAAATGTCTTACATTTAAGAGTTTTATATTCCATTTCTGGTGCTTTGCACATTTGAAGTGCTTGTGTTCTTAATGCACATGCACTCATGAATGCTTCATGTTTATATTCACGAGTATGGTTATGGTTGTTGACTATCTTCATTAATTTAAAATTTGGCTGTTTCTTTTAACTACTATAGGTTTACCTGAATCAAATGGTTACATATATGTTGAGGCAAATGGAGGCTTAAATCAACAGAGGACGTCGGTTGGTTCTATTCCTCTTTAGTCTGTATTAAATATTTGTGCTTTACCTCTCTTTATAAAGCTTGTCTGTTTTTTGGTTTTGTTAATTTATTTTTTATGTATGTGGTTTCGGACATTTTGTAGATCTGCAATGCAGTTGCTGTGGCAGGCTATCTTAATGCAACCCTTCTAATCCCTAATTTCCATTTTCATAGCATATGGCGAGATCCCAGGTCTGTTTTCATTTATTTTCAGTTGCCATGTTGCTTATGTGCCATCAAGGAAAAATGATAGTCTCAGGTCAGAGTGCCATTATCGTCTTTTCATTTCAAGACTTGCTCTTTATAGGCTTTCTTTATTGTAAAATTAGAATGAAAGAAGATTTTTCAGAAAGGTCTTAAAGTGAAGAAATTTGAAATAACATTTTTTATAATTTAAACAATTTTCTTAGATGCCAAAGAATTGTTAAAATGCTGTTCAAAATTTCCATGAACCAAACATGGTTTCAAATTTTCAGTTCAAGACTTGCTCTTTATGGGCTTTGTTTATTGTAAAATTAGAATGAAAGAAGATTTTTCAGGAAGGTCTTAAAGTGAAAAGAGATTTGAAATAAAATATTTTATAATCGAA
This sequence comes from Gossypium anomalum, assembly GCA_025698475.1. Taxonomy (NCBI): domain Eukaryota; kingdom Viridiplantae; phylum Streptophyta; class Magnoliopsida; order Malvales; family Malvaceae; genus Gossypium; species Gossypium anomalum. The sequence continues at coordinate 71,143,311 of CM046956.1, forward strand.
ACAATTTTCTTAGATGCTAAAGAATTGTTTAAATGCTATTCTTCAAATTTTCCTTGAACTAAATATAGTTTCAATTTTTCTGGGTTCATCTACCTCATTTGTTAGTTTTACACATCATTTCTTTCTCTATGTGTTAAACTTTATACTTATAAACATTTTCTAATCCATATTTTGCCAATCATTTTGCTATCGCATTGATTGAATCCCGTATGTGGTTTTGCTTTTCCAGCAAATTCAAAGACATCTATGATGAAGAGTATTTCATCAGTACCTTAAAGAACGATGTAAGAGTTGTTGATAAGATTCCTGAGTACATGATGGAACGATTTGACCATAATTTGACCAATGTTTACAACTTCAGAATTAAAGCATGGTCATCCATTAGGTATTACAGGGATGTGGTCCTGCCCAAGCTGCTTGAAGAAAAGTGAGTTTCAGCACTGATTGTTGCATAACTATATATTTTAAAGTTTAGCTTGTTAACTTGAGTGCCAAATGGTAATTATAAAAATTATTGCTCATAGCAGGATGATATGAGCAAAAATACTTATTTTTTGCTATGTGTATAGCTTATATGGACAAATTTTCTTCACTGTTACCTTCGTCTAGTTGTATTTATTTGTGGATAAATTACACTGTTTAATGTCAGTCTTAATTTTTGCTACTTTATTCTGAGTGAATGACCCAGGGTTATAAGGATTTCTCCTTTTGCAAACCGCTTATCATTTGATGCTCCTCCTGCTGTCCAAAGACTCAGATGCTTGGCAAATTATGAAGCTTTACGGTTTTCAAGTCCAATACTAAGCCTTGGAGAAACTTTGGTTGCAAGAATGAAAGAGCGCAGTGCAAACAGTGGTGGCAAGTATCTTTCTGTTCATCTTCGGTTTGAGGAGGTTAGTATTATTTTAATAGAAAATGTATTACGAAGGTTGATGATTTTTCTTAACATAAAGAGGATTACTGTTATGACTTTTAGTAGCAGTAATTATCGACACCATTTTTGGAAGAAGTGTATACTATATTTTTCTTATGCAGGATATGGTAGCTTTCTCTTGTTGTGTATTTGATGGTGGGGAACTAGAAAAGGAAGACATGAAAAAAGCGAGGGAAAGAGGCTGGAAAGGAAAATTTACAAAACCTGGTCGAGTTATACGCCCTGGAGCAATCAGGGTTAATGGAAAATGCCCACTGACTCCTTTAGAGGTATTGTCAGTTGCATTTTTTTGTTTAAATAAAGGTTCAATTTATTGTTGTCATTAGAAAAAAAAAAAAAAAAAAGGGGGGGCAGGCATGTGACTTGGTAGATTAGGGTTGGTAAAGAACAGCTTTAGGAATGAGGTTATTGTTAGTTTATTATTTACTGTTGTGTTTGCTGAAGATAGACTGTCAGAGGCTCTTAAATTGCTCTAATACTTGATAAAATTTCTCTGTTTTTGGTGTTAATATGTGGCATCAAAATGAGAACTAGAACAGTTCAAACTCCTTTGCAATCAATCTTATAGGATGTGTATGAAAACTAGAAAATTTCAAACTCCTTTGCTATCAAGTTTATGGGATGTGTACCTCGAAAAGAAATCATTCGTTATGCCATGATTGAATTTGCTTAATAGTTTATGTAAAGATCATGGCAGTGGATGAATTTGCTTTGTTATGTCAAATTCTGAATTTAGTCCCTGTACTCCCCTTAAATTAGGATTTAGTCCCTGTTCTATTATTATCTCTAAAATAAGGGTCAAAAGAGTAAGAATTGTGCAAATAATAGAATAAGGACTGAATCAACTTTTCTGTGTAGTACTTGGACTAATCTCAAATGTTATTGCTTCTTTATGAATTCTGGTTCTGCTGGAAATAATGGAGTGCCTAGTCTAATTACCTTGGCTATGTGATAGCTGTGTTTTATATGTTAATTTAAATGTCCCCAAGATCGTTCATATGCATGTAACTACAAGGATATCGACAGTTGCATCTGTGATAATTTATTTAATATTTTGTTGCACTTAATAGGTTGGATTGATGCTTAGAGGAATGGGATTTGATAATAATACATATATCTTTTTGGCTTCTGGAAAGATATACAATTCTGAGAAAACAATGGCTCCTTTACTGGAAATGTTTCCCAACTTGCAAACAAAAGAGATGCTGGCATCTGAGGAAGAACTTGTTCCATATAAGGTCAGGAAGCATATTAATATTTTAGCACTTCTTTAAGTCCTTCAGTAATGCTTTTGTGATTGGACTTTCTATAATCTCTGACTCGGATTATTGCTTTCAGAGATTTTCGTCCAGGATGGCTGCCATAGACTATACTGTTTGCCTTCATAGCGAGGTATTTGTGACTACTCAAGGTGGGAATTTTCCTCATTTTCTGATGGGCCACAGGAGGTACCTGTACGGCGGACATTCCAAGACAATTCGACCAGACAAGCGAAGGTTGGCACTGCTATTTGATAACCCTAATATTGGGTATGTATTTAACTTTTCTACCGTTTTCCCCCTTGAAGCATGGACCAAAATGATTTATTTATAATACATACATACACAGATATATATATATATATATGAAAATAAAAATAGACCAACATTTCCATTAGGGTTCGGGCCGAAAGCGGATTGTTTCTCTGTCTGTTTTGTGACCGTAATAGGGTAGCAAATAATACTGTTGGCAATACTATTGGGGATATATTTGCACGTTTCAGAAGACGTACAGTTGTATTATATTCTCTACTTGAGAGTTAATATTAATTAGCTTTCTTCTTTTGCAAAGTAAATACTTGATGGGATGGTTTACATTTGATAAATTTTGGAAATGTCCCTAAGGTAATCCAGGGAGGGCTGATGTTTTATAGTGAAACATGCATCCTATTTGTGATAACTGGAAATAAGACCTGCGGGATTCAAATGTACCTTCTTTTTTATTCCAGGTGGAAAACTTTCAAGCGACAAATGCTGAATATGCGGTCTCATAGTGACACAAAGGGGTTTGAGCTCAAAAGGCCCAATGATTCGATATATACCTTCCCATGCCCTGATTGCATGTGTCGTACAAACAAATCAGAAGCAGCAAGATCATCATTGGCTACGTGATCTTGGAGGATTTTGATGGGTGAATGTATTTTGTTCCTGTAAACATAGCTAGCACATATTGGCGCTGACCCCCCCTTTGCTTTTGTCTAATTTTTTCATTCTTTTAATCCTCTTTATGTGGAAAGAGGGCACACAATTCAAATTTGGGAGCTTTGAGGACATTTTTCAGAGGTCATACTGAAATTCTCAGCTGCATCTTTTTTGTATATGATGTTCAGAGAACAAAAATTGACGATTTCGCTAACGGAGGATATCCCCGGCATTATTGTTTTGTGATTTTGCTGTAGCAGCAACTGCTGCATCTAACCTGTTAACACACGGTATTCTTTCACACCCTGGTTTTATGATTCTTTGTAAATTAGTTGCAGTTTGATTTGGAAGAAATTTTGGTTTAGGTTGTGAGATATCAGGGTATCATTATTGATATTTCATATTGAATTTTGTGAGAAACCAGTTTTATGATTCGGTTTTGGTGTAAATAACTCTTTGTCCCAGTTTCGAGAATTTGTTTGTTATTAAATCTTGCTGGACTTATAATCCTTGATCTTATTTTTTTGGTTACCAGTGCAACAGAGTTAAAACTTCAAACGGCAAGCAGAAAAACAGACAGGGTGCAATCTTTTCGGTGATTTGCTTATAGCAGATCATCAAAACAAATGTTCCATATCTATTAGCTACGGTTGCAGAAGACGGGACTCCTATTAAGGCAAAGCCTGCTATTATCTGGGGATCCTGATAATTATATTCTGGTTTTGTCAAACAATATTCAATCCATGCATCTGTTTTACATAAATTTTACAAGTTACACTAGTTACAGACATCTCATCAACTTTATTACATTGATGGATAATTTTAACAATATAATCACAATGTCTACATAAACTTCCAAATAAATCTGATATTTATATTATGGTGGATAAAGATATTGTTTTCTTAAATTGATTTAATGTTTGAAAACTTTAAAATCATACAAGTAATTAAATATTGTCGATGTGAGGGATCAACAAGGAAGGAATACAAGAGTGGTGGAGTTGATGGAGGCTAGTTCACCTTATATGGGTGGAGACCTAGAGAATATAGAGGGTGAAGATAGGTTGAGAACAGAGTAGTAGTTGTGACTAGAATGTTTGAGAGTCGATTCCTTCATCGTCTTGGGGATTATTTATAGGTGAGGTCTTGTGTTAGGCGGCATTAACGTGGTAGATTTGCTATTAGGCCATCATTGTGGGACATGTAGGAAGGATGCTCGTGATAGGACAAGGATGTCTGTGATGGGATGCGTTGTAATTCCCTCTAAATCGTAGTACGGAGTAGCTGAGCCTATGTGGTATTTGGTAGCCTAAAGATTTATGCTCTTAATGGGGGAGCAAATGGTGGTACCCTCCAAAGAAGTGAATGGCTAGCTTCTTTGAGCAGCTACATTCTATCTGGTTGGATAGTGAAATTGGGAGGTGAAGCTTCTGATGACCAGCCAGTCAGTAACAAGTGGAGTGTACTTCTAAGATGGTCTATTGTACTATAATGTGTCTCAAGTTGTAGAGGTATAATAATATTCCCATTCCTTCAAGCCCAGAAGGTCATAAGTGACCTTTCTCGAGACAACTGTTTTTGCACTTTCCGTGAGGCTTGCGGTGGAAAGTGGAGATATAACATCCCGAAATAAGGCTTAAATGGAATAGTAGTTGCGAAACCACAAATCTGAGATAGAAAAGTTTATTACGATTAATTTTATGGTTTATCGAGTGATTAGATGCATGTGTTAGAATACCGATAAGAAATTTCAGTGATTGCATGTCTGATTTGCATATTAGGGCTTAATTGCAAAAGTTGTCAAATATGAGTTCTAAATGCTAAAAGATTAAATTGAAGAGTATAATTGAAGTAGAGGTCCTTAAATGGTAATTAGACCATTAGGTTTTCATGGACAAAAATGGACATACATAGATAAAAATAACTAAAGTTTTAATGAAGGGTATTTTAGTCATTTAGTAATTAAAAGATTAAAAAAGGGAAAAAGATGGCAAAAATGTGCTCATCTTCTTCCTTAGGCCGAATGTCAAGGGTTCTCCATAGCTAGGGTTTGTTTCCAAGCTTCTAAGCTCCATAGTAAGTGATTCCAAGCCCCGTTTTTAATGTTCTTTACGTTTTTAGAGTCCCGGTAACTTGATTAAGCTTATTCTAGCAATAATTTAACCTAGGGTTTATATTTGGAAAAATACCCATAGGTGAAATGTGTTTATTTTGATGTTTTATGGTAGAATATGAAGCTTGAAATTGTGTTAAACAACTTTTGCTAAGCGATTTTACGTGAAAACAAGTAAAATGACATAATCGGTAAAAAAACCTAATGTTCATAAGTACATGTTAGAGTGAGAATTTGATGTTGCCATAGAAGGGAAAAATGATCAGCATGTCATAAAACATAATAAAATAGGACGATATTTAATTTCCGAGCCTTGGGGCAAAAGTGTAAATATGTAAAAGTTTAGGGGCAAAAGTGTAATTTTGCCAAAGTTTGAGTCAAGGACTGTTTTAATAAATGTGAGTATTAAATAAGCTAAATTTTTTTATTATAGATCAAGAAGAATGAAATCCAGAGTTTGACCGGGGAAAGAAAAAGATAGTGGACTAAAACGATATTGTTGATCATATTTTGTTTCGAGGTAAGTTTATGGTAAATAAATGCAATATTCTATTATTTTATGTTAATGTTGTTAATTTTCAGCATGTGTATATTTATTTTAAGAAATTATTCAAAGAAGACTCAAGCATGAATTGACGGACAAGTAATTTCAAAAAGTCCCGGTTGAACCTTAGGAATGTGTAGGATACAAATGTCATGACATTAGGGTTTAAGGATACCACGTAAGACCATGCCAAGGCATGGCAATTGGTAAGGTTTCTAAGGCAAGGAAATCACGTAAGACCATGTCAAGACATGTCATTGAGAAGTTACAATAAGACAAAGGTCCCATGTAAGACCATGCCAAGGCATGGCATTGGTGAGTTCATAAGGCAAGGATACCATGTAAGACCATGTCGAGACATGGCAATGGTAAATTTCAAAAGGATACCACGTAAGACCATGACAAGTCATGGCAATGGTAAGGTACCCGTGTATCCTTAGTATTCCAAGAGGTTCAATAGGAAAATTTAAAGAGAATATCAAGGTAAGGTAAGACGAGTTATACTAGAAAGGTAAGACAAGTTCATGCTAGAAGAGCAAAGGTAAGTATATAATGTTCATGTATGCTTGATAAGGAAAAAGGTAAGTAAAATGTATTAATAAATTTGATTAAGTAAGTAAGTATTTAAGTAAGTGAGTAAGCGAAGAAGTTTAAAATATGTCTATGACAATTAATAAAGTTGCATTAAGTAGTATCATGCCAAGTAGTAAGATAATTCTTATGAATGTTGTTATTTATTTGCATGCAAACTTACTAAGCTTAATGCTTACCCCTTTTATTTTCCTTCTTTTTTTTATAGTTTTGTCAAGCTAACTCGTGGATCGTAAAGCACGTCGGAGGTCCAGGCACACTATCACAAGGATTATTTTGGTATAACTAGACGTTTCATTTTGAGTATGGAATGTATAGCATCATAGCCATTTTGTGTGTATGATCTTATGATATGGCTAATGAATGATATGTAAATGCTTGATAATGATTAGCTATTGGAATGGCAAATCAAGGACATGTTTGGTGTTATGCATGCCTAAATGCTAGTTATTTCATGGAAATCAAGAAAAAGGTGAAATTAGCTTTAAAACAGTATCAGACAGCAGTAATGATGTAAATTTGAAAAATCACTAAAAATAGTAGAAATGAATTTATTTAATGAATAAGATATATAATTAAATATTATTGAGTATATTTTCATATGAAAGAAACAGAGTAAATAAAGGAGTTGTATTTTATGAGATATTTAAATTTTGGTGAGACAGGGTCAGAGTGATTTCTGAATCCCCTGTTCTGACTTTAGAAATTTACTAAAAATTTTACAAAAATAATTAGAAGTTATAATTTATATTTATAGATTCCTTATTGAGTCTACTTTAAGAGAAATAAACGGCATGGTTATTTGAATTTTGTACATGGAGAAAAATTAATTCGTAGTGAACAGAGGTCAGAGGATCCGAACATTGAAATAGGGGAAACTTTAACTAATAAAATATACTAATTGGCTAGACCAAAAAAATCTGAAATAAATTTATTAATAAGATATATGAGTCTAGTTTTAGATAAAATTTACGGATTTGAATTTCGAGTTTCGTAACTCAAGTTATGATTTATTTAGTGACTGTGACGCAGATGGACAGTTTATTTATGAAAGATGAAATAAATTGTTTTGATTTGTTTAAGTGATCGAAAATTTTTTATTGATTCCGGTTTGTTCCCGAACCGTTTCAATTTCATGTTTTAGGGTGTCGAGGACCCTTTTTAGGGACATATTGAATGAATGAAACTAAATTAATTTTAAAAGTAAATTTTTATGCCCCTAATTAGTAAGCTAAGTCCAATAACGCCTCGTGCTCGACTCCGGCGACGGTCTCGGGTAAGGGGTGTTACAGGAGAGCTATTGTGAATGTTTTTAAAATTTAGCCTTAAATGCCCCCCGGAATTGTTTCTAGGAAATTGAGACTATGATGACTAGTAATCTACACTGACATGCGTTGAGTTGCCGTTTGTTGTAGAATTGGTAGTGGAATAGTGCATTTTGAGAAAGCCCATATATATTCTTTAATTGTTTTTCTTTTGAGATTATTTTGCTTCTGTGATTTTTGGAATCCCTCTTCCAACTTGAGACACGTAGCAACATGATAGGCCATCTGAGAAGCTATCCACCTGCTTTTCAGGAGGGCACCACCATTCGCTTCCCCAGGCATCCAATCTCCTATTAAGAACATGATTTTTTTAGGCCACCAAACCCCATGTGGGCTTATCTATTCCTTACAATGATTCAAAGGGAATGAGAACGAATCAACATTTGGTGTAGTGAGCATAGACAACATGACTTCTCAGTCTCAAGCCAATGTCCCCACAGTCCCAACTAATTCCACTAACCCAACTAGTTCTTCTACTTTAACCAACTCCACCATCCCAGTATAAAATATTTACCGTTAGCTAAGTTCGCTTATAATAGTAGTTATCAGTCCAGTATAAAAATGACACCGTTTAAAGCTTTATATGGAAGAAAATGTAAAACGCCGTTGTATTGGTCCGAGTTGAGAAAATCTAAAATGGTAGGGATTAATTTGATTTGAGAAACTGAAGATAAGATTTAAATTATTTGAGATTATTTGAAAGTTGCATTTGATCTTCAGAAGTCTTACATTGATTTGAAAAGAAAAGATATAGAATTTGTTGTTGGCGACCGGGTATTTTTAAAAGTTTCTCCATGGAAAAAAGTGCTAAGATACAAGAAAGGAAAGTAGAGTCCGAGATTTATCGGGCCGTATGAGATTACTGAAAGAGTCAGCCCTGTAGCTTACAGACTCGAATTGCCTCCTGAACTAGAGAAAATTCATAATGTGTTTTAAATTTCAATGTTAAGATGATATAGATCTAATCCTTTACACATGATTCCTCATAGTGAAATCAAACTATAGCGAGATTTATCATATCCTGACGAACCAGTGAAAATTTTGGCTCAGGAAGTCAAAGAAATTCAGAATAAAGGAGTGCCATTGTTGAAAGTCTTGTGATATCGGCATAGTACTAAGGATGTTACCTGGGAAATTGAGGAATCAATGAAATTACAATATCCAAATTTGTAACAACCCATTTTTAGTAAAATCAGAACAGTGGTTTCAGGACCACAAATCCGATGTGAGAGTATTTATTTTATTATTTTAATGTCTACACCATGTTAGTAGTATTGTATAAAAATTTCGATAAGAAATTTTACCGTTTGCATGCTTAATTCGATAAAAAGGACTAATTTGCAAAGGTGCAAAACTTGAATTCTATAAGCTAAAGGGACCTAGTGGCCATGCTATTAAATGGTTGAGGGTTTTATGTAGTAATTAAACCATTTTAATCATGAGTGGACAAAGATGGACATTAAATGGATGAATTTTCAAGTATTAAACAAAGGTTAAAAATGTAATTTAATAAATAATTTAAGTAAAACAAAGAATAACAAAAGCTATCATCTCTTTTGTCCATTTCATTCACTAAAATTTAACTAAGAAAACTCCACGAATGAAGCTTGAAGGTTCGGCCAACATTCCTTGTGCATGTAAGTGTGGTTTTGTCCCGTTTTTAATGATTTTCATGTTTTCGGGATCGTTGTAGCTTAATCTAGCTAGCTCAGGGACTAATTTGCAAACTTGTTAAAAGATTAAGGTTTTTCCATGAATGTATACCTGATGTTTGTGATGTTTGACGAAAGAAAATGAACCTTTGTTGTTAGATAAACAACTTTTGTTAAGTGATTTTTGATAAATTTTTCTATTAGGAATTTAATGAAAAATATGAGATATTCATGATGAAATTGTTAAAAAAAATGAAATGTATGGGCTTCTATGATCCTATATAAAATTCGGCTAGACTTGGGTAGGGATGATTGCATGAGTTTAATTTTACGAGTTTAAGGATTAAATTGTAAAGAAATCAAAACATTAGGGGCAAAAGCATAATTTTACAAAAATATGAATTTGGATTGAATTGAATAGAATGGCTATTAAATTGATTGAATTTATTCATTTAGATCAAGATAGACATCGTATGACTTTAGATCGAGGCAAAGAGAAAGCTTCGAATTAATCTACTCCGTTTCAACATTTTATCGTCGAGGTAAGTTCGTACGTTTAAATAGCGTGTTAAAATTTGTTTTAAATGCTATCATTTTATGATATCAAATTATGTCTCAGTGAAAAAATCCAACGGCGTATCGACGATCATCGACCAATGAAAAGGGATAGCTTCGACTATCGATTATGAAAAGGGATGATGACGACCATCAACTGTGAAAAGGGATAGTGACGACCATTGAATTATGAAAAGGGATAGCTTCAGCTATCGATTATGAAAAGGGATGGACGACCATCAACTATGAAAATGGATGGTGACGACCATCGAATTATGAAAAGGGATAGCTTCGGCTATCGATTATGAAAAGGGATAGTGAAGACCATATGATTACACTTCGTGTGAGCTTAGGTAAGAGTTTTTTATGCAAGTTACTTTGTTACTATGAAAGGTAGTAAGCATGTATATTCATGATTGTAGAAAATATGAATTCATATGATTTAAACTTATGAAAGTTATTTTATCATGTTTTAATATTGAATTTATGTGATTAAGCACTAATTTGGGTTGTTGGTGATGTTTAGGCTTGTGCCAAGCTTGTGTTGGATTTAATCCATATTTATTTTAAGCTTATGCATTGTAATGGTAAGCATTGTTTATGTATCACAAACTTTCTAAGCATTATATGCTTACTTTGTATTCTTTTTCTATGTTTTATAGTTAATCGGAAGCTCGTTCGGGTTGGAAGATCGTCAGAGACCTATCACATCCATTGGCATTATCGGTAGATTTTGATGTTTTTAAGTCATGGCTATAATGGCATGTATAGGTGTTTTGTGCTTGATGAAATAACCATCATGTTTGGCTTGTAAATGTGGTATTTTGGTTAATGAATTAGTTGCCATGTTAGCTTGTATATATGTGGTTTTATGATGGTTGAACACGGGTTAGGGCACGACTATGTACCCCTACTTTGAATGTCCACACGGCCTGAGACACGGGCGTATGTCTCAGTCGCCGTGTGAGTCACACGGCCATGTGACCCCTGTAGTATGAAAATTTTAAACATTTTCCCAAAAATTCTATATGTTTCCAATTTAGTCTCCGATCGTTCCTAAAGTGTTTTTGTGGCGTTGAGGACTCAAATAAGGGACAATAAGCTTATGTTTGAATGGAATACGATGTGATTCTTGAAATGTTTCGAGATAAATTTTTAAGTGTTGAATTTTTTAGTAATGCTCCATAACCCTATTTCGGCGATGGGTACGGGTTAAGGGTGTTATAGAATCTATTCTCAGGTAACAATTTCGAGGACAAAATTTCCTAAGGGAGAGAGTTGTAACAACCTATTTTTAGTGATATTAGAACAATGATTTTCGGACCACAATTTCGATGAGTAAATTATTATTTTATTATTTATTTAGTGTCTACGTGATTTTATTAAGGTCATATTAAAATTTCGTTAAGAAATTTTAATGTTTAAATGCTTAATAGAGTGAAAAAGACTAAATCGTAAAAGGTGAAAAAAATTAAGTTCTAATAGTTAAGAGAGTCAAATGGCCTTATTAGTGAAAGTTAATGGACTTGAATGGTAATTATACCATATATGTTGATAGTGGATGTACATGGATTTGGTATTATTGACATTTTGATAATTTTTAAAGGGCAAAAAGGTAAATTAGTAAATAAAACTAAAATAACCTAAGAAATCATGTTCATCTTCTTCATTTCATCCTATCTCCATTGAAAATCACCATGGAAAGAAGCTAGGGTATTCGATCAAGCTGATTTCATTGCATGTAAATGTATTCAAACCCGTTTTTAATGATTTTTATATTTTTGAGATCATTGCAGGTCTAGCTAGCTCATACCTTCGCTTTTGAATCTATTAAAATTTTTTGAAGTTACCATCAATAAATCTTGAATGTTTTTTATGATAACCATGTGTTTGAAGCTTTGATTGTGGTATTTGGTTGAATTGTGAAGTGATTTTTGTTAGATTTTGATTTAAAGATGAAATTGTTAAAATGTCAAAATCTCAAGGTTTGATAGTGAATTTGATGTACAATAGGGACTATTAAAGGGCTTATAATATTCGGCTATAACTTGATTCTATGAAAATAGTCAATTTGATGATTTTCGAGTAAGAGGACTAAGTTGTAAACATTGTAAAAGTTTAGGGAAAATGTGTAATTAATGAGAAGTTAAGGGTAATGTACATTTAATGAAATGTGAAATATGTATGAGATTAATTTATTGTATTTAAATATCATATAAATCAAAACTTGGATAAAAAAGACAATAACCGAGGAAAAGGAAAAATAACGAATTAGTCCTTGCGTGTTGGTCGGAATCGAATAGTAGGTAAGTTCATAGTGTTTCAATACGTAAATGAATTTCTAATTTGCATTCTTATAATATATTTATTTAATTAAATATTCATAGATAATTATTGAATGATTGCACACACGTGCCCCTGTTTGTACTTCGGGACCCCGTATTGCACTTTTGTACCCTAGTTATACTTCGGTAAACGTAGATCAAATATTATATGAACTGTATTTAATGGTATTTAGATTAAGTGTTATACTATGTTCTTACTAAGCATTGTAAGCTTATCGGTTTTTGTGGATTATTTTGTAGATAACCGTCACTGACACTTTGGAAGAATCATTCAACCGGCTCACACTATCTGTTCAAGTTGGTAGTTTTTATAACTCTTAAGGTAGTGGCATTTATATATATAGATGAATATGGGGTTGAAGGGCATATGATGTTTGTATTAGCATTTAGGTATGTTTATGCTTTGAAAGTTATGGTTGGGTTGGTGTACTTTAATGTTTCACCAAGTATTGTCATTTTGGGCACTTACAAATGCTTGTATATAAGGTCTCATGTTGGTATTTTATGATGTTATGGAAATGGTTAATTGGGATAGGTTTTGGTAAGAGTTTTGAATTATATTATATGCATGAACTAAAGTGTTTTTGGCCTATTTTGATATGTTATGTTTGGATGCTAATTGTGGTGCCTTTGAATGGCATATTGGTTAGTTGAAATAGGATTCTTGAAATAGTATTTTGATGTATGTTTGAGTGATGTTTTGGTCTCATTAAATGTGCTTAAAAATGTTGTAAGGTTATGCATGAAATGGTTTTGGAATGACTTGACTTTAAGTAAATTTTGGGTCCACACGGCCTTAGACACGGACGTGCGTCTTAGCCGTGTGAGGCACACAGCCTGGCGACACGACCGTGTGTCATGTGATGATATCCTTAGGTTGCAAGTTAGTGAGTTACATGGCCTAGCACATGGCTTGGCACACAGGCGTATGGGGCAACTCAAAGAGTTACACGGCCTGGCACATGGGCGTGTGACATGGCCGTGTGAACCTACTTAGAGAGTTACACAGGTGAGGATACAGGCTGGGACACGGCCGTATGTCCCTAGTTCGAAGGTTACACGGCCCAAGACACGGGCGTGTGCTTCAATCGTGTAAGGCACACGGCTTGGCCACACAGGTGCATGACCCTTATTTCCAATTTTTTTAGACTTTTTCCTAGACTTTTCAAGTTGTTTCAAATTGGACCCGATTTACTTCTAAGATATTTTTAGGGCCTTGAGGGCTCGATTTAGGGATGGGATATAAGTATTTTATTGTTTTATGATGTGCTTATACTGTTGATTGATATTTAGTTGAATTATTTTTTATTGTTCGGTAATGTTTTGTAACCCTAATTCGGTGACGGATACGAGTTAGGGGTGTTACACTTTACGTGCAAGTTACGCCTTTTCTAACTGAAGTAGGGCATCGTAAGATTATTAGCACTCCTAGGTCTATAAATACGGCCCTTGATTTTGTGAAACTATTCATTAAACATTTTACCATCAAAGTCCCTATCTAAGTTTAGTTCACAGCTATCAGGGTAAGCCTTTGTCTTATTGGGTGTGATTGTCTAGGTTCGCATTACATGAATTTTGTATGTCTTGTTTTGCTTAAGTAATATGTGTGTATGTTTGTTGCGAGCCAGTCGGTCCGTCTACCAGCAAGGATAAAGGCAAAGCTAAACCTGTTTAAGTTTATTCATTTTTCGATGAGTGATCTGGAATTATTTAGAGTATGTTAACTGCTATGTTATTTAGTTTATATTGATATGTTTTCTTAAAGTATTATGTTTTCAAAACAAGTTTCAAAGGTAAGTTATCTGAAAAGATATGTTTTAAAGCTACGAACCTCTGTTTTTAAATACTATTTGAAATTATGATTTTTAGAGCATAGTTTTGTGCGATCTCCTATGCAAGCTAAGGTTTTAAAGAATGTTTCAGAAATGGTTTCACAATTTGTGTATCAATGAAGCTCCCTATGTGAGATTAAGTGATAAGTTGTGTATTAACACGCTTAAGTGATAAGTTCTGTATCAATGAAGCTCACTACGTGAGCTTAAGTGACAAGCTATGTATCAGCGAAGCTCCCCATGCAAGCTTAAGTGATTGTGCTCCTTAGTAAGCCTAGCTTTATGCGAGCTAGTGTGATATGTCTCAAAGTGAGTGTAACACCCCTAACCCGTATCCGTCTCCAGAATAGGTTACGGAGCATTACTGTAAAATTTTAACTTTAAAACATACATTTAGTACCTCAACATAAGCATGGCATAAATAGTTCATCTACATGCATATCGTCCCTTAATAGAGCCTTTGAGGCCCTAAAAATACTTTAGAAACAATTCAGGACTAAATGGGAATCATTCGGAATGTTCACGAAAAAGTTAGAAACTTAAACTTAAGGGTCACACGGCCGTGTGACTCACACGATTGAGTCACACGCTCGTGTCTCAGGCTATGTAACATTCGAAATTAGGACACACAACTATGTTCTAGCCCTTGTTCGTGCCCGTGTAAATTTTAAAGTTGGGTCACACGGCCAAGCCACAATCCTATGTGCCAGGCCGTCTAACTCTCAAAATGGCCTCACATGCCCATGTACCAGGCTGTGTGCTAGGCCGTGTAATAGCCTGACTTGCAAACCTTAAAACCTACAGGGGACACACGACCAATGTGCATGGCCGTGTGTGACACACGACTGAGTCACAAGCCCGTGTCTTAGGTTGTGTAGACATAAAATTGGCCAAAATAAAGCCATTTCTATCACCATTTCAAGCTTGTACCTAAGCATCATTTGTGCCCAAATTCAAAGCACCAAAACCTTACCAAAACATGCATAAAATGACCAATTCAATAGACTATTAACATACAACCAATATGCCATACAAGGCACCTCAATTACAATCAACCAAACATGCTTAAACATGTACACTTACCACATCTCAACCATACTTATATAAATCAATACCACTTCCAAACATACCATAATCATGATCATTAGAACTTTCTTATAAATATACCATTTGGTCATCCAAGCATGCATCATATCTTAGCCATATTAACAGATACAAATAAGGTATCAAAAGTACTAAAAGTACATTAACCAAAATAACATATACATGCCAAACTTATCAACTAACATTCAAACACAAGTCCACCTATACATGACATTATAAACTTGGCCAAAACATCAATAACTACCAATATAATCGCCGGATAGTGTGACAGATCTCTGATGAACTTCTAACTCGATCGAGCTTCTGATTATCTATAAAACATAGGAAAGAAAACTACGTAAGCATATAATGCTTAGTAAGTTTGTAAATCATGAACATAACTTACCATTTCAATGCATAACATTAAAATTAAGCATGATACAATCCACCCTAACTTACCATTTCAACGTATAACATTAAAATTAAGCATGATACAATCCACCCATAAGCTTGGCACAAGCCTAAAACATGAGAGATATGAATTTCTCATTCCAACACATGGTGATATTCTACTTATGGATCAAGATGAGTCTAGGACTTATCAAGAAGCAATGGGGAGCCCAGATTCTGATAAATGGCTTGAGGCCATGAGGTCTGGGATGGATTTCATGTTAGAAAACCAAGTATGGCTCTTGGTTGACCCACCTGAAGGGGTTAAACCCATAGGGTGCAAGTGGGTTTTCAAAAAGAAAATCGACATGGATGGTAATGTACAAACATACAAAGGGCAATTAGTCGCTAAAGGTTTTTGACAAGTTCATGGTATAGACTACGATGAAACATTTTCTCCTGTTGCTATGTTTAATCTAGCTAGATCTTACTTGCAATAGTTATATTTCATGATTATGAAATTTGGTAGATGGAGGTCAAAACAACTTTCCTTAATGGGAAACTAGAAGAGGATGTGTACATGAAATAACATAAAAGTTTTGTCAATCCAAAAGATACTGGTAAGATATGCAAGCTACAAAGGTCCATTTATGGATTGAAGCAAGCTTCTCGAAGTTGGAATCTTCGTTAAAATGATGCTATCAAAGATTTTGGTTTTATCAAAAATGAAGATGAGGCTTGTGTTTACAAGAAAATTAGTGGGGGCACTATTATATTCTTAGTACTATATGTAGATGACATATTTATCATAGGAAATGACATACCCACCCTACAGACTATTAAGACTTGGTTAGGAAGTTGCTTTTCTATGGAAGACTTAGGCGAGGCTTGGCCACCTCTAGACGTACTAATGTCCAGTGTAAGAATCCTGCACAAAATATATCAAATAGGTAGTGTCCACAAGTATATGGGTCAAGTTGTAATATAATAACAACGAAGTAGGTGAGTACTTCAAGGATCGTACCCAAGGGAGGTGAGCACTAAATTAACCCTAACCTAAGCAAAAATAGAGCTAATTAGTACTTTAAATAAATTATATTACGAATAAACATAAAGAAAGATTTTTGGTATTTTTTTAAATAAAGAAGAAAATAATATAAAGAAAAAGACTTTGGGAAATTTAATATAGAAACTGAAGCAGATCTGAGCATGGGTGATTAGCTCGCATTGGTGGTCATAACTAACTGTCACTATGGGTTCCCTGTTCAACCAACTAGTCGTTGCCCTAGCAGGATCTCTTGATCTTCCACTAGACTAACGAGTCAGCAAGAACTACTTATCTTTTGACCTCATAGTCGAAACCGGTTTGAGGCTAAGGTGTTCACGGATAGGTCATACCAATTTTGGGTTAATTCCCACTGAGATGACTTTCTAGGGTCATCAAGACTAGGGTTTAAGTTCTTCCTCTCGTGAACAACTAATCCACTAAGAAAACCTTGCACAACAATCAATTAATCATACCTCTACTCACTAATCCCCCATAAAAGGATTAGTCCCTTATGGATCTTAAACATATAATAAACTTGATACGAAAGATGAACATTAATAACAAATCAAGAGATGAAGGTTTAAGAGAATCTTGAATTCTATTGATTAAAACACGAGATCCACAAAGAGTTAATCAAGTTCCACAAATTAGATCTCCCGACAAATGTAAATGGAAAAACTAAAAATAACCTAAACCTAAGAAAAAGGAAAAATTGAAAATTGAAATTATAAAGAAAATTCTAAAGTATGAAAGATATTGTAACACCTCTCACCTGTATTCAACGTCGGAATAGGGTTACAGAGCATTACTGGACTTATAAAGTAATTAAACATTCATTTCACATACATTTTAAAATTTCATGGAATCATCATTCAAACTCAATCACATTGTCCCTAATACAAGCCTATGAGGCCTTAAACATACATTTGGGGTGGTTCGAGACTAAATTCAAAACTCAAAAATTTTTTACAAAATTAAAAAAAAATTCAAATTACAAGGGACACACACTAGTGTGGCCTGGCTGTGTGTCTCACATGGCCAAAGACACGCCCGTGTCACAAGCTGTGTGGACATCCGAAATGGGATCACATGGCCGTGTCCTAGCTCGTGTCTGACCTCGTGTAACTCTCTGACTTGGGTTACACGGCCACACACACGCCCGTGTGACTAGCCCGTGTGCCCTAAAAATGGCCACACACACCTGTGTGCCATGCCGTATGCTAGGTCGTGCCAAACCTATAGGGTATACTGACTTATGCCACACGGCCAAGTCACACGCCCGTGTGCTAGGCCATGTGGAGCATATTGACTTGATTTCTATTTCAACACCAGGGGACACATAGCTGTATAACCTGACCGTGTGTCACACGCGGCTGAGACACACGCCCGTGTCTCTTCCCGTGTGGACAAAAATAGGCTATTTACCAAGCCAATTGCCACCCAATTTTGCATATACCTACATCAACCCAAATGGCACCAAAACATAGCATATATAGGCATTCAAACCAATTAAATCAAGCCTAATTCATGCTAATTCTATACCATCATCCACAATACACACAAGTCACCAAATAGGCCATTCCATTTATACCAAATTCACATATACAAATCAACTAATTAGACACTTTCAAACATGTACCATTATGCTCAACTCACTAACATATAACTTCTCCTATATCAACCATGTAACAGCCCGATTTTGGTTCTAGTTGGAATAGTGGTTTCGGGACCACAAATCCGACGTAGAAAAATTTATTTTTCTTATATTTTTATGGTCTACATTTTTATGGAATGATTCTGTGAAAATTTCATTCGAAAATTTTGACATTTGAGCACTCAATTTAGCAAAAAGGACTAAATTGCCAAAAGTACAAAACTTGAGTTCTATATGCTAAAAGTGTTTATTTGCTATGAGATTTTAAATTAGAGGTCCTTAAATGGTAATTATACCATTACTTGAGTTGGTGGACAAAAATGGACATGGAGTAAGAGAAATTTTAGTGTTTTAAGAGAAGGG
The DNA here is from genome assembly GCA_025698475.1 of Gossypium anomalum. Taxonomy (NCBI): domain Eukaryota; kingdom Viridiplantae; phylum Streptophyta; class Magnoliopsida; order Malvales; family Malvaceae; genus Gossypium; species Gossypium anomalum. The sequence continues at coordinate 71,161,920 of CM046956.1, forward strand.
CATTTTGGTCATTTGGTAATTAAATGAATTAAAAAGAAAAAATTAAGCCAAAACCTTTGTCCATCTTCCTCACCATAGCCAAATTTTAGAAGGGGAAGCCATAGCTAGGGTTTGCCCACTTCCAAGCTTGATTGTAAGTTCGTTCTTGTCCCGTTTTTAATGCTTTTTACATTTTTGAAGTCGTTGTAACTCGATCTACCTATTTCTAGCACTAATTTGAGGAAAAATTAAGGTCTAGGGTTTGACCCATGTTAGAAATTTGTGTATTTTGATGGCTAATGGTAGAAAATGCATGTTTGTTGTTAGAAAAACAACTTTTGCTAAGTGATTTTCAGTGAAAATTTCAAAAAAGGACTTATTTGTAAAAGTTATAAAATAAGTAGTAAAAGTGTGATTAAGTGGAAAATGTGGGCTGATATGAGTATGAAAATGGTTCGGCTAGGCATGGGTTTTGAAGAAATTGAATACCTTTCAATTTACGAGCCTAAGGACTAAAGTGTAAAAAGTTGAAAAGCTAGGGGAAAAATGTAAATTTTCCATAATATGATTTTTGGATTGAATTGAACAATGTGAATATTAAATGAGTTGAAATTGTCATTATAGATCAAGAAAAACGAGGTTCGGACCTAGATCGGGAGAAAAATAAAGTGTTTGACGATTAGATCAAATTCTACTATTTTTGTACTGAGGTAAGTTCGTATGTAAATAATGTATTGTTATATTTATGTTTTAAATGCTTTAATATTGTACGAATTGTGTGATTGACTCTTTGGACGTATTCGACAAAGTTTTGACAAGCAAGAAATCTCGATTGAGCCTTAAGAATAGAATAAGATACGAGTGACATGTCACTGGGAACCCATGTGTATATGTGTTTATGTGATCCGGGTGCTGGTCTCGTACGTCCTACCAGTGGCTGGGTAGTCCGGCATGAGTTGCGGATACTTGAAAGCTTGTGTGAGTAGCACTGTGTAGCTACGTCCTGACGGACAGCTTGTGTGAGCAGTCCCGTGAATAGCTCGAAAATGAGCCTATATTTATTATGAGATATGAGGTAGCTTTGGCTACATATATGGCACTTATGTGCAAGATTTCTGAGTATCCGTTAATATTCCAAGTGTTCAATAGGAATTTCAAAGTTGAGAAAGACTATGGTCATGTTGTGAGTTGGTATAGGTATGTACATAAATCTCATACGTAATGAGCTTGATGTGTGATGAACCATTGGTAAGGTTGTGATTAAGTAAGTTATGACTATAAGATTTTAATAACATTCATGCTAATTTTCATCATGTTAATTGTATGTTAAATGTGCAATTATGTTGCTTATTATTTGCATAGGAACTTACTAAGCTTTATAGCTTACTCCCCTTCCTTTCTTTTGTCTTATAGTGTCACCAAGCTAGCTTAGGGATCGGAGATCGTCGGAGATCCACTCACACTATCAATAATTATTTTGGTATCAATGAATTCAACGTTTTGAGTTATGGCATGTATAGGGGAGTTGGTCATTTTGTTATGTATCATAATTGATTTGGCCAAATGTGTTGGCTTATATTGGTTGAAAGTTCATTTGTATAAGGCCATTTGAAATTAGCTACTATTGGTATAAGTAATTTATATGAGGATGCCTTTCAGGGATGTGGGAATTTACATGATTTGAGTTGATGAGTATGTGATGTTTGTGTATGATAGATGGTAGCATGTGAATGATGTGTTGATGTCTTGGTTGTGGCTGATTTGGTTGTATGTATATGCTTGGATTGTAACAGCCCGATTTTGGGGCTAGTTAGAACAGTGGTTTCGGGACCACAAATCCGACATAGAAAAAGTTATTTTTATTACATTTTTATGGTCTACAGTTTCACGGAATGATTTCGTGAAAATTTCATTCGAAAATTTTGACGTTTGAGCACTCAATTTAGTAAAAAGGACTAAATTATAAAAAGTATAAAAGTTGAGTTCTACTTGTTAAAGGTGTTCAATTTCTATGATATTTTAAATTAGAGGTCCTTAAATGATAATTAGACCATTTGTTAAGTTAGTGGACAAAAATAGACATGGTGAGATAAAATTTTAAAGTTTGGCTAAAAAGGCATTTTGGTCATTTGGTAAATAAAAGAATAAAAAGGGAAAATAAAGCCAAAATTTGTCCATCTTCTCCAACCCTTGGCCGAAAATTTGGAGACACCATAGCTAGGGTTTTCTTCAACTTTCAAGCTTGATTGTAAGTACATCTTAGCCGTGTTTTTAATGCTCTTTACGTTTTTGAATTCGTATTCACCCGATCTCTCCATTTCTACCATTGCTTTGAAGTAGGGTTCATGTTTAAAAAATTTACCCATGTGTGACATGCATGTGTTTTGATGTTTGATGGTAGAAAATGAAAGTTTGATGTGTAATAAACAACTTTTACTAAGTGATTTTTCATAAAAATACTCAAAAAGGACCTATTTGTAAAAAGTTGTAAAATGGGTAGTAAAAATCTAATTTGATGAATAATGTTGGATGATATGAGCATGTTTATGGTTCGGCTAGGCTTGGATAACCAAGAAACTGAATACATTTCATTTTACGAGCCTAAGGACTAATTTGTAAATATGTCAAAGTTTAGGGGCAAAAATGTAATTTTTCCATAGTATTATTTTTGGACTGAATTGAGTAATGTGAATAATAAATAAGCTAAATTTTCTATTATAGATCAAGAAAAACGAAGTTCGGACCTTGATCAGGGAAAGAATAAGGTGTTTGACGATTAAATCCATTTGTCCTATTTTTGTATCGAGGTAAGTTCGTATGTAAATAATGCATTATTATTTATGCTTTAATTGTGTTATTATTTTATGAATTTTGAATTGCTCTTTGAATAAATTCGACAAAGTTTTGACAAGTGAGAAATATCCCTATTGAACCTTAGGAATAGATAGGATACGAATGTCATGACATTAAGGTTATATGAGTTTACGTGTAAGACCATATTTGGGATATGGCATCAATATGAGATTTTGTGTAAGACCATAGCTGGGCTATTGGCATCGATTTGAGATCCTATGTAAGACCATATCTGGGATATGGCATTGGTATGGTACCATGTGTGTGAGATTTCCCGAGTATCCTTTAGTATTCCAAGTGGTTCAACGGGTAACTTAACGACCATGTTAAAGTTATGAAAGATTATGGTATGTTGTGGGAGACAATGGTATGTTGCAAGTTGGTACAGGTATGTACACAAAACTCATGCTTAATGAGCTTGATATGTGATAAACCCACAGTAAGGTCTGATTGAGTAAGTTACGATGTTAAGGATTTAATATCATCTATGCCAAGTTTGATTATGAGATTTACAATGACACCTATGTTAATTTACTTCATGTTAAATATATGTTAAAGTGTGTTTATGATGCCTATTATTTGCATAGGAACTTACTAAGCTTTAAAGCTTACTCTCTTTCTTTCCCTTGTCTTATAGTGTTACCAAGCCAGCTCGGGGATCGAAGACGTCGGAGATCCATTCACACTATCAAATTATCATTTTGGGTACTTATGATTTCATTATTTTGACTTATGGGATGTATCAAAACCTGTTTTTTGTTTTGAAAAACGGTCGACTTTTATTTTGAAAACGATAACGGGAGTCGCCAGCAATCTTTTTTATGAGGTGTGATCGGGTCGCCTTGTAATTGATCATTTTAATAAAACGTTTTGATTTAGTAAAACAACAATTTTGGCCTTCGTAATTCGAGAAAATGGGTTTGGAGTCGGTTATGTATGAGGAAGGATTAGCATCCTCGTAACTCCCAAAATTGGTACCTAATTGATTAGTTGATGTCTTAACGTCGAAAGTTAAAAATTCAAAAAGTTCAAAATACAATCCCTTTTTGTATTAATGCTAATTTTTACAAAAATTTGCTTGAATAAATCGAAATGAATATTAAAGAACTTCTCGTCTCGAAGCAGCAAAATGTCATATCCCGTAAGTTAGGATACGACACCTTAAACCTTTGAGAATAAGCTTGTCTTTATTTTTTATTTTTGAAATCTTACGTGTTTTAATCTAGAAGGATATTCGGTTATTTAGATCTAACGAGAAAAGTCAAAACCCCATCAGTTAGGTACAACTTTCTCGAGTTTTTAAATACGAAATATTGCCTTTAGTTTATTTTAAAATTCGTGTATTTTAAAATTTGAAAGAGTTTGGCTATTTAGGTTCAATGAGAAAAATCCAAACCCCGTAAGTTAGGGTACAATTTTCTCGAATCTCCAAAATGCGAAATGTTACTTATTTTTAAAAAATTTCTTTTTTGAATTTTGGTGAAAATTAATGCAATATTTGAAAAGGTACGTGAATAAAATATTATACTATCGAATGAAAACAATATGAGTGTACTAATAAACGGTTCATAAGATACATGGCAATAATCGCGTAACATACATCAATTTAACACCAACATTAATAATAATAAAAAATGGCAAACAAAATAAACACTAACATTGATAACAATCATAATAATAATGACAAAGCAGTGCACTAAAAAAAGGGAAAATACTAATAAATATAAATAAGACAAAGAAACAAATAAATAGGTACATAAATAAAATAATAATAATGATAGTAATAATAAATAACATATATAAGTAAAATGGAGACAAATAAATGAATTTTAATCATAAAAAAAAGGTTGAATAAATAAATGAAATATTAAATGAACAGTTTTTTTTAAAACATAAAAAAAATAAAGAAATTGAAATTATAAAAGACTAAGGATTAAATTACAATCAGAATTAAATATGGTGTACAAATTATAAAATGCGAAAATTGATGAAACACAAATAAGGATCCAAATAAACACGCAAAAAAAAGAGAGGGACTGACTGGGCAAATATCCCAAGCCTTCAAAACTCATCGTTTCGATGCGAACCCAAATGAATCAAAGGCAAAAGTCATGGGGCAAAATTAAAAAAGTAAAAGAAAAGAACAGGATTAAATTAAAATAGGTGAAAAAGTGGAGGGACTCGTCGCATAAATAACCCAAACGTTAAAAACGGATGGATCCCCTGGCGGGTTGGGTCGAAGTGCGGATCCTGGGGCCAAAACGACCATTTTGAGGCCACTGAAACAGGCCCTAAATGACGTCATTTGCTATAGCCTATAAAAGTTAAAAAAATTAAAAAAAAAACCACATTCTAACCATTTCTTTAAAAAAAAATAGAAAACCCTCTCCCCCTTTTTAGTTGGCCCCCATGGCTGGCCTAGGGTTTTGGCGAGTGGCCACCGTGGTGGCGGCCGGTCGCCGGCGACGGCGCTGCCGTCCACGGTGACTGGAGATCACAAAAATTGGCCCTTTTTTTGCCTTTTTGACTCCCAATCCCAAAAATTGGCTTAGGTTTAGTTGGGTTGTTTGGGATTTGGGTTTAGTTGGCTTTGGGCTGGTGTTTAATTTCAGTTTGGGCTTGTAATGGGTTTGAAATTGGTTGTAAATGGACTGGACTTTAATGGATTTTATTATTCATTTTGGTTTTGTTTGTTTTGTTTGTTTTTGATATCTAATTTCTGTTTGGGCTAATTGGTTTGGGCCCTCTTATTTGTTTGGAATTCGGGCCCGGGCTGAATTGGCTTATTACAGCTGCCCCTCTTTGCTCGTTGTCGTGTAATGAGAATGGAGCAAAAACTTCAAAAAGGGCCAATTTTGCTCGGTCTCACTAAATCTCGACCTCTTTGGTGCTCCTCTTCTTCCAGGTAGCCTCGTTTCGACCCATTATAACTTTAGGGGTATAGGAATTAGTGCTTTGATCTACTTCACTGTAACTTCAAGGAGATTAGATTTGCGACTTTAATCTGCTCCATTGCGACTTCAGGGAGATAAGACTTGTAGTTTGTAGCTTTAATCTGTTCCACTGTAACTTCAGGGAAATAGGATTTGCTATCTTCAGTCTGCTCGACTGCGACTTCAAAGAGATAAGACTTGTAACTTTGACCTACTCTACTGTAACTTCAGAGAGATAAGATTAGTGACTTCAATTTGCTCCATTGCAACTTCAGGGAGATAAGATTTGTGGCTTCAATCTGCTCCACTGCAACTTTAAGAAGATAAGATTTGTCGGGATAATTTCAATCCGTCCCACTGCAACTTCAGGGGTATGGGATTTGTGGCTTCAATCTGCTCCGCCGTAACTTCGGGGAGATAAGATTTTCCATGATAACATCAATCTGTTCCACTGCAGCTTCAGGGAAATAAGATTCGCTATCTTCAGTCTGCTCCACTGCAACTTCAGGGAGATAAGACTTGTTATGGTAGATTTAATCCAACCTACTGCAGCTTCAGAGGTATATGATTTATGGTTTCTCTGATCCGTTACACCATTTTCTGGGGAACATGACCTGTAGAATCCATTTTATAGGCATATTTATGCCAAGCCATAGGATGTCATGATCGAAATGAATCAAATGCTCCTATTTGGATGTGTACAAATGATATTTGCATGAATGCAGAATGTCATTTTTTTAGAATAAACCCCTTTTAATGCTTGGGTTGTCATTGCTCGTCGTTCATCAAGGTTCTATCACTGATTTGCTACTGTGCCTTCTTGTTTAGCCAGTATCTTTGATAGAAGATCTAAAGAAATAGTCATAATTTGGACTATTCTTTCTTAGATGTTCCCAACTCTTGAATTTGGTTAGTTTTAACTAATGGTCCTGTTTCAGGTCCTTGTACTATTTAGAAACTTTTTAGAGTAATATGTAGAACTTATTTTATGTGAATATTATAAGTCCAATAACCGTTGTTTCAATGAAAAATGCTTAAAAAAAATTGTCACTATGGACAAAATGGAATTTTATTAAGAGCAAAGCTTGAAGTGGATAAATCAAATAAGATAGGAAATTTTGCTAAGTACAAAATGAATAAGATGAAAAATAGGTGCCCTAGATATCGCATCGTGAGATTCTCTATTCAAACTTCTCGAAGACAATTTTGAGCTAGATATGTGTTTAGGAGATCTCAAGTATTTTGTTGATGTCCCAAGATGTAACGTTTCTCATTTTTGTTAATTCTGAGAGGATAAGACTACCACATGCCCCATCTTTGATCAAAATTTGAGCTGCCCTTTTTCGAGTTTTCAACTCAAAACCCCTTTGGTCTTAAGGCGCCCTTTTCGGGTTTTCGCCTTTCCCTCTCCCATTTTTTAGGTGAAATACTTCTTGGCTGCATCCAAATTTACAAGATTAGGTAAGTTTTTCCCATCCATCTTGGTCAAAATCAGTGCTCCTCCAGAAAAAGCTTTCTTTACCATATAAGGTCCTTCCCAGTTTGACGTCCATTTCCCTTTGAAATCCTTTTGTATGGGAAGGATCTTTTTCAATAACAGGTCTCCCTCATGGAATTCTCTTGGGCGAACCTTTTTGTTATAAACAAGCATCATTCGTTTTTGGTACATCTGACTATGACAGATAGCCCCTAGCCTCTTTTCTTCGATAAAGTTCAACTGATCATATCGAGATTGGATCCATTCTGCTTCATCTAATTTAGTTCTGACAAGACTCAAAGGGAAGGAATCTCGACTTCAATGGGCAAAACCACCTCCATTCCATAGACAAAGAGAATGGTGTTGCCCCGATGGAGGTCCTGATAGACGTTTGATAAGCATAGAGGGCAAATGGTAACTTCTCATGCCAGTCTTTATAAGTTTCAGTCATTTTCCCCATGATCTTCTTAATGTTTTTATTGGCTGCCTCCACTGCCCCATTCATTTTGCAGGTGGTATGGTGATGAGTTATGGTGTCTGATCTTGAATTGACTACAAACCTCTGCTATTGTACTATTGTTCAAGTTCAGTGCGTTGTCAGATATGATCCTCTCCGGCATTCCATATCGACATATGATCTCCTTCTTCAAGAATTTGTTGACTGCAGACTTTGTAACATTGGCATATGAAATGGCCTCTACCCATTTAGTGAAGTAGTCGATGACCACAAAAATGAATTGATGCCCATTTGAAGCTTTTGGTGAGATCGGCCCAATAACATCCATGCCCCACATAGAGAAAGGCCATGGAGAAGTCATAACATGAAGAGGTGAATGAGGCACATGAATTTTGTCTCCATAAATTTGGCACTTATGACATCTCTTGGTGCAATTAATACAATCCCCTTCCATGGTGGACCAATAATACCCGAATCTCATAATTTGCTTGGCCATTGTAAAGCCATTAGCATGTGTCCCACAAACACCCTCGTGAACTTCTTCCAAAATTTTTTTAGCCTCAACGGCCTCCACACATCTTAATAGCACCTGATCTTTTCTTCTTTTGTATAGGACCTCCCCATCTAGGACATAATCACTAGCCAGTCTTCTCAAATCCTTTTATCATTCTCAGTTGCCTGGTCGGGGTATTCAAGATTTTTTACATATCATAGTATAAGGTGGTACCAAGGGTGATCATCCTTTTCTTCTTCTTCGATGTTATAACAATGGGTCGGAGCCTCATAAATACTCATCTGAATAGGTTTCACATCCTCTTGTTTGTTCACTTTGATCATGGAAGCTAAAGTGGCCAGGACATCGACCATCTGGTTTTCATCTCGCGGGAGGTAGTAGAAGGTGATGTCATCAAACTCCTCAATTAACTCTAATACTATCTTTCGATAATTGATCAATTTGAGGTCTCTTGTCTCCCATTTGCCTTTGAGCTGGTAGATTATAAGTGCAAAATCTCCATATACCTGTAGCACTTTGATTTTGCGTTCTATGGCTGCACGGATACCCATGATGCATGCTTCGTATTTTGCCATATTATTTGTACAATCAAAATACAGTTTACTAGTAAAGGGATAATGATCTCCGTTTGGGGATACCAAGACCACCCCGATTCCATTACCTACAGCATTTGAGGCTCCATCAAAATTTAGTTTCCAAGAATGGTTTTCTTGAGAATCTTCTTCAGTGGTTGTAACATACATTAGATCTTCATTCAGGAAATCGAAGTTTAAGGGCTAGTAATCTTCCAGAGCCCTACTGGCCAGAAAATCTGCTATTGCATTCCCTTTTACAGCTTTCAAGTTCACATAGACTATATAAAATTTGGAGGCAGAATTTTTCATCGAGCCATCCTTCCATTCAAATCTGTTGACTCCATCATATACTTCAGAGGGTTCAGTTTCGAGATGAGTCAAATGGTATGATACAACATGTACTGTTTTAGTCTTCGGGTTGTCTAAATTAAGGTGCAACACAATTTCTCAATCGGTGAGTACCTTGTCTCACATTCAGTGAACTTTTTACTGAGGTAGTATATTGCTCTTTCTCTCCTTCCTGGCTTATCATGTTGGCTGAGCACGTATCCCATAGAATTTTCAAATACCGCCAAATACAGTATCAATAATTTATCTGGGTTGGGTGGCATTAGCACCGGGGCATTGGACAAGGAATATTTGACATTATCAAAAGTTTTATGGCATTCTTCATCCCATACACCTGGATTGTGTTTCTTAAGGAGATGGAATATGGGGTCACATTTCCCAGTTAGCTATGAAATGAACCGGGCGATATAATTTAATCTTCCTAGAAAACCTCAAACTTCTTTTTGAGTAAGTGGCGGAGGCAGCTCTTGTATGGCCTTGACCTTGTCTAGATCGATCTCAATCCCTTTTTCACTGACCACAAATCCTAGCAGCTTTTTGGACTGGCTCCGAAGGTACACTTTGCTGGATTGAGCTTTAGCTGAAATTTTCTCAACCTTAAGAACAATCTCTTCAAGACGAAACGTGCTCCTTCTCTATTTGGGACTTTTCAATCATGTCATCGACATAAAATTCGATTTATTTATGCATCATATCATGGAACAAGGTTACCATGGCTCTTTGATATGTTGCTCCGGCATTTTTCAGTCCAAATGGCATCACCTTATAGCAAAATGTTCCCCACACGATTGTGAACGTGGTCTTCTTCATATCTTCAGAATGTATTTTAATTTGGTTGTATCCGGAGAAACCATCCATGAAGGAGAACAGTGAGTAACCTGCCTTGTTGTCCACTAAGGTGTCAATATGAGGCAATGGGAAATTATCTTTCAGACTGACTTTATTCAAATCCCTGTAATCTAACACATTCATACGTTTCCATCTTTTTTAGGGATGGGAACGATGTTGGCTACCCATTCTGAGTATTTAACCACTTGAAAAAAAATCTAGCATCGAATTGCTTCTTGACCTCTCCTTTTACTTTTAGCAGAACATCGGGTCTCATCCTTCGGAGCTTCTGTAGTACCGGCTTACACTCTTTCTTTGTGGGGAGTCGATGTACCACAATATCAGTTCTTAGCCCGGGCATGTCTTGATACATCCACGTAAAGACATCCTTCAATTCTTAGAGTAACTAAATGAGGTCTCGCTTTGTCCCTACGATGATAGAAGTTTCGATCTTCACCTCTTTTTCCTCTCCTAAGCTCACAATTTCTACTAGCTCTTTGTGAGTTAGGATTTGTTTCTCATCTTGTTCTACCATCCTCAACAAATCAGGAGATAGGTCACAGCCTCGGTCATCTTCAAAATCCTGAGAACCCTCTATACACATATCTTACTCAAAAGAAGACTTGGAGTCCTTAGCAGCGTCGCTCATATCATTGATATCTGGAGACATGTTATGGGGATGAAGGAGGATCCAAAAAACCAAAAGAATCTAAGAATAATTATTTGTATGGTATGATCATGAATGAAGAATAAAAGAATATTTGAAAAAAAGTCCAAAGGACAAAAGCATCTAAGAACAATTATTTTTATAATATGATTATGGATGAAATGGAAAGAATATTTGCTCAAAATGATAGCAAAGGTGCATTTTATTGAAATAACATTTTTGGATATAAGCCTATTTCACAGAAGATTCTTATTACTCCTAGGCCTAGAGCAATAAGTGTGTTTTGGACATTACTCTAAATTAGCTCTAAAAACTATAGGAATCTCTTCCGTAGTCTAGTTGTCCAGAACACTTCCAGGTACATAAGGGCAAATGCTTGACAAATTCTCTTCTCTGGTTTTTTCTTCGGATATGGCGTTGATGTCCAAATTTTCCAACATTAGTTCCGTAGTTTCCTTTCTCAGCATCTTCCGTTCAGGGTGAATAATCCCTCTTGACACAAAAGTTCTTGATATGAGAGGAATATCATTGGTTCCTATTTGATCTCCTTCCCACTCAAGCTTGCTCTCCTCCTATCTTGCTTCTTTTTCAGCTCCTTCTTTATTTGTCTCGTGTCTTACTTGAATCCTAAGCCGAAGTGGTCTCGTTTGTCGTTCAGCATTAGTGCCTTAACCCTTTCTTGGAGGTGTCTCCTAAGTCCTTTCCTCAGTAAGTCTCATTTCCCGACTTTCAGTTGTAAGCCCATCTTTGTAGTCTTAGATATTTTAGGCATTGGGATTCTGTTCCCTTCAGTAATGAATGTTGCATTCACAAATTCAAAAGATCGAAAGGAACATTTGATTGCTTCATCGTTTACCTCTAAATATGGCGCATAATTGGTTACAGCTGCAATGATGTCTTCTTCTGTATTTATCATCACCAGCCGACCTTCTGTTACTAACTTCAACTTTTGATGCAGTGATGAAGACACTGCCCCCGCTGAATGTATCCAAGGCCTCCCCAATAAGCAGTTATAAGAAGGCTTGATGTCCATCACCAAGAAGTCTGCCTTGTACGTGTTTAGGCCAATCAAAAGGGGTATTTCGATTCTTCCCATTACTCTCCTTTCAGTGCCATCGAATGCTCTCACTATGTTTTGACATGTCTTCATATGAGAGCTATCCATAGGCAATCTATTCAGTGTGGATAAGGGCAAGACCTTCAAGGCCGATCCATTATCAATTAACACCCTTGGCAGTGTATATCTCTTGCAGCGGGTGGTGATTTACAGAGCCTTAGTTGATCCCATGCCCCCAGGTGGTATTTCATCATCATTAAAGAAAATAAAATTATCGGCACTTATGTTGCTAACCAAACGATTTAGCTTGTTGACGGAGATATTATTAGCAGTATAAGTTTCGTTTAATACTTTCATCAATGCGCTACGATGGACCTCCGAGCTTAAGAGTAAAGCTAACACTGATATGCGAGTGGGTTGTTTATGTAGCTACTCTACAATGCTGTACTCACTGTACTTTAAAATTTTCAAGAATTCTTTAGCCTCTTCTTCATTGACCGGCTCGTTAACAAGCGATTCAGGTTTGGTACTTTTTTCTTTCTTTTGACCGCCAAGGCTTTTCCTTTTACGGGCTCTGCTCTTGCATTCGCTGAATCGTAGCGCCTCCCGCTACAAGTGTAAAAACCCATATCTCGGTCCTCCCTTGAAGTGCCAGCCAGGTTCTCCTCTCCCGGGATCATCACATTGCAGTCATAACTCTAAGGAACTCTCTTGCTATCTTTATAGGGAAAGACTGCAGGTTTCTAGATTATGACATTTGGTGCCATTTGTACTCCGACTTCATTGCTTCTCGGTCGTGAAATGATGACCACTGGGTAGTTGACTTTCTGGACCTTCACTGTTGATTCTCCCTCTTACGCACATATATCTTCTTTTTCTGGGCTTTTAACATCTTCATAAAATTTTATTTCTTTATTGTCCATCATGTCTTGCACTAGAGCCTTGAACTCGGTGCATTCTTGGATCTCGAGCCCCTCTCCGTTATAGAACTCACAGTAGTTCCTTTTCCCTTCAGATCTCTTCTATGAATCTGGTGCAATCAATCCTCTTTTTACAATATCTTTCCAAACCCGTCTTAATAAGGTTTTAACTTTCGCAACCTCACATTTGATTTTCTTGCTCCAGCCTTCATTTATCCCGTTTACCTTTTGGTCAGCATGATTGGTTAACGGGTTTCCTGCTACTGATGGATCGTCGAACTTTACAATCCCCATTTTTATCAACCTTTCGATAACTTTTTGAACGCGGTGCAATTTTCAATTGAATGCCCAGTGATTCCTGCATGGTATTCGCACTGAGCATTTGCATCTTACCATTTGGGAAATAGAGGTTGCATCGATTTTAGGTAGAAAAGGGATACCACATGTGCATCAAACAGGCTCTGATACAGCTCCCTATACGTCATTGGTATGGGTGTGAACTGTAGCCTTTCTGTATTTGTCCTTGTATTAGATTCTTGTCTTGGTGGGCCTTGTTGGTTAGTGGTTGCTGTCTTCGGCTGGCTCAGAGTAATTAACTTTGAATGACCCTTGTTATATGTGCTCATGTTATTCACCTCGTTATCCCTTTTCCTTGGGGCTGATCTTTTGGTGCTTTCCCTGCATCTATCTTACCGCTCCTCACTGTATTTTTAATCATTGCAACAGTCATCACTATATCTGAGAAGCTTTTAGTGGCTCTTCCCAACATATGATTGATGAATGGAGCTTGTGCTTTCTTTTTCTAGGAGAGATGGCTGGACTTGTATGGCGACTTCCCTCCACCTTTGGAATATTGCCTGAAGCTCTCATTTTGTTTCTTCTCCATGTTCTGCAAAGTGATTCTGTTAGGGGTCATATCCATTACATGACTAACTGCTTCATAAAAGCTTGTGCTAAGTCCTTCCATGAATTGATCTTGGTACGGCTCAATTGGTTGTACCATTTGGATGCTACCCCAGCCAGACTGTCTTGGAAGCAGTGAATTAATAGTTGATCATTATTGACATATTATGGGTAACGTAGGAGACATCTCTATTTTTCCCCCGGGGAATCTTTAGAATTACCAGTGCTTAGCTTTCAATTCGCCTCTGACCATCAAATGAAATGTGAATAACATTCTTTGTTGTTACTATGGGGTCCTGAAGCACAAGGAGATTTTACTCGTTGGTGTCAATTAAGTGGTCTGTGGACATTTTTTGCTCTCCATGGTGCTTTCGGACTAATAGGTTTATGTTATTGAACAGAAGCAAAAGCCTCAGTAACAGTTGGATGATAGTAAAAAGTCATAGCAAATCCTATAGCTACTTGTACCAAAAAACAAGTAAGCGTAATTCCTCCTAGACAATAAAATATGTTAACATGAGGAGGAATAGTAAGATTGACGAAGTAGCAATTAATGCAAAAACAACCAATTGGAAAGCAATAGTCATGTTTCTAATCCTCCAAGCTACCAACAAAAGAACTATACCATTTGATAGGAGTTAGACCTAAGATGATTCCAAATAGAAAAACTTCAATCATTTCAATTTATTTGAAAGGAGGAAAAGAAAGGTAATATCTATCCCTAAATATTAATTTGGTTGGGCCAAGAGGGTCTCTTAACGCCCTCTTTTTTTTTCTTCCCATCGGAGTTATTTCTTATTTCACAAATACTTGCCATGGTAAGGAAGAAGGGGGGAACAAGCACACTTGGAGTTTCATTCTAATTATCTAGACTTATAACATATCATTTCATTTATATAAAAATATATAAATGCATAAAAAGATTTTGACTCTAATTATCTCTATTTATAACTCTAAACTAAATAGAAAAAAAATTAATCTATATTAAATCTATTAAATCGATCGATTAAATGAAATCTATCTATCATACATGAATAGGAGAAAAATCTCCCAATCAAACCCATTCCCCTGTCTTCCTTTACTTAACCTTAACTCGGGTGAAAAGGGGGCAGAACCCTTGTTTTGTTATTTTAGTTAGGTTTAAGTCTGACGAGAATAATATTCTATGACAAGCAATTCATTTATTTTCAAGACCCATTTTCTTTACTATCAATAGGATCAATTATAACAAGTCACACACTCATATTCTGGAAATACAGAAACAAATTAATTTCGCGGTCGAACTACCAAAATAGAATGGGGCTAAGATTCTGGTCGCCAACTCATACATACTTGATCCAGTTGCATTTTATTCGAATTAAGGGAATAACCAAAAAAATTCGACTTTACTTTTTTGTTTCCGAAGTAACTCTCATCAACTAGTACTATTTTGATATGAACTTTTCTGCAGAACATGGTGATGTGAGCTTCAGGACAACTGGTCCCATATTATTTCTCAAACTCTAGAGTCTTAAACTTGGGGGGAAGTACTAGGTCTAGAACCAAGCTCAAATCCTTAGCATCGATTCCACAATGATAATCAACACTTTCCATTGCTTTGAATTTTTCTTCTAACCATCTGCATTAGTCTTCAAGTTATTTTGGGAGCTCCACCCTCGCCCTTTCTATTTCTGCTGTATTATCAAGATCAGGGACAACAGGATTAGTTGGGTTATCCCCTAGATTAGAGTCTAAGCCTGTTTGGTAGTTTATTGGTGTTTCGACACCGACCTGAAACTATCGTGGCCAGATTGTAATAGATAGCCTTCGTGAGTACACCTCGGGTTGTGTCTGGACATTTTTCGAGGTAAAACTTGGAGGATAAGCAGGGTCCTCGTTATCGTCCCCAGAATTGACCATAGGGTTCTTTCCTTTTTCTAGCCCTCCAGTCAGCAACTGGGTTAACTGGTTCATCATGTTCTTTTGGGATTCTACCATCTGATCCCTTATGTCTTGTTGAATTTTGGTCAATTGTTCTTGCATCTGTGTTTGCATCTGATCTTGCATTTCCTTTTACATTTGCTCTAATCTTTCCAATCTTTTGTCCATTGTTTTAGTTTTCTTTCGTGTACCGTAATAATGCTCAATTGGTAGACTTTTATCGGTTTCCAGATTAATTGAAATATTTTTAATTAATTAGGATCTTTTTGTGATATTTAATGTATATGATGTGATGTAATGCAAATGCATGGAATGAATGCAAAAAGGCATCGACTCTGATTCAATTCCATTTATAATAACTTTACTAGAAAACAAAATTCTTTACATAAGATGGATTACATATATAGCTTAGCCCTGATGCTTAAAGTTTTAACTTTCTTAAGCAACCAAGCTAGCTCTTGGCTCCGGTCTGATTCTAATTCATATTTCACACTTAGCACATCAGTCTAAACTACTAAAGTCTGTAAATGATCGGCCACCTCCCGTATTTAAGCCACAGATTCACCCGTAATATAATCTCTGTCCCTAACTTGATCTTGAGAATGGTGGAGTTGTTCTTTCCAACGCTCTTCATTTGCTTCAAGGAGTTCAACCTGGAGTTTGCAGTTTTGTAATGCAGTCTCGAGTTCTTCTATCTTCCTTCTCATTTCTTTAATCTTGTTTAAACATGCCCTCAGCTCAATTACAGAGTTGCAACTACGATACTGATGAAGCGACCTTTCTAGTTCTGTTATTCTAGCCTTTAATTGGATTTTCTCACTTTGGCTTTTTGACAAACTCTTTTCTAGGGCCTCTTTTTAAACTTGAGCATCTTGGAATTTTCTCTCCCATCGATCAACTCTAGTCTTTTCTTCTTGAATCTCTTGTCGCCATTACTCTGACATCTTCCCCAATCTGGAGGTTCTCATCGATAAGCACAACTTCTTGTAATCTGTTTTTAGGCTATCGAAATCTTCTTCAGCCTTATTCTTTCCTTTTCTTAATTTCTCAACGTCTAGTTGTTGAATATCAGCATCTAATCTCAAATGCATTTTTTCCTCCTCTAGTTGTTCTATTTTCTTTCCTAATTTTGAGTTCTTCCTTTCAAAATCCTACTTTATGATTTTGTAGCTCGGAGGGGACTACTTGCAGGTATTCTTCCATCGATTGAGCGTTTTCTTGACTTGGCCCGGGGATGTTATCATTGATCCTTCTACTCTACCAACCGTTATATTTGGGGGTCCACATCGGACCAACAGCGACTCTTTCCATTCGATGGGTCCAATTCTAAGCATTAGACATTTCTCAAACGTTCTTCTTATAGTTGTTGCCTTTATATAAAAAATCGCACTGAGTTAGCCACTGTGTTACTGGTATGAATTGTCTTGTTCTGTATTGTCTCAATATGAGAAAATGAGCATATTCGATAGCTCCCCAAATCCTAAGCAGGGGGACCCAATCAAAGTCACCACATCAGTATCAGATCTCATTAGGAACCATCTAAGGGGCTCTCCACTCGATGTCCTCCTCTTGGAGATTTTAGAGGATTGCTATCCATATTTCCCCTAAAATGTCATTCCGTCTCAATGTAGGCGCTATCTCTTTTAATAGAGAGTAGTTCTCAGAGAAAACCCGATAAGAAACTTTGTCTACTTTCTAGAAATGGCTGCGGAACCAAGCTAGCAATAGTTGCGCGCATTCGATGAATCTTTCTTCTCCCGCCCTCCGTCATGCATTCAATGATCTAAATTTTTTGACCAAAATTGCGGGAACAGGAGTGACTCTCTTATCAAGTCAGTCAAATAGATCAAAAACTACCTCATCTACGTGCCCCAACGCTTTAGGGAAAACCATGAGCCTATAAATACTCAAAGTAAAAACATCAACCCTTTTCTTCATATCTGGGTGTACCAAAATCAGATCTCGTAAACTTTTCCAAGGAATACATTTGCTTTCTCCTTTTTGATTGACCCGAGCTGCGACCCACTATTCACTCATTCCCGTGATATTCATTAACTTCTTCACGAAAATTGGGAAATTGACGGCTCTAGAATAGGCCTTGTCAACTTGAACCTTGGGACAACAAAGCAGGGCTGTATACTCCTCCACTGTAGGCACCAAATCCATATTCCCAAAGGTAAAAAAACTATAGGCGGGATTCCAAAATTGAGCCAGAGCTCGAAACAGGTGTTTGTCCACCTTGATGTCGAGTAGATAGGGCAGATCTCCATAATTACAGTAAAATAGTTTCTTGATTTCATTGTCCCAATGGGCCCATATATCTTTCAATTCCCGAAGATCATTTTCTGTCACGCTGATACGGGTGAAGTCCCATAATTTTGATGTGTACCCCTCTGCCAAACTGTTACATTTCTCTAATTGCATTTTCTTTGACCATATACGGACAGCCGCATTATCTTCCACTTTATCAAGAAATTCGTTATCCATGGCAAGCTCTCTATTTAGTAATCGAACGTGAATCGACACCTTTTTTATGATGAAAATGTCATGCAATCAAAGTAAAACAATACAAGTCAGTACATTTTATACGAAACTAAAAATTCAAAGTAAGAAACAAATAATAACGCGCCTATTCGAGTAACCATTAATGATTCGGTGCAGCTCTATCTAGGATGGGCTCTTATGGATCACTATATGTGGTTCGGTTCTAAAGAAGGGGTACTTGAACCGGTAGATTCCTCGATCCTCACCCATTATAGGCTCATGCGAACCGAGCTCAGTTCAGGGGAATACATTTCCCTATGGTTATACGGAGATGAAAATCTCACAAAGATATAGGTACGGATGTATCTCGAAAGTGATTCACTATCCTATACGGAGGTGAAAACCTCATGAAGGAATAGTTTCTCACTCTCACTTAAAAGGGTAAGATCGAATAGACATGCAATGCAATGTGCGAAAACATTTAAAGACTCGAACTAATAAAGCAAACATATTTCGACCAAGATCACAAAAATGACGGATGAAATGCAATGAAAGGATCATAATTTTAAATCGATTTTTCAATTTTCAATGAAAAGACAGAAAATAATCAATTTGTGGCTTGACTCTCTTATTGTCCCTAGTGGAGTCGCCAAACTGTCGAAACCTTTTTTTTTGGTTTTGAAAATCGGTTGACTTTATTTTGAAAAAGATAACGGGAGTCGCCACCAATCTTTTTTATGAGGTGTGATCAGGTCACCTTGTAATTGATCGTTTTAATAAAACGTTTTGATTTAGTAAAACAACAAATTTGGCCTTCATAATTCGAGAAAATGGGTTCGGGAGTCAGTTACGTAAGAGGAAGGATTAGCACCCTCGTAATGCCCAAAATTGGCACCTAATTGATTAATTGATGTTTTAAGGTTGAAAGTTGAAAATTCAAAAAATTCAAAATACGATCCCTCTTTGTATTAATGCTAATTTTTAAAAAATTTGCTTGAATAAATTGAAACGAATATTAAAGACCTTCTCGTCTCGAAGCAACAAAATGTCATATCCCATAAGTTAGGATACGACACCTTAAACCTTTGAGAATAAGCTTGTCTTTATTTTTTATTTTTCAAATCTTACGTCTTTTAATCTAGAAGGATATTCGATTATTTAGATCTAATGAGAAAAATTGAAACCTCCTAAGTTAGGGCACGACTTTCTCGAGTTTCTAAATACAGAATATTTCCTTTATTTTATTTTAAAATTTGTGTATTTTAAAATTTGAAAGAGTTTGGCTATTTAGGTTCAATGAGAAAAATTGGAACCTCGTAAGTTAGGGTACAATTTTCTCGAATCTCCAAAATGCGGAATGTTACTTATTTTTTAAAAATTCCTTTTTTGAATTTTGGTGAAAATTAATGCAATATTTGAAAAGGTACGTGAATAAAATATTAAGCTATCGAATGACAAACACTATGAGAGTACTAATAAACGATTCATAAGATACAATGGCAATAATCGCGTAACATACATCAATTTAACACCAACATTTATAATCAAAATAAAATAACAAACAAAATAAACACTAACATTGATAACAATCATAATAATAATGACAAAGCAATGCACTAAAAAAAGGGAAAATACTAATAAATATAAATAAGACAAAGAAACAAACAAATAAGCACATAAATAAATATGAGGAGAATGGTTTGTAAAAATATTGAAAATAAATAATCAAAGTAGAATATAAATAAAATTAAAGCTACCATTTGTAATAAAACATATGTAAATAAATAATAATAGATAAAATAATAATAATGATAGTAATAATAAATATTATATATAAGTAAAAGGGAATTTTAATCATAAAAAAGGGTTGAAGAAATAAATAAATAAAATATTAAATAAATAATTTTTTTTAAAAACATAAAAAAATAAACAAATTGAAGTTATAAAAGATTAAGGATTAAATTGCAATCAGAATTAAATATGGGGTATAAATTATAAAATGCGAAAATTGATGAAACACAAATAAGGATCCAAATAAACCTGCGCAAAAAAGAGAGGGACTGATTGGTCAAATATGCGAAGCCTTCAAAACGCATTGCTTCGATGCGGACCCAAATGAATCAAAGGCAAAAGTCATAGGGCAAAATTAAAAAAGTAAAAGAAAAGAACAGAATTAAATTAAAAAAAGGTGAAAAAATGGAGGGACTCGTCGCATAAATAACCCACACGTTGAAAACGCACGGATCCCCTGGCAGGTCGGGTCGACGCACAGATCCTGGGGCCAAAACAATACTGTTTTAAGGCCACTGAAACAGGCCCTAAACGACGTCGTTTGCTATAGCCTATAAAGTCAAAAATTAAAAAAAAAAAAACACATTCTAACCATTTCTTTTAAAAAAAATAGAAAACCCTCTCCCCCTTTTCAATTGGCCCCCTTAGTCGGCCAGGGTTTCGACAAGTGGCCACCGTGGCGGCCAACGGTCACCGGCGACGGCGCCGCCGTCCACAGTGGCTGAAGATCATAAAAATTGGCCATTTTTGGCCTTTTTGACTCTTGATCCCAAAAATACCGTCTAACATCAGAACCAACGACCTCGGCCTCCTCCCCACGACGGCGAAACACGAAAAGGAAGGTAATCTCTTCCCTTACTATTATTATTTTATATTGTTTCGATCATAGAATCAAAAAAGGGAGAAAAAGAAAAAAGGAACTAGCTTTGGAACTTGATTTTTGAATTTCTTTTTTTTTACTGATATTCATATCTTTTTTGTATTTTGATTCTGCTTGTGTGTGTTGAAAAAAAGGAAGAAGAAAATACATTGTGTTCATGGCTTTTTATAGCTGAAAGAAAAAAGAAAGAAAAATAAAACATTTTTCTTGTATTTCTTCTGTGCTGTCGTCCTTTTTGTCTTACTCGTAGGTACGGAGGAGGCGACGTGGCAAGCGGTGGTGCATGGAGGCCGTACATGGGAGCAACGGCGGCACCAAGCTGTTGGGGCTAGGGTTTGCTAAAATTGTTTAGGTTTTGGGCCCTTTTGGGCATAGGGTTAGTTGGGTTGTTTGGAGTTTGGGTTTAGTTGGCTTTGGGCTGGTGTTTAATTTCGGTTTGGGCTTGTAATGGGTTTGGCATTGGTTGTAAATAGACTAGACTTTAATGGATTTTATTATTTATTTTGGTTTTTTTTGTTTTTTTTATTTTTGATATCTAATTTCTATTTGGGCTAATTGGCTTGGGCCCTCTTATTTGTTTGGAATTCGGGCATGGGCTGAATTGGCCTATTACAACATGTATAAGGACTTGGTCATTTTGTTATGTGTCATAATCGATTTGGCCAAATGTGTTGGCTTATAATGGTTGATGATTCATTTTGTAAATGGCCATTGAAATTGGCTAATATTGGTTAAGTATATATGAAAATGAAGATGTCTTTCATGGATGTGGATTTTGCATGGTTTGAGATGATAAGTATGAGATGTTGCATATGATAGAAAATAGCAAGTAATTGATGTGTGGATGACTTGGTTGTGGTTGAATTGGTTGTATGTATATGCTTGGTTTGGTGTTGGTTGTTGTTGTGTAGGTTGGTGCAAGTCAGGGTGGCAAAATCGCTTGGTAAATAGCTTTATTTGTGTCCAAACGGGTAGACACACGAGCATGTTGGGAAGTTTTCTAAAGTTCTCGGTTTAGTCTCAAACTACTCCTAATGCATGTTTTGGGCCTCGTAGGCTCGTTTAAGGGACGATATGAATGTTTTCGAAAAGTTTTAATTTTGAATGGAAATTCATGTCTCAGTTTTGAATGTTTGTTTGAGTTTAAGTCTGATAATACCTCGTACCCTGTTCCGGCGTTGAATACAGGTAAGGGGTGTTACATGGATTAGTGCTATGTTATGTTGTGTAGGTGTGTGCATAAAAGGGTGGCAAAAAGGCTTGGTAAATAGCCTTATTTTTGTCCACATAGGTTGACACACGGGCGTGTGTCTAGGCCGTGTGTGACACACGACCTACCCCGTGGGCATGTGTTCCGGCCATGTGTCCCCTGCACCTTAATTTTGAGAAATAAAATGCTCAGAATTGAGCACACGAGCAGAGACATGGGCGTGTGTCTCAGCCGTGTGGATGACACGGCCTCAGGCACGGGCGTGTGTCCTGGGCGTGTGAAGTCTGCACCTATTTAATCAAAAATCATAAATTTTAAATTAACCACATGGCCTAGCACACGAGCGTGTGTCTTCAATTTATTCTTAGGTGACAAACAGAGAGTTACACTGGTTCGGGACACGGGCGTGTGTGACCACATGGCCTACCCACACGGGCGTATGACCCCTATTTAGTGAAAAATTTTCTAAGTGTTGCAAAATTTTCTAAAGTTCTCGGTTTAGTCCCGAACCACTTCCAATGCATGTTTTGGGCCTCGTAGGGTCGTATTAGGGACTTTATAATGAAATAAAAAAAGTTTTAGTTTGAACAAAAATTTATGGCTCGAAAATATATGTCTGCTTGTGTTTAAGTCCGGTAATGCCTCGTACCCTATTGATGCGATCATTGAGAGCACCAAAAATATCCTATTCCCTGTAAAATAGTAAAAATAAAAGTAAACAGGAAGTAGGGTCGAATCCTCAGGGATCGGATTGTACGAATGCTCGTTTCTTAAAATCCTGGACAATTTCTCGGCCAAGAAAATTTGCGTTCCTGAAAAATAAAAAAAACAGAATTAAAAAATTTTTATCTGGAAAAATAAAATAAAACAAAATTTAAAGTTGAATTGAAATTGCGAAATTAAATAAATTACGAAAATTAAAATGAAGAATATAAAAATAAACAGAGTTTCTTATGGGGCGAGATTCCAGTCTCTGGTTGTCTCGATCCGCCTTGGGTTCAATCCTTGGCTTTTAAGTAACCCTTCTCAAGCAGGATAAACCAATTATAGTGGAAGAGGATGACAACAACCACCAGCTCCGAGGATTTAGACTTAAGATTTGGCAAAGCCTGACTCTAGCCAATAATCGCTTTTGTCGGATTATCTTATGCTAGATCATCACTTCCCAACGGCGAATACCACGCCGTTTTGTCTCTTGAATTCGCCAACCTCTGATGCAGAAAGCCAACGAACCGACTGTGCAATCTTCCCAAAACGTACAAAGCGGTCGTTCCTTGCACAAGCTGAAAAGATCACCTATTAAGGGACATGGATGGAAGCGTCAGCCCCGTAATGCGGAGAAGCGATGAATACCCTATTGAGAAGGCTAAGCGCAGGTTCTAAGCCTCATGAACCTTTTTGGGGAATTTTGACAACCTTCAGCTAGATTGGTTTAGTGGCTCATGATTTTTGGGAAAGAAATAAATATAATAGAAATGAGATTTTTATTGAAGAAAATATGGACAGAACAAAAGACAGAGTTTTTGGGAGAGGGAGTGTTTACAGAAAAAAGAGATGATCAATATGTGCCACTCCATCCCCTATTTATAGTACTAGAAAACCTAGTCTATTCCTAATGAAATTCTAAAAGATAAATACAGATAAATAAAGATAATTAAAGATAAATGAAGATAAATGAAAATAAATCCTAAAATTAAATCTAAATAAAAATCCTTAATAATTATCCTAATATAATTGAAATTAAAATAGAGTCTTGTGCTATAAAATCTCTTCTTTTGTATTTTAGCCCTTGGGTCTTCTAGGTTTTCATTTTTGGCACCACTATTCTCTTTCTTTGCATGTTGGCCCAT
Source organism: Gossypium anomalum (assembly GCA_025698475.1). Lineage (NCBI taxonomy): Eukaryota > Viridiplantae > Streptophyta > Magnoliopsida > Malvales > Malvaceae > Gossypium > Gossypium anomalum. Next base: position 71,185,566 of record CM046956.1, read on the forward strand.
TATATCTTCAAATTCGCACTTTTTGGCTTTAAATTTCCTCTTGCCTCTAATTTAGTTCCTAAAAGACAAAAGACCACAAAATAATCAAAATTAATAGGATCATACTCAAAATAATCATGCAATTAGCACATAAAATATGTCGTTTTAGAGTATTATCACTTATTTCAGCATCGAATACAGCTCGTACCCTATTCTGACGTCGAATGCGGTTCATACCCTATTTCGGCGTCGAATACGGGTAAGGGGTGCTACAAACCATTTGACATCCACAATATCTATAATCCAAAAGCATCATATATCCATCATTTAACACATAACCAAAGCCATATGTACACAAAACCAAACCAACCAAATTAAGCCAACTCTCATGGCTATATACAAAATCATAATTTAGACATTTACAAACCATTTCAAATGGCTAATTTCATTAACAACACATATACCAAAATGACCAAACTCGTATACATGCCGTATACTTAAAACACTTAAGTTCAAAAGTACCAAGGTGATAGTAGGATAGTGTGATGAAGTCTCCGACAATTCCCGAATCTAAGATAGCTTTGAATTCACTATAAAAACACGAAAAAATAAACAATGTAAGCTATAAAGCTTAGTAAGTTCGTATAGCATTTAAATCAACTCATCATATATGCTCAAATTAAGCAAATATAAGATAAGATAACATAACATATATTATAATGAATCACCAACCTACCACATTTGCATTCACAAAGCTAAATGTAACTTTCATAATTTTTCCTCATTTAGTTGTATTGCTCGGTTCATGTGCATACCTGTACCATCTCGTATCAAACTCATACTTATCCACATCTTTGACATACTCGTTGAACCATTCAGAAGACTATTAGATACTCGAGAAACTCGCACCCTAAGTGTCACATATATAGCCAAAGCTATCTTAATCTCGTATCACATATACTGCTCACACTAAAGCTATCAAAAGGTCTGCTCACACAAGCTGACGGTCATGACGAAGCTACACGGTACTGCTCACACAAGCTGACGAGTATCCGCAACACATGCTAGATAACTTAGCCACTGGTAGGACGTATGGACCAGCACCCAAATCACATAACCCCTAATGACATGTCATTTGTATCCTAAACTATTCCTAAGGTTCAATCAGGACTTCACACTTGCTGAATTATCGTCAAACGTGTCCGTAAGGTCGTATTTACAATTTATACAATATCAAAACATTTAAAATACAATTATAACAATGCTTATTACATACGAACTTACCTCAAATGCAAAAATGGTGAAATAAGTCGATTAATCCAAAACTTTGTTATTTCCCCAATCTAAATCCGTATCTCACCTTTCTTGATCTAAATGTAATCAAAATTAACCTATCTAACAATATCTCTATTCAATTTAGTCCAAAATACACTTTAAAGCCATTTTACACTTTTACCCCTAATATTTCACATTTTTACAATTTAGTCCTTACTTCATAAAATCACAAATTCATGCAATTCAACTACAACCTATGCTAGCTTAATTTCAATTAGGTCCCTAGCAACCCATATTTTTCATTTATTTCTGATGGTCGTGAAACTAACAAAAAATTTGACTAAGGCAAGCGCACCTATCGAACAATAGTATAGTTTTGGTGAGATCAAAAATATCGTATCCACGAGGATTAAAAGAACTAGTAATTACTATCTTTTTATTATCTAGCCTAAGAATTAAAGGGTGTTTTTAAACTAAAACTAATTATCTAATTAACTAAGATTATGACAGAGATGAAAGTTGGAAATACTTTTAGGAAAACTAATGGAGAAGATAATACCCAAGGGCGAATCCACCTAGACTTCACTTATTACCTTTGAATTAGACGATTTATTCACTTGACTTAACTCGTAGAAATCCCTAGTTTATGTTAATATCTCTCGAGAGACTAGAAACAACTGAATCAAAGTTGATTAATTGAAATCTCTTTCTAATTAAAACCCCTATTGTCGCATTAACTCGATCTATGGATTCCCTTATTAGATTTGACTCTAATCCGACAAATTTATGTTGCCTTATCTCTAGGATTGCATGCAACTCCGCTCAATTATGAATGACCTACTCTCAAACAGCGACTTTTGCTCCACTGAATAAGCACATCAAAAACCTGAATTAATATCCTGGAATATTAAAGCAATGCTTAAATTCAAAAATAAGAATAAGAACAAGTATTTATCATATAACTCAAATAATAATAAGATCCGTCTTAGGTTTTATCTCCCTTAGGTATTTAGGGAGTTTAGTTCATAATAATGGAAAACATCTCAAAGTTTGGAAAACAACAAAACATAAAGAAACCCAAAGAACTTCTAGGAAATTGGATGGGAATCTTCAGTCTTAATGTAGATCCTGCCTCTAAGGTGATTCCGATGGCTTTCCTTCAGTATTTTCTGTCTTCTACTCTGCGTCCCCCCTAATCCTCTTCTAGGGTGTTTATATAGACTTTGGAATGCCCAAAATAGCCCAAAATTAGTCTTTTCCGAATAGAATTAGACTTGGGTCTAACAGGGACACGACCGTGTGCCATGCCCGTGTGAAGGTGCTCAGGCCGTGTATAATTCTGACTTAGATTAATGTCGACACGACCATGACACATGGGCATGTGACCTACCCGTATGTCACACACGGGCGTGTGGAAGTGCCTAGGCCGTGTGAAACACTGATTTAAGCACAATTTGTCCTTTTTGGCCCGTTTCTTGCTCTTTTTGCTATCCTAAGCTCTCCTGAGTATAAAACATGAAATTAAAGGATTAGGAGCATCAAATTCACTTAAACCAAGGAAAAATAATTCATAAATATGCCAAGCATGGGGTAAAAATATGTATAAATTACGGTTTATCAAATATCCCCACACTTAAGCATTTGCTTGTCCTCAAGCAAAATCCTCAACTCACAATTAAAATAAATTCTTCTCAACTTATAATTCTCATCAATAATGTTTGAAATAATTCACAAGAAATCATACATTAAAAGTTTAACTAAAAAAACATTAAAGTTTCAAATAGTCAAAGTTGAGCATTTTAATCATAAAATTATAGGCATCCCCCTTTTATCTAAGTAATTATCTTTAATACCAAATTGATAATGGTTGACATTCTCACTAAAGATTCACTCAAATCACTCAATGTGTTTAAGGTTCAATGATTAAGCACTCATTAGTCAAACATGAAAAGTTATTACCATAGGCTTGCATGAAAATCAAATATCCATTACTATAAATGAGATGATACACAAATCAAAAGGTTTTTGAAGGTTTGTAACATGGATTTAGGTTAAAGGTGTGGAAAAAGGCTGAAAAAGAGGGTTAGAATCGAGTTTAGCTTAATAAATTACCAAACTTAGAAAAATAAAGCTAATTACTGAATTACAAACAAGTGCCAGAAGTCAAACTATCCAAAACAAATAAAGTGAGTTATTTCTCTCAATATAATGACTTTAATTTATCCAAGCTCTTTAGAACGATATGTAATTGAATGAATATGAATATACGGTTTTTTTTTTTTAAGAACAATAACATTGAATGCAGATTACATAATAAGAAATAATTCAGCAACTGAAATGAACGATCATAGTTAGGTAACTAATCAAATCAAATCTCAAAAAAAAGGAGTCAATGAAAAGGGAGAAATTCTTAACGAATAAAAAAGGGTTTAGTTGTGGGTTATCATTACGAGTAAAATCAAGAAACAATGGTTAAAGCTCAAAGGTGTTCACTAAGGGTCGATTATGTGGGTAGGCTTTTTATGGGGTAAATGGGTTAAAACCTAACTGCCTTTATCATTTTAGTATATCAAATCAAAAGTGTGGTCTCGACATGTATAATCGAAGCAAGTTCTAGAATAACAATTCAATATTGACACACTCATAACCAATAAAATAAGTGAGCAAGAGAGATATATGCTCTAAAAGGCTCAAAATCTCACGACAATTATGGGTTTTTGATGTCAATCCTGCAAATTCAAAACTTCAAGATAATACCTCAATTAAGGGAAAAAACCTAACAATTTTACTTCTCAAAAGTCAACTTATCATGATTTATTCTCTAATGTCTTAAAGTTTAAACAATCAATGCACAGTTACCTATGATTTAATTCAAAAACATATCAATAAAAATTATAAATCAATCAAAATTCACTCTAATAATAAGATGAGAAAATTATTTGAGAATAAGATAAAAATTTAGGGATTTTCTGATAATCACATAAATAACCTCCCCACACTGAATATGTACATTGTCCTTAATGTACAAAGATAGATAATAATAATAGAAGCATAATATCATAAGAGAAGGAGAGAAGGGAAACTGCCATGAATTCTCGGATGAAATCCTTGGAAGAGCAAAAGTAAGAAGTGTAGAGAGAGCCAATGAAAGGTATGATTCTGAGTTACTAATAAGAAAATAAACACCACTGTGGAAGAGAATTAAGGGATAATTCGATAATAACCATAAAGATAAGCAGAGTTTAAAATATAAAACATAAGTCTTCAAAAATAAATAAAGGAAAATAAAATTAAAAATAATAAAATAATAAAATAAAGGGACTCAAAGGTCCTCATCATCAGGTGCCTCGTGGGTCGACGGTGCCGAAGGAGAGATGTGGAGGTGGTCGCAAATCTGTCGAAGAGTGGGATCGATGCTGTCGAACCGCTCAAGACACTACTGCTCAAAGTGAGTGAATCGCTCGGATAAATCTGTCATTGTGGTAGCAGGAGGGCGGTGACTCAGTGGTGGTGGTGAGGGTGGGTCCTCGTGAGGGGAAGGGACATCTTCAGTAATTTCCTCTATCTTATCCTGGTTATCAGACTGAACGAGTCTATACTAAAGAGGGTCGAATCCACGGCGTCGCTCTATCATCCTCATGTGGATCTTGTTGGAAATTCCCTGATGAGACATCTAGCCAACTGGAGTGAGTGTCGATGACATATCTGGAGTGTTGAAGAGGCCGAAATGTCAAGCGAGGCAAGTCACGTAAGGGCCAAGGTAGATGGGGCCCCTCCTGTGGCGATCCGTCTGATGGCGAAAGGCGAGGGTGATAAAATATGCCGAGTTAAATACAAGGCCAGTCGCCATGCTCCATAAGAAGTACTCGTCGGTGGTGCTAACTACCCCAGTGCTCTCTCTCCTCCTAGTCAAAGTGTGAGACAAGATGGCATGAATGTAGCGTAGTGCTAAAAGGAGAGAAGTCGCCTTCAAGCATCTTACGTCATAGGGAACCGTGCTCACCGAAAGGTCAGTCCAACAGCAAGATGGCGAATAGTGTATGTGATGGTGAAGCTGTAGAAAATTCTCTGAAGCCATGAACTCCTCCGTGTAGAGGCCCAAAGTAGCTCCAAACTCGAGTAAACTCATATGCCTGACAAGTCCACCAAGTCTAAAAACGATAGTACCATCCTCGTCATGTGTATGCATCACGTGCTGTAGGTGAAAAGTAGTGCAGAACTCTAATGTTAGCTTTGAATAGGTAGGCTCGATAATTGAAAAGAACCGATCCCATGAGGCAGTATTGAGATGGAAGTGAACAAGGTGAGCAAGTTGGACCTACTCCAAAGCGGTCCAATCAATACAGCGGCCCACTCCCAATGGTCGTACTTGAAGAAGCTGGAACAAGTCATCCAGTGGGCTGGAGGAGAATCGAAGCAGAGGGTGACGAGCTTCAGTCGAGGCGCTCGAGGAGGTTGCACCAGGACTCTTCCTCTTTTTTAAGGCTGGGACAGTAATTTTCTTACCTCGTGTGTTTGTCATGGTATTCCTGAAAATAATAATAGTAAAACAGGAGTAAATATCACTAATCAAACATATCTAGAAACTGAGGGTGAGAAATGTGAATAAGACAAAAGTGTGACTTGAAAGACTCTAAAAAATGGTGGGCATGTATAATTCAGTCCTATATGCACTAATAATTGAACATATCAAAACTAACAGAAAATAAATCGATCTAACAATGTATTAAATGAATGAGCAATATTAATAACAATAAAAATAAAAACTAATACAATGAAAAAATTAAGTGCTAAAGACCCTAATATTGATGACACACTAAGTTTACCCAAATATCAAAGGTTCCATGTGTAAAACAGTAGGTGAATGAAAGTCAAAAACCAATATAGTGTAATCCCCAATTTCAACTGTTCAGAATTAAAATTATAGCTATTAAGAATCAATAGAATTAAAGATTAATCTCACTTGACAAAATACAATAAAATAAATAAATAATAATAAAGAAAAGAAAATGCAAGAATCGATTGTTATGGTGGAGGGGACGGTGGTTGTTGGTCGACGGTTAAGGAGGAGTGAGAGAGGGGTCAGATAGCAGGGGAGCACGAGCTACAGGTATGGTCGGCATTGAGGGAGGCACGGGCGTGGGGACTAAGTCGTGCAGGCGAAGAAGGGTGAGGGTGAAAGGGAAAAAAAAAAGAAGGGGAAGGAAAAAAATGAAGGAAAAGAAAGAAAAAAAAAAAAAGGTAGGAGAGGGGGTCGACCGGACGGTGGATGACTGTGGGGGAGGGAGGCTGCGGCGGCTAGGGTTTGGGGTTGAAAGATTGAGGAAGAAGAAGATAAAAAATAAAATTAAGGTTGGGGGTTTAAAAAGGGGCACGGCCATGGGAGATCCGTGTTAGGCTACACGGTAGTGTCACACGCCCGTGAGGCTTGAGTTTAGCCCGTGTTTATCACGAAAAATGAATGGCCTCTTGTCACACGGCCTGGGGACACGCCCGTGTGTCTCGGTCATGTGGATCACATGGCCATATCGCACAGCCGTGTGCGATGTTGTTCGCTTCTCCTATACCCGTGTGGTGTTCCACACGCCCATGTGTCCGAACACACGGCCGTGTACCTTGCCCGTGTGGCTCCCTGTCTTATTTAAAATTTGAAAATTTAGCTTCAGTTTTCACACGACCCAAGACACAGCCGTGTGTTCAGGCTGTATGCTCCACATGGCCGTGTCGTACGGCCTTGTGGCTCGAATTCATAATCGTGTAGCTCGATACTTGGGGATTTGTAACCCTGTTTCCACACGGCCAAAGACACGCCCGTGTGTCCAGGCCGTGCGGGCCACTGTACTTGCACAAAAACATTAAAAATAGCTAAAAGAAACTAGTTAGTGGTATTAGTACTCGGGTTGCCTCCTGAGAAGCTCTTATTTAAAGTCTAAGCTCGAATTACCTCGTATTTACGTGTCATGATGGATTGATGAGTTGAAACTCCTCACCTCTGCTATTAATTTTATCAAAATAAGGTTTGAGTTGAGTATTATTTACCTTGAAAGTTTCGAATTCAGTATGTGTTACCTCAACTGTATCATGTAGGAAGATATTCAGTATCGTGAAGGGAATCATTCTGTGATATTCAGTATCGTGAAGGGAATCATTCTGTCTGTATTATGCTCTAAAGTGGCAATTCGGGGGTCTTATTCATCTAACAATACTTTTTCTCCTATCTTAAAGTACTTTGTTTCACCCCTACACTTATCGTGGTGTCGCTTTGATCCATCGTGTGCTTTTGGTTTCTCCTTGACACGTGTTCGCCATTTGTCTAGTTCATCGATCTGAAACCTTCGTTCTTCGTGAGTCACTCTGTTTTTGTTGTATAGATTAGAATGAAGCTCCATCACATTCTTCCTAAGGGAGTCCTGCGAAGGAGTTTGAGCTGCAACATTATTCAAGTTAATAGAACTTAAACAATCGTCTCGATTACCAGATATATTAACATAATCACGAGTTTGGAGTTTAATCGCGTCATCTCCTACACAAAGTATTAATTCACTTGTGCCAACGTCAATGATAGTTCTAGCAGTTGCTAAAAAGGGTCGCCCTAAAATCAAAGGTACGTCACTATCCTCTTCCATGTCTAGAACAACAAAATCAATTGGGAATACGAATTTATCAATTTTTACGAGCACATCTTCAACGATACCTCTAGGAAATCTAATGGTTTTATCTACTAATTGAATGCTCATCCTAGTTTGTTTAGGTTTCCCAAGACCTAGTTGTTTAAACATTTTATAGGGCATGACATTAATGCTCGCCCCTAAATCAGCCAATGCATTGTTAAAATTTAAACTGCCAATTAAACAAGGAATCATAAAGCTCCCTGCATCTTTCAATTTGTTGGGTAGCTTATTCTATAGAATGGCTGAGCAAACTGCGTTTAACTCCACATGCGACGCATCATCCAACTTCCGCTTATTTGCTAAAAGCTCCTTTAAAAATTTAATTGCGTTTGGCATCTGCGAGAGAGCTTCAATAAACGGTAAGTTAATATGTAATTTCTTTAATAATTTAAGGAATTTACCAAATTATTTGCTAGTGTGGTCTTTCCTTGTCGCATTGGGGTATGGCATATGAGGTTTATATTCTCTACCTCTCGATTTTTGCTCACTGTAGTCCACCTTATCCTTACCTTTACTTACCACAAGTCCTTGCCTCTGTTCTGGTTCTGGTTCAGGTTCAACTAACCCTTCTTCATCTCAAACAGTAATCGCATTAAGCTACTCCCTTAGGTTAGTTTCAGTATTACTCGGCAAGCTACCTTGTGGTCGTTCGAAAATCATCTTTGCTAACTGGCCTATTTGATTCTCAAGCTCTTGAATTGATGCTTGTTGATTTTTAAGAGTTGTCTCTGTGTTTTGGAAATGTGTTTTGGATACCGCGATGAATTTCGCTAGCATCTCCTCAAGGTTCAGCTTTTTTTCCTGTTGGTAAGGTGCTTGTTGAAAACTGGGAGGATGTTATGGTCTTTGATTTCCTTGACCACCCCACGAGAAATTGGGATGGTTCCTCTAACCTGCATTATAATTGTTACTATACGGGTTATTTTGAGGTCTAGAATTATTACCCATATAGTGGGCTTGTTCCTCATCAGTGCTAGGGTTGAAAGGTGGATAATCTGGGTTGTGCACTCCTCCATTTGAATCACACCTCATCACTGGATGTACCTGAGTAGAACCATACAAACCATCAATCTTTTTATTCAAAAGTTCTACCTGATTAGATAGCATAGTGACGGTGTCGAGGTTGAAAACACCAGCTGCTTTTGTTGGCTTCATTCTCATGACTTGCACTGATAGTTATTCAGTGACATCTCTTCAATAAATTTGTAAGCCTCTTCAGGTGTTTTGTTGTTTAAAGTTCCACCGGCGGCTGCATCGATAAGTTGCCTTATTGAGGGATTCACACCGTTGTAAAAAGTATGAACCTGTAGCCATAGAGGTAACCCATGGTAAGGGCACCTTCTCAATAAGTCCTTGTATCTCTCCCATGCATCATAAAGAGTTTCTAAATCCATCTGCACAAAAGAAGAGATATCGTTCCTCAATTTAGCTGTTTTAGCCAGCGAAAAATATTTAAGTAAAAATGTTTTGGTCATTTATTCCCAAGTAGTGATCGACCCTCATGGTAACGAGTTTAACCACTATTTAGCTTTGTTCCTCAATGAAAAGGGAAATAACCGAAGGCGAATGGCATCATCAGAAATGCCATTTATTTTAAAAGTGTCGTTGAGTTCCAGAAAATTTGCTAAATGTGTGTTTGGATCCTTGTCCTGCAAACCATCAAACTGAACAAATTGTTGTATCATTTGAATTGTGTTAGGTTTCAGTTCAAAATTATTTGCAGCAATAGCAGGCCTAACTATACTCGATTCAGTTCTTGTTAAATTAGGTTTAGCATAATCATACATAGTACAAGGAGTAGGATTCTGATTTACTGGATTTGCAGCAATTGCAGGAGGTAGTAGATCATTCTGATTATCAGCCATCTCCTCGGTTGTAGTATGGATATCGTCCTCTCACTCTTCCTCTATGTATTGTAGGCTTCGCCTTATTTCTCTTCGGTTTCTGCGAGCTGTGCTTTCAATCTCACTGTCAAAAAGTAATGGTCTTGACGGGTTTCTTCTAGTCATAAAATATAAAAACCTGCCAGAAGTAAATAAAAGAGAATTTAGTAAATAAAAATGAAAACAAAATTAAATAAAAATAAAAATAATGGCTAAAGTAATAAAAATTAAGCGTTCCTAATATCTTAGTCCCTGGCAACGGCGCCAAAAACTTGATGTTCGTGAAACTAACAAAAAATTTGACTAAGGCAAGTGCACCTATCGAACAATAGTATAGTTCTGGTGAGACCGGAAATATCGTATCCACGAGGACTAAAAGTACTATTAATTACTATCTTTTTATTATCTAGCCTAAGAATTAAAGGGTCTTTTTAAAATAAAACTAGTTATCTAATTAACTAAGATTACAACAGAGATGAAAGTTGGAAATATTTTTAGGAAAACTGATGGAGAAGAAAATACCCAAGGGTGAATCCACCTAGACTTCACTTATTACCTTTGATTTAGACAATTTATTCACTTGACTTAACCCGTAGAAATCCCTAGTTTATGTTAATATATCTCGAGAGACTAGAAGTAACTGACTCTAGGTTGATTAATTGAAATCTCTTTCTAATTAAAACCCCTATTGTCTCATTAACTCGATCTATGGATTCCCTTATTAGATTTGACTCTAATCTGGAAGATTTATGTCGTCCTATCTCTGGGATTGCATGTAACTCCGCTTAATTATGAATGATCTACTCTTAAATAGAGACTTTGGCTCCACTGAATAAGCACATCAAAAACCTGAATTAATATCCTGGAATATTAAAGCAATGCTTAAATTCACAATTAAGAATAAGAACAAGTATTTATCATATAACTCAAATAATAATAAGATCCATCTTAGGTTTTATCTCCCTTAGGTATTTAGGGAGTTTAGTTCATAATAATGGAAAACATCTCAAAGTTTGGAAAACAACAAAACATAAAGAAACCTAAAGAACTTCTAGAAAATTGGATGGAAATCTTCAGTCTTGATGTAGACCCTACCTCCAAGGTGATTTTGATGGCTTTCCTTCAGTATTTTCTGCCTTCTACTCTGCGTCCCCCCCTAATCCTCTTCTAGGGTGTTTATATAGACTTTGGAATGCCCAAAATAGCCCAAAATTAGTCTTTTCCGAATAGAATTAGACTTGGGTCTAACAGAGACACGATCGTGTGCCACGCCCGTGTGAAGGTGCTCAAGCCGTGTGCAATTCTGACTTATATTAATGTCAACATGGCCATGACACACGGGCGTGTGACCTACCCGTGTGTCACACACGGGCGTGTGGAAGTGCCTAGGCTATGTGAAACACTGATTTAAGCACAATTTGTCCGTTTTTGGCCCGTTTCTTGCTCTTTCTGCTATCCTAAGCTCACTTGAGTATAAAACATGAAATTAAAGGATTAGGAGCATTAAATTCACTTAAACCAAGGAAAAATCATTCATAAATATGCCAAGCATGGGGTAAAAATATGTATAAATTACGGTTTACCAATTTCACAATTTAACCATAAAATTTACACATTTCACAATTTAATCCCTAATTGGACATTTCGCTAAAAAGCACTTTATAAATGTTGTTTATCTCACAACAAGTATGCATTTTCTACCATTAAACATCAAAATACACATAGATTCATCAATGACAAAACCCTAAACCTTTAACAATTTTGCAAAATTGTCCCTAGGCTAGCTAAACTAAGCTACAATGATCTAAAAACATAAAAATCATTAAAAACGGGACAAAAATCGTACCTTAATGAGCTATACAACCTTGGCCAAATGAAAGACCTAACTATAGTGTTTCTTCTCTTCTAATTTTGGTTGGGAAGGATGATAAAAGATGATAAAATGGTTTTGTTTTAAGTTAATTACTCATTAATAATCAATTTACATATTTAACCTTTAAAATACTTAATATTTACACCAAATACCAAGCCGCTAGCATCCACTAACTTTTAAATGGGTTAATTACCAAATAAGGACCTCTACTTTAATGTTCTATAGCTATTAGACACCTTGAGCTAATAGAACACAAATTTTACACTTAAACGCAATTTAGTCCTTTTTATCAAATTAAGCATTCAAACTATAAAATTTCTTAACGAAAATTTCAAACAATCATACTATCATGCTGTAGACATTAAAATAATAATAAAATTATTATTTTGACTCCAAATTTGTGGTCCTAAAACTACTGTTCTGATTTGACTAAAAATGAGTTGTTATAGTTATCAATAACAAGTGTTTAAGAGCCTATTTATAGAGTTAGGGTTGCCATCGTCCTCAACCCTAGGTCAGTTGGCACCCTTGCGCTTAATATTTGACTGTGTAGACCAAAATGCCCATGGCTCATAGTTACTTCCTATACAAGACCGATGTTGCGACACCTTAGTGTATGTGTCACGACATCAAAGGTGGTATGCTCGTACTCAGGGTAGCTTCAGGGGTGTGTCACGACATCTCTTGGTTGTGTCATGACATTGAAGGCAATCTTGGGATTCTTGTGCTCTGCTCCTTATGTTGTGACATCAAACTCCCCGTGTTGCAACACAGTGACAATTGTTGAGTTAATACACCCTCTAATGGTCTCCTGCATACTCAGAAAGTATATTAGCTCAACCTAAGGCCTCATTCGGCCCCTAAGGTCAATATAAGACTTAAATTACACTTTTTGTTGAATTTAAATGAAATTATAAAAACTCAACTAAAACATAATAAAAATGCTTGTATTCAAGCTCCTCAAATGTGAAAACTAGTTTAATCTGCTACACTGAATTACGACAGATTAAACTCCCCCACACTTAAGTCCTTACTTGTCCTCAAGTAAGGGAAACAAAAATAGTAATTAAAAGATGACCCTTGAGCAAGTATGGTACAAATGTTAACTTGGAGCACATAACTAGGCATTTCATATTTACAAATAATTTTGGCATGATATATAGCTGACTTACCACTTTTGATATCAAACACCAAAGTTCAGTATATTACAAAGCATACAAACATTAAGGGTTTCAAATGTAGGGATCCATCAATAAATTGTACAAGTAATTTGATTATCTTACCAGAATACAAACGATTTTTAAGGCAATTATTAAGTATGATGTCAATTCATGAATAGGTCTAAATAAGTCATATAGGGCTTTTTGGCTTGTAACGTTCTAAGGCTTAAGATAGGTGTGGAATTCAAGAATAGTAAGCATCAAGATAGTTTCAAGCATGAAAATAGTTTGGCACATCGTATTGTTCCCTATTCTCCTCCTTAGTGACCCTATCCCACTCATCGCCTTATTTCTCATTCTCTCACCATCCTTATTTCTCCACATAGGAAATAATAGCATAATGTAGCAACTACAGCTAACTTACAATTTTTTTTGTGCACTAATGAACGAGTCTTTCTATTTTTTTGTGACTTTATAACTTTTCTTTCTTTTTCAACCCATCTCACTCACAAATGCTTTTACCTTTCATTAATTTTTTTACTCGTTTTATTTTCTTTTTGGATTTTTCTTTTGTTTCGCACTTTTAAGCTAGCCTATAATCACTATATCACACTGAACTTTCCTATTTCACTCTATTTCTAAAAAATTCATCGTAATGTATCTACTTAACCCTCAATACGTATGGCCAAACATTTATAGTCATGCAGTTCAAGACTAAAGAAAAAGGGTAAATACAAATCATCATTTTTGGCTTAGGTTTTGTATGAAGGTTCCTCAAGAAGTGCTTTCTAGCTCAAGTATAGGCACTAAAGATGACTAAATAAGGGTTAGCATTTTGGCTTCTGGGCATATACCAAACAATGCCTTAGATTATCCCTAGATATCTTAATATTTACAAATTTAATCAATTAAACAATTACAAATTCAGCCATCTATCATACATTCTAGCATGCTAGTTCCCCTGTATTCTCTATATCATTTGGTACATTGAATTGCTAAATGCTTATTTACAGTGTAATATATAGAACTTAGTAGTCTAAAAGTCAAAAACTTAAAACCATATACTATCATTCCAAATTTATAGTAAATACAATCAACCTATATACATGCTACTAACCAATCACTTGTATTTCTACAAGCTCAAGCACACAATTCACAATAAAAATTAAAGAAAAGCATAAAAATTAAAACAAATTTTCTATGTTATCCCACCCACCCACATATTTTAGATAACACATTGCCTTCAATGTGTAGCCCCTGAATAGATAAGGAAAGAAGTTACCCAATTGATTGTGATAGTTTCGTAAGCTATTGGTGAGTGTTTCCTCTGATCGTTGAAAATTTGAAATTGTTGTACTTCCCCATGTGATGTTCTTACACAGAAAACTTTAAAACAGTAAAATAAAGCAAATAAAAACAAAAATCTATTGTTAATTCTTCTCCTACAAACAAAAATTAAAGATTATCCCAAACTAATGCAATCCCCAAAAAAATAAAAAAATGAAAAATTCAGTTTAATCATCATCTAAATCATCAAAACAAGGCTAGTGCCCCTTTTCAAGTGGTGTTTTTCCTTTTCCCGAGCCATATCCTTAGTGGGAGCTCCCACTTGTCGAAGGTGCATGTCGAGTTGGGCTTCGTATGATGGACCCCTTTGGTGTAAAATATTATGGCTAGAATGTTGTTTTATAGTCATCCTCACCTCCTCTAGAAGTCTCGCTCGTCTACCTCATTCTCCTCTTCTTAGGTCGCCTCCTCATCTTCTGCTTCTTCTTCTTGATGGGTTTGCATCAGACCAAACATGTCTAGCGAGTAATTCGAAACTCTTAAGCTGTTCCACCGCGCAAATTCTTAAAGTATTGGGCCCATCTCTTCGATCCATCTTATCATTCCATCAAGTTTTCTTCGATGCTCCCACTTGTTTCTTTCCAAGCTTTTGATTTTTTCCTTTCTTTGGAGCGAAGCTGGGACATCCATTTTTCTTTCCTCCTCTGGTTCCAATCAGTAATTTTCTTTCTCTGAAACTCAACATACTAAGTATATATCGAATCTCTAATCATACTTTTTGTTGGCTTCATGAACTACTCATTTTCCTCTATTGGGACCTTCGACTTCTTACGTAGCGCTGTCATAAGGTAAGGAAAGAAGAACCCAACCTTCTAGCCACTTATACAGCACTTCATATTACGATGGATCCATATGCCTACACATATATGTTTATGCTTGTAACACCCACATCCCGTTCTATTACCAAAATAGGGTTGCAAAGTGTTACCTTAAAAGTCAGAAATTTTCATTTCATACCATAATTCAACTTAGATAAAGCATGCATATTTCTATAGTTAATCAAACATAGCAACACAAGCTAAAGTGTAAACCTACACAAAACTAAGTACCAATACAACGTATCCAAAAGGGTCCTATTACATGCCATATATACCAAACCAAAATCAAAGTCTACCAAAGATTCCCAAATAGTGTGATTTCTCATGTTGATCCGATCTTCCTAGTCTAAAAAAATGTAATCTACAAAAATGAACCAAATACAGGTAAGCTTACATAAAGCTTAATAACTTCTTGTGAATAATCAATATATTTTTACCCACTGAAGTATGATAAATCAAACTTTGCATTTAGACAATGAAAATGCCGACAATCACAACTTCCATCAAATGAATAATATTCGGAGCATTATTTTAGTGTTCGTGTCCAATCATTGATATAGAAAATCTTATTCAGTATAACCAGTAGATAATGCTCGTTTGAGCAAGCATTCAATATAATTAATGGATAATGCTCGTTTGAGCAAGCATTCAGTATAATCACTGGATAATGCTCGTTTGAGCAAGCATCCACTATAATCAGTGAATAATGCTCGTTTGAGCAAGCATTCAGTATAATCAATGGATAATGCTCGTGTAACAGCCCGTTTTTAGTCAAATTAGAACAGTGGTTTTGGAACCACAAATTTGAAGTCAAAATATTTATTTTATTATTTTAATAAGGCCTACAACATGATATATTAATTACGTGAAAGTTTCGTATAGAAATTTTACCATTTAAATGCTTAATTCGATAAAAAAGGACTAAATCACGTAAAGTGTAAAAGTATTGTTCAAATAGTTAAAGGTATTAAATAGTTATGGGTTATTAAAATGGACGTCCTTATGTTGTAATTATTCCATTTATAATGTAAGTGGACATTCTTGGACATTGTTTAAGTGATTTTTACGTTTAATTAATAAGGTTGTTTATGTAATTTGGAAATTAAAGGTTAATTAAAATAAAACAAAATTTTGAATCATCTTCCATTACCAATTCTTCCATCTAAAATTAAAAGATTAAAATCCATGGGAATGAGCTAGGTTTTGGCTACTTTGAAAGCTTAATTGGTGAGTAAATTTTGTCCCGTTTTTAATGATTTCTATGTTTTTGTGATCGTTGCATCTAGTACTAGCTAGCCCAGGGACTATTTTGCAAAACTGTTAAAGATTTTAAAAGTTTCCATTGTTGAATACATGAGTATTTTGATGTTTGATGATAGATTTTGAATGCTTTTTTATATATAAACAAGTTTTGTTAAGTGATTTTTAGTGAAAATGCAAATTAGGGGCTAAATTCTGAAATGTGAAAAATGTGTGGTTAAAATGTGAAATAAATGAAAATTATGAGTTTCTAGGGGCATTTTGGTAATTTTTTAGCATGGATATAATTGGAATTTCATTAATTTGTGATTTTATGAAATAAGGACTAAATTGTAAAAATGTGAAAGTTTAGGGGTAAATGTGTAAAATAACCCTAATGTACATTTTGGACTGAATTGAATAAATAGATGATTAAATGAGTTAATTTTGAATATATTTAGATCAAGAAAAATGGAACTCGGATCAGGATCAAGAAAAAACGAAAGTTATCAATTAAACAACTCATTTTATCGTTTACACATCCGAGGTAAGTTTGTATGTTATAATTTCATTTCAAATGTATTTTATGTGCTTTGATATAGCATGAATTGTGATTATGTGATTACGGACAAGTTCGAAAATGATTCGACAAAGATTTAATGGTTAGAATCCCAGTTGAACCTTAGGAATAGTTTAGGATGCTAGTGACATGTCATTAGGTATACTTGAATTGGCTTCAGGCCATGATATCAAAATTTCGGATAAGTCACCTTGATTTGGCTTTGGGTCATGGTATAGGTACTTATTGTGTGAGACCTTGAGTATTTGAATTCTATTCCGAATGGTTCAACGAGTAAATGAAAGACGAAAATGTAAATGAGATTGGTACGAGTTGGCACAAGTATGTGCGTAAACTATTTTAGCATTGAATCGAAGAAATAATGATAAAAGTATATAGGTTCATGAATGAATGTTTGAAAGGTTCGTTAGCTAATGTAAGCTACTTGTTGGTGTATTTAAATTATTGAAGTATATTTATATGATTGCATTAAGTTTATATCATACAAGCTTACTAAGATTAATAGCTTACTTTGCTTATTTTTCCCGTGTTTTATAATTATATCGAGCTAGCTTGGATTCGAGGATCATCGGAGATCGCATCACACTATCTACCTATCACTTGGTACCTTTAAACTTTGGTACATTAAGTATATGGCATGTATAGGGACTTTAAGTCATGTTGATTATGTTTTGGTAATGATGTTGGCCAAATGAATTGGCATTGTAAATGTTTATATTTTGGTTTGTATATATAGCCATGAGTGATGGCTTAATTATAGTATACTTGGTATGTTTGAATCATGTGCATGTATAAATGTTTATGCCTTGTATATATTGAGTTAGTTGAGATGATTGATGGTAATAGGTATCATGAGTGTTAAATGATTGATTAGTGAATGTTAATATGTTTGTGAAATGAGGTCAAATAATGTACAATTGGGTTTGGTTATATAGTTGTTTGAAATAATTGGTTTTTAGTATGTTTTGAATGAGTAAAACATGAGTTATGTTTGTGGTTAATATTCAAATGGTACATTTAAACTTAATTTGGTTGATTTGGATGGTATATTATGCTATAGTTTGATTTCATTTGTATAGGTGAAGGTGTATACCAAATGGGGTGGAAAAATGGCTTGGTAAATAGCCTATTTTTGTCCACACGGGCAGAGACATGGGCGTGTGTCTCAGCCATGTGTAACACATGGTTATGTTGCTCGGCCGTGTAATCCTTGGTGTGGTTTTAGAAATGAAGTCAGTATGCTCCACAGGGTCTCACACACGGGCGTGTGATCAGTTGTGTGTTACAATTCAGTATACCCCCTAATTGGCACACAGCCTAGCACACAGGCGTGTGACTAGGCCGTGTTGCATATGTAACAACCCGATTTTAGGCCTAGTCAGAACAGTAGTTTCGGGACCACAAATCCAACGTAGAAAGACTTATTTTTACTACATTTTCATGGTCTATAGTTTTATGGAATGATTTTGGGAAAATTTCGTTCGAAAATTTTGACGTTTGAGCACTCAATTTAGCAAAAAGGACTAAATTGTAAAAAAAGTGCAAAAGTTGAGTTCTACATGCTAGAGGTGTTTAATTGCTATGAAATTTTAAATTAAAGGTCCTTCGATGGTAATTAGACCATTTTACTTTAAGTTGGGCAAAAATAGACATAAGGTAAGAGAATTTTAGTGTTTTAAGAAAAGGGCATTTCGGTCATTTAGTAATTAAATGAATTAAAAAGCAAAAATCAAGCCAAAATCTGGTCCATGTTCTTCTTGCTTTTGCTGAAATTTATAAGGAAGACATAGCTAGGGTTTTGCCACTTTTCAAGCTCGATTGTAAGTCCAGTCTTGCCCCGTTTTTAATGATCTTTAAATTTTTGAAGTCGTTATCACTCGATCTATCTATTTCTACCATTAATTTGAGAAATGATTAAGGTCTAGGGTTTGACCCATGTTTGATATGTGTGAATTTTGATGTCTAATGGTAGAAAATGTGTGTTTGGTGTGTGATAAACAACTTTTACTAGGTGTTTTTTGATGAAAATGTCAAAAGGACCAATTTGTAAAAGGTTATAAAATGTGTGTAAAAGTGTGATTAAATGAAAAATGAGGGCTTTTATAAGCATAAAAGAGGTTTGGCTAGGCTTGGGAATCGAATAAATTGAATCTATTTCAATTTACAAGCCTAGGGACCAAAGTGTAAAAATGTTAAAGTTTAGGGGCAAAAATATAATTTTGCCATAATGTGATTTTTGAACTGATTTGAGTAATGTGAATAATAAATGAGTTAAATTTTCTATTATAGATCAAGAGAAACGAGGTTCGGACCTAGATCGGGGGAAAAACAAAGTGTTTGACAATTAGATCCCATTTCTACTATTTTGTATCGAGGTAAGTTCTTATGTAAATAATGCATTGTTTTAATTATGTTTTAAATGTTTTATTAATGTATGATTTTTGATTGACTCATGGGTGTATTCGACAAATTTATGACAACCGTGAAATCCCGGTTGAACCTTAGGAATAGATAAGATACAAATGTCATGACATTAGGGGTATTAAGACTATATGTAAGGCCATATCTGGGGTATGGCATCAATATGAGACTATGTGTAATACCATATCTGGGATATGGCATCGATATGAGTTTTCGTGTAAGACCATAGCTGGGCTATTGGCATCGATATGAGATTCTCATGTAAGACCATATCTGGGATATGGCATTGGTATGGTACCGTGTGTACGGAACTCCTGAGTATCCTTTAGTATTCCAAATGGTTCAACGAGTAGTTTAACAAGTATGTCAAAGGTAAATTTCATGCGAATCCAATTTAAGATGACTCAGGTATGTACGGAAAACTCATACGTAATGAGCTCGTTATGTGATGAACCCTCGGTAAGGTTATGATTAAGTAAGTTATGATTATATGACCTTAATAACATTTATGCCAATTATCATCATGTTAATTGTATGTTAAATGTGCGTTTATGATGCTTATTATTTGCATGAGAACTTACTAAGCTATATAGCTTACTCCTCTTTTCTTTCCCTTATCTTACAGTGTCACCAAGCTAGCTCGGAGATTGGAGACTGTCGGAGATCCACTCACACTATCAACTGATTATTTTGGGTACCGGTGAATTTGTCATTTTGAGTTATAGCATGTATAGGGACTTGGTTGTTTTGTTATGTGTCATAATTGAATTAACCTAATGTGTTGGCCTATATTGGTTGATAATTCATTTTATAAATGGCTATTGAAATTGGCTAATATTGGTTTAAGTATATAAGCATATGATGATGTTTTCAAGGATGTGGAAATTTGCATGGTTTAAGTTGATAAGTATGTGATAATTGTATGTGGTAAATGGTAGCATGTGAATGATGCATGGATGTCTTGATTGTGGCTAAATTGGTTAAGCATAATTGCTTGGATTGGTGTTATGTTTTATTGTATAGGTGTGTGCATAAAAGGGTGAAAAAATGGCTTGGTAAATAGCCTTGTTTTTGTCTATACAGGTAGGCGTGTGTCAAGGCCGTGTGTGACACACGGATTGCCCTATGAGCCTGTGTTCTGGCTGTGTGTCCCCTGCATCTTAATTGTTGCAAAATAGAATGCTTAGAATTGAGCACACGTGTAACACACCTTACCCGTATCTGACTCCAAGATAGGTTTCGAGGCATTACTGGACTAAAACATAAACATTCACACAAAGCCGGGCCATAAAATTTTGACCAAATTTAAAACTTTTCATTCACATGCATATCGTCCCTTATATGGGCCCTCGAGGCCCAAAATATACATTGGGTGTGGTTCGAGACTAAACTGAGAACTTTCGAAACTTTTGTGACACTTAGAAAAATTTCTTGTTCTGGAGGTTCACACGCCCATGTGGCTTGGGACATGCCCGTGTCCTCAGCTCGTGTAACTCTCTGTTTATGACATCATCAGCAAAATAGGGTCACACCGCCAAGTCACACGCCCGCATGCTAAGGCCGTGTCCTTCACACGGTTGAGACACATGGCCGTGTCTTTACTCGTGTTTACTACTGGGCATTCTATTTTACCTAATTAGGGTGCAGGGGACACACGGCCAGATCACACACCCATGGGGCAGACCGTGTGTCACACACGGCCTAGACACATGCCCGTATGTCTACTTGTGTTGACAACTTTGAGGCTATTTTCCAAGCCTTTTGTCTCCCTCAATAACACATGTATAGTTGCATATCTCAATGACATCCTGCATGGCATAAATGAGCACTTACACATTCCTAAACATGGCTCATACATGTCAACTTCTTATCAATTTACACTTTCTTAAGACTTCATATTTTATTTAGACCAAGCTTACCAAATCATATGCAATATGTAACATCAATTTACTTCCATTTTATACATTCATGCCTTAGATGTTATTATGCCATTTACTCACAATTCCATCATCAAACATCCAGGATCATATCCACAATTCATCCATGCCAAATGAATTTAACCATAACATGAGTGACCTTAGCACATGCATGCATATATGAATAGGATTACATCCCCATAATTAATATGAGCCATATCACATGGCCTTATACAAATTGGACTATAAACCATTCTAGGCCAACACATTTGGCCACATTAACAATGACACAATTTAATAAAAAGAAAAAGTCCCTATACATGCCATAAACTTAAAATACTTGCGTTCACTTATGCCCGCGTGATAGCTTGATAGTGTAATGGCATCTCCGGCAGTCTCCAACCCGAGCTAGCTAAATTAACCTATAAGAGATGGGAGAGGAAGAGGTGTAAGCTTCAAAACTTAGTAAGTCCATATCAAAATAGTGAGCAACTCATGCTAGTCATATACTATGCTTGACAATATAAGCACAAGTTAATATAAAATAACTATAAATCTCAAGGTTGTAATATAACCAATTCACATGTTTACTCTCTTTTAATTTATCAAAATAATTTAACATTACTCGACTTTCAGTCTAGTAGCCATAGTTTCTCCATTGTAACATGTTTCATGATTAGCAAATCATTTTAAACTTCTTAGTAAAAGTACATGTTACTTATGTATACTCATGTTTTCATGCATATAACTCAACATATTTCAAATTGTATAAACTCTTTCTTTTCATACTTTCTTAACCACTTTAATAGACAATTAGGCCAATGTTTCCTTTCACTCATAACTGATAAATCACAATTCAAATGAACAACATTTACTATCTTATCAATCAATTGGGCCTCCAAGGCCTAACATATAATTATCAACCATGTTTACATGCATTTATACATCATGCCCATAAATCAACAATCATAGGGCTATCTCAAAGTCACTTTCATAATGATTATACCTCACAATATCATGAAGTCAATACTTAAAATCTTTACGTACATACTTGTACCATCTCGTAACATAATCACTTACTTTCTAATCTTTGGTATACCTGTTGAACACTTGGAATACTAAATGGATACATGGAAAGTCTTGGCACATAAGTGCCACATATGTAGCTAAATCTATCTCATATCTCATATCATATAAATGCTCGCTCTCGAGCAAATCTCGGGCCTGCTTACATAAGCTGACGGTCAAGACGCAACTACGCAGTGCTGCTCACACAAGCTGTCAGGTATCCGCAACACATGCTGGACAACCCAACCACTGGTAGACGTACGAGACCAGCACCTAGATCACATAATCACACATACATCACAAATATCCTTAGTGACATGTCACTCGTCTCCTATTCTATTCCTAAGGTTCAAACGAGATTTTTCTCACTTATCCAAATTTTGTCAAATACAACCATAGAATCAATCATTTATTTCATACATTATCAAAGCATTTAGAATATTTAAAATACAACATAACATAGCATTATTTACATACGAACTTACCTCGACACCAAAATGGCAAACAGGGACCTAACCGTCAAATTCTCATTTTCCCTCATTCTAGGCCCGAATCTCGTTTTCTTTGATCTATAACATCACATTTAGCCCACTTATTAGTAACATTACTCCATGTGACCCAAAAATCATACTATGGGAAAATTACATTTTTGCCCCTAAAGTTTATCATAATTACACTTTTGCCCTCAGGCTCGTAAAATGAAATTTATTCAATTTCTTTAACATACAAGCCTAGCCGAATCATTTTCATAACTATAGAAGCCCACAATTTCCATTAAAACACACTTTTACTACATATTTTATAACTTATACAATTTAGTCCTATTGAACATTTTCACCGAAAATCACTTAGTAAAAGTCGTTTCTCTAACCATAAACATGCATAATCTACCACTAAACATCAAAATACACAAATTTCTAACATGGATCAAAACCTAGACCTTCATCATATCTCAAATTAATGGTAGAAATGGCTAAATTGTGTTACAAGGATTTTAAAAACGTAAAAATCATTAAAAACGGGGCTAGAACGGACTTACAATCGAGCTTGAAAGATTGAAAAACCCTGGCCATGGCTTCCCCTTGCAAATTTCGGCCAAGGAGGAATATGGACAAATTTTGGGGCTTTTATTTTTGTTTTTAATTCATTTTAATAACTAAATAACCAAAATGCCCTTAATGAAAAACTTTGGAAACATGCCTAACCATGTCCATTTTTGTCCTCCAACTTAACCAATGGCCTAATTACCATATAAGGACCTCCAATTTAAAATTTCATTACAATTGGACACCTCTAGCATGTAGAACTCAACTTTTACACTTTTTACGATTTAATCCTTTTGACTAAATTGAGTGCCCAAACGTCAAAATTTTCAAACGAAATTTTCACGAAATCATCTTGTGAAATCATAGACCATAAGAATATAATAAAAATAAATTTGTGGCCTCAAAACCATTGTTTCAACTAGACCCTAAATCGAGATGTTACAACACGGGTAGAGACACGGGCGTGTGTCTCAGCCATGTGGATGACACGGCCTCAGGCATGGGCGTGTGAAGTCTGCACCTATTTTATGAAAAATCATAATTTATAAATTGACCACACGGCCTAGTACACGGACGTGTGACTTGGCTGTGTGTCTTCAATTTGTTCTTGGGTGAGAAATAAAGAGTTACACGGGTTAAGGACACAGGCATGTGTGACCACACGGCCTGCCCATACGGGCATGTGGCTCTTAAAAACATGAAAAATTTTCTAAGTGTTGTGAATTTTTTTAAAATTCTCGGTTTAGTCCCGAACCACTTCCAATGCATGTTTTAGGCCTCGTAGGCTCGTTTTAGGGACGATATGAATGTATATGAAAAGTTTTAAATTTGGATGGAAATTTATGTTTCATTTTTGAATGTTTGCTTATGTTTACGTCCGGTAATGCCTCATACCCTGTTTCAGCGTCGAATACGGGTAAGGGGTGTTACAGTATAAGTCAGTATACCCTACAAGTTTGGCACGGCCTAGCACACGGGCGTGTGTGGCCACTTCAAAGGGCACACTAGCTAGACACACGGGCGTGTGGTTGGTCGTGTAACCCAAGTCAATATGTATGCCCTGTTTTCACATGGTTAGAGACACGGACGTGTCTGGAACCGTGTGAGCCACACGGCTTGTTCACATGGGCGTGTGGTTGAAATTTTTCTACGTTTCCAAAAATTTTCGTATGTTATTGGTTTAGTCCTGAACCACTTCTAAAGTATGCTTAAGGCCTCATAGGCTCGTTTAAGGGACACTATGATTGGTTGTGATTAAATTGTAATTGAATTGATGAATTATATATGAAATGTGTATTTAAAAGTGTTGTAAGTTTGATAATGCTCCGTAATCCTATTCCAGCGTTGAATACGGGTGAGGGGGTGTTACAGCTTGTTTGAGCAAGCATTCAGTATAATCAATGGATAATACTCGTTTGAGCAAGTATTCAGTATAATCAGTGGATATTTCTCGTTTGAGCAAATCATTCAATATAGTCGATATTCCATTTTTCATTTTGAAGGTCATACTATTGTACAATATAACATTTAAAAAATATATATCATCATAGAATATAAGAATCATTAGAAGTGTAAATAACGTACGAACTTACCTGACTAAATTACAGCAATGACAAAGGTATAGGGATTATTCAGTTATTTTCTTTTTTCCTTGGTTTTCCACTCGTTCTTGATCTAAAATAATAATTTTATTCAATTCACTAATTCCAATAGCAAAATTAACTCATTTATGCAATTAAGTCCTTTTTGAGATTTTTATGAAATTGCCCCCAATATTTTACTTTTATTCAATTTAGTCCTTAAGCTCAAAACTTGAAATTTAACCATTTTTAACCACAATTAATTCAGTCAAATTATTCCATACTTCTCTACAACCCCTACTTGTTTTTATTTCACGCCAAGTATCACTTTCACATTTTAGTCCTTTACATTAATATTAACAAAAACTATTTTATAAAATAGTCTTATTTAACAACCAAGCTTAATAATCTATCATAGAACTTCAAGAATATACTAAATCATTAGTGGCATAATCCAAAACATTTTATAATATTAAAAATTATTCCTCCGGTTAGCTAGATTAAGTTAATACGAGCTCAAAAACATAAAAATTACTAAAAACAGGCAGAATTTACTCACCAAATCAATGGGCCTAAGCTTGGTCAAACCTCCCATGTCTTAAAAATGGTGGTTTCAGTTTGGGGAAGAAGAACATAAGTAATAATTTGTATTTATTTTCTTTTTCTCCTTTTAACTTAATTTATTTATTCTTTAAAATATAAAATTAACATATTTTTACAGTTAAAAACATTCCACCGCTCACCATATTTAATTATGGGTTAAATACCATCTTAATCCTCCTATTAAACCTTTTAAACTAATAGTGATTTACTTTTATGATTTTTATGATTTAGTCTTTTTTCCTTAATTACTAATTAATAAGGACCTAATAGCTATTAACTACAAAACTAGATAATTCCACATTATTTCTATCATTTAGCCATTTAAGGAAGATTTAATTGCACAATTGGTCCTTCAATTATTTTAAATTTTAACTAAACAAGCTTAATTTCAATTTAATCCTAAACTAATTAGGACTAAATGAGCAAACAGCCCAAAAGTTAGTGAATTTAATCATGTTACCACCACTTGAACTTTTTGACCATGGTTTAATTACCATTTGGGTCCTTTACTATTTGTAAATCAAAAGCAATTAACTTTTACCACTTTTACAATTTAGTCCTTTTACTGTAATTGAGCAATAAATCATCAAAATTACTAGACCGAACTTCAATTCACTTAATATCTAACGCTTTAATTTATGGAAACGAGGTCCTAATACCTCATTTTCAATTACCACTTGACTTTGAAACTGAACCACTTATACTAACTTTTAATTCAATTAGTTAAAATTCTTCAAATCAGAATTTAATATGAAAACTATTATTGACTCATATAATTTAAATACTAATTATACGAACTCACTCGTCAAATTTATGGTCCCCAAACCACCGTTTCCAACATTACTAAAAAATTGGTTGTTACAACACTGCAAAATACCATACAGTAGAATAGTTCGAAAAGTATTAACGTTAGGAACATTCAATGCGAGTGCTATTCTAGTACAAATAAATTGTATCCACATTTTGGCTACTAGGAACGTAATTGCTTGATTGAAATTAGTTGGTATTGCAGTATCTGACCTATGGTTCCATATACCTCTATCCTGAGTTAAGTATTTTACAACATCATTCATTTCTATGTCTCTAAACATAATTAAATCAGTATTATCAAGAAAATCATTTTCATAGTATGGGATGTTGTAAAACTCACATATTTCTCAAGGAGTAATTGTAACACCTCAAAATAGGGCTTAGGAGTTTCGAGAATATTTTAGGAATTTTAGCCTATATGTGCTCAAAATTTCATACGGTTGGTATTTGATAATGTTTTCAACAATCGCTATTAGGGAATTGAGCCAATTTTTTGAAAATGAGTTTTAAATACCTTAATTTTAGAAAAAAAAAAGGACTGGTTTGTAACAAGTCAAAATAGTGAGCATTTATGTTGCAGTTTTACCAGTTTTTAAAATTGAACCTAATAAACCCCCATTTCCAATTCCATTTCACAATAATTACTCTCCAAAGTTTACTATTGTTATCCATTGTTATTCCCTTGATCTTTCAATTGATTTTTTATTTCCAAACCATAATACTTTGATTTCCTATCATTCCTAAGTTAATTACCTTTATAAATCTCCAAGAAAAACACTCAAAAGCTCTATAGATTTTATCATCTCCTTCAATTATGGGTTTCTCGAATTTGCGTCAAAACTCGTTTAATTTCCATCAAAGGTAACCATTCACTTTCCCATTAGTTTTTAATGTTATTTAGACTTTAAAATTGAATTTTTAGTTATGAAATTGCATATTTTAATTAAAACTTAAAAATTGGGTCATTACTGGTGGAATTCAAGATTGTGGATGAAAATGTAATTTAAAAGTGTTTTTCAACTTTTTTTAACTTGATTAAAAGGTTTCTAAAATTACTTCAAACTTTAGTTAAGGATTTCTCGTGTTTTAATGAATTTTCGTTATTATGGCCAAAACTTATCGAAAAATGTCGATACCTTGAATGTGTAGTTTTGTGTGGTTTAAAGGTTAGGGTTTAGTTGTAGATGAATATGGGGATGAATGAAACTTGTTTCATGCAAAAAGGTTAAGTGTAGATCGAGATATTTGTGTTTTAAGTCCGTCATGCTAAAGGGTTTTGTTACATGAAAAGGTAGTTTAGGCTTGTGTTTTGGTTAGTTTAAGTGGGTCATTGGCTGTCATTTGACTGTGTGTATTGTGTGATTGTTATGTGTGAAGCCTTAGATTCATTAAAGCCTTCTATGAGCTAGAGGAATAGCTAGTTCGAGCTCTCGATTTGTGGCAAAAGTTGATATATAGTGAGTGTTTTGGAATCTTTGCTCGTAAATTATTCATTGTGTAATTTAGAATTTAGAGGTAGCCTAAACCCTTACTCTAAATTTCGAGAGTAAATATTCTCGCACCTATGATTAAATGTGATACGTGTATGCTTGTGAAATTGTGAAATTGTGAAATTATGAACATATATGAAATTGTTATGACATATGCTATAAGTTTATGATGACTGATGTGAAAGTGAATATGAGGGTGGTTGTTCATGCCATATGACAGTAGATATGTGGCTATGTTATTCATACCATGTGACAGTGTTTGTAATGTGCTAATGATGTGAATATATAGTGAATATGTGTGGAAAATTGATAAGTAAATATGTGATAATAGTGTGGATATTTTGGCCTTATGTTATTATGAGATCGTTGGATACAGTTGGCATGCCATAGGACTGTGAGTACTTACCTTTGTGATGGGATCTTGAGGCGTTGAGGCCTAGGGACAGTTTTTGGAGAGAAAAAGGAATGTGAGCTAAGCTTTATTTACCGAGATATGTGTGTTTGGTGTGTTGGAGAGTGTTAGCTATACGCTACACTTATAGGGCATGTATGACTCTATGAGTCATTATTGGTGTGTTGGAGATTCGTGTATCCGATGTGTGGTGATAAAGTCCACATTATGTTTCATAACCTTAAGAGCCAGACTATCTTATAATATGATTAAATATGACTAAGTATGGTTTATTTGTGTTGTGATATATGCTTAAATAATCATGTGGTTAAATGTGTGAAATATGATATTTGAGTTAAATATGTTATGAATATGAGATATGTATGTTTAGTTAATGCATAATGACTAGTTTACGTAGTGGTTGTTCTAAGCATTCGTTGAGCTTGTTAAGTTCATCCACTCCATTTTAACCTTTGCAAAGTAGTTGCATTTCTGGTGTGAGCTATATGGCCTTCAAGGGATTGATCCAAGCCATTCTTTAGACGCTATAGTAGGCGTTAATGGTTATTTTTTATATAGGAGTTTGAGGTAATGTGGTAGATTTTATATCAGTTTTGCTAAGTCAATTTTTAGGTTGTTTGCATTCTATTTATGTTTTGAAGTATGTGGACTTGAATATGATATTGGGACAGCTATTTCGGATATTTTGATGTTTTTTTAGCTAGGTGAATGAAGCATGTTGTTTGGGATTAAGTTTGAATGGTTTTAATGTTGAAGTATGCTGAGATTTTATAGTTTGGAGCGGAGGTATCGATATTTTATTTTTAAAAACAATATCTCTGCATTTTCAAAGGTGCAGGGAAATAGAATATGGATTTGGTATCGATACTTTGGCCTGAGTATCGATACTCAGGGTAAGTTTATCGATACCTTGCGAAAGGTACCGCTAATATATTTGGTGAGAAACAGAATGCTAGTTTGGTATCGATTTTCCATGTGTTATCGATACCACTTAAAGAAAATATCAATACCCCTGAAACAGTATCGATACCTACATAACAGTTTTGGAAATTTTGCAATTTGGCCCATTGGTAGGTTTGATTGATGTTTTTAATACCCTTGGTGTATGTATGGCATGTTTTAACGATAAGAAGTGGTTGAACGACTACAACTCATACATATGATTGAATAAAGATGACGATTGGTTACTTGTGAAACTGTTTGCTCAATAAATTATGTGTAATGGTGGTGTAGCATCTTAGTATTCAGGCTCGGTGACCGGGCCAGGTATGGGTTGTTATATAATTTGTACTTCCTTACCTCTTACCGTTACGGTTTTCCATATCATAGCGTATGGTCTCCTCTCTTCTTGATCTCTAAAAGAGGCATAAAATTCTTACACTATTGGAATAACCGCATTTTCTTTGGGAGTGACACAAAATTGCTCCCATCGGTGATACCAAACTAATGTCCAAATCTCCTTGCAAAGAACCATTGATGGTTTGAATCCTCGCTCTTAGATAAAAAAATTTCCTTATAATTCAAGAAAGTATTTCTCGGTATTTAGATTTTGAAATTTTTAATGGTTCAATACTGCCAAAATTTTCTGTACATAAAATTTTCTACTTTTCCTAGGAGGCATAGTCAGTACTTAACACTAGAACAATTAATAGAATCAAGCAATAACTAATGGAACAGTGAAATCGAGTTAAAAAACCCTTAACCTTAATTTTCAAGTCCTTATTGCTTCTTTTTCGAACGGTTACGACGATATTGTACCAAATAAGACTCAAATAACAAAAGAGGCTTGTAGATTTAAGGGTCTAATGAAAGGGGGTTTTAGAGTTTGAAAGTGTTTTGAAAGATTTTAGGGGGTTAAGAATAGTTAAAATGTTGAGTTAGGATGTTTTTAAGTTTTAAAGTACGAGTTTTGAAGATAGAAATAAGTTAAAATAGGGTTTAGTCTATTGGGTTGCACAATTGGGTCAAGTCAACCTTGCAGAAAATTACAACAATGTCACGACGTAGGGGTTCCATGTCGCGACATCTCTAGCAGGTTGCCATTGTCGTGACATTGGGGTTCCATGTTGTAACACACCATGAAATTTTGAAAACCGGAGTAAATTTTCCTTCGTGTCGCGACACAAAGGTGTTGTGTTGCGACATCGAGATGATTTTCTCGAACCTTTGGTTCTGGACGTGATGTTGCGACACGGGGACACCTTGTTGTGACACCAACTCTGTTTCGACCCAAATTTCCAATTTTCAAAGTGCCTCGGTCTCTGTTTAAACGAGAAATTAATAAAAGTCAGTGTCTAAACTAATCGACTAGTTAAATATACAATAATATACATAAAGTTAGAATTTAATTAAAAATATCAAGTCTTGTTGTCGGATTTATCTGTTAGCTCGATCGATGTACATGAGGGCATTTACCTTATTCCATTTATGTCATTGTTGGTCCAGCATCCATCGTGTCATTTTGTCTTTCTCCGTTTATCCTTCTCTTTAACTATGTTCTTTCTTCCTACATTGATAATACAAAATACCTTCCTCAAATCAAAATGTTTATCTAGAGGAATAAGAATTTTATAGCTTAGCAACCCCACAAACCTCTTGTAGTCTTATTTCTGTTGGTTATCCTCATTGTATATTTTACCTTCACTCTTAATTTTTCTCTCCTCAAAGTTATTAATGATCTTTATAGGACCTAGAAAGTCTTCTAACACCAAGAAATTTTTAAAGTTCAGTTTAAAATTTATATTTTCAATTGACACATGGATTAATCTTTCTCCTGACATTTCTTTTAATTGGTTAATGCTTTCATTGTCAGGTTCAAGTAAGAAATAAATACCTTCTAGTTTCCTCAACTCTAATTCCATCCTTGGTGTAGTTATTTGATTAGGGATGTATTTTGATTTACTTAAAACCCCATTAATATGTACAATCCCTAGCTTAGTGAATATCCTGAAAGTCTGGAGATCTTTAAAGTCTTAAGGTATTGAATTAAGGATTATTATTGGTTTCCAAGGAGTTGGCGAATTACAAGACAATTGAGATAGGTTAACACAACTACGTCTTGATGTTGCTCATATTCCTGTAGTGATGGACCCGATGTTGGCAGAAGTGAAAATTTAGTACTTGACTTATTACGTTCAGCCATCAATTCCACTGTTACCTGTCTTAAATTGGATACCTTTCTATAACATTGTTCCTTCTCTGCACTTATTAGGTTCTGATGGATCATTTCCCAACTTAGAATTTCTTGGTCACTCAGGGTTCCACTTTCCCCAAGTGTTATTGCTATTGGGTTTTCCTTTACATGTTTGCTTTGAGTTTGATCAAGCCTATGGTACAATTCTTCTATACTGGTGCCCCTATCGTTGTCCCACAAAACTGTTAGGTTGTCTCCTCTGAGCTTGCTCAATTCTAACATTAGTAGTCTCTGATTTTCCTGAATTTCTCATTCATCATAGACTCATTCTTCATAGATGTGATCGACGTAATCTATTTCATCATCTGACCATATGCAGTCGAAGTTGTCCGTGGGCTTTACTGAACTAATTTCAAGGATTATTGTTGCGGGTTTCTTTTCGAGGGTGTGTGTTGAGATTTCTTTTGAGATTTCTTGAAGAAAAGTAAAATGTTAGTAATATTAAACAAATAACTAAACAAGATGAACTAGAGATTGAATCTATATGTTAAGTATTTCCTAACTATTATATTAAAATGCAAAAATTAAAATTGATCTAGTGATGTTGCCTCTCCAGCGACAGCGCCAATAACTTGACCACCTCTAAATGTGTCGATGTCTAAAGTAAGAATCCTACATAAAACATATCAAATAGTTGGTGTCCACAAGTATACAGTTCAGGTTGTAATATAGTTACAACGAAGTAGGTGAGTACTCCGAGGATCGTACCCAAGGGAGGTGAGCATTAAATTGACCTTAACCTAAGTAGAAATAAAACTAATTAGTACTTTAAATAAATTATATTATGAATAAACATAAAGAAGGATTTTTGGTATTTTTGTAAATAAAGAATAAAATAATGTAAAGAAAAAGACTTCGAGAAATTTAATATAGAAACTGAATCAGGTCTAAGTATGGCTAATTAGCTCGCTTCGGTAATCATAACTAACTATCACTTCAAGTTCTCTATTCAATCAACTAGTCATTACCCTAGCAAGATCTCTCAATCTTCCACTAGACTAATGAGTCAGCAAGAACTACTTATCTCTCGACCTCACAACCCAAACCGGTTTGGGGCTAAGCTGTTCACGGATAGACATACCAATTTTGGGTTAATTCCTACCTAGATGATTTCCTAGTGTCGTTAAGCCTAGGGTTTAAGTTCTTCCTCTCCTGGACAACTAATCATCTAAAAAAACCCTACACAACAATCAATTAGTCATACCTCCACTCGTTAATCTCCTATAAGACGATTAGTTCCTCATGGATCTCAAAAGCATAATAAACTTAATTTGAAAAATAAACATTAATAACAAATCAAGAGATGAAGTTTAAGAGAATCCTGAATTGTATTGATTGAAGCACAAAATCCACAAAGAGTTGATCAAGTTCCACAAATCAGATCTCCCAACAAATGCAAATAACAAAACTGAAAATAACCTAAGCCTAAGAAAAAGGAAAAACTGAAAACTGAAATTATAAAGAAAATTCTAAAGTATGAAAGTTGTCATTTAACAAGTATTTAAGAAACTATTTATAGAGTTAGGGTTACCATCATCTTCAACCCTAGGTCAGCTGACACTCTCGCACATAATTTTTTATTATGCAGACTAAAACACTCTGGGCTCATAATTACTTCTTATACAGGACTGATGTCACGACACCCTAATGCCTGTGTCGTGACATCAAAGGTAGTATCCTCGTACTCAATGTAACTTCAGGGGTGTGTCATATCCCTTGGTTTTGTCACCACACTGAAGGCAGTCTTGCGATTCTTGTGCTCTACTCCTTATTTTACGACATAAACTCCCTGTGTTACAACACAACAACTAGTATTTAGTTGGTATGCCCTCTAATGGTCTTCTGCACACTCAGAAAGTAGGTTAGCTCACCCTTAGGCTTCATTCAACCCCTAAAGTCAATAAAAGATTCAAATTGCACTTTTTATTGAATGCAAATGAAATTGTAAAAACTCAACTAAAACATAATGAAAATGCTTGTATTCATGCTCCTTAAATGCGAAAACTAGCTTAATTTGCTACATGAAATTATAGAAGATCAATGATACATATATATTAAGAGTCAAAATCTATAAAGATATATAAGATGACTTCTACGTCTAAGCCAAAGTACATGCATAGATAAAGTACTAAAAATGTTCAGCATTGAAGAATCTAATAGAGGATTCCTACCTGTGAGACATGGTATTTCACTCTCGAAGGAAATGTTTCGTTCAAATTCACAAGAGAGAGAATGTATGAGTAAGATTCCATATGCTTCGACTATTAGATCTATCATGTATGCCATGATATGTATTTGCGTAGGTGTATCATATGCTTTAAGCATGACGAGTTGGTACCAAGTTGATCCCGGTAAAAGTTATTGGGTCATAATTAAAAATATCCTTAAGTACTTGATAATGACTAATGATACATTCCTTATATATGAAGGCAAAGAAAAGTTGAGTGTAAAAGGTTACACTGATACTAGCTTCCAAACTGACAAGGATGATTCATGATCGCAATTGGGTTTTTTATTTTGCCTTAATGTTGGCACTATGAGCTGGAAAAGTTCAAAGCAAGATATAGTAGCTGATTCTACAACTGAGGCTGTGTACATTGTAGCTAGTGAGGCTGCAAAAGAGGCTATTTGGATCAAAAAGTTCATATTTGAACTAGGGGTTGTGCCTAGCATATCAGATGCTATAGAATTTCATTGTGACAATAACAGAGCTATTGCATAGGCAAAGGAACCTAAATCTCACCAGTGATCCAAACATATACTTAGGTGCTTTCATCTCATTTGAGAAATCATTGGTCATGGAGATGTGGAAATATGCAGAGTATAAACAAACGACAACATCGCTGATCCACTAACGAAGACTCTAACAAAATAGAAGCATGATCGTCACACTAAGTCACTTGGTATTAGATATATGATTGATTGGTCTTAGTGGTAGTGGGAGATTGTTATAGTATGCCCAAAGATAAATCATGAGATGATTGTTATCACATACTCGTTTTAACTTATTTGTTAAAATAAGGCATTGCCATTGTTATTTCAATTTCTTTTTTGTGTATAAATAAATTAGTTAATAATAAAGTCTTGAGAATAATATGATTATTCTTAAAAGTTCATTAGTCAAGTATTATTGTAGGATTGAACAATGATAATGCATTGAGGCTAATGTGTATTTGATTGATGACAAAGTGTTGTCATTAACATAGGGATGTCAAAATCAATACATGAGTATGTGTTAAAGAACAACATATTGGATTGACCCGCTATGATTATGTTTCTTGGATTATTATGTAATAGTCACAATATTACTTATAGTAATAACTATGTATACAATCCGTAGACTTGAGATCATCATTGTCCCAATATCATGAGTCGTATATTTTGACACAGCCAAACATCTACCATAAATGGTTTTACTATAAAGATTGATGTTGGGTATGCCACAATCTATGTAGTGAGATATAATTGATCAAGATAGGATTTGTCCCTCCAACATAATGGGAGCAATATCTTAGGCCTCTTGATAGACTCAGACTAGAAATGCATGATCATGCTCGAATAAGTTAATATGAGATATCACACATATTTATTTATTGTAGTCTACTCAGAATATCAAGAAATATGATATTAGACTATACAAGTGTGACTATTCCATGACTTTTGTCCAATCTAGATATTAAGGATAAAAGGATATAATACATAAAAAATTATCACAGAAAGATTATGTCGAATCACGACTTCTTGTAACTTAGGTAACAATGATGCATTGTTAGATGCCACTCATTTCTTGTAATATTAGAAACGTTCTAGTATTGCCACTAACTTTACAAGAGCCAACAGGGTCACACCCTATAGTTGAAGCGAATAGAATCCAAATACATTTGGTATTGTATTTAGCTGTCACGTGAATTAAATTAATTATTGAATTTATTTAATTTGATAGTTCAATATTGAACACAATATATGTGCAAACTTATTGTACACAAATAGAGAACATAGATAAATTAATATATGAATTTGATTCGTATAAAATATTAATTGTATATATAGTTTACCGAAATTATCAATATAAAAAATATAATAATTAATTTCGGTCAATATATAAAAGACATGGAAATTGATATTCTTTAGGAAAGAATATAATTTCTTTTTCTGACTTTCTATTTGTTTCTCTAATAATAAGAGAACAATCCCATTTTTTTCTTATATGTGATATCAAAGAAAATAAAAGGAATATAATCCCTTACTGTGTTAGGGTTACCAAGAAAGAACAAATCAAAAGGTCTAGCAGCCATTCATAGAAATTCACTCTGAAAAGTTCAAGAGAGTTTTTGTTTTTTGTTCTTTGACTGGGTGGATTATGTAGATGCCAAGATGTTATTGTTACTGGTTGTGATTGAAACCGTTCAAAGGATCCCACCAACAAAGTTCGTCGTCACTTTTTCAGTTTCAAAGGGTATGATTTTGACCCTTGTTTCAACTCGATTCGTTCCTCGTACATGGATCCATGGCTGATGATCATCAGAATACATTTTTTCTGCTGCGCCACGGAGCGTACTGGCAATCCAACATCTCCTCCTAAAAGGACTCTCTATCCTTTAGTAACTTGTTCTCCTCTTCCAACATACACATTTGGTTTGGGTATCCTTATACTTAGCTTTCCAAGCTAGGATACAGGAGTTGAGGTCCTCGATTTGGCTTACAGCACCTTGATGAACTTGGCATAGCTAAGCCAAAGATTATTCACTGGATTTTATAGCTTTTTCTAAGCTCGCCACTTTGGCACTGTTTTTCTAGCAGGCTTTTTAGAGGGCCCAACTCATAAGTCCATACTCTACTGATAAGGCTTGGGAAGACCTCGCTAGTATTGAAAAAAAGCGATAATTGGGAATTTGAAGAGAGATAAAAGAGTATATCCTCTTTCACCTACTAAGGTACAAAATTGTTTTGTTGTTGGAAGATGACATCCAGCGAGAAAAGGAGATGGCCCTGAGCTCAACAAATTTCAACAGGGAAAAAGTTTGTCTGCTTTGCCAAAAGAAGCATCTTGGGGTTGGGAACAAGAAGGAACCACTAGTTGATTTATGCGTATTGTCTTTGTTGGAACCTCAACCAAATGAGGATCTGTGGTGTGGACTTAGGAGTCTGCAGTTTGGGCGGACTCTACTAGTAAGGTTGGCACTGGTGGAAGGGTAGGAACATGAGAACTATTAACTCTAGGAGTAACAAGCCCTTTTTTGAGTTTACACTGTATCAAATATGGGCGCACACTATCCTCAGTTTCTTGGGTACTTTCTTCCATCCTAGGTCTTTTCTGAAGGTTCTTAGTCTTTGTTTTCCTAGGTAGAGCAACAATGGTGCCCTCATTAGCGTGAGCCTCATCCAAAAGGGCCAAGACATTCATGTCATGTATTGGAGCAAGAAAAGTGGTATGATAATTTGAAGAAGACCCTGCACCATCAGTAAGAGAGTTAGACTGACTGGAAGAAGAAGAAGATGTACCATGACTTATTATGTTCTAGTGGCGTGTAAGTAGTCCACAAGTGTCATAGAAAAATAACGGGGTTCCCCTAAGCCTTTTACTAAAACTTGTGCTAAATTACCACTTACGTCATGAGCCCAGACTACTGAAGTGAAAGGAACATTATGAGAATCAGCCCAAAATAAGAGATCATTTGCCCGACGACCATTTGAACTCAATTCTTTTAGGCAATATTGAAAACCATTTCTAACCGAAACAGTTTCCACCAAATTTAGTACATCCCCACCCTTAACAATTTGTATTTGAATCTATGTAATCTCTGAGCCAACAAGCTAACTTTGCGTATAGACACTTT
Organism: Gossypium anomalum; assembly: GCA_025698475.1. NCBI lineage: Eukaryota > Viridiplantae > Streptophyta > Magnoliopsida > Malvales > Malvaceae > Gossypium > Gossypium anomalum. The sequence continues at coordinate 71,222,767 of CM046956.1, forward strand.
CTCAGGGTAGAGACCAGAAGGTGAGAAAGTCGAACCCAGTTTCGAGCTTGCTAATAACCCTCACAAAGTTGTCCTTTTTCAAATGAAGGTTTAAAGTTTGAAATATAGGTTCATATCCCTGGTATATACTAAAGTAGGCGTTACTAATTGAAGCTCCTTGTCTTTTTACCTTCAACTGGTAAAACTTCTAGAATACACCCACCATCGGTGGCTCATTTTGTATACAATAGTTTATGAGGAATGCCATCAAGGTCCACCAGGATAAGGCAGATAGTTGTCCCGGTGCGATGTCGTACTCGTTAAGCATCGTGCAGAGGAAAGGGTAGAGAGGTAGGTGGAAGCCAATCTTTAATAAGATTAGGGGAATTACGAAACCCCTGATATTGTCACTCAGATGACAACTTTAGGGTCATCAGAATTTGTAGGCGAAGCTCAATTGAAGGATGCCTCGGGATCCTAAATATCAATTTAACTCTTCTTTGGTAGTGCTATATTTGTACGTCACAACCACTACATGAGGAGTGTTATCGAGACCTCTAGGTCCGAATGCAACCAAGCCTCTAGGACAGTCATTCCAGTTACTCTGGCCATGGCCTCTCCTTCAAGTGGTTGTTTGAACCATTTTGTAATTTTAGAAATGAAAGAAAAAAGAAAGCAAGATTTACCTCTAGAAAATGAGAACTAGAGATGAAAGAAGTAAGAAGCTTTGACAGAAAAGAAGTTAGGGTTCCGATGATACAACAAAGTGTTTGGGAAGATGTTTAGGTTTCAATTTTATAGGGAACCAAACATCTATGGGAAGCTTTAAAAAAAATTTCCGACTGTTTAAATCTTCTAATCACAACTCGACATCTATCAAGACTGGAGTTACGTGACGTTTAAAACATGGGAGTACCCGCCAAGTTGAGAATCTACCAACTAAAACTAATTGTTGGCATTTTCGCCAGTTGGGATCTACAGAGTGTATGTCACTGAAGAAAAGATCCACAATATGTTTCATGATTCGATGTTGCGTCAATATAGATCAGATCAGTCACACATAATTTCTCCGGCAAAGATTGAAATTCAGCCTGATATGACGTATAACGAAAAATCGATCAAAATTTTAGCTTGAGAAGTTAAAGAATTGAGAAATAAAAGCATGGCTTTAGTGAAAGTTTTGTGGCAACGTCAGGGGGTCGAGGAAGTTACGTGGGAACTCGAGGAAGCTATGAGAAAACAGCACCGTAATCTCTTTTTTGGTAAGATTTTCGGACGAAAATCCATAAGGGGGAAAGTTGTAACAACCCGTTTTTAGTCAAATCAGAACAGTGGTTTTAGGACCACAAATCTGAGGTCAAAATAATTATTTTATTATTATTTTAATTTCCACAGCATGATAGTATGATTGTGTGAAAGTTTCATTAAGAAATTTTATCATTTAAGTGTTTAATTTGATAGAAGAACTAAATCACGTAAAATGTTAAACTTGTGTTCTATTAGCTAAAGGTGTCTAATAGCTATAAAACTTTAAATTAAAGGTCCTTATGTGGTAATTAGGCCATTATTAAAGTGGGTGGACAATTATGTGCATGGTTAAGTGAATTTTAATGTTAAATGACAAAGGTTAATAAAGTAAATTAATAATTAAATAAGGCAAAATAGATGAAAATAAGGCATCATCTTCATGGCTAATTTTCTTCCACCAAAAATAGGATAGAAAAACACCATTTTTGAAGGTTTAGCATTTTGCTAGACTCCTCCACTTGCATGGTATGTATTTTGACTCGGTTTTTAATGATTTCTATGTTTTTGAGATTGTTGCAGCTTAATCTAGCTAGCCCAGGGTCTAATTTGGAAAACAATTAAAGGTTTAGGGTTTTTCCATTAATGAATATAGGTGTATTTTGATGTTTGATTATGGAAAATGTATGCTTGTTGTTAGATAAACAACATTTGTAAAGTGATTTTTGACAAAATTGTCATTTAGGGATTTAATTGAGAAATGTTGAAATTTTGTGGTTAAATTGTAAAATAAATGAAAAATATGGGCTACTAGGGACTTAATTGAAATTCAACTAGCATGGGTATAGGTTGAATTGCATGAATTTGTATTTTTATGAGATACGGACTAAATTGTAAAAATGTTAAAATATTTGGGGAAAAATATAAAGTTGCCTTAATGTGTATTTTGGAAAATTGAATAGAATGATAATTAAATAACTTAGTTTTGATAACATTTAGATCAAGAAAAGCGAAACTCAGATTTAGATCAGGGGAAAAACAAAGTATCAAATTAATCGACTTATTTCGTCATTTTTGCAATCAAGGTAAGTTCGTATGTTAATAAGTATTTGTATAATTGTGTTTTAAATACTTTGTAATTGAATTATTTGAGAATACGACCTTGCGGATATATTCGACGAAGATTCGACATTGAAAAATCCTGGTTGAACCTTAGGAATAGATTAGGATATGAATGGCATGTCATTAGCGGTTATGTGATTGGGTGTTGGTCTATACGTCCTATCGGTGGCTGAGATATCCGGTATGTGTTGTGGATTCTCATCAACTTGTGTGAGCAGCACCGTGTAGCTTCGTCATGACCATCAGCTTATGTGAGCAGACCTTTTGATAGCTCGAGAGTGAGTATTATATGTGATATGAGATTAATATAGCTTCGACTATATATGTGGCACTTAGGGTGCGAGATTCCTGAGTATCCGATAGTATTTCAAATGGTTCAACGGGTTCAAATGGTTCAATGGGTATATCGAAGATATGAAATGGTGAGAAATAGATACGTATCAGTATAGGTATGTACGAAAACTATATAAGCATTGAATTTATGGAAGTTGTGAATTCATGGTTAATTGTGTGATTGAATAGATGTTAACATTGTGATTAAATGTTTTATAGCATGTTATGTACATATTCTTGAATGGTAATTAAATGGTAAGCTTTGCTTATTATTTCATACGAGCTTACTAAGTTTTATAACTTACATTATTTATTTTTCCATGTTTTATAGTGAAATCAAAGCTAGCTCGAATTTGGGAATCGTCGGAGACCTCATCACACTATCAAGCTATCATTTTGGTACTTTTGAATCTATGTATTTTGGTTATATGGCATGTATAGGAGCTTTAGTCATTTTGTTATATAGTTTGGTAATGAATATAGCCATTTGGATTGACTTGTAAATGTTTAATGTTTGGTTTTGTATATAGCCATAAGAGTTGGCTTATTTTGGTTGATTTGGTTGTGTATATATATGCAAATGGCCTTTGTCTTGTGTTGATAATTGCTATGCAAATGGTTGTGGTAAATGGTTGATATTTGAGAATTTGTATGCTTATGAGTTCAGACAAAATGATGCATAATTGGAAGTGTCCACATTGATGATTTGTGAAAGTGAGGTTTGGTATGAAATTGAATGGCATATTGTGGTATTTGTGTGCCTTGTATATATTGGTATTGAAATGGCATGAATTAAGTATATTTGAGATTGGATGAAGGCCTATTTATGTCATGTTTGGTGCCATTTGGTTTGGTGTAGGTGTATGCAATTTTGAGTGGTAAGATGGCTTGGTAAATAGCCTATTTTTGTCCATACGGGCAGAGACAAGGGCATGTGTATCAGTGGTGTGTGACACATGGTCAAATTACATAGCCGTGTCTCCCCTAGTGTTGAATCAGAAATCAAGTTAGTATGCTCCACACATCCCAGCACATGGGCATGTGACATAGCTGTGTGGCATAAGTCAGTATACCCTACAGGTTTGGCATGGCCTGGCACACGGGTTGGTCACACAGGCTTGTGGTTGGCCGTGTGACCCAAGTTAGAGAGTTACACAGGGTAGGACACGAGCTGAGACACAGCCATGTGATACCATTTCGAATGTCCACACGGCCGGGCCACACGGGCGTGTGTCCTCTGTATTTTGCAAATTTTTCTAAGTGTTCCAAAAATTTTCTGAGTTATCAGTTTAATCCCGAACCACCCCGAATGCATTTAGGGCCTCATAAGCTCGTATTAGGGACAATGTGAATGATGTTGAATGATTTATCTTTGAAATAGAAAAGTGTATGAGAAATGTATGTTTATTTGTGTTATTAGACCGGTAATACTCTGTAACCCTATTCCGGCATTGAATACAGATGAGGGGTGTTACATCTTCCTTTACTTGCCTCGAATTTTTAGTAGGGAAAACAAAGGATAATTTCAGTAAATATTGTCACTTGTCAAAATCCACTAAGAGAAGCTGAGTATATATATATATGGTAAGAAGGGAACATGAATGATGGTTTTTCTTCTTTTTGTTCCACCCTCTAGTCCTTCTTCTTAAACCTAAACATTCTTTTCTTCTTCGCTAACCTAGAAGTTATGGTTTTTGGGTTAATCAGCGGATGTTTCAACCTCCTGTTGTTGCTGCTAGTTTGAAAATGACAATCGAATTTGAAACTCTAAGCTATAGTAAAAGTGAGTTTTAGGTGAGTCTTTATCTTGACTCATACATGTTAGTTTATAATGGTAGATCAAGTGTTGATGTCTATTTTTATAGCTAATGAATGTATGAAGTATTGTAAGGTTACTACATGATGACAAATAAGGTATATAAGTTGTTTCATAAATAAGATGAAATGTGGTATATACGCATGTGAAATCAGGTATGGAAGAGTATGAATTTGTCAAGAGCGTGTGAATTAATCTAGGTAAGTGTGTTATATGTTAAATGAGTAACACAACCATTTGTGATGCCTCCAGTAGGGTAGGTTCGCTGCTAATCAGATAAGAAGATCATGATATGAAAATATGTATAAAACTATGTGGTAGAGACCCAAGACATCATATGACAATGAGAATACTCATGGTGTTGCCTCCAGTAAGATGTAAATTGGACTGGCAGAACACGACATGAAAATATGTAGAAGACCATGTGGGAGAAACTCATGGCACTCTCTAAGATAGTCTGCTGGGATAATGAAGATGTAATGTTTTATAAAGCTTTTGTAGCTTATCCCGTAAAGCCTTTATGGCATATTCTGTAAATCCTTTGTGGCATATTCTATAAAGCCTGTCTGGCATATTCTGTAAAGCCTTTATGGTGTATTCTATGATGCCTCTGTAACATATTCTGTAACATCATTGTGGCAAAATCTGGTTATCTGTCTATGTGGTGTGATCTGGGAAAGCTTTAAGACTCATCCATTAACGGATGCTATGATAAAGATCTGGTAAGTTTGAAGATATTTCTGTTTGGTTAGTCTTGTGGAAAATTTTGAATATGATCTAAGGCATTTCCTAAAAGAGCTCCCAATAGTGTTTCTGAAAGGTGAATCTGCCATAATAGTCTATTAGTACAGGAAATTTAGCGTATTCGTAACTATAAGTAGTCTAAGAGTTTGCCAGATCTGAATTTTTTAAGCTATATAAGAAAGTGATCTAAATTATCTAGTATCCACCAAATATGAGTGTTTCACACTGTATATAAAAAGGGTATCTGAAGTATAAGTTGTCTATCAAATCAGAGCGTTCTCATGATATGTAACATGGTTGTCTGGGATTTCCTGGGATGACTTAAAAGATTTCATCCATCAGAATAAGTTGTGATATGGGTTGATTTAAGACATGATCTGACTGGTAATCTGATAACTATCAATTCAGTATGAGAATCCGTTAAAGGTAGGATCTGTATGAAGCTCATCTTAAAAGATCAGTTAGTATAAGTATCTACCAATAATAGTATCTGTAAGTACCCCATTCTAAGGGAGGTGTTCAACATTTGACTGAGTGAGAATTCGTTGAAGGTAGGTTCTATATGGACATCCTTCTGAGAAGTGTATTCATTTCCCGAAAAGGAATGAGATCTGTATTGAGTGGTGAAGTCTAGAATCTGCTCAATGAGTGAATTGTGTGTAGGATGGTTAAGTATAGAAGTTGACGTATATGTATACGATCGATATTAAGAAAGTATCCTCCAAAGACAGAAATGAAATCCAAAATCTTCAAGATGAGAGATTAAACAACAAATACTTCAAGGTAATCTGGGTTAAAACTCACTAAATTCTTTTAAACTTACAAGTATTTGTTTATGTTTCAGGTTCCGCTTTAAGAGTGGGTATGCCAGGAGGTACCAAGCCAAGATTACATCAAAGAGCAGTTTGAGTTGCGTCATCATGTATACAGAGGGTATCATAGTAGCATGACGCTTAGTACACTACGCCACGAAAAGTCTGTCTCTAACAAATTTTAAAGTTGTAACATTATATGCTATTTTTGAAGTCTGATGTAAATTTTAAAACATTTTCTATTATAAACTTTTGGTGTTAAGAACAATAAATAAGAAATAAAAAAAATGTGTTAAAATGGTTATATGCCAATTGTAAAATTTTTGTAAAGTGTTTGTGTTGTAACATTCGATATCCAGATTAGGTGATTCGGGTTGGATAGAGGGTATTACAAGCTTCTATATCAACATTTAATTATAATATTAATAAATAATTAATCTTATAGTAATAAAGTCAACCTTATTTATGACAACCATACTCTATAGCAACATTCATTTATAATAGTAAATTTGTTGTAGAATCAATTTTTATATTTTATTTTTACCTTTTATAGCAACTTTTTTTTATTTATAACAGGAATAACAAGTAAAAAGTGATTAAATTAGATTTTTATGTTAATTTTTTATAAAATTAACTCTATTACTAAGTGAAATAAACATAATAAATTTTAGTTAATATATTATTTTGTTGAAATTTTATGTAAAAAAATAATTAATTATATTTTATTAAATAAAAATAATTTTTAATAAATAAAAATATATTTGTAAATTTTATTAAGATGAAACATAAATTCCACTAATTAATATTATTAATTTATTATAATCTTTTAATTGAAAAAATTATAAAATCAAATATTACATAAATCTCAAATACTATTATATATGCCTCGAATATTGTTATAGGGGTGTATGATAACCTTTTAAAATTTTAATAGATAAATGGAGCTATTATAATTTATAAAGGGTTATTTCTCAATTTTTATAATTACCGGGCTTCCGGGTCCGGATCCAATTAAATGACATTTTGGGTATCCCTTCATTTCCTTCATAGGTGGGAACTCGATTCATTTTCATCGGAATAGAAAAAAATATTTGCTACACAAATTATAGAATCCTTTCGACAATCCTCCGTATCTCGGCCAAAAGCTACCGCCATGGGAATCGTTGGAAATCTCTCTCCACAGCAGCGCCAATCTTTCGATTCTCAAGGTCAGCTCCACCGCCGCTTTCAGCAAAATCATTTCTTTTCAGACTCTGTAAAGCTGCTGTTTTCTTTTACTCTTTTCTTTACTCCATCAATTTCAAATTTGTGTTTTTTGCAGGTTTTCTTGTGATTGAATCATTTGCGAGCCCTGCAGAAATTGAAGCTATGAGGAAGAGAATGGACGGAATGCTTCAGGCCTTTGACCCTACCACCACCGCTTCTATTTTCTCCACCAAAAATCAGGTTTGTTTTCTTTCCCTCCTTTCTTGGAGCAATTGTATTATAATTTGACTTTATTTAATTTAACCTTAAGTTTTGATAGTTTCTCGATATGAGTTTTTTGTAGGTAAAATTGACCAGTGAATACTTCTATGAAAGTGCTGAGAAGATTTCCTTTTTCTTTGAAGGTGGGTTTTTATTATGACTTAAACATTCTAGCTTTTTCTCTTCTTTTCTTAACTTTACTTTGAAAAAAAATCAAATTAATTTTGAGAAATATACTTTTGGGATATATGAACTTGCTGTGAGATTGAAAGTGAAAGGTTTGGATGTTGTGAACTCTTTACTGAAGTTTTAAATAAGTTAAGATTGCCAACTTTACGTGGTAAAGTTTGATTCCTTTTTACTTTTACACTTTTTTTTTGTTCTTTTTGTTGTTTTGGCAGAAAAAGCATTTGATGATAATGGAAATTTAAAGCAACCGAAGGAACTTTCTATTAATAAAGTTGGGCATGGTATGCGATTTCAAAGGCCTTATATTTGTTTTTTTATGCTCTTATTTTGGCTACATGCTCATGTAAATAGGTTATAGGTATGTTTATTGTAGCTAATCCTTCAGTTTTATTTGTTTGTGCAGCGTTACATGAGATTGATCCAGTTTTCAAAGAATTCTCTTGCTCTGAGAAGGTTTCGAGTTTGCTTTTCTCCTTAGGTTACAAGATGCCCGTGATCATTCAATCAATGTATATCTTTAAGGTATTTAGCTTGATTTTAACTTGACCACAAAGGCACTGTTTATCTAGTGATAAGACCCTAGTAACCTGAGAAATTCAACTCCCAAGTTATTGAGAGGTTCTGGTTTTAGTGACTTGAGTATAATAGTTTAACTTTAGAGGGAAATAGTGTATTTGCTAATATAGGTTGATTCTTCTTTTATTTATATCCAGTCAATAAAACCTGTGTCCATTTTCATTGATGTTTCCTTTTAAGGGAACTTTATTTGACTTATAATGTTAGCTCATATCTCTCCTTACAACTAATTGGCTCTTTAAAGGTGTTGAAATTAATATTTGCATAAAGCTTTAAGATTGAGCTGAATTCTGATGGAATGACATCTTTTTCATAATCCTGGAGTTATTTTTTTTCTCTGGCCTCTATTTATTTCTAATCACATACTAATTTCATGCCTGATTATTCAGTTTTTTTCCTTCTCTAGTGGTAGTCTGTGTGGATCCTACGGGACCTTGCTATTGCTGCACTTCTATTGACATGCAGTGGCATGAAGTTTTCTGTAAAAATTAGGAATTTCTATGTCAGTGAGGTTCTATTTGCTGGCTATGTTGTTTTTCTGGTGCTGTCTGCTCCCACAGTGTATCATAAAAAAAAGATGTTAACCATGGTTAATCTAATAATTTTAATATTTTTCATTTAAAAGATGTAAATATTTCATTCTGATGTGACGGCAGATTGTTTTGGTGCTTTTACTTACTTTCTCCAAAATGGAAATCCAAACTTCTGTATCTCCTCCAAAGCTGAAAAAGACGCTACTAATCTTGTTAATAGATGAATATTTGAATACTATATAGTTTGTGATGAAGTTCGAAACTTGTATCCTGTGAATTGGATTTTGTTGAATACTGAATTTCCAGTCATACGTAACTGTGACCTGACAGCAACCAGGTATAGGAGGTGAGGTAACTCCTCACCAGGACAACTCGTTTCTTTATACTGAACCTAGAACTTGCACCGGTCTGTGGCTAGCTCTAGAAGATGCAACAGTTGTAAACGGCTGCCTTTGGGCCATTCCTGAATCTCAAAAAAGTAGGGGTTTTTTCCCCATGTACAACTTTTTAAAGTATATAGAAGATAACTTATTTTGATCTGCTCTCTTTTTTTTTTTTGTTTCCAGATGGTCTTGTTAGAAGGTTCATTAGGGGTGATGATGGAGTTTACTTTGATAGGCCGTCCCCATCATATGACCAGAAAGATTTTGTGCCTATTGAAGTAAAAGCTGGGTCTTTGGTTGTAATTCATGGTGACCTTATTCATCAAAGGTTAGTTTAAAGAACTATATTTAGAGCTCATTATAGCTTAATGGCCTAATAGCTACTAACCATTTGTGTCTTCTGTTTATGCTGATACTACAGTTTTGAAAATCAATCTTCAAATTCACGGCATGCATACAGCTTGCATGCGGTAGATACTGATGGCTGCAAGTGGGCAGAAGATAATTGGTAAGTACTTGAGCATTTCTGTCTGTCTTTTGATGGTTCATCTTTTTTATTTTCCACAATTCCATTCTTTCATGCTTCATAGGATAAGCATAATTTTCTTTTGGTTTAATGACAACGTTGGCCCTCAACCTTCACCTTTTATGTCATTTTGGTCCTTTTTTTTTTTTTTTTTTGGCTAAATTGGACCCTCAACTTGTACCATTTTGTAATTGGTGTGTTTTTAACTGATTTGCTAATTTGGCAGTTAATAACGGTCCTAATGTGGCAAGCATGCGTGGCCATAATTTAATTGACGTGGGAGTTCAAACTTAAATGGCCCAGTAAAATGCTTACATCTGGAAAATAAATTAGAACATAAAAATGACATGGAATTAAAAATAATATTTAAAAATAAAACATTAAATCAAATTAACAAACCTAAAAATTCACTAAGAAACGGAACATAAAAAAAAAAAAAAAAAAAGACAATTAAGAATATAAAAGAAAAATAAAATTATAGTTCAGCGCCAAATTTAGTCCCCAGAAAAGAAAATGACAAAATGTAAAGATTGAGGGGCAAAGATATCATCAAGCCTTTTCTTTGTATCTTATGAATCTCATTTTATCTGGATGATGAATAATCGACAAGCAATTCAACCGTCTCATAGTATTTCGTCATTGTATAGCTATGCTAGGGCAACCTCTAAAGACCTTTACCTATATTCCTATAGTTTATATTCTCACTGAGAAAACAATATTCCGATTAAAAAATGGTAATTGATGTAGTTACCTCCTGGTAGTAAACCTGTGGGTTCGCTATCCAAAGATGTCTAGAGAAATACATCCGTTGCCATTCAGCATTGGAAGGATTGAGAAAAGATCTAATTCATCTGATATTCCTCGGTCTGATGATCATACTAAATTATAATATGTTGTAATCATCAAAGTTGTACTCCTTTTTCATTATATTCACAATTAATATGATGCCATAGATGCAAAAAGAGAAATGCTTTTCGTTTATTCTTTCACATAATCAAAGAAAAGAACTAATTAGTATACTTCAGTTATCGAAGAGGCATACAAATGAATTGATTATAGTAAACGAATATAGAAATCTGTTATAGATATCAGCATTAGATTTGTTGTTTGATTTCCACTATTCTATGCTTCCACTTCTCTTTGTAGTTTGTCATGATTGATCATTTTCCGCTTGATCTTTTCCTCTTTCAGGATCCGACGAAAAGTTGAACCTGAGCCCCTTTACTCTTCTGGACAGACTTGAGAGTTCGTCCCTGGTAGTTGCATGGAGCTTTCATGTACGTGTCTAAGAAAAATTATTCCCTCTTGTTGAAAGTAGGATTACAGGATGATGATCACCGTTTATGTTAACTCAGATGCAAGTGTGGGATAGTTATATGTGACCCAGATGGGTGTTTTCATTTCTTTTTAAGTTTCAATGTATTTTGAAGATTTGTAATGCCATTCCCATGCCATAATAGGAGTCCAATAAAGATGCACTTGAAAGTCAGAGCAACTTGGTTCACCATGTACTAATAACCAAAAAAGCTGGTCATTTTAATGATCCTTCGCTTACAACACATTGTTTATTGACCCCTCAACAAAGTGTTAATTGCATGGAATAGGGGTCTAATTATAATTTATTGGAGCTTAGAAGATGTTAGATTATTGGTTGACATTTGGCTCAACATTTATTGGATAAAGGATACAAAAATGATGTGCAAAATCTGTCCTTCCGGTCCATGGGCATTCCTATTAATGGTTACTAGTTTAAGTCACAAAATTTATATAAAAAATATGTAAATAAAAGTATATTTTTAGAAGATTGTTTAAAAACAATTTTGTATTTGTCGAAAGGAAAAAGATTAGAGGAGATCGAAAAAGCAGCATACAAAAGAAATAATATAGGTTTAAAACAACTTTGTATTTGTAGAAGGGAAAAAGATTTAGAGGAGATTGAAATTGCAGTATACAAAAGAAATATATGTTCATCATCTATCTATACTATTTCATGATATAACCTTTCAAGTTTAAATATTTAATTTTATTAAAATATATTTAAATTTTCATATAATATCCGTTCATACATAAAAATATACTATATATAAAAAGTTTTTTTTATTAAAATATCAATCTAATATTTATAGTTATTGAACTGTATATTGTTAAAATCTTTGAAATGATGTATTTTAATAAGTACCAGTTTAATTTGGGATGCATACTCAAAAAATATGAAAAATTAATATTTGGATAATAGATACTAGCCTGTATATATATTATATTTCAAAAAAATGTGTACATATATTAAAATTTAAGTTACTGTAAATAAGAGTGGTTATTGGAGTATATAAATTGTTTAAAGAATGTTTTTTATAAAAATATTAAATGACATAATTATTCTTATGTCATTTATTATGTGGATCAATGACTTCTAGGAAGCGATGGTTAAAACTATTATTAGGCACTCGTTTGGCTTCATGGACAAACCTAGGGAGGCTGGCAGGGCCCCGAACCCCCTTTAGACTCCTTAAGTTTTTAAATTTTAAATTAGTAAAGATAAAATTGTACTTTGACCCCCTCTAAAAATATAAAAATTTGATTTAATCTTTTAAAAATTATAAAGATATAAAGTATTAAAATGATAAAATTGTATTTTTTGTATCATAAAAATTATAATTTAATTTTGGCCCCTAAAAATTTTTCTTAATTTCACCTCCCTCCCATCCCTAATGTTGTATAAAAAAATTTATATACATTTATCTATAAAAAAGATCAACACAAAAGGTCAAATTCACACTAAAAGTATTTTAGATCTCTTAACTATTTATCCATTGATTTTAAAATCGCAATCTTAAGTTATTTATTTTTAAGAAAAAAATATAAATTATTGAAAGACAAATAATATTTTTTTTCAATTAAATTGATATCTAGTTAACTTGTGATATTAACTTAATTAAAAATTTTATAAGTAGTATAAATAACTACTCTTATAGTCTTTTAATTCAAGTTAACTAGTATTGTTCTTTGCCCATGCTTGGTGTTGAATTGATTATTTGTTTATTTCAAATGAAAGAGTAAAAATTTGAAGATTAAAACATACCCTAGGTCGGGGATTTTACCCAAAAATGCCCTTTAAATAATATAATTACAGAAATAGGCCGTTTTTTGCTTTATTTATCGGATTAGGCCGTTTTCCATGAAAACGCTTCCACGTAAGCGCGATTTCAGAGCCACGTCAGCAAAACGCTCCCTTGGGGGAGCGCTTTGTCCAGGTCAGCAAAAAAGGCGTCCTTGAGGGCGCGCTTTGCTGACGTGGACAAAGCGCTCCCTTAGGGGAGCGTTTTACCCGTGTAACGGTCAAAAATTTGACCGTTGGCTTCCAACGGTCCAAAAAAAAAACCTTATAAATCCCCCCCAAATCATTTTTTCACACAATTTCTATAATTCTCTAAAAATTCCTTTCCCTTTAATTATTTTTCACACAATTCTCTCATAATTCTCAACATTCTTCCAATATTCCCTTCAAAAATCTATCAAATTTCATTGAAATTTTCTCAAAATTCTATCAAATTTCTATCAAAATTCTTTGTTTAAAATTTTTTTGAATTTAATTTTTTTAAATTAAAAAAATCCGATCGTGTTAGCAATGGCCGGAGAATTAATCCATCTCGATAATAAGCACATCTCTGTTGATCAAATGAAAATGGTAAGTGATAATTTTAAAATTTCAATACTATTCGATATTATTTTATTCATTTATGCAATTATAATTACAATTTCAATACTACTTGATTTTTTTTTCATTTATGATGTTTGCATTAATAAATGTATGCAATTTTAATTAATTTTTGTTTTATAAATTTTTATAATAGTCTGTAGATCGGGTGTTGCAATGCTACATCCGTAATATGTTTGGTCCTCCATCGCCGTTGATCGAGAATTACTTGCGAGAAGCGGGATTTTGGCACGTGGCCATGATAGGCCGAGGGTGCAAGTTGGACCCGAAACTAATCAGTGCATTGCTAGAGAGGTGGAGACCCGAGACGCACACTTTTCATCTTCCATGCGGAGAGTGTACTATCACTCTAGAAGACGTGCATTTGCAATTGGGATTGCCGGTGGATGGGTACGCAGTCACCGGGTCTGCATCATCTATTGATTGGGGAGCCATATGCTACGAGCTTTTGGGTGCTATATCGGATAAAATTAACGGAGGTCGGATCGAGATGAGATGGTTACGAGACACATTCCCAGAGCCCGATAATGATTCGACTGAACTCGAAAGAATACAATATGCTCGGGCATATATTCTTGAGATGATTGGAGGTTATTTGATGCCGGACTTGTTAAGAAACCTCGTACATCTAAGGTGGCTGCTGAAACTCGTAGATTTTAGAGCAGCCGGCAAATTGAGTTGGGGGTCTGCCGTGTTGGCAACATTGTACAAGGAAATATGCGGAGCGACGCGACCGAACAAAGCCAAAATAGGAGGTTGCCTATCACTACTGCAATCATGGGTACGGTTTCGCTTTCCATTTTTACGTTATCGAGTCGACCACCCATATACATTTCCACTCATAACAAGGTAAGTTTTATATTAGATTTTACAATTATTACATAGATTTAGAATATAATTTTATGCTAAAAATTTATTTAATTAGGTGGAACCATTCGGCGAGTTATGTCAGAATACTTACCTCTCTCGAAGATATACGACTTCTATTAGACCAACGATCAGAAGCAGAAGTAAGTATTAAATAAAATATATATACATAATAAAATAGTCGTTTCGTATTTAGTATTTAGTATTATGTATCATGTATATAAGTAATATTTTTATCATGTTCATATAGTTTCAATGGATACCATACGAGGATCTGACAATTCGGGCAGTAATTCTGGATGAATTCTTTCAAAATCCAAACGTTTGGCATGTGAAGGTCCCATTGGTGAACTATGCTACCGTGGAGATGCACCAGTCAGATAGAGTATTAAGGCAATTTAGATTCCGACAACCGATTCCCGTGGCACCCGAGGTGTTTGATGAGGAGCACAAAGTCGACTTACGGCAACTGCATACGGATTGGCCTAGATTCTGGTCACACTATATCGAAATGTAGGAAAATCGGTATGATTATATACCTACTTGGGAATCGATCATTGTTCTAGAGTTAGCGTGCGTAGCGGAATACATGCCATGGTTTAGGATCCATGGCAAGCCATATTTATTGTCGGAAGATGAGAGACGATGGCAAATTCGTCCCAAAGGGAACGACAGGACCCTTTAAATCCAAGAAGAAGGGACGACGACGCAAGCCCATCAACAGCACCCACACAATCATCAAGCCCAATAGTTCAACGGACGACACCCACATCACAACCTTTTCAGATTATGCCAGGTGCGTATCCTAGCCCTTATATGTATCCTAACCCTTATATGTTTCATTTTTCTAGTCCTATGGCATGTTGGAATCTATGGCTCGGATCATCTTTGTTCCCGATTACTCTGATTCAACCTCTGATCTATAGGCCGCCGTCGCATGAGAGATCGCATAAGGTACCATCGGGGAGCTCTTCTTTCTACCAATCTCCATCACCTTATAGGATTCAAACACCTCTGCCATGGGTAACGCAAACACCGCCGCAATCATTATTCTATCAATGTGGGTCACCCTCCCAACAGCCACAACCAGATCCCCTGCCGGAGGAACCACAACCCTCACCGAAAGCTGTTTGAAGGAGGAATCCAGCACAGACCCATCGACGACCCCCATGTGGTACTGATTTCGACCGCCACAGACATTAATTTTTTTAATATATTTGTACAAACTTTTTTATATTGATCTATTTAATAAAAATAAAAGTTCTTTTGAATAAGAAAATTGTAATACAACATAGTTTCATTTAATAAAATAAAAATAATAAAACATAGTTTTTTACGACAACTATCAACTATTTCGATTTGGACATGATCTACTTGTATGGCCTGGGTTCCTACACCATCCGCACAACTTCTGATTATTGGTTGTTTCTCGGATATCCATATTAGTACGTATTCTAGTCGAACAAGGTCGACCCTTTGGTTTGCGACGTAATTCTCTATCCGGTAACAGTTTAAATAGAGCAAGTGATACAGGCGGCCAGTTATGTTCATCTGGGATCGGTGGGAATACGTGTCTCCACATGTTGTACATGGTTTCTAGTTTGTACACTTCATCGACGTAGCTCATGGGATCTAGATGGAGATTCTGACAAGCTGTAATTACATGAGCACATAGATAACGAAGTGCATTAAACCTCTCACAGTCACAAGTCCTATTTCTCAAGTGTACACAATATTGCCTGCCAATAATACCTTCGTACGGTCTGTCAAACTCCGTCACACGAAAGCATAGGTTATCTTGATCATGACAAACTGTGTGCATGGTGTTCGCCCGCGCCTTCGCCTTGTTAATTTCTTGCAATACCTTTGCGCACCATACACGGCCCCCTTGCATTTGGCCTTTATAACTCGCTGCTCGCTTTGAAAATAGTGTCGCTAAATGAAAATATGTCTCTCGAACAACCAATGTTATCAGTAAATGACGTGTTCCTTTCAAAATAGAATTTATACATTCAGCCAAGTTTGAGGTCATATGACCATATCGTAGGCCGCCGTCATATGCTTGTGTCCACTGTTCGAAAGGTATGTTACAGAGGTAGTCTGCGCCTTCTTCGTTAACTGAACGCAAAACTGCCAACATCTCATGAAAACGGTCCTTACTTATCTCATACCCTGCCAATATAAGTTGATAGCGAAAATTACATACCACTTTTCCATTTAAAATAAATTCAATATTACAAACGAAATTACATTAATAGATATTAAATACCCATATTGGTCACTTGTTGTTTTTCACTTATAAATCAAAATTGCCCGTAGTAGTTGGATGCAACGTGCCTTAGGCAATACGGATGGCGTGTGCGATGCCATAGGCTTATATGTCGCTCAATTGTGGCTAGTATTTCAGTGCCTCGATCTGATATGACGCAGATATTAGGTTGGGGGCAGACATGTCTCCTTAACCTATAAAGAAAAAACTCCCAATCATCAGTTGACTCCTCCGGTGTTATTGCAAACGCAAGTGGAAGGATTCTCCCACTGCCATCCTGTGTCACAGCCAGCAATAGCTGATGGGTATATCTACCGTACATAAAAGTACCGTCAATTTGTACTAATGGCTTGCAATATAAAAATGTGTCTTGGCATTGCTTAAAGGTCTAGAACAGACGCTTAAATACTTGGCATCCATGGAGCAATCGGTCGTTGTAGTACGCAGGTTCTGTTTCAAGGTCTGTTAAGCAACCTGGGACATATCTATCCAGCACTTGACACCACTGCCACACTTCATTGTATGAAACGTCCCACCTACCATGAATCTTTTCCAACGCCTTCTGCTTAGCTATCCAAGCCTTGTAGTAAGAGGGCGTGTACCTTAACTGGCTACGAATATTGACAATTAAGACCGGCACTGTAGTTCTGGGATCGGCTTTCACCATCGGTAGTATTAAGGTAGCTAACATATCTGAATTCATCTTGGGATGATCTTCTGAAACACCTATCAATGAAGTACGTTAAAAAATGCAATAGTACGTAATAACAGTACCATTAAAAAAATCTAAACGATAGTGATACTGTACCGGCAGCACATGTATGTGGACCTTTGTACTTTTTTATCTCCCACAAGTCTGTCTTTTTCCTCAACGAGGCCATGATTTTCCATGAACATGTAGCGTCTTACACTGCACACTTGGCCTCAAACTTATTGGATTTGGATTTAACCACGTTGTAGTTAACCCCATTCATGATGCGATGTTGTTTTAATGCACCAAGAAAACTATCTTTATTGGAAAACTCCTTACCAACTTCTAATTCACCTGAATCCAATGAGGAACTTGTACGGTCACGCCTTCTGTGTGGTAGATCTGAAAACTCCAATGCATCATCTTCAGATAGATGAACATTATGCATGTGGGCTGGAGGCAAGTACGCCCTGAATCGTGGATCTTCTTCTTCATCATCTGAACCTCCTTCAACATCTTCAGGTATGGTTGGAATAGGCTCTGGTTCAGAAAATAATGCAACTTTTGCACCATCGGGGCTGCCTATCGAGGTGGATCCGCATCGGACTCATTATTTGAGCCATTATCATGTGCAACGTAAAAGGTCCCCTCACCGGTGGACATCGTAGGGAGTACATCATCCCTCCTTATGGACGTTTCACAACGTCTCCAATCAGATGTGGATTGTTAACCACTAGAAGTTGATGTCATTCCCCAGTACGTATTTCCAGCATCAAACATCAACCCACTGAGGTGCATGTCCCATCCACTAACAGAATGTCGTGCAGGGGTTGGGTATTCCATATTGCTACTAAACATGGGCACTTCTGATTTTTGCCACCCACTAGCGGAGTGTCTAGCAGGGGTCGTGTATTCCTCTCGACCAGCAGTAAATGTTGAAGCTGCATCATTTGGCGATGAAAATTGTACACATAACTCAAGATAGGATGATCCACTAGCGAGATGAGTCTGCACCATTGCCTCCAAGCTACGAGCGCCTTTGATGTCGAATGAGTCATATGCTGCAGGATCAACTGAAGCACAAAATCGATACTTAATAGACAAAACTTTCATTGGCGTCGTTCTGAAGATTTTGCGCTTAATTCTTTTATGAAGTTCTGTCAAATCTATGTTCTGGTTAAAAACCAGTCTAGCTGTGTTCTCCGATAAAAAAACAACACCGTTCTCAGTGTTACAGACCTCACCATCATAGTAAATAACAGCACTAATACGTTCACTCATCTTCAATTTCTTTTCTTCTTAGCCTCTCTAATTTTTTTGTTGTAAGTTATGCAACCTGAGAATAAAATTTGGCTCATTTATAGCCTTATTTTTCTACGAACTACTATAGCAAAAGAGCGTCCACGTGGGAGCTTTTTCCAGAAATTTTGCTGACAGTGCATCCTGCTTGAAGTGTTTTCGGCACTATTTGTTCAGAAACGTCTACTCAGAATTATTTTTCTACGAACTACTGTAGCAAAAAAGCGTCCACGTGGGAGCTTTTTCCAGAAATTTTGCTGACAGTACATCCTGTTTGAAGCGTTTTCGGCACTATTTTTCCAGAAACGTCTACTCAGAATTATTTTTCTATGAACTACTGTAGCAAAAGAGTGTCCACATGGGAGCTTTTTCCAAAAATTTTGCTGACAGTGCATCCTGCTTGAAGTGTTTTCGGCACTATTTTTCTAGAAACGTCTGCTCAGAATTATTCTTGCAGAAACCCTAAATCCTAAAACCTATGACAAAAAAATTTATATTGCTTATATGTTTTTTCTAATACCCTAAACACAAATTTATTTTAAAAAACTAAACCCTAATCCCTAATTTAATGAATTAACCCTAATATATTCTAATTTAGTATTTAGTATTTAAAATTAATAGTTAATTTAATGAATTAACCCTAAAACCCTAAATCCTAATTCAATTAATTTTTTCTCGAAACCCTAAACTTAGCATAGTGCCAGTATGTATATATGCTGCAATCATATTATCTTTGAGAATCTTTTTTCTTGTATGTATCAATTAACCTTAAATTTAATCAATTAACCCTAAACCTTAAATCAATCCATAATTTAATCAGTTAACCCTAATACCCTAAACTCTAACTTAATATTTAGTATTTAAAATTAATAGTTAATTTATACCCCAAATCAATTAATTTTCCCCTAAAACCATAAACCTTAAACCCTTACAAAACCCTAACCCTAACCCTAAACCATAAAAACCCTAACCTTAAATTAGTTAAATAATAAAACTCTAACCTAACCCTAAAAAAAGGGCAAAACGCTCCCCTGGGGGAGCGCTTTGTCCACATCAGCAAGTACTCCGAAATTGCGCTTACGTGGACGCGTTTTCGTGAAAAACGGCCCAATCCGGTAAATAACGCAAAAAAACAGCCTATTTCCGTAATTATATTATTTAAAGGGCATTTTTAGGTAAAACGCCCCTCTAGGTCCCTATACATTCCGTATATTTGGAATTTAGTTTCCTTACGTTTATATTTAGAAATTTAATACCTCTAGTTTTCATATTAAAAAAAATTCAAGTTCAATTATTATCACTCTTAAAAGTTTTCTATTAAATTATTTAGTCACATTTTGAAAAAACGCAATAAAAGTAATATTGAAAATTTAAGGTTTAGGGTTTGAGTTTGGGGCTTGGGTTTAAAAAATTATCAAAATTATATATCAATAACATGAAAAAATTATTAAAATATCATTAAATAAATGAAAAAAAGATACAAAATGATATGATGCTGTTGATTTATATAATCCTTTCTCTTCTAACATATAGGTATATAGATTTAATGAGCTAACTTTTTCGTACTTCCATCCTCACATGACTCGAACATAGCTATTAACATTTACCCTGTTGAGAGAAAAGAAAAAAAGAAAGAAGCACCATATTTTATAATAACGTACCTCAAACTTTTAGATGCTTATTTATTTCACTTTTTCTGATACGCGTATTGAATGTGTATCATATTAATCATGTTTGAAGATATTTGGTTGCATGTATTGAACACGTAACGCTAATAATTGTAAAAGAGAGAGTATGGTGTAAAAAGAAAAACAAAAAGGCTAGGTTGTGATCAGAGCTATGGGGTAAAGGGGTCTATAAATTTCTGAAAACATTGGAGCTTTCTTCATTATTGAAGGATGGGTCGTCTACTACTGCTAGTCTACTTCTGCAAACAGATTTTCAAGGAATCTCAAACCATTACCCCAACTGTTCCACTTAGGTTTTTTTTTTTTTGAAGTTCATGGCGTGAGATTGTGTTTGTCCTGATTGACGAGGCAGTGCTGGGAAATCAGAGTAAAAGAAAAACAAGGACAATCCCCTTAGCTTCCCTATTTTTGGCCAATTCCAATTAATGCTGGCTGCTTCCGGACTTGATTGGATTTTTTCACTAGATCATGGTCGGTCTTTCTCGGCAATACGCGCTTTCTTTCTTGTATTTGTCCTACTCTTTCTTTCTCTATCTTTTTTTTCTTTGAACACTGCTTCTTTCATTATGCATACCCTGCAGACATTCAGCTGCAAAAGTTTCAGTGACAACTTCATTAGGCGTCTTCTTTATCTCTCCAGAGTTTTTTCCAGGCCACCTCCCTCATTATCTCATAATTTAACATTGTCATTTGGGGGGGGGGGGGGGGGTTTTTTTTTAATCTTATTTTGTTGGTGAATGAATGAATATGTCTGGGTTTTTCAAGAGGTGAAAGGACAAAACGTCTTATAGGTGTCATCAAGGTCAACCCTTGCTTCTTTTTGACCTTTTGTTGGTAAAACAACAGTAATAACCTAATTCTACAGATCAGATAGATACATAATGCAAGAAAATTATAACACCAATATGTGGTTTAATTGAGACTACTTTCTCATATACTACTCTGCAATCTCAAATAATATTCAAACAGTTGAACAACCATTGACATTAATGTCCCATGTTCCTTGTGACATTACTCTAATGTGTAGCACTTTGATGGGTTTGATTAGTCTCCAAAGGAAAGGAGATATTCAATATTGCATTTGGACTAGTGTACAGTTAGTTCAGTACAAATTTAATTCCCTAGGAATATATGGAATTGAACATACATGATAAAAACAAAAATATTACTGACATATACCTGAAAACCCCCAGATATGTGCAGTCCAAATTTTAAGTCACTTTACATCAAACTCTTTCACATCTTTCTCCTGTTCTCTGTCTCCCCATGGCCTTCTCATCTCTCTTTCATTTTTGTGTTGCTCAATGAGTTGTATAAAATAGACAAAAACAAAGAGAAATTCTGTAATTTTTTGCATCGTTTAAAGGAAAATGAAGGAGGCTCTTCCTTGGTTTAGCCAACATGGTCCAGAATGCGTTTTAAGGCAAAGCCCAAAAATAACTACATGTCCTTATCTCACAATTGCACCATGCGTGACAGACACAGATGAAACAGTCCCTAGTTCCCCACAACAAAACAAAACTAATACAGCCTTAACCATCTTTACTTAAATGGAAAACTAGTATTTAATTGCTGCACTTGTAGCCACATGCTAAGCTACTCTTCTTCTTCAGTTCTTCAGAGGAAGAAACTCGAAATACTGGTTTGGGGTTGTACTTATGGCTCTGATGGGAACTTGGGTGTCTTTGTTGCTGATATTAATGCCGTTTCCATCGTTGCTTCCAAGGGGAAACAGCTCGAGGGTCTGATCTTCTCTGTTTTCATCTTCAAGAGTGGTAATTTTTTCTTGGTGGGGTTTGAATGAACATAAATTTTTCTGAGTGTCCAATGAAGCTGTTGTGGTGGTGTTGGTGAGGTCAATTGGTGTACAACACAACTCCATGCGTAATTCCTTCTCCTCAATTTCCATCCACTCATTTCCTTCACTTTTTGGAAATCCATGCGTCCAAATGAATTCCTACGCAATAGAAAAAAAAAAAGACAAAAAGAAAGTAATTAAAGCTGGTCATAAACATGCTCAGCTCACAATAAATCCAAAAATATTCAGTCATTTCATAAACAACAGCCCCAACAGAAAGTAAGAAATGCAGCTTTTAGACCTCTCTTTTCCCAACATACTAACAAATGCTTTTTCATCTTTTTTTTCCCCTTGACTTTATTTTGAAAACCTTTGACCTTTTGATCTAATAATAATTAGCTTCTATAATTATGCCTTGCAGTAAGCAATAATATGGCATGAAACAAACCTCTGAAAATTTACTAACCTTTGAAGGAGAACCCTTGTTTGTCGGTTTAATTTCGCAGCATCCTATTGGCAACGAAAATACAAGTAAAACGAAAAGAAATCTCGTCACTTCTCTTTCAAAACATTCATGTTTAAATTCTATGTATATAGGTTACCGGATTCCTTCTTTTCCAAGCTTTCGGTATCACATTGTTGTTGTTGTTCTTCAGTCTTGAGTTGACGGCGGCGTTTTTGACGTTCTCTTGCTTTATGGTTTTGGAACCAGTAGAAAACATTCTTCCCTTCGATCTTCCCGAACCTCCGAAGCCGCGTCGCGATTTGTTGGATTTGTGCTGCCGACGGAGTCCGTGTTCCACGTCGGTAGAGTTCCTCAAGGGTCAGTAACTGCTCCGGCGTTGGATTCCAACGTGAACTGCCTAATGGCTGCTGCTGCTGACTGTTCAATTCTGTCGTATGACTTACCTCATTTGCATTACTTGCTATACCAACAACAAGAAATTATAAATATATTCTGTGTTAACAAGAGATCATTTAAAAGAACAATGGAGAAAAATGAATGACAAGTTTAAAAAAAGAAGTGGGATTTACCCAAATCACCATGATTCAAAGCTAAAAGGTTGGTGGTGTTAGTAGGGTTAGGATCCAAGGGTGAGGGCTTCGCAATGTTGAATGAATGAGACAAGTTGAGGTCAGTGATATGGGGATATCTCATTTTTGAAGCAGTAACAGGTTATTGAGCTGTGCTGTGAAGTTCGTAAAGAAAAAAATATTAAAGGTGATAAGATTGAGACTCAAATTAAGGTTGCTAAAAAGTGAGAGAAAAAAGGAAAAAAAAAGGAAAAAAGAGAGTAAGCATTGGGTTTAAGAAGGGGATGCTACTTCTCAGGAATAATATCGCTTTGTCTCTCCCTAGCGCTCGTACTCGCATCAGAAGACAATGTGAAAAGAGAAAAAGAAAAAGAAAAGTAAATAAAAAGTAAACATTGTTTCTACTTTTAGAAGGGACACCTAGGGTTTAAAACATTTTTATTATTTTTACACGCTAAAAGGATGCAGGTTGGAGTCTAATTAAGAGTTTATTATCAAACTTTCCAAACCAATCCGTAAAATTGAGAATTAGTTGAATTATAGATTCAAATGAAAAATAAAAATTTAAATGATTTGTGAATTAATATGAATTGATTTAATTAGATTAAATTTTGATTAAATTAATTTTTTTAATTTTTAAATGATTTATTTATTTTGAGTTAAATGAATTGATTGAACTAAAAGTTAGTAGTTTAGCGGATTCGACCATTAATCCCCGTCTCTTAGAGTTGTTGATTAAAGATTTAAAATTACTTTGAATTTAGATTATATGGTATTTAAAACTGTTTGGATTTAAATTTATTTAAGTTAATTTTAGATTGAATATGAAAAATATAACTTTTGTAATTTTTTTTTTTACTTTATGTTGTACCGTATTAATCAGATGTTGACTTTTAATTACAATAGTTTTAAATTTTAATTAATTAGGTTAATCATTTTGATTTTCCCATCACATTAAAATAAATTTTAAAAATGTAATTTACTTACTTTTTTATAGTTACGTAAGAAATTAAGTAAGAATCACTTGAAAAACACGAGGCATGTGTAGTTGATATGTTATAGATGTATCTATATATAGATACATATATGTATTAGATTATATTACATTTACCATGGGATGAAATATATACAATAAATAGAGTTTTGATTGAAATGATGAACTTTGTAATGTTAACTATGTAATGTTTTAGATTTGAATTTGTGAAAAATAAAATAAAATAAAATAAAATAAAGAACACACAAATTTTACGTGGAAACCCTTTCGGGAAAAAACCACGGGTAGAGGAGAAGAAAAATTCACTATGTCGAAAATTTTGAATCAATACAAGAGGAATAGACTATGTCTATTTATAGGCTTGTAAAGCCATATTCTAGTAGGATTGAAACACCTTATCCTAATAAATATAAAATAGATGGAGTTTAATAAGGTTTAAAAAACCTTATTCTAAAATAAAATAAAAGAAGTCTAGTTCTATATGGATTTTACTTTTATTTTATTTTCTATCGTATTTTATTTAAATAAGAATTCGGGTCACTTAATTCTAACAATCTCCACCTTGACACAAATTCTCAATGAACAAGTTCTTCATCGCGAACAAGTTCTCCACCTCTTCCATAAAACCCTTTAAGGGCTTAACTTCAACAATGAACACCAACCAAGTCTAAGCAATGCTCAAACTTGGTTCACGAGAAATGACTTAGTCATCATATCTGCAGGATTTTCATGAGTACTAATTTTACTCACAACAATATCACCACGAGCAATAATATCACGAACAAAATGATACCTAACATCAATATGTTTTGTTCTCTCATGAAACATTTGATCTTTTGTAAGGAAGATGGCACTCTCGAATGTCAC
Source organism: Gossypium anomalum (assembly GCA_025698475.1). Taxonomy (NCBI): domain Eukaryota; kingdom Viridiplantae; phylum Streptophyta; class Magnoliopsida; order Malvales; family Malvaceae; genus Gossypium; species Gossypium anomalum. Next base: position 71,247,715 of record CM046956.1, read on the forward strand.
AAAATCTTTGTCTTGATTTGAAGGTCTTCATTGAGTTCACTAAATAGTCCCTTCAACCAAATAGCTTCTTTACAAGCCTCGAATCGCCATGTACTCACTCGGCTTGATGGTAGACAAAGCGATTATAGTTTGCAAAGTGGCTTTCCAACTAATTGCACAACCTCCGATTGTAAAGACGTAACTTTGTGAGAGATCTTCTTCTATCAAGGTCTCCAAAGAAAATCAAAGCATCAACATACCCTATGACTCCATCTTTAGTTCTTCCAAACTGTAAGCAAACATCGAGTGAGTGCCTCGTAAGTATCTTAAAGTCCACCGAATCGCTTTCCAATGTTCTTTACCGGGATTTGCCATGTATCACGCTAATCTGCATTGATCGCATATGATAAATCTGGGCGTGAGCAAACCATAGCATACATGAGAGATCCCACTTTGCACTAGAGTATGAAACATGTGACATGTACTCAATCTCATCATCGATTGTGGAGACAAAGCCGATGAAAGTCACAAATGGTCAAGCTAAAGGAGTACTAACAGCTTAGCACTCTGCATATTAAACCTACAAAGAACTTTCTCAATGTACCCTTCCGAATTAGGTACAATTTACTTGCTTTTCTATCTCTGAGAATCTCCATACCAAGTATCTTCTTTGCTGGTCCTAAATCTTTCATCTCAAATTCTTCACTTAGTTGGGCTTTGACCTTTCTTATCTCTCATTTAGCTTTTGCTACTATCAACATGTCATCAACATAAAGAAGTAGATACACAAAAGAACAATTCTTGTTTTTCTTAAAGAAAACACAAATTGTCTAAACTACTTCTTTTGAAATCATGAGAAGTCATAAAGGAATCAAACCTCTTGTACCACTTTGTCTTGGTGATTGTTTCAAACCAGTAAAGTGACTTTCTCGGCAAGCAAACATAGTCCTCTTTTTCTGAGACTATAAAACCCTCTGGTTGTTGCATGTAAATATTCTCCTCAAGTTCTCCATGCAGAAATGCAGTTTTTACATCTAACTGCTCAAGCTCCAAATCATGCATGGCTACAATACCAAGTAAAGCTCGAATCAAACTATGCGTAACAACCGGAGAGAACACATCATGAAGTCCACTCCTGAATTTGACTATAACCCTTTGCAACAAGCCTTGCTTTATATCCGGGTTCTTCAACTCCTGAGTCCCTTCTTTCTTTTTAAACACCCATTTACAACGAACACCTTTTTTTTACCTTTAGGAAGTTTCACAAGGTCCCATGTTCTGCTTTTTGTGGAGTGATTCCATCTCTTCTTGCATAGCAAACATCCACTTTTCGAGTCTTCACACCCTAACTTACCTCGGAATAATTAGATGGCTTTTGATTCGCATCTATATCTTCAGCCACATTTAAAGCATAAGCAACTAAATCAGCTTCGGCATACTTCGTTGGAGGTTTAATTTCTCTTCTAGTTCTATTTTTGGCGATAGAGTATTGTGGTGAAGAAGCAACTCTATTCTCAATTTTTGTTATGGCTTGAGGAGTTGACTCTGTATTAATCTGATGCTCCACCTGCTTTTGGTTTTCTTTATTGGAAGAGTCTTTAAGAGATAAGTTAGGTATCATAGCAGTTTCATCAAAAACAACATCTCTGCTAATCACAACTTTTCTATTTTCAGGACACCATAACTTATAGCCTTTTACACCAGCTTTATAACCAAGAAAAACGCATTTAATGGATCTCGGTTCCAATTTTCCATTATCAACATGAGTATACGCAGGACACCCAAAAATCTTTAAATCAGAATAATTAGTAGGATTACCAGACCATACCTCTTGTGGAGTCTTTTTCTCAATGGCAACGGATGGAGATCGGTTGATCAAAAAACATGCGATGAGGTACATTCGCGCCAAAATGACTTGGTAAGTTGGCATTTGACAACATACATCGAACCTTCTCCATGATCGTTCTGTTCATTCGTTCTGCAACGCCGTTTTGCTGCGGAGTATGACGAACTGTCAAGTATCTCATGATCCCTTCTGACTTGCACAATCTATTAAACTCATCAGAAGAGAACTCTAAGCCATTGTCTGTACGAAGGTATTTTATCTGTTTTCCCGTCTGTTTTTGAATCATAATTTTCCAAGACTTAAATCACGAAAAACACATCGCTTTTACGCTTGGAAGAACGCCGCCCAAACTTTTCTGGAAAAATCATCAACAAAGGTTAGCATATAATTAGCTCCACCTCTCGAAGGCACTCTAGATGGCCCCTACAGATCAGAATAAATATACTCCAACGTTCCCTTCGTGTTATGGATTCCTCTAGTGAATCAAAATCTCTTTTGCTTCCCAAAAACACAGTGCTCACAGAAATCCAGTTTGCAAATTCCTTGCCCATCAAGAAGTCCTCTTTTGCTCAATTCTGTCATGCCATTCTCACTTATATGCCCTAGGCGCATATGCCAAAGTTTAGTAATATCATCATCTGACAAGGAAGAGGAAGCGGCGGTGATCATGATGTGATAGAACCTTGCAAAATATATAACTTGGTAATTTTTCTCTGCCCTTTCATCACAACAAGGGACCCTTTGGAAATCTTTAAAACCCCACTTTCAGCTGTGTATCTGTACCCTTTTGAATCAAGAGTACTCAACGAAATTAAATTTCTTTTCAATTCTGGAACATGCCGTACGTCACTAAGTGTTCTGACAACTCCATCAAACATCTTAACTTTAATTGTTCCAACACTGCGATCTTACACGAAGCATTATTTCCCATCAAAACAACACCTTGGACAACTTTGTTTCATAAGTTGTAAACCAATCCCGATTGGGACTCATATGGAAGGTGCGGCTGAATCAAGTATCCACTCCTCACTTACTTTAGAATCATTGTGAAGCGACTAGAAGTTCACCATCGCTGTAGTCTTCTACAACATCGCCTTCACGAAATTTTAGTTGTTTTCCTTTGATTCGCACCTCCCTTTTAATCTTATTTTGTAGCTTATAGCACTTTCAGTTTAATGTGCCTTTTCTTCTTACTGAAGTTACAAGTTTTACCTCTATTTGAAGACTTGATCTACCCTTAGATTTACCACGATGATTTCTTTCTGTGTCCTACCATGATCATCATCAACATTCCGATCTTGTCTCCTACGAACAATGAGACCCTCTCCCACGAGAGTCGAGTTTAACCACAAGATGTTTCATCTTATCATACGAGGTTCTGAGAATCATAAACCTCATCAAGCGTGAGAGACTCGCGGCTATATAAAATCGTGTCTCTAAAGGTTGAATAAGACGGAAGCAACGAACAAAGTAGAATCAACCTAGATCTTCCTTATCATCACCCGAACCTCCATGGCTTTGAAAGTTTGAGAGAATTTCTTTAAACAACATTAAGTGTTCGTGTCTGAACACACCTTCCTCCAAATGACGAGCATAAAGACGCTTTGCTTCATATGCAACTTGCTTGTTAGAGTTTTAGACATACATATTTGTTCTAGCCTCTTCCATAATGCACATGGCGATCTTTTCTTTCATCACATCCTGCAAAATTTCATTGGACAAATGTAGATGTAATTGTGTTAATGCCTTTCGATCCTTACGCTTCTTCTCTTCATCTGTTAATGTCGAAGGCATTTTATCTATCCCTAGCGGGGCATCCTCCAGATCCATCTGCAAGAAGCTGCTTGCATCTTAATCGCCATAACGCAAATCGGTGTTGCGATCCAATAGCAGAATTTCATATTTCAAAGACGCCATTACCGTGATCGAGAAGAACAACCCGGAAGCTCTGATAACAATTTGAGAAAAATAAAATAAAATAAAATAAAGAACACACAAATTTTACGTGGAAACCCTTTCGGGAAAAAACCACGGGCAGAGGAGAAAAAAAATTCACTATGTCGAAAATTTTGAATCAATACAAGAGGAATAGACTATGTCTATTTATAGGCTTGTAAAGCCATATTCTAGTAGGATTGAAACACCTTATCCTAATAAATATAAAATAGATGGAGTTTAATAAGGTTTAAAAAACCTTATTCTAAAATAAAATAAAAGAAGTCTAGTTCTATATGGATTTTACTTTTATTTTATTTTCCATCGTATTTTATTTAAATAAAAATTCGGGTCACTTAATTCTAACAGAATTTCATCATATGTAAATAATATTTTTAATTTTATATAAAAAATAAATTTATTCTTAAAATAATACTTATTGCTTATTAAAAATAATGAGCTTTTGATAATTTTATAATTGAATTGAAATTGATATGTATACCATCAATCTTTTATATACACTAAATATGTACAACTAAAAAACAATATGCAACATGGAGAGTGGCATGGCCTTGTTATTTTAATTCATCACAATATTGAGTCTCTCTTTGGGAGAGTAGGGGTAGTGCCATTGTAACCTTTGGAGTTAGTTTGAGGTTTCGATGGATGGAGTGATTGGCAAGTAATTGAGGGGAGTAGTATATTAAGGAGGATGGCGCGACAAACTATGAAGGACAACTTTGAAACACAAAAGTAACGTTGAATTGGGATGTGATTACGAATGCTAGAGGTTGAATTTAAGCAAAACTTGATTTAATTTTAAGAAGTTAAAAAAATTGAGTTAATTAAGTTAAATTATTTGAGTTATTCCGTTTTTCGAATTAACTCGAATATATAATTCAATTTTTCAAGTTCGAATTGAGTTGAATTTAACAACTCGAATAAAAAGTTGGTGCAAATACCTATTAGATCCTTGTCAATTTTGAAAATAAAAAAAATATCCATTAACAAAAAAATATAAAAAAAATCAAAATAACCTTTAACATTTCAAAATATTTATAAAAAATTCTCCAATTTTTTATAAAAATTATATAAAAATGTAAAATTTAAGAATTTTAAAGAATTTCCAAAATGGTAAATTTAACACCTTCAACAAGTAAATTACCAAAATCAAGATTATGATACTCTTATACCTACACCACATACCCAAAACACATGTCCTTTAGCGACATTTGTCCTTCCACCCTTTACCATGGACGAACTTGAGTCTAGTGGGCTTCATGTTGCATTATATCTCCATTGAGCATATATGGGATGCACGTGGAGATATAGAATCATTGATTACCCAGTTTTCTTAAGACATCATGTAACACCTATTACTCGACCCGATTGTCGGGTCCAAGCTAAGGGATGTCATATTCGTTGTTAGAGCAATTATGATAAATTTATGTTTAAATTATGCAATTTATTGAAATGAGTCAAACAATTTATACATACAATGTGAAATACAACCATTCCCAAGCTTTGTATGAAATTACATAAGCTCTAAAGCAAATTTAAAACCAAAGAAGGACTAAAATAAAAAGTTTCAAAATTTCAGGATCGACGTCGCGACGTGAGGGAGTTCCTCGTTACGACGTGACTCACTGTCTGATTTTGTAGCAACAACGTAAATTCTCGTCGCGCCATGACATGGGCTCAAGTTCATCCTGACGACTCATGATCGACGTCTCAACATGGTTGCCTCGTCGTGACGACGTTCGAATGACGTCACCTACTGTTTTGGCAAAAAAATGTACCAAATAGTACTCAATGCAATCCCAACTTTCAATTTCTTATTTCATGCCTAAGTCAAATATGTTTTACCTGAAAAAATTAGTCAAATTTCATACCAAATCATTCTCTTTTACTCTACAAAATTCAACTAATTCATCATACCTTAATTGGTACCAAATCACTTCATTCAAATCTAACAATACATGCAATTCTACTTAGCATTTCAAGCTTCCAAATCTACAATCACCCTTAATACTAATTCCATAAAAAAAAAAGACCATTTCCTATCTATCAAGCTCAAACACATTCATATTAACACAAGTATGCCAACCATTCCAACATAGCTAATCTTTTAGCAAATCGTATTCATAGCATATCACTTATCATTCATTCGCTATTAAACATACTTACTGAATTCACATATCATAAACACCATAATATATACACATGGTTCATACCATTACCAAAATCATGCTAACATATATACATACTACATCAAAATACCATTTCATCGTTCAAATTTAGCATTATATAAACATAAGACTCCCTTAGGTGCATGTCATTGAACTAACAAGAAACATCACCAACTTGCTTTGTCCGAGATTATAGTTGGATGCTATTATCAACATACAAACACGATCAAAACCTAACATGTGCATGAAAAACAAAATCGTACGCTAAGTATAACTCAGTGGTATTTACATAATTCGAACGTCATAATATAACTAGACTTGTCCATGGGTCGGACCAGGTCAGGTTTGGGCCAGGCCTTGACAAAATTTTAGGCTAGTTTAATAGGCCCAGGCCTGACCTGACCCAAAAAATGGGCCTAAAATTTTGCCCAAGCCTAGCTTGCCCATATTAATTTTTTTTATATAATTTTAAAAATAATATAATATATAAATATTTCCTACCAAATTGAAAGTAAATTAAAAAAAATTATACTTAATTAACACTAACATAGGTGCAACTTAATAAGCAAATGCCTCTAAAATAGTAGCAAGATTAACAATAAAATAAGAGTATACAATATCCAAACAATAACAACAAAATACTAGCAACATAATAGTGAAATGGCAACAAACATAATGAGAAAACAGTAAGAAAACAACAGTTTTTTTTCTTTTTGCAAATTAGGTCAGGTCGGGTTGAGCTCGGGCAAAAAAGGTCTTACTTGAGGCTTGACCCATTATTTTTCAAGCCCATTTTTTGGACCTATATTTTTACCCAAACCCGTCTACGTAAGTTGTTCAAATGTATGAATTAAAGATCAAATATTAATATGCAAGTTAACATGTCAATTATACTAGTTCTTATATTCATTATCCCAATCAAATACAATTCACCAGTATAAAAACATAAACCATTTCATATTATATCACTTTTGAAATCTCAACCATTGGTTGTCACATTACAGTTCAAATTTCTGTGTAACGCCCCGTACCCGAGACCGTCGCTGGATTCGAATACGAGGTGTTAACAGACTTAATTCATTACTTAAACAGCTCAAACAATTTAATTTTAAAATTTTCAGACAAGCTGAAAATCTGCATCACAGTCGCTTAAAAATTCATATCTCGAGTTACGAAACTTGAAATTAAGATCCATAAATTTTCTATGAAACTAGACTCATATTTCTATCTACTAATTTTTTTATATAATTTTTGGTTGAGCCAAATAGTACAGTTTATTAGTTAAATTCTCCCCTGTTTCAGGGTTCGACTACTCTGACCTCTGTGTATTACGAATCAGATATCTTTCTATACAAAATTTCAATGACTATGAGGTTTGTTTTTCTTAAAACTAGACTCAATAAGTAATCTGTACATATAAATAAAAACTTATAATTATTTTTGTAAAATTTATTATTAATTTTTAAAGTCAGAACAGGGGATCCAGAAATCACTCTGGCCCTGTTTCACAAAAGTTTAAATATCTCATAAAATATAATTTATATGCCTATTTTGTTCATTCCATATGAAAATAGACTCATAAAGCTCCGATTTCCATAACTTATTCATTATTTAATTCAATTTATACTATTTTTAGTGATTTTTCAAATTCACGTCACTACTGCTGTCTGAATCTATTTTATGGTAAATTTTGCCTATTTCATGGTTTCCATGGATTAGCTAGCAATTTGACATACATAACACCAAATATGATCATGATTAGCCATTCCAATGGCTAATCATTACCAAGAATTTTCATACCACTCAATAACCATATCATAAGACCATATATACAAAATGATTATAGTGCTATACATGCCATACTCAAAATATACAAGCCATTATGCCAAGATGGCATACGGATAGTGTGAGTGAGCCTCCGACCGTTCCCGATTTCCGAGCTAACTTGTCAAAACTACAAGGAATGAAAAGGAGGGAGTAAGCATAAATGCTTAGTAAGTTCACATGCAAATAGCAAGTTACATAACCATATAAGCAAACATAAAATATCATTTGCATAATCATCATCAAGACATTCATGTCATATTTTCATTTATCATCTTACCACATTGTTAATATATCGAGTTTTCAACCCGAGGGTTAAGTACATACCTGTTCAAAGTATCCATCTCACAACACTTACCAATATGTCCCTTTCATCTCTAGTATTCCTCCATTTGAGTAGAACTTTACCCGTTGAACACATCGGAATATAATTCGGATACACGGATAATTTGCACATAAGTGCCATATATGTAATCAAGCAATCATGTAACCCGCCCATAAGTGAACTCGGACTCAACTCAACGAGCTCGGGCGTTCGCATCCATAAGTGAACTCGGACTCAACTCAACGAGCTCGGATGCCTAGTTACATCTCTCGAACTCGGACTCAACTCAACGAGTTCGGATGCTCAACCATCCTAGTGACATGTCACTTGTATCCTAATCTATTCCTAAGGTTCAAACGGGCTTTTTCCCTTGAACTGACATTTTCCGTCTTCCACGGAATATCGGAACCGATACTCAGTAGCAATTCATATTTATCAAGTAGTAAACATAATTTGCATATTACTCAACGTTAACCATAAAGCATATTATTTCACGATTAAAAATCAGCATATCATATAATTAACATCAATAACTTAAAAACAACAATTATGCTACATTATTTACACATGAACTTACCTCGTATGTGAAAATGGCTACTTTTACCATTTCGTCCACAACTTGGTATTTTCTCCATTTTAGCTCGAATTTCAGTTTTCCTTGCTCTATCATTTAAAATATAGTCTAATTAGGACTCACATTATTCAAATTGCCCCAAAATCATATTTTGGAAAAATTACAATTTTGCCCCTAAACTTTTGCATATTTACACTTTTGCCCCAAAGCTCGTAAATTAAACTTCAGCCTATTTTCTTATGTTTTATGACATTCTAATCATTTTTCCCTTCTATAGCAACATCAAATTCTCACTCTAACATGTACTTATGAACATTAGGTATTTTCTGGGATTATGTCGTTTACTCGTTTTTACATAAAATCACTTAGCAAAAGTTGTTTAACACAATTTCAAGCTTCATATTCTACCATAAAACATCAAAATAAACAAATTCACCTATGGGTATTTTTCCAAATATGAACCCTAGCTTAAATTATTGCTAGAATAAGCTTAATCGAGCTACCAGGATTCCAAAAACGTAAAGAACATTAAAAACGAGGCTTGGAATCACTTACTATTGAGCTTGGAAAGCTTGAAAACCCTAGCCATGGCTTCCCCCATGCTAATTTCAGCCTCCATGAAGAAGATGAGCAAAATTGGCTTTTAATTTTGTATTTTAATTCATTTTACCCCTAAATGACCAAAATGCCCTTACTACTAAACTTTCAAAAATTCCTTCCAGGTCCTAATTTTGTCCATGAACTTAAAATTGGTCAAATTTCTATTTAAGACCTCCTAATTAATATTTCAATGCAATTTCATACTAAAAACTTCTAGAATGCAAATTTTGCAACTTATTCGATTTAGTCCCTACTTTCAATTTAAACACTTTAGGCATAGAATTTCATCACGAAATTTTCACACAAATCATGCAATCATATCATAATCATCAAAATAATCATAAAATAATTATTTCTATCTCAAATTTTGTGGTCACGAAACTACTATTCCGACTAAGCCCAAAATCAGGATATTACAACTCTCCCCCCCTTTTTAAGGATTTTCGTCCTCGAAAATCTTACCGGAAAAGTGGTCTTCACTTTTAATCTCATATTCGGTTCCGAAGAACTTTCACTTAGGCTGTACCTCCAATACATCTTTTTAATTTCTCATTTGATCTGAAAGCTTACAGTTTCAACTCTCAACTGTTCTTAAATTTTCAACCCTTCTCAGTTTCCCATGATATCATGACATAAAACCCGGATCTCAACTTGATTAATGGAGACCGGAATTCCAAGAAATCCAACAATCAAAGAGACCTAAAATTCCATGAATCTGATGAGTAGTAATTCATTCAATATAGATATGATTTATAGATCTCGCCAAACATTTAACAATAGGATACATCACATTTTCCTCTTTCTGCCATAGAAATAATTCTGACATAATTGTCACATAAAATATTTCAAATAAATAATTCACCATACCGACTGAAACTCGCACTTTTATCACTTATGCCTTTACTGATGTTAAATCCTTACACAGAAATTAGAAAAAACCCCAATACTAAAATCACCACATTACCAAGATCAAATTAGAAGTATAGTCATATTTGACATGATTATCACGAGCTGAAGAACGCACTTCGAACATGAGTCATAATTGACAAATTATGGAACAAAGATAACAAGAAAACCGAATAAAGAAATCCAAGATAGAAACCCGAATAAAGAAATCCGAATAAAGAGACCCAAGATACGATACTATGCCGGAGAATCGAAAACCAAACTCATAGAGAAAATACGGAATACCCCGATAATTCTTCAAAGAAAGAAAGTCCAAAAGAAAATATCATTTAATCCCACTGAAATCAAATATAACAAGATCAATATATCTTCTCATACATATGTATCGGATGAAGCATCAAGTAGAAGAAAGCAGAATCATAATATCATATGTATTCTCTCATCAATTCTTATCGAGACGAAATGAAATAGAATACCCGATGAAATAGAGCAATATAAATTATAAACGATCGATTACCAATGCTTTCATCCAACACGAGAATTAGAAGACATTCCCATATAACAAAAATTTCTTTAGAAGATCAATAGCCATAGAAATATTTACGAGAACGGGTAAACACATAGAACATTTCAAAAGAGATCACTAAATCTGTCCAGATCATAATCATCACACTCGGATAGTTCACATTTCAAATATCATTTCCCCAACTAGTTCTGCCGTTACAAATTTTATATTAAACCATTCACTAAAGAAGGCCAATTCTGAATAAATTTGATTTACACTTTTCTCAACCTTGCACCTGAGTAATTCGATTTACCAAAGAGAATTCCTTCTCTAATTAGGGACGAGACATAACTCTAATAATCTTTACGTCAATCCGATACTTTCTTCGTCTCTCGACTTTACTTATCAGCTCATTTTCAAATCTCTGATCATACTTATAATTATTCTATCGGTGAACTCTTTGGGTTCTCAACCGAGACTTATTCAATACAGATCTCATGAAATTCCATTATAAGTACCACTTGGTAAGGGGAGGGGTTGTAGGACCTCTCACTCGACTTTCTTATACATACACATATGACACAATTTCCATCATCATAGCAACATCATCAAAATCATGTCATTCATTCAGGCAATGCAACATTCATGTTGGCTTACACAAATTTTCCTATTGTCCCATTTAGACAATATACTTATGCATACATTCTATGTTTTCTAGATAGCTTTACTTATCGATTCATTTAATTAAATTAAGTCATGCTCATGACATCATATAAGGCCAAACAAACATAGATATTTGCACCACAATTACAACTTTCATTTCGTGCATCATCATGTACATATCATTACAATCATATAATTCAGTCCAACAATTTAACATAGATAAGTTCATTTCATTATAATCCTTTATCTCATAAAAATTATATATCATTAACATTTATCAACATTCGACGTCCAAATCAAGACAAGGACATTTTCATTCGTATCATGATATTATGACCTTTATTCATACCTCTACTACTTTCTATTTATTCCGTTCATCTTATCAAGTAAGCCACATACACTACATCATATGAACATTAAGCAAATATGGATATTTATCACAACATGAATTTTCATCTCACATATTATCACATATGTATCATAAACTTTTATTCACACTTTTCTGAACTGAGACTTATCATAATTATAACTTTACTCAAATACCTTCACATAACATTGAACATGGTCAGTGCAGCTCGATTGGAGAGTACCCTGTCTAAATAAGACGGTACTCATACGCATCGGAAGACATCACACTATCACAGATCAGTGGCATGTATAGCTAAACTTTTACACATGCTAGGTTAGTCCGAGAACCGACTAAACCTGCTCTGATACCACCAAATGTAACGCCCCGTACCCGAGACCGTCGCTGGATTCGAATACGAGGTGTTAACAGACTTAGTTCATTACTTAAACAGCTCAAACAATTTAATTTTAAAATTTTCAGACAAGCTGAAAATCTGCATCACAGTCGCTTAAAAATTCATATCTCGAGTTACGAAACTCAAAATTAAGATCCATAAATTTTATATGAAACTAGACTCATATTTATATCTACTAATTTTTTTCTATAATTTTTGGTTGAGCCAAATAGAACAGTTTATTAGTTAAATTCTCCCCTGTTTCAGGGTTCGACTACTCTGACCTCTGTGTATTACGAATCAGATATCTTTCTATACAAAATTTCAATGACTATGAAGTTTGTTTCTCTTAAAACTAGACTCAATAAGTAATCTGTAAATATAAAGAAAAACTTCTAATTATTTTTGTAAAATTTATTATGAATTTTTAAAGTCAGAATAGGGGATCCAGAAATTACTCTGGCCCTGTTTCACAAAAGTTTAAATATCTCATAAAATATAATTTATATGCCTATTTTGTTCCTTCCATATGAAAATAGACTCATAAATCTCCGATTCCATAACTTATTCATTATTTAATTCAATTTATACTATTTTTAGTGATTTTTCAAATTCACGTCACTACTGCTGTCTGAATCTATTTTATGGTAAATTTTGCCTATTTCATGGTTTCTATGGATTAGCTAGCAATTTGACATACATAACACCAAATATGATCATGATTAGCCATTCCAATGGCTAATCATTACCAAGAATTTTCATACCACTCAATAACCATATCATAAGACCATATATACAAAATGATTATAGTGCTATACATGCCATACTCAAAATATACAAGCCATTATGCCAAGATGGTATACGGATAGTGTGAGCGAGCCTCCACTGCCGTTCGATTTCCGAGCTGACTTGTCAAAACTACAAGGAATGAAAAGGAGGGAGTAAGCATAAATGCTTAGTAAGTTCACATGCAAATAGCAAGTTACATAACCATATAAGCAAACATAAAATATCATTTGCATAATCATCATCAAGACATTCATGTCATATTTTCATTTATCATCTTACCACATTGTTAATATATCGAGTTTTCAACCCGAGGTTTAAGTACATACATACTGTTCAAAGTATCCATCTCACACACTTACCAATATGTCCCTTTCATCTCTAGTATTCCTCCATTTGAGTAGAACTTTACCCGTTGAACACATCGGAATATAATTCGGATACACGGATAATTTGCACATAAGTGCCATATATGTAATCAAGCAATCATGTAACCCGCCCATAAGTGAACTCGGACTCAACTCAACGAGCTCGGGCGTTCGCATCCATAAGTGAACTCGGACTCAACTCAACGAGCTCGGATGCCTAGTTACATCTCTCGAACTCGGACTCAACTCAACGAGTTCGCACATTCGCATCCATAAGTGAACTCGGACTCAACTCAACGAGTTCGGATGCTCAACCATCCTAGTGACATGTCACTTGTATCCTAATCTATTCCTAAGGTTCAAATGGGCTTTTTCCCTCGATCTGACATTTGCCGTCTTCCACAGAATATCGGAACCGATACTCGGTAGCAATTCATATTAATCAAGTAGTAAACATAATTTGCATATTACTCAACGTTAACCATAAAGCATACTATTTCACGATTAAAAATCATCATATCATATAATTAACATCAATAACTTAAAAACAACAATTATGCTACATTATTTACACATGAACTTACCTCGTATGCGAAAATGGCTACTTTTACCATTTCGTCCACAACTTGGTATTTTCCCCATTTTAGCTCGAATTTCAGTTTTCCTTGCTCTATCATTTAAAATATAGTCTAATTAGGACTCAAATTATTCAAATTGACCCAAAATCATATTTTGGCAAAATTGCAATTTTGCCCCTAAACTTTTGCATATTTACACTTTTGCCCCAAAGCTCGTAAATTAAACTTCAGCCTATTTTCTTATGTTTTATGACATTCTAATCATTTTTCCCTTCTATAGCAACATCAAATTCTCACTCTAACATGTACTTATGAACATTAGGTATTTTTACCGATTATGTCGTTTTACTCGTTTTTACATAAAATCACTTAGCAAAAGTTGTTTAACACAATTTCAAGCTTCATATTCTACCATAAAACATCAAAATAAACACATTTCACCTATGGTTATTTTTCCAAATATGAACCCTAGCTTAAATTATTGCTAGAATAAGCTTAATCGAGCTACCGGGATTCCAAAAACGTAAAGAACATTAAAAACGGGGCTTGGAATCACTTACTATTGAGCTTGGAAAGCTTGAAAACCCTAGCCATGGCTTCCCCCATGCTAATTTCAGCCTCCATGAAGAAGATGAGCAAAATTGGCTTTTAATTTTGTATTTTAATTCATTTTACCCCTAAATGACCAAAATGCCCTTACTATTAAACTTTCAAAAATTCCTTCCAGGTCCTAATTTTGTCCATGAACTTAAAATTGGTCAAATTGCTATTTAAGACCTCCTAATTAATATTTCAATGCAATTTCATACTAAAAACTTCTAGAATGCAAATTTTGCAACTTATTCGATTTAGTCCCTACTTTCAATTTAAACACTTTAGGCATAGAATTTCATCACGAAATTTTCACACAGTCATGCAATCATATCATAATCATCAAAATAATCATAAAATAATTATTTCTATCTCAAATTTTATGGTCACGAAACTACTATTCCGACTAAGCCCAAAATCAGGATATTACATTCTGACCTTATAAGTACGATGAACATAACCAATCATCTTTTCAGTTCATTTTACATATCATCGTCATGTATTATGTTTTTAATTCCTTATTAACCTGACTGGGATACAGATGGATATATGAATCCAACCAATCACAACGGTTTGGCATCTAGTGCCTATCAGATAAATCCAAAATTATACTTAAATAACACTAACATAGGTGCAACTTAATAAGCAAATGCCTCTAAAATAGTAGCAAGATTAACAATAAAATAAGAGTATACAATATCCAAACAATAACAACAAAATACTAGCAACATAATAGTGAAATGACAGCAAACATAATGAGAAAACAGTAAGAAAACAATAGTTTTTTTTCTTTTTGCAAATTGGGTCAGGTCGGGCCGAGCTCGGGCAAAAAAGGTCTTACCTGAGGCTTGACCCATTATTTTTCAAGGCCATTTTTTGGACCTATATTTTTACCCAAACCCGTCTATGTAAGTTATTCAAATGTATGAATTAAAGATCAAATATTAATATGCAAGTTAACATGTCAATTATACTAGTTCTTATATTCATTATCCCAATCAAATACAATTCACTAGTATAAAAACATAAACCATTTCATATTATATCACTTTTGAAATCTCAACCGTTGGTTGCCACATTACAGTTCAAATTTATGACCTTATAAGTACGATGAACATAATCAATCATCTTTTCAGTTCATTTTACATATCATCATCCTGTATTATGTTTTTAATTCCTTATTAAACTGACTCGGATACAGATGGATATATGAATCCAACTAATCACAACGGTTTGGCATCTAGTGCCTATAAGATAAATCCAAAATTATACTTAAATAACACTAACATAGGTGCAACTTAATAAGCAAATGCCTCTAAAATAGTAGCAAGATTAACAATAAAATAAGAGTATACAATATCCAAACAATAACAACAAAATACTAGCAACATAATAGTGAAATGACAACAAACATAATGAGAAAACAGTAAGAAAACAACAGTTTTTTTCTTTTTGCAAATTGGGTCAGGTCGGGCCGAGCTCGGTCAAAAAAGGTCTTACCTGAGGCTTGACCCATTGTTTTTCAAGCCCATTTTTCGGACCTATATTTTTATCCAAACTCGTCTACATAAGTTATTCAAATGTATGAATTAAAGATCAAATATTAATATGCAAGTTAACATGTCAATTATACTAGTTCTTATATTCATTATCCCAATCAAATACAATTCACTAGTATAAAAACATAAACCATTTCATATTATACCCATTTTGAAATCTCAACCGTTGGTTGTCACATTATAGTTCAAATTTCTGACCTTATAAGTGCGATAAACATAATCAATTATCTTTTCAGTTCATTTTACATATCATCATCCTGTATTATGTTTTTAATTCCTTATTAACCTGACTCGGATACAGATGGATATATGAATCTAACCAATCACAACGGTTTGGCATCTAGTGCCTATCAGATAAATCCAAAATAGTAAGTTGTGCCCAATGCTATTCGTATAACCGACGTACATGTGTGCCCAATTGCAGCAACCCTGAACTCTTCCCATCTTATAGCATGCCAACTATATTCGATTCTGCCCAAACAATTTATAGGGTAACCATTTCTCAATTTCATTTATAAGTGAATTCCTCAATTCCATATCATAATCACATCACCCAATCATCAATTCACATATGCGATAGTATAATTAATCACCATATAGATTCAATTTCACACTCATAACAATATACAATATTTTTAAATTTATTCAATTTAGTCCTGATCACAAACAATCAATCCCAATCAAATCAAAATTTCAATTTATATTATACAATATTTTCAAATTTACTAAATTGCGAATTTACACAAATTTTATATATTTTTTTCAATTTAGCCCCTAAAACTGGGGCTAACCTAACTTTCAATCTAGAACTCAAATTTTCAACCCAATTTCACTATAGTCCAATTTGGACATCCTATTTCTCATTTCTACCAAAAAATTTGAAATTTATGCATTTTAATCCCTATTGTACAAAACTATAAATTAACTTCACAATTTAGTTCTTTTTCACTTCTAAGCTTAAAATCTATCAATTTAGTACCTAAAACTTTAAAGATTCATCAATGACATTTTGCCAAAACTTTAACAGTTTTGAAAAATAATACATGGATTAGCTAAATTAAGCTCTCAAGATTTCAAAAATATAAAAACCCTTAATGCCCACGTCCCCTTCTTCTCTTTTTCTAAATTCGGCCGAAAAAGATAAAAACACAATGTCTTCTGTTTCTCCCCACTTTTATGTTTTGTTCAACGTTTTATGTTTTAGTTCATTTTAATTTAATTAAATTTTTTCATATAAAATTCAGAGAAATCATGCGACCACTGTCCACTATTATTTGCATGGTGGTTTAATTTCCACTTAAGTCCCTTGTCCATGTTTTAGTTAAGGATTTTTTAGCAATTGAACTTTTACCACCTTAACAATTTAGTCGTTGCACCTTAATTAATCATTAATTCGATAAAATTACCTATCTAAAGTTCGATTCATCTACTATATAACTCCATAAATATTTATATTAAATATTTACATATTCGGTTTATGAAAATGAAATTTTGAAATCGTATTTTTCAACACCACTAACTTTCTAATCGTTACACATCATATCCTAGGACGCATCACTATCACTGCAAGGAAACCAAATAAGATCTCACTATCAATAGTCCGTAAACACGTAGGCAACCATGTCTCCTAGTATAAAAGTCCCATTCAACAGTTCATGAGGTTAGATCCACTCCTAGACCAAAAAACCTTCTTCTTCCTTTAACTCTCTCACGGGAAAACTTAACTCCATTCTTTGTGGCTTTCCACCTCATCCCAAGTGAACCACCAATAAAACCACTACTTTCTTCCCTTATTAATCCAACATGCTAATAGTTGGTGCAGTGAACGTGGAAACCCGTGAGCTTGATACCAATATCCCCTACCAATGAGCTTGATCCCACTAGTAATCAGTGTCGAAACTATTTTTTTTTTGAAAAAAATGGGTCGACTTTTATTTTGAAAATGAAAACAAAAAAAAGGGAGTCGCCACCAATCCTTTTTATTAGGTGTTAAATTTACTAAAACGATAATTTTTGGTCTACGAATTTTAGAAAATGGGTTCGGGAGTCGGTTACACACGAGGAAGGATTAGCACCCCCGATATGCCCAAAATTGGTACCTAGTTGATTAATTAATGTCTTAAATTCGAAAGTTGAAAACTCAAAAAGAATTTAAAATGTGATCCCTTTTTATACTAGTATGCGTGTTGTCTTCTTCTTTAAAAAAAATCATGAATAAATCGAAATAGACATTAAAGACCCTCTCATCTCGAGGTAACAAAATATCTCATCCCGTAAGTTAGGACGCGACACCTTAAACCTTTGAGAGTGAACTTTTTCCTTTATTTTTATTTAAACCACATGCGTTTTAATTTTAAAAAGGATATTAAGTTATTTAGATTCAACGAGAAAATTCAGACCCCGTAAGTTAGGGTAAAATCTCTTGAATTTCTAAACACGGAATATTGCCTTATTTTGAAATTTTTATTTTTGTGTATTTGAGTAAGAATTAACGTAATACAAAAATGGCATATGAATCGAATGTTCAGCTAATAAGTGGCAATAATGTAAATATACTAATAAGCAATCCATAATGCATATCATTTTAATTCCAATATTAACAATCAAAGAAAAATAGAATAAATAATAAAATAAATAATAACAATGATGACAACAATAACACTAATGATAAAACATGGACATGAAATGACAATTCTGGCTTTGAAATATGATAAAGACAAAGAAATAAAAAATAAATATAAGGAAAATAATTTATAAAAATATTGAAAGTGAAGAATCAAATCAAATGATAAATGAAATTAAAGACACAATTTGTAATAAAACATATAATAATAATAATAATAATAATAATAATACTCTAAACGTAGAAACATATAACAATGTATGTATAAAGAAATAAATAAATAAACAATAATGAAAGTAATAAAAGCATAATATGAAGATAACAATTCGGAAAGAAATAAAATTAAAATAAAATAAATGCTGAATATTAGATTAATTAATTTAATAACATAATAATATAAATAGGGAAGGGCTAAATTGAAATCAAAATGGGATTTGAGGGCGTAATTCGGAAAAGAATAAAATAGGGGATCACATTGAAAGGCGCGGACGTGGAGGGACCAGATGGGGGAATATCCCCGCCCTCCAAAACACTACACTTCACGTGGGATTAAATTGAAAACTAAAATAAATTAATAGGCACAAATTAAAAAAAAATAACTTAATCGCGAATTGACTAAAAAGCGGAAGGGGTGAAAGTACAATTAGCCCTTCCGCTACAAAACACGCGGACCCTGACTAGGCGGATCAGGTCGGCCCGTTTCATGCGTGTTAAAAGGCTTAAGTGAAATGGCGTCGTTTCACTAATGCTACTTAAATCCCTTTTTTTTTTTTTTTTGAAAACTCATTTCAACTCCTTCTCAAAAAAAAAAAAAAAAAAATCTCTCAAACTCTCTCCTCTCCCCAAAAATCTAGCCTTGGCTCCGTCAAGCCACCGCCGCACCAGTCGCCGGTCACCTTCGTCGGCGCCGCCGTGTACGGTGGCTGGCGAAGATAAAAAAAGTCCACTTTTTAAGATCTCGACCTCCTAAACTCGAATCCGGCCTCAAAACTTCCAAAAAGATGAGAAAAGGCCCTTTTCTCCTACAACCTCTGATGAGTTCTCCTTTCTTCTTTGTATTTTAAAATAGAATAAAAATGAAACAAAAAAAAGAGATAAAAAAATAGATAGAAACCTTTTGAATCTCCTTGGGTTTAACTTTTTCTTTTTTATTTTCGAGCTTTTCTCTTTTTTATTCAAAAAAAAATCCCCCTTTACAAACTGATTTCAATTCGGCTTTATAGCCGATTACAATATTAGGAAAATATTGCTACTTTTTCTCTGTTGTTGCATTTCATTTTGGTTTTCTACTCCTTGTCTGTCCTCTTTTCTTGCTTGTTTGCAGGTGTGGTAAAGGAGTTGGTGAGCGATTCTGGTGTAAGGTTGAGCCTTGGGCGTTGGAGGCGCAGACAATGCACGCGGGGGGTAGAGAGGCGCGGTGCCTAAGGTTTCAGAAACCTAGGGTTTCTGATTTGGTTTTAGGCTCTTGAGCCTTTTAGGCCTCATAAGTTTAGGTTTACTTTTGTAATTAGGTTTTAAAATTTAGGTTGATTTGGTTTGTAAATGGACATTTAATGGACTGTAAAAATATTTGAATTATTTATTTATTTATTTGATTTTTATTTTATAAATCGGGTTAGGCCAAAATTGGCCTATTACAATCAACAAACCCAAGACCCTTTGAAAGAGGTACCACTCTAGGATTTACCATCTCAAAACCAAACAAATTGAGTACAAGATTCCATCCATGTCAATCGAAACCTTCATCAACAAATCCGATTCAATCCTAATGCACAAACTCAAAAAACTCCTTACGAATTTAACCAATTTTAGCAGTATTATCAATATCCACCACCATGGTGTTACAGTCATCCACACCTATACCAGTGCTTCTCTAGTTGACCAAGGATCACAAAACCCCCACTCAATATCCCAACGATACATTGACATGCAAGAAAGAATGAAGGTGATGGAGCAACAAATATCTTCACAACGAAGAAGCTATGAAGAGCAATAAAAATTTATTCAAGAGCTGCATGAAAGACAATGCCAAGTAGATGAAAGGAATGAA
This sequence comes from Gossypium anomalum, assembly GCA_025698475.1. Taxonomy (NCBI): domain Eukaryota; kingdom Viridiplantae; phylum Streptophyta; class Magnoliopsida; order Malvales; family Malvaceae; genus Gossypium; species Gossypium anomalum. The sequence continues at coordinate 71,268,359 of CM046956.1, forward strand.
AAGCTCATAAAAGAGTTAAAAGCGACTAGAGCTGCTCGAAGGCAAGATCCATTGCATAGAGAAGAGAAGACTATCCATCCCACTCACAAGCATCAACATGATAACAAAAGTAATGATGATCGTGATGATAATGTAGATGATAATGATGTTGACGAGGCTATTAACGATAGTCAAAGTTGGAATTTTAGTAGAAGCACACTAGAAGAATAGATAGAACAGTTAGAAAAAACACATGCGGAAATATCAAAAGTATGAGTCATTTAGTTAAGAAATATACAAATGAACCCTTGGCTAGTGAAATACTACGTCGTAATGTTCTTCCAACTCTTAAATTCCCTAAATTATCGTATGATAGTCGAGTTGACCCCAAGATCATTTGGCGCATTTTGTGAATCATATGAACATTTTGGGTGCTTCAGATTAGGTGGAGTGCATGGCATTCTCGGTGACATTGAAAGATTCAGCTCAGGCTTGGTATATGTAGCTTCTGTAAAATTTCATCATTAGTTTCAAGCAGTTGGCGGACTTATTCATGAGCAAATTCTTGGGAACAAGACACTACAACAATTGCCAACGTATTTAATGCCAATCAGGCAACGTGAAGATGAATCTTTACGATATTTTGTAAAGAGATATTCCAGAGCTCTTAGGAATCGGGATAAACAAATAATAGTTATAGATATAAAGATTGTCCTACTATAATTTATATATAACACACTACTCAAGAAGCTTGTTACACGTGCCAACACCGACAGCTGCTGCAAGATGCCATGCAGCATGAATGAAAGGAGTCCTAGGAAAGACATCGTCTGCAATGAAAAGAACACCTCCCAACAGTGATGACATCTTATGAACATTGTGAGCCGTCCTTAATTCTGGGTATTTCAATGCTCTTTTTGCAAATGCCACCTGAAATGCAGGAACACGACATTGAACATGTTTTCAGTACCACGGAACAGCTTCAGCCTTGAAGGTAACTCCATTAAATTATAATGCTAAGTTGGAGCAAAGATTAGGCACTTGAAGACTTGGAAAACAATGAGATCGAACTTATTGTTGTAATGGAAAAATAACAGGATCCGAGACTGTTTTATTAAATAAAAAACCAAGTGAGATATAAACTAGCTAGTTATACCTCCATCATTCCAGTGTGAACAGTTGAAACCATCAGAGGCTGAACAGGTAGAAGTAAAGCAGAAGCTGCCATCAATAACTTCGGATTCTCATTTCTAAGAGCTCTTGATAGACACTGCAAAAAAGGATTGGAATGAGAAATGTGAAAACAGAACTGCACAAGTTTCAGCAGGTAGCATTCAAGTCTAAAAAAGCAGCATACCCACAATGCCCTAATAAACATTCATTTTTATGTTTGGAATTGATAAAGTTGATAACGAGTAAACATGTTACTATTCAGAAGCATAACTTCAGTCTACAACATGTATGAGGATTATTCAAATTCACTATTTCCAAAATTCATTCACATTGATAATCTTTCCCGAGTGTTTTAATCTTCAAAAAGATATGAATTTAGTCTGAACTTACCACAGTAGCAGTGGCAATCATTGTGTAGTCAGCCCACCTTAAATACATCCTCAGTTTTCCCCTGGAAGAATGATACAAAGTAGAGGCAACTCCAACTCCGATTAGTGAATTAGCATACAGCTTAGAGTTCAAATTTTTCCTGTATCCAAGTAAACAAAGTATTAATAAGAAAAGGTAATATGATATCTTTTTCATGAAGCAAATTAAGGAGACTATTACCTCGGGGCTTGGATCCCAAGAACTATAAAAGGTAGTGAGGTTAACACATTAGCCACTGTTTCTTGAAAATTCTGATCCCCTGACGAAAGCTTTCGAGGGTAAGCAAAGTCCAAATTTTATATGACAGAATGGCCGAGCTGAGACACACAAAAACAAGCACAAACAGTATCATACCTTTCATACAACATCTTCCTGGCCTTAAACAAGATGGCCTCTGCTGCCATACTCTGAAAAACAAGTATAAGCAAGTACGTTATGCTGTGTCACTTGTACATGTGACTATCTACAAAGAAATTACCGGAGTGGATTTAAACAGATCGTTTGATGCATAACTTACTGCATCAGTAGTGGTTGATTTGCTGTAAAAAATGATTTACCACTAGTGGATTGGAATTCCCTTTGTTGGTTTATCTCCTCCAATGCAAAAGGTGAACGAGGAACCACTTGCACTCCATTTACACCGTCTAAGGCTTTACTAGGCCTCAACGCTGTTTGGGGACACATAATCCTCAAAACAATGTGCAAAACACTTTACCTGCCAGCAAGAACTTGCTGGCAACAGAGGGAAGACGAGTGCAAGAAGCAACTTAAATGACCAATCTCAGTACGATTAAAAGAAGCAGAAATATATATTGAAATCACGTTCAATAAATTAAGCATAGCTAAGGCTTCTACGAAAACACTAACTTCAAGGATTGACCAGCTAGAGGTTTGTATCACGCTTCTATTAAGCTCAACGAGTTCACCTTCCCCCATGAGGTTTTTCCCTTTCATATTGAGAAAAGAATGATAATGTCTCTCTTTGGCTAAATAAACAACACTCAATATTTTGTTAAACAAATAAAGCATAAAAATAGTAGATTAATCCTACTTAAATAAGATTAAACTCATATATAAGGTTATGGCAATGAACATATCATCGTTCATTATCCAAAAATGTACAAACTCAATAGAGCCTCATCAGATTTTTTAAGATACCATTAAAGGAGAAATTTGAGTTCAAAGTTTAAAGCTTGAGATAACCCAAATGAAGTTTTTGTCCAGGACATTCAACCCAAATTCTAAAATCAAATAATCATATAGTATCATGCACTTAATTTTCCAGATATCCCCAAGCGTCGACATTCAAAAAGAAGGAAGGAAACACAAAAATGGGTTCTCAAAATACAAGCGAAAGAGGCAACTCTACATAAAAAAAGAGAAAGCGAGAAATGAAGATTATGGAGAACAAAACAGAAACATACTGTAAGTTTTGTTTAAGAAAGAGAGAAAGTGATACCTGGAAAGATGTGAGAATTTAAATGAAAGAAGGAAGGAAGGAAAAGAGAGATTAATGTAGTGTGAATTACGGTTATAGAGAATTAAAGAAAGGCAGGAGATACTTTTAAAGACTAAAACAGCATCAGGAAGAGGGAGATGCGGATGACTCACGAATCTTCTTCATATAACGGTCCGCATATTCGCTTTTAATTCTGTTGCCTAATCAACCCTCGCCACCTATGCTATTCGTATACGATTTACTTACGTTTATTCTGCAAAATGTATTTTTTTTCTCAAAACTATTTCTAAAAAATAAAAATGAACTTATTAAAAGAATTTGAGTTCATTGTTTTTGGAAAAAGCTTATAATATTCTTTTTAAAAACTACTTAAGATATCAATGGTTACACTATCACGAATTACAATAATAAGATAAAAAAATGAATGCACTAAAGAATTCGGTAAAATTTATTTGAAACTAAAATAGAGATGGAGTATATGCAATTGATTTGTCGAGCAATCCCTCAACCCTATAGACTTAATCCAACTTGAGTTAAATTCGGATAAAATTTTTATTTTTCGAATTGGCTACGCACGAATGAAATTTAATTTAAATAAAAATATTTTTAAATTTAAATTTAATTATAAAATATATAAATAATAATATAAAATATAATTTTAATATTTTATTAATTTTTAACTGTGAAAAGGATAAACACGTAAAATCGACTCGAAAACAGGCTTAGATTTAAGTTTTTTTTTTAAAATTAAGTTGTAGTTGACATCACTTGACCTAACCTCATTATTTAACGCAACATAAAGTACAAACCTATTTCTTAATAGTCTCTTGCAGTACTCCAAAACTTGTATTAATGTAAATAAAATCAATAGAAGTATTTAAAAATAAGTTCTTTGGAAATTTTTATTCTTAGAGTGAATATTTGATAAATTGATAATGTTTTTTTTTATTCTATAAATAATTTTAAAAAATTCACCATTAAAAAACTCTTGTTAATTCTCTAATTGTGCTTGGCACCAAATATTTTTTTCTTCTTATTTTTAATGTTTAAAAAAATTATTTATATTACGGAAATTTTGAAAGAGAAACCCAGAATTAATTTTGACTTTTAAGATTGCGGTTATGTCTAGTGTTGTTCCATTAAAAAAGCCTGCGCTGGACAATATGGCTTATGAGGCTATCTTTAACTCACATTGGGTCTCATTTAGTAATATTAATTTCCAACACTTCATTTACTCATTGTCATTTAAAAATCAAAATTTTTTATTAAATCTTGTCCCTAAACTTTGAGAGGGAAAGAGACTTTATATCCAAAAACAGAAAAAGTGGGTAGCTAGCTAGCCTATGTTGATATTTCAATTCTAAAATGAAATTGGACTCCGGAAATAACATTAACCCTTTTATATTATACATAGGTTATTGGTAATGCAAAAAATTTGACTATTACAATAAAGTTATTGGAATTCAACTGTTATAATATAACTGTTGGAATGTGACCGTTGCAATATGACCATTAGAATTTGATCGTTGCTTCCTCGATTTTCATGTGGCAGATCAATTCCTCCAATAATCATATTGCAACAGTTGATTGATCGAGCCTTCCCTCTTGAACTTGACACATTATCTCAAGTTCCTCTAGGCTCTTTTTAATGGAACAACACAAGACATAATTGGTTTTAAATATGACCGTTGGTTCTTATTATTTTGATAGCTCATTCTTATAATTTAGCCCCCTCCTATACTTGACACATTATCTCAAGTTGGTTCTTATGATTTTGTTAGCTCGATCAATCAACTGAAATAGACAAAAGGGGGTGAACTGGCCTTTTAAAATTTTGTGGAAGCAAGAAGGAAGAGATGAGACAATGAACATAAAAATTTAGAGTTGTTCAACCTTAATTGCCTACCCCACTAACTTAGCTTTCCACAACTAAGGATTTTCCCAAATTCATTAATTTGATCAACCTTTGAGAATAAGGTTTAACCTTACAATTCCCTTAAGATTTTTACCCAAAATTTAAGACTTAACCCCTTTCAAAAGAGTAAACAAATGAGCAAACAAAGAGACAATCCTTGCAAGATTAGGATGTTTGCTAGTTAAACACTTATACAATAAAAACACTAAAACTATAAAGAATTGCTCACAAGTGTTTGTAAGAAAAATATGAAGAAATTGATGTGTAATAGTCCAAATTCGCCCGGGCTTAATAAACCGAACAGAAAACCAAAAAATAAAATAAAGTGTCCAATTTGTACAGTCCATGTTACAAAAGAAATAAAGCCCAAAAGGCAAATTATACCCCATAAACCCATTACACTCGTGGCCCAACACCCAATACCCCGTTAGCCTAAATCAAACCCAAACACTAACACTACCCGGTAGACCCAACCCGTTACATTACAGACCCATTTCTAAAAAGCCTACTCCTAAGACCCAATAAGCTGCACCACGAAGGCCCAAATGCTTAACCCCACAAGAACCTTAGGTTTCACACCTTTCGTTGCCGCAGCATCCACAGGCCTCGTATCGAGCCGCTATCAGTTCCCTCACCATCGCCATGATTCGCGCAGTTAACCTGCAAAAGGAAAGAAAGAAATAGCAAATATGGCAAGAGGAATTTGTTGATTTGTTTCTATTATTTCAATCGGTTATAAAAAAACAGACGATGTAAAAAATAGGGAGGGGATTTTTCATCAATAGAATAAACGCATAGATACAAAACGAAAATAAAAAAATCAGAGGTGATTTTCGATTTCATTTTTCTTCATCTAATCTCTATTTTCGTTTATTATTATTATTTCTCTTATTTTTATATGTACAAAATACAAAACACAATCAAAAATTATTTTAAACAAAAACAAGAAATAGTTCGTATTTGTTTTCTTTTCTATTTTGAAGTTTTAAACAAAAACAAAAACATGATTGGAAGCACCATGAAAACTTTCGCGGATATAGTTATGGCAGGAGAGATGATTGAGAACGCTATAAGGGGCGGTAAAATTGAGGGGGAAACGGCTAAAAGATCGGCCCCAAGGAAAAAGGACAACGAGGTGAATAACTTGAATAGTCTCAACTCGAGGGCAATCACAGTGGGTCAACCCAAAGCAGCTGCGGTCTAGCAACAAAGTACTCAAAGACAGGAATCAGGCACAAGACAGAATTCGTAAAGGATACAATTCACGCCTATCCCTGTGACGTATCGTGAGCTTTATCAAAGCTTATATGATGCACATGCCATTGCTCCATTTCACTTGAAACCGCTACAGCCATCGTACCCAAAATGGTATGATACAAATTCTAAATGCGAATATCATGTGGGAATACTGGGGCATTCAATTGAAAATTGTACCGAATTCAAGAAGGCCGTAGAGAGGCTTATCAAAATAGGGGTTGTGAAATTCGACAGTACCCCTAATGCTGAAAATCCGTTACCAGATCATGGCAATCAAGGAGTGAATAGCATTGATGAAACTAGGGAAGGAATAATCAAGGAAGATGTTGCTAAGGTGAAGACACCTATGAAAGTAATATGGGAGGAGATGGTGAAGAGAGGTATGTTGACCTCTGGAAAAGGTAGAGAAGGAATGAGGAACTATTGTGAATTCCATGGAGAGGTGGGTCATATGATCCAAAATTGTGATGAGTTCAAGGCCATGGTGCAAGGCTTTATGGTTAACAAAGAACTACAGATTTTTGAGGGTAGTTCTTCTAAAAGACAAATATGTGTGCTGGAGAATGAACGACAAGAAACCAGCCGACCAAGAATTATTATTTCCTTGCCGGGGAATAATGACGTGGGGGCGCAAACTGGGCCCAAGGTCGCCATCCATAAACTCACTCCTTTCTCTTACAAGGATGACAAGAGGGTACCATGAAGCTATGACTACAGTGTAACAGTACCTGAGGGGGAGAGTATAGCCAGTGTGTCTAGGGGCGTGCAAAATGAAGGTTCCCATACACGAAGTAGGAAGCGTTATGATGAGGGGGCATCAGAATGGAGCCCACGAAAACAAAGGATGTTGATGTTGAGAAGAAGAAAGAGGTTGAAGTGCCTGTCAAGGAGTCGGTAAAGGAGGAGGAGGCTAAGGAGTTTCTAAAGTTCCTTAAGCATAGCGAGTATAGTGTGGTCGAGCAGTTGCATAGGCAGCCAGCGTGTATATCAGTATTAGCCCTACTTCTGAGTTCTGAGGTGCGTCGGGATGCATTGTTGAAGGTGCTTAACGAAACATATGTCACCCACGACATATCCATTAACAAGTTGGACTGGTTGGTGAATAACATCAGTGCTGACAATTTCATCTACTTCAATGATGATAAAATTCCACCTGGGGGCATAGGGTTAACCAAGGCCTTGCACATCACTACTCGGTGCCAGGGATACACGCTTCCAAGTGTACTCGTTGATAACGGATCGGCTTTGAACGTCCTTCCATTATCCACATTGAACAAATTACCCATTTACAGTTCGCATATGAAAACATGTCACAATGTGGTAAGAGCCTTCGATGGAACTGAAAGGAAAGTGATGGGACAAATTGACATCCCTTTGGAAATTGGGCCAAATACATATGAAGTTGATTTCTTGGTGATGGATATCAAGCCCTCCTATAATTGTTTATTGGGGAGACCATGGATACACTCGGTAGGAGCGGTACCCTCCTCATTGCATCAAAAATTAAAGTTAGTGACAGATGGACGGTTAATAACCATTAATGCAGAGGAGGACATTATAGCAGCAGTCACTAGCAAGGCCCCTTATGTCGAGGCGAATGAAGAGGCTATTGAGTGTTCTTTCTGCTCTTTAGAAATCATCAATGCAACCTTCATGTTGGAACGAAGCAAGGTGCCGGTACAAAAAATGTCTAGAGCTACAAGGATGGCCCTGTAGATGATGATAGGGAAGTGAGCATTGCCAGGAAAAGGACTAGGAAGATAGTTACAAGGAGGGGTTCAAATTCCAAAACTAATTGAGAAGAAAGATCGCTTTGGTTTGGGCTTCAAGCCAGACCATAAGCACAAGAGGCAAGAAATTGAGAAGCGCTAAGCGAGAAGAAAGGCGCGTTTGAACGGAGGAGAAATAGAGTGGGAACCGATGACATTCCCACCTATATCTAAATCCTTTAAGTCAGGAGGGTTACTGGTAGAAGAGAGTCATCAGATTAATGCTGTACACAATGAGGGATTGGAGCAAGGAGGTCTCGAGGGCATTCGCCCTTACGAACCAGGGAGCTCTCTGAACAATTGGACTGCGGAGGACCTTCATGTAGTCTTTAGGAATTTTTTAGACTAATTCTCGAAACATGTCTGTTACTCTAGGGCCCTGGAGTAGTAAGATTATGTTTGTTAAAAAGGCTTATGATCATCTATTATTATTTTAATAAAACATAACTTTATTATCAATTTGGACGAATATGGTTTCTTTTTATCAATCAATATTTTGTTAAACTTTTTCATAGCATATAAACAATCATTCTTAGATTCATTCATTCTTTATATATTCTTTCATACACCCATAGGTCCCTAGATATCAATGATATGAGCACTGATACTGCAACTCCTGATTTCTCTTGCGAACAAGACATGTGTTTTGAGGAATCTCAAGATTTTGAAGATGTTCAAGATTGTGATGTGTCTCTTGATCTGTTAAGAATGGTAAAACAGGAGGAAAAACAAATTTTGCCGCATGAGAAAGAGGCAATAGAAAATGTAGCCCTAGAAGAAGGGAAGGAGTTGAAAATTAGAACACTGATTACCGAGGACACAAGGCATGGTCTGGTTGAGTTGCTTCGAGAGTTCAAGGATATCTTTGCATGGTCATATCAGGATATGCCTGGATTGAGTACTGACATTGTAGTACATCGTCTTTCGATGAGACAAGATTGCAAACTAGTCCAACAGAAATTGCGGAGAATGCGGCCAGACATTGTTCTAAAATAAAAGATGAGGTTAAGAAGCAGTTCGATGCAGGATTCTTACAAGAGGTCGAGTACTCCGAATGGGTAGCTAATATTGTGCCGGTCCCTAAGAAGGACGGAAAGGTACGAATGTACGTTGACTACAGAGATCTGAATAAATCTAGCCTAAAAGACAACTTTCCTTTGCTGCACATCGACACTTTGGTAGACAACACGGCAAGGCATTCGTTGTTTTCCTTTATGGATGGTTTCTCGGGGTACAATCAGATAAAGATGCATCCAGAGGACATGGATAAAACTACCTTTATAACCTTGTGGGGCACCTTTTTCTATAAAGTAATGCCGTTTGGACTGAAGAACGTAGGGGCAACCTACCAGCGGGCCCTGGTGAACTTGTTCCATGACAAGATGCATAGAGACATTGAGGTATATGTTGATGACATGATTGCTAAGTCCCGAACAGAGAAAGAGCATATTGAAGTTTTGAGAAGACTATTCTTGAGGTTGAGGAAGTTTCAGTTAAGGCTCAATCCGGCAAAGTGCACCTTTGGAGCTAGATCGGGAAAGCTATTGGGTTTCGTAGTCAGTGAAAAGGGAATAGAAGTTGATTCGGACAAAGTCAGAGCAATACGAGAATTGCCTCCACCACAAACTCAAAAAGAAGTTCGAGGATTCCTAGAAAGGTTGAATTACATCGCTCGGTTCATTTCACAACTGACCGAGAAATGTGATCCTATCTTTCGCCTCCTCAAAAAGCACAATCAAGGTACTTGGGATGAGGAATGCCAGAAGGCTTTTGAAAAGGTCAAGCAGTATTTGTTGAATGCTCCGGTATTATCTCCACCTAGCCCAAATAAATGGTTAATACTGTACTTGTCAGTGTTCAGTAATTCTATAGGATGTGTGCTTAGTCAGCATAACGAGTCAAGGAAAAAGGAGAAGGTAATTTATTATCTCAGTAAAAAATTCACTGACTGTGAAATGAGATATCCACCAATTGAAAAGTTGTGCTGTGCGCTGATGTGGACAACTCGGAGATTAAGACAGTACATGCTATACCATACCACTTTGCTCATCTCAAAGCTTGATCCATTGAAATACATGATGGAGTCAATGGCTTTAAATGGGAGAATGGCGAGATAACAAATTTTTCTTTCAGAGTTTGATATAGTCTACATAAGTCAGAAGGCTATAAAAGGAAGTGCGGTAGCAGACTTCTTGGCCAGTAGGGCTCTAGAGGATTATGAGCCATTGAACTTTGATTTTCCAAATGAGGAGTTAATGTGTATAGCAATGACTGAAGATTCTCCTTGGAAGCTCAATTTTGATAGGGCATCTAATGCAGTCAGAAATGGAATTAGGGCAGTCTTGGTATCCCCGAATGGCGATCATTACCCGTTCACGTGCAAATTAGACTTTGATTGCACGAACAATATGGCTGAGTATGAAGCATGCATCATGAGACTTCAAGCAGCTATAGAGCGAGGTATAAAAACCCTAGAAGTATATGGAGATTTTGCATTGGTAATTTATCAGCTTAGAGGTGAATGGGAGACAAGGGACCCTAATTAATCAATTATCGAAACGTAATTTTGGGGTTACTTGAGGAGTTTGATGACATCACCTTCAATTATCTCCCACGAGACGAAAATCAGATGGCAGATGCTTTAGCAACCTTGGCCTCAATGATTAAGGCGAATAAAGAGGAAGAGATGAGACCAATTCAAATGAGTGTCCACGAGGCTCCAGCTCATTGTTGTAACATTGAGAAGGAAGAAAAGGATGATAACCCTAAATACCCTGAACAGGCCAATGAAAATGACAAACATACTTTGAGAAGGTTAGCTTGCAACTATGTCTTGGACGGGGATATTCTGTACAAGAGAAGAAAAACCAAGTACTTTTGAGATGTGTTGATGCTGTGGAAGCTAAGCTAATTTTAGAAGAAGTTCATTAAGGTGTATGTGGGACGCATGCAAATGGGTTCACGATGGCAAGGCAAATCATGAGGTTTGGCTATTATTGGGCCACTATGGAAGGGGACTGTATCAACTATACTAAGAAATGCCATAAGTGTCAGATTTATGGGGACAAAATTCATATACCTCTTTCACCTTTGCATGTCATGACTTCTCCATGGCCCTTCTTCATGTGGGGCATGGATGTCATTGGACCAATATCATCGAAAGCTTTGAATGGACATCGGTTTATCTTTGTGGTAATTGACTACTTCACAAAGTGGGTAGAGGCTACCTCTTATGTAAATGTTACTAAGTCAGCTATAAGTCGATTCTTGAAGAAGGAAATCATTTGTCGGTATAGAATGCCTGAGAAGATCATATCCGACAATGCATTGAACTTGAACAACAAAATGATAGCAGAGGTTTGTGACCAGTTCAAGATCAAGCATCATAATTCTTCTCCTTGTCGTCCAAAAATGAATGGGGCAGTGGAGGCCGCCAACAAGAACATTAAGAAAATAGTGGGGAAGATGACTGAGACTTATAGAGATTGGCATGAGAAGTTACCGTTTGAACTCGTGGCCTATCGAACATCTGTTAGAACCTCTACTGGGGCAACCCTATTCTCGTTAGTCTATGGGATGGAAGCAGTGTTACCTATTGAAGTAGAAATACTTTCACTTCGAATTTTAACGGAGATAAGGTTAGATGAAGCTGAATGGGTTCAATCCCGATATGACCAGTTGAACTTGATTGAGGAAAAAAGGCTAAGAGCCATTCGACATGGTCAGATGTATCAGAAGCGAATGATGCGAGCTTATGATAAGAAAGTTTGACCAAGAGAGTTCTATGAGGGAGAGCTTATACTGAAAAAGATCCTTCCTCTTCAAAAAGACTTTAGGGGGAAATGGATGCCGAATTAGGAGGGGCCGTATGTCATGAAGAAAGCTTTCTCTGGCGGTGCATTGATCTTAACAGAAATGGATGGGAAAAGTTTACCCAACCCAGTGAACTCAGACTCAGTCAAAAAGTACTTTGTCTAAAGGAGAGGAGAATCCAAGGTGAAAACCCGCAAAGGGCGCCTTGAATTTTCACAAAAAAAATAAAAAAATCAAAAAAATAGAGAGGCCAAGGTGAAAACCCACAAAGGGCGCCTTGTGACAAAAGGGGTTTTGAGTTGAAAACCCGAAAGGGCAGCTCAAATTTTGAAGGGCATACAGTAATCTTGCTATATTTGATTCAACAAAGAGTAAAGCACGTTGTATATTGGGGCATCAACAAAGTACTTTGGACCTTTTAAACACATATTGAACTCGAGAAAGATTTCATGGAGCTGGTGTATAGACGTTCAAGCGGCGATATCTAGAGCATCTAACTTTTATCCTGTTTGCTATCTTTAGATTCTATTTCTTCTCAAAGATATACTATCAGATCCATTTCCTTTGTATTTTTGACAATTCATTTAAATCTAATTGCTCCCAAGATTGAATTCATTTTCTATTATTCTTAAAGTGTGTTGCATTAAATAATAATAGATAAACTAAATATGTTCACAAATGAAGTTTTGCGCATTACTTTGGAATTTCTAGATAATACAAGAAACTAAAACAGGACAATTGTTCGAGAAATTCACATAAGTAAGGGATGAAGGAACTCGAGGAATTTCTTTCTTCCAGTCCAAAAGGAAAATGGACAAAACCAACGATTCAATTCTAAGGAAAGATTATCTTACAGACATCCTCAGTGGATCATAGCATTTGAGGAAGGGTACAGGCCTACAGGCTGAGCAAGAGTAATACTTTGAGAAAAGAAAAGACAAATGAAAAAATGAGTGGTAACGTCGAGGATAGGGGTCATGTTCACAACATTTTTCATAGTAACATGTAATATCCCGAATTAGGGCCTAATCGGAATAGTGGTTTCGTGACCACAAATCCGAGATAGAAATAATTATTTTATAATTATTTTGAGGTTTATGATATGATTACATGATTGTGTGAAAATTTCGTGAAGAAATTTTATGCATAAAATACTTAATTTGAAGTTAGGGACTAAATCGAATAAGTTGCAAAACTTGCATTCTAGAAGTTCTTAGTATGAAATTGCTTTGAAATATTAATTAGGAGGTCTTAAATAGCAATTTGACTTGTTTTAAGTTCATGGACAAAATTAGGACATGGAAGGAATTTTTGAAAGTTTAGTAGTAAGGGCATTTTGGTCATTTTGATATTAAATGAAATAAAATGGGAAAAATAGCACAAAATAGTCATCTTCCCATTTAGTTCTGCTGAAACTTCACTCTCACCATAGCTAGGGTTTCTTCAACTTTCAAGCTTCATAATCAAGAAAGACGTGGAATCGACCTCAATCGAGGAAAAGAAAAGATTGTGGACTAAATTGCAAAATCTTTGTATTTTGGTACCAAGTTTTGGACAAGCTAACTCAGGAGTTGGGATAGGTCGAAGGCTCAGTCACACTATCCGGAAGACTTTTGGTAAATGGTTTGTAAAATTAAGTATGGCATGTATAGCAATATACCTATTTTGTATAAATGATCTTATGATATGGTGATGGAATGGTTGAGAAAATGTTTGACAATGATAAATTATGAAAATGGTTAGTTTAGATTATGTTTGAGGTTAAGGAAAATTATTAAGATACTTAATGCATAAAAACTCATAAAAGGGATGAAATTTGCCATAAACAGAATACTACAGCAACACTGACACGAATTTGAAAATTTATTAAAAATCATAGAAATTGAATCTGGTGATGGATTATGTATCAAATTTAAGCTTATTATGTCTAGTTTCACATGAAACAAATGATACAGGTAAAGGAATTATATGTTAGAAGATATTTGAATTTTAGTGAAACAGGGTCATAGCAGTTTCTGAATCCCTGTTCCAACTTTTTAGAAATTCACCATAAATTGTAAAGATATAATTAGGTGGTGTATTTTATATCCTCAGAATCCTTATTGAGTCTAGTTTTAGTAGAAACAAACCTCATAGTCATATAAATTTTTTACAGAGAGAAATGTGGTTCGTAGTAAACATAGGTCAAGCCAGTCAAGTCCTGAAACAGGGGTAACTTTAACTAATAAACTGTACTAATTGGCTCAAGAAAAAATTCTATAAAAAAATTAGTAGATAGGTATATGAGTCTAGATTCAAGGAAAATTTACGGATCTTGATTTCGAGTTTTGTAACTCGAGATATGATTTTTATTGTGACTGTGACGCAAGTAGTTTAAAAGCTGTGAATGTAGAAACAAATAATCCAAAGTTCTAAAAATGTTAAATTAAGCTTAGTAACACCTCATACTCGACTCGTGACGGTCTCGGTCTCGACGTGGGGCATTACATTTAGTGGTATCGAGTAGGTTTAGTCGGTTCTCGGACTACGTGTTGTATGTACGGATTTTGCTATACATGCCATATGTATAAATTGTGATAGTGTGACGACTTCTGACCTTTTAAATGATTTTTTTTATAGTAAATGGATCCCGATCCAGCTGTGGCAGATGAAGTAGAGAGTAATGCGCCAGCTCCGGCTGAAGGAGCAGCGCCGACTGAAAATCTACCTCCTACTGTTGGTCAGGGAAGAGGAGAAAGGGGTCGGGAAGCCTTTCTCCAAATGATGAGTGCATGGTACACTGAGTTCGTCAAATGCGAACCCAAATGTACAACCTCCCCCACCTCCCCCAATTCCTCAACCTGTACCCCCGACGCCTCAAGGTATGGATCTGATGAAATTTCACAGAACTCCAGTTGATAGAATTCGCAAGCAAGGGGCCGAAGAATTTAAAGCAAATATTGATGATGATGCCGAGAAAGCAGAGTTCTGGCTTGAAAATTCTATCCGGGTATTTGACGAATTATCTTGTACACCTGAAGAATGTTTGAAATGCGCTATATCTTTGTTGAGGGATTCAGCTTATAATTGGTGGAAGACTTTGATTTCGATGGTACCGAAAGAGAAAATAACTTGGGAATTCTTTCAAGAAGAGTTTCAAGAAATATATTAGTGAAAGATTTATTGATCGTAAGTGTAAAGAATTTCTTGAGTCAAGCAAGGTAATATGACATTCTGAGTAATATGAAAGAGAGTTTGTTCGATTAAGTAAGTATGCTGTAGAGTATGTTCCTCAGAGGCCAAGATGTGCCGACGATTTGAAGACGGGCTCAACGAAGACATCAAGGTATTTGTTGGAATTCTTGAATTAAAAGAAATGGTAGTATTGGTTGATCGAGCTTGTAAGGTCAAGAATTACTTAAAGAAAAGAAAAGGTAGAGGCCGAGACTAGAAATTGGAAGAAAAGACCGATAAGCGGTTCATTTTCACAAAGAACTGGAAGTCAAGGAATATGAATCCTCGTTCCCAAGCTTTAGTTGGGCAATCATATGGGAATTATAAGAAGCAAAATGTGGGTCCTAAATCCCGGACTACTTGGCAGACAAAGTGTAGGGAACTCGAGATTTGTTAAACCCGAGTGCCAGTGTGGTGTGGTAGAAATCATTTTGGTCCGTGTAGAGCAAATGAATGTTTTCGATGTGGTTCTCCTGATCATTTTATTAGAGATCGCCCAGAGAGAGTCAAAAAGAAAAATTTCGAATACAAAAACAAGTGGGGCGGATTCGAGAGGAAGATATCCAAGAAAAGCTGGGAGCGAAGCAAGCGGTAAGAATGTAGCCAGAGATGCACCGCTTAGACTCAAGGAAGGGCTCCGCTAGAACTTATGCTATTAAAGCGCGTGAAGATGCTTCCTCACCGATGTGATTACTGGTACATTTTCTCTCTATAATGTTAATGTTATTGCTTTGATTGATCCCGCTCTACTCATTCATATGTGTGCATGAAACTCGTGTCTAGTTTGAATATACCATGTTGAGAACACGTAATTTATGATTAGAGTGTCGAACCCATTAGGCAAATGTGTGATAGTTGATAAAGTAAGCAAGAAATGCCCTTTAATGATTCGGGTCATTACTTTTCTACCGACTTGATGTTGCCGCCGTTTGATGAATTTGATTTTATTTTGGGTATGGATTGGTTGACATTGCATGATGCTATAGTAAATTGCAAAGAAAAGGTTATAGAATTAAAGTGTGAAAACGGTGAAACTCTGCGGGTTGAATCAGATAAATCAGAGACATTACCTAGTGTGATTTCTTCAATGTCGGCTCAAACATATCTGAGAAAGGGTTATGAAGCTTATTTGGCGTATGTAATTAATACAAAAGAAATTGAAAAGAAAGTTGAATCGAGTCTTGGTTGTGTGAATTTGCGACGTATTTCCGAAAGAATTGCTTGGTTTGCCTCCATCGAGGAAGTAGAATTTGGTATTGATTTGATATCGAACAACGACTTCGATTTCGATTGCTCCGTATAGAATGGCACCAGCAGAGTTGAAGGAATTAAAGTCGCAGATTGCAAGAGTTGACTGATAAAGGTTTTGTGAGACCGAGTTTTCACACCTTGGGGTGCTCCTGTTATTTGTGAAAAAGAAGGATGGTTTTATGAGGTTGTGTGTTGATTATCGCCGATTAAACAAGGTGACAATCAAAAACAAATATCCGTTGCCAAGAATTGATGATTTGTTTGATCACCTAAAAGGAGCGACATGGTTTTCAAAGATTGACTTGAGATCTGGGTATTACAATCATGTAGTAAAAGAGTCGGATGTGCCTAAAACTGGTTTTAGAACAAGGTATGGTCATTATGAATTTTTAGTTATGCCATTCGGGTTGACAAATGCTCTCATTGTGTTTATGGATTTAATGAATCGCATATTCCGCCATACTTGGACAAATTTGTTGTGGTGTTTATAGATGATATTTTAATTTATTCAAAAGATGATACAGAGCATGCTTGAGCATTTGAGGATAGTTTTGCAAACTTTGAGAGATAAGCAACTGTATGCTAAGTTTAGTAAAAGTGAATTTTGGCTACGGGAAGTTGGATTTTTGGGTCATATTGTTTCAGTGATGGTATACTGGGTTGATCCTAGTAAAATTTCAGCCATTGTTGATTGGAAGCCACCAAAAATGTAAATCAAGTTAGAAGTTTCTTGGGGCTAGCTGGGTATTATCATGGTTTGTAAATGGGTTTTCTATAATTGCTGCTCCTATAACTAGATTACTCTCAAAGGATGTTAAATTTGAATGGACGGAAGAATGTCAACAGTTTTGAAGAATTGAAAAGTTATTAACAGAGGCACCAGTGTTAGTACACCTGAATCGGTCAAAAGAATTTGTGGTGTATAGTGATGCTTCTCTAAATGGTTTGGGGTGTGTGCTCATGCAAGAAGGAAAAGTGGTGGCATATGCTTCGAGGCGCTTAAAACCTCATGAGAGGAATTATCCTACTCACGATTTGGAATTGGTCATGGTGGTGTTTGCTTTGAAAATTTGGCGACATTATTTGTATGGTGAAAAGTGTTTGGGTATATACTGACCATAAAAGTCTTAAGTACTTGATGTCACAAAAGACTTGAATTTAAGACAAATGAAGATGGTTGGAATTATTGAAAGATTACGAGCTTGTTATTGATTATCATCCGGGAAAAGCGAATGTAGTTGCTTTGATGCTTTGAGCAGAAAAGTTGTTGTTTGCTTTGAGAGTTATGAACACTCGGTTGAAAGTGTCGATGATGGTTCGATTCTAGCAGAGTGAGAGTAAAACGAAGTTTTACAAGAGATTTCAAGCTCAAAAAGATGATCAAGATTTGCAAGCCAAGAGAAAACAGTGTGAAGTTGATACAGAGTCGATTTCTCGAATTGGTTCTGATGGGTGCTTAATGTTTAAAGATCGGATTTGTGTACCAAAGAATGAGGAATTGATTCAAAAGATCCTACAGAAGCACATAGTGGTTATTTCTCGATTCACCCAGTAGTACGAAAAATGTATAATGACTTGAAGAAAATGTATTGGTGGAATGGAATGAAAAGAGATATATCGAGTTTGTGTCCAAATGCTTAATTTGTCAACAGTGAAAGCTTGAACACCAAGTGCCTTCTGGATTACTTCACCTATATTATGGTTCCCGAATGGAAATGGGATCGGATTACTATGGATTTTGTTTCGAGGATTGCCATTGACTCCGGGAAAAAAGATGCCATCCGGGTAATAGTTGATGATTAACTAAGTCACTCATTTTATTCCTAAGACGTGCGGATTATTCTCTTAACAAGTTGGCTGAACTGTATATTAGAGAAATTGTTAGATTACATGGAATACCATTGTCAATTATTTCAGATAGAGATCCAAGGTTTACCTCGCGGTTTTGGCAAAAAAATGCAAGACGAGTTAGGTACAAAGTTAAATTTCAGTACTGCCTTTCATCCACAAACTGATGGACAATCAGAGAAAATAATTCAGATTCTTGAAGACATGCTCAGATGTTGTGTATTGGAATTTCAAGGAAGTTGGGAAAGATATTTGCCATTGGTAGAATTTGCTTACAACAATAGTTATCAGACGAGCTTGAAAATGGCACCTTATGAAGCATTGTATGGTCGTAAGTGTCGAACGCCTTTGTATTGGACTGAACTCAAGGAAAATCAGATTTATGGAGTTGATCTAATAAAAGAAATCAAGAAAAAGTGAAAGTAATTCGAGATCGCTTGAAAGTCGCTTGATAGACGTAAATCTTATGCAGATCTAAAACGAAAAGACATTGAATTTAAAGTTGGTGATAAAGTATTTTTAAAGGTGTCTCAGTGGAAGAAAGTCCTTAGATTTGGACGGAAGGGCAAATTAAGTCCTCGCTTTTATTGGGCCGTATGAAGTAATTGAAAAAGTTGGACCAAGAGAGCATATCGGCTAGCATTACCACCGAATTAGAGAAGATTCATGATGTGTTCCACGTATCTATGTTACGTCGGTATCGTTCGGATCCTTCACATGTAGTTTCACCGACGTAAATTGAACACAACCAGATATGACCTACGAAGAAGAACCGATTAATATTTTAGCTCGAGAGGTCAAACAACTAAGGAATAAAAATGTTGCACTTGTGAAGGTGTTGTGGCAAAGGCATGGAATAGAAGAAGCTACATGGGAATCCAAGAAACTATGAGAAATCAATACCCACATCTGTTTATTTGGTAAGATTTTCGAGGACGAAAATCCTTAAAGGGGGGAAAGTTGTAATATCCCAATTAGGCCTAATCGAATAGTGGTTTCGTGACCACAAATCAGAGATAGAAATAATTATTTTATAATTATTTTGAGGTTTATGATATGATTACATGATTGTGTGAAAATTTCGTGAAGAAATTTTATGCATAAAATACTTAATTTGAAGTTAGGGACTAAATCGAATAAGTTGCAAAACTTGCATTCTAGAAGTTTTTAGTATGAAATTGCTTTGAAATATTAATTAGGAGGTCTTAAATAGCAATTTGACCAATTTTAAGTTCATGGACAAAATTAGGACATGGAAGGAATTTTTGGAAAGTTTAGTAGTAAGGGCATTTTGGTCATTTTGATATTAAATGAAATAAAATGGGAAAAATAGCACAAAATAGTCATCTTCCCCATTTAGTTGCTGCTGAAACTTCACTCTCACCATAGCTAGGGTTTCTTCAACTTTCAAGCTTCATAATCAAGAAAGACGTGGAATCGACCTCAATCGAGGAAAAGAAAAGATTGTGGACTAAATTGCAAAATCTTTGTATTTTGGTACCAAGTTTTGGACAAGCTAACTCAGGAGTCGGGATAGGTCGAAGGCTCAGTCACACTATCCGGAAGACTTTTGGTAAATGGTTTGTAAAATTAAGTATGGCATGTATAGCAATATACCTATTTTGTATAAATGATCTTATGATATGGTGATGGAATGGTTGAGAAAATGTTTGACAATGATAAATTATGAAAATGGTTAGTTTAGATTATGTTTGAGGTTAAGGAAAATTATTAAGATACTTAGTGCATAAAAACTCATAAAAGGGATGAAATTTGCCATAAACAGAATACTACAGCAACACTGATGCGAGTTTGAAAATTTATTAAAAATCATAGAAATTGAATCTGGTGATGGATTATGTATCAAATTTAAGCTTATTATGTCTAGTTTCACATGAAACAAATGATACAGGTAAAGGAATTATATGTTAGAAGATATTTGAATTTTAGTGAAACAGGGTCATAGCAGTTTCTGAATCCCCTGTTCCAACTTTAGAAATTCACCATAAATTGTAAAGATATAATTAGGTGGTGTATTTTATATCCTCAGAATCCTTATTGAGTCTAGTTTTAGTAGAAACAAACCTCATAGTCATATAAATTTTGTACAGAGAGAAATATGGTTCGTAGTAAACATAGGTCAAGCCAGTCAAGTCCTGAAACAGGGGTAACTTTAACTAATAAACTGTACTAATTGGATCAACGAAAAATTCTATAAAAAAATTAGTAGATAGGTATATGAGTCTAGATTCAAGGAAAATTTACGGATCTTGATTTCGAGTTTTGTAACTCGAGATATGATTTTTATTGTGACTGTGATGCAAGTAGTTTAAAAGCTGTGAATGTAGAAACAAATAATCCAAAGTTCTAAAAATGTTAAATTAAGCTTAGTAACACCTCATACTCGACTCCGGCGACGGTCTCGGGCGTGGGGGCGTTACATAACATGTTTAATTAGGAACATTCGGCTCACTTTTATCATAGCATCCTAATTATCAGGCATAATCATTCTATAGGTTATCAAAGACGACGCGCCTTAATCCCCCGAGCAGTAGGGTAATAGGCCACAGCATAGCAGATCTGGCCTTCAGATCTTAATTTAGAGTTGTTTAACCTTAATTGCCTACCCCACTAACTTAGCTTTCCACAACTGAGGATTTTCCCAAATTCATTAATTTGATCAACCTTTGAGAATAAGGTTTAACCTTACAATTCCCTTAAGATTTTTACCCAAAATTTAAGACTTAACCCCTTTCAAAAGAGTAAACAAATGAGCAAACAAAGAGACAATCCTTGCAGGATTAGGATGTTTGCTAGTTAAACACTTATACAATAAAAACACTAAAAATACAAAGAATTGCTCACAAGTGTTTGTAAGAAAAATATGAAGAAATTGACGTGTAATAGCCCAAATTCACCCGGGCTTAATAAACCGAACAGAAAACCAAAAAATAAAATAAAGTGTCCAATTTGTACAGTCCATGTTACAAAAGAAATAAAGCCCCAAAGGCAAATTATACCCCATAAACCCATTACACTCGTGGCCCAACACCCAATACCTCGTTAGCCTAAATCAAACCCAAACCCAAACACTACCCGGTAGACCCAACCCGTTACATTACAGACCCATTTCTAAAAAGCATACTCCTAAGACCCAATAAGCTGCACCCCGAAGGCCCAAATGCTTAACCCTAGGTCAGGAACCTTAGGGTTTCTGCACCTTTCAGCGCCGCAAACATCCACAGACCTCGTATCGAGCCGCTATCAGTTCCCTCACTGTCGCCATGATTCGCCCCGTTAACCTGCAAAAGGAAAGAAAGAAATAGCAAATATGGTAAGAGGAATTTGTTGATTTGTTTCTATTATTTCAATCAGTTATAAAAACCAGACAATGTAAAAAATAGGGAGGGGATTTTTCATCAATAGAATACACGCATAGATACAAAACGAAAATAAAAAATCAGAGGTGATTTCCGATTTCATTTTTCTTCATCTAATCTCTATTTTCGTTTATTATTATTATTTCTCTTATTTTTATATGTACAAAATACAAAACACAATCAAAAATTATTTTAAACAAAAACAAGAAATAGTTCGTATTTGTCTTCTTTTCTCTTTTGAAGTTTTTATGCGAAACGGTATTTAAAAGCAAAAAGGAGGAAAGATTACCCTTAAAACCGCCGAAAAATTTAAGTTTCTTTGAGCTCCGGCTACCGTGCACGGTGGCTGGCGGTATGGCCGATACGGTGGTCCGTCACCTGAGCAATGGTCGGATTCGGATGGGGACAGAGAGAATTAGAAGGAGTGTTTGAAGTTTTTTTTTAAAGAAAGGGCTCAAATGATTTTTTTTGGTTAAAATTTTGACTTATATAGCAGCATTAAAACGACGCCGTTTTGCCTTAACCCAAAATCTGACCCGATTACCCGACCCGATCCATTTAGAGATCCGCGTGTTTTTTTCGGCTAAAGGGATATTTATCCCTTTAGTCCTTCTCCATTTTCAGTTTTTTTTAAAAAATTAAATTTATTTCATTTTTTTAAATTAGCCTTATAGTTTTATTTAAATTTAATTTTAGCCCTTTTCTTTATTATTTTAAATTTTGTTATTTTTATATAATTTATTTATTTTAAAAACTATACATATATTATTATTAAAAGTACTATTTATGTATTTATATAAAAATTTTATTTATTATATATTATTTTCCTATATATATTTATATTTTATTTTATTATATAACATTTATTATATTTTTTTACTTTTATTATGTTACTTATTATATTATGTTTTATCATGTATATCGTATATCATCTATTTTATTACTTATATATTATTCATTTTATTATTTATAATTCTAAAATTTGTAAATTATCATTATTAAATATCATATTTTTATTTGTATTGTATGTCTATTTTATTAATAATTACTCACTTTATTTTATATTTTTTATATATACTAATTCTTTTATGTATTTTTATATTGTATATATATCATTTATGTATTAAATGTTATTTTACAATTATTATTTGATGTTGTATTTTGTGAACATGTACATTGATATTATATTACTATTTTTTTATATATCATGCATCATTTTTTAAATTAATTATTACTTTGTATGTTTGTATGTTTTGCTTATTCATTTTCAATATATGCTATGTATATCTTTGTACGTATGTTGTTAAGATTTTCTATATTTATTATTTTTTAATATGTATGTATCTAACGTATGATCTTTATGCTATTGCTAACATATTGTTTAAATGCATGTTTTATTTATCTTTTATGAGAATATATTGTCATGCCTAATTTATAATGTAATATGATTCCTCATGCATCAATTTAAAAAACGAGATTCCAAGTTTTCAAAAAAAAAAAAAAAGGCAATGTTTGGTATTTGGAAGCTTCGAGAAAAGTAGTGCCCTAACTTACTGGGTTGCAACTTTTCTGATTGATTTCGATAGTCTAGTACCCTTCTAAGTATTTTTGAAATTTTCAAAATACAAACAACTATTTTGGGAATTTCAAAATATGGTGTCCTAACTTACTGGATATGATGTTTTGTAGTTTCTAAATAGAAATTTTCAAAAGGCAAGCTTAGCTTCAAAAGTTTTAAAATATTGCTTCCTAACTTACTGGATGTGACATTTTGACTCGTTTGAAATAAGCGGACCTAAAATTTTCAAATCAAAATACTCTAAAGAGGATTGCATCTTAAAAATTTTAAACTTCCGACATTAAAAACACTTGATAATCAATTAGGTACCAATTTTTTGGGCGCTACGAGGGTGCTAACCCTTCCTCGTACGTAACTGACTCCCGGATCCGTTTTCTCGACTTTCGTAGACCAAAATTAATGTTTTAAAACAAAACATTTTATAAGGTGATCCAGTCACACCTAAAAAGATTGGTGACGACTCCCGTTTTCATTTTTCTTAAAGTCGATTCTCATTTTCCAAAACTCGATTTAAAAATGGTCTCGACAGACACACAAAAGGTTGATAAGAAATTGTTGATCTTTCTTGATAGCTTTTGACCTTTTGTAATCTCTCTTGATATTGTAGAAGCTTTAGAAGCTTGTACTTATAGCTCCTAATAGATTTCCAACCGTTTGGGTTGGTGGGAATTTGAATAGAGTCGTTGAAGACGTAAAAACCAATGCATTAATGTGTCTTGCAACAACATGTATCAATACCTTCAAAGGGGTATCGATAGTTTGGGCATTTAATGTCTAAATTTAGTGATCGTTAAAACCTATAGTATCGATACAATAGAGGAAACATCGATACTTGCTATGAGGTATCAATACCTTGGGGAGGGTATTAATATTTTGTTAAGGGTATCGATACTTTTGATTTTTGCTCGATTTTCCTGAACTTTGAAGCTCAAATTGATATCGATACTTGGTATAAGTATAGATACTTTTGGATAGGGAGCAATTTTCACTTGTTAATTTTTTTTTTGAAATATTTGTTACTCAATTTGAATTTGTTCAAAATATTTTCTAAGTGTTTGATGAGTATATTTAAATTTTATCTTTTAGAAATATTTTGAAAAAAATTGTCACTTGAAATTCATCAAATTTTATTCAAAAACATTATCTTTGTTATATCAAAACATTTATAAAATAAAGCTTAGTTTAGCAATCTCCCCCTTTTAGATATAAAAAAAAAAACACTTTTATAAATTTTGTTTTTGAATAAAGTACTCCCCCAATTTCAATTAAAGGCTCGATTTTGTTTTTGAAAATGGTCACAAACTTATAGAGATTAATATACCAACAAATTTACCACCTTTCTCCCCTTTTTGTTATAGCAAAATAAACAAATAAAGCTTAAGATATAAAGAAAATTGTTAGTCCAATGATAAATAGAAAAAAAAAAAATAAAGAACAAGAAACTAACATAAAACTCCAAAGTATCTCAAAATACTAAGTTGACAGTTAGTGCAACAAGCATAAAAGTAGAAAAAGAAAACACTGTAAAATATCCAATTAAACCATGAAAATGCATGATATACAAGATGAGTCCTAGCTATCTTGAGCAGGCTGCGGTGGAGGAAATAGAGAGATAAGATTAGCTATGTGTTCCTCCATTGTAGACGTCCTAGCATTTATGCCACTAACAACATATCGTAATGAGCCAATAGCTTCAAGGATGGCCGAAGTCTTGACCAAAAATTGAGCGTCTTGAGGTGGAGCTTGCACGGGAGGTGGAACAAGATCACCTCCTTCAACATCCTCATCGTCATTATCATGGGGTTCGGTTTAAGCAGCCTTCAACCATGTGCCTGTGCGAGAGTCCTTCTTATAGCCAATGTGACTAAGCATTCCAATGCCAAAAGGTAGAGGATTTACCAATGAAGGATCACATTGGGTGGAAATTTTTAGACGTTTGAATATATATAAGAGATAGGTTCCAAAGGGTAAGGTGATAACATTGGTATGCTCTTTGCCAACGACTTTGGTGATATAGTTAAACATGATTAAAGTAAGGTTAGGATGCTTATTATTTTAAAAACAATCAAGCCACCAATAATCGATGGCTCGAAGGATAACATGTTTGGAAATAGGGCGTAAAATCCAGATGAGAATTAAGTGAAGAAACTAATCATGAAGATTGAGCTCGAAAGCATACAAGCTTGGAATGATTAAGGCCAATTTTAAAGGTCTTTTTTCATTGGATTCACCACTGGAAGGTACTTTTGAAAATTTGCCAAAACATTTAAGGTGAGCCGAATGGGAGTATTTAAAATATAAGAGTTGATAGCAACCACGGACTCATCGGTTGGGTTATGTTTGAGTAAAGAATTAGAATGAAAGGCTCGAACATTATTGGCATGGGTAGAAGAGCGAATTTTGAAGAAATTGATCCATTTCCAATCGTTTAAAATTTAAAAATAGGCAAAATTAAAATAAGTTAAGGAGTCTAAATCTAGAGGTTGAGAAACATTAACTTTCCAAGAGGAAAAATAAGCGAAAAAATGAGTTCTCTCCTCAAAGTTGCGAAAACAATCCTTTAAAGAATCATTTTGATCGTTAGGTGGATTGAGCGAAGAGGCATTAGCACGATAACATTTCTTAAGAGGCACAGTGACTAAATAGAATCCGAAATGTTTGTCGAACACTTGGGGGGTAAATGTTTGTGGAAAGAAAATTTTGGGTTGGGCTGTAACAGCCCGATTTTGGGCCTGGTCAAAACAGTGATTTCGGGACCACAAATCTGACGTAAGAAAATTTATTTTTAGTATATTTTTATAGTCTACAATTTCACGAAATGATTTCGTGAAAATCTCGTTTGAAAATTTCAACGTTTGGGCACTCAATTTAGTCAAAAGGACTAAATTGTAAAAATTGCAAAACTTGAGTTCTAGAAGCTAGAGTTGTCAAATTGCTATGAAATTTTAAATTGGAGGTCCTTAAATGGTAATTAGACCATTGGATAATTTTTTGGACAAAAATGAACATGAAATAGGTGAAATAGAATATTTTTAAATTAGGGGTATTTTGGTCATTTAGTAATTAAATGACTTAATAAACAAAATAAAAACCCAAAAATTTTTCCATCTTCCTCCTTGGCTGAAATTTTCAAGAGGAAACCATGGCTAGGGTTTTTCAAGCTTTCAAGCTCAATTGTAAGTCCGTTCTAGCCACGTTTTTAATGATTTTTACG
Organism: Gossypium anomalum; assembly: GCA_025698475.1. Lineage (NCBI taxonomy): Eukaryota > Viridiplantae > Streptophyta > Magnoliopsida > Malvales > Malvaceae > Gossypium > Gossypium anomalum. The sequence goes on from CM046956.1 coordinate 71,294,638, forward strand.
TTTTTGAAATCCTCGTAACAAGATCTACCTATTTCTACCATTTATTTGAGTTATGATGAAGGTATAAGGTTTGAAACATGTTAGAAATTTGTGTATTTTGATGTTTAATGGCAGATTATGCATGTTCATGGCTGGAGAAACAACTTTTGCTAAGTGATTTTCGGTGAAAATGTCCAAAAGGACTAAATTGTAAAAGTTATAAAATATGTAGTAAAAATGTGTTTTAATGGAAATTTTGGGCTGTTATAGTTATGAAAATGATTCGGATAGGATTGTATGTTAAAGAAATTGAATAAATTTCATTTTACGAGTAGGGACAAAAGTGTAAATATGACAAAGTTTAGTGACAAAAACATAATTTTACCATTCTATGATTTTTGGGTCACATTGAATAATTTGACTAATAAGTGGACTAAATGTGATGTTATAGATCAAAGAAAATGAGATTCGGTCCTAAAACGAGGGAAAAACGAGTAATTGACAGTTAGGTCCCTCTTTGCCATTTTGGTTTCAAGGTAAGTTCATGTGTAAATAATGCAATATTGTATCATATTTTAATGATTTATTAATGTATGAATTTATATGTTTGATTTTTATAATGAGTATATGAACGATATTATGGTCAATGAGAATGACATTGTGAACGATTTCGATGAATATGTGATATCGAGAAAAATCCTGTTTGAACCTTAGGAATAATTTATGATACAATGTGACATGTCACTGGAAACTATGTGATTATGAGCTCATGAGATTATGTGTATATGTGACTATGTGAATCCAGGTGCTAGTCATGTACGTCCTACCGATGGCTGGGTAGCCCGGCATGTGTTGCGGGTACCTGTCAGCTTGTGTGAGTAGTCCATGTAGCTACGTCCTAACTATTAGCTTGTGTGAGCAGGCCCGTGATTAGCTCGAGAGTGAGCAATTTGTGATATGTGATATGAGATAGCATGTGGCTACGTATGAAGTACTATGTGCAAGCTTTCCGTATATCCGATAGTATTCCATGTGGTTCAACGGGTAAATCAAAGATGAGTATGAGAATGAAATTACTACGAGTCAGTAGGCATGTACGTAAGCCTATAATTGTAAATTCATGATTATTTTCGAAATAATTGTTTATTATCCATTGTGATTGATAGTGTACATACTTGTGATGTTGGATATATGATAAATATAAATGATGATTACGTGTTAGGCTTTTGGGCCGAATTGAAATGTGATCTAATATTTTTATATGCTTAAATTGTATTTCAACGGGTATGTTAAGAACGAGAAAGTATGCGACTATATTGCGAGCGGTACAGGTATGTACACAGAACTTATGTGAAGTGAATTTGGTTAATGATGAATATGTGGTAAGAATGCATACGAGAAAGTTATGTTGTGAAATATAAATAACCTTGTGACTAAAGATCTACATTTATGATGAATGGATGTATGATAAGAATTGAAAAATAATCATGTGTTGGGCTTATGAGCCTAATTGAATTGTGATATATTACAATGTATATACTTAAGCTGTGATTCAATAGATATGTGAAAGATTGTTAAGCTATATGTGAAAATTATGATTACTCGTAAATGATGTGCATGTTGTTAAGTGAGTTGAAATAACTTGCTAATAATGTGATATGCTATAATGGGGAGATTATGGTTGCTAGTTAATGGTCGCTAAACTAACTAAAAATTCGACTAAGGCAAGCGCACCTATCGAACAGTAGTATAGTTATGGTGAGACCGAAAATATCGTATCCACAAAGACTAACAGTACTAGTAATTACTATCTTTTTATTATCTAGCCTAAGAATTAAGGGATGTTTTAAACTAAGACTAATTATCTAATTGACTAAGATTACGACAGAGATAAAGTTGGAAAATACTTTTGAAAAACCAATGGAGAAGACAACACCCAAGGAAGAATTCACCTAGACTTCACTTATTACTTTTGAATTAGACAATTTATTCACTTGACTTAATCCATTAAAATCCCTAATTTATGTTAATATCTCTCTTGAGACTAAGAACAACTGACTCTAGGCTGATTAATTGAAATCTCTTTCTAATTAAAACCCCTATTATCGCATTAACTCGATCTATGGATTCCTTTATTAGATTTGACTTTAATCCGACAGATTTATGTCGTCCTATCTCTAGGATTGCATGCAACTCTGCTTAATTATGAAAGATCTACTCTTAAACAGGGACTTTTGCTCCACTGAATAAGCACATCAAAACCTGAATTAATATCCTGGAATATTAAAGTAAGGATTAAAACTCACAATTAAGAATAAGAACAAGTATTTTTCATATAATTCAAATAGTAATAAGATCTGTCATAGGTTTCATCTCCTTAGGTATTTAAGGAGTTTAGTTCATAATAATGAAAAACATCTCAAAATTGGGAAAACAACAAAACATAAAGAAACCCAAAGAACTTCTAGGAAATTGGATGGAAATCTTCAGTCTTGAGGTAGCTCCTGCTTCCGAGCTGATTCCGATGGCTATCCTTGAGTATTTTCTACCTTCTATTTTGTGTGCCCCCCTTTGATCCTCTTCTAAGGTGTTTAAATACACCTTGGAATGCCCAAAATAGCCTCAAATTAGCCTTTTCCAAATAGAATTAGACTTGGGTTTAATAGGGACACGGTCATGTGCCACGCTCGTGTCCAATTTTGACTTGATTTAATGTCGACACGGCCATGACACACGAGCATGTGTCCTACCCGTGTGTCACACACGGGCGTGTGGATTACCCGTATGGAAATACCTAGGCCGTGTGAAACACTGAATTAGGACCATTTTGTCCATTTTTGGCCCGTTTCTTGCTCTTTTCGCCTTCCTATGCTCACCTAAGTATAAAACATGAATTTAAAGGATTAGGAGCATCAAATTCAATGAAACCAAGGAAAAATCATCCATAAATATGCCAGACATGGGGTATAAATATGTATATATTATGGTTTATCACTAGTCTAATGCCAAGATATACAATTAGTGTTTGTAAGATAAAGGAGTAAGCATTATGAATGAGTAAGTGATAATCATGGGATTTAATGCAAATTACAATAATAGTATCATTACAGATGGATAAAGTAAATGAATGTTAATAGTTGTATATTATTTGCATATGAACTTACTAAGCTTTGAAGCTTACTCCCCTTCCTTTTCCATGTCTTATAGGTTAATTTAGCTAGCTCGGGTTGGAGACCGCCGAAGATACCATCACACTATCAAGCTATCATTTGGGTATACGTGAACACAAGTATTTTAAGTTTATGGCATGTATAGAGACTTCGTCTTTTGGTTAATTATGTCATTATTAATTTGACCAAGTGTGTTGGCCTATAGTGAATTGGTGATTCATTTCGTATATGGCTATGAAATATGGTTCATGTAGATTATTTGGTTGTAAATCTATTCATATATGCATGCATGTACCAAGGTCATACATGATGTGGTTAAAATTGTTTGGCATGGATGAATTGTGGATGTGGCTATGGATGTTTGATGATGGAATTGTGAGTGAGTGGCATGATAATCACTAAGACATGAGTATGTTAAATGGAACTAAACTTCAACTCTTAGTGCATGCAAATTTATAAATTTAGCTTCACAACGTATGAAGTTTTATGCATGTATTAGTAAAGATGGAATGATCATGATCATGTCTTGTTTCTGTATGTTTTAAGTTCTCAATTATGCCATGTTAAGTGCCCTTGAAGTCATGTATGTGTTTGTCCAAATAAGGGTTGTAACACCCCTTACCCGTATCCGATGCTGGGACAGGGTTCGAGGCGTTACCGGACTCAAACATTCACAAACATGCAAAACTGGGCCATAAAATTTTGTCTAAATTAAAACTTTTCAAACACATGCATATCGTCCCTTATACGAGCCTTCAAGGCTATAACATACATCGGGGTGGTTCGGGACTAAACCAAGAGCTTTCGATAAACTCTAGGCAACTTAACAAATTTTCTTGCTTTAGAGAGTCACACGCCCATGTGGCTTGGGACATGCTTGTGTCCTCTGCCCGTGTAACTCTCTGTTTGTGACATCAGCAAAACAATTTGAACCACACGGCCAGGCCACACACCCGTGTGCTAGGCCGTGTCCTTCACACGGCTGAGACACATGACCGTGTCTCTGCCCGTATGACTAACACTTAGGCTCTTTTCCAAGCCTTTTTGTTGGTTTAATCCTTCACATGCTTAAACACTTCATAGACACATACTATAACTTCAATTTGATGGTTTCATATCCTTTATTAAAACTCAAAGTAATATTTGTATGATTATATACATGTGAATCACATACTCATATAATAGCTAGTCTAAACACACCCATTCATATTCGTTGGCTTTACTATTTTAATCACTATTTATACTCTTATACCATGTTCTATTACTCTCAATGAAAACAGAAAGCATATATATCATACTACCATCTAATCATACCAATCAAGCCAAATCATATAACCACTTTACAGGATAATATCACATAACTTGGATAATTAAGCTTACAAGCCATAACCATCTTAAGCCACATCTCATGGCTATATACAATGTACTAATATAAACCAACATCTTGGCCAAAACATAAGAACATATATCAATAATTAAGTCCGTATACATGCCACTCACTCGAAGGCATTAAGATTCATCAATACTCTAGAGGAGGTAGCTTGATAGTGTAATGCTGTCTCCGATGATCTCCAACCCCGGCGAGCTTGACAACACTAAAGAAATGAAGAGGAGGGAGTAAGCTTAAAGCTTATTAAGTCCATATGAAAATAATAAGCAAATTATCAACATGATTCCATAGTAATACAACCATAATTATACTTTTGCTTATATTTTGGTCATACTATTTTCTCGAGTCAAAGTCACTAAATTATTTATATCTTAAGTTACGGAACTCCAAATCAAGATCCACTAATTTTTCCTGAAACTAGGCTCACATATATTCTTATCATAAAATTTTCAGAATTTTTGGATTAGCCAGTAAGTACAATTTATTCTTTAAAGTCGCTCCTATTTCGCTATTTGACAGTTTCGACCTTTCCTTACTAAAGATTTATTATTTCTTAGTACGAGATTCGGATGACATTCCCATCTATTTCTCTTTAAATTAGATTCATTAATAAATTAGTCATAAATTCTAACCCATAATCATTTTTGTACAATTTTTAATGATTTTCCAAAGTTGAGACAGGGGAGTCCAAAATCACTCTAACTCTGTCTCACAAAAGTTCAAATATCTCATAATATGAAACTCTTTTGCTTACACTGTTTCCTCTATGTGAAACTAGATTCAATAAGCTTTCATTTCATATTTCATTCAATTTCTAGTTCAATTTCCACGATTTTTGGTAGATTTTTAAAGTCACGCAACTGCTTCTGTCCAACACTATTTTAGTACAATATTATGATAACTATCATAGGATGTCATAATAACATGATCGCCAAGATTATTCATCATTCAATAGCTCATTAATAAAATATTCATATATATATATATATATACATGAATTTACCTTTTTGTCATATATCATCCTGTAACAAGGCATTACTCACGAGTATAACATACGTACCTATACGTATCCGTAGCATATCGAATAACTTTACCTTCATTACCATGCCCATCTCGGGACTTTCATCGCATCATATAATATAATACCCGTTGAACACTTGGAATACTATTGGATATAGGGAAACTTGCACATAAGTGCCACATAAACATACTAGCGAAAGCTACCTCATAACATGTAACACATCCATAATGAACTCAGACCAACTCAACGAGCTCGGATGTTACACGTATCGCATCCATTATGAACTTGGACCAACTCAACAAGCTCAGATACTCACATCTATAATGAACTCGGACCAACTCAACGAGCTCGGATGCCTCATACATATCACGAACCCGGACCAACTCAACGAGTTCGGATTTCTAATTTCCTAGTGACATGTCACTTGTATCCTAAACTATTCCTAAGGTTCAACCGAGATTCTTTTTCATATACACATAGCATCCTTATCATACTTGCTTGTCATGTTGTGAACAACGACCATAATATCATTCATGCTTACAAATTCACCATTTTCATATTCATGAAACAAACATGGTATTACTCATAATTACATTTAGGCATTTGTCACATAGTACAATCCTCATATTTATTATATAAATATTCACCACATAATGTTAACACATCAATTTATGTTCAAACATATACAATGAAATTATTGCGTTATTATTGACATACGAACTTACCTCGAATGCAAGCATGGCTATTTATTCCGATTTAGTCCATAATCTCATTCATTTCCAATCTATGCTCGAATCTCATTTTCATTAATCTATAATATCACATTTAGCTTACTAATTAGTCACATTATTCATATGTGTCCAAAAATCATATTTTTACAAATTTGTATTTTGACCCCTAAACTTTTACATATTTGCACTTTGGCCCCTAGGCTCGTAAAATGATTTTTATTCAATTTCCTTGCATTTTAAGCCTAGTCGAATCATTTTCATAACTATAGTAGCCCCTAATTTCCACAACCGAATCTTGAGTTCCATCAGAGAATTCATGTACACAAGGGTCGAATCCATATTGTCATAAAACATATATACACACCATACTTGAATCCTCTCAGATTCAAATGGCGTAGCCAGCCCGATCATCATGGCCTTAAGTTCTCTATCATTTTATACAGCTCGATAGTTTACTAATTCAACCTCTGGTCTTCATTAAAATTCAGAGCCTCATTTAGCTTTTTCAATAATTCAAGATATAAATCTCGAATCCCAATCTGATTAACAAAAACTAGCATTTTAAGAAATTCAACAATCTCAAATATACTTAATCCCATAAGTATGATGACCGAAAATTCAGTGCTTACCGACATTATTTGCAGATACATTAAGTTATCACATTGCATTTTTGTCTCAAAATGCATTACAACCCGTTTAACGACATATCACTGAAAGATCAAGAATTTCTTACCCAATGTAGGCTAAACCAGGTCTAATGTTCTGATTAACAATGTTCTCGTCTGTTCTAAACTTCACTAACATGTAATAGACTGTTCAACTTTCACAAGGTGATAACTTTATCATTCATAGCAACTTTAAGTCATATCAAAGTTTGCTAGGAAACACACACTTTTCATTCAGACCAACCGTCTTTTACCCCTAAAGAAATGAAAGTTTATTCCCGGACATGAATATCTTGTTTAATCTTTCAAAAAATAACCAATACCGATTGAACCACCAAGTCGGTCTTAATCATCAATAAATGACATTTCAAGAAATCCTTTCTTCCAAAAAATAGAATGATTCAACATGCAATCATTCAATGTTCGCTTATCATGCTAGTCAAAAACCATTTCAGATGCATTAACTCAAGTAACAAGGATATCTCAATTGAAGGCATTAACTTCGATTAACTTACTTGACAAAAGAAATCAACCATACAAATTGTAACTAGCAATGTCACCACTTATGCCTTTGCAGATATCAATTCTTCGCATGAAAATTTAGAGAAATCCAGACACTGGAATCATCACGTTACTATAATCAATCAGAAGTATGATCATAGTTAACACAATTATCATAGGCCAAAGTATACACTTTAGATACGAGTCATGATTAACAATTTTCAGAATAAAAATGACAAGAAGGCCAAAATAAAGAAATCCAGGACAGAAAAATCTGAGGAAGAAAGCCAAGATACAAAAATCCAATATACGATACCGTACCAATAGATCGAGAGCAGAACTCTTAAGAAAATATTAAAGATCTTGATAATTTCTTAGAAAAAGAAATCCAGAAGAATACATCATTCAAACCCACTGGGATTAAATGCTGTAAGGATAATGTACCTTCCCATATATATATCGAATAGAATATCAATTAGAAGAAACAGAATTATAGCATCATGTGCATTTTCTCAAATGCAACAGAATACCAGAGAGAAATAGATCAGTGCTAATTATAAACCAATCAGGTTACCAGTACTTTCGTCTATATATCATGATTAGAAAACATTCCCATACAATAAAATTTTATTAGAAAATAGATAGTGTAACAACCCGATTTAGGGACTAGTTGGAATAGTACTCTCGAGACCATAAATTCGAAGTCATAAAAAATTATTTTATTATTAATTTGATTTTATAGCATGTTTAAAAGAGTGCATGAAAAATTTGACGAGTTAATTTTAATGTTGGTTAGCCCAATTGCGAAAAAGGACTAAATCGCATAAAGTGCAAAAGTCTTAAAATGATAGCTAAGGGTGTCAAATTTCCATGTATCATAATTGGGGGTCTTTAGTATGAAATTAGGCCATTAAATAAGTGATGGCCGACCATAAGACAAGGAAACTAAAATGGTCAAAGTGTTAGGTGAAATTGGGTGGCTAAATTGACAAAAAGAAATAAAATAAAGAAAAGATGATATCATCCCTTTTTCATCTTCTTTTCCACCAAAAATTTAGTAAGAATAAGGGTTTTGGAGCTTCAAAAATTTTAACCACTCTCTATTCTCATAGGTAAGTGATTTTGATAGTTTTCTTGATGATTTTTGTATTTTTGAGGCCCTCGAGGCAAGAGCTTTCAAATGAGAGTACTATTTTGCAAAATGATTAAGAGTTTAGGGTTTTTCCATGAAAGGATTTGTGATGTTTTCTGAGTTTTTATGGAAGAAAATGAGTCTTGGGTGTGTTATGAATAACTTTTGTGAAATGTGTTAGCATGAAAACACCTAAAAGGACTATTTTGCATAAGTTGTAAAATAGATGTTAAATATGTGAAATAATGGGAATTTGGGGTTGCTATAAGAGTAAAACCGGGTTCGCCTAAGCTTAGGATAAGAATAAAGTTGATAAAAAAAACCAATTTTCGGGTCTAGGGGTAAAATGGTCATTTTGTCAAAGTCTAGGGCAAAATGGTCATTTTACCAAGGATATGAATTTTTGATTGCTTAATTTTATTTAGTGACTAAATAAGTATATTTTTCTATTATAGATCAAGATTACCAAATCCGAACATAGACCGAGGGAAAGCCAAGCAAATCGACTAAATTGACTAGTCTCCACATTTTGTAATTCGAGGTAAGTTGTATATAAATAATACAACTATATTGCTAATGTATGTGTTGAATTGTACTTGAATTAATATAGCATGAATTTCTTGATTGTGAAATTGAGGAAGCATGATGGTAATAGTGATAGTAGAGTTCCCGTGTGAACCTAGGAAATAAATCGGATATTCATTCCTTGACATGGGTTATTGTGAGCTAGTGTAAGACATGTCTGAGAATGCATCGGCCACATTATGAGAGCCAGTGTAAGACTATGTCTAGGACATACATCGACCTCGAGACGTAAGCTAGTGTAAGGTATGTCTGGGACATACATCGGCTACGAGATGTGTCAATGTAAGACCATGTTCGGGACATGGCATCGGCACAGATATGCTAGAGCTTGTGTAAGACCATGTCTGGGACATGACATCCGCACCTTACCCACGTTTGAGGCTAAATGAATATTTGGTAGTGTTCTGAATGGTTCAATGGTAAAAGTTATGGACTTAAGTTAATAAGGAAAGTATAATCATTTTGTGAGTGGTACAGGTACCTAATTGATATGTATGAGATGTAAGCTCAATGTATATGCTATGTGATTTGTATGGACAGTAATGAGTAAGCTGTGCTTATGCCCACTTTTGTATCATGAGCTTATTGACAAATGGTAAAGTTGTTATTGTATTTTTATTTATGTGCAACTTACTAATCTATATGCTTACTCCCTTTTCTTTCCATTTTCTTATAGTGCCATCTGTTTAGCTCAAGGAACATTGAAAGTAAGAGATATCGATCACATTATCAATCGAAACACTCAATCTAGTTTGATTTATATTTTTGAATATGGCATGTATAAGGCTTAGACTTTACTATTTTGTGTCATTGAGAATTGGCCAAATGTGTTGGCTTGGGTTGGAAACCCTTCATTTTGTATTAAGCCTTGAATGATGGCAAATATTCATTTTGATTTATGCAAATGAAGTTTCTTTCATGAATGAGTAATTGCATAATTAAGATGTAGTATATTGTGGCTGGTTGGGTTAAATAAGTTATTCTTGTATTGGTTTGGTTGCTATTGTGTAGGTTGTGTAAGTAAGGGTGGCGAAGAGGCTTAGTAAATAGCCTTATATTGTCCACACAAGTAGACACACGGGCATGTGTCTAGGCCGTGTGTGACACACGGTCTGCCCCATGGGCATGTGGTTCGGTCGTGTATCCCCTACACATAAAAATTTCAAGTCAGTATGCATGATAGTAAACACACGGGCAGAGACACGACTGTGTGTCTCAGCCGTGTGATGGACACGGCCTAATATACGGGTATGTGCCTTGGACATTTGACATTTTGGGGTTGCTGACATCAGAAATAGAATGTCCATGTTTTTGCGCACGGGCATGTCATAGCTGTGTGAAGAACATGGGCTAGGGACACGGGCGTGTGCTAGGCCGTGTGAAAACCCCTGTAGGTGTGCATTTAGAATTATTTCCATACGGGTGGAGGACACGGGCGTGTCCCTATATTGCTTAGGCTGTGTGAGCCACACGGGTCAATAGCACGACCATGTCGAAATGGTCACACGGGCGTGTGCCCCTGTGTCAAGTGTCATTTTCTAAAGTTGGCTAAAGGACCTGAGTTGGTCCCGAATAATTTTTGATGTGTGTTTTGGGCCTCGTAGGCCCATATTAAGGATGTGTTGATAAGTTTGAGGAAGTTTTAAATTTGCCGAAGTCTTAGAGACTCGAAAATGGTTGTAAGTACGAGTTCAAGTTAGATAATGCCTCATATTATGTCTCAGCGTAGGATATGGGTATGGGGTCGTACATTTTGTGGTATCAGAGCTATAGTTTAGTCAGTTTTAGGACTAACCTAGTGAGAGTACGAGTCTAGCTATACATGCCATAATTGTATTGATAGTGTGATGACTCTTGATGATTATAAATTATGTTTTTATATAGTAAATGGATCTTGATAGAGCCATGGTGGACGACGTGGAGAGTAATGTGTCGACTCCCACTGAAGGGACCGTGCCAGTTGAGAGTGAGCCCATGACTATGGGCCAAGGCGGAAGGGCTAGAGAAGCCTATCTCCGAATGATGGATGCTTGGTACGCGGAGTTCATTCGTGCAAATCCAAACACTCCACCTCCCCCACCTCCTTTAATTCCTCAGTATGCCCCGGTAGCTCTGCAAGGCGCGGACATGATTAGGAGAGAGAAGCCTCCAGTAGACAAGATTCGAAAATAAGGGGCCGAGGAATTCTGGGCTAACATAGATGACGATCTGGAGAAAGCAGAGTTTTGGCTAGAAAATGCCATCAGGGTATTTGATGAACTGTCATGCACACCTGAGGAATGCGTGAAGTGTGACATATCACTCTTGCCAGATTCAGCTTACCAGTGGTGGAATACACTCGTGTCTGTGGTACCGAGAAAGAGAGTAACTTGGGAATTCTTCCAAGAAGAGTTTCAAAAAAAGTATATTAGCCAGAGGTTTATAGACCAAAAGAGGAAGGAATGTTTAGAGCTAAAGCAAGGCTGAATATCGGTGACAAAATATGAGCGTGAATTTGTGAGGCTCAGTAAGTATGCACAGCAGTGCGTGTCTACAGAAGCCACTACGTGTAAGAGGTTCAAGGATGGTCTTAATGAAGATATTCGAGTATTTGTTAGCAACCTAGAACTAAGAGAATTTGTAGTGCTCGTTGAGAGAGCATGCAAGGCAGAGGAGCTAGTAAAAGAAAGGAGGAAAGCGACTATTGAGTCATGGGATTCAAAGAAGAGACAAATGGGGAAATCACATTAGTCCTCATCTAAAAGATCAAGAGAGTTTATGAACCGATCGAATGCTTTGGTAGGGTTCTCGAATAGAAACAAGAACAGGCAGATCACGACATCTAGAGCTCAGATCGCTTCTATCGTGAGTGTTGCTCAGCCAAATAGGCCAAAATGTTCGCAATGTGGTAGGCGTCATTTTAGCAAGTGCCGAGGGAATGAAAGGGGTTGTTTCAAGTGTGGATCATTAGAACACTTCATCCGAGACTGTCCTGAAATGGAAGAGAGAGAGAAAGCAAGAAATGAAGGCAAGTAGTGCTCCATTAAGGGGTAGACCACAAAAGAGTACTAGAAGAAGGGCTAATAGTAGAGGTGCACCAAGAGATTCTGTAGTGAGGTCCGAGGGTAGAGCGCCTGCAAGGACTTACGCTATTCATGCCCGTGAAGAGGCAGAGTCTCCCGACATGATTATGGGTACCTTCTCTATTCATGATATATCTGTTATTGCGTTAATTGACCTGGGGTCTACCCACTCTTATATTTGTATAGATTTGATACCTAGTATGAACATGATAGTAGAGTCCACTGAGTTTGTAATAAAAGTGTCCAACCCTTTAGGCAGACATGTACTAGTGAACCAAATGTGTAGAAACTGTCCTTTGACAATTAGAGGTCATTGTTTTTCGGCTAACTTGATGTTATTTCTATTTAATAAATTTGATGTAATCATTGGGATGGATTGGTTGACTTCTCATATTGTTGTAGTGGATTGTGGGAGAAGAGTTAGAGTTGAATTGTGAAGACGAAAATGTTCTTCGGGTTGGACAGATGAGTCGGATAACCTGTCTGTAGTAATATCATCTTTGACTACTGAGAAATTTTTGAGAAAAGGATATGAGGCTTACCTAGCTTTTGTGCTGAATACTCAAGTGTCTGAGTTGAACATTGAATCGGTGCTAGTGGTTTATGAGTTTACAGGCATGTTTCCAGAGGAATTACCTTGATTACCTCTAGTGAGGGAAGTTGAGTTTGGAATCGAGTTGGTCCCCGGTACGGCACCCATCGCTATTGCTCTATATAGGATGGCTCTGACGGAATTGAAAGAGTTGAAGGTATAGTTGCAAGAGTTAACAAATAAGGGCTTTGCGAGATCAAGTTATTCACTGTGGGGTGCTTCAGTACTTTTTATGAAAAAGAAAGACGGATCGATGAGGTTATGTATCGACTATAGGCAGCTCAATAAGGTAACAGTGAAGAACAAGTATCCTTTACCAAGGATTGATGACCTGTTTGATCAGCTAAATGGAGCCACTATGTTTTCCAAGATTGACCTGAGTTCAGGATATTAGCAGTTAAGGGTTAAGGAGCAAGATGTACCAAAGACTACATTTCGGACAAGATACAGGTATTATGATTTCCTCGTCATGCCCTTTGGTTTGATTAATGCCCCGGCGGTGTTTATGGATTTGATGAACTATATTTTTCGGCAATATTTAGATAAGTTCATGGTGGCTTTTATCGATGACATACTGATTTACTCGCGTGATGAGAGTGAGCACGCGGAGCATTTGAGAACTGTATTACAGACCCTGAGAGATAAACAATTGTATGCCAAGTTTAGTAAAAGTGAATTCTGGCTTAAGAAGGCCAGATTTCTAGGACACATTGTGTCAGGTGACGGGATTAGAGTTGACCCAAGCAAGATCTCGGCTATTGTGGAGTGGAAACCGTCGAGGAATGTGACAGAGGTCTAAAGCTTTTTGGGTTTGGCCTGATACTATAGGCAGTTTGTAAATGGATTCTCTATGATAGCTACCTCGATGACAAGACTGCTGTAAAAAGATGTTAAGTTCGAATGGATAGAAAAGTGCCAACAGAGTTTTGAGTAGTTAAAGGGTTTGTTGACTGAAGCCCCAGTGTTAGTGCAACCAGAGTTGGGTAAGGAGTTTATGATATATAGTAACGCCTCCTTGAATGGTTTGGGGTGTGTGCTTATACAAGAAGGTCAGGTCATAACTTATGCTTCAAGACAACTAAAGCCTCATGAGAAAAACTACCCAACACACGATTTAAAGTTGGCCGCCATCGTGTTCGCACTGAAAATTTGGAGACACCATTTGTATGGTGAGAAATGCCGAGTATTCACTGATCACAAAAGTCTCAAGTATTTGATGACTCAAAAGGAAATGAGTCTGCGGCAACGAAGGTGGCTAGAACTGATAAAAAATTACGAGTTGGTGATTGACTATCACTCGTGCAAGGCGAATGTGGTCGCCGATGCCTTGAGTAGAAAATTGTTATTCGCGTTGAGAGCAATGGATGCCCAACTGGCATTATTAGATGATGGTTAGGTTATAGTAGAGTTGAGAGCTAGGCTTATATTTCTGCAAGAAATCCGGGAATATCAGAACAGTGACAAAGATTTGCAAACCAAGAGAACTCAATGTGAGTTGGGGGCCGAATCAGAGTTTCGTATTGGTAATGATGAATGTATAATGTTCAAGGATAAAGTTTGTGTACCCAAGGACAATGAGCTTATTCAGAAGATTCTAAGAAAGGCACATAGTGGTTGTTTGTCCATCCACCCAGGTAGTGTGAAAATATACAACGACCTGAAGAAAATGTACTGGTGGTCGGGAATGAAAAGAGACATTTCAGAGTTCATTTCGAAGTGTCTTGTGTGTCAGCAAGTAAATTCTGAACACCAAGTACCTTCGGGCCTACTTTAGTCTATAACGATCCCAGAGTGGAAGTGGGATCGATTACTATGGATTTTGTGACGGGTTTGCCATTAACCCCGAGGAAAAAGGATGCCATTTGGGTTATTGTGGATAAGCTAACAAAGTCGGCACATTTTATACCAGTGCGTACCGACTACTCCCTTGAGAGATTGACTGACTTGTACGTTTCTGAGATTGTGAGACTACACGGCGTGCTTTTATTGATTGTTTCAGATAGGGACCTGAGATTTACCTCGAGGTTTTGGAAAAAGTTACAAGAGGCATTGGGAACAAAGTTGAGTTTCAACACAGTATTTCACCCGCAAACTGACGGTCAGTAGGAAAGAGTGATCTAGATTCTAGAAGACATGTTGCGGTGTTGTGTTCTCAAATTTCAAGGTCGTTGGGAAAAGTATTTTCCATTGGTTGAATTTTCCTACAACAACAGTTATCAGAAAAGTTTGAAGATGGCGCCTGATGAGGCTCTATATGGGCGAAAGTGTCTAACGCCTTTATATTGGACCGAGCTCAGAGAGGGTAAATTCATGGGGTTGATTTAGTCAAAGAAACTGGAGAGAAATTTAAAGTGATTCGCGACTATTTGAAGGCTACCTCGAATAAGCAAAAATCGTATGTGGATTTAAAATGGAAAGAGATCGAATTTCAAGTCAGTGACCGAGTGTTTTTAAAAGTATCCTTGTGGGAAGAAAATATTTAGATTTGGTAGAAGAGGCAAGTTGAGTCATTGTTTCATAAGACCTTATGAGGTTACCGAGAGAGTAAGGCCGGTTGCCTATTGATTGGCTTTACCATCAGAATTGGAAAAGAGTCACGACGTGTTTCATGTGTCCATGCTACGCCGATATAGATCAGACCCTTTGCATGTGATTATGCCAACCAAGGTTGAAATTTATCCGGATATGACATATGGCGAAGAGCCAGTCAAGATTTTAGCTCGAGAATTCAAACAGTTGAGGAATAAGAGTATAGCACTCGTGAAAGTTTTGTGGCATAGACATGGAGTCGAGGAAGACACATGGGAACCCGATGAGACTACGAGAGATTAGTACCCGAACTTATTCACCGGTAAGATTTTCGAGGATGAAAATCCCTAAGGGGGAGAATTGTAATAGCGCAATTTAGGGCCTAGTCAGAATAGTGGTCTCGAGACCCCAAATTCAAATTCAAAAAAATATTTTATTATTAATTTGATGTTATATCATGTTTATAAGAGTGCATGAAAAATTTGACGAGTTAATTTTAACGTTAGTGAGCCCAATTGCGAAAAAGGACTAAATCGCATAAAGTGCAAAAGTCTTAAAATGATAGCTAAGGGTGTCAAATTGCCAAGTATCATAATTGAGGGGTATTTAATGTGAAATTATGCCATTAAATAGGTGATGCCGACCATGAGACAAGGAAACTAAAATGGTCAAAGTGTTAAGTGAAATTGGGTGGCTAAATTGACAAAAAGAAATAAACTAAAGAAAAGATGATATCATCCCTTTTTCATATTCTTTTTCATCTAAAATATCAGCAAGAATAAGGGTTTTGGAGCTTCAAAACTTTCAGCCACTCTCTATTCTCATAGGTAAGTGATTTTGATAGTTTTCTTGATGATTTTTGTATTTTTGAGGCCCTTGAGGCATGAGCTTTCAAATGAGGGTACTATTTTGCAAAATGATTAAGAGCTTAGGGTTTTTCCATGAAAGGATTTGTGATGTTTGCTGAGTTTTTATGGAAGAAAATAAGTCTTGGGTGTGTTATGAACGACTTTTGTGAAATGTGTTAGCATGAAAACACCTAAAATGACTATTTTGCATAAGTTGTAAAATAGATGTTAAATATCTGAAATAATGGGAATTTGGGGTTGCTATAAGAGTAAAAATGGTTTACCTAAGCTTAGGATACGAATAAATTTAATAAAAAAACTGATTTTCGAGCCTAGGGGTAAAATGGTTATTTTGTCGAAGTCTAGAAGTAAAATGGTCATTTTACGAAGGATATGAATTTTTGATTGCTTAATTTTATTTAGTGACTAAATAAATATATTTTTCTATTATAGATCAAGAATTACCAAATTCAAACACAGACCGGGGGAAAGCTAAGCAAATCGACTAAATCGACTAGTCGCCACATTTTGTAATCCGAGGTAAGTAGTATGTAAATAATACAACTACATTGCTAATGTATGTGTTGAATTGTACTTGAATTAATATAGCAGGAATTTATTGATTGTGAAATTGAGAAAGCATGATGGTAATAGAGATAGTAGAGTTCCCGTGTGAACCTAGGAAATAAATCGGATATTCATGCCATGACATGGGTTATTGTGAGCTAGTGTAAGATATGTCTGGGACATGCATCGACCACATTATGAGAGCCAGTGTGAGACCATGTCTGGGAAATGGCATTGGCATTAAGACGAGTGCTAGTGTAAGACATGTCTGGCACATGCATCGACCTCGAGACGTAAGCCAGTGTAAGACATGTCTGGGACATGCATCGGCTATGAGATATGTCAGTGTAAGACCATGTTCGGGACATGAAATCAACACGGATATGCTAGAGCTTGTGTAAGACCATGTCTGGGACATGGCATTTGCACCGTACCCATGTTCGAGGCTAAATGAATATTGGTAGTGTTCTGAATAGTTCAACGGTGAAAGTTATGGACTTAAGTTAATAAGGAAAGTATAACCGTTTTGTGAGTGGTACATGTACCTAATTGATATGTATGAGATGTGAGCTCAATGTATATGCTATGTGATTTGTATGGACAGTGATGAGTAAGTTATGCTTATGCCCACTTTTGTATCATGAGCTTATTGACAAATGGTAAAGTTGTTGTTGTATATTTATTTATGTGCAACTTACTAAGCTATATGCTTACTTCCTTTTCTTTCCATTTTCTTATAGTGCCGTCTGTCTATCTCAAGGAACATCGAAAGTTAGAGATATCAATCACACTATCAATCGAAGCACTCGGTATAGTTTGATTTATATTTTTGAATATGGCATGTATATGGCTTAGACTTTACTATTTTGTGTCATTGAGAATTGGCCAAATGTGTTTGCTTGGGTTGGAAACCCTTCATTTTGTATTAAGCCTTGAATGATGGCAAATATTAATTTTGATTTATGCAAATAAAGTTTATTTCATGAATGAGTAATTTCATAATTGAGATGTAGTATATTGTGGCTGATTGGGTTAACTAAGTTATTCTTGTATTGGTTGAGATGTAGTATATTGTGGCTGATTGGGTTAAATAAGTTATTCTTGTATTGGTTTGGTTGTTATTGTGTAGGTTGTGTAAGTAAGGGTGGCGAAAAGGCTTGGTACATAGCCTTATATTGTCTACACGGGTAGACACACGGGTGTGTGTCTAGGCTGTGTGTGACACACGATCTGCCCCATGGGCGTGTGGTCCAGTCGTGTATCCCCTACACGTAAAAATTTCAAGTTAGTATGCATGATAGTAAACACACAGGCAGAGACACGACCGTGTGTCTCAGCCGTGTGATGGACACGGCCTAGCACACGGTCATATGCCTTGGCCGTGTGACATTTTGGGGTTGCTGACGTCAGAAATAGAATGTCCATGTTTTTGCACACGGGCGTGTCATAGCCGTGTGAAGGACACGAACCAGGGACACGGGCGTATGCCAGGCCGTGTGAAAATCCCTGTAGATGTGCATTTAGAATTATTTCCACAGGGGTAGAGGACACGGGCGTGTCCCTATATTGCTTAGGCCGTACGAGCCACACAATCCAATAGCACGACCATGTCGAAATGGTCACACGGGTGTGTTGCCCCTCCCACACGGGCGTGTGCCCCTTTGTCAAGTGTCATTTTCTAAAGTTGTCTAAAGACCCGAGTTGGTCCCGAATGATTTCAGATGTGTGTTTTGGGCCTTATAGGCTCGTATTAAGGATGTGTTGATAAGTCTGAGGAAGTTTTAAATTTGCCCAAGTCTTAGAGACTCGAATATGGTTGTAAGTACGAGTTTAAGTTAGGTAACGCCTCATATTTCATCCCGATGTAGGATACGGGTATGGGGTGTTACATAATGTTAACACATCAATTTATGTTCAAACATAAACAATGATATTATTGCATTATTATTGACATACGAACTTATCTCGAATGTGAGCACGGCTATTTATTTTGATTTAGTCCATAATCTCATTCATTTCCAATCTATGCCCGTATCACATTTTCCTTGATCTATAATATGACATTTAGCTTACTAATTAGTCACGTTATTCATATGGGTCCAAAAATCATATTTTTACAAATTTGTATTTTGACCCCTAAACTTTTACATATTTTCACTTTGGCCCCTAGGATCATAAAATGATTTTTATTCAATTTCCTTGCATTTTAAGCCTAGCCAAATCATTTTCATAACTACAGTAGGCCCCAATTTCCAATAAATCACACTTTTATGACAAATTTTATAACTTTTACAAAACGGTCCTTTTAAGCATTTTCACCGAAAATCACTTAGTAAAAGTCATTTCTCTAACCATAAACTTGCATAATCTACCATTAAACATCAAAATAAACACATATTTATCATGGGTAAAAACCCTATACCTTCATCATAACTCAAATAAATGGTAGAAATAGGTAGATCTTGTTACGAGGATTTCAAAAACGCAAAAATCATTAAAAACTGGGAAAGAACGGACTTACAATCGAGCTTGGAACCTTGGAAAACCCTAGCCATGGTTTCTTCATGCAATATTTGGCCAAGGAAGAAGATGGAAAAGAAATTTTGGCTTTTATTTTGTTTTTAATTCATTTTAATTACTAGATTGCCAAAATGCCCCTAACTTTAAAATATTCTATTTCACCCATTTCATGTCCATTTTTGTCCAACAATTTATCCAATGGTTTAATTACCATTTAAGGACCTCCAATTTAAACTTTTGTAACAATAGACACCTCTAACATGTAGAACTCAACTTTTTCACTTTTTATAATTTAGTCCTTTTGGCTAAATTGAGTGCCCAAACGTCAAAAATTTTGTATGAAATTTTCACAAAATCATTCCGTATAATTGTAGACCATAAAAATATAATAAAAAAATTTTTACTGTGTCAGATTTGTGGTTTCAAAACCACTGTTTTGACTAGGCCTTAATTCGGGATGTTACAAGGGTGGCAATTGGCTTAGGAAATAGCCTTCTATTTGTCCACACGGGTAGACACACGGGTATGTGTCTAGGCTGTGTGTGACACATGGTCTGCCCCATGGGCGTGTGATCCGGCTGTGTGTCCCATGCACCCTAATTAGGTAAAACAGAATGCTCAGTAGTAAACACACGGGCAAAGACACGGCTGTGTGTCTTAGAAATGTAAAGGACACGGCCTTAGGACATGGGCGTGTGACTTGGCTGTGTCACCCTATTTTGTTGATGACGTCATAAACAGAGAGTTACATGGGCTGAGGACACGGACATGTCCCAAGCCACACGGGCATGTGTGATCACACGACCTACCTATACGGGCGTGTAACCCTCCTAAACAAGAAAATTTTCTAAGTGTTGTATAAGTTCCAAAAGTTCTCAGTTTAGTCTCGAGCCACCCCCAATGGATGTTTTGGGCCTCGTGGGCTCGTATAAGGGATAATATGCTTGTATATCAATGGTTTTAATTTGGGCAAAATTTTATGGCCCGGTTTTGTATGAATGTTTATGTTTGAGTTCGGTAACGCCTCAGACCTTGTCTCGATGTCGGATATGGGTAAGGGGTGTTACATGGGCAAACCCCCGCATCAAAAAAACAATTTATATGTTCCAAGTCATCCCAATAGCAAGATTTAAACAAAAAATTAATACATACTAATTATAATTTTTGTTGGAAATATTTGAGTGCTGAAAAAAAATTGAGAAACTTTGATGTCTAGGTTTTGGAGGTTTTATCATTTGGTGGAGAGGAAAATATGGAGTTCTTTATTTTGCTAGAAATTGGTTTTGTAAACACGCCGCAGAATATTTTTAAACCTTAAAGGTATCAACACTTTTTGTGAAGTGTTGATAGTTTACCTTAAATATCGATACTTAAGTCGTGCCAAGTTTGGTTCCAAAGTGCAGAAAACTTTCCTGAACTTAATTCTAAGCCTAAAATTTACTAAACAAACTTAAACTGCAATATTGGCTTTTTCTAACGAACTCATACATCTAATTATGTAGAATTAATGCATGATGCATATGAATTATAAAAAAAAAAACATCAAAACATAAAAAATTGATTATTTGCATCAAATAAAGTTTATTCAAGCATACTCAAAGGCAATAAAAAAAATTATATACTAGACAAAATAGGTCAAAATAGACTAAACATGTAACTTTTAACTCCTTCTAACTATTTTCATATAAAAGCCATAGAAATAATTCATACATGATTTTTCAATCAATTTTAAGTCATAAAACATTTTAAAAGCATAAAAGGGTTGGAACTCAAAATCAAGGCAAGGTAGTAATATCTAGTTCTCTCCTAAGTGTCCAAAATCTTTATTTATCTAATGGTTTAGTGAAAATATAAGCTAATTGGTACAAAGTATCAACATATTCTAGAAATATATCTCCTCTTTGGACATGATCTCTAATAAAATGATGCTTAATTTTAATATGTTTAGTTCTAGAGTGTTGGATGAGATTTTTAGTGAGGCAAATAACACTAGTATTGTCACACTTTAAAGGAATGGGTTCTACATAAATCCAATAGTCCTTAAGTTGTTGTTTCATCCATAAAACTTGGGCACAACAACTACTGACAGAAATGTATTTTGCTTTGGTGGTGGACAATGCAACACTATTTTGTTTCTTTAAAAACCATGATTTAAGCATATTACCTAGGAATTGACAAGTATCGGAGGTACTTTTCCTATCTAATTCGCAACATCCAAAATTTGTATCCGATAAGACATGAAAACTAAAGGATGAGTCTCTAGGATACAAAAGGCCTAAGTTAGGAGTGTCTCTAAGGTATTTAAAGATTCTCTTAATGGCTTGTAAATGTGATTCCTTAAGAAAAGATTGATATCTAGCACACAAGAAAACACTAAACATGATATCTGATCTACTTCCGATAAGATAAAGTAATGACACAATTATTGACCTATATAGCTTAATATCAAAACATTTGCCTTCCACATATTTGACAAACTTTGTAGAAGGGCTCATAGGTGTGCCTTGTGGTTTGAGGATATCCAACACAAACTTCTTGAGCATTTCCCTTGTGTACTTAGCTTGATTGATGAAAATGCCATCCTCCCTTTCTTTGATTTGAAGCCCAAAAAAGAATATGAGCTCACCCATCACGCTCATCTCAAATTCACCTCGCATTAGCTTAGAGAATTCTTCACAAAGAATGTCATTAGTAGAACCAACAATAATATCATCAATATATATTTTTACTACTAACACATCTTTGCCTTTTTATTTTAATAAAAGGTGTTGTGTCAACTTTCCCTTTACAAAAACCTTTTTCAATAAGAAAGTTTGATAATCTTTCATACTATGCTCTAGAAGCTTGTTTTAAACCATAAAAAGCTTTGGAAAGTTTGATTTTTCAAAATCAGGTGATTGTTTAACATACACTTCATTTATAAAACTATTTAGAAAAATAAATTTGTTACACCCCAAAATAGGCCTTAAGAGTTTTAGGGGTATTTTAGGAATTTTGGCCTATATGAGCTCAAAATTTCATAAGGTTGGTACTTGATAATGTTTTCAACAATGGTTTTCATAAAGTTAAGTCAATTTTTGGAAATAAGTATTAAATGTCTTTAATTTTTAAAAAAGAATTGATTTGTAAAAGAGTTAAAATAGTGAGCATTTATGTAGCAATTTAACCAGTTTTTAAAATTGAACCTAAAAACCACCTTCCACCTACAATTTCACGTTATTTCTTCCTCTCTTTTTCCTTGTGCCGCCCCTTTCCATTCCCTTGACACCTAACTCGATTTCTTATTTTCAAACCATAATACTTTAATTTCCTATCATTCCCAAGTAATTTACCATCATAATAAATCTTCAAGAAAAACACCCAAAACTCCATAGATTTCATCATCTTCTCCAAACGTAGGTTTTTCTAGACTGCATCAAAACTCATCTAATCTTCTATCAAAGGTAGCATTTTGAATTCTTATGAGTTTCTCATGATATCTAGTCTTTAAAACTGAATTATTAGCCCCCAAGTTGCTTGTTTTAAATAAAAGTAAAAAATCGAGCCATTAATGGTAGATTTTGGGATTTTGTGTAAAAAGGTGGTTTCAAAGTGTTTTTCAACTTGTTTCAGCATGATTAGAAGGTTTTTAAACTTACCTTGAAGTTTCGTTAATGATTTCTCATGTTTTAATGAATTTTGTGGAAATTGCCTAAAAGATGTCGAAAAATGTCAATACCATGAATTGAGTAGATTTGTCTAGTTTGAAGGTTGCAAACTAGGCTAGATGATTAATTAGATGAACGAAACTGATTTTAGGTAAAAAGGTTGAGTGTAGATTGAGATATTAGTATTTAAAGTTTGTTATGTTAATAGTTTAAGTTACATGGGAACTTAGCTTAAAGCTTGCGTGTTAGTTGGTTTGAGGGAATTTTTGGTTGTTATTTGACTATAGCTATTGTATGATTTTTGTATGTAAAACCTTGGATTCGTTAGAGCTTGCTACGAGCTAGGGAAGATTTAGTTGAGCTTTTGGCTTTTTGACAAAAGCATAAAGTGGTGAGTGTATAGAATTGCTACTCGTAAACACGAGTCATGTGTTATTTGAGAATTTAGATGTAGCCTAAACCCCTACTCTAAGTTTTGAGTGTAAGTTTTCTTGAATCTATAATTATCTTGTGGATATGTGTTGTGCATGAAATGTGACAAGTGAGTATGGTGATTATTGTGTAAATTGAAATTATATATATGAAATGAATGTGTAATAAATATGTTATATGACTATGCTAGTGTTTTGCAAAAGACACTAATATGTAGTGATAATGCATGAATAATCGATAAGTAATATGTGTTGTTTTCAGATATTTTGGCCTTGTGATCTTGGAACCATTAGATATAGTAGGCATGCCATAGGATTTGAGTACTTACTTATATGTATAGTGGTTTGGGCGTTTAGGATTTGAGTACTTACTTATATGTATAGTGGATTTGAGTACTTACTTACATGTTGGAGGGATAAAGGAATGAGAGCTAAGCTCCATTCAATGTGACATGCGAGGGGAAATAAGGAGAGTGTTAGCTAAATGCTTCACTTTTGGGACATGTTTGACTCTATGAGCCTATGTGGTGAAATGGAGATCCATGTATCCGATGTGTGATGGAAGAGCTCACTATATGTTTCATAGTCCAAGTGCCATCTTATCATATTTTATGTAATGGTGTGGAATATGTTCTATACTTGAATGAGTATGTATGCGTTGTAAGAATGAACTATTAGATGATGTATGATTTAATACTATATGATGTTAAACTTAAGAATAAAGTACTTGTGAGTAAATGATTGGTTGTGTTGCATGATGTTATGTTTGCATTGTAGAAATTCCTTACATTCACTGAGCATGTTGAAGCTCACCCACTCATTTCACAGTGTGGGCAATGGGTTACCGATGGAGTGATCCAAGGATGATTGGTTGTTTATCGTAGGTGCCCTATTATTTATATTCGTATTGGGGAAATAGGCAATGTGGTAGAAATATTTGGGTTATTGATCTTTAAACATTTTGATTTGGCTTATGAGAATTTCATGTTATTTTTATGTTAGAATTTTTAAAATTAATGTTGGCATAACAATTCTTGCTTGGATGATTAGACACTTTAGACTGATAAATTTAGCTATAGCATGATGAAATAAACAAAGTAATTGATGCATGTTGCTTAGAAATTATTGGAAATGAATTATCTGTTATTCTATGCTACATTTTTAGCTTCAGTAGCAGAGGTATCGATAGATGGCTTTAAAAATTGATACCTTTGTGAATTAAAACGTACAGAAATATATAATAGGGATTTGGTATCGATACCTTATCTTGAGTATCGATATTCGAAACTAAAGTATCAATAATTTATAGCAAGTACCAATAATTTTCGATAATTGGGGTTTTTGGCCAGAAAATAATAAGCTACTTTGGTATAATTTTTCCAAGTGGTATCGATACCACTCAAAGAAAATATCGATACCTTAAGGTTAGTATCGATACCTACGAGCAGTTTTATGAAATTTTACTAAATAGCCCTTATGCATGATTCTAACTGTATGTAAGATCGATTAACGAATGATTTGTATGTAATAGTGTTAATTAACTAATTGGATAACTTAAAACTTATATGGGGTTGACAAAGGAATATCGTTTTGCTTGGATATAGTTTCCTATTTGATGTACATGAGACGAGATAGTGGTGTGGCATCCTGTATTTGTGCTTGGAGACCAAGCTGGGTATAGGGTGTTGCAACTTTTAACATCCATTTGATATAATTTAAAATCATTAAAGCATGCAAAATCTAAAAGCATCCTGATGGCTTCCATCCTAGCTATAGGATCATAAGTTTCATCATAATCTATCCCTTCCTTTTGAGTGTACCTTTGAGCAACAAGTCTAGCCTTGTTCCTCACTATGTTGCCACTCTCATCTAGTTTGTTTCTAGAAACCCACTTAGTACCCTTACCATCCTTCACAAAATTTTACTCTCTTGGATGACTAAATTTCCTTTCCTCTAGAGTGAACCCCTTTATAGAATCTTGTGTTTATTTTTGGATCCTTTCGTTTTATGATTGATCAACCTTCTCGTCATTATTCAATGTTCCTACACCATTATTATCAATTGAAGAATTCTTTCTAGGAAGGGGGTTAAGATCATTGAAAACAACATGTATAGACTATTCAACTACTAAAGTTCTTTTATTAAAGACTCGATAAGCTTTAGAGTTTAAGGAATAACCAAGAAAATTTCCTCCATCACTTTTTGCATCAAATTTGCCAAGATTGTCTTTTCCATTATTTAAAATAAAACACTTGCACCTACATGGGTGAAAATATCTAATGTTAGGCATGTTTTTTTTGAAAGTTCATATGTAGTTTTCTTTAATATAAACGGTGTTTGTGGCTTCTGCCCAAAAATATTTTGGCAAATTATTTTCACAAAGCATGGTTCTGGACATTTCTTCTATAGTTCTAATTTTCCTCTCAACAACTTCATTTTGTTGAGGGGTTCTAGATGTAGAAAAATTGTGGCTAATACCATTTGAATTACAAAAACTATGAAATCCAAGATTTTGAAATTCAGTTCCATGGTTACTTCTAATACTAGTGACTGAGTAACCTTTTTCATTTTGATTTATTTTTGAAAATGTGATGAACTTTTCTTAGGCTTCATCTTTAGTACTTAAGAAAAGAACCTAAGTAAATCTAGAGTAATCATCTAGAAGTACAAATGCATATTGTTTTCCACCCAAGCTAGTAGTTCTAATTGACAGTGTTAATAATAAATATATTTTACTTACCCAAAGTTAAAATTGTGTTAAAAAAGTGATATGTGAACCTTGAAGCCTTGTGAAAATAAGAAAAAGTGTTGTTAAGTGATAAAATATTATTGAAAGCCATAAATGAGAAAAATATGGTAATTCGATGCAACGAAGTGAAATAGTGATAAAAGTGAAAAATGAAAAGGGAACAAAACATGTTTTATAATATTATAATGAGAATATCATAAATTGCATTGTTAGTGTGGTAAATATGTAAAATATGTAAAGTGATGTAATTAGAAATTGCTAAATGTTGGTTAAACAAAAATGCGTAATTGATACTTGAATGTAAGAATGTGAAGCAGTGGCATGGTAACCTTGTCATCATCTAGAAATATGTATTTGTAAAAGAGAAAACGTATACATATATGTATGTATATGTGATTATGAAACTATGATGTGAAATTCTAACTGCTTAATGGTTGTGATAAATGGTAGTGAAATAGCTAAATGAACATTTGAAAAGTGTATGAATTACTATTATTATCTAAGTGATTATTAAGTGAAATGCCCTAATAATATTAGTAGAATAGTTAGGATTCAATTGGTATTCCATAAGGATTAGTGTGCACGCTTTGCTAGAAGACATCGTTTAGTGTGAAGACAACGAAATATGTCTTATGGCATAACACATAAGTGCATTTTGAGTCAATTTTTCAAGGTGTTCAAATGGGTGCACGATTAGCGCAATATGTATTAGGGTGTTCTGTTGGAATCTTGAGCATCTAAGTGTATTTTACTAATGATTACTAAGAGCGAAGTGTATAAAATTGTAAGAATATGATATGATAATGAATATACTCTACATAAGTGTGACTCAAAGTGATAAGCTTTAAATGTGAAACATTGGAATAAAGAAAGAACAACATTTAAATCAAGGATGATAAGTGTTAAGTGACATAATTTCAAAGTGAAATAGGTAAATTTATTGAACGAAAAGTTGTATGATACTATATATTTATTAGACATACAATTAACAAAAAAGGAACATTGAGTTAAGCTTTAATAACTAGTGCATAACAAAAAAAAAAAAAAAAAAGGAACCTTATAATGAAATTATAAGATTTTTGTAATAAAAGAGACACTAATTGGTTAAATACAATGGACATGAGAATAATTCAAATAATAAAACAGAAAGGATAATGACCTAAGTGAACTCTTATCCTACGAGAAATAAAGTGATAAATGAAAATCACCTTTATAATGAATAAAAAAGGGGAATAAACGGAATGAATCATACTTTAGTGGCTTGAGCCTTTTTTTTTGAAAAGTTTAAAAGATGAAACCTTAACGTTCATGAACGAGTGACACAATTAAGTTAAGTTAAATTTACTTAAAGACTAACTCTAATAAGGGAATAAGGCAAGGTAGGAATTTCATTGTGTACTTCCTAAGCTCG
This sequence comes from Gossypium anomalum, assembly GCA_025698475.1. NCBI lineage: Eukaryota > Viridiplantae > Streptophyta > Magnoliopsida > Malvales > Malvaceae > Gossypium > Gossypium anomalum. The sequence goes on from CM046956.1 coordinate 71,322,168, forward strand.
TTGAGCTTAATGCATTAGTGGTTTAAATGAGTAGGTGGAAGACCTTCCCGTAAGACTAGTGTTCATGTCAATGAAGGATCACCTCATTGAGCAAGGCTTGAAGGGCATAGTGAGTTTAGTTTTAATTTACTTTGTACTAAAGTGTTTTGAAATGGCATGTAAATAAACTTTGAGTATTCCCTATTAAACTTGTAAAATTTGAGATGTTTTTATGAAATGTGTAATATTTTAATACTTTCAAGTTAGTTAACTATGGAATTGAATTTATTTGATTAAGCTTCTAATATGAATTTGTTCTCAAATTAGTATTTATAGTCTTTAATTGAATTGAAACTTATTGGGATGGTTGGATGATATTTGGAGATATTTTAAAATGTTTTTGAACCATACTTTATGCTCCAGGTGTCTAGGTATTAGAACATGGCTCGGTTGCACTGGCATAACCAAGGTATTAGCTAAGTTGCTATAGTTAAGGGATGAGTTATTGATACATAGGGGAGAGATGTTGATAGCTCTGCCCCTACACCTCAAAACTTATATTTGTCAAGCTTGAAATGACCTCGAATACAGTCTAAATGATTTAGTTGTGCAATGAGACCTTTGAAATGGTTTGAAAAGTTTTTTAAAACCTTGAAAATGTTCTTTTATTGAACAAAAATAGAAAATGGCTTGATTTTTAAGAGTATTTATTGTTCTAATTCGTAAGTGCACTCTTTAAGTCAATTGGGCAATCGAAAACTAGTTTTGTAACACCCCTTAAACTGACAAAGATTCCAAATAAGTGATACCATATTTAATGTCTAGAAGCAACTTTCATCTTCTATTCACTTAATTTCATCTTAAGAAAATCTAATTTAAACATTTAAAACTCATTTCCAAAGCATACCAAACCAATTCCAATCATTTCTGAATACTAAATCATCTCAAAATATCATTCAAACATATCAAATCAACCACTATTCACTTAATTAACAATATGTATACCCAAACTTATAAGAAAAGATAATTTAGTTCTCAAAGTAGAGCAAATAAAATTCTCTAACATAGTTTGCCTTGCCTTTCTCCTAAAATGATCTTATGTTCATACCATGCTAAGATCACAATTCAAAATACAAAAGAGTGCAAAATACATGTTTTTCTTCAAGTGATGTGATTAGAGGTTGAAACAAATATGGCTACAATCCTCTCAAGTCTACAACTTCTAAACTACGCGTAAAAATCAACAAACGTGCTAAGCATATATAATGCACAGTAAGTACTCAATTAAATTGCATTGCTTATCTTATTGTCAAGCCAAATTTCTAATCATTTAGAATTACATTTGCATTCATAACTTTAACCATGATATTAATAAAACCCTTTTCCCTAAACAACACTATCGACTTTCCATTTCTTTAAAGTGCCTTTAATCATAGTAAATATTAATTTTTTTTGTGACTTATACCTTAACTACTAGTTTATATTCTTAGTTACCCCTTAATGCTTATCTCATTTGAAATACCACTACTAAGTTCACATTAATTTTTTAATATTTACCATTACAAGATCTTTTTTTAGAAATACAAATATGTCAACTTAATATAAATTTTGGTCCTTAGTAACTTTTGGTGACTCATATGTTGGATGTACAAAATATAACCATCCATCTCTCCAGTATATGCACTGAAGTGCCACAACCATCACTCCAATAAAAAATATTCACCGTGGTGCTCCATCCTACACTCTAATATAAGTGCACCAAAGTGCCATAAACATATAAAAACTAAAATTTATCATGTCCTATACAATGCCAAATCTAACACTTGCGTGCTACTTTATTCCCATTGGCATGCTAATTACATCTCAACAACGTACCAAATTATAAGGTGTAATCATAATTCACATAATATTTACAAGTTCATTCATTCCAATAAAAATTAATATTATCTGTAATGACCCAAAAATCAACAGTGTCAGAAATTGCGATTTCGAGACCTCATTTCCCTAAATTTAAGCACGTAAATATTAAATATTAATATTTAATATTTAAGTTTTAACATTAAATATTAAATATTAATATTTATGTGTATAATATAATGTTAATTTAAAGTTTGCTCCGATTATTTCTGCCGAATTAATATGTAATTAGGGCCTAAGGACTAAATTGTCAAAGTCCAATCACTATAGATCTTTAATTATAAAATGATTAAGGGGCTTAAATTGAAATTAGCCAAAGCCCTAAAATAGTAATTAAACCCTTTAAAATTTAGAGATAGTGGATGGTAATAATAATGTCCCCTAAGTCTTGATTAAGGTTAAGTTAAGTTAATTAAATTAAGTTTATGTTAATTAAACCAATTTGATTAAGCTTTAATTAAGCTATATATAGTTTAAGGTAGTGGAAAAATTCATATTCATCTTTCACTCATCTTATTGTCATCTAAAAGAAGAAGAAAAACTTAGGAAATTTCTTTGATATTTTTCCATCAATTACTAAAGACGATGTAGGATTATTAAGTGGGAAAGGAAAGGGAAAAACCGACGACGAGTGACGCAAGCTTCTAATATAGTTTATCTCCGAGAGCACAAGAAGTATATCCAACATCCCAGAAGCAATCCTAGACTCAGGAAAGTTTGTAAATTTTATTTTGTTTTGAGTATAACATGTACCTAGGATGAGTCAATTTTTGGTATAATATGATACTTATAAACCTTAGGAGTTGGAAGTAGTATTTTGAGAGTGAATATATGTTTGATTTGTGCAAATTAAGTTGTCATAATATTTGTTAAGGTATAAGGTGTGAAATGTTGCTAGTGTATATAGTAATGTATGTATATATGCAAGTATACTTATGTCAAGTATATTATTGGTTAGCTAATGAAGTTGCTTAGGTGTTTGGATGAAAATGATGAAATGAATGGAATATATACATGTATAAAAGGTATTATGATTCAAAATTGAATTCATTGGGGTTGTATGTTTGGCTAAAAAATGTGCTTTGGAACGTATATTGGTTGTTTGGAAATTGCAGCTTGATGTTTCATTTAGAAATTTGTAGAAACATTATGTCATGTTGTGACGTCGAATGTTTTCTTTGCAATGAGACCAAGTTGCCATACCATGACGCGGCGACGAGTACTAAACTCTGCGAGAAGGTCTACTCAGTATGTTGCATCAAGGAAAGGAATCCCCTAATGTCATGACATCAACCCGATGTTTTAGAATCATTAATAGTCGATCCTAATTTGACCTTGAATTAGCTTTAGAGCTTTTATAAGCTCGTATAAGATCCATAAATGGTTTCGTATCGTTTTATATGCTTGTTTTACTTATAACTAAATGTTTGATGCTGTGAATCAAATTGTGATTTGATCATAGTTGCTCCAGCAACGAATGCGATATCCTGTAGCTTGGACCCGACAGTTAGGTCAGGTATGGGGTGTTACTTTATCCACATGAATATATGCATCAAAGTGCCCTAACCTTTACTCCGATAAACAATTGCACGGTAGTGCTCCAACCTACACTCTAATAAAAAGGAATATTCATCGTAGTGATTTATCCTACACCCTAATATTAGTGCCCGAAGTGACATAAACATATAAAAACTTGAATTTATCATGTTCTGTACAACTTGTAACACCTTATACCCGACCTGATCACCGGATCCGGGTACCAAGTGTGATAAATAACCTAAATTACTTGAAAAAAATTATACTCGATTACTTACAGGCTTTATCAATATTGAATTATACATCCATTGCTACTAAACAACCCTTATTCAATTTCATAAATAATAAAAAAAATTTAAAATTTAATTTTTAATCATAATATTTTATGCCATATAAGACTAGGTTCTTACAATCACTCCACCCTATTAGGCACGCCAAATTATTAAAATAATTATTAAGACTTAAGACTTTACTACTAATACTCTAAATTAATCCCCGAGATGTGGCCTCTAGGGTTTCCCCTCTATATGCGTGATATGAATATCGCACCCTTCACGTAATTTTGGTGGTGTCTAGCTTGGTCCCTTCACAGATTCCCAAGTACTCATCTACCTTGGACACGAAGCGGTAGATTTATAACTTTTGGTGAACTTAATGAGATCCTGTACATAGATAAAAATAGAAAAATTTTAAATTTTGGGGAATGTAAGATTTCATTCACAAAACTAAGACTTCTTGTGTGTTTTAGGAGGTTCCGCAGTTAGGTTCGCATTGCCGGTGCCTATACTTTCTGTGTATAGGTCGTTGGCAGACACATCGACTGATTTAGTCTCAGGTGTACCCCCAAAATAATACCTTTTTCTCAGAATTGACTCTGTCCCATTTCATATTAGAATCCCATTTCACCTTTCTTGGTTTGATTCATTGAAGATTATACGAGCCTATACGAATCAATGACTACTGTTACTACTAGTAGACTTGCAATCTTTTTTGTCATATTGATAGATCCTTACCCTAATCCGTTCATTCCACACTGAATTAAACATATGTTTACCATATTACCTTGACAATTAGCTTCTTTTACTTAACTCTTGGCATAGACCCTTCCTCATGGAAGACCCAATCTAAAATTGTAACAAGCCGTTTTTCAGTGGTGTCGGAAATAGTAATTTCGGGGCCAGAATTTTGATGAGAGAGTTCATAGATATTTTAATTAATATTTATGAGTTACGTATAGTATAATAGTGAGTTGTGATTTAATAAATTTTATTCATTGGTTAGTTGCTCAATGTACAAGTGGTGCGTACTAAAAGTCAAGTGGTTTTGAAAATAAGGTATCGAGACCTCATTTTTATAAATTGAGCTTAAAAATATTATTATCAAATATTTATGGGTCTATTATAGAGGTGAATTGAAGTTTGGTCCGAAAATTTAAGTGTTTGGATAGCTAAATAATGAAAAGGACTAAATCGTAAAAAACTTTAAAAATTAATCGGTATTGATTTTTATTAGTTGATTGGCTTAAGTAATGATTATGCAAGGGTCTAAGTGGCAGATAAATCCTTTTCAAAGATGGTGGATGGTTAGTGGAACCTAATTTGTCATTTTGGTTATTATTATTATTTTAATAAAACAATTATTAATAAAATAAGATAAAAGAAAACAAAACAAAAACATCATCATCCATTTTCGTTTTCTTTTATTTCAACACCGAAAATCCATTGATGAAAGCTTGGAGAATTCTGCTAATTTTTCTTCCTTGCATGCAAGTACTTTTGAAACCCCTTTTTAGTAAATTTTTATGTTTTTGAGATTATTGCAACTAGGTCCAGCTAACCCGTATCTTCGTTTTCAAAACTTCTAAAGATTTCTAAAGTTGTCATTGATGAAAATTGAATTTTTTTTATGTTTAATAGTTTGATTATAAGCTTGTGTATAAGGACCAAATTTTGTTAGTTTTGTGTATAAGGACCAAATTGTAATATTGTAAAATTTGCAATAAAATTTATAAAAATTATGTTTTTAGAAGGCTTTATAGTGATGAAATTGTATTGGGATGGAAAATCAAATCTTGATTTTGAAGTATATAATAGTTTCAACTTTGGGGACGAAATTGAATAAATTAAAAAATTTTAGGAAATTTGTGCAAAATGGATAAAATATTTTAAATTAATGAATTTAGATGGTTTAAAGTGATAAAATCTGATAATTTGAAATGAATTTTTATATAGATCAAGGATTGAATTGTACGGAGGAAAATTAGGGAAAAAGGAAAAATTACATAATAGTCCCTATGAACAAATATGCTTGCTACTTGCATTAGCTAAGTTCATAGTGTACTGAAATGTGTTTATACATATTGTTCGCTATTGAATTGTGTTTATATATGTTGTTAATATTGTGAATTGACAGTGAAATGTGATAAATAAATGCTAAGGTGAGTAAGGACTAAACTGAGAATAGTTAAATACTGGTGAAATATGACTCATATGAAATTTTGAATAAATGTGAATTTTTTACAATATGTGTACGGATAACATGAAAGTGACTTGATTTGTAAGTGTTACAAATTCTATTTTAGTATTCATTTGAACATAGTAAACGATTAGGATATGATTAGCATGCCAATAGGGTTAGAATACGCGCTTGTACGAGTTTGCACTTCAATACCTCTATTTACACTTTTGTGTCTCTGTTTGCACTTCAATGCCTTTGTTTACACTTTGGTGTCCCTGCTTGCACTTCAGTGCCTCTATTTACACTTCGGTGTTTCTGTTTGTACTCCAGTGCCTCTGATTTCACAATTGTGCCTTTGTTTGTACTACGATGCCTCTAATTGCACTATAGTGCTCCCTGGTGTGGTGTAGTTACCCGAGTATCCAAATTATTTTGTTATAGTTCATTGGGCTATCTATTAAAAGAAAGTATATGTATTGACCTCTTGAATTTCTTGGAAATGATGTGTTTATACGACTATTGAAACGTTAACTAATGAAATTGAATAAATGATGAATATGTGTTTAAAGGTTGTTTTGAAATGATATCACAATGACTGGAAAGTTTATAGCTATATGTATGAAACATTCATTTTGTATATGTGATATGTGGTTATATGTTTAAAAGAAATGATAAATGATTGTGATAACATGATCAATTGGTTAATATGATTCATATGTTGGATCTTTCCTATTGAATGATACGGAAGTATGTCATACCGAATGATTGAGAGATTATACGATTGATACGTTAAATGCTTGTCATGTTGTTGTAAATGTCTTGACAAGAAATCGTATTGAATTAGTTATATTTGTGTACTTAATTGTAAACTGAGGTAAGAGTTTTGTTTTAGTACTTATGAACTTACTAAGCTATATAAGCTTACTTGATTTCATTTACTATTTTCTGTAATTGATGTTTTGCGAAACTAGGTAGTCAAATCAACTTCAAGGCTCACACTAGCAAGCTTCAGTCATGGTAGATTGTGACTCATTTATTTCAATTTTGTGGCATGTATATAGGCTATTTTGGGTTGATAGTTTAAAGTTCTAAATTGAAGTTGTAATATGTTGTGATAGTTATCATGTATAAGATTGAATTTAATTATTTCCTATGTTGTGCATTTGGTAAATGATGATAACTTGTTTGGAAATGGTATGCTTGATCTTAGTTTTTGATATGGTTCGGAAATGGTTAAACTTGGATGAGATGCTTGGTATATGTGTTAGTTGTACTTGTAGTATATGCAATTATGGTACCAAGTTGTTTCATGGATTTGGTAAGATGTGCATATGTATCAAAGAAATAGTATGATTGAAATTTGCGTATGATTTACTTTGGTAAAAGTTAAGGCATGATTTAGGTTGTAAGAAAGGTAAGGTTGGAAAGTATTATGGAAAAATGCACATTGGTGTCTATATATGCATGTATAAATGGTTAAGTTGTATGTTTGAATTGGTTTTGATGGTGCCAAATGAAATATTGATTAGGCACTTAGGAGTGATATTTTAATTGATGTTTTGGTACATTTTAATGTGGTTTAAGGAATGGTACAAAAGTGCATATATGGTATATGAAAGTTTGTGGTTTATAACTTACCTTGTAGGTGATAACTCTTGAAAAAAGTTATATTTTATGCCTTTAGACTTGGTTAATTGCCTGTACTTAGGTAAGTTTAGTTGCATTTTAGGATTTTCCATTAGCATTTTTAGGAAATTGCATTAAAAGGTTTGTACAGTGCTTAAATGTTATTACATGTTACTTGTAATTGTTTGCTAGAAGGATTTGTTTGTTAAGTTGCAGGTGTAGAATGAGGAAAATAAGTGAAGGTTTTTTATGGAAAAAGGTTGGTTAGTTTGCCAACACGAATGCCATGGCAATGCTAGGAAGTGACCCATTCAACACTTAATTGTTATCAGCCTTGCTGTACCTGTACCAAAAAAATCAGCCTAAAAAAAGAGGAAAAAGATCATGGGATCATAGGATCATGGGATCATGGGCCTACTCTAAAGGAAGAGGTAAAAAATCTAACAAGAGGAGACGGTTGGAGAGTCACAATTGGAAAGAGAAATCCTTTGATGAAAACAAAGGGTAATGGTTGCGACAAAGGCATAGAAGCAAAGGGGAAGACGAAGGCAGTTCCTCCTGGTCACCAGAAGACATTTTGTAGCCGGAGTTGTGGCTGGACATGCGAAAGCTATCTTTCTGAGTTCTACATTTAATTCATTATTTTCTTTTCCGCAATCTGATTTAAGAAAACTATATTGAATGCTCTTCTGAACCTGGATTTTATTCACCAATCCATGAGCTAAATCTCATGGGGTTGAGATTACTTGATGAAACTTTTATTTCCATTATTGGCCACAACTTAGATAAATGTTAATTTACTGTTTCATTCAATGGTATTTATGAATAGCATGCACGTAATCTTTAGACATAGCTGAACATGCAATATTGTAGATCCTTAAAAATCAACGTTGTAGATCCTTAAACCTTTGCTGTAGCATTTCTATTTTCAAATCCTTAGTTGTTACTTGTTTAGATATTATTCACGTAATCATTCTAGTAATTTCCATTGCATTCTTACTATTGTCTTGCTATAAACATTTTCATTTATTTGTTAGAATTCACATATTACATACATCAGTATTACTTAATTATCTCTGCATTCTTATTATTGTTTTTGCCACAGCATTAATCACACTCCTTTATAATAATTTGACAAATTTATACCTAACCAATCATTGTGGAGACGATTTTACTTATGACTTTATTACTTGATCAGACGTGTATAATTGCACAATTCACATAACACATTCACACGCGACATGTTTTTAGCACATTGTCGGGGATCGACAATTTGGTAAATTTTGGTTTGGTTATTTTACTTAATTCTATTAGTTTTAATTAATTTCATTCTTTTAATTTCTATAGGTTTTCCCTTAATGCATGAGTAGAGGCATTCTTGCTAACGAAGAGTATCCTTTTGACCCTGAGATCGAGATAACTTTGAGAAGAATGAGAAGAGAAGTGCGTAACATGGATAGGGGCGGGAATGATCCTGGTCTAAATTATCCATTAAATCCAAATGGTCAGGATGTAGATATTCCTATTCATCGTATGATGGATGACCGAGATAGGCCAATTCGAGAGCATGTTGTGCCAATTTTGAATGATCTGAATACAGGGATAGTTAGACCACACATTCAAGCTCAGCAATTTGAATTGAAACCAGTAATGTTTCAGATATTGCAAACTGTAAGGCAGTTCAGTGGATCACCAACTGAAGATCCAAGACTACATTTGAGACTTTTTCTGGAAGTCTGTGACTCGTTTCATCAGTAGGGTGTTCCTAACGATGACTTGAGACTTAAATTGTTTCCATATTCCTTGAGAGACTGAGTAAGAGCATGGTTGAATGCTTTGCCTCCGGGGACAGTGGCATCATGGAATGATCTTTGCTAGAGGTTCTTTTTATGGTACAAGCCGCTAAACATGAATGCCAAGGTTAGAAATGACATCACGTCTTTTCGGTAATCAGAGGATGAAATGCTGTACGAAGCTTGGAAAGATTTAAAGAACTACTTTGGAAATTCCCAATGCATGGATTCCAGCACTGGACATAGATGGAGATGTTTTATAATGGGTTGAATACACATACGTGAATGGCAGTTGATGCTTCTGCCAATGGTACCTTGTTGGATAAATCTTACAATAAAGCATATGAGATTTTTGAAAGGATTTCCAACAATGATTATCAATATCCTACCATGTGAGTTGGGACTCGCAGGAGAGCTACTGATGCCATGGAGCTTGATGCAATCACTTTATTAATTGCCTAGGTATCATCTTTAACTAATATGATCAAAACAATGAAGAGGCCAACTACAGTTCAGGAGATGAAAGCAGTCGAGCCAGCGTGTGTTTATTATGGTGAAGACTATGTGCTTGACGAAAGCCAATTGAACCTATCATTTATGTGGGTAATTTCAATTGGAATAATAAACCCTATTCCAACACCTTCAATCTAGGGTGGAAACAACATCCAAACTTTAGTTGGAATAATCAAGGTGCGGGGAATTTTAACAATGCTACAAGACAGAATGCCATCAGTGCGCCTTCTAGTTATACTCAACCTATGTTGAGGCAAAGTGTGCAACAAGGTTAGATATCGACTTCATCATTATCATCATCATCATCATTATCTATTGAAGCCTTGTTAAAAGAATATATGGGCAAGAATAATGCCGTAATTCAGAGTCAAGCTGCATCCCTTCGAGCTCGTGAGAATCAAGTGGGGCAGATAGCAAATGCTTTGAGTTCGAGACCACAAGAAGCTCTACCAAGTGATACTGAGAACTCAAGATCAAAATGGAAAGAGTATTGTAAGGCAATCACTCTCAGAAGTGGAACTCAGCTGATTAAAATTGTTAAAGATGCCATTATAGAAGAGGGAAAATCATATTGCAACAATGGAAAAATTTCAGAAACATTTGAAGATCACACTATGTATAAAAAGGCTAAACAAAAGAATGTTGTAGAAGAATCAGGTCATCTTGCCAATGGAAATGCCATAGGAAAAAAATGTCAACAACCTAAAGGATGACCACCTCTATAACACCCCTTACCCGTATCCGACACCGGGATAGGGTCCAGGGTGTTACCGGACTCAAACATAAACATTCATACAAAATCGGACCATAAAATTTTTCCCAAGTTAAAACCATTCATACACAAGCATATTGTCCCTTATACGAGCCCATGAGGCCCAAAACATACGCTGGGTGTGGTTCAGGACTAAACCGAGAACTTTTAGAACTTTTGTGACACATAGAAAAATTTCTAGTTTTAGAGGGTCACACGACCGTGTGGGTATGTTGTGTGGTCACACGTGCCCGTGTGGCTTGAGACACGCTCGTATCCTTAGCCCGTGTAACTCTGTGTTTATGATTTCATCAATACAATTTGGCTATGTGGCGAATTAAATTCCAAAAATTAGGTGTAGACTTCACACGGTCTGGGCACATACCCATGTCCTGAGGTCCTGTCCTTCACACGGCTGAGACACACGGCCGTGTCTCTGCCCGTGTGTTTACTATTGGGCACCTAATTAGGGTGCAGGGGACACAGGCCAGATCACACGCCCATGAGGTAGACCATGTGTCACACACGGTCTAGACACACGCTCGTGTGCCTACCGTGTGGACAACTTTGAGGCTATTTTCGAAGCCTTTTGTCACCCTCAATAGCACATGCACACTTACACATCTCAATGACATCCTCTATGGCATAAATGAGCACTTACACATTCATAACCATGGCTCATGCAGATCAACTTCTTATCAATTTATACTAGCTTAAGATTTCATATTTTACTTAGAGCAAGCTTACCAAATCACATGCAATATTTAATATCAATTTACTTCTATTTTATACATTCATGCCTTAGTTGTTTTTAAGCCATTTACTCACAATTCCATCATCAAACATCCATGATCATATTCACAATTCATCTATGCCAAATGAATTTAACCACATCATGAGTAACCATAGCACATGCATGCATATTTGAATAGGATTACATCCCCATAATTAATATGAGCCATATCTCATGGCCATACACAAAATGAATCATCAAATCATTATAAGCCAACACATTTGGCTAAACAAATATGATATATAACAAAAAGACCAAGTCCCTATACATGTCATACTCAAAATACTTGGATTCACTATACCCAAAGGATTAGTTTGATAGTGTGAATCGAGCTCCGACATCCTTCGATGCTCGAGCTAGCTTGGAGATACTATAAGAAAATGGAAAAGAAAGGGGAGTAAGCATAAAGTTTAGTAAGTTTGCATGTAAATAATTAACAACATTAACCCTGCATTATTATACACATAACATAATAATATTTATCACAATGTCATCAAGTATCATACGTACATTTTAAGTCATGTCATTTACATAATGTACAATAAAACTCATGATCATAATTCATTCATTCACTTCTTACCGAGATCTCATCAATTCATAATCTCAATATTTATGAGCTTTGTGTACATACCTGTGCCCTTTCAACATGATCATACCTTGTCATCTCTTTGACATAATCATTGGATTACCTGTTGAACCACTTGAAATACTAAAGGATACTAGGGAATTCTCATACACATAGTAAGATGCCAATGCCATATCCCAAATATGGTCTTACATGGGATCACAGATCAAAGCCGATATCCCAGCTCTCATATCGATACTAATGCCATATCCCAGATATGGTCTTACACATGATCACATATCGATGCCAATGTCATGTCCTAGACATGGTCTTACATGGGATCACATATCGATGCCAATGCCATGTCCCAGACATGGTCTTACATGGGATCACACATAACCCTAATGTCATGACATTTGTATCCTAACTATTGCCAAGGTTCAATCGGGGTTTCGAGATATCAAACTTCATCGAATCGTCATCGAGTCATCATTAATTAAATCCAAAAAGACAATTACACAATTCATGCAATATTAAATCATTAAAAACATAATAATGTAATGTTGCATTATTTACACACGAGCTTACCTCGGTACCAAAATATGACTAACTATTCAATTTAGTCCACAACCTTGTTCTTTCCTCGGTTTAGGTCTGGACTCCGTTTTCCTTGATCTATAATAGTAAGCTTCACTTATTTAATCATCACATTGTTCAAATCAGTCCATAAATTATATTTTGGCAAAATTACAATTTTCCCCTAAACTTTCACATAATTACAAATTAGCCCCTAGGCTCGTAAAATGAAATGTGTTCATTTTCTTTGTTACCCAAGCCTAGCCAAACTTATAACATGCTCATAGCAGCCCACATTTCTCAGTAAATCATACATCTTACTACTCATTTTACAAACTTTACAAATAAGTCCTTTTTAGCCATTTTCACTAGAAGTCACTTAGTAAAATATGTTTATCACACATCAAACATTCATATTCTTCCATTAAACATCAAAACACATGCATTTCATACATGGGTCAAATTTCAAACATGAACCCTACTTCAAAATATGGCTAGAAATAGGTAAATCGAGTTACGAGGGTTTCAAAAATGTAAAGAGCATTAAAAACGGGGCTAGGATGCTCTTACTATTGAGCTTGAAAGTTGAAGAAACCCTAGCTATGAAACCTTTAGAAATTTCGGCACACATGAAGAAGATGGACATCAATTTTTGACTTATTTTCCCTTTTTATTCTTTTATTAATCAAATGACCAAAATGCCCTTTAATGCCTTTCTTTTAAATTTTCCTAACCATGTCCATTTTTGTCTATAAAAATAGAAATTGGGAAAATTGCTATTTAAGAACCACTAATTAATAATCCATGGCAATTTCATGATTAATGCTTCTAGAACTCACATTTTGCAACTTTTGCAATTTAGTCCTAAATGTCAAATTGGACAACTCATCAATAAAATTTCTTCATGAAAATTTCACACAAGCATGCAATCATATCATAGACCTCATAATAATCATAAAATAATTATTTCCACTTCAAATTGGTGGTTTCAAAACTACTATTCTGACTAAACCCTAATTTGGGATGTTACAACTCTCCCCCTTTAGAGATTTTTGTCCTCGAAAATCTTACCGGTGAAAAGGTTTGGGTATTGGTTTCCCATGTTTTCCTCGGCCTCCTATGTAGCCTTTTCAACTCCATGTCTTTGCCATAATACTTTCACAAGGGCAATACTTTTGTTTCTCAATTGTTTGACTTCCCAGGCAAAATCTTAACTAGCTCTTCGCTATAAGTCATATCTGGTCGAATCTTAACCACTGTCGGTGAAATCACATGTGAAGGATCAGATCAGTATCAGCGCAACGTAGACACATGGAACACATCATGAATTCTTTCCAACTCAGAAGACAAAGCCAACCGATATTCTACCGGCCTTATCCTTTCAGTAATCTCATATGATCTAATAAAGTGTGGACTTAATTTGTCTTTCCGGCCAAACCTGAAAGCTTTCTTCCACGGAGATACTTTCAAGAATACCTTATCACCGACTTGAAACTCAATCTCTTTTCCTTTCAAGTCTGCGTAGGATTTCTGTCTATCCGAAGTAGCTTTCAAACAATCAAGAAATGACATTCACTTTTTCTTCGATTTCTTTGACTAAATCAACTCCGTGAATCTGATTCTCTTTGAGTTCGGTCTAATACAATGGTGTTCGACACTTACGTCCATACAATGCCTCATAAGGTGCCATTTTCAAACTCGACTGAAAACTGTTATTGTAGGCAAATTTTACCAACGGTAAATATTTTTCCCAACTACCTTGGAACTTAAGAACACAACACCGCAACATATCTTCAAGAATTTGGATTACTCGCTTACACTGATCGTCAGTTTGCGGATGGAAAACAATAATAAAATTCAGCTTTGTACCTAATGCCTCTTGCAACTTTTTCCAAAACCATGAAGTGAACCTTGGATCTCTATCTGATATAATCGACAAAGGTACTCCGTGCAATCTCACTATTTCAGAAATATACAACTCGGATAACTTGTCAAGTGAATAGTCAATGCGTACTGGGATAAAATGAGCCAACTTTGTCAATCGCTCTACAACAACCCACATAGCATCTTTCTTTTTCGGTGTCAAAGGGAAACCCATCACAAAGTCCATAGTAATCCAGTCCCACTTCCACTTGGGAACCATCACAGGCTGTAGTAAACCTGAAGTTACTTGGTGTTTGGCTTTTACTTGCTAACAAATCAAATATTTAGAAACAAACTCTGAAATGTCTCTTTTTATTCCCAACTACCAATACATTTTCTTCAAGTCATTATACATCTTCATACTGTCTGGATGAATAGACAAATGACTACTATGTGCCTCACACAAAATCTTCTGGATCAATTTGATATCTTTAAGAACACAGATCCTATCTCAGAACATCAAACATCCATCCGAACTAATCCAAAAATCCGATTCCATACCCGATTCACATTGGACTCTTTTCGCTTGCAAATCACTGTAACCTTTCTCAGCTTTGCAAATCTCTTAGAGAAACATCAGTCTAGCTCTCAACTCAGCTAGAATAAAACCATCATCTGAAAAAGCCAACTGTGTATTCATAGCTCTCAATGCAAACAAGGTTTTCCTATTCAAGGCATCGGCGACCACGTTCGCCTTTCCCATGTGGTAGTCAATTACTAACTCGTAATCTTTTAACAACTCCAACCATCTCCTTTGCCGTAGGTTCAAATCCTTTTGAGTCATCAAAGACTTTATGATCAGTGAATACTCGACATTTCTCGCCATACAAATGATATCTCCAAATCTTCAACGCAAACACAATGGAGGCTAACTCCAAATCATGTGTCGGATAATTTTTCTCATGCTGTTTCAGCTGCCTTGAAGCATAAGCTATTACCTTACCTTCTTGTATAAGTACACAACTCAATCCATTCAAGGATGTATCACTATAAACCACAAATTCTTTTCCCAGTTCAGGTTGTACTAAAATTGGAGCCTCAGTCAACAATGCCTTTAGTTTCTCAAAACTCTGTTGGCATTTTTTCATCCATTCGAACTTGACATCTTTCTGTAGCAATTTTTTCATCAGAGTAGAAATCATGGAAAATCCTTTAACAAATCATCTGTAATAACCGGCTAAACCTAGAAAGCTTCTAACCTCAGTTACATTCTTCAGCGGTTTCCATTCAAAAATAGCCAAAATCTTACTTGGGTCAACTCTGATACCATCACCCGAAACAATGTGGCCCAAAAACCTAACTTCTCTAAGCCAAAATTCACTTTTACTAAACTTAGTATACAATTACTTGTTTCTCAAAGTTTGCAAAACCGTTTTCAAGTTCTTGGCATGCTCAATCTCATTATGAGAATAAATTAGTATATCATTAATAAAAACAACAACAAATTTATCCAAATACGGCCGAAAAATTCAGTTCATCAAATCCATAAATACAGTAGGAGCATTCATTAAACTAAAAGGCATAACCAAAAATTCATAGTGACCATACCTCGTCCGAAATGCAGTTTTCGGCACATCAGACTCCTTAACTCTCAACTGGTAGTAACCAGACCTCAAGTCGATCTTGGAAAATACTGTGGCTCCCCTCAATTGGTCAAACAAGTCATCGATTCTTGGCAAAGGGTACTTGTTCTTTATGGTTACCTTATTGAGCTGTCGGTAGTCTATACACAGTCTCATTGAACCATCATTCTTTTCCACAAATAGTACCGGTGCACCCCATGGAGAATAACTAGGTATCGCAAAGCCATTATCCGTCAATTCTTGCAACTGAGCTTTTAACTCCTTTAATTCAGTCGGGGCCATTCTATACGGAGCTATCAAAATAGGTGCAGTACCAAGAATTAACTCAATACCAAACTCGACTTCCCTAGTTAGAGGCAATCTGGGTAACTCTTCCGGAAACACATTCGGATACTCACATACTGCGGGCACTGATTTAATTTTCAACTCAGACATTTTTGTATTTAGTACAGAGGAAATATAAGCTTCATAACCCTTTCTTATACATTTCTAAGCAGTCATAGAAGAAATCACTACAGGTAAGCTATTCGATTCATCTGGTTCAACCCGAAAAAGATCACCACTTTCACATTTTAATTCAGTGATTTTCCTTCCACAGTTTACTACTACATCATGCATGGTTAACCAATCCATACCAAGTATTATATCAAATTCATGAAATGAAAAAAAGCATAAGATTAGCCGGAAAACAATGCCCTCTAATCATTAAAGGGCAATTCTTACATACTTTGTTAACTAACACATACTTGCCTAGAGGGTTTGACACTTTTAACACAAATTCTATAGACTTAACGGCCATATTCATGCAAGACAACAATTTTACAAAAATATACGAATGGGTTGATCCTGGATCAATCAAAGCAATAACATGAGTATCATAGAGAGAAAAAGTACCCGTAATCACATCAGGAGATAAAGCCTCCTCGCAAGCGCGAATGGCATAAGTCCTCACACGTGCTCTACCCTCGGGTCTCACAACTGGTCTCTAGGTGCACTCTTACTGCTCGGTCCATTTCTCGAATTTCTCTGTGGTCTCCTTCTAGAAGTAGCATTGCCCGATCTTGCACTCTGAAATCTCTCATTTTCAACCATCTTGGGGCAATCTCTAATGAAATGATCTTGGGAACTACACTTAAAACAATCTTTATCATTAACTCAGCACTCACCAATGTGACGTCTACCATAATGTGAACACTCTGGTCTACTCGGTCGGGTATTACCAACACTAGCAATTGAAGTAGTCTGAGCTTTTGAAACCGAGTACTGTTTACCCTTATTTCTATTTGAGTACCCAACTGAATCACTTGATCGAGTATTAAACTCTCTCAGTTTCTTAGATGAGGGCTGTAGTGACTTACTCATCTATCTCTTCTTCGAATCTCGAGACTCAAACTCAGCTTTTCTTTTCTCTTTAGCCAATTCCTCAGCCTTGCAAGCTCTCTCAACTAGTACAACACCCTGTTTTAATTCTAGGATGCCAATCAGCAATCGGATGTCCTCATTTAACCCATCCTCAAACCTCTTACACATGATGGCCTCAATCCATACACACTCTCGGGCATACTTACTGAGTCTTACGAACTCACGTTTATACTCTGTTACAGTCATTCGACCCTGTTTTAACTCAAGAAATTCCTTTCGCTTCTAATCGATAAACCTTTGCCTAATGTACTTCTTACGAAACTCTTATTGGAAAAATTCCCAATTAACTCTCTCCTTTGGTACAATTGACACAAGGTTGTTCCAATACTGATATGTAACACCCCAAACCTGGCCTAGAAGTTTGGCTCGAATCTGGCGTGTCACATTGAAGTGTTTTTCGAAAACCATGTTTCCATTAAAAACCCTTCTTAATAATTAAAAACTTATACCCTTTTTAAACCTTGTTAGAAAACCTCAGCTGAATAACATTCTTAACAACTTTGTAAAAAATCTTAGCAGTTACGGAAGCTTAATTTAAAACAATTGCGGATACGTGATGTTTTGAAAACCGTAGTTGCTTTGGAAAACCGTGTTCTAGTACTAGCAATTATAAGAACAATAAATAAAATTCCAAATTAGAAATCCAGAAAATTACAACGGCTTTACTACAACCCATATAAAATAATTTAAAAGCAATAATCCAAACTGTAACATAAACAGTGTGTGTAGCTCCCTCCGAGCCCCTAGCAGCTCCGATCCGTCTAAGGCTGGAAATTACTTGAAAGGTTAATAAATAGGGTGAGTTTACGAAAACTTAGTGTGTAATCCCCTACTTTATAAAAGGAACAGTCATTCATATAAAAGAATTAAAAGTCTGGCCCCAGCCTTACTTACAGTTTCAGTATCAATTGGACCTTAGCCCATTATAATAGACAGTACTAGATGGGCCTTAGCCCTATACAGAATTCAGACTGAAGCCCATCGGCCCACAACAGATACAGAATAAATATTTCATGTATGCAGAAACCCAACCCATATCCATCCGTCTACACCAACCTTACACTATGTGGGGAGACAACTCGACCCACCCATCTGCTACACACCACGTAAATTTGCAAAGATGGTCGCTAGAATGATATTGTGACAGAGTCACCAGATACAGATATTTGTGGCATAGCCACCAGAAACAGATATTGTGACAGAGTCACTAGATACAGATATTTGTGGCATAGCCACCAGAATAGATATTTGTGGCATAGCCACCAGAACGCTTCCTCCATCAATATAACCCATATCCCATGCAACAGATATACATGTCATGGCATACAACATACAGAATCAGAATATCATGCCCATATTTGAATCAAACAATCACAGTCAAGTCATTCATATCACCAATATATATTCACAATCAAATCCGTCAACCACACAGTCCAAGTTAGTCACTTGCCCACAAGGGCAAAACGGTCATTTAACACCCAAGGGGCAAAATGGTAATTTTACCCCACAAGGGTATCTCGGTAATTCTACCCTACAGGGGAATTTTGGTATTTCTACCCTACAAGGGTATTTCAATAATTCTACCCTACAGAGGTATTTCAGTAATTCTACCCTACAGGTGTTTTTCAATAGTTTTGAAAATCAAGGGTAAAACGGTAATTCTGTAAATCGGGGGTACTTTGGTAATTTTACAAGTTGATGGTATTTCAGTAATTTGATAAACTAAAGTATTCTAAACAGGGATAACAAGACGAATGGGCCTAAAGCTCTCTCTCGGCCCAAATGGGCCTACACGCTCGTGTGGCCCTTTTAGCCCAAATCTAGCCACAGATATGAGATTCACCTAGCCTAGTCCAATATTTACTACACAATCAAACAACTTATCCAATTGGCCCTATAGGCCCATTGGGCCTTCATGGCCCCTTTCGGCCCATCGCGACCCGAAGTAGCCATCCTACAGCCAGAGTAGTGAGCAATACACACCTGATAGAAGACTGGAGTTAATCCACGCTCCGAGCACTCTTAGCCGACGCCCAACCCAAACGAGCACGCCATAAAACAAAAGGGATCAGCCAAGAAAGGTACCTTTACTCTCCTCATGGTTCTCTCTATTTAAAGCCAGCTTTGCATCCACTCTTATGTTAGCTTCCCGATGTGGGATCCCTCCATCATCAGAGTTCAAATTCAACACCAACTCTTGCCGCCCCCTGTTAGCAAAATAAATGCTCTTTGATTGCCATGAGTTTCGAACCCTAGACCTCTTTGCCAACTCTATGACGCCACCTTCCTGCCTCTTATGTGGCGCTACTTTGCCACTAGACCACAAGGCTTTTTGTGGCACAATTTCTCCAACAATATTCTTAAGGCCTACCTACTACACCCAGGGTTTGATTCACCTTAAACCAAAATTTTTGCTAGAGTCTAGGTTTGAACCCAGGACTTCTCCAACACTTCTCAGCACACTTAAACACTAAAACAAGCCTTCATTAACGAAATTTACATGCACAACAAAATATTATAAGCTGCCTTCAACCGCTCCCATGCTCAAGGCCCAAAACTTCTAGGCCCAAATTCAGGGTGTTACATGATAAGTCGAGTTTCTCAAGAGTGACACAACACACTTCATGCATTTCTCAGGTGTGGATGATAACTCATCAAATACCCTGATGGTATTCTCGAGCCAGAACTCTGCCCTTTTGGGATCATCATCTATACTAGCTCGAAACTCTTCGACTCATTGCTTTCAAATTTTATCCACTGAAGGTCTATTCAATCTCATAAATTCCATACCTTGGGGTGTTACAGGAACAGATTAAGGAATAGGTGGGGTTGAGGGGGTTAAGCA
Organism: Gossypium anomalum; assembly: GCA_025698475.1. Lineage (NCBI taxonomy): Eukaryota > Viridiplantae > Streptophyta > Magnoliopsida > Malvales > Malvaceae > Gossypium > Gossypium anomalum. The sequence goes on from CM046956.1 coordinate 71,342,447, forward strand.
TTTGGGTTTGTTCAAACGAACTCCATATACCAGGCATTCATCATATGGAGAAAGGTTTCCCTAGCCTCTTTTCCTCCTCTCTGACTCACGGTTACCGGTCTACTCTCAACTGGCATTGCCTATTGAGTGGGAGTTGGCACGTTACTTTCTACATCATCAGCTTCAGCTCGATTGGGATCCATTACTATATGAAAACATAATTTAAAAGGTCAGGAGTCGTCACACTATCATAATTCATTTATGGCATGTATAGCTAGACTCGTACACATGCTACGTTAGTCTGAGAATGGACTAAACCGTAGATCGTATCTGACACCGAGACAGGGTCCGAGACATTACTAGACTTAAACATAAACATTCATACAAAACCCAGCCATAGAATTTTGCCCAAGTTAAAACCATTCATACACAGGCATATTATCCCTTATACAGGCCCACAAGGCCCAAAATGTACATTGGGTGTGGTTCAGGACTAAACCGAGAACTTTCAAAACATTTGTGACACTTAGAAAAGTTTCTAGTTTTGGAGGGTCACACGCTCATGTAGGTATGTCGTATGGCCACACACGTCCGTGTCCTCAGCTCGTGTTACTCTGTGTTATGACATCATCAACACAATTAGGGTCACACAGCCAAGTCACATGCCAGTGTGCTTAGGCCGTGTGGCAAATTAATTCCAAAAATCAGGTGCAAACTTCACACGACTTGGGTACACGCCCATGTCCTGAGGCTATGTCCTTCACACAGCTGAGACACACGGCCTTGTCTCTACCCATGTGTTTACTACTGGGCATTCTGTTTTACCTAATTAAGGTGCAGAGGAGACACGGCCGAATCATACGCCCATGGGTAGACCGTGTGTAACACACGATCTAGACACACGTCCGTGTGCCTACCTGTGTGGACAACTTTGAGGCTATTTTCCAAGCCTTTTGTCACCCTCAATAACACATGCACAATTACAATCTCAATGACATCCTACATGGCATAAATGGGCACTTACACATTCATAACCACGGCTCATGCATATCAACTTCTTATCAATTTATACTAGCTCAAGATTTCATATTTTATTTAGACAAAGCTTACCAAATCACATGCAACATGTAATATCAATTTACTTCCATTTTATACGTTCATGCCTTAGTTGTTATCAAGCCATTTACTCACAATTCCATCATCAGACATCCATGATCATATTCACAATTCATCCATGCCAAATGAATTTAACCACATCATGAGTGACCATAGCACATGCATCCATATTTGAATAGGATTACATCCCCACAATTAATATGAGCCATATCTCATGGCGATATACAAAATGAATCATCAAATCATTATATGCAAACACATTTGGCTAAACAAATATGACATATAGCAAAAAGACCAAGTCCCTATACATGCCATGCTCAAAAGACTTGAATTCACTATACCTAAAGGAATAGTTTGATAGTGTGAATCGAGCTCGATGTCCTTCGATCCCCGAGCTATCTTAGCGATACTATAAGAAAATGGAAAAGAAAGGGGAGTAAGCATTAAGCTTAGTAAGTTTGCATGTAAATAATTAACAACATTAACCATGCATTATTATACACATAACAAGTAATATTTATCACAATGTCATCATCATACGTACATTTTAAGTCATGTCATTTACATAATGTACAATAAAACTCATGGTCATAATTCATTCATTCACTTCTTACCAAGATCTCATCAATTCATAATCTCAATATTTATGAGCTTTGTGTACATACCTCTGCCCTTTTAACATGATCATACCTTGTCATCTCTTTGACATAATCGTTGGATTACTCATTGAACCACTTGGAATACTAAAGGATACTTGAGAATTCTCAAACACATAGTAAGATGTCAATGCCATATCCCAGATATGGTCTTACATGGGATCACATATCGATGCCAATGCCATGTCCCAAACATTATCTTACATGGGATCACATATCGATGCCAATGCCATGTCTCAAACATTGTCTTACATGGGATCACATATCGATACCAATGCCATGTCCTAGACATGGTCTTAAATGGGATCACACATAACCCTAATGTCATGACATTTGTATCCTAACTATTCCTAAGATTCAACCGGGGTTTCGAGATATCAAACTTCGTCAAATCGTCATTGAGTCATCTTTAATTAAATCTAAAAAGACAATTACACAATTCATGTAATATTACAGCATTAAAAACATAATAATGTAATGTTGCATTATTTGCACATGAACTTACCTCGGTACCAAAATATGACTAACTATTCGATTTAGTCCACAACCTTGTTCTTTTCTCGGTTTAGGTCTGGACTCTATTTTTCTTGATCTATAATAGCAAGTTTCACTTATTTAATCATCACATTGTTCAAATCAGTCCATAAATCATACTTTGAAAAAATTACAATTTTACCCCTAAACTTTCACATAATTACAAATTAGCCCCTAGGCTTGTAAAATGAAATTTGTTCATTTTCTTTGTTACCCAAGCCTAACCGAACTTATAACAAGCTCATAGCAGCCCACATTTCACATTAAATCATACATCTTACTACTCATTTTACAAACTTTACAAATAAGTCCTTTTTAGCCATTTTCACTAGAAATCACTTAGTAAAATATGTTTATCACACATCAAACATTCATATTCTTCCATTAAACATCAAAACACATGCACATCATACTTAATTCAAATTTCAGAGATGAATCCTACTTCAAAGTATGGCTAGAAATAGGTAAATCGGGTTACAAGGGTTTCAAAAATGTAAAGAGTATTAAAAACGGAGCTAGTATTCACTTACTTTTGAGCTTAAAAGTTGAAGAAACCCTAACTATGGAACCATTAGAAATTTTGGCACACATGAAGAAGATGGACATCAATTTTTTATTCATTTTCCCCTTTTTATTCTTTTATTAACCAAATGATCAAAATGTCCTTTAATGCCTTTTCCTAACCATGTCCATTTTTGTCCATAAAAATAGAAATTAGGAAAATTGATATTTAAGGACTTATAATTAATAGTCTACGGCAATTTCATGCTTAAAGCTTTTAGAACTCACATTTTGTAACTTTTGCAATTTAGTCCTAAATGTCAAATTGGACAACTCATCAATAAAATTTCTTCATGAAATTTTCACAAAAGTATGAAATCATATCATAGACCTCATAATAATCATAAAATAATTATTTCTACTTCAGATTTGTGGTTTCAAAATCATTGATCTAACTAGACCCTAATTTGAGATGTTACAACCTCTACCATTTCTTCAAAAATTTCATAATTGTAAACAAGAGGTTCAGTTCAAAGAATTTCTAGATGTCCTTAAGCAACTTCACATCAACATGCTACTGGTTGAAGCTTTGGAGCAGATGCCCAATTGTGTGAAATTTATGAAAGACAGACTGTCAATGAAGTGCAGATTGGGAGAATTTGAGACTGTGTCTCTCACTGAATGGTGCACAATGATTTTAGTGAATAAATTACGCCCAAAATTGAAGGACCCAAGGAGTTACAGTATCCCATGTTCAATATGAAATCAGTATGTTGGTAAGGCATTATGTGATTTAGGAGCAAGTATAAATCTAATGCCTATGCCTATTTTCAAGAATCTGGGAATTGGGAAAGTAAGACCTACTACAGTTACATTGCACTTGGTTGAACGATCCTACGCACATTTGGGAGGTAAAATTGAGAACATGCTGGTAAGAGTAGATCAGATTATTTTTCTAGTAGATTTTCTTATTTTAGAATATGAAGCTGACTATGGTGTGCCAATTATTCTTGGAAGACCTTTTCTTACTATAGGTAGGACTTTAATTAATGTGCAGAAAGGTGGACTGATCATGAGGGTAAATGATTAGTAGATTACTTTCAATGTATTTAATGCCTTGAAATTCACTGATGAGAATGATGAATGCCATGCCATTGATTTGATAGAAACAACAATGGAGGAAAAGTTTAGAAAATTTTACCACAATAATTTTTATAGTGATGAAGACTCACTTGAGCGGAGTGACACAATAATTTCTAAGGACCTTGGTGAACTTACGAAAGCCAAGCAGCTTGTGGATAGATTAAAGAAAAAGTTTGAATCATTAGATTTATCATATCGCTTTTTCAAGCCTCATAAACCTTCAATAGAGGAACCTCCCACACTAGAGTTGAAGCCTTTGCCACAACTTGTAAAATACGCTTATTTGGGAGAAAACAACACTTTGCCAATAGTTATTTCTACTAAGTTGACACCCAATCAAGAGGTGAGGTTGTTGGAAGTACTCCAACGATCTAAAAGAAGGCATTAGGATGGACAATTACTGACATCAAAGGAATCAACCCTGCTATCTGTATGCATAAAATTTTACTGGAGGATTGCCATAAAAATTTTATTCAACAATAGAGGAGGTTGAATCCAATCATGAAGAAAGTTGTTAAGAAAGAGATCATCAAGTGGCTTGATGCTAGTATTAATTACTGGATCTTTGACAGCTCATGGGTGAGTCCTGTACAATGTGTACCTAAGAAAGGAGGTTTCACAATGATCAGCAATGATAATGACGAGCTTATTCTAACTCGCACTGTCACAGGATGGAGAGTATGCATGGATTACCGCAAGCTTAATGAGGTAACTTGGAATGACCATTTTCCCTTACCACTTATTGGCCAAATGTTGGATAGATTAGCTGGAAAAGCTTCCTACCGTTTATTGGATGGTTATTCAGGATATAATCAAATTGCCATAGCTCCAAATGACCAAAAGAAGACAACTTTCACTTATCTATATGGAAAAATTTACATTTAGGCGGATGCCATTTGGGTTGTGTAATGCCCCAACAACATTTCAACTTTGCATGATGACGATATTCTCGGACATGGTGGAAAATTTTCTTGAAGTCTTCATGGACGATTTCTTTGTCTTTAGTAATGATTTTGAGGATTGCTTGAAAAATCTAGAATTGGTTTTGTTCCATTATGAAGAAACAAATATTGTCTTGAATTAGGAGAAATGCCACTTCATGGTTCTTGAAGGCATTGTGCCAGGTTATAAGATATCGTAGCAATGGATTGAAGTTGATAGAAAAAATTAAGATGATAGAAAAATTACCGCTTCTGACCAGTGTTAAGGGTATTAGAACTTTTCTAGGCTATGCAGGATTTTATAGAAGATTCATTAAAGATATTTCGAAAATATCTAAACCCATATGCACTTTGCTAGAGCAAAATAGAACTTTCAATTTTGATGAAATTTCTTTGATTACTTTTGAGGAATTGAAGAAAAGACTGTTAGCAGCACCAATAGTAATAGCTCTAGAATGGACACTGCGTTTCGAACTCTTATGTGACACCAACGATTATGCTATGAAAGCTGTGCTGGAGCAGTAGAAAGACAAGGTATTTCATGCAATTTATTATGCGAGCAAGACCCTGACCAATGTGTAGTTGAACTACACCACCATGAAAAATGATAGCTGTGGTTTTCACGTTCAATAAAATTTGATCTTATTCAGTCGATACCAAAGTCACGGTCTACACAGATCACTTTGCTATTAAATATTTGGTGACCAAGAAAGATGCCAAGCCAATATTAATTCGATGGATACTTTTACTATAGAAGTTTGATTTAGAAATTTGAGATAGAAAGGGGACTGAAAATTAAGTGGTTGATCACCTGTCAAGGTTAAAAGCTCGAAATGAAGATGGAGAAATTCAACTTATGAAAGAAGATTTTCCAGATGAGCAACTGTTGGTTGCCATGGCATTACCTTGGTATGTTGATATAGTGAACTTCTTAGTAAGTGGTTTGATGCCACCTGATCTCAACAGCCAAAGAAGACGGAAGTTCCTTCATGTACCAAGCATTATTATTAGGATAAATCCTTATTGTTTAAGAAATGTGCTAATCAAATAATTAGGAAGTGTGTCTCTGATGATGAAGTACATAGCTTCCTGCAACATTGTCACTTAGCACCTTTGGAGGACAATTTGGAGGAATGATAATTGCTGCCAAGGTTCTCCAATCTGGTTTTTATTGGTCGAGTTTGTTCAAGGATGCCTAAGAATTTTATAAGTCATGCAATCGATCTCAGAGGATAGGTAATTTATCTAAGAGACATGAAATGTCGTTGCAAAATATTTAGGAGATTTAGTTGTTTGATGTCTGAAGAATCAACTTTATGGGTCTATTTCAACCATCATTTGGCAATCTCTAAATACTTATGGTAGTGGGCTACATCTATAATTGGGTCAAAGCGCTACCTCTCCCTACGAATGATGCCAAGCCAGTGCTGATGTTTTTGCACTAGAACATTTTCACAAGATTTGGTACACCTCGGGCAATTATCAATGATGAAAGTTCTCATTTTGATTACAAATTAGTTGCCAATTCATTATACAAGTCTGGGGTGAAAATAAGATTGCCACGGCATATCATCCTTTAAACAAATGGACAAGCGGAGATTTCTAACAGAGAAATTAAACAAATTCTGGAAAAAGTGGTGAACCCAACTTAAAAAGAGTGGTCATCCAAATTTGATGAGGCATTGTAGGCTTATCGTACGACATTCAAAACACGGTAGGGGATGTTGCCTTTTAATCTTGTTTTTGGGAAGCCATGTCACCTACCTGTTGAGCTAGAGCAAAAAACATTTTGGGCTTTCAAAAAACTAAACATGGATTAGATCGCTGCTGGCCATAATAGGTTGTTAGAGTTGAATGAAATAGAAGAATTCTGGGCACAAGCACATGGGAATGCTAAATTGTACAAGGAGAAGACCAAGCACTGGCATGATAAAAAGATTATGCCAAGGAAATTAAAATTAGGACAACATGTGTTGTTCAACTTTAAGCTCAAATTGTTCCCCGGTAAATTAAAATCTCACTGGTTAAGTCCCTTTGAAGTAGTTCAAGTCTATCCTCATAGAGCTATTGATGTCAAAGATACAAAAGTGGAGGTCACATTTAAAGTTAATAAACAATGCTTGAAGCACTACTGGGGTGCTTATGTGGATCGAGACAAGCAATCCATTGACCTCCGAGATGTTTGAGCTAATAATTATATTTTTTTATCTTTCTTTTAATTAATTGCTTTACTTTAGTTTAATTTTTATTATTAGTTATCTTCAATTATTTCATGTTGCTTTTATTTCTATTTTTATCTTTAAGTAGTTCTTTCCATGATTTCTAGAGACAATTAAGAATGCGAACTTATCAGTTGTGCTACTAAGAGGAGTCTACTACAGTATTGATGTTAAAGATCGTACGATCAATCTGATTATTGATGAAATCACCAAATCTGGTGTTGAACAAGAGGACGTTCCACTCCAATCATTGAAAAGGAAAACGCGCTATAAACAAGTGCATGTAAATCCACTCGCAGGACAAAATGAAGCAACTACACTCTAGTCCAAGCCAGGGAAGTTCCTTTCCCTTCCATTAATCATGCATTTCATTTATTTTGCCATGGCATTTTCTATTGTATATTGCACATACATTGAGAACAATGCGTCCCTTAAGTTTGGAGGTGTGTTGAGTTGAGCATTTAGTATTGCATTAAATAGTTAGTTGAGCATGTTTTAATTTTTGGTTCACTTGTCAATCATTTTGCCATGGCACACATAATTGCCACGGTTTGTTTTACCTATGTTAAGTACAATCTTTAGTTATGATGTTTGATGATGAGCTTAAATTCTTCAATACACCCAGAATAGGTGACAATAGATTAGGTGGATTTAGCTTAGGAGAGTTGTTTGAAAATTAATTCCTAAACATGAGATGTCCCAACCTCAGCTATTTTTTGGACTATAGCGAGCGTCTTTTAATGAACTTAGGGACTTTTGAAGCCAAAATCAATCAGATTGCCAAATAATTACTTAAATAAATGACAGTAGGCACTCCAAGAGTTAGACTTGCTAAGTAAATCAGCATTACTTTGTTTGCTCCATCGTACTGTTGACTAGAAAGGTGAGTTTGAGTAAGAGTGTTTAACAAAATAGACAAAGGGCACTCCACTGTAGTAATAGGCTAAATAGCTAAGGAGGTAGTTGTTTGCTCCATCCATCTTCTAAGTTAAAAGCCTTAGTTTCAAGAGTGATTTTTATTTAAATTGTAACATGATTGAGTACTCAGTAATTTAGTGTTTGCTCTATTGTGATTATCGAGTCAAAAAATTTTGTGACATGCTAAATCCCTTAGACTAATTTTAAAAAATATGTATATATATGAATAATATATATACATTTTGAGTAGGCTTAGAGCAACTTGAGTTTAGGTAACAAATGAACAAAATGAATTAAGAGATGCTTTCTATGGCCAGAAAGCACACATGAACACTTAGGAAATTTTGTTTTTAGGATGAAATTTTCAGCACTACCTTTGTTGAAGCGAACCTCTGACACTTGAACAAGTTTTTGGAGAAAGAAGATTGTTGAGAATTGATGTATATATTGTTATTTGAGTAGAGTGGTAGTTCAAGTTGGTTATGTGTGATGACAAATTCTTGCATTCATGCATATCTTGCTTGAGGACAAGCAATAACTTAAGTTTGGGGGTGTGATAACTCTTGAAAAGAGTTATATTTTATGCCTTTAGACTTGGTTAATTTCCTGTACTTAGATAAGTTTAGTTGTATTTTTGGATTTTCCATTAGTGTTTTTACGAAATTACATTAAAAGGTTTGGATTGTGCTTAAATGTTATTACATGTTACTTCTAATTGTTTGCGAGAAGGATTTGTTTGTTAAGTAGCAGATGTAGAATAAGGAAAAGAAGTGAAGAATTGATGGTTTGCATGGCAAAAGGTTGGCCAGTTTGCCAATACAATTGTCGTGGCAATGCCAGGAAATGACCCAGTCAACATTTAACCGTTTTCAGCCCTACTGTAGTGTATCAAAAAAATCAGCCTAAAAATAGGAAAATGATCATGGGATCATGGGATGATTGGCCTACTCTAAAGGAAGAGGTATAAAACCCAAAAAGGGGAGATGGTTGGAGAGTCACGATTGGAAAGAGAAATCTTTAGACGAAAATAGAGGGTAGCGGTTGCAACAAGGGTAGAGATACAAAGAGGAAGACGAAAAGAGTCCCTCCTAGTCACCAGAAGACATTTCGTAGCCAGAGTTGTGGGCTAGATATGCAAAAGCTATCTTCCTGAGTTCTACATTTAATTCTTTATTTTTTGTTCTGTAATCTGATTTAAGGAAACAATCTTGAATGCTATTTTGAACCTAGATTTTATTCACGAACACATGAGCTAAATCTCATAGGGTTGGGATTACTTGATGAAACTTTTATTTCCATTATTGGCCACAACTTAGATCAATGTTAATTTACTGTTTCATTCAATGGTATTTATGAATAGCATGCCTATAATCTCTAGACATAGATGAATATGCAGCAGGTTTATAAAATTAATATAATTCTAACAAGGTTAGGTTAGTTAGATCAAAATTGAATGATATAAGTGAGTGCTCGAAAGAATACGCGTAGCAGACTGTAGATATAGAGTAGCATTTTGTATGAAAAGGAGAAGAACAATAGTAGGAACCAAACTCAAAGCCCATAGACATATAGTGTTCTAGGGGAGGTAACTTAAGGCCTAGCTTTCAAAAGAAGCAGACCAGAGTAGAACTGTTCTGAGTAGTAGAATACGATTGAACTTGCCGAGGTATTATTGGTTAATAAGGGTAGATTCTTGGTAATCCCAGCGTTACAAATCAACATCATAGATCTGTAAACCTTTGCTATAGCATCTCTATTTTCACATCTTTAGTTGTTACTTGTTTATATATTTTTCACATAATCATTCTCATAATTTCCATTGCATTCTTAACTCTTGTCTTGCCATAGCATTTTCATTTATTTGTTAGAATTCACATATTACATACATTAATATTCCTTAATTATCTTTGCATTCTTATTATTATTTTTTCCATAGCATCAATCACACTCCTTTATAATAACTTGACCAATTTATACTTAACAGATCCTTGTAGATACGATCTCACTTATCACTTTATTACTTGATCCGACGTGTATACTTGCACAATTTGTATAGTACATTCACATGCGACAGTAGGGTACATATAAGTGAACACGGTCTAACACATGACCGTGTGCCTCACATGGGCATGTGGCATGACCGTGTGATTTGAAAGAATTAGTGAAGGTTGTTTAACACGGCCTGGTGATATGACCATGTGACCCTGTATTACACAACATCGGCCCTGTACATGGTTGAAGTACACGAATGTGTGGTTTAGCTCCACACGGCTTTCCATATGACCGTTGACCCCTTTTTTTTTACATTTTTGCCACACTTTTCTAAATTGTTTCAAATTAGTCCCTGCTTTGTTCTGAATTATTTTAGAGACAACATTTTTGAACGGTTATCTTGAAGAAAGCATCTACATGATGCAACCTACCGGATATATAGCTAAAGGAAATGAACATAAAGTTTACAAACTACTTAGATCCATATATGGACTTAAGAAAGCATTTCGTCATGGAATCAAAGATTTGATCAACCAATCAACACTTTTGGATTTAAGCAAAATGTAGATGAACCTTATGTTTACAAGGGTTTAGGGGATGGAAAGATGGTCTTTCTCATTCTATAAGTTGATGACATTCTACACATTGGAAATAATGCAGGGATATTGCCATCGGATAAACTGTGATTCAAATCCTAATTTTCTTCTAGGTTTTCAAATCCTATGAGATTAAAAGAATAAAGTGATAACACTATCTCAAGCTTCATACATAGACAATATATTGAAGCGTTATGCAATGACCGATTTGAAGAAAGGAAATCAACCTTTTGTATCAATATTTTATATCTCTTTAGAGGATTGTCCTAAGATAGTGAAAGAAAGAGAGAACATAAGAAAGGTTCCCTGTAACATCCCAAGAGCGGGCTTGAAAGATTTAGCCTTGTAAGTAAGTATTCACCAGTACTTCGGCAAACTAGAGAGTTTGCCAAAGGGGAGTTTGCTGAAAGAGTATCAGTAAGCAGTTCACCAAGTGTTTCAGCATTGCTGTATATACCAGAAAACACGATAAGAGTGTTCAACAGTGTGTTTGGTGAGCTAGGGTTTAACAGGTAAGTTGCAAATTGGTGTCCACCAATTAAGTTGTGAAATGGGGGTTTGCTAGTTAAAGATTGAATCAGACAAAAATTACGAAATAAAAATTTGATATGTTTAGGGATACTTTACGTGCAAATAACAGTTTTCCTAAGTTAGGTAGGGTATCCTAAGATTTTCAAGACACTTAGGTCTATAAATACAACCCTTAATTCATGACATTTCACCCACTGAATATTCTACCGTCAAGTCTTTATTTTGAGTCAAGTTTGTAGCATCTAAGGTAAGTCTCTGTCCTATTATGTTTGATTCTCTAGAAAGCTAGGTTCGCTTACATGTGTGAATTTTGTAAGCTTTGTATGTTTAAGTAATCTGTGTGTGCTTATTGTGAACCAAGCAGACCATCTACCAACAAGGATAAAGGCAAAGCTAAGCTTGTTTAACTCTAAGTTTTTAGTGAGTGATCTGGGATTTGTTATAAGTATACACACTATCATGTTATTCAATGTGAATGTTTAAGGTTCGTATCTTGTTTTGGTTTCAAGAAATTTGTTTTAAAACTAAGTTCCAAAAGTAAGTTTTTACTGAAATCCTATTTTCAAGTTCTGAGATTTTGATTTCAAGATATGTTTTACACATGCTCCTAAGTGAGCCTATGTTTTAAAAGATGTTTTTAAAGTACGATTTTATAAATTGTGTTTTTACGAACTTTTGTGCAAGCTATTTACAAGTGTTTTCAAGCAAGCTCCCTATGCAAGCTCTCTGTGATAAGTCTCTATGTGTGCTCCTTTATGAGCTATGTTGGATATATTGGTAAACTAAAGGATTGTGAGTACTCACCACTCTATTTCTATGATTTTGGGCGTTGACGGCATGGGACATGTGTAGAGCTAAGGGAATATCAAGCTATGCTCATTGACTGGGATATGTTGGTGTATAGAAAACTGTATTGCCTCGCGCTGCACTTACGTGACTTGTTTCTGGAGATCAACATATCCAAAAAGACAAGATTTTGGTAAACAAATTGTTCTTATGACCTAAGGCAAACCTTGTTGATGTTCTCTAAAAAGTATGTAGAGTTAGCTTCGCAACCTAAGGAGAACCCAGACTCAAGTTTTTAAATGTTTTTGCTTAGGCGAAACAGGCCTCGCAACCTAAGGGTGCTTTGTTCACAAACTTTGAGATCTGGTTGTTAAGTTTTTGAAACTGTTTTTACGAAACTTATGTTTTCCAAATAGGATCTGCGAACTAGGTTTTGCAATCTCACCTATGAACCCAGCGCGCGAAATGATTTTATAACTAAGTTTCTTTTTGTTCTGAGCTTTGATCTAAAGCATACCATGTGGATATCTGGTTTTTCACTGAGTTCTTAATGAACTCACCCACTCCTCTCTTACTTCTCAAGTAAGTAGGTTGCGGTTAATAGTGGCGAGGTAAATGACTTGGTAAGGCTCACTCCTGACCAGATATTGGTGAACATGGGAAAATAAGTGATGGGTTTATATATTTATGAGGGTTTAGAATTACCATAACCTGACTCTGTTTGAAATAGTCTCTTTTATGCTATGTCTACCTATTGTTGCAAACCATATCTAGAATAACTTATTATAAAGTATAATGAATAATGATCGAAGTTTATTCATGCATGAGACTTATGTATATTTCTTTAGTTATAATATATAAGGTTGATTTGTTGAAAATACAGTTTTTTGTGACCTCAAAAATTACATGAATACCCCTATAGATTGCGAACCAAAGTAATTGTACGTACCGTGTATTTATGCGAACCCTACTATATTATGATAAACTTTACATGAGTGTTTTCTAGTTACTAAGTCTATTCATTTGCGAAACTGTATTGCATATTGCAAACTTATGCTATTTAATGTTTGCAAACTCTTAAGCCTTATTGCTATTAAAATATGTGAACCTTTATTTGTAGTTTGTAAGCTGGCATGTTTATATTCTACGTATGAAACCATTCCACTGTGGTGTTTCACATTATCTGCTATCTTTAAATAGTGTGTTGGAAGATAGGATGGAAGTAAACGAAGAGTCACCATGGTGGCTAATGTGGCACACTGGATTTGGGCCAAACCTTCTTGACCGGGTTTGGGTTGCTACATCGTTTGGTATCAGAGCTATGTTTGTCAGATTGACCATCCAACTGGTAAGCTCGCCAAGGTGGGGATGTGTAAATTGGTGAAGCGAGTCTACCAAAATTGATAAGGTAAGTTTGCCAAGATTTTGAAGAGTTATGTTTGTAAAATTGCTTGTTTGGGGTAGGATTGGGAACAACATCGCCTTTGGTTCAGTCATATATTTTGCAGATTACGCCTCGGGTCATGCCTCTGCTACTCGCCAATCCAGTAACTAAGTTGTGTTTTGCGAATTGTGTTTGCATATAAGTTGTGTTTGGTGAACTGTGTTCACAAGTCTGTTTGTTAAGTTGTGAATACCTAGTTACGTGTGTTTGAAGTCTTACCTAAGTTAATATCACGTGTACATTTAAAGTGAGCTACAATGCCTCCCAATAGAGTGAATGCAAACCATGTGAATGAAGGTTCATAAAAAAGTCTTACATAAGTCAGTATTATGCTGAAAAAGGGGTAAAAACCAGATGAGTCCTTAGATTGACTCTTGCATGTGTATTATGCTTATCTAGAAACTTCTATGCTAAGTGATCAAAGCATGAGACTAAAACTAGTAAAGTATAATGTGACGAATCTAATAAGGAAAGTAAGAACGAGTCTAATAGGAAGTTCATGTGTGTTTGGTAAGCATAAGAATGTCTATCGTGAGTGAGGTAATGCATGATGAGTCTGTGCCTGTGTCTGGAGTCATCAAAGGGGTTCGTTGGGACTAAAAACACAAATCTCGAAAAGGGAAAGTCCATGGCCATGGCGCTAAAGGACCTTATTATGTAAGGTTGTAATTGGTGGGCTATGGTATCATATGGAAAGAAGACCATATCTTGTAAGACTGTAACTGGTAGGTTATGACATCATATGAAAGGAAGACCACATCGTGTAAGACCATAATTGGTAGGTTATGGCACCATATAGAAAGAAAATCATACCATGTAAGACCATAGCTGGTGGGTTATGACATCATATGAAAGGAAGACCATATTGTGTAAGACCGTAATTGGTGGGTTATAGCACCATATGGAAAGAAAATCATATCGTGTAAGACCGTAACTGGTGGGTATGGCGTCATATGGGAAGGACTAAGGGAGGCTTATTACCTAATGTGGTTCTTTGTGTGTCCTAGAATGATAAGGGGCAAACGCCACTAAGTGTGAGTTTAGGCAAATCCTTATCATTTAAAACACCAGTAAAAGGACAGCCCGTAATAACCCGTTTTAAGTGATATCAGAAAAATAGTTTTGGGACCACAATTATGACGAGTAAATTATTATCTTATTCTTATTTTAATGTTTATGGGATTATAGTAAGGTCGTATTAAAATTTTGTTAAAATTTTTTTATGTTTGCTTGACTAATTAAGTAAAAAGGAGTAAATCGTAAAAGGTGTAAAATTTGAGTTCTATTAGTTAAAAGGGCCAAATGGCTATGAAACCTTAAATCAAAGGACTTGAATGGTAAATGGACCACTTAATGAGTTAGTGGATTATTATAGATTAGATTTTATTAAAGTTTTGATAATTTTTAAAGGGCAAAAAGGTAAATGAGCATATAAAACTAAATTAACTTAAGAAAACCATGTTCATCTTCTTCATTTCATCTTATCACCACCGAAAATAGACTATTAAAACAAGCTAGGGAATTTGGTCAAGTTCCTTTGCTTGCATGGTGAGTTTTTAAGCCCCGTTTTTAATGATTTTTATGTTTTTTAGTTTGTTGTAGCTTAATCTAGCTAGCCCGGGGGTCAATTTGTAAAATTGTTAAAGTTTGAGGGTTATGCCATAAATTTTCTTCAAAGGTTTTGGTGTTAAATGATAGATTATGAATCTTTGTTGAAAAACAAACAGGTTTTGTTAAGTGATTTTTGTTGAATTTGGGAATTTAGGACTAATTTGTAAAGGTACAAATTCTAGGGTCTTATTGTGAAATGATGGTAAATATGAGTTGTTCCAAGGTCCCTTGCATGTTAGATTAACATGGATTTAGATTAAAATGGTTAGATTTTAAGTTATAAGCTTAAGGACTAAATTGTGAAAAAGTTAAAATGTTAGGAGAAAATTGGTAATTTTACATAAATGTGAATTATGGTTGAATTGAATGTTTGAGGTTAATTGAAGTACTTATTTGAATATAATTGTCTAATTAGATCAAGATAAACCTCAACCAAACTTAAATCGAGGAAAGGCGAAAGTTTCGGATTAGTTCGATCTAACTACTACGCCCCTAGTCATCGAGGTAAGTTCATATGAAAGTTTATCATGTTTATGTTATTTAAATTGAATTATTATGTTATTTATAATGTAAATGGATCGATATATAAACATATCAATGTTATGATGAATTGATAGATATCGAGTCCCAGTTGAACCTTAGGAATTCTTAGGATACAAATGACATGTCATTAGGGATTTCATGTTTTAGGTGCTGGTGTTGAATGTCTTACCGATGGCTGAGGTCCTGCATTTGTTGCGGAGTCTCCATAGCACGTGTGAGCAGCATCGTGTAGCTTATATTCTAAGCTACAGCTCGTGTGAACAATGATGTAAAAGAAAGGTTATGGTTATATGTATAGTCACACTTTGTGTGAGCTTTCCCATGTATCCAATGTAATTTTAGATGGCTCAACGAGCAAGGAAAGGGAACGGAAAGGTAAGTATACAACTGGATTGAATCATGACTTTATGAATGGAAATATGAACTACTTGGTGATGTACATATGGTTGATTTCATATTATCACGGAAAACTTACTAACTTGTGAGTTGATGATGTTGGATAGGCATTTTTAGGCTTATGGCATTGATGTTGAATTGTATTTTTATTGTTTTGGTTTATACGAACTTACTAAGCATTGTTGCTTATGTAGTTTTGTTCCTTTGTCTTATAGATCATTGAAAGCTCGAGTTGGTTGGAAGCTCGTCAAAGATCTATCATACTATCTAGAAGTCAATTTGGTAGTTTTTGTGCATTTTGGCCAAGGTTTATAATGTCATGTATAGGATGGTTTATAATGGTATTTTGATGAGTGTTTTGTTTGTGTTTTGGCATGTATAAGTTTTGAAAGTTAACCTTGTTTGGTACATCTTAATGCCTTTTCAAATTGTGTCACTTTGGCTACCTTACTATGCATGTTTGCATGGCTCTTTTATGTTTCAAATGGTATGATAATCGTCAAGTTTGTGGCATGTTTTGGTAAGTTTTGAACTAGGATGTGATGCTTGAAATGTGGTAGCATTGACATGTTTAGGTAGTTTTTGTTTGTATGCATTTGAGGTGCCTTTGAGTGGCATATTGGTTGGTTGAATTAGGGTCTCGGGAATGGCTTATATATGTCTATTTAGGTGAGGTTTTGGTGCTTTGAAAGCATGCATTATTGGTCTAAATTTTTATGCATGACATGGTTTTGAAATGGCTTGATTTTAGGTAAATTTAGGTTCATATAGCTTGAGGCACAGGTGTGTGACTCAGCCGTGTGAGGCACACGGCCTGGAGACATAGCCATGTGTCATATGATGATCTGTTTAGGGTGCAAGTCAATGAGTTACACGGCCTGGCACACAGGAGTGAGACATGGCCATGTGACCCTACTCAGAGAGTTACACGAGTGAGGACATGGCTGGGACACGGTCATGTGTCCCTAGTTCGAAGGTTACACGACCTGAGACACAGGCGTGTGTATCAACCGTGTGAGGTACACGACCGAGCCACACGGTCATGTGACCCCTGTTTTGCAAATTTTGCATTCTTTTTCCTAAATTCTCTAAATGTTTTCAAATTGGTCGTGATTTGTTTTTAAGATATTTTTAGGGCCCCGAAGGCTCGATTCAGGAAAAATATGCATGTATATGAATAGCTTACGATATGATTAAATTATTGAATGGTATTAAGTTTAAATGTTTTTGTTTGTACGGTAATACTCTGTAACACTAATCTGGCGACGGAGACGGGTTAGGGGTGTTACACAGCCTTTGTGGCAATCTCTGGATAGGGAAGCCATTGTGGCTATCTCTAAAAAGGAATGCCTTTGTGGCACCATCTAAAAAATGACCCTTGCCATAACCATTTGAAAGAAATGCCTCTATGGCAGACTCTGAATAAAAATAAAGGAACCTATGGCGAACTTTGATAAAATGACGTATGCAGTCTTTTGAAGAAATGATAAGTATGGTGAACACTGAAAGAAAAGCTCTGTAAGAAGTGTTATGACTAACCCAATATAGTAACATGGTAAGAACAATGAGACTAAAATGCATCAGAGTATGTGGCGAACCTAGAACATTCTATTTGAAAAGCCATTTGCAATGGGAATGGTGAAGGAACCACGAAAGAATAAGACAAGCAACACGATAGTGGTACAGAAGATATGCAAGGTAAGATATAACCTTAGTGCTAAGTGTGACACCCATGGTATAATGAATAAAATCTAAGGGATGTATAAGCTAGATTTAAGTTGAAGAATAAAAGATAAGGAGTTAGGTAAAAGAGTTCTCATATGAGACTTAGGTAATTGAATGCTTACTCACTAAGTTCTATTGAACTTACCCCTATGTTCTTATGTCACAGGTAAGTCGATTGAGGCTAAGCTAGGAGGGACGGTGCCAGGACTATGCCTAAGGAGGGTTGCATTAGGCTGTTATGCATACAGAGCGAGTGAAGCGACATATTTGAGTGTGACAAGAATACTGTGAATAGGCTAGGTAAACTATTCGTAAGCCTAACAATGTAGATAAAATGTGTTGGGCAAATAAGTGATGTCAGTGACATTGTTTAAGGGCAATATAAGTGTTGTATATATATTTGTACTTGTAAGTTCTCGTTAAGTGAAAAGTTCTGTTAAATAGTTGTAAGTATACATTGTACACTTAGACGATTTATTGGTTGGGCAGCATTACATAATAAGATGTATAAGTTTTAAAATTTTGTATGAACAAGTTTAATTAAAGATGATTAGAGAGTGTAACACCCAAGATCCAGATCTGGTGAATTGGGTCGGGCCAAAGGCGTTACATAGATTTTATGAATTGGTTAGTTAGTCAAGGTATAAGTGGTGTGTACTGAAAGTCAGTGGTTTTAGAAAATGAGGTATCGAGATATCATTTTCATAAACCAAGTTCGTAAATATTTACAGAGTTTTTGTATAAATGGATTGAAGTTTAGTTCAATAATTTCAATGATTTGATAGTTAATTAAGGATAAAGGACTAAATCGTAAAATTAATCAAATTTAATCGCTATGGATTTTTAATTAATTGAAGGACCAATTTAGTAGATAGACCATTAGTATATGGTCAAACGGTGATGGGTAATGATTGCAATCGACCAACTTTGATTAAAAATGGCTAATATTAGTTTAATCAAAGTTTTAATTAATTAATTATAATTATATTAATTTAATTAAAGTATAAAGGTAGTAAAATAAAATAAAACAAACCATTTTCCTTATTTCTTCTTCAACTCGTCTTGTCACGGAAACCATAGAAGCAAAAGATGGTTTTGAATATCAACTTTTTGTCCTCCATTATTGGTAAGATTCAAGTCTGTTTCTTGTAATTTATATGTTTTTGAGATCGTTGCAACTTAACTCATATAACTGTTTTCAAATTAGTTACAGATTGCTAAAGTTTCCATTGATTTTAATTGAAGTTTGTGAATGTTTATGGTATATTTTGAAGCTTAGAAATGGAATAGGATTAAATTGTTAAGTCAATTTTGTTAGTTTGAGTTTAAGGACTAAAGTGAATATCTTGAAATTGGTATGAAATTTTTGTAAATAATGATAATAGGAGGCTATATATGGACATAATTGAAGTGGGTTTAAAATTTGGAGTTCAATTTTGGAAGATATGATAAGTTTGGTTTCAAGGACTAAATTGAATAAAATGTAAAAGTTTAGGGGCATTTGAATAATAAAATTAAACTGATATATACTTATAATAGGATGATATAAGATGTTTGGAATTGATAAATTGAATTGAATTATTGAATAGATCGGGAAATTGGACCAAATTGAAGATAATTGGGGAAATGGCAAAATTTACTGATTAGTCCTTAAAGAGTTGTTGGTTTGCTATTTTGACCAGGTAAGTTCACATAGTATGATTATATTAAAATTGGTTTTTATTTGATTTGAGTATTTTTATTTGTTTGGTATTAGTTTGAAAGGTTCACAATTTGGTACAATGGATGAGTGATGGACTAAAACATATAAAAGTGATAATCTGATGGATAAAACTTAAAATGATGAAATGAAATCTGGAATAAAAATGAATTGATAATTGATTATAATTGATCAAATTGTGCTGGTATGAAATTGATCGATTGTTGACGATAAGGACCAAATTGAATTGATTTGATATTTTCGCATATTGATTTAAATGTAAAATTGATTTTGTATTGAGAAGAATTATGTTGGTATATTTATATGTATCGATGAATTGCTATTGAACGGATATAATTGAACTAAGATATTGGCTTATGGTGGAAATTGAAAGGGGTTACCCTATTAACTGTTCGGGTAGAGTCGAATATAGTTGGCATTCCATAAGATAGAAAGAGTTCAGGGTTACTTTGACTATGAGCCGATGAGACACTAGGTGCCAAATTTTTTTGGTTATACTAATGAGATACTGGGTGTCAAACTTATTAAGGAGAGTTGGGTTTAAACTATTTACTTCGGATTTATCCAATAAGGCATTAGGTGCCAAGCTAGTGTGTTGGTTGGATTCGTGTATCCATCTGAGTCCGAGTCTGAGTTGAGTTAATAGGGGAATAAATGGTAAAAGCTGGATAAGTATAATTGAAATGATGATGAAAGAGTCCTCAAAATCATGAGATTGAAAATCGAGAATGAAAAGTTTTATTCGATAACTGAGATAGCAAATAGATATGACATGGGAAGTAATGTGATATTTGATTTGTGAGATATAAACTGGATTGATAATTGTGAAATGGTAATACAAATTTTATTAATGATATATATGAATATCGATAGTATTGAATGCTCATATGTATCAGATACACGAGGTAGATGGCCAATATGAAAATGTGATAAATATATGAATTTGATGTAGAAATTGAATGATAAAATGGAATAATGATTGTCATTATATTGAAATTGGGTGTACTGTTGACAACAAAATTAAATGATACTATATAATCTTTAGATTGATTAATTGAAGCTTGTATACATTGATACATGTGTACCATTGAGACTTTTAGTTGTCATTGTGAATTGAAATGTTGATTGGAATGTTGTGAATGGTATTGAGTTGTTGATTTCCATGAAATTATTTGAAAATGCTAAATATTCAGATTATAATATAAATTGGTTACGGGATGAACTCAACTTGTTGATTTAGGATTGTCGAATTTACGCAAAATCATAAAATTGAATAACTTGTATAAATTCATTAAATGATGTAAGTTGTTTTAATAACTGTGAACTTACTAAGTATTTGTAATGCTTACTTCCTTGTTTCCCATTTTCCTATAGATTGCCGACTTGTGGAATGTGTCAGGCGGATCGTCGAGAAGCTCACATTATCCCAGTATTGATTCAATAGTCTTTCTAACTTTTAAAACTCATGTATATAGGCAATTCATTTTTGGTCAATCTTGAGTGTTGATGCTTTAGTCCTTGAATGTGGTTTGTGTTTTGATTGGTTATATGTTATGTACATGGGTTGATATGTGTAAGTGCTTTACATGATAGACAATGGTATTGAAGGCTTGCATATTTTGTTTGCATGTTTTGTATCTCAATATATATACATATATGCATATATGTGTGATGAAAATGGTTATGTTAATGAAATCTTGTTGAGTAGTACGACATATATGCTTTGTAGCTTAAATGGTGATTAGGTGTAGTTCTATGAGATGAATTTGGTAGGTAAATGGTGGTGAAAGAAATGAATCGTATGTTTGTGTTAAGCTTGAAATAATTTGGTAAGTTTTGAAGCATCTTTTAGTCATTGTTATTGAGTCATTTTAATATGTTTTAAATGGGTAATAACATATGTCATGTTGAATTGTTGAATTGTGATGTCAATTGTGGCATATTGGTTAGGCATTTATGATGGTTGTTATAAGTGGAGTTTTTGGCATGTTTTTTATGCTTTTGAATAGGTTGAGAGATGGTATAATGCTTGCTTGTGGCTTTAGTGTAAATATTCAAATTTCAAAGGGTCAAAAAATATATATGGAAAGTTGAAGGACCAAAAGTGCAAATACAAAAAAGGAGGAAAAGACTAAAGGGTAAAATAAATTGATAAATGAGGACCATATTGATAAAGTGAAAAAAATAAGAAGGATTACATTACAAATTTATCAAAAGTGAGTAATGGCGCAAAAGTGAATGTTAAGAATTACAAAGGCAAAATGGTTGTTTTTCAATCAAGATAGTTATCATGAATTATCATGATAATAATTTATAAATATTAGATGTTGAAATATAAATGGTGGGATATATTATTATCTCATTATTATTTTATTATAAAATATTTTAATATTTTAATTAATTAAATTAAAGGAGATATTTTTATATGAAGAAATTTCTTCATACTCTTCATGTTCCAACGTCACCACCATTATAAAAGAAGAGAAGTTCTCATTTTCTTACAATTTGGTCCTTTGTCATAAAATATCATTATTTCACCTTAAATTTTTGAAAATTTCCAAAGGCATCTAAGAGGGAAGATGATGTAGATATCATAGAGGGTTTGCATATCATCTTATAAGCAAGAAATCAAGAATTAGAAGTGATGAAAATCGAAAAAGAAAGGAATGGAAATGATGGAAGTGAGAAAGGAATAAAAAAGGAAGCGACGAAAAGTTCTTGTTAAAAAGAGTTAAGTGTTCATTTTAATTTCATTGATATTTCAAGGTATTAAGTTAAATCTTGTAATAAAGAGAGTGTTTTATATGTTAATTTAATTAAGCAATAGTGATGAAAAATAATTTATAAATTGTAATTCATAAATAGTGATATAATTTGTGTTATGAAAAGTTATGATAAAACTATATGTTAATGATACATGAGATTTAAGAAGTAAATTGAATAATAATCTAAAGTGTAATGATATACATAATCAAGTGATCTTGTATAACAATTTAATAGTTGAAAAGTAAAATAAGTGTTATATGTTGTTATGAGTTCTATGAATGATAATAAGTAGAATTTTCACTAAAATAGTTTTGGATAGCAACAGTAACTCAAATTTGAAAATTCACCAAAAATTGTATAAGACGATTTAAATGATGATCCAAGTATGAAATTAAATTTTAATGAATTTTTTTATGGAAGGAATAATGTAAGCATTGGGATTGTATTGAATGAGATATATGCATTTTAGTGAGACAATGGTAAATGAATTTCGGGATCCCCTATTCTGACTTTGAAAAATAATTAAAAAGTGTACAAAAATAGTTAGGAGATGAAATTTATATGTATAAAAATATTAATTAGTATAATTTCAAAATAAATAAACAAAAATGTTATACAAATCTTGTACAAAAAGATAAATAATATTTAGTGGAGAAGGGCCAGAACTGCCTAGTAGCAGAACTGGGGAAGATTTGAAGAAAAACTGATATTAATCTAATTTGAACTAAATTCTAAAATTTTTATGGTAAAAATTTTCATTGAGCTTAGTTTCAAAACAAATAAATAGATCTTAATTTCAATTTTTG
Organism: Gossypium anomalum; assembly: GCA_025698475.1. Classification (NCBI taxonomy): domain Eukaryota; kingdom Viridiplantae; phylum Streptophyta; class Magnoliopsida; order Malvales; family Malvaceae; genus Gossypium; species Gossypium anomalum. The sequence continues at coordinate 71,365,370 of CM046956.1, forward strand.
TAACCTGAGATAAAAAAAATTTAGTGATTGCTACTCAATTAGACAACCTTGTTAAGAGTATATGTGTAATTAGTGAAAGAATAATTAATATTACATGTAGGCACACTATACTAAAAGCCAAATATTCTCATATATATATATGCACATATAGGATGTGGAATGAAGAGGAGGAGGAGGAAACTAATATAAGAGTTGTAAAGCTAAAAAGTTATTATAAGTGATGAAATTGCTAATACATAAGAGAAGTATAAATGAAATTATTGAGACATTAAGTGAGTAACTATTATATGACTAATGGATGAAGTATTAGTTTATAAATTGAAGTATTATATAGATTTAAATTGATTGGTACATGTGTGGGATTATGTGTATTGATCTTAACACGAAAATAAAGAAGTTTTGACTTATTTAGCAAAAGATGACTCAAAGTTGCGGCACTGGCCACAAGATGTTGTGACATGAACAATCAAATAACCTAGTGTCACATCATTAGCCCCATAATATCGTGACATTGACCCTGCTTTTCTCTGCCTTGTTCTTTTTTCTTTTTTTTGAAAGAGTCTTGTACAAACCCTAAATATAATCAAACTTTAGAGAAAGTCTAGAAATGGTCTATAAAACCTTAAATGATTTTTAAAAGGTCTAAAATATGAGAATAACTTCAATAATAAATATGGTTCTTGATTAAAGAATTTATCCTAAAATGTAGCATTCCTTTTTCAGGTTTAGGTACGAGCTCGGATAAGGGGTGTTACATACAAGCCCATAATATTTGAGTTACTCATAATGAAAACTTGACTCAACACTTGGTATAATGTCTAGTCTTGAGTTAATGAGATAAAGTACATAATTAGTATGCAACTACTAGTACTATAAGATAATATTATAATATATCATTCCAAAAGAAAAAAAAAAGTGCTAGGCACTTGTAATGGTAAGGAGAATGATGAGTAATATACTTTTGGTTGACCCATAACATAAATATGTGAGTGTTATAATTACGAGAACACTCTTGATGGGATCTACCTATGTGAGGGTGAATTGTGGTTACTTTTAAGAGCTCAAAAGTTTGGCTCTAATAGCACTCATGAAAGAGGTTACAAATGCATGGTCATAATAGTGTCTTTAGATACTATGCACTGAATTGTGTTAAAATCATTATGTGAGATGTGTTTGGTTAATAAAATGAAAAAGTTGGCTCAAAGCATAGTCTACCATGCAATTTTGATTAGCTTTAACATATGCTCACTATGTGAAGGTTCAATCATAAGACACATTCATTTATGCAATTAATGCTCAAGGTTATCAAAATCTAGAATATTTAGAAAAGTAGGAGATTGTTGGAATAGTTTTAAAATAAATAGTGTTCCAATAGTTGGTTATAACATTTAGTTACTAATGAAGAGTTGTCACTATTCATAATGATGGGCTAAGTATCTTAAATACCGAAAATTATGTCTCTTAGATAATTAACAAAGAATTATAAAAGTTCAAGTAATATTTATCAAATAGTTATGTCTATTTAAGAGATGATTCTATCCAAAACAATATCTATTGGATAGTTATGTATCAATGAAAAAACATGAAGAATCCTATAAATAAAAGTAAAATTTCATTTGCATGGCACACAAAAAAATTAGAAAAAAAAATTATTTTGTTCTTCCTCCATCTGATACTATTCTTAGATTGTTCATTAAAGAATTACTACATAAATTCTTTATAAAATCGAGCCTTGTTATTCACTGCTAAGTGCTCAAGAACTATTTTCATCAATACAAAATGCAATCATTGTACTTTATTGTGCCCTCAAGGTTCATTTTCTACTAACTCTTTTGTGCACCAAAATATAGTGGGGCAAACAAAATCTTAAAGAAAGTGGCATCATTATACGCCTTGAAGCTTTTGGTTAATTTCTCATATACTTATTTTATTCCCACACACCAACAACCACAAACACTAAGTTTTAGCGTACAATCATTGTTAAAAAATAGTTTTCTTAACAGAATTAAAGGATAAAAAACTTAGAAGGGTCTAAATTGAAAAAGGAAGAAACCATTGAAGTGTTATTTGTTAAGCATTACCATACGATCTTTTCTTAACTGGACCAAATGGAGAGTCATAGAATCATACATTATTAGATTTGGTTTATTCTCACTCATTAATGAACAAATTAAAGCTTTGGTTTATGAGATTCTATGTTTTCTTTTTATTTTTAGATTTTTAAATTGAAAAACACATTTGATAAATAGAAATAAAAATTTGTTTGTAGTAATTAAAATATGAAAACATATTTGGTACTTCTTTTTCTATAATAGAAATATTAAAAATAAAAAAAATACATTTACATGGATCCAATCTTGAGTACCAAGTTTATTATTTGTTTTAAAAAGTACTTTTTGTTCATAAGGGTTTCAACCATGATGAATTCATTTAAAGCTAAAAATTATTATTTTCTTCATTATAAGTTTTATAAAGCATTTTTAGAGAAAACATAGAAAAAAACTTTTTTTATTGCTTTCTAACTTTCACCTTTTTTATTTTTATTTTTTCAGAAATAATTTTTTAAAATATTTTTCATTTTTCAAGAAAACCAAAACGAAAAGAGTTTATGCCTAACCTTTTAAATAAGTCGGTATAGTAACAAAGGAGATACAAGTTATTTCACAATTTGGACCATGAAAAACACTTGGAGTAGATGATAAACCAACCGTCTTGTCCCAATACATTTGGGACATAATGGGTCCTCTGACTACAGAAGCAAGCCTCTCATTCTTTAATTTGGGCCACATTCATAAGGAACTCAAAAAGCTCCAATTCTAGCGTATCGAATTCAAATTTGGGAGGAAATCAATGTGGCATCAACCACAAGCCTAGCATTCATACCTTGGAGTAGATTTCAAATGAACGATCAGACCCTACCAATGATAAACTCATATGCCCTTGGGACCATAAAGTCATGGTGGATCTTGTAGGAAAGAATGAGGCGTAGATCCTCTGTCACTGCTCGTTCTCCATTTTTGGGGGTGTAGTTTCAACGAAGAATTCACAGTTTTCTCAACAAGGACATTATTAACTGGAAGGAAGCTAGGACGAGTTTCTACTATAAATTCAACAACATCTAGAAACATAAAAAGTGATTTCATAAGGAACCAAGCTCCAAACCTTGCCCTGCCAGAACTCTATTCCAATGACATAGGATGCGCTTTTTGCACAAATCTTCGCAACATATAATGCGGAAAAGCAAGAGGAACCTAGAACTGTCATGCCAGACTAAAGAGCAAAATAAAATGCACAGGCCCACTGACAGCAGAACTTAAGAGACTATGGCTTGAGGGATTGATTGGTTTTGGAATAATTGCCATACTGTGGAAACAGTTCGAAAACAGCGAAAGCCTGGAAGCCCTATCCTATCCATCACTTACGTTAGGATTACTCTTCTTAGGCAAGTCGTATTAAAATTCTACCAACCCAACGTTACATCTTGTACTTACAAGGACCCAAAAAACCAATGGAGAAACATCACTCTCAAGCGTAACCAAATCCTTTGGATATTCCCATGGCAATGGAGGATATGAACCTGCTATTCAATGATATATTGATCTCTTTCTCCAAACAATGGCACTCCATGCCCAAGAAAATAACGAGATTGGCAACAACTGTACTGCTTAACCCTACATACTTCAGATGACCACGACTTTGGACCTTTTTTTTTTTTTCTTATGTGCCAAAAAAGTTATATTTATGCATTAGTAGTGAAAAATATTGAAAGAAATATTATATATATTATATTTATTTAGCTTTTCAATATATTTTAAGGGATATATTTATTTTTACTGTTTGAAATTCTTGTCTTAAGAAATATGTTAATAACCTTTTGACAAGTGATATCGAACTAACTTTTAACTATTCAATTTCTTGTTAAGTGTCTTGATCTGTAGGGAAGGTGCGGTGATCAATTGTGACTACAAACCGAACTCCTAAGGGCAATGTTGGGCAAAATGATAAAAAACAAAAAAAAGAAAAGAAAAAAAAGTCCTTGTCAAGCTTCACGACATGAGTTGAAAAATTTTCACACTCAACTAAGTAGATAGGATGTGTTAATTAGACCTGTAAAAGGGTAAAGTAGTGCATCCCGCCCAATTTCGGTCAGATATGGATTTTTGCATTTCGAGGCGGTTTGATCTACTCTAAATTTATTTTAAATAATAATTTATTTATTATTTAACTTTAATTATAAAAATATATAAAATATCAATTAAAAATATTTTTAAATATTTTATTAATTTTTAAATAGTAAAACAAATTTTTTGAGCAGACCAAGTTGGCTTAAGCATAGGCCTAGGGTTTAAATTTTTTAAAATTGAGCCTTAACCTGACCCAACTTGACCTATTAACAATACTATTAATCCCTCATAAATAGATAAGTAAAGATTTTTAGAGGTATAAATTGATACACTACACATCCAGATTTCCAATGTTTGGAATGCGGTTTTTTTACCTCAATAATACAAAAAATTAATTTATTAACTTAAATGGTATCTCAATCAAATTAATTACTAAAATGGTATGTTTTGAATATTAACCATAAATGGTGTCTGACAAGGTTGCGGCACCACCCATTTTTTTCCACCATCATCATGCCATCATTAGGCCATAATAGGGTTTGAAAAAAATCATATTTTATTGGTGGTGCCACCTTATACCGGGTACAATACAGGTCGTATACAAGTTCAAAAAATAATTTTAAGGGGTGAAGGATGAAAGTCAGGTGGCACCACTATTGTAAAAAAGAAATACTAACTCGTAACTGAGAAGTAGAAAAAGAGGAGAGAATAAGGCTTGAGGAAGCAATAAAAGGGGAGACCCTGTGACTATCCGATCACGTCTGCCACAGGGTCAGACCAATGCCGCCTAACTATCAAGCGACATCAATCTGACCCCCTGCGGCGGACATGACCGGACAGTCATGGGGTCCCTTTTTTTTTTGCTTCCTCAGCCTCGAATTTTACCCCAATTTCCTAATTTCCCCCCTTAACCCTGTACATATAACTTAGTCCCCTGCTTGTTTGTGTGTTAAAAAAAAAAGAGATTGGCAGTTTAGGGTTAGGAAGGAGTGTTTGTGTTGGAAAGAAAGGAAGCATCCTAGCAGTTGGTATGTTTTCTAATTTTTTTTGTTATTATTATTTTTTTGTTTGTTTTTTATTTAATTAATATATATTAAATGTTGAAATGGTATGGTCAAAAACTGTTTGAGATTTTCCGGTTTTTTTTGTGATTATTATTTTTTAAGATTTTCAACATTAATTTTTTACATTTTTAATATTTTTTTGTTAAAATTTATTATATGATGTTATTTGAATGTATTAGAGATATATGTTTAATTTTTTGCATGTATAATAAAATAATATTTTTATTTTTATAATAATATTTTTGTGAAAAAAACAGTTTAGTGTTTTTGGGAGAAGAGCTTGTGTTGGAAGGAACCATTAGTAAGTAGGTATGTGTTTTTATATATTTTTTAATAATAATTTTGAAATTTTGTTTTATATATCTATATTTGCTTTGCTTTTATATTATATTTTTGTCAGACGACATCGAAAAATACTATAGCAAATGATCAATTTCGGTAAGTAATTTGCCAAGTGACTCATTTTACATTTTTAATTATTTTTTATTAGGATAAAAAAGTCATTTTTGGGATAGAAGAAAGACATGTTTAGGAATAAAGAAAAGTTTAAGTTCATTGATAATAGTTTGTGGTGAAAGAGGGTTATTTTAACTATATATATACATGCATGCTTTTTATATATTATTGTGATATATCATATTTATATATGTATTTATTTATTTTCTTTGATAGCATAAGTTAATATTATTATTCAAAAATCAACCGGCCATTTGAGTGATTTTTAAACTTTAATTTTTTAAGTTAAAAATTTTTTTGTAATTCAAATTTATGTTTGTTGTTAACGAGTGAAAATATTTTTCTAAAGGAATGGAACTTCATGGTAACCAATGGTAAAAAATTACTTGCATTAGAGTTAAATATTAGACGGTTTCCAAAAAAATAAAAATGGTACAAAATGTATTTTCGTTATTTGTATATTTGCTTAGTCGATAATTAAAAAAAATTGAAACTGCAGATATCCAAATGAGTTTTTTGATTAGAGAAAATAACCACACAGCAAATATGATTAAAGCGTCGGTAAAAAAATTTGTTATTTTTTATTCACAGGTTCCCTTATAAAGTTGCACGCCATTTTTTATTTAATTGAGAAATTTTAACTACTGCAATAATTTAATATGGTTAGGGTGAGTACAGCGTGTTGAAGGCCCATATCAATAGTTCGGGCTACCGGTCGGATGAACGGATTATGTCATACTTGGAGGTAATAGGATTCGGATCAGTGGCATTAATTTGCATGTTCGTTTTGAGGGCTAACATGATATCTGCTTTGTTTGAGCGGTGGCACCTGGAGACCAACACATTTCATTTGTCATGCTGGGAGTGCACCATCACCTTAGAATATGTCGCACTACAACTCGGGCTCCCAATCGGCAGTACTGTGGTCACAAGTAGAAGTGTCTGAATTGGCGGTGCTATGCTATCACTTACTTGGATGCTCGCCCAATGATGGTGAAGATGGATTTATGAGTTTGAAATTTTCTTGGTTGAAGAGAAATTTTGAACATTTATCGAGTAATGGCACTAAGTGGGAAAAGATGTCCACTACCCGAGCCTATATACTACATCTGATAAGGGGGTACTTATGTCAGACACTAATAATAGTAAGGTCCACTTTATGTACTTGCCCTTTTTATCTGATTTGGAAGTTGTTCGTTCATACAGCTAGGGCTCAGTAGTATTGGCAACATTATATCGTAAGCTTTTTCTGGTGACAAACCACGAAACACAAGACATAGGTAGGTGCCTAATATTGTTGTAGTCCTGGGTGTTGTTATACAGGATGTCATTTTTGGCATCAGTTAGTCACCAAACACATGTCTTCCCACTTGTAAATAGGTAAAAAAATTTAAATTTTACATCAAGAATTTTTCTTTTTTATGAAAAAAAATTGTAACAAGTTTAGTTTTTTTAGATGGTATACTTGTACAGGTATCCAATTTACCAGCAGATTATTGAGGCATACGCCAGCGAGGGGGTAATTGTCACACTGGGATATCTTTAAGGCCCCAATTATTAAGGAAATCTGGAACTTAATTGACCGTATGCTAAGTTGGTAGACTCTACTAGGAATTTCGGGAAAACTGTGAACCATCGAGTAAATAGTTGGGTTCTAATTCAAATTTGGTTAGGATGGAATCTGTTGGTTCCATAGTGGGAGACATAATGATTGTCGACAATTGGCTAAGAGGGTTTGGGAGACATATACAGGTGAAAGAGGACATTTTGGCAAAGAAGAAAAATCCTCTTTAATTCAGTTTGTAAATTTCTTTCTTTTACTTTCTTTGTCTTCTTTGGTTGCTCCAAAGAAGAAGAGAACTTAAGGGAGCTCTGCATAGAGCCGTAGTCGTGACGATTGGAGTCCAGAAGTAGAGAAATCGAGTAACTGGCATGCTTTCTTATCCTTCTATACTCAAATATTTAAGGAAGGAGAAAGTAAAGGCTTCTAATAAGTTCCTGTTAAGTTAATTTTGGGTTCTAAGGTTTAAATGACTTCGAACTAACCAATAAATGATTGTCATGTTTAGCTTCCAGGTCGAAGAAGGTTCTAGCATTGACAAAATACGACGTCGAGCATTTGGAAGTGAGGTCAGTTTTTGCACTCTATCTTGGATGGTTGATGAGATTGAGTGGTTAAATGATTTATGTTGTGACTGAGCATGTTACGAATGCATAATATTGTACAAGTGTTTGAGTATTTGTATGTATGATCATTGAATGTTAAAAAAATATTATGTAACGCCCCGTAGCCGAGACCGTCGCCGGATTCGAACACGAGGTGTTAACAGACTTAATTCATTACTTAAACCGCTCAAACAATTTATTTTTTTAAAATTTCCAGTCAAGCTAGCAATCTGCATCACAGTCGCTTAAAAATTCATATCTCGAGTTTTGAAACTCAAAATCCAATTCCGTAAATTTTACCTGAAACTAGACTCATATATCTAATTACTAATTGTTTTATAGAATTTTTGGTCAAGGCAGTTAGTAGAGTTTATTAGTTAAATTCTCCCCTATTTCAGGGTTTGACTGCTCTGACCTCTGTGTATTACGAATTAGATATCTCTCTGTACAGAATTTAAATGTCTATGACATTTGTTTCTCTTAACACTAGACTCAATAATAAATCTGTACATATAAATCATGACTTCTAATTATTTTTTTACAATTTATTATGAATTTTTAAATTCAGAACACGGGATCCAGAAATCACTCTGGCCCTGTTTCACAAAAATTCAAATATCTCATAAAATATAATTCATATACTTGTTTTGTTCATTCCATATGAAAATAGACTAATTAATATTCAATTTCATAACATACTCATCATTTAAGTCCATTTTTACTATTTTTAGTGATTTTTCAAATTTACATCATCACATCGCTGCCCTTTCTGCTTTTATGGCAAATTTCACTTTACTAAGGATTTTCATGGACTAAATATCATTTTAAACATACATAACATCAAATATGACTTAGATTGGCCATTCCAATGGCTAATCATTTACAAACCATTTTCTTGCCAAACCATATTCATATCATAAGATCATTTACACAAAGTGAGTATTTTGCCATACATGCCACATTCAAAACACACAAGCCATTTTACCAATTTAGGCCTTCGGATAATGTGAACAAGTCTTCGACCTATCCCGATTCTCAAGCCGGCTTGTCAGAACTACAATGAAAGAAAAGGAGGGAGTAAGCACAAATGCTTAGTAAGTTCACATGCAAATAGCAACATAATCACACAATCCCACAAAAACATTATTTGCATAAACAACACCAAGACATTCATGTTTCATTTGTATTTAATATCTTTCTACGATTTCATCATACCAAGTTCTCAACCCAAGCGTTTAAGCACATACCTGTCAAATTTTCTCATTTACCACACTTACCAACATGTCACCTTCATTTTAGGCCTTCTTCTTATTCACTTAAGATTCACCCGTTGAACACATCGGAATATAATTCGAATACGCGGATCTCATGAACATAAGAGCCATAGCCGCAGCTAGACAAACTCAATAGCCTGCGGAACTTATATAGCCAAGCTACCATGTAACCCGCCCATAAGTGAACTCGGACTCAACTCAACGAGCTCGGGAATTTCAGACTCAACTCAACGAGCTCGGATGCCTAGTCACATCTCACGAACTCGGACTCAACTCAACGAGTTCGGAACTCAACCATCCTAGTGACATGTCACTTGTATTCTAATCTATTCCCAAGGTTCAAACGGGCTTTTTCCTCAATAACACATCTTTGCCATCTTCCACGGAATATCGAAACCGATACTCGGTAGCAATTCACATTTAACAAGTAATAAACATAATTTGCATATTACTCAACAATAACCACAAAGCATGATATTTCATAATAATAATCATCATATCATATAAATATCATTAATTTAATTAAAATGACAATTATGTTACTACATTTACACATGAACTTACCTCGGTACAAAATTATTAGCAATCGAGCCTATTCTTCGTAAACTTTGTTTTTCCCTCGATCGCAACTTGAATCTCGTTTCTCTTGATCTATAATGCCAAATTAATCTTTTTTAATACATACATTCATTAAAACAGCATTTAATACAAACTTTGGCAAAATTACATTTTTGCCCTTAAACTTTTGCATAATTACACTTTTGCCCCTAGGCTCGGGAATTAAACTTCATCCCTTATTCTTATGTTTTATGACATGCTGATCATTTTTCCCTTCTATGGTAACATCAAATTCACACTCTAACATGTACTTATGACTATTAGGTATTTTTATCGATTAAGCCCTTTTACTCGTTTTAACTTAAAAACCGAGTAGTACAAGTTGTCTAACATAATTTAAAACCTCATTTTCTATCATAAAACACCAAAATACACAAATTTCACCTATGGGTATTTTTCCAAATATGAACCCTAGGTTGAATTGTTGCTAGCATAAGCTTAATCGAAAGCACAAGGATTCCAAAAACGTAAAGAACATTAAAAACGGGGCTTGGAATCACTTACCATGGAGCTTGGAAGCTTGAAACAAACCCTAGCTATGGAGAACCCTTGAAATTTTGGCCTAATGAGGAAGATGGACAAAAATTGGCTTTTAATTTTGTTTTTAATTCATTTTAATAACTAAATGACCAAAATGCCCTTACTACTAAACTTTCCAAAAATTCCATCCATGTCTAATTTTTGTCCATAGACTTAGAAATTGGTCAAATTTCTATTTAAGACCTCCTCATTAATATTCCGAAACAATTTCATACTAAAAACTCCTAGAATGCAAGTTTTACAAATTATTCGATTTAGTCCCTAATTTCAATCTAAGCACTTTGGGCATAGGATTTCATCACGAAATTTTCACACAATCATGCAATCATATCATAAAAATCAAAATAATTATAAAATAATTATCTCTATCTCAGATTTGTGGTCACGAAACCACTATTCCGATTAGGACCTAATTCGGGATATTACAACTCTCCCCCCTTTAAGGATTTTCGTCCTTGAAAATCTTACCGGTAAACAAGTGTGGGTATTGGTTTTTCATAGTTTCTTCAGGTTCCCATGTAGTCTCTTCTACTCTATGCTTTTGCCACAATACTTTCACGAGAGCGACACTTTTATTTCTTAGTTATTTGACTTCTCGAGCTAAAATCTTAATCGGTTATTCTTCGTAAGTCATATCCGGTCGTAGTTCAATTTCTGTCGGTGAAATTATATGTGAAGGATCTGAACAATATCAACATAACATAGATACGTGGAACACATCATGAATCTTCTCTAATTCAGGTGGTAATGCTAGCCGATATGCTACCGGTCCAACTTTTTCAATTATTTCATACGGTCCAATAAAACGCGGACTTAACTTACCCTTCCGTCCAAATCTAAGGACTTTCTTCCATGGAGACACTTTCAAAAATACCTTATCACCAACTTGAAACTCGATTTCCCTTCGCTTTCAAATCCGCATAAGATTTACATCTATTTGAAGCGACTTTCAAAACAATCTCGAATCACTTTCACCTTTTCTTCGGTTTCTTTTATTAGATCAACTCCATAAATCTGATTTTCCTTGAGTTCAGTCCAATACAATGGCGTCTGACATTTACGACCATACAATGCTTCATAAGGTGCCATCTTCAAACTCATCTAATAACTATTATTATAAGCAAATTCTACTAACGGTAAGTACCTTTCCCAACTACCTTGAAATTCCAATACGCAACATCTGAGCATGTCTTCAAGGATCTGAATTACTCTCTCTGATTGTCCATCAGTTTGTGGATGAAAGGCAGTGCTGAAATTTAACTTTGTACCTAATGCCTCTTGCAACTTTTGCCAAAACTGTGAAGTAAATCTTTGATCTCTATCTGAAATGATTGACAAAGGTATTCCATGAAGTCTAACAATCTCACGGATATACAATTCAGCCAACTTATTAAAAGAATAATCCGTACGTACCGAAATAAAATAAGCCGATTTAGTTAGTCTGTCAACTATTACCCAGATGGCATTTTTCTTCCCCGGAGTTAACGGCAACCCTGATATAAAATCCATAGTAATCCGATCCCATTTCCATTCAGGAACCATGATAGGCTGGAGTAATCCTGAAGGTACTTGGTGTTCAACTTTCACTTGTTGACAAACTAAGCACTTTGATACAAACTCGGAAATGTCTCTTTTCATTCCACTCCATCAGTACATTTTCTTCAAGTCATTATACATTTTCATACTGCCCGGATGAACCACCAAACAACCATTATGAGCTTCATGCAAAATCTTTTGAATCCACTCATCATTTTTCGGTACACAAATCTGATTTTTAAACATCAAGCAAGCATCAGAATCGATTCTGAAATCTGATCCCGTATCATCTTCACACTGCTTTCTCTTGGCTTGCAAATCTTGATCATTTTTCTGAGCTTCAGAAATCTCTTGTAAAAACATCGGTCTTGCTCTTAACTCTGCTAGAATCGAACCATCATCTGATACCTTTAACTGAGTGTTCATAGCTCTCAAAGCACACAATAACTTTCTGCTCAAAGCATCAGCGACCACATTCGCTTTTCCCAGATGGTAGTCAATAGCAAGCTCGTAATCTTTCAATAACTCCAACCATCTTCGCTGTCTCAAATTCAAATCTTTTTGTGACATCAAGTTCTTAAAACTTTTGTGATATGTATATACTCGGCACTTTTCACCATACAGATAATGTCGCCAAATCTTCAGAGCAAACACTATAGCAGCCAATTCCAAATCATGAGTCGGATAATTCTTTTCGTGAGATTTTAACTGTCTCGAAGCATAAGCCACCACTTTTCCTTCTTGCATAAGTACACATCCTAAGCCATTTCGAGAAGCATCACTATACACCACAAATTCTTTACCTGATTCGGGTTGTACCAACACTGGTGCTTCAGTTAATAACTTTTTCAATTCTTCAAAACTCTGTTGACATTCTTCCGTCCATTCAAATTTAACATTCTTTCGGAGTAGTCTAGTCATAGGAGCAGCAATTATAGAAAATCCATTTACAAACCGCCGATAATACTTAGCTAGCCCTAAGAAACTTCTAACCTCGGTTACATTTTTCGGTGGTTTCCAATCAACAATGGCTGAAATCTTACTAGGATCAACCCGTATACCATCACCTGAAACAATATGACCCAAAAATCCAACTTCCCGGAGCCAAAATTTACTTTTACTAAACTTAGCATACAGCTGCTTATCTTTCAAAGTTTGCAAAACTATCCTCAAATGCTCAGCATGCTCTGTCTCATCTTTTGAATAAATTAAAATATCATCTATAAACACCACAACAAATTTGTCTAAGTATGGCTGAAATATGCGATTCATTAAATCCATAAACACAGCAGGAGCATTTGTTAACCCAAATGGCATAATTAAAAATTCATAATGACCGTACCTTATTCTAAAAGCAGTTTTAGGAACATCCGACTCTTTTATTCGCAGCTGGTAGTACCCAGATCTCAAGTAAATCTTTGAAAACCATGTCGCTCCTTTTAGCTGATCAAATAAATCATCAATTCTTGGCAACGGATATTTGTTTTTGATTGTCACCTTGTTTAACTGCCGATAGTCAACACACAACCTCATAGAACCATCCTTCTTTTTCACAAATAACACAGGAGCACCCCAAGGTGAAAAACTCAGTCTCACAAAGCCTTTATCAGTCAACTCTTGCAACTACGACTTTAATTCTTTCAACTCTGCTGGTGCCATTCTATATGGAGCAATTAAGATCGGAGCTGTTCCCGGTATCAAATCAATACCAAATTCTACTTCCCTGACTGGAGGCAAACCCCACAATTCTTCTGGAAATACGTCCACAAATTCACACACAACTGGCACTGATTCAACTTTCTTTTCAACTTATTTTGTATTAATTACATACGCCAAATAAGCTTCATAACCCTTTCTCAAATATCTCTGAGCCGACATTGAAGAAATCATACTAGATAATGCCTCTAATTTGCCTGGTTCAACCCGCAGAATTTTACCACTTTCACACTTTAATTCTATAACCTTCTCTTTGCAATTTATTATAGCATCATTCAATGTCAACCAATCCATACCCAAAATAACATCAAATTCATCAAACGGTAACAACATCAAGTCGGCTGGAAAGTAATGACCCCAAATCATTAAAGGGCATTTCTTCCATACTTTATCAACTATCACACATTTGCCTAACAGATTCGACACTCTAATCATAAATTCTGTGTTCTCAACAGGTATATTCATACTAAACACCAGTTTCATGCATACATATGAATGAGTAGAACCGGGATCAATCAAAGCAATAACATTAACATCATAAAGAGAAAATATACCAGTAACCACATCGGGTGATGAAGCATCTTCACGTGCCTTTATAGCATAAGTTCTAGCTGGAGCCCTTGCTTCAAATTTAGCTGCTGAATCTCTGGCTACATTTTTGCTGCTTGCTTCATTTCCAGTTTTTCTCGAATATCTTCCCTTCGAGTCTGCACCACTAGCTTTAACATTCTGAAATTTTTCTTTCTCAGCTCTCTCTAGGAAGTCTCTAATAAAATGATCCGGAGAACCACACTGAAAACATTCATTCGCTCTACATGGGCCAAAATGATTTCTCCCACACCGCTGGCACTCGAGCTTAACAAATCTCGTATTTCCCACACTAGCTACAGAAGTAGTCTGAGATTTAGGACCCACATTTTGCTTCTTAAAATTTCCATATGATTGTCCAGCCGAAACCTGTGAACGAGGATTCATATTTCTAGATTTTCTGGATTGCTGTGAAAATGAACTGCTCGTCGGTCTTTTCTTCCAATTTCTAGTCTCAGCCTCTACCTTTTTCTTCTCATTAAGTAGTTCTTCAGCCTTGCAAGCTCGATCAACCAGTACTACCATTTCTTTTAATTCAAGAATCCCAACAAATACTTTGATGTCTTCATTGAGTCCGTCTTCAAATCGTCACACATTTTAGCTTCAGAGGAATATATTCTCTAGCATACTTACTCAACCCGACAAACTCCCTTTCGTATTCGATGTTGGTCATGTTCCCCTGCTTTAATTGAAGAAACTCTTTACGCTTCTGATCAATAAATCTTTCACTGATATATTTCTTCCGAAATTCTTCTTGAAAGAACTCCCAAGTTACTTTCTCTTTCGGTACTACTAAAGTCAATGTCTTCCACCAATGATAGGCTGAATCCCTCAACAATGATATAGCACATTTCAAGCATTCTTCAGGTGTACAAGACAATTCATCAAATACTCGAATAGAATTCTCGAGCTAAAACTCTGCTTTCTCGGCATCAACATCAATATTTGCCCTGAATTCTTCGGCCCCTTGTTTACGAATTTTGTCAACTGGAGTTCTGTGAAATTTCATCAGATCTACACCTTGAGGCATCGGGGGTACAGGTTGAGGGATCGGGGGAGGTGGGGGAGGTTGTACATTCGGGTTCGTACGAACGAACTCAGTATACCAGGCACTCACCATTTGGAGAAAGGCTTCTCGAGCCCCTTCTCCTCCTCCTTGACCAACAGTAGGAGGTGGATTTTCAGTTGGCACCGCCTCTTCAGCCGGAGCTGGTGCATTACCCTCTACATCATCAGCCGCAATTGGATCGGGATCCATTTTGTGACAACCCGAATTAGGGCCTAATCGAAATAGTGATATTTTGACCACAAATCAGGGATAGAAATAATTGTTTTATAATTATTTTGAGGATTATGATATGATTACGTGATTGTGTGAAAATTTCGTGATAAAATTCTATGCCTAAAGTGCTTAAATTGAAAGTAGGGACTAAATTGAATAAGTTGCAAAATTTGCATTCTAGAAGTTTTTAGTATGAAATTGCTTTGGAATATTAATTAGGAGGTCTTAAATGGCAATTTGACCAATTTTAAGTTTATGGACAAAATTTAGGACATGGATGGAATTTTTAGGAAGTTTAGTAGTAAGGGCATTTTGGTAATTTGTATATTAAATGAAATAAAATGGGAAAAATAACACAAAATTGGTCATCTTCTTCATTAGTTGCTGCCAAATTTTCCTCTCCTCCAAAGCTAGGGTTTCTTCAACTTTCAAGCTTCATAGTAAGTGAATTCGAGCCCCGCTTTTTAATGTTCTTTACATTTTTGAAATCCTCGTAGCTTCTGGTTTACCTATTTCCACCATTATTTCGAGTTAGGGTTTATGTTTAAAAATTTACCCATGGATGATATGCATGGATTTTGATGTTTTATGGTAGAATATGAAGTTTGAGATTGTGTTAAACATCTTTTGCTAAGTGATTTTTCAGTAAAAGCAGTAAAACGACATAATCCAGGTAAAAATACTTATTGTTCATAACTATATGTTAGAGTGAGAATTTGATGTTGTTGTAGAAGAGAAAATGTTCAGTATGTCATAAAACATAGGAATAAGGGCTGAAATTAAATTTCCGAGCCTTGGGGCAAAAGTGCAAATATGCAAAAGTTTAGGGTCAAAATGCAAATTCGTAAAAATATGATTTTTGGACTCATATGAATAGTGTGATTAATTATTGGGCTAAATGTGATATTATAGATCAAGAAAGGCGTGGAATCGATCTCGAACGAGGGAAAGAAAAGGCTTTGGACTAAATTGCAAAAATTCCACATTTTGTACCGAGGTAAGTTTGTACGTAAATATTACATTAATTTCATGTATATTCTTACATTTCAGTTTATTATGTGAATATATTAGCGAATGTTAAAATATAAATAGATCATTGGAAGAATGGAAATAAGTAATAGAGGGAGAGATCCCGGTTGAACATTCGGAAGAGTTCAATAATATTGATGGAATGTAGCTAGGTCACATGTATGATGCCGAGTGCACATCATGTGTACAAGAAAGCTACACGATGCTATGTAGTAGCTAGGTCACATGCGTGATACAGAAGTATCCCATGTAGACAAGAGAGCTACTGGAAGAGATAAATGTAGCTAGGTCACATGTGTGATACAGAGAAGTATCCCATGTAGACAAGAGAGCTACTGGAAGAGATAAATGTAGCTAGGTCGCATGTGTGGTTCCAAGTGAAGGACACCATGTAGACAAGAGAGCTACGGGACAAATCGGCTAGGTCACATGGGTGGTACTGAGTGTTCACTATGTGTACAAGAGAGCCGAATTAAATGAAGTATGATGGTGGGAGCTGTGTCTGAGACCATTAAAATCGAGGATTGATCCGAATTGTTCAACGGGATGACTTAGTGGTGAGATTGTAGTCATGGACCTACATTTGTGATGTATGAAATGTGATGAAATTGATTTGTAGCATATATATGTAAGTTAAAAATGAGGTTGGTGCAAAGAATGGGTGAAAGAATGAAAGTAGCATTAAATCTGTTTTGGACAGTAACAGTGACGTGATTTTGAAAAATCACCAAAAATAGAAGGAATTTAATTAGAGGTTGAATGAGATGTGGAATTAAAGCTTAATGAGTCTATTTTTATATAAAAGAAACAGGGCAAGCAAAAGAATTCTATATTTTGAGATATTTACAATTGTGTGTGACTGGCTCAGAATGACTACGTGGTCCCCTGTTCCAACTTTGAAAAATCATTAAAAATTGTACAAAACAAATTAAGAAATATAGTTTATATTCGTAAACTCCTTATTGAATCTAGTTTTAAATGAAACAGATTTCATGGTTATTCGAATTGTGTACTGGGAGAAATTCAATTCGTAGTGAACTGAGGTCAGATCAGTTGAGCTGTGTAACAGGGGAAACTTTAACTAATAAACTGTACTAATTGGCTTGACCAAAAATTCTAGAAAAAAATTAGTGAATAGATATATGAGTCTATTTTCAAGGAAAATTTACGGAATTGGATTTAGAGTTTTGTAACTCGAGTTATGATTTATTTAGTGAACATGATGCACAGAGACAGCATTAATCAAATTGGAGTGAATATTGAAATTGAAGTAGATATACTTGAATTGTTGTATAAACATATTTAGATTCTCTCATTAATATTTACTTACCTACTTACTAAGCTATAAGCTTACTTGTTTTCTCTCTTCTGTTTTATAGTGTCATTCAAATGCTCAGAGTTAAGGATCGAGAAGATCCGCCACACTATCAATACTTTAGGTAATTGAACTAAATATTTTGAATTATGGCATGTATAGTAGACTTAATTATTTTGTTAGGTGTCATAATTGCCTAGGTTTAAAATATTGGCTGCGATATTCGATCAACTATGTTGTATAAGCCATTAAAGTTGGCTAATATTGTTCAAGACATATGTTATGACGATACACTATTAAATTAGATGACATATTTCTATTTCGTTTTTTTGTTTAATGATATGTGCTATGTTTTAGTAATACCTTGTACCCTGTTCCCGCGATAATAACGGGTAAGGGGTTGTTACATTTAGTGGTATCAGAGCTATGGTTTAGTCGGTTCTCGGACTAATAAAGTGTGTGTAAAAGTCTAGCTATACATGCCATAAAAATATTGTGATAGTGTGGTGACTCCTGATTATTCTAAACTGTGTTTTGTTTTAATATAGTAATGGATCCTGAAGGAACTGCGGCTGATGATGCTGCTAGTAATGCGCCGGCTCCTGCACAAGGGACCGCGCCTGTGGAAAGTAGATCTGAGACATTGAGGCAAGGAGAGGAGGCTCGGGATGCCTTCCTCCAAAGGATGAATGATTGGTATACTGAATTTATTCGAGCAAATCCAAATGCTCAACCTCCTCCACCCCCTCCTATACCTCAGACGATTCCTGTAGCTGCTCAAGGCATAGATTTGGTAAGGACGAGCAAGCCTCCAGTTGACAAGATTCAAAACAAGGGGCCAAGAGTTTAGAGCAAAGATCGATGATGATCCCGAGAAAGCGGAATTCGGCTTGAAAATTCTACCCGTGTATTTGATGAGCTCTCATGTACACCCGAGAATGCTTAAAGTGTGTTTGATCACTTTTGAGAGATTCGGCCTACCATTTGTGGAAGACTAGGGTAGCAGTGGTGCCAAAAGAAAGAGTTACTTGGGACTTTTTCCAGGAGGAATTTAGAAAGAAATACATAAGTCAATGATTTATTGATAAAAAAGCGGAAGGAGTTCCTTGAGTTAAAGCAAGACAAGATGTCCAGTAATGTAATATGAACGCGAATTTGTGAGACTTAGCAAGTATGCTCAGGAATGTGTGTCCACCGAGGCCAATATGTGCAGAAGGTTTGAAGATGGGCTGAATGAGGATATTAAAGTGCTGGTAGGAATTTTGGAGTTGAAAGAATTTGTAGTATTGGTTGATCGAGCCCTTAAAGCTGAAGAATTGAACAAAGAAAGAAGAAAAGCTGCTATGGAGGCTCGAGATGCCAAAAAGACCGATAAGCAAGCCATTTCAGTCACAATCAAAGAGGTCCAAAGAGGCAAACCCTCGAATGACAGTTTCAATTGGGGGATTCACACAAAGATCGTGGTAGAGCGTATTCGGGGTCTAAAGCTCAAGCTACTTCGGTGGCAAGTGTGGGTAATATGCGACCTAGAAAGCCCGAATGTCAGCAATGTGGCAGGCAACATTATGGTGAGTGTTGGGGAACCGAACGAGCTTGTTTTCAGTGCGGTTCTCGCGACATTTTATTAGAGATTGTCCGGAGAAAGTTAAAGAAGAAATTCAGAGTGCTAGATGAATACCACCGCTAGTAGGGGTAGACAACCGAGAAATACCGGAAGTGGGACTAGCAATGAAACTGCGATGAAAGATTCGATGGCAAGATCGTGGCTAGAGCACTGCTAGAGCTTATGCTATACGTGCTCGAGAAGATGCATCATCTCCGATGTCATTCTTGGTACATTTTCTCTCTATGATACTATTGTTATTGCGTTGATTGATCCCGGTCCACTCATTCCTATATTTGCATGAATTTAGTATGTAATAAAAAGTTGCTGTTGAGTTTATCGAGTTTACGATTAAAGTGTCGAACCCTTTAGGCCAATATGTGCTAGTTGATAAGGTTTGCAAGAATTGCCCATTAATGATTCAAGGTCACATTTTCCACCCAATTTGATGTCATACCATTTGGTGAGTTTGATGTTATATTGGGAATGGACTGGTTGACATTGTATGATGCTAAGGTAGATTGCAAACAAAAGACACTAGAGTTGAAATGTGAAAATGGGGAAATTCTGTGGGTTGAAACCGACGAATCAAATAAATTACCTATGGTAATTTCACACATGTCTGCACAGAAATACATGAGAAAAGGGTGTGAAGCTTATCCGCTTATGTAATGAATGCCGAGTTGCCTCAATTGAAGCTTGAGTCAATCTGGATAGTTTTTGAGTTTTCCGGATGTATTTCCGGAGGAATTGCCCGGGTTGCCTCGAACAGAGAGATAGAGTTTGCCATTGATTTGTTGCTTCGGCATCGTCCCGATCTCGATTGCTCCGTATAGAATGGCTTCGATCAATTAAAAGAATTGAAGGCTCGATTCATGAGAATTAACAGATAAGGGATTTGTGAGACCGAGTTTCTCTCCCCGGGTGCTCCAAAGATATTCGTAAAAGAAGAAGGATGGTTCAATGAGACTTTGTATTGATTACCGTCAACTTAATAAGGTGACTATAAAGAACAAATACCCATTGCCGAGGATTGATGATTTATTCGATCGCTTAAAAGGGGCCACAAGTGTTTTCAAAGATCGATTTAAGGTCCAGTTACTACCAGGTTGAAAGTTAAAGAGTTGGATGTACCAAAACCGCCTTTAGGACAAGGTATGGACATTATGAGTTTCTTGTGATGCCTTTCGGCTTAACAAATGCTCCAGCTATATTTATGGACTTAATGAATCGGATCTTTCGGCCATATCCGGATAAGTTTGTAGTAGTGTTTATAGATGATATTTTAATATATTCTCGGGATGAATCAACATGCCGAACACTTGAGAACCATATTGCAGATCTTGAGAGAAAAAGAAACTGCTTGCCAAGTTTAGTAAAAGTGAGTTTTGGCTTCGTGAAGTTGGATTTTTGGGACATATAGTTTCGTGTGATGGTATTCGGGTGGATCCAAGCAAGATTTCTGCGATCATTGATTGGAAACCGCCAAAGAATGTATCCGAGGTTAGAAGCTTTTTAGGCTTAGCCGGATATTATAGACGTTTTGTTGAAGGATTTTCGATGATTGCCTCTCCTATGACTAAGTTGCTGCAAAAAAGAATGTTAAGTTTGAATGGACTGATAAATGTCGTGAGTTTTGAAAAGTTGAAAGCACGATTGATCAAGCACCAATTTTGGTACAAAAACTCAACCAGAAAAAGAGTTCGTAATTTATAGTGATGCATCATTGATGTGCCTTGGATGTGTGTTGATGCAAGAGGGTAAAGTGGTAGCTTATGCTTCGAGATAGTTAAAACCGCATGAGAAGAATTATCCTACACATGATTTGGAATTGGCTACTATTGTTTTTGCCTTGAAGATTTGGCGACATTATTTGTATGGTGAAAAATGCCGAATCTTTACTGATCACAAAAGTTTGAAGTATTTGATGAATCAAAAGGATTTGAATCTGCGACAAATAAGATGGCTTGAATTATTAAAGGATTATGATCCGTGATTGATTATCATCCGGAAAAGCAAATGTAGTTCTTGACGCCTTGAGCGTAAAAATTTCTTTTACTTTGAGAGCCATGAATACGTGGTTAGCGTTGTCCGATGATCGGGTCAATCTTAGCAGAGATGAGAGCTAAACCGTTATTTCTTCAGATTGATTTGTGATGCTCAAAAAATGATAGTGAGTTGCGGACCAAGAGAACTCAATGTGAATCGAGTTACAACTCGATTTTCGAGTTGGACCAGACGATCGCTTTGATGTTTCGAGACGTAATATGTGTACCAAAAAAAATGAATTGATTCGAAAATATTACATGAGGCGCACAAATGGTCGCTTTATCGATTCACCCCGTAGCACAAAAATGTATAATGATTTAAAGAAATTATATGGGTGGCGGTATGAAAAGGGACATTTACGAATTTGTAACCAAGTGTTTGATTTGTCAACAAGTAAAAGCCGAACATCAAGTGCCATCGTACTACTTCAACCGTAATGGTGCCCGAGTGGAAATGGGACAAGATTACCATGGATTTTGTGACCGGTTTGCCGTTGACTCCTAAAAAGAAGGATCTTTCATCTGGGTAGTGGTTGATAGATTAACAAAGTCACCCCACTTTATACCAAGACGTGCCGATTACTCACTTGATAAATTAGCCGAATTATATATTGCTTTGAAATTGTAAGGTTGCACAGAGTACCTATGTCTATAATATCGATAGAGATCCGAGATTTACCTCGAGATTTTGGAAAAAGTTACAAGAAGCTTTGGGTACAAAGTTGAACTTTAGTGCCGCGTTTCATCCACAAACAGATGGTCAATCGGAAAAGAGTAATTCAGTACTCGAAGATATGCTTAGATGCCGTGTTTTTAGAATTTGGAGGTAGTTGGGAGAAATATCTATCTTTGATTGAGTTTGCCTACAATAACATTTATCAATCAAGTATACAAATGGCACCGCATCTGAAGCCTTGTATGGTCGTAAGTGTCGAACTCCTTTGTATTGGACCGAGCTTAGTGAGAAACAAATTCACTGAGTTGATCTAGTTAAAGAAACCAAGAGAAAGTAAAAGTAAATCGGGATTGTTTGAAAGTCGCTTGAGATCGACAAAAGTCATATGCGATTTGAAAAGAAAAGAGATTGAATTTCAAGTGGGTGATAAAGTGTTCTTGAAGGTGTCACCATGGAAAAGATTCGAGATTTAGCCAAAAGGCAAGTTGAGTCCGCGTTTTTTATTGGGCGTATGAGATTCTGATTAGAGAGAATTGGACCATGGCATATCGATTATTCTTACCGGCAGAGTTAGAAAGAATTCATAACGTGTTTCATGTATCAATGTTGAGGCGTTATCGCTCGATCCTTCACATGTGGTTTCCCCAATGAAAATTGAGATTCGATCGGATATGACCTATGAGGAGGAACCAATAAAGATTTTGGCTCGAGAAGTTAAACAGCTTAAGAAATAAAAGTATAGCCTTAGTGAAAGTATTGTGGCACAGCACATGGGATAGAAGAGGCTACGTGGGAATCTGAGGAAGCTATGAAGAAACAAGACTCAAACCTTTTTACCTGTAAGATTTTCAGAGAGACGAAAATCTCTAAAGGGGGAGAAATGTGACAACCCGAATTAGGGCCTAATCGAATAGTGATATTTTGACCACAAATCAAGGATAGAAATAATTGTTTTATAATTATTTTGAGGATTATGATATGATTACGTGATTGTGTGAAAATTTCGTGATAAAATTCTATGCCTAAAGTGCTTAAATTGAAAGTAGGGACTAAATTGAATAAGTTGCAAAATTTGCATTCTAGAAGTTTTTAGTATGAAATTGCTTTGGAATATTAATTAGGAGGTCTTAAATGGCAATTTGACCAATTTTAAGTTTATGGACAAAATTTAGGACATGGATGGAATTTTTAGGAAGTTTAGTAGTAAGGGCATTTTGGTAATTTGTATATTAAATGAAATAAAATGGGAAAAATAACACAAAATTGGTCATCTTCTTCATTAATTGCTGCCAAATTTTCCTCTCCTCCATAGCTAGGGTTTCTTCAACTTTCAAGCTTCATAGTAAGTGAATTCGAGCCCCCCTTTTAATGTTCTTTACATTTTTGAAATCCTCGTAGCTTTCGGTTTACCTATTTCCACCATTATTTCGAGTTAGGGTTTATGTTTAAAAATTTACCCATGGATGATATGCATGGATTTTGATGTTTTATGGTAGAATATGAAGTTTGAGATTGTGTTAAACATCTTTTGCTAAGTGATTTTTCGTAAAAACGAGTAAAACGACATAATCGGTAAAAATACTTATTGTTCATAACTATATGTTAGAGTGAGAATTTGATGTTGTTGTAGAAGAGAAAATGTTCAGTATGTCATAAAACATAGGAATAAGGGCTGAAATTAAATTTCCGAGCCTTGGGGCAAAAGTGCAAATATGCAAAAGTTTAGGGTCAAAATGCAAATTCGTAAAAATATGATTTTTGGACTCATATGAATAGTGTGATTAATTATTGGGCTAAATGTGATATTATAGATCAAGAAAGGCGTGGAATCGATCTCGAACGAGGGAAAGAAAAGGCTTTGGACTAAATTGCAAAAATTCCACATTTTGTACCGAGGTAAGTTTGTACGTAAATATTACATTAATTTCATGTATATTCTTACATTTCAGTTTATTATGTGAATATATTAGCGAATGTTAAAATATAAATAGATCATTGGAAGAATGGAAATAAGTAATAGAGGAGAGATCCCGGTTGAACATTCTAAGAGTTCAATAATATTGATGGAATGTAGCTAGGTCACATGTATGATGCCGAGTGCACATCATGTGTACAAGAAAGCTACACGATGCTATGTAGTAGCTAGGTCACATGCGTGATACAGGAAGTATCCCATGTAGACAAGAGAGCTACGGAAGAGATAAATGTAGCTAGGTCACATGTGTGATACAGAAGTATCCCATGTAGACAAGAGAGCTACGGAAGAGATAAATGTAGCTAGGTCGCATGTGTGGTTCCAAGTGAAGGACACCATGTAGACAAGAGAGCTACGGGACAAATCGGCTAGGTCACATGGGTGGTACTGAGTGTTCACTATGTGTACAAGAGAGCCGAATTAAATGAAGTATGATGGTGGAGCTGTGTGTTTGAGACCATTAAAATCGAGGATTGATCCGAATTGTTCAACGGGATGACTTAGTGGTGAGATTGTAGTCATGGACCTACATTTGTGATGTATGAAATGTGATGAAATTGATTTGTAGCATATATATGTAAGTTAAAAATGAGGTTGGTGCAAAGAATGGGTGAAAGAATGAAAGTAGCATTAAATCTGTTTTGGACAGTAACAGTGACGTGATTTTGAAAAATCACCAAAAATAGAAGGAATTTAATTAGAGGTTGAATGAGATGTGGAATTAAAGCTTAATGAGTCTATTTTTATATAAAAGAAACAGGGCAAGCAAAAGAATTCTATATTTTGAGATATTTACAATTGTGTGTGACTGGCTCAGAATGACTACGTGGTCCCCTGTTCCAACTTTGAAAAATCATTAAAAATTGTACAAAACAAATTAAGAAATATAGTTTATATGCGTAAACTCTTTATTGAATCTAGTTTTAAATGAAACATATTTCATGGTTATTCGAATTGTGTACTGGGAGAAATTCAATTCGTAGTGAACTGAGGTCAGATCAGTTGAGCTGTGTAACAGGGGAAACTTTAACTAATAAACTGTACTAATTGGCTTGACCAAAAATTCTAGAAAAAAATTAGTGAATAGATATATGAGTCTATTTTCAAGGAAAATTTACGGAATTAGATTTCGAGTTTCGTAACTCGAGTTATGATTTATTTAGCGAACATGATGCACAGAGACAGCATTAATCAAATTGGAGTGAATATTGAAATTGAAGTAGATATACTTGAATTGTTGTATAAACATATTTAGATTCTCTCATTAATATTTACTTACCTACTTATAAGCTATAAGCTTACTTGTTTTCTCTCTTACATTTTATAGTGTCATTCAAATTGCTCGGGAGTTAAGGATCGAGAAGATCTGCCGCACTATCAATACTTTAGGGTAATTGAACTAAATATTTTGAATTATGGCATGTATAGTAGACTTAATTATTTTGTTAGGTGTCATAATTGCCTAGGTTTAAAATATTGGCTACAGTATTCGATCAACTATGTTGTATAAGCCATTAAAGTTGGCTAATATTGTTCAAGACATATGTTATGACGATACACTATTAAATTAGATGACATATTTCTATTTTGTTTTTTTTTGTTTAATGATATGTGCTATGTTTTAGTAATACCTTGTACCATGTTCCGGCGACGATAACGGGTAAGGGGTGTTACACATTTACTATAAAAAAATCATTTAAAAGGTCGGAAGTCGTCACACTATTATAATTTATATATATGGCATGTATAGCAAAACCCGTACATACAACACATTAGTCCGAGAACTGACTAAACTTGCTCTGATACCACCAAAAGTAACGCCCCGTACCCGAGACCATCGCCGGATTCGAACACGAGGTGTTAACAGACTTAATTCATTACTTAAACCGCTCAAACAATTTATTTTTTTAAAATTTCCAGTCAAGTTAGCAATCTGCATCACAGTTGCTTAAAAATTCATATCTCGAGTTCCGAAACTCAAAATCCAATTCTGTAAATTTTACCTGAAACTAGACTCATATATATATTTACTAATTTTTTTCTAGAATTTTTGGTCAAGCAAATTAGTACAGTTTATTAGTTAAATTCTCCCCTGTTTCAGGGCTCGACTGCTCTGCCCTCTGTGTATTTCAAATCATATATATCTCTGTATAGAATTTAAATGTCTATGAAATTTGTTCTGTATATATAAAGCATGACTTCTAATTATTTTTTTACAATTTATTATAAATTTTTAAAGTCAGAACACGGGATCCAGAAATCACTCTGGCCCTGTTTCACAAAAATTCAAATATCTCATAAAATATAATTCATATACCTGTTTTGTTCATTCCATATGAAAATAGACTAATTAATATTCAATTTCATAACATACTCATCATTTAAGTCCATTTCTACTATTTTTAGTGATTTTTCAAATTTACATCACACTCTTTGCGAGATTCTGCTTTATGGCAAATTTCACTTTACTAAGGATTTTCATGGACTAAATATCATTTTAAACATACATAACATCAAATATGACTTAGATTGGCCATTCCAATGGCTAATCATTTACAAACCATTTTCTTGCCAAACCATATTCATATCATAAGATCATTTACACAAAGTGAGTATTTTGCCATACATGCCACATTCAAAACACACAAGCCATTTTACCAATTTAGGCCTTCGGATAGTGTGAACAAGTCTTCGACCTATCCCGATTCTCAAGCCGGCTTATCGAACTACAATGAAAGAAAAGGAGGAGTAAGCACAAATGCTTAGTAAGTTCACATGCAAATAGCAACATAATCACACAATCCCACAAAAACATTATTTGCATAAACAACACCAAGACATTTATGTTTCATTTGTATTTAATATCTTTCTACGATTTCATCATACCAAGTTCTCAACCCAAAGGTTTAAGCACATACCTGTCAAATTTTCTCATTTACCACACTTACCAACATGTCACCTTCATTTTAGGCCTTCTTCTTATTCACTTAAGATTCACCCGTTGAACACATCGGAATATAATTCGAATACGCGGATCTCATGAACATAAGAGCCATAGCCGCAGCTAGACAAACTCAATAGCCTGCGGAACTTATATAGCCAAGCTACCATGTAACCCGCCCATAAGTGAACTCAGACTCAACTCAACGAGCTCGGGAATTTCAGACTCAACTCAACGAGTTCGGATGCCTAGTCACATCTCACGAACTCGGACTCAACTCAACGAGTTCGGAACTCAACCATCCTAGTGACATGTCACTTGTATTCTAATTTATTCCCAAGGTTCAAACGGGCCTTTTCCTCAATCACACATCTTTGCCGTCTTCCACGGAATATCGAAACCAATACTCGGTAGCAATTCACATTTAACAAGTAATAAACATAATTTACATATTACTCAACAATAACCACAAAGCATAATATTTCATAATAATAATCATCATATCATATAACTATCATTAAGTTAATTAAAATTACAATTATGTTACTACATTTACACATGAACTTACCTCGGTACAAAATTATTAGCAATCGAGCCTATTCTTCGTAAACTTTGTTTTTCCCTCGATCCCGACTTGAATCTCGTTTCTCTTGATCTATAATGCCAAATTAATCTTATTTAATACATATATTCATCAAAATAGCATTTAATACAAACTTTGGCAAAATTACATTTTTGCCCTTAAACTTTTGCATAATTACACTTTTGCCCCTAGGCTCGGGAATTAAACATCATCCCTTATTCTTATGTTTTATGACATGCTGATCATTTTTCCCTTCTATGGTAACATCAAATTCACACTCTAACATGTACTTATGACTATTAGGTATTTTTACCGATTAAGCCCTTTTACTCGTTTTCGCTTAAAACCGAGTGGTTCAAGTTGTCTAACATAATTTAAAATCTCATTTTCTATCATAAAACACCAAAATACACAAATTTCACCTATGGGCATTTTTCCAAATATGAACCCTAGGTTGAATTGTTGCTAGCATAAGCTTAATCGAGCTACCGGGATTCCAAAAACGTAAAGAACATTAAAAACGGGGCTTGGAATCACTTACCATGGAGCTTGGAAGTTTGAAACAAACCCTAGCTATGGAGAATCCTTGAAATTTTGGCCTAATGAAGAAGATGGACAAAAACTGGCCTTTAATTTTATTTTTAATTCATTTTAATAACTAAATGACCAAAATGCCCTTACTACTAAACTTTCCAAAAATTCCATCCATGTCCAATTTTTGTCCATAGACTTAGAAATTGGTAAAAGTTATATTTAAGACCTCATTAATATTCCAAAACAATTTCATACTAAAAACTCCTAGAATACAAGTTTTACAAATTGTTCGATTTAGTCCCTAATTTTAATCTAAGCACTTTGGGCATAGGATTTCATCACGAAATTTTCACACAATCATGCAATCATATCATAAACATCAAAATAATTATAAAATAATTATCTCTATCTCAGATTTGTGGTCACAAAACCACTATTTCGATTAGGCCCTAATTCGGGATATTACATATTATGTGGTGTTAAAAATGTAGTGTACTTTGAATTATGTATTAAGTACTTTTTTTGCATGAAATGTATGAGTACCTTGTATGCAGAGTACAAAGATATTTACTTTGACGGGATACATGGAGTAGGTTATGGCATATGGAAGATTGGGTTGATGGATAGGGAAATGAAATTTTTGTTAGATTTCGCAATCCGGTGTTGCAAGTTGCAAACTGTAATGTACGAAGCTCTAGGACTTGTAGAAGGGACACTACGGTGTTCAATCATTAAGGTTAGAAGTGAGACGGAATGTTATCAACTAGACCACAAGAGCGACACTGTGGCGATGTTCTATCGACTCTATAGAACAACATCGCAATAGAGGTAAGGTTTTTTAGGGCGACACCTTAACAAGGTTTAAGGTGTACGACCATAGCTCGGCTATGGCAACACGGGGTAGTCTGTCGAGACAATAACTACGAGGTAGTTTGCCAGTACATTAAACATAGGGTTACATGTGTACGACCTTAGCTTGGCTATGGGAACATGTAAAGTTCACTTATTAGTAAACCAGGAGACCTGCCAAGGTATAAAGAAGAAGTCAAGTGTGACTTGAACGACCAGTCATTAGATAGCATGGACTTGAGCATTTGAAGGCACGGGTTTAACGTGATAACAAGGGGTTTGTAACAGTCCGTTTTTAGTCAAATCAGAATAGTAGTTTCGAGACCACAAATTTAAAGTTAGAATAATTATTTTATTATTATTTTAATGTTTATAGCATGATTGAATGATTGTGTGAAAGTTTCGTTTAGAAATTTTATTGTTTGATTAGTCAATTTGATAAAAAGGACTAAATCGCGTAAAGTATAAATGTGTTATTTTAATAGTTAAATGTATCTATTAGCTATAGATTATAAAAGTTAAGGTCTTTAGGTGATAATTATACCCTTTATATATTTAGTGGACAATGATGGACATAAAATGGATGATCTTAAATGGTTTATAATAAGGTTAATATAGTAATTTGTAAATATAAGTTAAATTAATAAAACAAAAACATAAAAATGTGTTTCATTCATCTTTTTTAGCTGTACATAGCAAAGAAGGAAGCCATTTTAGGGCTTTAAACATTCGGCAATTTCATTGCTCAGTTGGTAAGTAATTTTGACTCCGTTTTTAATGATTTATATATTTTTGAGATCATTGCAACTAGGTCTAGCTCACCCAGGGACTATTTTGCAAAAAATTTAAAGCTTTTGAATGTTGCCATTGATGAAGAAGCATGTGTTTTGAAGTTTCTTGATAGATTATGAGTGCTTGTTGATAAATATACAAGTTTTGTTAAGTGATTTTTAGTGAAAATGCAAATTAGTGATTAAATCGTGAAATGTGCAAACTTAGTGGTTAAAATGTGAAATAAATGAAAAATATGGGCTGCTAGGGACCTAATTGAATTTCAGCTAGCATGGGTTGTGTAATAGCCCGATTTTAGCGCTAGTCGAAACAGTAGGTTTTGGGACCACGAATCTGACGTAGTAAAATTTGTTTTATCATATTTTTATGGTCTACAGTTTCACAGAATGATTTCGTGAAAATTTCGTTAAAAAATTTTGACGTTTGGGCACTCAATTTAGTTAAAATGACTAAATCGTAAAAAGTACAAAAGTTGAGTTCTACATGCTAAAGGTGTCCAATTGCTATGAGATTTTAAATTAGAGGTCCTTATATGATAATTAAACCATTTGTTAAGTTAGTGGACAAAAATGGACATGGTGAGATAAAATTTTAAAGTTTGGCAAAAAGGGCATTTTGGTCATTTGGTAAATAAAATAATAAAAAGGGAAAATAAAGCCAAAATTGTGTCCATCTTCTTCAACCTTGGACGAAATTTTCAAGCTCTCCATAGCTAGGGTTTTGTCATCTTTCAAGCTTGATTGTAAGTACATCCTAGCCCCGTATTTAGTGCTCTTTACATTTTTTAAGTCGTATTCGCCCGATCTTTCCATTTCTACCATTGTTTTGAAGTAGGGTTCATGTTTAAAAATTTACCCATGTGTGACATGCATGTGTTTTGATGTTTAATGGTAGAAAATGAAAGTTTGGTGTGTAATAAACAACTTTTACTAAGTGATTTTTCATGAAAATACCTAAAAAGGGCCTATTTGTAAAAAGATGTAAAATGGGCAGTAAAAATCTGATTTGATGAAAAATATGGGCTGATATGAGCATGTATATGGTTTGGCTAGGCTTGGGTAACAAAGTTTAGGGGCAAAAATGTAATTTTTCCATAGTATGATTTTTGGACTGAATTGAAGAATGTGAATAATATATATGCTAAATTTGCTATTATAGATCAAGAAAAACAAAGTTTGGACCTTGACCGGAGAAAGAATAAAGTGTTTGACGATTAAATCCATTTCTCCTATTTTTGGTACCGAGGTAAGTTCGTATGTAAATAATGTATTATTAACTATGCTTCAATTGTTTTGTTATTGTATGAATTGTTATTTACTCTTTGAATGAATTTGACAAAGTTCGACAAGCGAGAAAATCTCAGTTGAACCTTAGGAATAGTTACGATACAAATGTCATGACATTAGGGTTAGTTGAGATTACGTGTAAGACCATATCTGGGATATGGCATCGATATGAGATTTTGTGTAAGACCATAGTTGGGCTATTGGCATCGATATGAGATCCCATGTAAGACCATATCTAGGATATGGCATTGGTGTAGTACTATGTGTGTGAGATTTCCCGAGTATCTTTTACTATTCTAAGTGGTTCAACGGGAAAACTTAACAGCAAAGTTTAAGTTGTGAAAGACTAAGGTATGTTGTGAAAGATTATGGTAAGTTGGAAGTTGGTACAGGTTTGTACAAAAAACTCATGTTTAATGAGCTCGATATGTGATGAATCTACAGTATGGTTTGATTGAGGAAGTTATGATGTTAAGATATTAATAACATCTATGCTAAGCTTGATTATGAAATTTACAATGACATTTATGTTAATTTACTTCATGTTAAGTATATGTTAAAGTGTGCTTATGATGCCTATTATTTGCATAGGAACTTACTAAGCTTTAAAGTTTACCCCCTCTCTTTTTCCCTTGTCTTATAGTGTCACCAAGCCAACTCGGGGATTGAAGACTGTCGGAGATCCACTCACCCTATCAACTTAACATTTTGGGTACCAATGACTTTAACATTTTGAGCTAGGGAACTTGGTCATTTTGTTATGTGTCATATTTGATTTGGCAAAATGTGTTGGCTTATAATGATTGATAATTCATTTTGTAAATGGTCATTGAAATTGGCTAATATTGGTTAAGTATATATGCATATAATGATGTTTTCATGGATGTGAGAATTTGCATGGATTGAGTTAATGAGTAGGTGATATTTGTATGTGGTAGATGGTTGCATGTAAATGATATATTGATATCTTGTTTGTGGCTGAATGGCTTGTATGAATATGCTTGGATTGGTGTTGCTTGTTGTTGTGTAGGTTGGTGCAAGTAAAGGGGCAAAATGCCATAGAAAATAGCCTTATTTTTGTCCACACGAGCAAAGACACAGCCGTGTGTCTTAGTCGTGTGAAGGACACGGCCCAGAGACATGGGCGTGTACCCAGGGTGTGTAAAGTCTACACCTATTTTATGAAAAATTATGAAAATTAAATCGCCCACACGGCCTAAGCACACGGGCGTGTGAGTTGGCCGTGTGACTTCAATTTGTTGATGACGTCAAAAACAGAGAGTTACACGGGTTAGGGACATGGGCGTGTGTGACCACACGGCCTCCCCACATGGGCGTGTCCCAAGCCACCCGGGTGTGTGGCCCCTGTTTTGATGAAAAATTTTCTAAGTGTAGGAAAGTTTTCTAAAGTTCTCAGTTTAGTCCCGAACCACTCCTAATGCATATTTTGGGCCTCGTAGGCTCGTTTAAGGAATCATATGAATGTTTTCGAAAGTTTTAAATTTTGAGTGGAAACTCATGTCTCGATTTTGAATGTTTGTTTGAGTTTAAGTCCGGTAGCCTCGTATCCTGCTCCGGTGTCGAACACGAATAAGGGGTGTTACAGGTTGTGGTTGAATTGCATGAATTTCTATTTTTATGAAATAAGGGCTAAATTATAAAAGTGGTGAAACAATAGGGACAAATATGTAAAAGTGCTTTAAAGTGTGTTTTAGACCAAATTGAATAGAGGGATTATTAAAAAATTTAAATTTGATATCATATAGATTAAGAAAAGCAAAACTCGGAGTTAGACCGGGGGAAAAAAAGTACTCGACTAGTCGACTTATTTCGCCGTTTTTACATCTGATGTAAGTTCATATATTATAAGTTTTGATACAAATGTATTTCATATACTTTTATATTGCATAAATTGTGAATACGAGACTATGGATATGATCTATAGTGATTTGATGACGATTCAACATTTGAAATCCCGGTTGAACCTTAGGAATAGTTTAGGATACAAGTGACATGTCATTAAGGGATACATTGAGTTAGCTTCAGGCCATGATATTAGCACTTCGGGTGAGAGTTATACTGATTTGGCTTCGGGCCATGATATTAGTATTTCGAATATAAGCTACCTTGATTTGGCTTCAGGCCATGGTATAGGGACTTAGTGTGCGAGACTCTTAAGTATCTGACTTTTATTCTGAATAGTTCATCGGGTAAACGAAAGATGTGATTGAGTATGCGAATGATATAAGATAGTATAGGTACGTAGATGACATATATAAGCTTTGGTGTGAAGAAACTTGTAAAGAATGTGGTTAATATCATAATTGTATATATGAAACGTTTGTTAGCTAATACATGCTAAATGCATCTGCACAAAAAAAGAAATATCATTCCTTAGTTTACCTTTTTTAGCAGGTGGAAAATATTTTAGTAAGAACTTTTCGGTCATTTGTTCCCAAGTAGTGATTGATCCTCGTGGTAACGAGTTCAACCACTGTTTAGCCTTATTCCTTAGTGAAAAGGGAAATAACCAAAGGCGAATGGCATCATTAGAAACGTCATTAATCTTGAATGTGTCGCAAAACTCTAGAAAATTTGCTAAATGAGTATTTGGTTTTTCATCCTGCAAACCATCAAACTGAACAAACTGTTGTATCATTTGAATTGTGTTAGGTTTCAGTTCAAAATTATTTGCAGCAACAGCAGGCCTAACTATACTCGATTCAGTTCCTGTTAAAGTAGGTTTAGCATAATCATACATAGTACAAGGAGTAGGATTCTGATTTACTGGGTCAGCAGAAATCGCAGGAAGTACCGGATTTTTCTGATTTTTGGCCATCTCCTTGGTTGTAGTTGAGATATCGTCCTCTTGCTCTTCCTCTGTGTATCTTAGGCTTCACCTTATTTCTTTTTGGTTTCTACGAGCTATGCGATCGATTTCTTCGTCAAAAAGTAATGGTCCTGACGGGTTTCCTCTAGTCATAAACTATGAAAACTTGTCAGAAGAGAATAAAAGGAAGTTTAGTAAATAAAAATAAAAACAAAGTTAAATTGCAATAAAAGTAAATGGCTAAAGTAATAAAATTCGAGTGTTCCTCATATCTTAGTTCCCCGGCAACGGCGCCAAAAACTTGATTGTCACTCGCGATAAGTTTTAAAATTTATAAATGATCGTACTCGAACTAATTATTATCACAATGAAGGCAAGCGCACCTATCGAATAGTAGTATAGTTTTAGCAAGACCGGATATTGAACCCAAAGGAACTAAAAATACTAGTATTAACTTTCTTTTTATTATCTAGCCTAAGAATAATGGAAGTTGTTTATTTAAACTAATTTACTACCTAAGAATGCACAGAAAATAGATTTGGGGAAAATACTTTTTTAGAAAATTAGATTGATTAAGACAATACCCAAGGAAAAATCCACCTAGACTTCACTTGTTATTTGACTCTGAATCAGACGATTTATTCATTCAATTTGTTCCGTAGAAATCCTTAAGTTATGTTATTATCCCTATTCAAGACTAATAACGTCTAACCCTAGATTTAATAATTGGAATCTCTTTCTAATTAACACCCTAGGTTTGTATTAACTCGATCTATGGATCTCCTTATTAGGTTTCACCCTAATTCAAAAAAATCTTGTCACCCTATCTCTAGGCGTGCAATCAACTACGCTTAATTATGATAAATTTACCCTTAGACAGGGACTTTTTCTCCTCTGAATAAGCGCATTAACTTGAATCAATATCCTAAAATACCGAAGTAAGAATTAAGAACACATAATTAAGAACAAGTTAAATATTTATCATACAATTCAGATAATAATAACGAGATTCGTCTTAGGTTTTATTCCCCTTAGGTATTTAGGGGGTTTAGTTCATAACTATAAAGGAAAACATCTCAGAAGAATAATGAATGCAAAACATAAAAAAAACCTAAAACTCCTGAAGGGAAATTGAGGGGAGATCTTCAGTCTTGATGAATAATCCAGCTTCTGAGATGGATCAATCGGCTTTCTTCGAGTAATTCCTTGCTTCCTACTATGTGTCATCTTTTATCCTCCTCTCTAGGGTGTTTAAATAGGCTTTAGAATGCCTAAAAGCCCTCAAACTTGCCCTTTTCCAAATAGAACTAAACTTAGGCTCGATAGGGACATGCCCGTGTGACACACCCGTATGCGATTGCTTCAGGCCGTGGTCAAGGCTGAGAGATCAACAAGCCCGTGTTGAAGTTGTTTTAAGCTGTGTTTGAGCCTGTTAGAATGGTACGGGCGTGTGTGCTACCCGTGTAAGGAAGTCTAGGCCGTGTTGTTTTCCCACGTCGGCCCATTTTCTCTGTTTTCGGCCTGTTTCTTGTTCTTTTTGCTCTCCTATGCTCACCTAAGTATAAAACATGAAATTAAAGGATTAGGACATCAAATTCACCAAATCTAAGGAGAAATCATTCATAAATGTGTTAAGTATGGGATAATAATATATATAAATTACGGTTTATCAGTTTCCAGAAGAGTTGCCTAGATTGCCACCAATCAGAGAGGGTGAATTTGCTATTGAATTAGTATTGGGAACTACACCGATACCGATAGCTCCGTATAGAATGGCTCCAATAGAATTAAAAGAATTGAAATCTTAGTTACAAGAGTTAACAGATAGAGGTTTTACACGACCTAGTTTTTCCCCCTCGGGTGTGCCAGTATTGTTCGTAAAGAAAAAAGACGGGTCAATGAGAATGTGCATTGACTATTAACAACTCAATAAAGTTACAATAAATAATAAATATCCATTGCCGAGAATAGATGATTTATTCGACCAATTGAAAGGTGCAACAGTGTTTTCGAAGATTGATTTGAGATCTGGTTATTATTAGTTGCGAGTTAAAGATTCAGATGTGCTGAAAACTGCATTCAGAACAAGGTACGGACATTATGAATTCCTTGTTATACCTTTCGGATTACTAATGCTTTTACAGTCTTTATGGATTTGATGAATCAGATCTTTAGATCATATTTAGACAGATTCATTGTTGTGTTCATTGACGACATTCTGATCTATTCACGAGATGAGTCTAAGCATGCTGAACATTTGAGAATTGTGTTTCAAACCTTGAAAGATAAGCAACTGTATGCTAAATTCAGTAAATGTGAGTTTTGGCTCAGATAAGTCAGATTTTTAGGGCACATTATTTCAGCGGAAGGTATACGAGTTGATCCGAGCAAGATTTCAGTTGTTGTTAATTAGAAACCACCAAGAAATGTATCTGAAGTTAGAAGTTTTTTGGGGTTAGCCAGCTACTATCGACGTTTTGTCAAAGGATTTTCGATGATTGCTACACCATTGACCAGATTACTACAGAAATATGTGAAGTTTTAATGGTCAGAGAAATGTCAGCAGAGTTTCGATAGATTAAAAGCTTTGCTAACTGAGGCACTAGTGTTGGTTCAAGCTGAGTCGGGTAAAGAGTTTGTGATTTATAGTGATACGTCATTGGATGGTTTGGTTTGTATGTTGATGCAAAAGGGAAAAGTTATAGCTTATGCCTTGAGACAGTTGAAACTGCATAAAAAGAACTATCCGACGCACAATTTAGAGTTGACCATTATTATTTTCGCATTGAAAATTTGGTGACATTATTTATACGGCGAGAAGTGTCATATCTTTACAAATCATAAGATTTTGAAGTATTTAATGACTCAGAAAGATTTGAATTTGTGACAACGAAGATGGCTTGAGTTGCTAAAAGATTATGAGTTAGTGATTGATTACCATATGGGGAAAACAAATGTAGTCACAGATGCTTTGAGTAGAAAATCTCTGTTTGCTTTGAGAGCAATGAATACGAGACTGAATATGTTTGATGATGGTTCGATATTAGCCGAGGTGAAAGCTAAACTGGTTTTTCTTCAGCAAATTTGTGAAGCTCAAAAGTGTGATGCTGAGTTACAAGCGAAAAGAATGCAATGTGACTCGAATAGTGATTCAGATTATCAGATCAGAGTAGATGATTGTTTAATGTTCTGAAACAGAATCTGTGTACCAGATAATTTTGAACTTATTCAAAAAATTTTGCACGAAACACATAGTGGTTGTCTATCTATTCACCTCGGGAGTACCAAAACATATAATGCTTTGAAGCAATTGTATTGGTGGTAGGCTATGAAATGAGACATTTCAGGATTCGTATCAAGATGCTTAGTGTGTCAGCAAGTTAAAGTCGAACACCAAGTGCCTTCGGGATTACTACAGCCAGTGATGGTACCAAAGTGGAAATAGGATAGAGTTACGATGGATTTTGTATCGGGATTGCCTCTGTCTCCATAAAAGAAAGATGCTATCTAGGTTGTCGTTGATCGACTAATAAAGTCTACGCATTTCATTCCTGTACGTATAGATTATTCACTTGATAAATTAGCTGAATTATACATATCTGAAACTGTTAGATTGCACGGGGTGCCAGTTTTGATTATTTGGGATAGAGATCCGAGGTTTACACCGTGATTTTGGAAGAAATTATAAGAGGCTCTAAGTACGAGGTTGAATTTAGGTTACAGCTTTCCATCTGTAAACCGACAGTCAGTCTAATAGAGTAATTCAGGTTCTCGAAGATATGCTCCGATGTTGTGTTTTAGAGTTTGAAGGCAACTGGGAGAAATATTTGTCATTGGTTAAATTTGCGTATAACAACAGCTTTCAAACGAGCATAAAGATGGCATCGTACGAAGCTTTGTATGGTCGTAAATGCCGAACTCCATTGTACTAGATTGAGTTGAGTGAGAAAAAGATTCACGGGGTTGATTTGATCCGAGAGACTAAAGAGAAAGTGAAGGTAATTTGTGACATTTTAAAAGTAGCTTTAGATCAACAGAAATCGTATACGAATTTGAAACGAAAAGACATTGAATTTTAGATCAGTGATAAAGTGTTTCTGAAAGTATCTCTGTGGAAGAAAATATTTAGATTTGGTCGTAAAGGCAAATTGAGTCCACATTTTATTGGGCCATATGAGATCATTGAAAAAATAGGTCCAGTGGCATATCAGCTAGCTTTACCGACTGGGTTAGAAAAGATCCACAATGTGTTTCATTTGTCGATGTTGCGTCGATATAGATCAGATCCATCACATATAATTTCTTGATAGATTATGAATGCTTGTTGATAGATATACAAGTTTTGTTAAGTGATTTTTAGTGAAAATGCAAATTAGGGATTAAATTGTGAAATGTGCAAACTTAGTGTAACGCCCTAAATTTTTTATTTTTGGCTTTTGTGATTATTGGGCTTAGAAGTGCCTGAACTTGTGTTTCGTGTTATTTTGGCTTAAAAATATGTGGGTTTAAGTGGTTATGTGCTCTGGGATATGTTTTGGGGGTCCCAAGTTTAAGTGTTAACTTGGGCTAAATTTTAGGTTTTATTTGAATAAAGCCTGACTTGAGGCCAGTGGGTTTATAAGGATTTGGTAGTAAAACTTAATAGAATGGGCCTGCTGGTTTGGAGGTTAAGTGGCAAGGGAATTACGCTTAGGGTTAGGGGTTCAAATCTCTGCAGTGGCGATGGGATTATTTTGCTGCAAGTTTTGGTTAAGTGTTAGGCTTTATTAAAATTTTTAGTTGAGGGTTTTAGGGAAAAGTTAGGGCTTCGTGGGTAAAGTTCTTTTTCCTCTTTTCTGTCAAAAGTTTTTTTCTGCCGTATTCTTTTCTTTTCCCTACTTTCCCTTTGCTGCCAAAATTCTATTCTTTTTTTCCCTCTTTTTTGTTTTTCCTCTTTTTCGATAAGCTTTGGTGTTTTGGTAGTGAGTTCGTCGATTCGATAAGTAACGTTTAACTAAAGTTATGAGATTTCGTTTGGGGATTACTTAAAAGGGTTTTGGTTACTGTTTAAAGATCATTCAAGGCTCTGTAGATCAGTAATCGAGTTTTATAAAGTTATGAGATTCCGTTTGGGGATTACTTAAAAGGGTTTTGGTTACTGTTTAAATATCATTCAAGGCTCTGTAGATCAGTAATCGAGTTTTAAACAGCAAGGAAACCCCGTTCTTCGTCGAAGGTAAGTAGATCTCTCATTTCGGGATTGGTCTATTCTTAACAATCTGACTTAATAGACTGATTTTGGGCTAGGTATTATCAATCTTAGGCTTTAGAGTGCTCATGGTTGGTTTAGCAACAAAAAGAACCAGTGTGTGTACTCGACACGCAGTGAAACGAGCTTCACGAAAGCCAAAAGTCGATCGTCGGCCGCACGCGCGCGTGTGGTCCGCGTGTGGTAGCCTGTGTTACGAGACACGTGCGTGTCACTAACGAGCGAGGCCGCGTACGCACCACACGGGCATGACGGACATGGGTGTGTGCAAAGCACGGGCTCAACCATTTGGGCCGTGTAGGCCGCACGGGCGTGTGGGTCACATGGGTGAACCACACAGGCATGTGAGGTTTTGGTATAGGCCGTGTGATCCACACGGGTAAGGCTATTTTAGACCGTATGGGTCACAAAAGCATGTGGCCACACGGGCAGGGCACACAGGCGTGTGAGCCCAAATTGTTTGAAATGTTCTATAAGGTTGCACGGGTCACCTAAGTCGACTGTAACCTAACTGTAGAGGCGGTAAGCGTTACTTAGACCTCATGCTCTGATTGATTACTGATTTGTATGCAAAATCATGTTAATATAAGTATTTATATCTATATGATTCTGTATATCTGTTATCTGCACATAAGCATGCCATGATATTTATGATGCATTGCATTGGGTTGGGTTTGTTACGAAGAGAAGGAAGTCTGAAAGGCGATTAGCCTGATATCTGGCAACGACGCTGCACTTAACTGCATGTACTGTTTTTCGATACCATTTGGTGTGTAGGGTTGGATGGGTAGATTATATCCCCATACTTGGTGTGTAGGGCTGGGTGGGTTGATTTTATCCCCACATGGTGTGTTGGGTTGGACAGAGATGGTGTGCAGGGCTGGTGGGCATGATCTCTGATTTCTGATATCTGATCTGTTATGTATGCGATATCTGTAAGGCTAAGGCCGAATATCTGTATTCTATTATCTGTTTGTATGCATGTTGCTTGTGGGGATGTACACACTGAGTTGCGAAAACTCACCCCTTTATTTAATTTATCTGTCAGGTAATCCTCAGCAGTAAATGGATCGGTGCGACGGAGGGCTCGTTAGTGACCACTGGTAGACACTTATGGATGTTTGAGTAACATTTATTTCATCTGCTTTATTTTTATATTTGCTTTGGGATTAACTATGTATTTGGACACGAACTATTTATTTTAGTTTTTGGGATTTTAAACTGTTAAGGTTGTTTTCTTATGAACCGCGACACCATAAATATGTTTTAAAAATTTAACTTATGGTTTTCGTAAAAAAATGATTGACAATTTAGCTTCCGCGTTATAAGAATGTTTTCAAGTAATAACTGGAATAGGGAGTTCATAACTTAAGAAAAGATAATAACTTGGACGATTTGTAACTTGCTAAGGTTTTCTAAAAGCATTCTCATGTGACGCCATCAGATTCGGCCATAACGTCTAGGTCAGGTTTGGGGTGTTACACTTAGTGGTTAAAATGTGAAATAAATGAAAAATAGGGGCTGTTAGGGACCTAATTGAAATTCAGCTAGCATGGGTTGTGGTTGAATTGCATGAAATTGTGTTTTTATGAAATAATGACTAAATTGTAAAAGTGGTGAAATAATAGGGGCAAATGTGTAAAAGTGATTTAAAGTGTGTTTCAGACCAAATTGAATAGAGGGATTATTAAAAAAGTTAAATTTGATTTCATATAGATTAAGAAAAGCGAAACTCAAAGTTAGATCGGGGGAAAAACAAAGTACTCGACTAATCGACTTATTTTGCCCTTTTTACATCCGAGGTAATTTCATATATTATAAGTTTTGACACAAATGTATTTCATATTTTTTGATATTGTATAAATTGTGAATATGAGACTATGGATATGATCAATAGTGATTTGACAATGATTCGACATTCGAAATCTTGGTTGAACCTTAGGAATAATTTAGGATACTAGTGACATGTCATTAGGGGATACATTGAGTTGGCTTCGGGCCATGATATTAGCACTTCGGGTGCGAGTTATACCAATTTGGCTTCCAGCCATGATATCAGTATTTCGGATATAAGCTACCTTGAGTTGGCTTCGGGCCATGGTATAGGTACTTAGTGTGTGAGACTCTTGAGTATCCGACTTCTATTCCGAATGGTTGATCGAGTAAACGAAAGATGTGATTGAGTATGGGAATGATATGAAATGGTATAGGTACGTCCGTGACATTTATAAACTTTGGTGTGAAGAAACTTGTAAAGAATGTAGTTAATATCATAATTGTGTATATGAAAGGTTTGTTAGCTAATATATGCTAAATGTTGATATATTCAAGTTGTTGATTTATAATCTTGAGATTGAATTAAGTTTATGGTATAAGAGCTTACTAAGCTTTATAGCTTACTTTGTTTATTTTCCTGTGTTTTATAGTGTTATCAAGTTAGCTCAAATTTGGGAATCATCGGAGATCGCTTCACACTATCCACTTATCACTTGGTACCTATGAACTTTGGTATTTTAAGTATATGGAATGTGTAGGGACTTGGTCTTTTTGGTATATGTATTTTGGCCATTTTTGTTGTCTTGTAAATGTTAGGTTTGGTTTATATATATATATAGTCATGTGAGTTGGCTTATAATGGTGAATTTGATGATGTATAAAAGTGTGCAAATGGCCTTTGTTTGAGTATAGTAATTGCCTTATTAATGCTAGTTATAATGGTATTTGATGCTTGTTGAAAATGAATATGGTGAATATCAAATGGTTGATGAGTTGGTAATTAGTAGGTTTATGAGTTTAGGTAATTTGATGCATGTTTAAAAATGACAATATTGACGAATGAAAAGGGTAAAATTTGGTATGTATTTGAATTGCATATTGTGGTATGGTGAGTCTTGTATTTGTTGGTATTGAAATGGAATAAATGATGCTTGGTTGAAGTTGATTGAATGCTTATTTATGTATTGTATTGGTATCAATTGATTTGATGTAGGTGTGTGCCAATTTGGGGTGGCAAAATGGCTTGGTAAATAACCTATTTTTGTCCACACGGGCGTGTGTCTCAGTCGTGTATGACACACAGTTATGTACACGGCGGTGTGTCCCCTAGTGTTGAAATTTAAATCAAGTTAGTATACTCTACACGACCTCACACACAGGTGTGTGACTTGGTCGTGTGGCATGAGTCAGAATACTCTATAGGTTTGGCACTGCCTAACACGCGGCCTGGCACACGGGCATGTATAGTCATTTTTAGGGCAAATGGGCTAGCCACACGTGCGTGTGTGTCGCCCGTGTGACCCAAGTCAGAGAGTTACACAGGGTCGAACACGGGCTGAGACACCACCATGTGCTCTCATTTCGAATGTCCACACAGCCTGTGACACGGCCGTGTCTGTTGGCCGTGTAAGAGGCACGGTTAGGCCACACGGGCGTGTGTCACCTATTTTGAAAAAATTTTTCAAGGTTTCGTGGAAGTTTCCAAAGTTATCAGTTTAGCCCCGAACCACTCCTAAAGTATGTTTAGGGCCTCGTAGGCTCGTTATAGGGACATTGTGCTTGAGTTTGAATAATGTTTGCTTAAATTGTGAAATTATATGTGAATTGAATGTTTATATGTGTTATAAGTCCTGTAATGCTCTATAACCCTATTTCGACGTTGAATACGGGTGAGAGGTGTTACAGGGATTCCCCAACGGTAATAAGGAATGAAGTCATGGAAATGTCATAACTCAGTTATGCGTAAAAGGAGGAAGTGTGTAACACCCCTATCCCGTAACCGTCGTCGGAATAGGTAAGGGACATCACCGGACAGACAGAACATTTTAGAACAATATAGAATCACAGATATTATATAACATTGATACATAAACATTCATCAACAATTCATCCAATAAGATGGTCTACGAGACCTACAACATACATTTAAGAAAGGTCGGAACTAATCGAACACATTCAGAATTTTCAGAACTTATCCAAATCTTTCAAAACTATTAATGTCACATGCCCGTGTGACTAGGCCGTGTGACTCACACGAGCACCAAACACGCCCATGTGATCCAACCGTGCCAAAAAGAATTCCTATACTGACTTTTTCACACGGCCAACAGACACAGCCATGTGCCATAACTGTGTGATACTTAGCTAGCTACTGACTTAAGCCCACAGCCAAAGGCACGCCCGTGTGGCACAATGCAGGCTTGGTTTAAGCCAATTTGCCACCCCTTTTTTTTGGGGGGAGGGGTCCAATCCTACAAGAAATAATATACAACATTCATACCAAAATTTTCAACCAATTTCATGCTTAAAGATGACCAATTCACATTAGAACATAGCACATTACAAATATACACCAAAACTATGCACAAACTTATCATTTGCTAGCCAATTTACATGGCATAACATATTTACATAACAAAGCTTATTTACATAGACATTCTAGCCTATACATGCCATACTTCTAAATATGTACACTTTCAAAATTACCAAAATGAGTTTGATAGTGTGGTGATAATCCTCGACTATCCCTGAGCCTTCAATAGCTACGATAACTGTAAAACAGACAGAAATCACACAGAGTAAGCTACAAAGAGGTTAGTAAGCCAAAAACAATTACCCAAACTAATATAGCATATAAGTAAAAGTCAAAAGCTAGAATTCACAACCGTCTTATGGAATATATCATTATTTCACAAAAGCAAAGTCTTTTCTATTCAGAAGTCTGGTACGATACAAACGTACCTGTATAAATTATACATTTCATATATTGATTTCCATATCTCATACCTTATCATCAGATAATTCAGAAACAGAATAGAGATTCACAGATAGGTACAATGTCAACATCCCAGACGTGG
The DNA here is from genome assembly GCA_025698475.1 of Gossypium anomalum. NCBI lineage: Eukaryota > Viridiplantae > Streptophyta > Magnoliopsida > Malvales > Malvaceae > Gossypium > Gossypium anomalum. Next base: position 71,409,296 of record CM046956.1, read on the forward strand.
TCTTACATGTACTTCAGTATCGAGGCCTCTGTCCCAGACAGGGTCTTACACAAAATCTCAAATCGAGGCCTGTGTCTCAGACATGGTCTTACACTATATCTCAAATCAATGCCAACATTCTTTCAGGAACATACAGAGCTTTTCAAACACCAACATGTTATCAGAGTTTATTCATCAGGCTCTCAAGGCCGTCCAATACAAATCACAGTTTATATACACAGAATTTAGTCAATTTAACACGTAATTGTAGTTCAACTTACCTCATATGAGTTTCAGACGAAACGAGTCGACTATTCAACTATTTTGGACTTCCCTCGATCTAAGTCTGATTTTCGTTGTTCTTGATCTAATACAATTCAAATTCAACCATTCAATCATTTATTTCATTCAAAATAATCCATGAACACATATTGAGGGCACTTTGCATTTTAGCCCTTATATTTTCACACTCTGACAATTTAGTCCATTTATCACAAAATCACAAATATGAAAAATTCACCAAGACTATAATTTAGCCAAATATACATAGCTTCCACACAAGCCCAATTAACATATTAAATTCACAATTTAGTCCTTCAAAACCTCATTTTCTCAAATTAGCCCAATAGCTTTATTTCATCAAAATTCAAAAACAAAACTTATAAATTATCTACCAAGTCTTCATAATTCATCCAAGAACATCACAAAACTCATGATATCAACAATGGCATATCGTGAAATCTTTAACAAAAATAGAAATTCAGACATGGGCTTTGAAGAACACGAAGCAACGATCACAGAAACGTAGAAATTATCAAAAACTGATCAAAAACACATACCTAACTGATGCTTGCAAGTGTTGAAACCCTAAAGCTCTTTTTCTTTTATTTTTCTTTTGATTTTCGGTAAACACCACCCATTATGAACACATTTCATGTTTATTTTTATTTAATTATACATTATAAGCCATTTTCCAATTTTGCCCTTTAATTAACAAATAAAAATTCCATCCACTAGTGTCCATACTTGTCCATGCATTAGTACAATGGTCCAATTGCATCATAAGGACCTCCCATTTACAAAGCCAAGCCAAATAGGTAATTTAACAATTAGCATGCAACTTTTGCATTTTACGCGATTAAGTCCTTTTTCATAATTAAACACAGAAACAGACAAATAAATCACAGAAACTTCACAGATATAAATTCATATATCACAGACACAGAAAATAATATTAAAATATTTTTTAGACTCGAATTTGTGGTCCCAAAACTACTATTCCGACTAGGGTCTAAACTGGACTGCTATAAAGTGACTCCTTAGACAAGATGGTAAACGGGATGTCTTCCAACAAGAGTCCACTAGAGAAGTCGCGGACCCTATATGTGTTAATCAGAAGTGAAATAGGTTGTAATAGAATAAAATCTTATTTTGGTATACGACAAAGAAGTAGATGAGAAGAATGGGTAAACCAACAAAAGTCTTCATGGGAGGAAATGTCAGCTCGAGACTGAATGGTAAATAAAATCCTTTAAAATACTGAGAAGCGGGAGTCCATCAAGGCTATGTAACATGGGGAAAACCTCATAGGTTTACCAAGAGTGGAAACAGTCAAGGGATGCCTAAGTAATAAAATGGTACACCGAGGACTACATGTCCATTGGAGTACTTTAAGTCATGGGATTAAGAGAATTAGCATTATGGTATTACATCTTGGGCACTAGTCCACTAAGTAATTGAAGGCACTAGGAAGAGCTCTTATGCGGGTAAAGATCCAAAATTATGATAAATACTTGGTAATAATCCAATTTTTGACATCAATAAGAGGTAGTGAATACAAGTATCAATGATGTGGAATACCATGAAAGGGGTATAATGAAGGTCTAGAATAAAGATAGACAGGGGTGAGACCCTTATGAGTATATATTGAGACAAAACGTGGCCATGACCAGACCAAGTTCACTCTACCAACATTCGGCTCAAAGGAATGGAGACAATGGCTATGCCAATAAAGTTCGCTGATTCCACCCCCCCCCCGGAAATCTAGGGAGTTTAACTCTATGCACAACATCTCTTTTTCTTAGAGTTTAAATAGCCTTTAATAATTGTGTATGAGCAGACCTCATGCAATAGTCCAGTTTTGACCCTAGTCGGAATAGTAGTTTCGGGACCATATATCCGAGTTAGGAAAATATTTTAATATTATTTTCTGTGCCTATTATAAGTGGATTGACATGTGTGAAAGTTTCGTGTGAGAATTTAACTGTTTGTGTGCTTAATTTGCAAAAAGGACTTAATCGCGTAAAATGTAAAAGTTGTGTGCTAGATGTTAAAAGTGCCTATTTGACTTGGCTTTGTTTATGAGAGGTTATTATGTGGTTATTATGTCATTTTTATGGTTAATGGACATTTATGACCTTGATAATTATGTTTTAATAGTTTTATAACAAAGGGTAAAATGGGAATTGAAGTAAAATATTAATTAAAAATGAAACAAAACATGAAAATTGGCCATTATCATCTTTTTTGGCTGAATTTAGCAAAATAAAAAAGAATGAAAAACATAAGCTAGGGTTTGGCACTTTGATTTGGTGATTGAGGTATGTGTTTTGATTGGTTTTTGATGATTTTTATGTTTTTGTGATCGTTGCTTTGTGTTTTATAAAACTCATACCTCAATTTCTAATTTTGGTGATGTTTTTGAAATATGCCATTGATGAAACTATGAGTTTTTTGATGTTATTAGATGAATTATGGAAGTTTGATGTTGGGTTTAAATGTTTTGTCTTTGAATTTTTGATAAAATAGATTAATTTGGGTTAAATTGTAAAAATATTATTTTGAAGCACTAAAATGTGAAATAAATGAAATTTATGGATTTTTATGAGAGCTAGGAGAATTCGGCCAAGCATGAGTATATTCAAATTTTGTGTATTTTGTGATTTTGTGAATTAGGGACTAAAGTGTCGAACTGTGAAAATGTGAGGGCTAGTTTGCAAAATGCCCCAAATATGTGTCTATGGATTGTTTTGAATGATTTTGTGAATAAAAGGGTTATTTTTTAATACATATAGATCAAGAAAAGAGGAATTCGGACTTAGACCGAAGGAAGTCAAAGATTATAGAGCAAAATAGTTCGAGTCGACAATTCTAAGTATGAGGTAAGTTCGTACGTAAAATATGATATATATATATATAAGTATGTTTTGATACTTTGATTATATGTGGACTGTATATATTTATTTTGGGCTAATATAATGATGAATTGATGGTATTTGGCACTAAGTAAGCGATTTAAACTAGCTTCGGCTACTTAAGGCACTAAGTGTGCGATACCGACTTAGCTTCGGTTAATTGAGATGGCACTAAGTGTGCGGATTTATTATAGCTTCGGCTAATTCTTTAAACACTAAGTGTGCAGAGGTTTAAAGCATTGGTGATATTCGAAAAGTCTCAAAGTATCCGAACAAGAGGTGAGAATGAAAACGAATGAATATGAAAATGTTCCGGTAAGTATAATACCTATATGGTAGATGGTAAAATGCATAAAAGTCTATTGAACTGATATAAACATATGGATGATGTTGGCATGGACTTGATGAATGAGTTGAGAATTTTATAAGTACTTTTGTGTTGATGTTTCATATTTTATGTACTATTGATGTTATTGGTACGAGCTTACTAAGCTTTTGAAAGCTTACTTTATAGGTGTTTGCATTGTTTTATAGATATCGAAGCTACTACAAGCTCGGGGATCATCAAGGATCGTCACCACACTATCGGACCTCATTTTGGTACACTTGAAAATGTATATTTTTGAAGTATGGCATATATAGGCTAATAGTTGTAGGATTACGCTTTGTGATGTATATAATTAGCCATGTGATTTGGCTAGTTGGTGTTTAAACTTATAGTTGATAATGACTTTTGGTATGTGATGATAGTTTGCAGTTGTGGTGTGTCTTGGTTGGATAAAAGAAATGGCAAATGTTGGTAAGTTTTGGTAAGTTTAGTATAAGATTGAATGATGTATGGAAGGAAATGTTCTGGTATGATCTTACTTTATGTTTGGCATGAATTGGTAAGGTTTATGAGTACGTAAACGGTTGATATTGTTATGGTTTGAATGATGTATATTTTGGCATAAAAATTGGTTGAATTGGTTATGCATATATTCTTGTTTCTTTGCTTGTAGGTTGACCCAAATTGGGGTGGCAAGTTGGCTATTCAAATGGCCTATTTTTGTCCACACGGGTGTGTGTCTTAGCCGTGTGTGACACACGGCTATGTTGCACAACTGTGTGTCCCCTAGGGTACCCTACAATTGTAAGTCAAACCCGAGCACGGCCAAAGCACACGGGCGTGTGGCTAGCCATGTGGCCCAAGTCAGGCTCAACCATGACCAAGACACACGGGCGTGTCTTGTAGCCGTGTGGGCAAGTTAGTAGCTATGCCCTGTTTTGCCACGGCTTAGATGCAATGGCATGTCTAAGGCCGTGTGCCTGTTCACATGGGCATGTGACCTTTTAAAAGTTGAAAATTTTTACAAGTTATGAAACTTTTACATGTTATTGATTTCATCCTAGATGCATAAATTAGACCTTGAATGTTAGGTTAAAGTTCGTTTTGAACATGAATGAATGGTATTTTATTTGATTGGGATGTTAATCAATATTTGATGTTCTGTTCTGAGTTACGAGTCCGGTAATGCCTCTTAACCTATTTCGGCGATGGTTACTGGTTAGGGGTGTTACACCTCACTAAGCTCTTCCGAACTATTAAAATTTACTACTTGAATGAAGGGTATATAAAGGCATAGAAATCAAGAAGGACCAAGCCATACTCCACCGAAGTTAAGTGGTGCGCGGTAGCTATTCATGTGTATAGTGGGGCACCCACAAAGGCCACGCTTCAGGGTGGAAATTATTTGAGTTTGTATGGAGTCAAATTGTAAATTGTAACTAATTGTTTAATCATTAAAAGTGTTTGGTTTTATGCATTTAAAACTAGCGATGTGAATATTAATAGTAGTGAGGAATTTGAAGTTCAAGTTGTGTAAGAATAAAAAATTAAATTAGAACAAAAAATTTTATAAGCTATTCGGGTTGATGTGACATCCAGTACTTGGACTTGGCAATCGGGTCAGGTATAGGGTGTCATAGTAATTTTTCCTAATATTCATGTCATATAATTACTTTATGTATGTTATTTGACTCGTGTTACTATAACCATGTTATTAATTGTGTAGTTCGTGTAGATGCTATATTCCATCCCAAACATTACGATTGTTATTTCTCCATCGACTCATATCCACTCACACTTGTGGCGCATTAACGTACCTATGTTTAATTTCTCAAAAAGAATCGATTTATGTGACATTTTGGGTGCAAAAAAATGTTCTGGATGTTCCACAAAATTTTGACAATGTCCATGGAATTAACAAAAGGGGAAAAGAATCAAAGAAATGGGCATTGGAGCATTAAAAATAACTTGCATTATGGAATGCCCGGATGGAACAGAGACCTTGGATGGATTTTAATTTGTGGCCCCATTCAGTCGAGTACCAACGTTGTTACATGGAGAATGGGAATTTGTATTTATTTGGTGGCCAATTGATGGTAGCCCCTCCACACATGCACGGACGAGGGGACCAACAACGTCAATGAGGTCAACCGCCTCCTACACCCCAAGTCGAGTTCGAACCCGAGCCCAAACCTATGATGTCTTATAAACAATCTTGAAATTGTTCTCCCAAATGTTCTTATCAATTTGGAGCTCAACTAGTCCAACCCCTTATTCCGGACTGATACTTCTACTGATTATTGGTTCAACCAACTAGTCCAGTCTAGTTCCTAAAATAATGAGTTTAGGGCTTAGAGTGTAATTTAAGAGTTATGATTTATATCAAGTTTTGGATTTTAAATTTTGAGTTTCAAACTTATTTTTAAATAAAGTTATTAGTATTTATTTATAAGTCTTTCACTATTTTTCTTTATTTTCATTACTAATGAGGTATTGTGTTGTTGTTTTGCTGGCAGCACATGAGACTAGTGCACTGACGATGCATCAAATATTTATCAATATATTTAATCTTTTAATTGACCCCTAAAATCTATAATTTAGATTTGCACAATGAACTAGTAGATAAAATATAATTCCATTTAAAATGAAGTAGAGCATATTAAACAATAAGAGTGTGTTTCGATAAAATATTTGAAAGATAAATTTCATTTCTATCAAGGTTTTCAAATTTTCAAAAATTAATTTGCTTGTTTTGGTAAATATAATAGAGAATTTCATATTCTATAAATAATTTCAAAAAGGAATATGAGTTTCCTATTCAAACTCCACCTATCGAGGTGGTTTTTCAAAAGATTATAATGTCATAACTCTTTGTACTTTTTACAGATTTGGAATTTAGTCTACGTACTTTCATTTCTAAAGATTAACGAATTTGATACTTTCCTGATTTCAAATTTTAAGTTGAAAATATTTTATATTTTTACAAATCTAATATACCCATATTGCATATTTTTATATTATTTATTTTTAATTCCTCATTTATAATTATTTTTTAACTTAAGAAATTTCAATAACCTTTTTTTTTCTAAAAAAGTATTTATCCGAAGAAAATGATCACAAATTGTTGAAGATTTGCTTCAGTTATCATAATCTAGCTAATCTTAGATATAATCATAACTCTTTGATTTGTTTCAAATTTTTTAGAGATTATGTTTATGTTAGTATCCTATTTTTAGTTAGTAGTTGTTTACTTGTTACTATATAAACACTAGTTTCAGTTCAATAAAATGTACCTTTCCTATTTTAGTTACTTGACTTATTGTTTTCTCTTTTCAATAAGTTCTTCTCAGTTCAATTTTCTTCATCATTTAGTTTTCTTTTCTAATAAGGTACCAACAATTGGTATTAGAGCTTTCTTCTTGAGGGACATGTGTTAGTATTTGCTGCATTATAAAAGCTGAAATTAATTTTTTTTGATTACGTCGCCTATTTTTGATGAAAATAATTATCAAATTTGGGCAGTGCGAATGAAGACTTATCTGGAGGCTATAGATCTTTGAGAAGAAGTGAAAGAAGAGTACTAGATTCCTACGAAATTGCTACGAAATTCCTACATTGCCTACCAACCCCACCGTGGCACAGATCAAAACACAAAAAGAAAAAAAGACAAGGAAATTAAAGGTAAAAGCATGTTTATTTGCTGCAATTTCACCAACTATTTTCACTCGAATTATATCTCTAAAGTCAAAAAAAGTGATATGGGATTATCTCAAGACTGAGTATGAGGGAGACAGGAGAATTCGTGGGATGCAAGTGTTGAATCTTGTACGTGACTTTAAGCTGCAGAAGATGAAGAAGACTGAAACAATCAAAGAGTATTCTGAAAGGCTCTTTAACATAGCCAATAAGGTCAGGCTACTAGGTTCATCTCTAGTAGATTCAAGGATTGTGGAGAAAACCCTTGTAATAGTACCTGAAAGGTTTGAGGCTACCGTCACCACATTAGAGAACACGGAGGATATGTCAAAGATTACTTTAGCGGAACTCTTAAGTGCTTTACAAGCATAATAGCAAAGGCATGTAATGAGGGGAAAGAACAGGAGGTCAAAGAATAAAAAGTTTCGCACTACGAGTGGAGACAGCTCTGTATTTGGGAACAAAAGTAAAACTAGAAATAGAAGATCAAGAGTAAAGAAGGATTATCCTCCATGTCAACATTGCGGTAAGAAAGGTCACCCTTTTTTCAAGTGCTAGAGAAGATCATATGCAAAGTTCAGTAAATGAAACCAAATGGGACATGAAGCTGTTATTTGTAAGTACAAAAAATTAGCTACAAGGAGATGAAGCACAAGTGGTAGATCAAGAAGAAGAAGATCAACTTTTTGTTGCAACTTGTTTCACTAGTCACGAAACAAGTGAAAACTGGCTCATTGACAGTGGTTGCACTAATCATATGATACATGACAAAGAGTTGTTCAAAGAACTAAAGAGTACCGAGCCCAAGAAGGTCAGAATTGGGAACAGTAACTACATTGCAGTCAAAGGAAAGGGCACTATAGCCATTACAAGTTGTTCAGGTACCAAGTTCATTACTGATGTTTTATATGTACTTGATATTAATCAAAATCTACTTAGTGTTTGTCAATTAGTATAGAAGGTATTCAAAGTGAAGTTCATGGAAAAGGCATGTGTGATAGAAGATGATACAGGACAGAAGATGTCCGAAGTTAAGATGGCAAGGAGTTTTTCCCTCAATCTAATACAGGAGGAGGAATCAACTTTTCTAATCAAAGAAAGCCTCATAGTACTGTGGCATAAAAGGCTCAGACACTATCACTATCAGGGATACTACAGATGAAGTCCAAAAAAATAGCAATTGATCTTATGGAACTTGATGATCATATATCGGCATGTAAGGTTTGTCAATTTGGAAAGCAAAATAGAAAGTCATTTTCCAAGACAGCATGGAGAGGCACTTGTAAGTTACAGTTGATACACGCAGACATTTTTGGACCTCAAAAAACTCTTTCATTAGCAGGTAGTCAATATTATGCTACTTTTATTGATTATTTTACAGGAATGTGTTGGATCTTCTTCTTAAAATTCAAGTCAGAAGTGGCTGGAGTATTCTGGAAATTCAATAAGACTGTGGAAAAATCAAAGTGGCAACCACATTCAAATATTGAGGTCTGATAATAGCAAGGAGTATACATCAGAAAATTTCAATGCATTTTGTGAAGAAGCTAGTATTGAGCATTAGTTAACAGCTTCCTATACTCTGCAACAGAATGGAGTTAGTGAGAGGTGAAACAAATACATCTTAGACATGACCAGATGTATGTTGCATGAGAAAATTTTACCCAAAAAGTTCTAGGCAGAAGTAGCTCATACTGCGGTTTTCCTACAGAGCCCACAAAAGCAGTTAAGGATCAAACACCCTATGAGGTGGTTTGGTCATAAACCATATTTAAATTTTCTCAAAATATTTGGTTGTTTGTGCTTCACTTACATTCCACAAATCAAGAGAGACAAGTTAAACAAAAAGGCACTTCTAGGAGTCTTTATCAGCTATAGCACTGTTGCAAAAGCTTATAAAATTTTCCAATCGTAGTCTGGGAAAATTGTTATAAGCAGAGATGTTCATTTTATGGAAAATGAAGAGTGGAATTGGGATCAGAAAAATGGCCAAAGCACAGCAAATCTGAAGCTTAAATTTCCTATTTCAACCACGGATAAAGATGAAAATTGGTTGAATGAGTTGGATGATGCTCCAACAAGAGGTACTAGATTGCTCATTGACATTTATGCAAGATGTAATATAGTTGTATGTGAACCTGAAAATTTTTCTACGACAATAAATGACATAAAATGACATAAAATGGGTGGTTGCAATAAAGAAGGAGTTGTCCATGATTAAAAAAAAAAAAACATGGGAGTTGGTTGATTGACCCCATAATAGGAAAGTGATTGGAGTCAAGTAGGTGTACAAAACCAGGCTTAATGCCAATGGCTCAATCAAAAAGCACAAAGCAAAACTTATGGTCAAAGGCTATGCATAAGTTTTTTGCGTGGACTATTTAGACACCTTCACATCAGTTGCTCGTTTAGACACCATAAGACTTTTACTTGCTGTCGCTACTCAAATGAATTGTAGATTGTATCAACTTGATGTAAAATTAGTTTTTTTAAATGGCATTTTGTAGGAAGAAATTTACGTTGAGCAGCCTGAAGGTTTTGTGAAGAAAGGAAAGGAAGACAAGGTGTTTCTTCTCAAGAAGGCTCTTTATGGGTTGAAACAAGCTCCGAGAGCTTGGTACAATAAGATAAATGATCATTTGCTCCGAGACCACTCTTTATATCAAACGTCAGAATAATGATATTTTGATAGTCTCTCTTTATGTTGATAATCTCTTGCTAATGGGAAATGATGCATGATTGCTTGAGGAATTCAAGCAGGAGATGATGAAGGTTTTTGAGATGACAGATCTCGGATTGATGTCTTTTTTTCTTGGAATGGAAATTAAACAAGCTGAGCATCAACATGTCCTGATATTTTAAATGTTGTAAGTATTTTGTAACGGTTTATGCATTATTCCAGTGAATTGCATCTCAGGGTTGCCAAGAGAGTAGTTCGTCATATTAAAGGCACAAGTAATTTTAGGGTTAAATTCATAAGAAGCAAGGAGTTCAAGCTTGTTGGCTTCTCTGGTAATGATTAGGGAGGTTCCATTAATGACATAAAGAGTACACCATGCTATTGTTTTACTTTTGGATCTGGTGTCTTCTTATTGTGCTCGAAGAAGCAAGAAACTGTGGCTCAACCTACTGCTGAAGCAGAATTTACTGCTGTAGCAACTGCTATTAATCAAGCTTTGTGGTTGAGAAAATTATTAAGTGATCTTAACCTTGAACAGAAGGAAAGCACAAAGATTTTCGTTAATAATCAAGCTGCCATTGTAATTTCTCATAATCCAATATTTCATGGGAAGACTAAGCATTTCAACATTAAGCTTTTCTTTTTGAGGGAAGTACAAAAAGAAGGTAACGTTATACTAGTTCATTGTAAAACAGAGGAACAGGTTGCAGATATCTTCACCAAGCCGATCTCAATAAGCAAATTTGAAGTTTTGAGAACAACACTTGGTGTTTGCAGCAACTGAAGCAAGGAGGAGTGTTGAAGATTTACTTCAGTTATCATAATCTAGCTAATTTTAGATATAATCATAACTCTTTGATTTGTTTCAGATTTTTTAAAGATCTTTTTGAGAGATTATGATTATGTTAGTAGCCTATTTTTAGTTAGTAGTTGTTAACTTGTTTACTATATAAACACTAGTTTCAGTTCAATAAAATGTACCTTTCCCATTTTAATTACTTGACTTATTGTTTTCTCTTCTCAATAAGTTCTTCTCAGTTCAATTTCTTCTTCATTTTAACTTTCTTTCTGATAAAATACCAACACAAATACTAAAATGTTAATTTTTTAAAATTCTTTTAAAATTTTAAAATATTTCATGTAAACACATTATAAAAGAATACTAATTGAATAGTTTGAAAATTGTATGGAAAGTAAAACCATATATTTTGTATGTATTATATAATATACCATCCCATTTAATACATTGAGAGTTATACTCATCAACTAATTAACTTATACACAAATGTAGTCTGGAAAGCACCTTCCCCGAATGTGCTAAAATTGAATTTTGATGGGAGTTTTGACAATGTAACCAGGTCAGGTGGTGGTGGAGGTATAGTCATATGAGATTTTGGGGTTTTTTTCTTAGCTTGTTCTTCTTTTAATTTGGGACAGGCTATGGATCGGTTAATGGCTGTGATGCTAACAACTATAAAGGGGTTGAAAATTGCGTTGTGATAAACCATAATATATACATAATTTTACCCCATGCTTGGCATATTTATGGATGATTTTTCCTTGGTTTTATTGAATTCGATGCTCCCAATCCTTTAAATTCATGTTTTACACTTAGGTGAGCATAGGCAGGCGAAAAGAGCAAGAAACGGGCCAAAAACGGACAAAATGGGCCTAATTCAGCGTAGCACACAGCCTAGACACTTCTACACGGGTGAGCCACACACTCGTGTGTGAAACACGGGTAAACAACATGCCCGTGTGTCATGGCCGTGTCGACATTAGTCCAAGTTAGAATTGCACACGGCCTGAGCACCTTCACACGGGCGTGGCACACGGCCGTGTCCCTGTCGAGCACGGCCGTGTCCCTATCGAGCCCAAGTCTAATTCTACTCGGAAAAAGACTAATTTTGAGGGTTTTGAAGCATTCCAAAGCCTATATAAACACCCTAGAAGAGGATAAAAGGGATACACAGAGTAGAAGGCAGGAAATACTCAAGGATAGCCATCGGAATCAGCTCGGAATGAGGATCTAAATCAAGACTAAAGATTTCCATCCAATTTCCTAGAAGTTCTTTGGGTTTCTTTATGTTTTGTTGTTTTCCAAATTTTGAGATGTTTTCCATTATTATGAACTAAACTCCCTAAATACCTAAGGGAGATGACACCTAAGACGGATCTTATTACTATTTGAGTTAGCTGATGTATTTGGGCAAATTTTTGGGCCCTACACTCATAAAATAATTTTTTTTAATAGAATTCAATTTAAATCCGGATTAGGATATGACTTTAATATATCAAGTTGTAAATATTAAAAAGATTAAATCTTATATGAGAATTGTCCTTAATGAAGTGGTAACAATGCTCTTCGTGGTACGGGATGCCCAATGGAGGGTATAATAATATTCTTAATGATCTTATACGTTATTAAGCCGCAATAAAGTTTTTTATTGTTAAGAAAAAGAACTTATGAGATGAAATTAGTTTTTACTATATAGAATTTGATTAAAAACTCTACTCTCAACAGTCAAAATCTATAATACAAAAAAGTTTGGGTTTAGAAAATTTCTTCAACTGAGGAGAATATTATTAAATTGATATTTAAAAATAATTATAATATATAACTAATAATTATTAGTTAAAAAAGTTGAAGTAAAGTAGAAGTAGTGATAATAATACATTTAAAAGTAATTATGATTTAATAGGAGTTGTAATAATTACACATTTAAAAATAACTATAATTTAATTTACCAGTAAAAATTTTACACGGATTTTATTGATTTATAATAAAATTATTACTCAAATAAAATTCTAAGCATTTAATTATCACTTAATTAATTTTAAATAATTATATTAATTAGTTATTATTATATTATTATATGTTGAATATGTTAAAAATATTTTAATTATAATTTAAAAAATTTCTATTATAATATTTGAATAGATAATTTTATATTTTATAAAAAATATTATTTAATGTTAATTATTATAATTGAAAATACAATATTTAAAATTAATTAAATATTAAAGGTGTAAATTCTACCTTAGAAATTAGTAAGATATGTGACATCTGTTGCTATTTTAGATATGATTCCAGTATCCAGCTAAAAGAAATAAACTTCTATGGCTTCAAAATGTAGACATTGCCACATGTCTTTTGGTTCTCTTCTCTGGGTCACATTCTAAGCTTTCCTATCTGGACTCCAGAATAAATTGTCTATCAACTCTATTAAAAATAAAATTTATGCCCATTCTTTTTTTTCTTCAATTTAAGATTATAATATACATCAAGATAATGTATGTAAACACTGTTAGGAATTAAGGATGAGCTTTTAATTCATAAATTCCCAATGGCTAAAAAAAAGGGTCTGACATGTGATAATTTATTATATATTATACGAGTATGAATTATGAAAAAGAGGCAAAATTATTGGTTAGGTGCAGAAAATAAGACTTTTTTATTTATAAAAATATTGAAGTGTTTAATTAATTACTCATCAGTAGAATTGTGCTTTTTTGGTAAATTATGTTCTATTTAATGTTGATCCACAACTTCAAATAATCAAAATATATAACGGATTTATTTATATAAATAAATATTATATTGATTAAAATTTTATGTGTTAGTCTGATAATAAAGGTGTTCATTGTATCAAGTATAATCTAAGTTCGAATCATACTAGCCGCGTTATTATTAAGACTTTATAATCCTCTTATAATTCACCTAATAAAAAATTGTTTTAATTGCTTTGTGTTAGTACACATAGTTACAGTTTATTTGTGGGAAGATATGTGACCTTCTTTTATGAAGGAAAGTATGTGACGTTTTTAGTTAGTGATAATTTTTAATGCTTATGTTTTTAGTTTTGCATAGGCAGTAAAAATATAAGATCTTTGTCTGTTACATAAAAAAAAAAAAAAAAAAAAAAACCTTGTCTTCATCAAGGGAAAGACTAATGCAACAAGTTTTAAAGAGTCTTAGTTCAAATATGATTGTCCAAAGATGAAGACAAACTTGGTTTAACTCATTCGACTAGATTGGATATTATGTCATCCCATTTTACAATAGTGGCTAGAATAGCAAACCTTAAAGACTGTTTATAGAAGCTTTATTTTGTGGGAGATGTAAAATCTACTCTATAGGAAATGTCTTCATTAGTAAGGCGGTTTTTAGAGCTTTGGGAACTTATTTGTATCACTTTTGTTGAGTGTTCTATAAAAAAAGTTGGATGGGGGAGAGTTTATTCCAAATGTACGAGGGTGGGGATGTAATTATCCATGACTATGGATAGTCTAGATTTAAAGCATTGCTTGGATTGAGATTTAGTAGTAAATTCTTCTTCCAACAAGGTTTTGTGGACATAGGTGTGGATAAATAATTCATTTCTTTTTTGTTGCCACATAAGAAAGCACAATCTATCCTTGGAGAGAGTTCTTCATTTTGTACTTTCTATGTAGAATTTAAAGTTATTTATAGTTAGGTTAAAATTGAATTACTCTAATTCGATTAATCGGTCGGTAGTTGAATTTAGTTTAGTTGGAGGTCAGTTAATGATTTTTTAAAATTTCAGTTATAGGTTCATTTGATTCGGAATCGGGTAATTAAAAATTAACCGAAATAAATAATATATATTATATATAATGTATTTTTTGAACCATTATTTTTTATATTAATTGAAATAAATAATATATTTTATATATAATATATTTTTTTGAACTATTAAAAAAACAAAATGAACATTAGTAATGTATTTTTTTATATGTTTTATATTTATTTTAACCAAAAGAAAAAAATATAAAGTTCGGTTAATTCAGTTAACCTACAGAATTAACTAAAATATTTTAGTTCGATTAATGTATTTGAAAATTTAGTTAACGATTAAAGATTTTTACATTTCAGATAATTCAATTAATAGGAATTCGGTTAATAACTGAACCAACCGTTTGAACACCTTAACTGCATTTATCTTGGAATAAATTTTGATTTAACAATAAATAAATAATGGATATCTTAACTTCATGTTATTTATATGTTGGATTATTGATACTAGTATGTTCAAATATTTTTACTCGTAAATGATTAAATATGTTAATGGTAAAGAGAGTAAAATTTGAATTAAAAATAATTAGAACTGTGGAGGCAGTTATAATGCTTGAAATTGAAATCAACTTTGAATAAAATAGATATAGAAAAAATCCTTAGTATGAGACCATATTTTTTAAAGAGTAAATTTTATTGTTAAGAGTTATTTTAAATAAGAGTTATTCAATTTTGTTTGTTAACTAAAAGTTAATGATATATTTGTAAATATATATATATAGGATGATCAAAATAGGAATAATCCCTATTTAGAGTGATTAGTGGCTAGTTTATCTTAATTTTAGAGTGACTAACATGAAAATGTACCACTAGTTTTCTGTTACCATTTAACGAAGTGATTAATTTGATCAAATTTCATTCTAGGGTGATAAAATTAACAAAAAAAAAATTTTTTTGAGTGACCAAAATAAGAATACTCATATTTTGAGTTACTAATGAGTAATTTACCTTTTTAAACAATGAAACGAAAATAAGAACTAGCTAACATTCTCTCTTTGATTTGGGAATTGAAAGGAAAATAATGCAGTGAATAAATTGGATGATTATCGTGTCTGTTATTTTGTTCTTAACCAATAAGTTGAAACAATTTCCTTTAAAATTTCGGTAAGTTCACCAATTTTATTTAATTTTGCAAAAATTGTATGGGCTAAATTTACTAATACAAGTTATTACAAGAAAAAGAAGACAGTGGAGAGAAGTGTCAATTTGTTTGTGACAGGCAAAGAACCGATGCTCAAAAGGAGGAGATTATTATAAGGGTTGCTAAAGAAGGTAGCTTATTCTTGATCCCTCATGCATTTAGGTTTATATAGGGGGTCACCTATTGTCCTATATTGTCATGTAGCCGGCAATACAATGTCTTGTATGTTTGTGCGGGTCGGCTAGATTGTAGTGCAATTACATGTTAGTTGTCATTATAGAATGTGCTACATTGGCTTACTCTGACATTCCCGTTCTTTGGGCCGTACGAGGCAGTTTTTCCTTAGTAGTCCCAACAAGGGATACTAGCGAGTTGTCTCTAAGACAATTTAAATAAGATTTATGGAAGGTCACTTACGAATCATCTCACACAATGGGTTGATACAAATCATTCCTCACAAGAGCTCGTATGCAAACTACTTTTAATAGAGTCATCTACGAATTGTCTAATAACTTGTCACGTGTTATTCTATAATAAGAGTATAACAATTACCTCAATGCAAAGGAAAGTTATAATAGAGGAAAAAGGGGTGCATTAAATCTCATCATAGAGAAATAGTGCTTGTGTCCCCTTAAGACGTTCCTTCCAAAATATTCATCTGTGACCCCTTAATGCTCCACACTGTCCAAAATTGTTTTATGATTTACTTTATTTAGCTAACCATAAATAAATTAGTTTAAAATATGGTAAATTTATTCAATAATATTTACTTATTAATTTTTAGTTATGGAAAATTAAATTTATAATTGATTTGCAAGTCAACATACTTCATTTAAAAGAAATTAAAAAAAGCTTAAGTAAACAAAATATAAATGCTAAATTATTTGTGCGTAAATTGGTTAATTCCTTTAAATACATTATTGAAAAAATAAATAAAAACATTTCACAAACAAATAAAGTATAAATTTTAAATTAATGTGGAAGTAGATGCACGGATTAAATTTTTTTAACAATTTTATTATAGGTTCTAATTATATCTACTTTTTTTAAAATAATGCTTAGAACTACTCATAGTCCCTCTCAACTTATAAATAGAAGGATAATGCATTTTAGCGCACTCAAGTCAAGACTCAATCGGCAACTCTTTAAATATATAAATTAAGTTTAAAATAATTTTTTTCATATGAATCTTAAATTAAAGTTTTAGTCAAACGTGTACACCAACAACTTTAAATACATTTTTAAAAAAAATTGAGATAATTAAGTAATCAAATTTTTTTTTTCTAAATTGTATCACTATAATATATCATGTAAATAACTTTTTATATTTTAATATTTTTCAACTTTTTTTCTAAAATTGAATTGTTATGGAATTATAGCCAATAGGAGATGAATTGAATTATGGAGAAAATATTAAAAGCACAAATTGAAGAACAGAATACAAATACTTGAATATGTCTAAGTTAATTAAATACACATGAATATGTCAAGTCTAATAAAGAAAAAACTTGAACACGATGCAAATACATAAAAATGATAAAATATATATTTAAAAATTTATAATCATAAATTTATAATATTATAAATACAAAAAAGTACTACAAAAACAAGTACATTTTTTTTTTTTTCACTTTCTTCCCTCTTTCCCTCTCTCTCTTTCCTTTCTTTCCCTTCCCTTTCTCTCCTTTCTTTTCCCTTTTCTTTTCTTTCTACTCCATCCAAAACCCAAAATGTAAAAAAGAAATACAAATTACTGTTGTAAGATCATCTACGGTACTTACTTTAAATATTATCAACCCATTGTTATTTCCCAACTAAATTTATTTTATAATAACTATATCTTCTTATATGTATTTTTTTGTAATGCTTAAATTAGATATAATTTCTCCTAACCCTTAAATAAGAAAATAAAAACACTCAAATGCTTGAACCTATTTTTTTTGCACGAACAATAATATCGATACCAATTAAATTAAGAATTAATCGGCATCTTGACAATGATCGATACTTAATTAAAACTTAAATTTGAAGTACATGTGTTAAAGAGTGCTTAATGGCACTTTGAAACTAGAAGCGATAAATGAAGGCTAAGCGGAATTTATATAAATACCCGTAATTAAAATATTTAAATTTTATATTACAAATCATTTATTCTAAATACTTATAAATTATACTCTACATATTTACTATCCAAATATTAATATAATATATTTTATTAGAATATCAAGAATGTTAGTTAAATTTTAATATTAAAATAAAATTGTAATACTAAACAATTTTATTAAAATAATAAATTATATATACTATTAAATATAGTAATATTAAAAATTATAACTTTTTATATAACAAATTTAATATTTAAAAAAATTAAGATTAAAAAATTATTAAAATAATAATATTTGGGTCTATTCAAATTAATTATTTAAAAATCATAAAAGAGCACTTTTCAAAAATTGAGGAAAACTATCTCTACTAAAAACCTTTTTTTCATGGATCAGTAAATTATTTTGGGTTGGTAAACAAACGTAGCAACATGCTATATATGTATCAAGCAGTCAACAAAACTTCATGGGTAACGCTTAACACCAAGAATTTTATATATTTTCCTGCGTTGTGCCTGCCCAGCCCTGACCACTTTTGTTTCCTTTAGTGTGTACAGGCGGTATTATAATATACTGATAAGAATTTACAAAGACAATTACAAGCGTTTAAAAAGCTTACCTATACCGTAGATATTTTGTATATGTTTTTTCGGTTTGGGTAAGGCAAAAAGAAGTGCTTGGAGTTGGAGGATGCTGCAAAGATGATATAATAAATACGTATTCATATGTTTGTCTAGTTCCTGAGCTCCATCCTTTTTCCATATCAAGCCTAAAATTATGCCCAAAAGATTGAATTTGGCAAACGTAGTTTTCAAGTAGAACTTCTCTTTTTTCTTGGTCTACCAAAAAAGGTGATTTGTAAGGCAGTCTTTGCCTTTCTAGCAAAGATTCTCTGAGAGTTGTTTTTGATATGAAACTGGAAAGCTGGTTCCAATCCGAATGCAAAGTCGCTTTTTAGTGTTTTTTTTTTATTTTTGTTCAAGATCCCTTGCACTTTGTTGTTGTTGTTGATGATGATGAGTTATGGAACGTAGGTCCATTTGGAGATATCAAGGATCACTCGTAAGGTGGTCTGGTCCATTGGCCACCTTTTCTATAGTTTTTTCATCACCTTGAATACTGGAGCGTGTGTAGGGCGATAATTGATTGCGCATTAGTTCGCCTTTTCACTTGGTGCCTCAACTCGACTTAACCCATCCATGGTTGACTCTCAGGTTGTAAATCAACCTAACCCCAATACAAATTACATATATTCAACTGGTTTAATAAATCATTTAATACTTATGTTTATTTATGTTCATCAACATAGTTTGAAATTTGTTGAAATAGGTTCCAAATTTTTGTATTATCAGTACTTTTAAAATATAGTTGTTCTATCTCTATTTCCAAGATTTTATTAGGGTGTATTTCATAAATCATTAAAAAAAATTTCACTAAAAAGTTTCAATATTTAATATTTTAAATATATTTGATAATATTTTAATTTTTTAATTAATATAAAATTTTCAACAAAACTCTTTTTGAATAAGATAAATAGATAGGTAGCTACTTATAGAAAATATTAAGTTTATTTTATTTTATTAAAAAAATAAAATAAATAACATTTCTTTTAAAAGGGAAATATTTAAATTATCATATTTAACTTTGGAATAATATTTCGTACACTATCAGTCAAGTCTTTAGACTCCATAAGTAGGGAATATTAAAAAAAAGAATTCAAAAAAAGAATAATTTTTTTTTTAAAAAGAGACACATGACAAATTTTTTGAAATTACTTGTGAAACAAAAAAAGTACACTCTAACTGAGTCTTAATTCAGTTGGCATTAATATTGTTGTTAGTACAAGAAGACATGGGTTTGAGCGCACTAAAATGCCTTTATCCTCTATTTATAAAATTATATTTACTAATTTACAAAATAATGTTTTAATATAATTTAGCACTTATAAAATTTAGTATTAAAAATTCAATACTTAAAATTTTAATTTATAAAACACGTCCTTAATCCATTTACTTTTCAAATTTTAAAACCCAAGCCTACTTATTACTACTACTGAAATACTTTTGGTAACCTTGAGTTCAATTTCTAAGCTTTTGGTTTTTAGTTGTTTATTTAAACAGTCTCCTATAAAAATAATAAAAGATAGACACAAATTTTAAAAAGTGGATGTGATTCTCGATTAGGTCCTAACTCAATTGTAAAATTATCAAAAATCTATTCTTTTAAAAAGAAATAATATTCCTTTTACATTTTGATAAATCTAAAAAAAAATATAAACTCAAACCATTACAATTTTGAGTATCACAACTTTACAGATCATGTTTAGTTTTTATATTTGTTACATTATTAGTATGCCATAAAAAAATAGGATAGCATCCTATTCTCGGTACTTGATGAAGAGATTTCTATAAATAATTTGTAATCACATCCTTTCCCCATAATATATGCAAAATTTAATTCATCCAAAGCGAACCACCTTTTCATCATAATCTGATGTTGTTTTTGTGGATATAATAATTTTCAGTACAAATCCTTATTGTCCCAGAGATTTATAGGAACCGTACCTCTTTTATAAGCACATTTTGATTATCCTTTTGCCTGATTTCTTCCCATTAAAAAGACATATATGCATTGCTAATATCCCACGCATGTAGACTTCAAATGAAATAGACAGGCACCGAAAGATTCACCTTAACCTTCACGTTGAAATTATCAATGCAGTTTTCTTTGATAATACATAAAGAGAACATGATCGTTTCCAAGGCACCGCCCACCAGTTGTTTGTTGTTTTGTCAGTTATATATATAAACCATCTCCCTAGACTCCAATTGCTTTGTCTCAAGCACGGTCGTTGACATTGCTAGCTAGGAGGGGCCACATATACGTGTTGATATTCCAACACCAGCAAGCAGCATTGGCATTGCCCTTCGCCATCCAAATTGCGGATATGGAGCTATTGCCTTTATGTGGTTCAAAAGGTTTCCAATAAAAAGAAAACAACTGCGCATGTTCTTCAGCCCTTGGAGTGTACTGTCTAGAAAGAAAACTAATAAAATGGTGGTGGTGCCTACCTTTTGTCCATCTTAACTTTTTGCTTTCCAATATTCTCTTCCTAGAACCACACATAGACTTTGAAAATTAAATCATCCACAAAAGTAACCACTCATTTAGAGGAGTCATTGCAAGCAATTCAACAAATAAAGTTCGTTCATAGTGGCTCGACTAGAGTTATCTCAGGATCATTTCACTTCCCGGAAAAGAGAAATTAATCAGTCTACTTTAATTTATCATAAATTCATTGTTTTTTTTAACGAAAAATGTGAGTTCATTCATTCTTTATTTTATTTGACTTTCAAAGGTAAATGAGTTTTAATATTGATTTTAGTATATGAATTTCAAATTACCATTTGGTATCAGATTTTGGGACTCTCGGTATTCTTAAACTTGTGTTTTTATCAATTTTCTTGTTGAAAAAAAATTCGAGTGCCGCAAAATTGTTCTTCCCCAGAAAAATTATATTGTTTAATTCCAGATAAGGGGTAAAAAAATATTTTTAGTCGAAAAAATAAAAAATATTCTATCGTTGGAATTTAGTGCCCAAAATTTCTAGATCCTAAATTCATTAATTGTGGAAGCATCCCATAAAATTTTATGATTTTAATATGCCAAGAACATCAAAAACTAAAAATTTGAGTTGTTTCACAATTTTTCGGAATTATGTAAATCTAAAATTTTATTTGTTTCTTAGCCATAGAAATTTTTTTGTTTATGATTTTATTGGTTCTTTTACACTAATGCATTCCCTTTCCTTGTGTTAGCACAAACGAAGAAGTTGCATTTTCCTACCTCCTTGCTACTTAATTCAATTGGCATCTAACTTTCCTTGGCTTCTTAGAGCTTAGGATATCTTTTGCTAGCAAATGACGTCCAATTATTTTGAATTAAATTTATGTTAAATTGAAACTTTGGGGATTAAAAACTTTTGGATTCTTAATATTTTTCTTAGATCCTTAGAGTGCTAACCCTTTTCGAGAGTTAATGGTGATTTTTACTGTATTTGAGTGTTTGTGTTTTTAGGAATATTCACAATGGCTTGAAACACACAAAAACCAAATTGGCAATGGGAATGAAGAGGATCGACCCATAGTCACTTTAGATAATGTGTTGGGTATGTGCAATAAGAGTATGATCTAAATGAACCGATAGATGAGCTTGAAAAGAAGTTTAATAATGTTGATTTTCAGCTTGGCAATCTCACACTTAAGATGCGTACTATGTAATGCACTCCGAACGAACAATTTCATGCTTTTTTTTATCAATTGCATAATTCATCTCATTCGAATCAAGATTGATTAAACTATTGAATTTTCTCCCTGAATTGGTCATAATACTCATAATAATACTTTTAATTATACGACTACTCATGATCGTGTTGGATAGACATCTTTGGCAAAACCAAAGTTTTCTATCCCTTTTTTTCTAAGTAAACAATATCCAGATGCTTATTACGATTGGAAATAATGAAGACCCCAAAACTACCCATTGTACTTATTCCTCTCAAACCATTCAAATTTGGAGTTGAAGTATTGAATGTCATTGGCATGATTCAAAAAATCATAGAGGTTTTCAATGTCTGATTCACTACCCACACAAGAAGAAATTAAGTGTGGATATACTGAGTCTAAATCTAACATCTCATCTTATCTATATTTGATATTGAGATAGATGCTAGAGATGGATCACCTAGTGAGAGTAGTGATGGTGATAGTGACTTAGTGAACATGATGCAATTGGCAGTGAACAAAGTTCTCAAGAGTTTATAAATTTAGGCAGGTTAGAAACATCGTGTTCTCCTACACTTGTATTTTTCGAATAAATTGGTTTAATAAAATATCCATTGGTTACATTAGCACTTCTTGTACATCGTCCTCAATGGTTTTTTCACGCAAAGTAAAATGAAGGTAAATATTGACTCATTGGTTACATTAGCACTTCTTGTACATAATTGTTTCAATTTGTAATTTATCGTATTCAATTTAATTCTCGATCTCACCTTTTTGTACCGAATAGTAAACAATTAATATTTAAATTAAACATAATTAAAATTAAAATTCTAAATGCATAACAATTTAACACAAACATACCGTATGAACTTACCGGGTTAAGACATCAAATAAACAACTCTATAAGGACTAATCAACAATTTTTTTTTGTCATTTCCTCTATTTTTTTCAATTTGGTCCAATTTTCGATCTATTCAATAATTAAATTCAATTTATCAATTCCAACCCTCTTATTTCATCCTATTATAAGCATATACTAGTATAATTTTATTATTCAAATGCTTCTTAAACCTTTTCATTTTGTTAAATTTAGCCCCTGTAACACCCACAACCCGTACCCATCACCAGATTAGGGTTACGATATATTACTGTACAATCCAGAACAATCAATAACAGATAGCATCAAGTTGCCAATTTAATTAACACAATTTCATAATAAATCATATCGGAGTAATACATGCATTTAAGAGCCTTAAATCAAGCCTACAACACCTTAAAATTAGTTTAGGAATAATCAGTGACTAATTCGGAACAACTCAGAACATTCAAAAAAAACTAAAAGCTTTCACTATAGGGGTCACATGGTTGTGTGTTCAGGCTGTGTGACAGAGCCTAGATTGTGTGAATCCAGACATGGTTGTGTGACTACTACACACACCCGTGTGCTACTACACATGCCTGTGTAACTCACTAACTTGGGTCACACAACCGTGTCGCAGGCCGTGTGCTAGCTCGTGTGAACCTTGTACCTAACACATTTAGGACACACGCCCGTGTGTGACATATGACCATACGATAGCCGGTGTGTAACACATGACCGTATGATAGCCCATGTCCTAGGCTGTGTTTGTCTAAAAGTTTCCTAAATCATGCTTATTTTTCATCCAATTGCATAGGTACCTAAACCAATTCTTAACACATGATCTCAACGCTATAAACACACTGCGAAACAACCAAAACATGCCAACTTCAACTACCAAGACCCAACCATTGTACCATTCATAAAACCACAAAAATAAAGCTCATATTCAATCTTTATCATATGTATCAACTACGAGCCATGGCCTACATACAAATCAACCTATTTCACTCTCATCACACCATATCTTAAACATGACAATTACCATTTCATGTTAGGCCATGTAAGTACCAACTTTGAATCAACCATGCATACATTTTATAGTTGTTCAAATAAATTATATCAAAACATAACACTTACACCTATAAATAAATTATGAACCTTTGCAAACATAGTCAAATTATCCTATTACATGCCATAAAAGCCAAGTCAAATTTCAAATCTACCAACGAGGTCTTTGGATAGTGTGATTTTTTGAGTTGATCCAATCTCTTGATTCCACAAAACGTAATCTACAAAGGAAAGACAAAGACACGAGTAAGCTTACATAAAGCTTAGTAAGTTCGTCGATTAAGCCATAAAGCTTACTGAATTAAATATAAATATTCAAATAACAAGATAAATGAACATAGTTCCTATCAGTAAGGTTATTATTAGGATTCCTATTAATCACAGCTCCCAACAAGTTTGTAATGCTCAAACATTAGTTCAAATAAATTTTTCACATTTCAATAATATTTGTATTTCTTACTATCATAATGCATAATCTCTTTAACATATAAAAATAATACAAGAATTACCACTTTACACATATATACTATTACGAACCACTTACCGTTTCACACATCACATTTAGATCCTCATTTGTTTTATCCAATGAATATTGTAAAGACGATTGAAACCTTGGTATACGTTTCGTATTGTGCCATAGTCCAACTATGGTCATATATGTGCATTGCTATGGCCCTACCATGGTATTACATTTATAGTGCCATAACCCGGTTATGGTCTTACCATCAAAATGCCATAACCCAACTATGGTCTTATATATATACACTACCATGGTCCAACCATGATCTTACGTTTGAATGGTTTTCATAGCCTTGCTAAGGTCTTATATATATACACACTGCCATAGTCCAACCATGGTCTTACGTACAAATACAACTTGTCTCCATTGATATTAGAAATTTTCATTTTCGTAACTTTTTACAATTCCAGTTCTATCAACAAATTAATTTTAATATTAGTAATTTTATGTCATTTAAGCTCTAACATTCATAACCAATAGAAATAAAATTGATACATATTAAATGAACTTACCTGATAAAAAACGAAGTCGAAATTTAGACAACAATCAATATATTACTTTAGCCTTTCCGTAATTCAAGCCTGATCGATTTATTTCTTGATCAAAAATAATAATTCCATTTAATTATCAACTTCCAGCAACATAATTAACTAATTTTATGCAATTAAGTCTTTTTTATATTTTTACAAAATTACCCCAACATTTTACCTTTTATGCAATTTAGTCTCTAGGTCCTAAACTTGCAATTTAACCAATTTTAATAAATTCCAAGTTTAGCCGAATTACAATATACTCCTACAGCCCATACGTGATATTATTTCACATCAAGTCCCCTAAATGTTATCACTTTAATATTTTAGTCCTTAAACATTAAAATTACCAAAAATTACTTTACAAAATAGTCTTAATTAACAACCAAGCTTAATAATCTACTATAAAACTTCAAGAATATCCAAAACTTATCAATGACATAATCCATAATCTTTAACCGTTTTAAAAACGGAGATACGAGTTAACTGGACTTAGTTGCAACGATATCAAAAACGTAAACATTACAAGAAACCGTTTAAAATCGTCTTACCAATTTGAATAACAAGCTTGGCCAAATGCTTAAAGCCCATCCATGGAGTTTTCGACTTCTCTCCAAGAACCTAAGTTGAAGATAACTCTTTTATGCCTTTTTTAATATTTATTTACATTATGTTTTAATTAATTACAAATTTACCCTTACAAAATTTATCCAATTTCATGTGTTAAACATCCAAAACCGTCCACTATGGAAATGGTGGTTTATTTACCATCCAAACTCTTTTAATTTATCTTTTTAACTAATAAATTCATCTTTTTTCATATTTACAATTTAGTATTTTTTTACTTAATTAACCATCTAAACGTTAAAATTGCCTAACCAAATTTTAATACGACACTAATAACCTTATAAATATTAAATAATTAATATTTACGACTGACACATTAGATTTGTGGCCCCAAAATCACCATTTCTGATCATACTGGAAACAAATTAATTAGTAAATCCTTGTTTAATTAGGATTTAATTACAATTTACCACAATCATGAGAATTCCACAACATTTCTATTATTAAACCATTTAAGGAGGGCTCAATTACACAATTGGTCCTTCAATTATATTAAACTCCAATTCAACAAACTTGTTTATAATTTAGCCTTAAACTAATTAGGACTAAATGAATAAATAGCCCAAAAGTTAGTGGAATGATTAGCATCCACCACCACTTGGACTTTTTGACTATGGTTTAATCACCATTTTGTGTACCTTTACAATTTTAAATCTGTAGCAATTAACTTTTACCTCTTTTATAATTTAATTCTTTTACCTTAATTAAACAATAAATCATCAAAATTACTAAACCAAACTTCAATTCACATATAATATGACTCTGTAAATATTTAATAAAAATATTTACGATTTCAAATTACAAAAAGGGGATCTTAATATCTCGTTTTTAATAACCACTTGCCTTTTGAACTGAACCACTTATACTAAATTTTAATTCAATTAGTTAAAATCCTCAAATCAAAATTCATTATAAAAATTATTATTAACTCATATAATTTAAATACTAATTATACGAACTTACTCATCGAGCTTGTGGTCCCGAAACCACTATTTTTGACATCACTAAAAATCGAGTTGTTATAGTCCTTAAAACCGAAACTATTATACCTTTCACAATTAAGCCCCAATTTTCAATCCGATTTCAATTCCATCCTTATAATGCCCCCAAAATTCAATAATTGTAGAAATTTCTTTCAAATTTTGAAATATTTTTATTTTAGTTCCTATACTCAAAATTAACAATTTTTTACTTTACAAATCAATCATTTTTCATATCTAAGCATCAAGTCTAACCAAATAATATTAGTTTCATCAAGTACTCATCAATAGTAAATTTTAACAGTTTTGAAAACTAACATACAAATTAACTAAATCGAATTACAATAATCTCAAAAACTTAAAATGTACGAAAAATGGACTAAAATAACGTACCCATGCAAAGCTTGGAAGCTTGGCCGAATGGTTTTCTCCAAAAATGGCTTCTTGCATATATATTTTTTTGTTTAAGAATTGGTGGAACAAAAGAGTGAAATGGGTGATGTAGTTGGTTTACTTACTTTTATCATATTATATTTTAATCATTAAATAAATTTTAACACATAAAATCTTAAAGAAAAAGCACTAATCGTACATCACCCTTTTTAAAGTGATCTAATTGCCACTTAGACCCTGAACATTTATTTAAATAAGCATTTCCCTAAAAAACCATAATAGATTGAAATTTTACGGTTTTTACAAATTATTCTTTTTTCTTAATTAACTATTCAATCGCTAAAATATTTGGACCAAATTTCAATTAACCAATATAAAAGTTTAATAAAAATATTTACGGTCTCGATTTATAGAAACGAGGTCCTGATGCCTCATTTTTCAAAACCATTTGGCTTTCAATACGCACCACTTGTACCTTGACTAATTGACCAATTAATAAAATCTATTAAATAACGATTCACTATTCTATTATATTTAACTCATAAATATTAATTAAGTATATCTATGAACTCTCTCGTCGAAATTATAGTCACGAAACCATTGTTTCTTATACCACTGAAAAATAAGTTGTTAAACAAGGGATTAGATAAGGGTGATTCGATCCAAATTGGTCCTCTAAATATGTTTCCCCAAGTGATATGATCTTTATTGATGGGTGATTGTCACTCGCGATAAGTTTTAATATTTATAATTGATCGTACTTGAAACTAACTATTATCACGATGAAGGCAAGTGTACCTATCGAACAGTAGTATAGTTTTAGCAAGACCGGATGTCGAACCCAAAGGAACTAAAAGTACTAGTATTAACTTTCTTTTTATTATCTAGCCTAAGAATAATGGGGGTTGTTTTATCTAAACTAATTAACTAACCTAAGAATACACAGAAAGTAAATTGAGGAAATACTTTTGGAAAAACTGATTGATTTAAACAATACCCAAGGAAGAATCCACCTAGACTTCACTTGTTAATTGACTCTGAACCAGACGATTTATTCACTTGACTTGATCCGTAGAAATCCCTGATTTATATTATTATCCATATTCAAGACTAATAACGTCTAACCCTAGGTTGATTAATTGAAATCTCTTTCTAATTAAAACCCCTAGTGTTGCATTAACTCAATCTATGGATTCGTTTATTAGATTTGATTCTAATCCGACAGATTTATGTCGTCCTATCTCTAGGATTGCATGCAACTCCACTTAATTATGAATGATCTACTCTTAGATAGGGACTATTCATCCTCTGAATAAGCACATCAATACTTGAATTGATATCTTGGAATATTCAAACAAGAGTTAAAAACATAATTAAGAACAAATCAAGTATTTATCATATAGTTCAGAAAATATTAACAAGGCCCGTCTTAGGTTTCATCCCCCTTAGGTATTTAGGGGACTTAGTTCATAACTATAAAAGAAAACATCTCAGAAGAAGAATGACAAAACATAAATAAAACCCAAAAATCCCTGAAGCAAATTGAAGGGAGATCTTTAGTCTTGAAGGAGAATCTGGCTTCTGAGATGGATCAATCGGCTTTTTTTGAGTAATTCCTTGCTTCCTACTCTATATGTCCCCTTTAATCCTCCTCTAGGGTGTTAAATAGACTTTCCAATGCTCCAAATAGCCCAAAAGTAGCCTTTTCTGAATAGAACTAGACTTAGGCTCGACAGGGCCACAGTCGTGTGCCACGCTTGTGTGCAAGTTGCTTCAAACCGTGTTCAAGCCTGCTAAAAGGGCACGGGCGTGTGTTCTACCCATTTGAGGAAGTCTAAGCCGTGTTGATTTCCCATGTTGGCCCATTTTCTCCGTTTTTGGCCCGTTTCTTATTCTTTTTACTTACCTATACTCACCTAAGTATAAGACATGAATTTAAAAGATTAGGAGTATTAAATTCCACAAATCTAATGATAATTCATCCAAAAATGTGCTAAACATGGGATAAAAATATGTATAAATTATGACTTATCAAATACCCCCACACTTAAGCGTTTGCTTGTCTTCAAGCAAAATCCTCAATTCACCATTAAGACTTCATTTTTGTCAACTTATAATTCCTATCAATAATATCTCAAAATAATCCATAAGC
Organism: Gossypium anomalum; assembly: GCA_025698475.1. Lineage (NCBI taxonomy): Eukaryota > Viridiplantae > Streptophyta > Magnoliopsida > Malvales > Malvaceae > Gossypium > Gossypium anomalum. The sequence continues at coordinate 71,438,428 of CM046956.1, forward strand.
AATCATACATTGAGAATTCAACTAAAAGAACATTAAAGTTTTAAACATTCCAAGTTGAGCATTTTATCATGAAAAACATAGGTGTCTCCCCTCATCTAAGTAATCACCTTTGATTCAAAATATCACAGAGTTTAACATCCTCACTAAAGATTCACTCAAATCACTCAAGGTGTTTAAGGACAATGAATTTAGCACTCAACAGTCAATATGAAAAGTTATTACCATAAGCTTGCATGAAAATCAAATCTCCACCACTATATATTGAGATGATACATTAATCAAAAGGTCTTTAGAGGGTTGTAACCTGGCTTTGGTTAGGGGGTGTGGTCACAAGCTGAAAGAGAAGGTTAGAATCGAGATTGAATTGAAAAATTACTTTACTAGAAAAATATTAAAACTGACAAATTATATTCCTAATTAGAAGGCCTAGAATTGAGCTTTTCTTCATGGATAATATCGTTTTAACACAAGCATTATATAATTTCATTTTTTTAAGAACAAATCAAGTAACATAGAACTTTGCTAACTATGAACATAGAACATAGCTAAGCAATTTATTCAATTCAAATCTCAACAAAAATAGGGACCAAATTAATTTAGGGGATTTCAACAATAATGGGTTATGGGTTAATATTGGAGGTAAATCAATGAATGGCTTGTTAGGCTCAAGGGGGTTCACTAAGGGTTAATTATGAAGGTAGGCTTTTATGAAGTAAGTGGGTTAAACCTAAGTGCCTTTATCATTTTGATATAACAAATCATTGGTGTGGTCTTGACATGCATAATCGAACCAAGTTCTAGAATAACAATTCAATATTAACTTACTCATAGTAACAATAAAAATGAGCATGAAAGAAATAATATATGCTCTAAAGGCTCAAGATCTCACAAAAATTATGGTTTTTTGATGTTAGCTCTGTGAATTTCAATTCCAAGATAATACCTAAACTTGGGGAAATAACCTAAAATTTTAATACTTCAAAAAAAATCAACTTATCATGCTTGATTCTCTAATTACTTAAAGTTTAAACCATCAATGCATAAATGCCTATGTTTTAATTCAAGATATATCAATAAAAATAATAAATTAATCAAAATTCATTGTAATAGTGATATGAGTGATTCACAAGAGAATAAGACAAAATTCAGGGATTTTTTTGATAGTGATATAGTTAACCCCCCCCCCACTTAAGATGTACATTGCCCTCAATGTACAAATAAAAAATTAGTGGCAAAATATAGATATAAGATCACAAGATAGGGAGAGAAGTGGAACTTCATGAATGTTAAATGAATTCCTTGAATAGTAGTTATGAAAAGTGATCGGCTAAGGCAAGGAGGAGGATACTCCGGTGGTGGTAGAGGTTGGATTCCACAACCAGAGTGTCCGACGAAGAGGGTATCGTGGTGGTCGGCAGGACATGGCAGTCATGGAGGACCTTTTCTAGTGGAGTTGTAAATTCCTAAGTAATAGTGAGCTTTGGAGTTCTTTATAACTGCGATAAAATCAATAATTCTTTAGGAATATAGAGAAGCATGATTACTCAGAGAGAAATAGCAGAAAACATAAAGTACTTAATAAAAATTATAAAATCCAAAAGATGAAATAAAAATAGTTGTAAAGGAAAATAAAATTAAAAGAAAGTTAAACAAATAAATGAAAATAAAAGCAAAAATAATAAATAAAAAAATTTAAAAATCGTCATCGTCAGATGGTTCGTGAGGTGGGGGTGGCGATGAGATGTGAAAATGCTAATAGATCTGCTGTAGGGTCACATCAATGTGATCAAAGCACTGAAAATATTGCTACTCAAATCGAGTAAGTCGCTCAGAAATGTCAGACTGGACGGTGAGTAAGTAGTGGCTGAGATGGTGGAGGAACATCATCAGTAATGTCTTCGGGGTTCTCCTGCTCGGTGGACTGGACAAGGCGGTACTGAGGAGGGTCAAAGCCGCGTTGTCACTCGATCATCCTCATGTGCAGCATACTAGAGATGCCCTGTGGGGACATCTAACCAATGAGAGTGAGGAAGGATGATTGCGCCGCTGTGTTGAGTAGGCCAAAGTACCTCGCCATGCGAGTCACATATGGGCCGATGGAGATGACCCCCTTCCTATGTTACTCCGCTTGATGGCATATGGCAAGGGCAATAAAATAGGCGAGGTCGAACACGTGCCCATGTGCCATACTCCATAAAAAGTAGGCGTCGTGAGTGTTGATGACGCTGGTGCTCTCTCGCCGTCCTATCAAAGTGTAGGCTAAGATGGTGTGTAAGTACCTCGAGGATGGGACGAGGGCTGATGCCTTGGAGCGGCTAGGGTCATAGGTGGCTGAGACAGGGACTAACACTCTAGCACCGTGAAGGAGAATAATGGATGTGGCGATGGAGAGTGTTGAGGTCGTTCTCATCCATGAACTCCTCCGTGTATGGGCCCAATGCGATACCAAACTCTGGGACGCTCAACTGGCAGACTAGAACGCCAAGACGGAACTGGCCCATTCCAGGATCATCGAAGTTGGTCATAACGGTTTGAAGATGGAACGTAGAGTAGAGTTCCAACGTGAGCTCGAGATACGTCGGCTCAGCGATCTCGAAGAAGGGCCTCCATGGATCAGTCGTCAGTAGGGCTCAGACCGCGTCTGCAAGTTGAATCTGTTCTAGTGCGGCCTAGTCGATACATCAACCCACTTCTAAGGGTTGGGCCGGTAATATCTGAAATAGTTCCTCCTGATTGCCTGGTAGAAATTGGAGGAATGAGTGTCGAATTTTTGAAGTGGGACCTGAAGAGGATGATGCTCCTTTCTGCTTCTTCGAGGTAGGGACGACGGCTTTCTTGCCACATGGATTTGACATGGTATCTGCAATAGTAAGACGAAGTTATAAAAATACCCCCCAAGAATAGCATGGAAAAGTATGCAAATAGGTTAAAACTAAATAAGAATACTTCATGGGGATCACAGGCTAAAAGATGTACTGAAAAATAACCAAATCCTAACAGAAAGATATATCAAATCATTATTAGCATTAGGAACATTATAATAGTGCTAAATGGAATACCTAGTGAATAAATGCATGTGGGAATGATAATATGAAATAAGGTGTGGGTAAGCATGAAATACATGGAAACAAAGGAATGGATGAATGTATCATAATGCATTTACTAAAATGGAAATTTTCTAACAAAGAAAGCATGACTATCATTAGGACCATGAGTATTAATAAAAAATAGTCAAATAAAACAAGAAAAAAATCATAAAACTAGTAAGAGCAATTAAGAGAATAGAGTGAAAAGAATGGACAAACGCAATAGCTTGGTAGAGGGAGGAGGTTGGTTGTCCACGGTGGTGCTGTGGGTCGTCCACGGGCGTAGGCAGTGAGCTGTGTGGTGGCGGTCGAAGGGAGAAAAGGAAGGGGAAAGAAAAGAGGAAAAAGGAAAGGTGTGTTGGAAAAGAGAAGAAGAAGAAAAGAGAGGAGAAAGAAAAGAAAAAGAGAAAAAAAGAGAGGGGGAAAATGAGAAGAGATGGGAAATGAGGTAAAGGAAAGAAGAAAAATGAAAGAAAATAGGGAGTTTAGGGTGACTGGCCGATCGTCCACGGGTGTGGGGGAGGGGTGTGCGGTGGCTAGGGTTAGGTTTTGGGGAAGGGGATGATGAATAATGAAGGGTTTATATAGATATTGGGGTACACGGCCGTGGGGCACGCCCGTTTGCCCTGGTCTCAGCCCGTGTTTTTTGTGATTTTTGAATTTGGGCGCGTCTGAGATTCAGTCCACGCTCGTGTTCACTGGGCGTGTTGGGGCACATGGTCGTGTCGCATAGCCGTGTGCTGCATCGTTCACTTCTCCCACGCCCATGTATATATGTGCACGCCTGTGTTAATTTGACAGGATCGACCACGAGTGTTGGGCACGGGCGTGTCGCACTCCCGTGTTGAATTGGCAGGAAGAACCACGTCCATGTCGCACGGTTGTGGGTGGAAATTTTGCTCTGTTTCCGTACGACATACGGCTCGCCCGTGTGCCTGGCCGTGTGGGTTTGGAAAACCTGTATTTAAGAGTTCAGTTAGTGAATTAGATGTTAAACACTAAAATTTAAAGAAGTTAATACCGTTAGTGCTCGGGGTTGCCTCCCAAGAAGCGCTTACTTATAGTCTAAGCTCGACTTACCTCGATTTCACGCGGTCATGGTGGTTCGAGGAGTTTACACTCCTCATTTCTGCTATTATTTTTATCAAAATAAGGTTTTAAACGAGTACTATTTACCTTAAACATGCCAAATTTGTAATGAGTTACCTCAATTGTACCGTATGGAAAAATATTAAGTACAGTAAGAGGGATTGCTCCATTCGGTTTAGAAGTGGCAATACGAGGGTCTGCTGCATCTAATAGTACCTTGCCTCCAACCTTAAGTTGATTTGGTGAAACATCGAGTTCATCATGGCGTGGTTTTGGTTTATCATGTTTTCTCGATTTTTGTGATATCCATTCATCTAGTTCTTCGATCTATAGCCTTTGTTCTTCATAGATAGGTCCTTTGTTACTACGTAAACATGGCTCATTTATACTCTTCGAGTGTGTTTCTTGCAAAGAAGGTTGCACCACATGATTAGTATCAGTAGCATGATTTATACTACCACTCTCGTTACTCGAATTACGAGCTTGAAGAGTGATTGTTTCATCACCCACACGAAGTGTGAGTTCACCTGTACCAACATCAATAATGGTTCTAGCAGTCGTTAAAAAGGGCCTTCCTAAAACTAAAGGCACGTCACTGTCCTCTTCTATATCTAGAATAAAAAATCAATTGGGAATATGAATTTATCGATTTTTACAAGTATATCTTCAATGATACCCCTAGGAAATCTAATGGTTTTATCTACCAATTGAATGCTCATCCTAGCTTGTTTGGGTTTCCCAAGACCTAGTTGTTTAAATATTTTATAGGGCATGACATCAATACTAGCCCCTAAATCAGCCAAAGCATTTTTAACATTTAGACTACCAATCAAACAAGGAATTGTAAAACTCCCTGGATCTTTCAATTTGTTGGGTAGCTTATTCTGTAGAATGGTTGAGCAAACTGCGTTCAACTTCACATGCGACGCCTCATCCAACTTCCGCTTATTCGCTAAAAGCTCCTTTAAAAACTTCATTGCATTTGGCATCTGTGAAAGAGCTTCAATAAACGGTAAGTTAATATGTAATTTTTTTAATAGTTTGAGGAATTTACCAAATTGTTCATCAGTGTAGTCTTTCCTTGTCGCATTAGGGTATGGTACTCGAGGTTTGGTTTCTTCACTTACCAGTTTTTGCATACTGTGGTCTACCTTATCCTTACCTTTACTTACCACAACTCCTTGCTTCAGTTCTAGTTTAGGCTCAAATAACCCTTCTTCATCTCAAACGTTAATCGCATTGAGCTGTTCCCTTGGGTTAGACTCAGTATTACTCGGCAAGCTACCTTGTGATCGTTCAAAAATTAAATTGGCAAGCTGACCTATTTGAGTTTTGAGCCCTTGGATGGACGCTTGTTGATTCTTAAGTGTTGTCTCGGTATTCTAAAAACGAGTTTCTGACATCGAGATGAATTTTGTTAGCATCTCCTCAAGGTTCGGCTTCTTTTCTTGCTGGTAAGGTGGTTATTGAAAACCCGGAGGATTTTGTAGCCTTTGATTTTCTTGGCCACCCCACGAGAAATAGGGGTGGTTCCTTCAACTTGAATTATAAGTGTTACTATATGGGTTATTTTGAAGTCTAGAGTTATTATTACCCATTTAGTGAACTTGTTCCTCCTTGGTGCTAGGGTTGAAGGATTGATATTCTATGTGTATGCTTCATTCACTTGAATCACACCTAATCACTGGATGTACCTGCGTGGAACCAAGTAAACTGTCAATCTTTTTATTTAATAATTCTACCTGATTTGACAATGTAGCAACCGAGTCGACGTTATAAACGCCTGCTGTTTTGGTCGGCTTAGTCTTCATGACTTTCCACTGATAGTTATTCAGTGACATCTCTTCAATAGATTCGTAAGCCTCTTCGGGTGTTTTATTATTAATGGTTCCACCAGCGGTTGCATCAATTATCTGTCTCATCGAGGGGTTCACACCATTGTAAAACATTTGAACTTGTAGCCACAGAGGTAACCCATGGTGAGGGCACCTTCGCGGTAGGTCCTTGTATCTCTGCCATGCATCATAGAGTGTTTCTAAATCTATCTGCATAAAATAAGAAATATTATTCCTTAGTTTAGCTATTTTAGCAGGTGAAAAATATTTGAGTAAAAACTTTTCAGTCATTTGTTCTCAAGTAGTGATTGACCTTCGTGGTAACGAGTTCAACCATTGTTTAGCCTTATTCATCAACAAAAAAGGAAATAACCGAAGGCGAATGGAATCACCAGAAACGTCATTGATCTTAAATGTGTCGCAGAGTTTCAGAAAATTTGCCAAATGAGTATTTGGGTTCTCGTCCTGTAAACCATCAAACTGAACAAACTGTTGTATCATTTGAATTGTGTTAGGTTTCAGTTCAAAATTATTTGCAGCAATAACAGGCCTAACTCTACTCGATTCAGTTCCTGTTAAAGTAGGTTTAGCATAATCATACATAGTAATAGGAGCAGGATTCTGATTTACTAGGTCACCAGCAATCGCAGGAGGTAGTAGATTTTCCTGATTATCAGCCATCTCCTCGGTTGGAGTTGGAGTATCTTCCTCTTGCCCTTCCCCTATGTATTGTATGCTTCTCCTAATTTCTCTTCGGTTTCTGCGAGCTGTGCTTTTAATCTCACTATCAAAGAGTAATGGTATTGATAAGTTTCTTCTAGTCATAAACTATGAAAACCTGCAAGAAGAAAATAAAAGAAAATTTTTTAACACTAAAAATAAAACAAAATTAAAAAAAATAATGGCTAAAGTAATAAAAATTGAGTGTTCCTAATATCTTAGTTCCCCAGCAACGGCGCCAAAAACTTGATTGTCACTCGCGATAAGTTTTAATATTTATAATTGATTGTACTTGAAACTAACTATTATCACGATGAAGGCAAGCGTACCTATCGAACAGTAGTATAGTTTTAACAAGACCGGATGTCGAACCCAAAGGAACTAAAAGTACTAGTATTAACTTTATTTTTATTATCTAGCCTAAGAATAATGGGGGTTGTTTTATCTAAACTAATTAACTAACCTAAGAATGCACGGAAAGTAAATTGATGAAATACTTTTGGGAAAACTGATTGATTTAAACAATACCCAAGGAAAAATCCACCTAGACTTCACTTGTTAATTGACTCTGAACCAGACGATTTATTCACTTGACTTGATCCGTAGAAATCCTTGATTTATATTATTATCCCTATTCAAGATTAATACGTCTAACCCTAGGTTGATTAATTGAAATCTCTTTCTAATTAAAACCCTAGTGTTGCATTAACTCGATCTATGGATTCCCTTATTAGATTTGGCTCTAATCCGGCAGATTTATGTCGTCCTATCTCTAGCCCTGAAGGAAATTGAAGGGAGATCTTTAGTCTTGAAGGAGAATCTGGCTTCTGAGATGGATCAATCGGCTTTCTTCGAGTAATTCCTTGCTTCCTACTCTGTGTGTCCCCTTTAATCCTCCTCTAGGGTGTTTAAATAGACTTTCCAATCCTCCAAATAACCCAAAAGTAGCCTTTTCCAAATAGAACTAGACTTGGGCTTGACAGGGCCACGACCGTGTGCCACACCCGTGTGCAAGTTGCTTCAAACCGTGTTCAAGCCTGCTAAAAGGGCATGGGAGTGTGTTCTACCTGTGTGAGGAAGTCTAGGCTGTGTTGATTTCCCATGTTGGCCCATTTTCTCCGTTTTTGGCCTGTTTCTTGTTCTTTTTACTTTCCTATGCTCACCTAAGTATAAGACATGAATTTAAAAGATTAGTAGCATCAGATTCCACAAATCTAATGATAATTTATCCAAAAATGTGCTAAGCATGGGATAAAATAATGTATAAATTACGACTTATCAATGGGCTAGATATTATCCACATAATCAACACAATTCATAAACATAGTCAATGAATTGTTGACAACATAAATATGGAAATTGTGTCAAACAACTTAAGTGGCCAGGGAGTGGGCACTACCTCAGGCACTCATTCATACTTTCCATATTTTTCAATAGCCTATATAAAGGCATCTTCGTTATTCATTATGGACGACATTTTTTTATTATTTGATTAATAAAAGAACTCTTTAGAGTATTTTATTTTTCAAGATTCGATTCTTGTTTTTATTTAGAAAATTCTTTTTACTTAATCTTGTTCAAATTTTTTGGGTTGCCAAGAAAACTTTCTTAGAGGATCGTTACATCCATTGATTGAGTTTTTTAGGACATCTTCCTTGAAAGGTTTAACAGACACTTATCCATCTATTCATCTCCATCAGTTTATCTATTCCAAATTCCACCTTGATTTCTTTATTTATCTTTTTCTTATTTTCTTGTGTCCAAATATTGTTATTTTTATTTTAATCTCTTTTGTTGTTTGTTTCAAGTTCAAAAAAACAAAACTTGCTTGCTACCCAAGATGTAGGTTTTTACTCTAGAGCATCTCAAGTCAAATTAAGTTTTCTCCCTTAAAACAACTTCAAGATTGAACTTTTAATACTTAGTGGGTGTTGCCCTCCTATCAGTATATGTAAATCTTAGATTAATTTGTAGCATGAGTTATAACATTATTACCTAGTTGGAATAAATAAATCACTTTTTTTTATAGAAATCGCTTTCATACCATATTGTAAATCATTTAATTCGGTTTGTAATTTAAAAACTTATTAAAAAATTATACTTAATTAGAGTAATGATTAAAGATCTCATCTGACATCTAAGTAACATGGTTTCAAACCTTGTCAATCCCTCTCCTCCTCTTTAGTGTTGTATAATAAAAAAAAATTGTTGTTATTGAGATTTTAGTTGACACAAATAATCATATTGCAATGATAAAAAAGTTAATTAAATTCTGGATCGAATTATTAGTGGAGTGCTAAATTATTTTTTATCGATTTTGAGCATCAACAATCACATTAATCATAAAGTGGGTGAAAAGAAAAAAATGGTAGCCCTATATGATATTTACTTATTTACAAAATAATTAATTTTTAATTATTTTTGGTAAATAAAATAATATTAAGCAATTAGGAAATCAAAAACCCATAATATCCTTTTGAACTAGCTTTCACACAAAATGTGGGGAGTTCTATAAACACCTGGATACTTGTGAAATCTATATAGCATGCTTGGCCATGAAATCCGCAACTGCGTTATGAGCTCTAGGAATATGACGAATACATATCCTCTGATTCCTTTGTATCAACTTATGAATAACTAGTAGTTTCATAAAATGACTATCAATAGCTTCTTCAGCCAGAATTATTTCCACCAAAAGGGTATTATCACATTCAAGTTCAATTTGGCGATATCTCTTATCCCATAATAAACGTAGCCCTTCTAACATTGACCTTTCTTCAATCCTGAACACTTCGTCCTTCCCTAATACCATCGAATAGCTACATAACCAATTTCCATTAGCATCTCTGATGACTCCCCCAATTGCAGCTGAGTAAGAATTAAACAAAAATGCATTATCTGTATTGAGCTTAATCCAACCACTTTTCGAAGCTGACCATTTCATAACGGTAACCATAGGTCCTACATGAAAACTAGGCATTGATGGTGGAGAATAACTTCTCGTCCAACTGATACATGTATCTACCACATCTTGGATAGAGCTATAGCTACCAGAAAACACAAACATATTCCTATTTTTCCATAGTAACCAACACACTATAGGAAACAAAGTTTGTCAATCTACCTCATGACTACCACAATCCCCTATGTTTTACGAATTCCATACAATCCATTCATCAAGTGGTAAGGAGAAAAACAATACGAGTTCCATACAATCTATTCTACCGGATGACAGCAAATTTTTAAAATTTTTTAAATTAAGTTGATGTAGATAACACTAATTAAATTTAATCAATAGCATTATAATGGTACAGATGATGACATTAACATATTTTTACGTAAATATTCAAATATCTCTAAATAGTTTATATTGTGTAAGAGATAACTCCAAACATTTTAAGTTGTCCCATGATAAAGATTGAAAGTTAACCTCAACAAGAATTTGAGTATTTTCTAAATTTTCAGTCACAATTTTGCCACCTGAATTTTCTTAAAAGAAATACAACCTGTCAAAGTTGAGTGTTGATATTGATCTAAAAGTGATTCTCTTATATAAAAGTGCAATACCCACATCAACAAAAAGAATGTTCTCCCAAATTAATAATTGAAAAAAAATTATCACCTTAATAACATAAATTAAGCAAACTAGTATTAAACCCCACTTCGCATGGGTTTCAAAATTGTCTTATAATTTATTATATTTAGTTAACAATAAATAATTTACTATAAAAGATAGTAAAACTATTAAATAATATTTATTTATTAATTTTTACTTATAAAAAATTAAATTTATAATACTTTCTAAGTTAGTTATGAATCTAGAAATAATTTGCAAGTGGAATATACTTCATTTAAATTTTTTTAATAAAATCTTAACTGAACAAAATATAAATACTAAATTACTTGTGAGTAAATTGACTAATTCCTTTAAATATATCATTTAAAATTAATTAAAAGGATTTTGCAAAACAAATAATATACAAATTTTAAATTAATGTGGAAGTGGATGTGCGAATTCAACTCTTTAAATACAGGATTTAAGGTTCAAATAATTATTATTTAACTAAATTTTAATTTTTTTGCTAATTGGTTAAATGTTAATCCTAACTTAATTTTTTCAGCCAACCACTTTAAATGGATAGTTTAAAAATAAAAGTAGTAATCAAATAGTTATTTTTTTTTCTAAATTGTATCACTATAATGGATTATGTAAATACATTTTATATTTTAATATTTTTTAACTTTTTTGTTGAAATTGAATTATTATGAAATTATAACGAGTAAAAGTTTAATTGCATTAAGGAGAATATAATAAAAACACAAAATGAAGAATAACTTCAACAAAATACAAATACTTGAATATGTCTAAGTTAAATAAAAATCAAGTTTTGACACAAAAATATTTTTAGAAAAACTTGAGCACCATGTAAATAGATAAAAGCAATAAAATCTACATTTAAAAATTTATAATATTATAAATATATAAAAAATACTACTACAACAAACACATTAATTTTTTTTTCCTTCCTTCCCTTTTTCACCTTTCCCTTTTCCCTTTTCCCCTTTCCCCTTTTTCTTTTCCTTCCCGTTCTCTCCTTTTTTTTTCCCTTTCATCTCCTTTCCACACCATCCAAAACCCAAAAGGAAAAACAAAATACAGGTGTAAGATACTGAGTAGGCGTATCTATAGAAATAGATTTTGTAGTTTTGTTTGGAAGAGTTATTGGTATTTTAGGTGATATTTGTTTCGCTTAAATGAAAAGTGTATTTTTTGTTTAGAAAAATTAATATTATTTATTAAATAATTTTGTGTAAAATATTTTTTTGGTAAATTTCTAAAAATTGTTTTTAGAAAACTATTTCAAGTGAAATAAACACATCATAAATTATATTTGTTTTCAAATATTATTTAATTATTGTTATTTGATAATAAAAATTTATTTTATGTTATAGTTGTTTGACCCAAATTCTAATAGATTGCTTGCAAATCAAGTTAAACAAAATATATTTTCTTTCTAAAAGATTTAGTATTTATGAGTATAATATATTTAGCATTTATTAGCATAATATATTTAACTTTGATTAGAATTAGGTTTTTTCAACCTATAAATAGATGTAGACGAAACTCCTTTTGTAATCATTTGAATTCGACATAGAGAATTTTCTTCTCCTCTACTTGTGGTTTTTTCCTAAAAGGGTTTCCACGTAAAAATCTGTGTGTTCTTTATTTTTATTTCTCTTTTCTTTATAATATATTGTCATTACCGACATTTTATTTTTACAAATTGGTATCAGAGCTTCAGGGTTGTTCATCTCGATCACGGTAATGGCGTCTTTGAAGAATAAAATTTTGCTGTTGGATCTCCACACTAGATTTGCGTTGTGGTAGATTAAGATGCAAGCAGTTCTTGTACAGATGGATATGGAGAATGCCCTGCTATGGATAGATAAGATGCCTTCGATATTAATAGATGAAGAGTAGAAGCGTAAGGATTGAAAGGCATTAACACAATTACCTCTACATTTGTCTAACGAAATTTTACTGGATGTGATGAAGGAGAAGACTGTCACTGCATTATAGAAGAGGCTAGAACAAATATGTATGTCGAAAACTCTAACCAACAAGTTGCATATGAAGCAACGTATTTATGCTCATCGTTTGGAGGAAGGTGCATATATGCACGAACACTTAACACTGTTTAAAGAAATTCTCTCAAACTTGGAGGTCATAGAGGTTCAGTATGATAAGAAAGATCTAGGGTTGATTCTACTTTGTTCATTGCCCTCATCTTATTCAACCTTTAGAGACACGATTTTATATAGCCGCGAGTCTCTCACAATTGATGAGGTTTATGATTCTTTAACCTCGTATGATAAGATGAAGCATCTTGTGGTTAAACCCGACTCTAAAGGAGAGAGTCTTATTGTTCGTGAGAGACAAGAGCGAAATGCTGATGATAATCGTGGAAGGACACATGAATGGAATCCTCACGGTAAATCTAAAGGTAGGTTGAAGTTTTCAAACAAAGGTAAAACTTGTAACTTCTGCAAGAAGAAAGGGCACATTAAATCTCATTGCTATAAGCTATAGAAAAAGATCAAAAGGGAGGCTGCGAATCAAAAGGGAAAACAACCAGAAAATTCTGGTGAAGCTGATGTTGTAGAAGACTACAGCAATGGTGAACTTCTAGTCCCTTCTATCAACAATTCTAAAGTGAGCGAGGAGTGGATCATTGATTCGGGCTGCACCTTCCACATGAGTCCCAATCAGGATTGGTTTACAACTTACGAAACAATGTCTGAAGGTGTTGTTTTGATGGGAAATAATGCTTCGTGTAAAATTGCAGGTGTTGGAACAATTAAAGTTAAGATGTTTGACAGAGTTGTCAGAACACCTAGTGACATGCGACATGTTCTAGAATTGAAGAGAAATTTAATTTTTTTGAGTACTCTTGATTCAAAAGGGTAAAGATACAAAATATATTTTCTTTCTAGTAGATTTAGTATTTATGAATATAATATATTTAGCATTTATTAGCATAATATATTTGACTTTGATTAGAATTAGGTTTTTTCAAACTATAAATAGACGTAGTCGAAACTCCTATTGTAATCATTCGAATTCGACATAGTGAATTTTCTTCTCCTCTGCCTGTGGTTTTTTTTTCTGAAAGGGTATCCATGTAAAAATCTGTATATTCTTTATTTTTATTTCTCTTTTGTAACACCCCTTACCTATATTCGACACCAGAACAGGGTGCGAGGCATTATCGGACTTAAACACAAGCAAACATACAATTCCAAGTCACAAATTTGCGCCCAAATTAAAACCACTTGCATTTAATCATAAAGTCCCTAATACGAGCCTACGAGGCCTAAAACGTGCTTTAGAAGCAGTTCGAGACTAAACCGAGAACTTTAGAAAATTTTACGACACTTGAAAATTTGTTATGCTAAAACAGGGGTCACACGCCCGTGTGGGCAGGTCGTGTGGTCACACACGTCCATGTCCCTAACCCGTGTAACTCTCTGTTTGTCACCCAAGAACAAATTGAAGTCACACGGCCAAGACACACGCCCGTGTCCCGAGGCTGTGTCCTTCACATGGCCGTGTCTCATACCCGTGTGCTCGATACTGAGCATTCTATTTTTCAACAATTTAGGTGCAGGGGACACATGGCTGGATCACACTCCCATGGGGTTGACCGTGTGTTACACACGGCCTAGACACACGCCTGTGTGTCTGCCCGTGTGGACAAAAACAATGCTATTTACTAAGCCATTTTGCCACCCTCACTTGCACACAGCTACACAACATCACATGGAACAAATTCAAGCATGTAAGAGCAGCCAAACAATCACAACCAAGACAATAACATGTCATTCTCATACCATTATTAATCACGCTTAAAACATCAACCTCTCCACATCAAATTATGCAAGTTTCCACATTTACAAATGACATTAATATAAATATACTCATAACCAACATTAGCCAACTTCCAAGGCTATATACAAAATGAACCATGAATCATTATAAGCCAACACATATGACCAAAAGACCAAGTCCCTATACATGCCATAAACTCAAAATACTTGAATTCATCAATACCCAAAATGATAACTTGATAGTGTGATAGGATCTCTGGCGGTCTCCAACTCGAGCTGGCTTGACGGCACTATAAAATATGGGAAATGAAGGGGGTAAGCTATATAGCTTAGTAAGTCCGGATGAACATAATAAGCAGCTCTTACCAATCATTTACCAAGACCAAAAATATAAACACAAGATAATATAAATTACTATAAAGCTCATAGTTATAACTTATTCGATCACATTGTTTGCTCAATCAATTTGCAAGCATAATCTAACATGTCTTGACATTAGCCTAACAATCGTAATCTCTCCATTATAACAGATTACTACAATCGACCAATCATTTCAAACCTCATAATAAACTTGCACATCAATTATGGGTATTCACATTTGAAGCATATATTTTAATATATTTCAATTGTTTAAAGCTCATATCTTCCCATAGTCATTTTAATAGGCAATTATGCCAATCTTTCCTTTTTCTCATATCCGATAAATCACAATTTATGTGAATGAAACATGCTACATCATAACTCAATTTGGCCCGAAATCCAATTACACGATCGCCAACCAAATTTACCATGTATTTCATACATCACAAGCATGGACCAATAATCACAAGGCTTTCACAAAAACATTCTCGTGGAAACCATGAACTCACAATGTCATGAAGTCAATGCTTATAAACTTATGTACATACTTGTGCTACTTCGTAATACTTACATGCTCTTTCTCTTTTTTTGACATACCCATTGAATTTTCCCATTGAACGACTTGGAATACTAGAGGATACTTGGGATCTCGTACACACAGTACCGTACCAATGCTATATCCCAGATATGGTCTTACATGTAATCTCGTATCGATGCCGATAGCCCAGTTATAGTCTTACACGAAGTCTCATATTGATGTCATATCCTAGATATGGTCTTACAAGTAATCTCAGTAACCCTAATGTCGTGACATTTGTATCCTATCTGTTCCTAAGGTTCAACCGGGACTTTCGCTGTATCAAATCTCTATAAGTCATTTTCGTAGTATCGTACACAATAGCATTCACATTTCATTTCAATAATATAGCATTTACCACAATTATACCAATTAAGCATTTATACATATATAATTTAATGCTTATTAAACATACGAACTTACCTCGGCATAAAAATGGCGAAAACGACCTAACCATAAAATACTTGTTTTTCCCACCGTTCTAATTCTGAACATCGTTTTTCTTGATCTATAATATCACATTTAACTTATTTAATCATTATACTATTCAAATCATCCCAAAATCAAATTATGGCAAAAATTACATTTTTGCCCCTAAAGTTTCACATTTTTGTATTTTAGTCCCTAGGCTCGTAAAATGAAATGTACTAAATTTCTTCAATACCCATGCCTAGCTGAACCTTATACATGCTTATAGTGGTCCACATTCTTCTTTTATTCACATTTTAACACCTATTTTACAACTTTTTACAAATAGGTCCTTTTTAGGCATTTTCATTGAAAATCACATGGCAAAAGTCGTTTATCTAGCAACTAACATGCATTTTCTACCATTAAACATCAAAATACATACATGTTCAACATGGGTCAAATTCTAGACCTTCAACCATTTCTCAAATTAGTACTAGAAATAGGTAGATCATGTTACATGGATTTCAAAAACATAAAAATCACTAAAAACGAGGCTAGAACAGACTTACAATCGAGTTTGGAAGCTTGAAAAACCCTAGCCATGGTTTCCTATTGTGAATTTCGGCCATGTGAGGAAGATGGACAAAAATTGGCTTTTATTTTGGCTTTTTAATTCATTTAATTACCAAATTACTAAAATGCCCTTAATGAAAAACTTTAGAAACATGCCTAACCATGTCCATTTTTGTCCACCAACTTAACCAATGGTCTAATTACCATCTAAGGACCTCCAATTTAAAATTTCATAACAATTTGACACCTTTAACCTATAGAACTCACATTTTTCACTTATTACAGTTTAGTCCTTTTGATCAAATTGAGTGCCCAAACGTTAAAATTTTTGAACGAAATATTCACGAAATCATTCCATAAAATTGTAGACCATAAAAATATAATAAAAATAAAATTTTCTACATCAAATTCATGGTCCCGAAACCACTGTTCCGACTAAACCGAAAATTAGGCTGTTACATCTTTTCTTTACGGTATATTGTCATTACCGAAGTTCTATTTTTACATTTTATGATAACTATATTATCTTATATACACTTATCAATAATCAATGTCTAATTAAAACTTAAATTTAAAGTTATATATGTTAGAAGTGCATAGCCACACTTTAGAGCTAAAAATGATTAATGAAGCTAAGCAAGTTGTCTTACACTTTGTAAAAGAGGAAAGTTGTCTACTAAAAAGATTATTTTTCATTGATTGGTGAATTATTTTCTGTTGGTAATAAAATAGAAGATTAAATAACAGTTGCATGATCCTTTGGCCCAACCTTGCTTAATAAAGATACTCTGTCCAATAAATACATAGTCCTTAAAGGTGACCACAGAAAATAAAGATTTGCAAATTAAAAGGATACCGCACTTCCTCATGAAGGAAATGACACGTGAGTAGAAAAAGAAATAAGGAATAGGGTTAGATATAAAGAGTAAGATATAGAGGTTAACAAGGACCACCTTTTAACACCATTATTGTCTAATGTTTCCAAGGTCTTTATCCCAAAAATATTCACTGACTTGACATTATAGAATGCCTCGAAGTATAAGTTTCAATGCTACCCCTTAATTTCTCGTATGCTTGTAAATCACTCTTAAATAACCTATAATCCATCCACACCATAGCCTAGTCACAACCTAAAAAGGTAAACGAATTTTCCACAATATGTAGGAACTAAACAAGAAATCATGGATCCCACTATAAAAGAAAATCTCACTGTTTGCACTATTCTTGTTACTACCCACATAATCACCACAACAATCGCTACTGTAGATAATTGGTTCTACAAAGCCTAATGATATTACACCAACCCTAAAGGTCTCCCAACCTACTGGTACAACTACTAGCCTATATATAACAATCCCTGTCACATTTACTTCTGTTAAGCTTGGTTCACTTGGTTCTTTAACTTGTCTTCCACCTCTATGGGGGTGTCACCCCTATGGTCGCTCTTCTATAGGTATCAAGCTCATTCTTATTCTCTAACATTCTTTTGTTTTGCACTCCATCAGTACTATCTATTTCATGTGTTTACTACATAAATTATTAATATTTTATTATGTTCTTTGATGCAAAACCTAGCCTATACAAATCCTTTTAAATTTGGAACAACTTTAATGTCACTCCCTTCATTTATGCCTCATACTAAGGGAATTTCTACATTTTTTTCCACAATAGGTCCCTAGTTATAACCAACACAGCAGGTGGTTCCAATTATACTTACAACTCCTAACAAATGTATTGTACATGACAAATCCTATTAACCTGACCTATTAGTAGTAATCTTAGTTCTCCGATTACCACTCCTAATACATGTCCCAAATACATTTCTAGGCCTCTACCTTATTGGCACAACAAAAGAAAACTCTAAATCACACTTGCAACCAACTTAACTAGTTATTACTGTAATAGCCCAAATTCGCCCAGGCTTAGTAAACCAAACAGAAAACCAAAATAAATAAATTCCCTTTTATACAAGTCCATTTACAAAAGAAATAAAGCCCAATTATACCCCATAAACCCATTACACCTGAGGCCCAATTACAACACTACCCGGCAGACCCAACCTATTACATTACAAACCCATTTCTAAGCTTACCCTTGACCCAATCTAATGAAGCCCAGGAAGGCCCAAACAGCAAGTAAAACACGGAAGGCCCTAGGGTTTCAGAAACCCTAGGCGCCGCAAATGGAAAACTCCAAAAGTTAAACCAGTACGCTGTTCCATCTGCCCCATCAACGCCGTGATTCTCGGCCCCAAATCTGGCCGTAGTTGAAGCCGAATGAAAGCGGATTAGCGCCAGCACCGTCGTTATCAGGGCTAATCATCTTGGCTCACTGATTTCCTCCCGAGACATCTGCAAAATGAAAGAACAACAATAGAAAATAGGGGCAAAATATGGAAAGAAATCAAAAGATTTCTTTCCCAGATTGTAAATCACTTACAAAGGGTTATAAAAACCCATCCTTTTCTGATTTGTAATACACGATTTTTTCCAGAGAGAAATATACACACAGATTCAACAGAGCATAGTATTATCAACTTACAGTAACCAATCGAGTACAAAGGTGAATATTTTTAACATATATTACGAATATTGAAAATAGAAAACGATACCTTTAATCGATGTTGAAAGGGGAGGTTTTTTTAACCTCCGACCATCGTGTACGGTGGAGATGATGGGGGCGCGTGAGCGCGTGCAGGTCCCTGAATGGAGGTCCGATGACACTCCAAGAACCCCTCCCCAGCTCTCTTTCAGGGAGTTTCTTTTGTTTTTTTTAGGAGCAGATACAAAAATGATTCTTAAACTTAAAAATTTGGCTTATATAGCCTTGATGAAGCGACGACGTATTAGACCCCCAGGATCCGCGCGTTGACCCGATTACCCTGGGAGGATCCACGCGTTTTTGAGGATTGGGTTAATTACCCAATTAGTCCCTCTACCCTCTTTATGTTTACGGTTTATTTTTATTTCATTTATGATTTAGACCTGATATTTTGTTTTAGTTTTAATTTAATCCCTACAAAGGATCGTTCAAGTCCGAGATTAAAACGAATGTTTTGGGAATAGGGCAATTTGCCCAATGAGTCCTTTTTACTTTATGCACGTTTTAATTAGGACCTTAACTCAGTTTTATTTTTAAATTCACCCCTGTAATTTTGCTGAACTTTGAATTTAACCTTACACATTTATTTCTATTATTATTATATACATAAAACTTTTTATATTGTTATTTGTTTTATTTTTAATCTTATTTTTATATTATATTATAAAATTATTTTATTATATATTATTGTTATTTATTATATATCACTTTTCACAAATTATTATTATTATTATTTTACTTGTATTATATATTTATTAATTATTTATATATTTTTTCTTACATATATACTTTTGTTATTTTATATCTATCACATTTCTTATTTCCTATATATTTAGATTATATTTTATTATATAACATTTATTATTTTATATATATTACTTATTATTTTTATTTTTATACATGTTATGTATATCATATCTTATCTATTATATTATTTATGTTTATATTATTCATTATATTACTTAAATTTTAAAATTTGTAAATTAGGTTATATTTTTAATTCATATTATACACATATTAAATTATTAATTATTTATTTATTATGTATTATTTTATGTTAAAACAATATTTTTATATTATGTGTTATTTTATAAATTCTTTTACATGTTTTTATTTTATTTTTTTTACCCGATATATTTTATATATAATTATTATTCTTTTATAAATATTTTGTTATTATCTTTCATATGTTGCATAGCAAATACTATTTTAAGATTATTATTAAATATTATGTCTTTATTTGTGACATATATATATATTCTGTTAACAATAACTCGTTTCATTTTTTTATGTATTGCATATATCATATGTTATTTTATATTTATTATTACATTTCATGAATATGTACACTAATATTGTATTACCTTTTTTGTATATCATGCATTATTTAATTATTACTTATGTTTGTATGTTCATTCATTCTTATGCATATTGTTAATATTCGCTATATATATTATTTTTTTATATGTATGTATCTAATGCACGGTCTTTATATTATTTCCATCATCTTATTTAAATGCACCTATTATTTACCTACTACAATAATATGTTACTATGTACGATTTATAATGAAATACAATTCCCCACGCATCATTTTTTTTAAAAAAAAGGAAGGCTTCAAAGTTTTCAAAAAATATAAAGGCAATGCTTGATGTTCGAAAATTTCGAGAAAGTAGTGCCCTAACTTATCAGGTTGCGACTTTTCTCGTTGAGTTTGAATAGTTAGGTATCCTTCTATGTTTTAAAGTTTTTCAAAATGTAAGCAACTGTCTTGGAATTGCAAAGCAATATATCCTAACTTATTGGATGTAGCGTTTTGTTGTTTCGAGATAGGAATTTCCAAAAGCTAACCTGGTGTCAATACTTTGATACAAGTGAATTCCAATTTTCAAAATCAAAATATTTTAAAGAAGATTATATCTTTAAACTTTTAAATTTTTGACATTAAAGACACTTGATAATCAATTAGGTACCAATTTTTTGGGCATTACAAGGGTGCTAATCCTTCCTTGTACGTAACCGACTCCCGAACCTGTTCTTTTGATTTCTTAGACCAAAACCAATGATTTTAAAACAAAATGTTTTAAAGGTGATCCAATCACACCTAAAAAGATTGGTGGCGACTCCCGTTTTCGTTTTTCTTAAGGTCGATTCCCATTTTCCAAAAACTCGATTTAAAGATGGTCTAGACAGCTTGGCGACTCTACTGGGGACTAATAAGAGAGTCAAGCCGTGTAATTGATTATCTCTTGTCTTAATGTCGAAAATTAAAAATTTTAAAATTTAATCTCTTTGCATTACATGTGTTTGTATTATTGCATGTGTTGCTATATTCTAATATGCATTGCATTTGCATGACCGTTGTGGTCACACCCTTAAGTGGGAGTGAGAAGCTACGCCTTCATGAGGTTTTCACCTCCGTGTTGGATAGTGGATCACTTTCGGGATACATTCGTACCTATGGTTTCGTGAGATTTTCATCTCCATGTAGCCATAGAGAAATGTATTCCCCTGAACTGAACTCGATTCAAATGAGCCTATAATGGATGAGGATCGAGGAATCTGCTGGTTCAGGTACCTCAAACTTTAGAACCAACTTCATATAGATAAACCGTAAGAGCCCAACTTAGTTAAAGTTGAACTTTAGATATTACCCTTATAAATTATTGTCGAGATTTATTGATATCATGTGATATTGACTATTTCTTTTCTTTTGTTTGCATTACATTTTTGCATTTACAAAGGTATCGATTCACAGTCAGTCTCTAAGTTAGGAAGTTTTGTTATGGAGAACGGACTTCTTGATAGAGTGGAGGGCAACGCCAACGTCCATAGATGGTCTGAGGAAACTCAATTCGAAAAGGGAGATAGTATATCTATGGGATATATGTCGAAGCTGTCAGATTATACTCGTATTAGTGTCACACAGAATAATCTCCAAGAGCTTAAGGAAATTTGGGATCAGTGGGACAATAAAACTAATCAGTTATTCTATGGTAATTATGGAGATTTACCTTACTTGCTCGATGTTCAGGTAGATGAGCACTTGTTCTAAGCTCTTGCTCAGTTTTGGAACCCGGCGTACAGCTGTTTCACTTTTGGGGAAGTAGACTTGGTACCTACCGTGGAGAAGTACACGACCTTACTTCGTTGTCCCAAGTTTCAGGTTGATAGGATCTATTCTTGAGCTGCTAGTGTCCCTACCTTTTGTAAGAAATTGATGACTATTATGGGGATGAGCGAGCAGTGGATCACTGCCAGAATTAAAGAGAAGGGTGAGTGCAAATGTATTTCATGGGACACTTTGAAGGGTCTGATTTTGACACACCCTGATGAGACAAAGAAGGTAGATGTTTTTGCCTTAAGTTTGTATGGATTGATGGTATTCCCTAGGGCTTTGGGATATGTGGATGAGGCAACCACGGATCTTTTCCACGATTTTGGCGAAGACATTCAGGTCCTTAGGCACATGTAGGAAGGCTAATGCAGGCAGGTTTGTTGGTTGTGCTCAGTTACTTTTAGCTTGGTTCTATAGCCATTTTCGATTGATAGATAGGGTCATTTGTCGGGTTTTCTTCGAGGATTATTCACCGCTGAAGGACATAGTCGCTTCAACTAGGAGAGTTGATGTTCCAGAGGAGAATTGGATAGCACTACTTCAGAATCTTCAGTCAAAAGATGTTGAGTGGAGAGCTCCATGGATGATTCCTGGTGAGATTCTTTACCGATGCGGCAGTTTCGATTGGTTCCCTCTATTGGGAATTTGGGGTGCCATTGGTTATGCCCCATTGCTTGTGTTGAGACAATTTGGTTTGAGGCAGTTCGTGCTAGCAACTCATGGGCTGGCTCAAAGTGAGTTCGTGTATAGAGGAGCTGACTACAAAAAGAGGGTCAGTGAGATGTCTAGTGCTTGGAACAAGACTTGTCAGTTGAAAGGAGTAGCTATTGGCCCTGCTACGACACCGAAATATGACATATGGAGAGGAAAAAGAATTAATGGTAACATCCCTAAGCCAAGCGTGGAAGGAGCTCGACCGATTGAGGAATACTTGCGAGTGATGCCCTCGGACCTAGAAATCATGAAGCAAGAGTTCGAGAGAAGGAACTTGGAGCTCAAGAAGAGGATAGCAAAACTTGAAGAAGAAAAGATGTATTTGAGCTTAGATGTTGATGTTCAAAAGATGGAGGTCGAAAAAGAAAAGAAAGAAAAGAGAAAGATCGAGGAGGATAGAGATGATTTGAAAGAACATCACAAAAAGACACAAGTATCCTTGAGGAGAGCAAAAATAGGAGGGTCTTCAGATCAATTGCAGAAGGAGGTCCAAGAGGAAAAAGCTAGGGCTGAGTATTGGGAGTAAAGGTTCTAAGAAATACAGTCGCAGAATTTGGCATTAGAGGTAGAAAATAAAAGGTTGAAGACCAAGGTAACTGAGCTTGGAAAATCTCTTTGTTGGCATTGAAACCATGACTCTACGGTCGAGTTAAAAGAGCTAAAAAGTAAGGTTGAAAGTTTGGAAGTGGCATTGCATAATGGTAAACTTCGGATTGAGCAGCTCGAGGCGCAAGAAGATTATCTAAAAGGAGAGCTTCATCAGTCTAGAGGACAAGTCAGAGAAAGGGATCATGTCATGGGAGAAGCCATAGCCCAGATTCGAGAGGTTGTTTGAATATGCGTGAGGACTTGGCGATCTGAGTGATGTATTGAGTCTGATGTGTGGGTCGTCATCAGATATAGGACTAGAGTTAGCCCTTTTATTAGATAGAGTTAAAACTTTGGGCATTAGGGTAAAAGCGTACTTGTAATCCATTTATATGTAAAGATATTCTTTTTCTAAATAAAGTTTTCTAAATGAGATTGAATCGAGATCGATGCCTTTGTTGCATTCATGCATTTGCATTACATCATATCATATGCATTCAAGGTTATAGAAAGACCCTAATTAGTTAAAGTTTCTTTACAAAGGTAGAAAAGAAAATCTGGAAATCACACATCTTTACGGCACTCACACTAAAACTAAGAACATGGATCAAAGGTTTGAGCAGTTGCAAAAGGATATGCAAGACCAATTGCAAGAGCAGTTGGCCAAAATGCAGAATGAGATGAGAGAGCAAATGTTGGAAGCTCAGAGGAACATGATGGCCGAAATGACTCAGTTACTGAGGCCACTGATAAGGGAAAGACTCCTATGGCCATCACTAAAGATGAAAATGAGGGTCCTCCTCCAGGTTTTACTCCGCCTCATGTGCCATTACAAACTGAAGCACCTCCTAGAAGAACATCTGTCACTGTGAGGCCTCAACATGGTCCAGTTGATGCTGGGATCCATATGAATTACGCAAGTAGCTTAGGATTCAATTTAGGTGATAACCCTACCAATCCTCTCGTCCCTGATCTAGATATGGTGGAAAAAGAGGATCTGAAAGCCGAAGCTGCAAGACAGTTAGATGAGCGCTGCAGATGGCTGGAAGAAAAATTCAAAACTTTGGAAGGCGCCGGCAATCATCATGGATTGATGCCAAAGATTTAAGCCTAGTCTCGGACCTAGTGCTGCCTCACAAATTCAAGATGCCGGAGTTTGAGAAGTACAATGGCACTACTTGCCCAGAGGCCCACATCACAATGTTCTGCAGAAGGATGACTGGGTACGTAAACAATGATCAGCTGTTGATACATTGTTTTCAAGATAGTTTGATAGGAGCGGCAACCAGGTGTTACAATCAGTTGAGCCGGGCTAGAATAAATTCGTGGAGGGATCTTGCACAAGCCTTCATGCAACAGTACAATCATGTGACGGACATGACCCATGATAGGATCACCTTGCAAAACATGGAGAAAAAGCCTAATGAGAATTTTAGGCAATATGCGCAGAGGTGGAGAGAGGTAGCAATGCAGGTTCAACCACCACTACTGGAGAAGGAGACCACCATGTTATTCATCAACACTCTAAAAGCTCCATTCATTACTCATATAATTGGAAGCACTACGAAAAGTTTCGCAGATATAGTTATGGCAGGGGAGATGATTGAGAACGCCATAAGGGGCGGTAAAATTGAGGGGGAAGTGGCCAAAATATCGGCCCAAGAAGAAAAGACAATGAGGTGAACAACACCAGCAGCTTCAATTCGAAAGCAGTCATAGTTAGTCAGCCCAAAGTAGCTACAGTTGGGCAATAGGGCTCTTAAAAGCAGGAATCTAGCACCAGGCATGAGAGGATGCAATTTACACCTATACCTGTGACGTATCGGGAGCTTTATCAAAACTTATATAATGCGCATGCTATAGCCCCTTTCCACTTGAAACCATTACAGCCTCTATATCCTAAATGGTACGATACAAATGCCAGATGTAAGTATCATGCTAGAATATCGGGGCACTCAATTGAGAATTGTACTGGATTCAAGAAAGCCGTAGAGAGGTTGATCAAGAATGGGGTTTTAAAATTTGAGAGTGCCTCAAATACTGACAACCCTTTGCCAAACCATGACAATCAAGGAGTGAATGCCGTTGGTGAAGCTGGTGGAAAAAGGGGGAAAGAAAACGTTGCTGAGATAAGGATGCCTTTAAGGGTAATTTGGAAAGAGATGGAGAAGAGAGGGATGATAACCTCTAAGAAGTAAAGAGAGGAAACGGGGAACTACTGTGAGTTCCATGGGAAAGAGGGTCATGAGACCCAAGATTGTAAAGAATTCAAAGCCTTGGTGCAAGGCTTCATTGATAATAAAGAGCTACAAATTTTTAAAAGTAGCTCTTATAAAAGAGAAATAAATGCACTGGAAGGTGAATAACAAGGAACCAGCCGACTAAGAATTATTATTTTCTTACCGGGGAATAATGAGGTGGGGACGCCAGCAATGCCCAAGGTCATCATCCATAAGCCCACTCCTTTCTCCTATAAGGATGACAAGAAGGTGCCATGGAGCTATGACTGCAGTGTAACAGTTCCTTAGGGAGAAAGTGTAGCCAGTGCATCTAAAGGCATGCAAAATGAAGGTTCCCATACACGAAGTGGAAAGCATTATGACGGGGGGAGCATTAGAATGGAGCCCACTAAAACAAAGGATGTTGAGATTGAGAAGGAGGAAAAGACCAAAGTACCGGTTAATGAGCCGATAAGAGAGGAGGAGGCTAAGGAATTTCTAAAGTGAATATAGTGTGGTCGAGCAATTGCGTAAGCAACTGGTGCGCATATCAGTTTTAGCTTTACTTCTGAGTTCTGAGGTGCATCGGGATGCATTGCTGAAGGTACTTAATGAGACGTATGTCACTCAGACAATTTCATCTATTTCAATGATGATGAAATTCCACCTGGAGGTATAGGGTCAACTAAGGCCTTGCACATCACTACTCTGTGCAAGGGATATACGCTTCCAAGTGTACTAGTTGATAAAGGGTCAGCTTTGAACGTCCTTCCATTATCCACATTGAACCAACTACCCATTGACAGCTCGCATATGAAAAGATGCCACAATGTGGTAAGAGCCTTCGATGGAACCGAAAGGAAGGTGATGGGGCGAATTGACATTCCCTTGGAAATAGGGCTAAATACATATGAAGTCGATTTCTTGGTGATGTATATCAAACACTCCTACAGTTGCTTATTGGGGAGACCCTGGATACATTCGGCAGGAGCAGTGCCCTCCTCATTACACCAAAAGTTGAAGTTAGTAACAGATGGACGGTTAATAACTATCAATGCGGAGGAAGACATTATAGCGGCAGTCACTAGTAAGGTCCCTTACGTCGAGGTAAATGAAGAGGCTGTTGAGTGTTCTTTCCGCTCTTTGGAAATTATCAATACAACCTTTGTTTTGGAGGGAGGAGAGGTGCCGATTCCCAAAATGTCTGGAGCTACAAAGATGGCCCTGCAAATGATGATAGGAAGGGGAGCATCGCCAGGAAATTGCTAGGAAAACAGTTGCAAGGAGGGATTCAAATCCCAAAACTGGTGAAGAAGAAGGATCACTTTGGTTTGGGCTTTAAACCAGACCATAGGCACAAGGGGCAGGAGATTGAGAAGCGCCCAGCGAGAAGAAAGGCACATTTGAATGGGGGAGAAGTGGAGTGGGAACCGATGACATTCCCACCTATATCCGAATCCTTTAAGTTAGGAGGATTGTTGATCGAAGAAATTTATCAGGTCAACGCTATACATAATGAGAGATTGGAGCAAAAAAACCTTGAGGGCATTTGCCCTTACGAACTGGGGAGCTCTCTGAACAATTGGACTGCGGAGGACCTTCCTGTAGTCTTTAGGAATTTTTCAGAGTAATGCTCGAAACATGTCTATTACTCTAAAGCCTAGGAGTAGTAAGATTACATTTGTGAAAATAGGCTTTTGTTCATCTATTATTATTTAAATAAAACATAACTTTCATTAATTTAAATGAGTATTGTTTCACTTTTTATCAACCAATATTCTTTTAAATTTTGGCAATTCTTATTCTTTTATTCATAGCACATAAACAATCATTCTTAGATTTATTCATTCTTTGTATATTCTTTCATACCCCTACAGGTCCCTAGATATCAATGATATGAGCACTGATACTGTCGCTCTTGATTTCTCTTACGAGCAAGACACGTGTTTAGAGGAACCTCAGGATGTTAAAGATGTTCAAGATCGTGACGTATCTCTCGATCTGTTAAGAATGGTAAAATAGGAGGAGAAACAAATCATGCCACATGAGAAAGAGGCGATAGAGAATATAGCCCTAGAGGAAGGGAAGGAGTTGAAAATTGGAACATTGATTACCGAGGACATAAGGCGTGGCTTGATTGAGTTGCTTCGAAAATTCAAAGATATTTTTGCATAGTCCTATCAGGATTTGCCTGGACTGAGTACCAACATTGTAGTACATCATTTTCCGATAAGACAAGATTGCAAACCAGTCCAACAGAAGTTGCGGAGAATGCGGCTAGATATTGTTCTAAAAATAAAGGATGAAGTCAAGAAGCAGTTTGACACAGGATTCTTGCAAGAAGTAAAGTACTTCGAATGGGTAGCTAACATTGTGCCTGTTCCTAAGAAGGATGGGAAGGTACAGATGTGTGTTGATTACAGAGATCTGAACAAAGCAAGCCCAAATGATAATTTTCCTTTGCCACACATTGATACTTTAGTAGACAACACAACAGGGTATTCGTTGTTCTCTTTCATGGACGGTTTCTCAGGATACAATCAGATAAAGATGCATCCAGAAGACATGGATAAAACTACCTTCATAACCTTGTGGGGCACCTTTTGTTACAAAGTAATGCCGTTTGGATTCAAGGACACAGAGGCAACCTACCAGTGGGCCATGGTGAACTTGTTCCACGACATGATGCATAGGGACCTTGAGGTATATGTCGATGACATGATTGCCAAATCCCGAACAGAGAAAGAGCATATTGAGGTCTTAAGAAGACTGTTTTTAAGGTTGAGAAGATTTTAGTTGAAACTCAATCCAGCAAAGTGTACCTTTGGAGCCAGATTGAAAAAGTTATTAAGCTTCGTAGTCAGTGAAAAGGGATTGAAGTCGACTCAGACAAGGTCAGAGCCATACAGGAGTTACCTCCACCCTATACTCAGAAGGAAGTTCAAGGATTCCTAGGAAGGTTGAATTATATTGCTCGGTTCATTTCACAATTGACCGAGAAATGCGATCCTATCTTTCGCCTCCTCAGAAAGCACAATCAAGGTACTTGGGATGAAGAATGCCAGAATGCTTTTGAAAAGATCAAGTAGTATTTATTGAATGCTCCGGTATTGTCTCCACCTAGCCCAGATAAACCATTAATACTGTACTTATCAGTGTTCAGTAATTCTATGGGATGTGTGCTTGGTCAACATGACGAGTCGGGAAAAAAGGAAAAGGCAATTTATTATCTTAGTAAAAAATTCACTGACTGTGAAATGAGATATTCACCAATTGAAAAGCTATGTTGTGCGCTGATTTGGACTACCCGAAGATTAAGACAGTACATGCTATACCATACCACTTGGCTTATCTCAAAGCTAGATCCATTGAAATACATGATGGAATCAACGACTCTAAATGGGAGAATGGCGAGATGGCAAATTTTGCTTTCAGAGTTTGATATAGTCTACGTAAGTCAGAAGGCTATAAAAGGAAGTGCGGTAGCTGACTACTTGGCCAGTAGAGCTCTAGAGGATTGTGAGCCATTGAACTTTGATTTTCCAAATGAGGAGTTAATGTATATAGCAATGACCGAAGATTCTCCATGGAGGCTCAATTTTGATGGGGCTTCTAATGCAGTTGGAAATGGAATTGGGGCAATCTTGGCATCCCCTATTGGCAATCATTACCCATTCACGTGTAAGTTGGACTTTGATTGCACGAATAATATGGCTGAGTATGAAGCATGCATCACGGGACTTCAAGCAGCCATAGAGCGAGGTATAAAAGCCCTAGAAGTATATGGAGATTTTGCATTGGTAATTTATCAGCTTAGAGGTGAATGGGAGACAAGGGACCCTAAATTGATCAATTATCGAAAGGTAGTTTGATGATATCACCTTTAATTATCTCCCACGAGACGAAAATCAGATGGCAGATGCTTTAGCAACCTTGGCCTAAATGATTAAAGCAAATAAAGAGGAACAGGTGAGACCAATTCAAATGAGTGTCTATGAGGCTCCAGCGAGCTGTTGTAACATTGAAAAGGAAGAAAAGGATGATAACCCGTGGTATCAGGAGATATTGCGATATGTGAGAGATCGTAAATATCCAGAACAGGCAACCGAAAATGACAAACGAACTTTGAGAAGGTTAGCTTGTGACTATGTCTTAGATGGGGATATCCTGTACAAGAGAAGGAAAGACCAAGTACTTTTGAGATGTGTTGATGCTGTGGAAGCTAAGCTGATTTTAGAAGAAGTTTATGAAGGTGTATGTGGGACACATGCAAATGGGTTCATGATGGCTAGACAAATCATGAGGTTTGGTTATTATTGGGCCACCATTGAAGGGGACTGTATCAACTATGCCAAGAAATGCCATAAGTGTCAGATTTTTGGGGACAAAATTCATGTACCACCATCACCTTTACATGTTATGACTTCTCCATGGCCCTTCTCCATGTGGGGCATAGATTTCATTGGACCAATATCGCTGAAAGCTTCGAATGGACATCGGTTTATTTTCGTGGTAATCGACTACTTCACAAAATGGGTAGAAGCCGTTTCTTACGCAAATGTTACTAAATCCGCTGTAAGTTAATTTTTGAAGAAAGAAATTATTTGTCAGTATGGAATGCCTGAGAAGATCATATCCGATAATGCATTGAACTTAAACAACAAAACGATAGCAGAGGTTTACGACCAGTTCAAGATCAAGCATCACAATTCTTCTCCCTATCGTCCAAAAATGAATGGGGCAGTGGAGGCTGCCAATAAGAACATTAAGAAAATAGTGGGAAAGATGACTGAGACTTATAGAGATTGGCATGAGAAGCTACCATTTGCACTCCTGGCATATCAAATATCTGTCAGAACCTCTACTGGGGCAAGTCCATTCTCATTAGTTTATGGGATGGAAGCAGTGTTGCCTATTGAAGTAGAAATACCTTCTCTCTGTATTTTGACAGAGATAAGGTTGGATGAAGCTGAATGGGTTCAATCTCGGTATGATCAGTTAAACTTGATTGAGGAAAAAAGGCTGAGAGCCATCCGACATGGTCAGATGTATCGGAAGCGTATGATGCGAGCCTATGATAAAAAGGTTCGTCCAAGGGAATTCCATGAGGGAGATCTCGTGCTGAAAAAGATACTTCCTATTCAAAAAGACTTTAGGGCAAAATGGATGCCGAATTGGGAGGGGCCGTATGTTGTGAAGAAAGCTTTTTCTGGCGGTGCATTGATTTTGACAGAAATGGATGGGAAGAGCTTACCCAATCCAGTGAACTCAGACTCAGTTAAAAAGTACTTTGTCTAAAGGAGAGGAGAATCCAAGGTGAAAACCCGCAAAGGGCGCCTTGAATTTTCGGCAAAAAAAAAATGGAGAGGCCAAGGTGAAAACCGTAAAGGGTGCCTTGTGACCAAAGGGGTTTTGAGTTGAAAACCCGAAAGGGCAGCTCAAATTTTGAAGGGCATACAGCAATTTGGCTATATTTGACTCAACAAAGAAGTAAAGCACGTTGCATATTGGGGCATCAACAAAGTACTTTGGGTCTTTTAAACAGATGTCAAACTCAAGAAAGATTTCATGGAGCTGGTGTATAGACGCTCAAGCGGCGATATCTGGAGCATCTAACTTTTATCCTGTTTGCTGTCTTTAGATTCTATTTCTTCTCAAAGATATGCTATCAGATTTATTTCCTTTGAATTTTTGACGATTCATTCAAATTCAATTATTCTTAAAGATTTATTCATCTTTTATTATTCTTTAAATATGTTGCATTAAAATAAGGATAGATGAACTAAAATATTTTCATAAACGAAGTTTTGCACATTACTTTGGAATTTTTAGATAATGCAAGAAACTAAAACAGGACAATTGTTCGAGAAATTCACATAAGTAAGGGATGAAGGAACTCGAGGAATTTCTTCCTTCCAGTCTAAAAGAAAAATGGACAAAACCAATGATTCAATTCTTACAGATATCCTCAGTAGATCGTAGCATTAGAGGAAGGCCTACAGGCTAAGCAAGAATGAAATTTTGAGAAAAGAAAAGACAAATGAAGTAATGAATGGTGGCGCCTAGGATAGGGGTCATATTCACAGCACTTTGCATCATAACATGTTTAATTAGGGACATTCGACTCACTTCGAGCATAGCATCCTAATTATCAGGCATAATCATTCTACAGGTAATTGAGGACATAGCAGATTTGACTCTCAGATGTTTTCAAACAGACCTAGGATGATTTGACATCCTTGTGCTTACAAGGAACAAATCAGAAACATAGCTGATTTAGCTATTCACGTGTTTACGATAAAGCAAATCTAAGATGATTTGTTGTCTCTGTATTGTCAGAGAACAAATTGAAGTTTGCCATCTCCATTCTGACGGAGAACAGACGTATAGCAGATCTAACCTTCAGATGTTTATACTAAAGCAGATCCAAGATGATTTGGCATTCTTGTGTTTACAAGGAACAAATCGAGGACATAGCAGATTTGACTTTCAGATGTTCTCAGACACATAGCAGATTTGACTCTCAGATGTTCTCAAACACATAGCAGATCTAACCTTCAGATGTTTATACTGAACCAGATCCAAGATGATTTGGCATTCTTGTGTTTACAAGGAACAAATCGAGGACATAGCAGATTTGACTCTCAGATATTCTCAAATAAAACCCAGATGATTTGGCATTCTTGTGTTTACAAGGAACAAATCGAGAACATAGTAGATTTGACTCTCAGATGTTCTCAAATAAAACCCAGATGATTTGGCATCCTTGTGTTTACAAGGAGCGAATCGAAGACATAGCAGATTTGGCTGTCACGTGTTTACATTGAAGCAAATCTAAGATGATTTGGTATCCCTACAAATCGAAGAAGTAGATTCGGCATCTCTGTCAAAGATATCAACATGGCAGTCATAAAGAAAATTGAATACCATGATCTGATAAGGTCAGACAAATTTGGTCTTTTTGTGAGTCTCTGCTCGATTCCTGTCACACAGCAATGAGCAAAAAGGGGCAGCTGTAATAGCCCAAATTCGCCCGGGCTTAGTAAACCAAATAGAAAACCAAAATAAATAAAGTCCCTTTTATAAAAGTAAATTTACAAAAGAAATAAAGCCCAATTATACCCCATAAACCCATTACACCCGAGGCCCAATTACAACACTACCCGGCAGACCCAACCTATTACATTACAAACCCATTTCTAAGCCTACCCTTGACCCAATCTAATGAAGCCCAGGAATGCCCAAACAGCAAGCAGAACACGGAAGGCCCTAGGGTTTCAGAAACCCTAAAGGCCGCAAATGGAAAACTCCAAAAGTTAAATCAGTACGCCGTTCCATCTGCCCCATCAATGCCGTGATTCTCGGCCCCGAATCTGACCGTAGTTGAAGCCAAATGAAAGTAGATTAGCGCCAGCACCGTCATTATCAGGGCCTAATCACCCTGGCTCATTGATATCCTCGCGAGACATCTGTAAAATGAAAGAACAACAACAGAAAACAGGGGCAAAATATGGAAAGAAATCAAAAGATTTCTTTCCCAGATTGTAAATCACTTATAAAGGGTTATAAAAACCCATCTTTTTCTGATTTGTAACACACGATTTTTTCCAGAGAGAAATATACACACAGATTCAACAGAGCATAGTATTATCAACTTACAGTAACCAATCGAGTACAAAGGTGAATATTTTTAACATATATTACAAATATTGAAAAGGGAAAACGATACCATTAATCGATGTTGAAAGGGGATTTTTTTTAACCTCCGACCACCGTGTACGGTGGAGATGACGGGGGCGCGTGAGTGCATGCAGGTCCCTGAACGGAGGTCCGATGACACTCCGAGAACCCCTCCCCAGCTCTCTTTCAGAGAGTTTCTTTCTTTTTTTTTTTTAGGAGCAGATACAAAAATGATTCTTAAGCTTAAAAATTTGGCTTATATAGCCTTGATGAAGCGACGACGTATTAGACCCCCAGGATCTGCGCGTTGACCCGATTACCCGGGGAGGATCCGCGTGTTTTTTGAGGATTGGGTTAATTACCTAATTAGTCCCTCTACCCTCTTTATGTTTACGGTTTATTTTTATTTCATTTATGATTTAGACCTGATATTTTGTTTTAGTTTTAATTTAATCCCTACAGTGATTGTTCGAAGTCCGAGATTAAAACGTAGTCGTTTTGGGAATAGGGCAATTTGCCCAATGAGTCCCTTTTACTTTATGCACGTTTTAATTAGGACCTTAACTCAGTTTTATTTTTAAATTCACCCCTGTAGTTTTGCTGAACTTTGAATTTAACCTTACACTTTTATTTCTATTATTATTATATGCATAAAACTTTTTATATTGTTATTTGTTTTATTTTTAATCTGATTTTTATATTATATTATATAATTATTTTATTATATATTATTGTTATTTATTATATATCACTTTTCACAAATTATTATTATTATTATTTTACTTGTATTATATATTTATTAATTATTTATATATATTGTTCTTACATATATACTTTTGTTATTTTATATCTATTACATTTCTTATTTCCTAAATATTTAGATTATATTTTATTATATAACATTTATTATTTTATATATATTACTTATTATTTTTATTTTTATACATGTTATGTATATCATATATTATCTATTATATTATTTATGTTTATATTATTCATTATATTACTTAAAATTTAAAATTTTTAAATTAGATTATATTTTTAATTCATATTATACACATATTAAATTATTAATTATTTATTTATTATGTATTATTTTATGTTAAAATAATATTTTTATATTATGTGTTATTTTATAAATTCTTTTACATGTTTTTATTTTATTTTTTTTACCCGATATATTTTATATATAATTATTATTCTTTTATAAATATTTTGTTACTATCTTTCATATGTTGCATAGCAAATACTATTTTAATATTATTATTAAATATTATGTCTTTATTTGTGATATATGTATATTCTGTTAACAATAACTCGTTTCATTTTTTTTATATATTGCATATATCATATGTTATTTTATATTTATTATTACATTTCATGAATATGTACATTAATATTGTATTACCTTTTTTGTATATCATGCATTATTTAATTCTTACTTATGTTTGTATGTTCATTCATTCTCAACACAGGCTATGTATATATCTTTGTATGCATATTGTTAATATTCGCTATATATATTATTTTTTTATATGTATGTATCTAATGCACGGTCTTTATATTATTTCCATAATCTTGTTTAAATGCACCTATTATTTACCTACAACAATAATATGTTACTATGTACGATTTATAATGCAATACAATTCCCCACGCATCATTTTTTTTAAAAAAAAGAAGGCTCCAAAGTTTTCAAAAAATATAAAGGCAATGCTTGATGTTCAAAATTTTAGAAAGTAGTGCCCTAACTTATCTAAGTTGCGAATTTTCTTGTTGAGTTCGAATAGTTAGGTACCCTTCTAAGTTTTAAAGTTTTTCAAAATGTAAGCAACTGTCTTGGAATTGCAAAGCAATATATCCTAACTTATTAGATGTAGCGTTTTGTTGTTTTGAGATAGGAATTTCCAAAAGCTAACTTGGTGTCAATACTTTGATACAAGTGAATTCCAATTTTCAAAATCAAAATATTTTAAAGAAGATTATATCTTAAAACTTTTAAATTTATGACATTAAAGACACTTGATAATCAATTAGGTACCAATTTTTTGGGCGTTACAAGGGTGCTAATCCTTCCTTGTACGTAACCGACTCCTGAACTTGTTCTTTTGATTTCGTAGACCAAAACCAACGATTTTAAAACAAAATGTTTTAAAGGTGATCCAATCACACCTAAAAAGATTGGTGGCGACTCCCGTTTTCGTTTTTCTTAAGGTCGATTCCCATTTTCCAAAAACTCGATTTAAAGATGGTCTCGACAATTACAAAGTTAAAAAAAAAAAAACCAATGTGTTGACCATGAGCGAGCTTAATATATTGATGATGGCCACCCAAAGAGCTATAGCTTGGCGATTGGAAGAGGGAACCAAAATTGTGAGGAATCTACCCCCATATAGGTCAAAATAGAGGGTGAAGAAAGGAATACTACCCATTAAAGGAATAAACTGTCACATCCCAAAAATCGGGCAAGAAGAAAATTGGAGTAACGGGCCAAGAGTTGCTATGAATTTTAATTTAAAATTCGTAAAATTGTTTCAAGTATGAGCCATTAGATTAATGGTTAAGAGAAAATAAGGAGAGAATGTAATTGCCTTAAAGACTTGAGTTCGAATCATTTCCCTTACAAATTGATTAAATTTTTGCTAATTTTTCTCTCTTTTTTTTGTGCCACCCCACCTATTTAACGTAGGTTTAAATACAAAATTTTCACTTAATGATCAGCTTTCTCATTTTTTCACTTCCATAGCCGTCCAACCCTATTCCTCTCTCAAACTCTCTTAGCTTTTCTTCTTTTCTCCTTCACTATGTTGCCCTTATTAACCCCTCTTGTGCCGCCCCTCTTATCCTAAATTATTTTTCTTACTTGTTCTCTTATTTTACTGATGAATTGAACACCACAGTCACCCTCTCTTTGCTGCCTTTTTGGATCTTCATTATTGCCTATCTTTTCCCTTGGTGTTGTTGTGAATTTTGCTCTCATTTTTCTCCTCTCTTCTTTTTTGTTGCTATCAATTTGTGTTTCCATTTTTCTAGCCTTTATATTATTGTTTTTAATCGTTAAAGAAGTCCCTAAACCACCCTAAAAGCTTCTCTTTTGTGCTGCCAATAGTATCCCCATTGTTGCCGTCGTTAGTGGTGTTGCTGCCTTTAGAATATTGACATTTTTATGTTGCTGTAATTTTTGTTTTGTTGCACCATTAAAAAATATTTTATTTAATATTTATTTGTTTAAAATATCCCTTAACCTTTCCAATTAAAGGTGCATCTGATCTCACTCATCTGACATCTCAAATCTAATTAACGGGAAGCGTAAGCGCGATTTGTCACAAGTTATTGTGTCGTATAGTTTTCATTGGGAGATGATGTTTTGGCTGATTGTTCTAAGGAATTTAATTTTATATTAATTACTAATTTTTTGTGATATTTTAATTGTAGATTTTGATCAAAACGTCCTGGATCAACAGTGAAGTTAGAACGCTTTTGCACTCTCGTTTCGCATCGAACCAGTGTAAGTTCGTTCGATGTTTCGAATCTAAAAATTCGTGGTAGTATCACTATTTTGGCTGAACCCTTAGGGGTATTTCAAGGTTGGTCCTAATTTTATTATTAATGTACTAAATGTAGATTCGATCTAATTTAGTCCCCCCTAAGTTTGGAGTTACGAATTTTCGGATTAGTGCTGCGGATTTGCAAACTAAGATGTAGGTCCTAACTCGAAATAATTGTTTGCAATACATTAAAACATATGTTAAATTGATAAATATTGCTTACTGTTTGGGAAAGTCGAGTGGCCAAATTAATTAATTAAATGGTGTCGAACATCTATAATTGATCGAGTGATGAGTCCTTATTAAAATTTGATTGAATGCAAAATTTCACATGTCTAATTAATTGATTGATATTGGTTATTGAGTGTTTGTATAGCATGGGACTCATTGAGTCATTAATTGATTTCATACTAAGTATGTTTGATTGTAATGCATATTGTATGTATGTTATACACTATTGATTCCATGATTATCAATTGACTGAAATCATGAAATCAATGTACCAAAACTGTTATCGCAAGCGTGTAAAACATGCCATTGTACCAAAATTGAATTGAAAATATGATTTTGCTCAATGATTGTATGTCATGTTTCATATGAATGGGGTGGGTTATTGTGGTTGACGGAGGAGTTCCACGGAGTACCAACAACAATTAAAGTTCACAATATTGTTTTCAATGCACTGCATTGGGAGTACCAAGGATATTGGCGATTTTTAATCATATTATTGGCAGCTTGATTGCACTATTGGTGGCTTTTCCACACTATTGATAGTTTATTTAGATTATCATTACTAGTGGCTTGTGCACAATACTAGTAGCATGTCTGCTCATATTGGTAGTTTATTCACATTACTGTACTGGTGGTTTACCCACATTGAGTTTTGGCTCACACTATTTAGAGTTCGGTAAATGAGTTTTGGGGATATCGTGGTGTATAGTGGGTGATTGGGTAGGAACCTTTAGCATTGCATCATACCATGCCTATACTTTGATCTGTTAACTATTATGGTTTAATATGAACTGTTATTGATATGAACTCCATGAGGTGGCTTTATGTTCTTTTGGTTAATGCTTATATACATTGATTGATAAATTGCTCTATTTATTATAGTCTTTCTGTTAATGCTTTTACGTCTTACTGTATTGATATATGTTTGATTAGATAACTTTTAGACTCACACTAAGCTTTCATAAGCTCACTCCCCCATCGCGTTTAACTTTTCATGTAAACTGTAGTGTCTTATACTCAGCCTTTAAGAAGGATCCAGGAATGGCGTGTTACAGCCTTACATCCTTTTCCTTTTTCAAAAATTAATTTGAAAAGAAGCTAGAATTCATCAAAACTATCTTGAGATAACAAAATTTTGAAATAGAAAATCATGAAGTAAACTTCTACAAATCGAGACCATAAGCTTCATTACAAGAAATAGGGAAAAATTATAGTTTGACGAATACAATTTTAGTTAAAAAATATCATTCTTTAGAAATCCTAAGCCTTAACTCCACCTTCACTATCATGCATAACAAAAAATCATTAGAAGTCTCACAATAGAAAATATCCTCTAATGTGGTCCTTGATGATTCCTTTACTTCTTCAATGATCCTGAGATGGAAAGGTAATAGAGTAAGTTTATAGAACTTAGTGAGTTCCAGAGGAAACACTAAAATAGCTATACATATGATAAACAAATGAACCTTCCCAACTCAGTGAAACTCATAGTTCGCCTATTGGCGAATACTACACACAAGCAGACTTTATATAATTCGCCCATTGGCGAAGTACCAAACTTACACAAACCTTATAGTAGGCTAAGTTCCTTTGGCGCATATAGTATGCCCATGCATTTAAGAAAAAAACTTTCTTTGTGTTGGACAAAAACCCTAGTCCGTGTTTAGAGATCATATCATTTGTACTTTTCTTTTCCTTTGTCATGTTTGCCAATTTGGTTTGCAATTACACTTGCCCTACCAGAGGCTAGATAACCATTCTCATGTATCGTGATCTTTCAGTTCAATGCTCATGTGATTAAAGGCAATGCCATGATTTCATTTTCTTTTTGTTTAGACCATATGGTTCCTTTCAGAGTATACGAGTATTAACTCAACATGATGCAAGGCCCTTATAACGTTTATACTGATATGCTAGACCATACTTTTCACAGTAAGAATTCTTTACTCTAGCGCAAACACTTTACCTTCACAAAATAGGTAAACTTACCTTATACCGGACATGCATGAAAGCATACACATGTACACATGAAGTAAGAAGAAACTTACCAGACAAGTTGCAGAAAAGATTAGATAGCAAGACCCTTGCCCTTATCTCAGGAGCTTTTAGGAATTTCTTGAGCTATAACATGAAGAGTTATCTTATCAAATGATTTTACTAGAAACTAAACATGTTTAACAAGAGTGTTAACAGGAAACCCGAAATATGAAAGTTTCCTCAATTCCCTTAAACTTTCCCTTAAACTAACCTTAAACCATAAAACCCTAGGGTCCCATAAATAGCCATGTAAACAACTTGAGTTTCATCGGTATTTACTAGGTACCAACGTCGGTGGAGTTTGTTGAATACAACAAACTCGGTCCTTTAGGAAAGTCTTGGTTCTCGAGTTTTCCCGAAATAAATGAAGAGAGTTTTTGGAG
This sequence comes from Gossypium anomalum, assembly GCA_025698475.1. NCBI lineage: Eukaryota > Viridiplantae > Streptophyta > Magnoliopsida > Malvales > Malvaceae > Gossypium > Gossypium anomalum. The sequence continues at coordinate 71,477,587 of CM046956.1, forward strand.
AAAAAAATTGAGTTTGCCAAAGAAAGCACAAAACTTGAACAGGAAGTCATTGTTGTCTTTATACATGTGCGCACAAAAGGAAAACTTAGTGGGCAAGTTTATCCTCCCACTACCCTTCTTTCAGTACCTGTGACTAATAATATTCTCTCTCATCTTAAATGTTGTCCTTTCAATTTCAGAAACCTTATCCCATTATACCTAGTACTCTTTAGGCAAACTAAATGGTTCCAAATAGAATAATAATAAAGCTAACTATTTTTTTAAACTAAAGGCTTAACAGTTAAGGAATAAACATTAACGTCTACCAGGTGGGTGGCATATGCCCTGTAAAGGAGTCTACTAGACCACCAAGATCACCTTAATAAAGACTTCACCCAAAGGTGCATTACATAGTCTTCGAGCACATAGTCATATCTAGTACCATATCCACTTAGAACATATTCTATAAGTCATACTTCTAATAACAATACTCAAATTCTATGGCTTTGCTGGGCGAGATGTTACATAAACCTTGAAACTAAGACCGGACCCGACATACAGAGAATCACCTCGAACATCTGACTATTTTTAAATAAGTATTATTAATAAGTCTATATTGATTTTGGTTTGTAATTTTTTATTATTTCTAGTCTTTAGATTGGCAACTTTTCATTTGGGGATTTCTGCATGTATGTATTAATTAAGCATTATAATCGGGAAATGCATGATATCTGGCTTAAGTAAACTTTAACATTGTTCTCTAATTTCCACTACATTACAAAGAAATAAGTTTTGAAAAAAATGATAAGGCAACTAGATTTCCAAAATAACATGGATAATGGTTTTTTGCTACACTAGTTAACATTGAGCATTTACAAAATAGAGTGACAAAAAAAGGTTTTTCTAAAACAAAATTGTCAATAATAAAATGAACCTTAAATTCAAAAAACCTAATAAATAAATGTTTTTAAAACTAACTCAAAGTAAAACCACGATTTTTCTCTAAAATAAGTCGATTTAAGGTTTTCAAAATTATTGTAAGTTAGCCATTTCAGTGGCTAATGTAACCTTCTCAATCTGGCCAGATCTAGGCCAGGTTAGGGAGGTAAAATTTGGTTGTATCAGAGCTCGGTTCAAAACATAAGATTGAGCATTATTTTTTAAATGGGTCTGTATGCATTCATTTAAAACAAAGGGTATTTTAGGAATAACAAGCCATAAGAAATTTTGAAGATGATTTCTTATAAAGAAAAGCAGGTCTAAGACTCTAACTTCGGCTATCATAGAAATGCTAATGCTAAATTGTAGATAAACACTAGGGGTGTATTATTGTGGAAATAGAATTGAAATTACTAATGTTTGAATATTCTCTGACTGTAAAGGAAAAAAATTAAAAACTAATTGAATGTAAGTAGTGAATGTTTTTGTGAAACTTTAGACCAAACTTAAGATTGAAGGATACATAATGGACAATCATAGTACAAGGAATTGTGAGGCTCAGCATCGAGTCATTTTAGGAGTGTGCCTACTGCAAAAAGCGGTGATTAAGAGACTAAGGATAATATAGTATCCCAAGTAATTTTAGGAGTCTTAAAAAAGGTTTTCGGGACTTTGGTTGAGAAGACTATATTGGAGGAAGAGAAAAAACGTTTGGAGCTCAAAAGAATGGAAAGGAATAAAGTACAGAATAGAAGAGAGTTTGGTTCCACTGGTCCGAATCAACGACCTTTGAAGCGGGCTAGGGAAGCCAGGCCTCAGTAGAATATAGTAGTAGCCATTACTAGAGGAATTGTTGGATCATCTAGGATTATAATTTGTGGATACTATGATAAGTTTCACCTGAGTGAATGTTGGAAAAGGTTGGGCACCTTTTTGGGTTGTGGTTTGATGGAACATAGGGGTGAGGGTTTGATCTGTCGTAATTTGGTTTAATAGATTAAACTAGTTTTCACACTTAAGGAGCCTGAATACAAGAATTTTCAATACATTTTAGTTAAGTTTCTTTAGTTTTACTTACATTGAATAAAATGTGCAAGAGACTATTAGAAGGCATTTGGTTCAATACTGGATGCTATGTCGCAACACGAGAGGTCTGATGTTGCAACATAGGAACAAAATGAAGAAAACACAAGTCTAAATTCAATGTCACAACACAAACTGAGGGTTTCGCGGCATACCCTTGTATATGGCTACAGATGAGCATATTGGTTGCTATGTCACGACACAAGCCCTGGTGTGTCTGACATTGACTCTAGGACAAAAATTAAACACGAAGCAGGGGCATTTTGGTCCTCACAATCGAACTTAAAGCTCAAGAACATCAGATAACCTAGGGTTAGGGATGATAACCACCTAAAGGCTATAAATAGGCCCTTTTGGCACATGTTAAAGATAGCTTTCCATTAACCTAGTTTCTTTCTTTAGAATTAGTTTCATTTTCTTTCTTAGGTTTCTAAATTTTATTTTATATGTTTGTTGTTTTCTTTTAAGAGATCTAATTGTGGAATCATTCAACTCAACGAATTTACACTTAATATCAATACAATAAGGCTATTTCATTTACTCTATCTTGTCGATTTAATTAACATGCTTTCTCTTTAAATTAATTATATATTATTTATGAACGCCATGAGGAACTAATCCTTCTATGGGGGATTAGTGAGTGGCGGTATGATCTATTAACTATTTTGTAGGGTTCATCAATGGATCAGCTATTTGGGAAAGGGAGAACATGAAACAAACCTTAGGCTTGACAACCCAGGAAGTCATCAAGGTGGACATTAACTTAAAATTCGTATTGTCCATCCGTGAAAACCTTAACCCTAAACCAGTTTGGACTATGAGGTCAGAAGATAAGTAGTTCTTGTTGACTCGTTATATTAGTTGAAGATCAGAAGACCCTATTAGGGTAGCGACTAGTTGATTGACGAGGAACCCAAAACGACAATTGATGGAGATTACCGAGGTGAGCTAATCACCCATAATCAGATTTGATTTATTCTCCATTTTTAACCTCTTAAATCTTTTCTTTTTTTATGTTGTTTTATTTTTATTATTATAAAACCCCTAAGAATCCTTTATTTCATATTATTCATGCTATAACTAAATGGAAAGTACTAATTAGATCTTTTAGTGTTTAGGTTAGAATTAATCTAGTGATCGCCTCCTTTGGGTAAGTTCCTCAAAGTACTCACCCACTCTATTGTAAAATTATATTATAACTAGACTCATATACTTGTGGATACCTCCTCATAATTCTATATTTTATTACAGTATTCACACTCTGGATGTTAGTACGTTCGGAGGCAGTCAGGGTTGTCCTTATCGGGTAAATTAGATGTAAGCTCCGACATAGAACCAGGGTCAGGTAAGGGTACAAAATGAAAGGGGTAATCAGTTCCTTTAAAGGGGCAGTGTTTAGAATCAAAATGGTAATGGTAACTAGGGACAAAAAGCACCAAGTCAGGGTACGAGTCGAGCTGGGACTAGGCAGCCTACTTTGGTATATGTGACTAGACATCGAGATGACAGAGATGCGATTGATGTTAATGTAGGTACATTTCTTAAATTTTACTTTACATAGATTAATTCTGGCTTCACTCATCCATTTATAGCAAGTTGTGTATTTGTTAAATTGGGAATTGGGTTAGAGAAGTCTGTTAGTAACATTTGCGTAGTTTGATATTTAAGATATATCTTTTAGGAGTTTAAGGATATTTATTGTTTGGAATTGTGTTGGGATTATAGCTGCACAATGAAAGTATGGTCTCTTGGTTTATAGAAATGGGTATCAAATTTTGTAACTAAGAAAATTTCGAGGACGAAATTTCTTTTAAGAAGCGAAGAATTTTCACATCCTGAAAAATGGGCTAGAAGAAAAATAGAGTAGTGGACCAAGAGTTGTCACACTATGAATTTTAATTTATAATTTTTAAAATTGTTTAAAGAATAATCCATTGGCTAATTAAGAGAAAATAACAAGAGAGTGTGAAGAAAAATAGAGTAGTGGACCAAGAGTTGTCACACTATGAATTTTAATTTATAATTTTTAAAATTGTTTAAAGAATAATCCATTGGCTAATTAAGAGAAAATAACAAGAGAGTGTAATTGGCTTAGCGACCCGAGTTCTAATCCTTTCCCTTGCAAATTGATTAATTTTTTTCTAATTTTTCTCTCCTTCTATTTTTGTGCCACCCCACCTATTTAAACTAGGTTTAAATACAAATTTTCACTTAATGATCAATTTTTTTTTTTTTTTACTTTCATAGCTGTCCAACCCTATTCCTCTCTCAAACTCTTTCATTTTTTCTTCCTTTCTCCTTCACTATGCTGCCCCCATTAATCCCTATTGTGCTGCCCCTCTTCTCCTCCATTTGTGATTCTATTTTTCTAGACTTTACCTTATTATTTTTAATTCTTAAAATAGTCCCTAAACCATCCAAAAAACTACAGATTTGTGCCACCAATAGCAGCCCCAGTACTGCCGTATTAGTGGTGTTGCTGCCCTTAGAATATCGACGTTTTTGGGCTATTGTAAATTTTGTTTTGTTGCACAATTACAATAGTGTTTTCTTTAATATTTCTATGTTTAAAACAATCCTTAACCTTTCCAATTAAAGGTGCATCCGATCCCATTCATCTGGTATCTTAGATTTAATTAACGAGAAGCGTAATTGCAATTTGTAGTGAGTTATTGTGCCGTATACTTTTCATTAAGAGATGATGTTTTGGCTGATTGTTCTAAGGCATTTAATTGTATATTATTTACTGATTTTTAGTGATATTTTAATCGTAGGTGTTGTCCCAAATCAGCAGTGAAGTTGGGTCGCTTTCATATTTTCGTTTTGCACTGAATCAGTTTAAGTTCATACGATGTTTTGAATTTGAAAATTTGTGGTAATATCACTGCTTTGGCTGAACCCATAGGGGTATTTCAAGTTTGGTCATTATTGTATTATTAACATATTAAATGAAGATTCGATCTAATTTAGTCTTGGTTTAAGTTTGGAGTTACAAATTTGTAAATTAGCATTGCGGATTTGCGAATCTAGGATCGAACCTGGCATACAGAGAATCACTTCGAACATCAGACTATTTGTAAATAAGTATTATTAATAAGTCTATTGGTTTTGGTTTTAATTTTTAATTATTTCTTGTCTATAGCTTGAAAACCTTTTATTTGGGGATTTCTGCATGCATGGATTGCTTAAGTTTAATAACCGAGAAATGCATGATATTTGGCTTAAGTAAAAATTTGACATTGATCTCCAATTTTTGCTACATTGCAAAGAAACAGTTTTTGAAAAACAAATCGATAAGGCAACTAGATTTCCAAAATGACATGAATAATGGTTTTTGGCTACACTAGTTAACAACTAGTTTTCTTTCTTGATCTTGGGGTGCCCTAAAAGGTAATTGAGATTGATGAGATGCGTTGTGTTTTGGAGGATTAAGTTATATAGATGTGCATGGATATGGTAATTTTGTTAGGTATGAAAATATGGAATAATTGAGTTTTGGTGTAAGTTTTATTTTGGTATGTTGTATTTCATAAAAGATGTGGTTTGGTTAACCTTTTAGGTTAAGTGCACATTGATGGATAAATGCAAACTTAGATGAATGAATTGTTTTGTATAGTTAAGTTGGATGTGATGGTGCCTTATGGCATATTGGTTAGAACTAGGCAAATGATATATTTTGGTATGATATTGATGTGTTTTTAGTTGTTTGAATGAATGATTCTAGTATGCTTAGGGTTTAGGGAAACCATTGATGCAAGGCTTGTGTTTCAAGGTACCTTATGGAAACCAGGGTCTACCACACGGTTAGACACATGGCCATGTAACTCATATAGTTTTGGGACACGGTCATGTGCTCTGTTTAATTTTGGTGACTTTAGGTTTACACGGCCACAGTTTGAAGACACAACAGTGTGTCTTCTCTTACACAGTCTTTGTCTTTGCACACAATTGAGTGTTACGATCATGTTTTATTGCACCACACGGCCTCAGCCCTGTCATACAGCCTAACTAGACGGCCATCTGACTCCTGTCTTCTATTTTTACCCTACTTTTATGTTTCGTTTCAAATAAGTTCCTGTTTGTTTCTTAATTGCTTTTATAGCCTTGTAGGCTTGATATAAGTCCCATTTTTGTAGGAATAATATGTTTATTGAATGTAATCTATTGATGATTGTTTCAAAAATAAATTTTGGATCACAATAGTCTATGTTTGTTCTATTAATTATTATAGCATCCTATAACCCTAATCCAGTAATAGAGATGGGTGGGGGTGTTATAGTAGAACTAAGAAATGAGGAGAGAAAATAAAAACCCTAGAAAAGTTGTAGAAAAACTAAGAGGAAACTTAGAGAAACTAAAGCTAAAAACTAAACTAATGCGTGTCTCCTCTCTCTTCAGCCAAAATTGATTGTTTTAGGCTGATGGCAGATGAAATTTCATTGCTAAATTGCCCATACATAGGCTTTGTGTGGTTGATGCGTCAGGTAGACAAAGACTACCCTTTTTGTCCAACTTTTCACTTCATGATATTGGTATCGCGATACCTAAGTAGAGGATACCATGATACCCCGATCAATTTTGAACTTGGGGTCATTTTTTAGGATGGATATAGTGATACCCAAAGTGGGTATCGCGATACCACTGAAGGGTAGTCTCCAATCTTCATGTTTATTGGAGGTAACACGATTCCAAGGTTTTGATATAGCGATACCATTTGCTTTGGTGCCATTTTCGTTCATTTTCAACCTCCAACATGTCTTTATACCACTCAACTACATGTTAGGGGTCCCAATGGCACTATTAGCCAAATTGGGTCAAAAAAATGAGAAAAAAGAGACATTTACACTTATTAACTTGAAATATAAAAAGTTAAAAAAACCTACAAAAAATACTCTATTTTGCTTGATAATAATCTTCTTAAGTATACCGGGAAAGCATCATTTTCCATATCAAATTATGCCAAATCAAATTCCCCCACACTTAACTTTTTTCTTATCCTTAAGCATACACACCAATCATACAAAGAAAAGGACCACTCTTGGACTAAATCAGGCAATTAATTCACATAGCTTAGAACATCAAACTTGAACAAGAACAATCTCACATGCAACTTAAGAGTGATATCTAGCTAACATGTTTATTCCTAATGTAAACATAATTACCTCACTAAGTTAAAATGTTAATAGATGTAGAAGTAATGGAAATGAACACATGTACAAGTGTTATCTATCAAAATAGATCATGTAGATCACTCATAGATAGTGAAAAAGAATTGGTTATATTCATTCAAATAAATGCAAGCTATTCAAGAATTATTGTGTAGCTGACTTATTCAGGTCCTAAAGGTCTTCTAGGCTTGTAGCGTTCTGAGGCTTAGGACGGTTTGAAATTCAAACATGGGTATTTAGAACGGGGTTCAAGCATTAGAAACTGTTTAACACATGACATTTTTCCCTACTCGTCCCTAATTTTTCACAACCTCACCTCATTATTTCTCCAAAATTTTAGAAGGTATTGCGCTAGATTAGTACGTAAAAAATTTATAATTGTAAACCAAAAGATTTCCTTTTTTAAGCTTAAGTTGATTTAGCTCTCTTTTTCTTTATTTTGTGTTCTTTTGTTCACCCTTTTTTTTTAATTTACGTACTAATTCACGTAATCCCTTCATTTTATTTTTTCTCACACAAAGTCACCATAATGTTTCTACCTAGCCTTCAATGTCAATGGCTCGGCATCCAATATATAGTGCATTTTTGAAAAGAATCTGTACATCGAAGGTTGAGTACTAGACTCATTTAGGCTCAAGGCTTTGATATTAAGGCTTATAAGAAAAGGGTGCTCGAGGTTCAAAGATATGGGAACTAGGAGAACATAGCAGAATGTAAGCTTTTAAGCTCTTGGCAAGTTCAAAAAATGCCTAAGGTCTTTCTTGAATCAATCACCTAACACCAATTCTTTCAAGCGTACATTTATGTAAACAAAAAAATTAACAATTCAAATTATTTATCTACAATGATTCATATACTTTATTCATCCTATGGTACACTTTATACATTTCAATTTAGGTTATTGCCTATAGTCTATTATACATATTAACTAATTGAACTAATTAGTCTACAATTAAAAAAAAAAGAAATTATCTAGTATCATTCAAAATTTTCAAGTTTGACAATTCTATATGCTTATTCAATATTTATAATTAATGACTTATTACCTAATTATAATCAAAGCACCATGCAATTACACACAGTAAAAGCAAAAAAATGCAAATTATTTTTTAAAATTTTGAATTTTTTTTTGAAAAAGGGACTAAAAATGAAAATAAACACAGAAAACAAGATAAAAATAAGAAAAATAAAATACATATAACTATGTGCATCCCCTCACACTTAAACTACACATTGTCCCCAATATGTTCCAAAAAAATAGGAGGTTATCGGACTTAAACTACACATTGTCCCCAATTATGAATCTCCTCAAGGTACCTCGCTCGATCCCACTACTCCTTTTCCTTTCCTTTTGACGACCGACCTTTTTAACGGCATCCCTAGTCGGTTGCTTGACTCCCAAATGAGAGGGGGCCCTTGTAGATGCTTGCGCTGACTTGAAAGCACCTTTAAAATCATCTTGATAGGGTGTAAAGTCATCATCCTATGTCGCCTCATCATCCTCCTCGTCTCCGACTTCTTCTTCTTGGTCTTCTTCAGCTGCATTGCCCTCAGATATGATCGCTCAATCTTTTCGGCCATTGTATGCTCTGTGCCCACTGACTCACCATAAAGGTATCCACGAATGGCTTCATGGCCTCTAGCAGTCTCGTGTTGTAGCACACATCTCTACCTAGCCTATGTTCCCACAGTGTAGGCTTAACATCTGTTTTCTTCGTTGCACTTTTCTTCTTGACTATTGGAATCACTTCCATTTTATGCTTCCCTTACATATTCCATTCTTGGATCTGCTTTCTTTGGAGCTCTTAAAACTAGCTAAGAATAGTGTCTCTGATGATACTCTAAGTGGGGTGGTAAAATTTCTTGGTTGGATCCATTTCCACCTCCACTCATTGACACACGCCTGTGGTTAGGTGGGGGAAATAGATACAAACCTTTATACCTGAAACGAACTTCCTTATTTCTTTGTTTATCTGTTACCTAGGAGACACTCTTTTTTTGCAATATATAATATAATAAAGTAGCTCGAAATACATTAACGGTGTTAGTGTTCAGGAGGGAACTAATACGTGTGTAGATAAACTACATCTGTAATTTGTCAACTGGAAGCATTATAGCTTGTTTAAAGGATAAATGGTGATTATTGTACCTCTCACGCAACCATAATATGGCATCCATATCAAAATTTTTGAATTTATCGAGGTCCAAAGCAGCAGACAACTCGTCACTCTCATAGTGAGGGACACCATAATAGTCACTAATAGCATGCGGGAAGATATTAACAACCTTGTTCTAAACATACACTCTATTTTCTTCACAAAATTTTAAGTTGGAGTAAAACTTCAAAACAATCGATATAACAGCTGGTATTTTAGGAATGAAGGGAAAATTCATCCAACGATGAAAACAAATGAGATCTCAAATCTCCTTGTAATGTGAGGTAGAAGGGTCGAAGCCTCATTCAAGGATAAATGAGTGTCCTTAAATGGATAAGACATAGGCTTCAGCCTTTTTTGATTTAGACTTGACTGAATTATCCTCTAGTACTGGAGATGGCTCGGATTGGGATCTTGATCGTTTTGTTATTCTAGGAGGCATGTTTGTTGTCTTGTTGTCTTTTAAACTAAGCTAACTATCAAATATATCTAACCAACTAACCATAGAAAAATTAATCACAAACAAAAAAAGTAAATAACTAAGAAAACAAGGAAAATAAAAATAAAAAAATGCAAAGAAGAGACAAGAAAGAAAACTTGAATCGTAGTGATTTCAATGAAGTGGTTATTTGTGTCAGTGTAGCACTGTGTTTCCCAAGGTACCAATGAAGAACACCTAAAAAGAACAAAGAGAATGCAAAAATAAGCAAAGACCGATGATATTGAAAAGGAAAATTAGTGTAGATTTGAAAAAGATTGAAAGGAATTAGGAGAGGGGGGAGTGTTTTGAAGTTTTAAGGTTTTTTATTTTGGAGGGTTTGGGAAAATTGGTTGTTTTAGGGGTGTTGTGGGGCTTAAAAGCCTTCAATTCCGATACTTAACTTAAGTATTACCCAACTCGAAATGGATATCCCAATACCCAAGAGTGGATATCATAATATCCCCTATTTTTGGAACCCCCATTTTTTAGTATATTTGAGGTATCACGATACTCAAGTGTAGGTATTGTGACACCACGTATGTAAACCAAAATTTTATTTTTGAAGTTCCAGGGGTATCGCGATACCAAGGGTCCAATATCGTGATAACTTAAAGATTTTTGGTCCCTTGTTGAAGCTGTCGAAAAAAATCATGATATCTCCTTCTGATATCGCGATTTCACTAAACATGACCCCAAAATACTTACAAAATTGTCAAATCTTCTCTGAAATCTAAAAAATTTGACCTACCAAGTGCAAAATTAAACCAAGATGAATTAAAATCCTAATATAAATGCTAAAAATTCAAGGAATTCATGCTCAATAATTTAATTGTTTACAAATTTTGAGTTCAATTGCCACATACAGCAAATTAAAAATTTCTCTGGGGTTATACGTAACACCCCCATATTAATTCTTGCTTAAGGTTCTAGGCACCGACAAATTGTTTATTGCCTTCAGCCTTATGAGTTGATTCGTTGGTTGCCTCTTCAAAATATTTCGTTTCCTCACACAGATGCCTCGCATCCTCAATCTCAAACCTACAAACATACACCACTTTAAATATTTCACATTTTTAGTTGCATGATCGGACACCACCGGAACAACTTGGCACTTTAGCTCACTATTAGGAGACACTTCCTTCACCTTAGGTTTGGGCTAAAAGTTTCGATTGCTCCACTGACTTCCATAATTATATATCATTTGCTCATATCAATGGTGGTCTAAGAGGTAGCTAAGAACAGTCTCTCTAACAGAATTGGTATATCTACATCCTCATTAAAGTCAAGAGCTATGAAGTCAACTGGTAAAATGAGTTGTTGAACTCTCACTAAAAAATCCTCTAAAACTCCCTTTGGGTGAATTAGGGACCTATCTTTTAATTGGATGATAACTGAAATTTCTCTAAGGTCACCTAGACCTAACCTATAGTAGATGCACAATGGCATTAAGTTTATACTTACTTCAAGATTGTAAAGCACCTTTCCAAAATCCACACCTCCAGTCTCTATGGGAATAATGAAACTACCGGAGTCCTTAAGTTTTGGTGGGACTCTTCTAGACACAACAGCACTACACTCGGTGTTAAGAGTAAATCTCTCATTTCTCCAATCTTTTTCCTACTGGACATCACTTCTCTAAGGAACTTGGCATATTTCGGCACTTTTTCTAGGGCCTCAAGAAATGGGAGATTAAGGTTTTGGGCTCCTTGATTGAAGCGCCTCCTTGGTTCCATCCCTACCAAGGCTAGGATGGTCATGCCACATCAGATTATAAGTGTTGAAGTAAGGGTTATATCCTCTATTTCCCACATAGTTAACCTCTATTTGGTTTCTCTCATTAGTATTTCCTCACATATCATGTCCTACATTAGAATGGGTTAGAATTGGTTGATTTCGAACTTGCGCCTTGGCTGAACTCATCTCTAATTGATTAAGCCTTTTTAGGACTTGTTGATACTTTTACTCACTACCGATCGCATTCACGATTGATTGTTTGGCTCTATATGTGAACCGCTTAGCCGACCCTATGTAAGAATTCATTATTATGTCCTCGACAAGTTGGTAAGCCTCGGCGTATGTTTTCGACATGCATGCCCTCACGAATGCTCTGTCAAGATTAGAGCGCAAGTTTCCATCAAACCTATTATAAAAAACTTAAAATTCCTACCAATCTTGCAAGCAATGATATTGACAATTACGTTGCATGGCCTTAAAATGCTCTCATGGCTCGTATTGTGATTCCCCTTCTAATTGTTAAAAAATCATAATATCCATACAAAGCTTCACTGTCTTACTTGGGGGAAGTATTTTGCCAAGAATTTGCTTGATAGCTCGTCCCAAGTGTTGATGAAATCTATCAATTGTGAATCTAACTACGTAAATGCATCACCAGTAAGAGAGAAAGGGAATAATTTAATATGGATAGTGTCATCGAGTACCCCATTATATTTAAAGGTATCATAAATGGTTAGAATTCTCTTAAGTTGTTGGTTCAGATCTTCATTCATTGACCCTCAAAATTGAAGGTTCGCTTGTATCATTTGGATCATTGTTGGTTTGGTTTGAAAGATATTTGCATTAATTATCAGACGATTAATGTTACCTCGAACAACATCTAGATTGGGCATCTCATAGTCCCGCAAAGTACGTTGCTCCATGGGTGGGTGTAGTGGTTGTTGAATCTCTACTCGCGTATCTTCGATAGGCTAATCTCTTTTAAATGTTGGCATCTCTAGGATGTTGTGCGCTCCTTGTGTATGATGACATGTTCCAGTTTCGATTCAAATGGTAAGACACCGTGTAACAACCCGTTTTTAGTCAAATCGGATCAGTTGTTTTGGGACTACAATTTTGAGGTAAAAATAATTATTTTATTATTATTTTAATGTCTACAGCATGATAGTATGATTGTGTGAAAGTTTCTTTAAGAAATTTTATCGTTTAAGTGTTTAATTTGATAAAAAGGACTAAATCGCGTAAAGTGCAAAATTTATGTTCTATAAGAAGAAAGTATCAAATTGCTATGGATTATTAAAGTGGGGGTACTTATGTGGTAATTAGGCCATTTTTAATGTTAGTGGACAAATATGGGCATTAATAAGGTGATTTTAATGGTTTATTATTAAGGATAATAAGGTAATTTGGTAAATTAAATAAGTAAAATAAATAAAACAGCTTTGTCATCTTTTAATTCATCTTCCTCCACCGAAAATAAGAAATAAAAACATCCATGGGAGATTTCTAGGGTTCGGCCATTTCATGATTTAATTGTAAGTTTATTTTTGTCCCGTTTTTAATGATTTCTATGTTTTCGAAATCGTTGCAGCTTAATCTAGCTAGCCCAAGGACAATTTTACAAAACTATTAAAGGTTTAGGGTTTTTCCATTGATGAATCTATGTGTATTTTGGTGTTTGATGATAGAAAATGCATGTTTGTTATTCGATAAACAACATTTGTAAAGTGATGATGGTCGTGAAACTAACTAAAAATTCAACTAAGGCAAGCGCACCTATCGAACAGTAGTATAGTTCTAGTAAGACCGGAAATATCGTATCCACGAGGACTAAAAGTACTAGTAATTAGTATCTTTTTATTATCTAGCCTAAGAATTAAAGGGTGTTTTTAAACTAAAACTAATTATCTAATTAACTAAAATTACGACAGAGATGGAAAATGGAAAATGGAAAATACTTTAGGAAAGGAAAAACCGATTAAGAAGACAATGCCCAAGAAAGAATCCACCTAGACTTTACTTATTATCTTTGAGTTAGACGATTTATTCACTTGACTTATTCCATAGAAATCCCTTATTTATGTTAATATCTCTTTCGAGACTAAAAAAAACTGACTCTAGGTTGATTAATTGAAATCTCTTTCTAATTAAAACCCCTATTATCGCATTAACTCGATCTATGGATTCCCTTATTAGATTTGACTCTAATCCAATAGATTTATGTCATTTTATCTCTAAGATTGCATTCAACTCCACTTAATTATGAATGATCTAATCTTAAATAGGGACTTTTGCTCCACTGAATAAGCACATCAAAACTTGGATTAATACCCTGGAATACTAAAACAAGAGTTAAACTCACAATCAAGAATAAGAACAAGTATTTATCATATAAATCAAAAGAAAATAATAGTGGTCTTAGGTTTCATCTCCCTTAGGTATTTAGGGAGTTTAGTTCATACTAATGGAAAACAACAAAACATAAAGAAAACCCCAAAAGAACTTCTAAGAATTTGGAGGGAAATCTTCAGTCTTGATGTAGATCCTTGCTTCCGAGATGATTCTGATGGCTATCCTTAGGTATCTTCTGCTTCCAACTCTGCGTCCCCTTTTAATCCTCTTCTAGGGTGTTTATATAGGCTTTAAAATGCTTCAAAAACCTCTAAAGTGCCCTTTTCTGAGTAGAATTAAACTTGGGCTCGACAGGGACATGGTTGTGTGCAACGCCCGTGTGCAAGTGCTCAAACTGTGTGAAATTCTGACTTGGATTAATGTTGACACGGCCATGACACACGGGTGTGTGGTCTGCCCGTGTGCTTCACATGGGCGTGTGGATCACCTATGTGGAAGTGCCTAGGTCGTGTAAAACACTGTTTTAAGCCCAATTTGTCTGTTTTTGGCCCATTTCTTACTGTTTTTGCTATCCTAAGCTCTCCTGAGTATAAAACATGAAACTAAAGGATTAGGAGCATCAAATTCACTAAAACCAAGGAAAAATCATTCATAAATATGCCAAGAATGGGGTAAAAATATGTATAAATTACGGTTTATCAAATATCCCCACACTTAAGCATTTGCTTATCCTCAAGCAAAATCCTCAACTCATAATCAACATAAATTCTTCTCAACTTATAATTTTCATCAACAATGTTTCAAAATAATCCATAAGCAGTCATACATTGAAAATTTAACTAAAAGAACATTAAAGTTTCAAATAATCAAAGTTGAGCATTTTAATCATAAAATTATAGGCATCCCCCTTTATCTAAGTAATTATCTTTGATTCCAAATTGACAATGTTTGACATCCTCACTAAAGGTTCACTCAAATCACTCAATGTGTTTAAGGTTCAATGATTAAGCACTTATTAGTCAAACATGAAAAGTTATTACCATAGGCTTGCATGAAAATCAAATCTCCACCACTATAAATGAGATGATACACAAATCAAAAGGTCTTTGAAGGGTTGTAACTAGGCTTTAGGTTAAAGGTATGGATATAGGCTGAAAAAGATAGTTAGAATTGAGATTGAATTAATAAATTACCTAACTGGAAAGATCACTAACATCAATTGAATAAACGTGAGCTTCTTAATATAGAATTAAATATTTAAGCTCAAAAACAAAGAATTACTACCAATATGTATGTATGTATGTATATATATATATATTTAGAATAAGAGCAAACATAAGAGAGAATTAAATGATTCGAATGAAAGAACATAGCTCGGCAATTAACCAAATCAAATCTCGACAAAAAGAGAATCAATAAAATAGGGAAAATTCTCAATGAATCAAAAAGGGTTAAGTTGTGGGTTACTATTAAGGAGAAAATTAAGAAAAAATAGTTAAGGCCCAAAGGGGTTCACTAGGGTTCAATTATGTGAGTAGGCTTTTTATGGAGTAAATGGGTTAAACCTAAGTGTCTTTATCATTTTAGTATATCGAATCAAAGGTGTGGTCTCGACATGTATAATCGATGCAAGTTCTAGAATAACAAATCAATGTTGACACACTCATAACCAATAAAATCAGTGAGCAAGAAAGATATACGCTCTAAAAGGCTCAAAATCTCATGAAAATTATGGGTATTTAATGTCAAACCTATAAATTCAAAACTTCAAGATAATACCTCAATTCAGGGAAACAACCTAAAAATTTTAATTCTCAAAAGTTTCAACTTATCATACTCGATTCTCTAATGTCTTAAAGTTCAAACAATCAATGCACGGTTACCTATGATTTAATTCCAAACATATTAATAAAAATCATAAATCAATCAAAATTTACTCTAATAATGATATGAGAAAATTATTTGAGAAGAGATAAAAAATTTAGGGATTTTTTGATAATTACATAAATAACCTCCCCACACTTAAGATGTACATTGTCCTCAATGTACAAAGATAAATAATAATAACAAGAAGATAAGTATAATATCAGAAGAGAGGGAGAGAAGTGAAACTACCCTGAAATTTGGATGATATCCTTGGAGTAGCGAGAGCGAGAATTATAGAGAAAGCCGGATAAAAGGCATGATTTTGAGGTACTAATAAGAAAATAAACTCCATTGTGGAAGAGAATTAAGGAATAATTCGATAATAACCATAAAGATAAGCAGAGTTTAAAATATAAAATGTAAGTCTTTAAAAAAAATAAGAGACAATAAAATTTAAATAAAAATAAAAATAGAAATAAAAATAAAAATAAAAACAATAGGAAAATAAAGGGACTCAAACGTCCTCATCATCGGTGTTGTGAGCCAGTGGCACTGGAGGAGCGATATGGAGGTGCTCGCGAATCTGTCGCAAAGTCTCATCGATACTGTTGAACCTGGCATCAAGACTGTCAAACCTCTGAGCACAATACTGACAGAAATTAGTAAACTCCTCAAATGACACGCCTTGAAAGCTGGCAGCAGAAGGAGCGTGGCGGTGACTCGATGGTGGAGGCTATGATGGATCCTTGTGAGGGTGAAGGACATCATCAGTAATGTCCTCTGGCTCATCCTAGTCATCAGACTAGACAAGTCTGTATTGAGGGGGGTCGAATCCACGGTATCGCTTTATCATCCTTATGTGAATCATGCTAGATATTCCTTGAGGAGTCATCTAGCCTACTAATGTGAGTGTCGAGGACATGTTTGGAGTGTCGAAGAGGCCGAAGTGTCGAGAAATGCGAGTCACGTAAGGGCCAAGGAAAATGAGGCCCGTCTTATAACGATCCATCTGGTGGCAAAAGGCGGAGGCGATAAAATATGCCAAGTCAAATAAATGGCCAGTTACCATGCTCCATAAGAAGTATGCGTCGGTGGTGCTAACTACTCCGGTGCCCTCTCTCCTCTCAGTTAAAGTGTGAGCCAAGATGATATAAATATAGTGTAGTGCTGAAGGGAGAGAAGTCGCCTTCGAACGACTAGCGTCATAGGGAATCATGCTTGCCATAAGGTCGGTCCAACAACAAGATGGTGAATAGTGTATGTGGTGGTTAAGCTGTAGAAAATTCTCTGAATCCATGAACTCCTCCGTGTAGAGGCCCAAAGTAGCTCCAAACTCGGGTACACTCATATGCCTAACAAGTCCACCGAGTCAAAAAATGATAGTACCAGCCTCGTCATGTGTGTTCAACACGTGCTATAGGTGAAAAGTAGTGCAGAACTCCAATGTCAGCTCTTAATATGTGGGCTCGATGATTGCAAAGAACCAATCCCATGGCACATTATCGAGATGGAAGCAGACAAGGTGAGCAAGTTAGACCTGCTCCAACACGGCCTAGTCAATACAACGGCCCACTCCCAATAGTCGTACTCGTAGGAGCTGACACTGGTCATCTTGTGGGCTGGATGAGAATCGAAGCAGTAGGTGACAAGCGTCGGTCGAGGCGCTCGATGAGGTTGCACCAGGACCCTTCCGCTTTTTTGAGGCGGGAACGGCAGTCTTTTTGCCTCTTGTGTTTGCCATGTAGTACCTGTCAAAATAAGAGGCTGTATCACTAAATAATGTAGCACAAAATAAAATCCAAATAATTTTAAAGAAAATGTAGGTCCTAAAACAGTATGTGTAGAGACTAAAATTATGTAAAAACCAGAGTTTTGAGTTATCATTAATCAAGAAGTAAAAATGGACCAAATATCTAAGTATAAAACTATAAGACAAAGTCCTAAAAAGTGATAGAAACAGAGAATAATATAACGACAGAATAGTAATACTTCTCAATTATAACTTGAAAAAGAACTAGAACTAATATAGTAAGACAAACAGGATTAAGATTAATACTAATGATAATAATGGAAAATAATTTAACAAAAATAAATAAAGAGACACTAATTAATATAAATAAATAAATAATTATAGTAAAGAGAAAGAAAGGGTAAAAAAGGGGCAACTGACGCCGGTGGGGAGGTGATGGTCGGACGGCGGCAAGGCGGTGCGGGTGAAGGTCGGGTTGGACAAGGGTGCGACTTTCTGGTGTGGCGGCGTTGGGGGAGGCACGGGCGTGGCGAGTAAGGTCGTGTGGTGCGATGGGGATGGGGTGGAAGGGAAAAAGAGAGGAAGGGAAATGGGAAAAAGGACGGTGGGAAGAAAGAAAAAGAAAGGGAGAGGTAGGGGAGTGGCCAGAATAGGTCGTCGGCGTGGAGGGATGTTTGGAGGGCTACGGCTGCTAGGAGGGAAAAGTTGGGGAAGAAGTAAGAGAGAAAAAATTAGGGTTTGGGGGGTTTAAAAAGGAGCATAGTGATGTGAGACTCGTGTTAGGCCACACGGCCGTGTCACACACTTGTGTGGCTCGAGTTTAGCCCATGCTTATCGCAAAAAATTGAATTCCCATTCATCACACGGCTTAGGGACACGCCCATGTGTCTAGGCCGCGTAGTTCACACGGTCGTATCGCATGACCATGTGTGATGTTGTTCGCTTCTCCCATGCCCGTGTGGTATTCCACACGCTCATGTGTCTGAACACACAGCAGTGTACCTCACCCGTGTGGCTCCCTGACTTATTTAAAATTTGAAAAATTAGCTCTAGTTTTCACACGGCCTAGGACACGCCCGTGTGTCCAGGCTGTGTGCTTTACACGGCCATGTCGCACGGCCGTGTGGTTGGATTCATGGCCGTGTAGCATGATACTTGGCGAATTTTTAGCCCTGTTTCCACACGGCCAAGGACACGCCCATATGTCTAGGCCGTGTGGGGCACTGTATGTAACACCCCTAAAACTCGTATCCGTTGCCAGAGTGGGTTATGAAGATTTACCAATCCAAAAAACTACTTTTGTACCTTCACATTTACATAAGTTCATTAGCAATTATATGCATAGCCAAACATAATCAATGATCGAAATTCAGACTTGTACCGACATTCAAGAGTTACCATATTCACATGGCTTATATACAACAACATCTCAAAATATCATTCACTTAAGTCTATTCTATACATGCCATACTAGCTCCAAAACATAGTAGTACCAAAATGATAGATAGTGTGACGAGTTGCTGACGATTCCCCCCCAAGCAGGTGACTGGAGTCAGCAATCTATAAAACAGAGAAACGTAACAAACGGAGTAAGCTTTCATAAGCTTAGTAAGTTTTAAGCAATGCAAACAAATAAACTCAATTATACTTCGATCTTTCAATTTCTTAAGAGGCCATTTTCTAGGTATATTGCCATTTGGCCGAATATACACAAGCACATAATGCACATTTAGCATTCTTATTTCACTTAATCTGAATTCATATAACATAAATAAATCAAATACTTCCACATACTTTCACACCTTGAACAAATGTATCATGATCATAGATATAGTTATAACATTTATTCACATATGTATCACATTATACACTTATGATTCAATTCAAATCAAACTCACATATAAGTACATAATATGTACCTGGCCAACTTAATGTATTGAATGTATTCATTTGTCATTCTAACAGAAGGTATCTTAGTCTTAGACTTTTATCAAATCACCGGCATTTAGCCTACTAGGTTTAAACCCGAATTCAACCACCGGCATTTTTTGCCTGCTAGGCTCGAAGCCCGATATCATTTCACCGGTATTATAGCCTGCTAGGCTCGAAGGCTAGAATAGTATCTCACCGGCATTATAGCCTGCTAGGCTCAAAGGCCCGAATAGTACCATACGATATTCAAATCAACAAGTTTCATATAACACAATCACACCAAATTAGGTACTAGCATCATTCGAATATATCATCCTACATTTTATTCACTTTTATTTCATTTCATCATTTACACTTATCATTTGATAGTTTACACATAACATCTCACTCATATTAATCTAACACTTATCATTTGATCATAAAAGCATATCACATTTTACTTCCATATTATATTTGCCATTTGGCCATATACATACATTACAAGTAATACTTAATTCTCATAATATGTCATGTCATTATCGAATATTATTTATGTTTAACTACTTAAAACTTACCTCGAATATTTTCGAACAGTCTCGGATTGGCTATTCAACTACTTTCTCTTTTCCCCTGTCCAACCTTGGTTCTCTATGCTGTTGAGCTAATTCAAACAAATTTAACTTATTAAAGTCCCATCATGCT
Organism: Gossypium anomalum; assembly: GCA_025698475.1. Lineage (NCBI taxonomy): Eukaryota > Viridiplantae > Streptophyta > Magnoliopsida > Malvales > Malvaceae > Gossypium > Gossypium anomalum. The sequence continues at coordinate 71,497,708 of CM046956.1, forward strand.
AGCTTATGGCCGAATATGAAAAGAAATTTAATAGGTCATATAGCTACTTTTAGCTCAAATACAAAATGGTCATACACACTTTTTATCACATTAAGCAATTTAATACAATTAATTTAACATTTCCTCATGTACACCTTTATGACCGAATACACATATCCAATAAGTAACTTACCTTAATACATAACCCACATAGCCAAAGTACATATAACCCTAATGACCGAATATGTATATCACCAAAATTCCTATGACTTAACTTTTAACCTTCTTAGCCGAATATTCATTGTATACCTAGTTCACATACATAAACACAAAACTCATATGGCTTATCATATTTTCATATACATATCTTAACCATATAGCTGAATATATAGATCATCAAATAGATATTTATTCACGTTCCCTTAACACATATTGATCAACTAGTCCATGTATTAGCCTTTGGCACATTCGGTCATTAAAGCAATAACCTATTTAACATTCAAGCATTTTATACTAAAAATTCTCCCAAGGCCGAATTCATATACAACCTTTAATACTCATACAAAGTTTATATTTTAAATAATTTATACACACACCATTAACATAATATCAATTAACTAAGCACTTTAACAAATTTTCTTTAACTATACACACATTCGGTAATGACAAAGACAATTTAACAAACCTTAAATTCAACTTATAACAATAATTAAATTCATCTCAAATCCTCCATGACCGAATGTATATATATAACTCAATAAACAACAAATTATTAACCTCCCAATTCAAGTCCACATTCGGCATCCATAAAAACACTTACTAACAATTAAATTATTAATTTCCAAAATTAAGCATAATTTCACCTTACTCCATAATAGCCGATTGAGATTTTTGTCCATATTAACCATTCATAGAAATTTTTACTTAGTTCATACTCACCTATAACCATTTCTAATCACATAACTTCAAAACATCAACAATTTAACATATAGGAAACAAACCGAATGCTTCATGCATCACAAATTAAAAAATTAGCTCATGGGTCATGCTAAGAGCTTCGAAACCAACTCAATTCCACAAAAATCCAAAAGAATCACATGAAATCATACCTTAATCTATACATTCGCCATATCCGAATGCCTTAGCTTCATTTTCTTTTCTTTTCTTTATGGTTTCAGCAAAAATGGAAGAAAGGATGGGTGGAACTTTGTTTTTATCACCATTTTCTATTATAAATTTATTATTTCACAATATAAAACCATTATAATATAATGCTTATTTCTTTATTTAACATATAATTTCCACCAACTAAAATAAAGATATGAAAACACATGATTGCATGCATCTGTTGGCCGGTCATTTACATTCAAAATGGTCCATTTGACATGCAAGTCCCCCATAATACTAAACCATATAATATTTGGCCACTGCACATTTGCCTATCACATTTTCAAGGTTTCTCAAACAAGTCCTTTTTAACTAACTCCACATCCAAATGACAGAAATAAAAACACGATATTTTCACACATGAAATTTTACATATAATAAACATAGAATATAACATTTAATTATTTTTGTGACTCAATTTTGTGGTCCCAAAACCACTTTTCGTCTAGGGTCAAATTAGGGCTATCACACTGTACCTGCACAAAAACGTTAAAAATAATAAAAAGAAACTAGTTAGTGGTGTTAGTGCTCAGGTTGCCTCCCGAAAAGCGCTTATTTAGAGTCTAAGCTAGACTTACCTCAACTTCGTATGATTACGGTGGATCACAGAGTCGAGACTCCTCTTTCTCATTATTAATTCCATTATCCACATAAAGTTTAAGTCGAGTAATATTTACCTTAAAAGTACTAAATTGAGAGTGATTTACCTCGACTGTACCGTATGGGAGAACATTAAGTACCGTGAAAGGAGTTGCTCCGTTTGTATTAAGCTCTGAAGTAGCAATTCGGGGGTCCTTTTCATCTAACAATACTTTATCCCTAACTTTAATTTGCTTTGTTGCATCCTTATGCTCATTGTGGTGTCGTTTTGATTTTTTGTGTGCTTTTGGTTTCTCCTTGACATGTGTTCGCCATTCATCTAGTTCATCAATCTGAAGCCTTTGTTCTTCGAGAGTCGCTCTGTTTTTGTGGCATGGATTAGAGTAAGGCTCCATCACATTTTTTCCTAGGGGACTCCAGCAAAGAAGTTTGAGTTATAACATTATTTAAATTAACCGAACGTAAACAATCATCTCGATTACTAGATATTTTAGCAGAATCATGAGCTTGGAGAGTAATCGCATCATCGCCTACACGAAGTATCAATTCACCTGTGCCAACGTTAATGATAGTTCTAGTAGTTGCTAAAAAGGTTCGCCCTAAAATCAAAGGTACATCATTATCCTCTTCCATGTCTAGAACAACAAAATCAATTGGGAATATAAATTTATCGATTTTGACAAGTACGTCTTCAATGATACCCCTAGGAAATCTAATTATTTTATCTGCCAATTGAATGCTCATCCTAGTTTGTTTGGTTTTCCTAGACCTAATTGTTTAAACATTTTGTAAGGCATGACATTAATGCTCGCCCCTAAATTAGCCAAGGCATTGTTAACATTTAAACTACCAATTAAGCAAGGAATCATAAAACTCCATGGATATTTCAACTTGTTAGGTAGCTTATTCTGTAGAATGGTTGAGCAAACTACGTTCAACTCCACATGTGGTGCATCATCCAATTTCCGTTTATTTGCTAAAAGCTCCTTTAAAAATTTAACTGCGTTTGGCATCTGCTAAAGAGCTTTAATAAAAGGTAAGTTAATGTGTAATTTCTTTAATTATTTAAGGAATTTACTAAATTGTTCGTCAGTGTGGTCTTTCCTTGTCGCATTGGGGTATGGCACATGAGGTTTATATTCTCTCCTTACTGGTTTTTGCTCATTGTGTCCACCTCATCCTTACATTTACTTACCATAAATCCTCACCTTGATTCTAGTTTAGGTTCAACTAACCCTTCTTCATTGAGAATAGTAATTGCATTAAATTGCTCCCTCAGGTTAGTTTCAGTATTACTCAGCAAGCTACCTTGTGGTCTTTCAGAAATTATCTTTGCCAACCGTCCTATTCGATTCTCGAGCCCTTGAATTGATGCTTGCTAATTTTTAATAGCTGTCTCAGTGTTTTGGAAACGCGTTTCGGATACCGCAATGAATTTCGTTAGCATCTCCTCAAGGTTCGGCTTCTTTTCTTATTGGTAAGGTGGTTGTTGAAAGCCTTGAGGATGTTGTGGTCTTTGATTTCCTTGACCACCCTAAGAGAAATTGGGATGGTTCCTCCACCCTGCATTATAAGTGTTACTATACGAGTTATTTTAAGGTCTAGAGTTATTACACATATAGTGGATTTGTTCCTCCTCAGTGCCAGGGTTGAAGGTTGGATAATCTGTGTGTACTCCTCTTCTATTTGAATTACACCTCATCACTGGATGTACCTGAGTAGAACCATACAAACCATCAATTTAAAAGTTCTACCTGGTTAGATAGCATAGTAACTGCGTCGAGGTTGAAAACACCAGCAGCTTTTGTCGGCTTTATTCTTATGACTTGTCACTGATAGTTATTCAATGACATTTCTTCAATAAATTCATAAGCCTCTTCAGGTGTTTTGTTGTTTAAAGTTCTACTGGCGGTTGTGTTGATAAGTTGCCTAGTTGAGGGGTTCACACCGTTGTAAAAGGTTTGAACTTGCAGCCATAGAGGTAGCCCATGGTGAGGGCACCTTCTTAGTAGGTCCTTATATCTCTCCCATGCACCGTACAGTGTTTCTAAATCCATCTACACAAAAGAAGAAATATAATTCCTTAGTTTAGCAGTTTTAGCCGGTGGGAAATATTCAAGCAAAAATTTTTCAGTCATTTTTTCCCAAGTAGTGATTGACCCTCGTGGTAATGAGTTCAACCACTGTTTAGACTTATTCCTCAATGAAAAGGGAAATAATAGAAGGTGAATGGCATCGTTAAAAACACCATTGATCTTAAAGGTGTCGCAGAGTTCCAGAAAATTCGCTGAATGAGTGTTTAGATCCTCGTCCTGCAAACCATCAAACTGAACAAACTGTTGTATCATTTGAATTGTGTTAGGTTTCAGTTCAAAATTATTTGCAGCAACAGTAGGCCTAACTATACTCGATTCAATTCCTGTTAAACTAGGTTTAGCATAATCATACATAGTACAATGAGCAGGATTCTGTTTTACTGGATTTGCAGCAATCGCAAGAGGTAGCAGATTATTCTGATTATCAGCCATCTCCTCTTTTGTAGTATGGATATCGTCCTCTTGTCCTTCTTCTATGTATTGTAGACTTCTCCTTATTTCACTTCAATTTTTGCGAGCTGTGCTTTCGATCTCACTATCAAAAACTAAATTTCCCGACGGGTTTCTTCCAGTCATAAACTATGAAAACCTATCAGAAGAAAATATAAGAGAATTTAGTAAATAAAAAGAAAAACAAAATTAAATAAAAATAAAAATAATGGCTAAAGTAATAAAAATTAAGTTTTCCTAATATCTTAGTCTCCGGCAACAGTGCCAAAAACTTGATGGTCGTGAAGCTAACTAAAAATTTGACTAAGGCAAGTGCACCTATCGAATAGTTGTATAGTTCTGGTGAGACCGGAAATATCGTATCCACGAGGACTAAAAGTACTAGTAATTACTATCTTTTTATTATCTAGCCTAAGAATTAAAGGGTGTTTTTAAATTAAAACTTATTATCTAATTAACTAAGATTACGACAGAGATGGAAATTGGAAAATACTTTAGGAAAGGAAAAACCGATTGAGAAGACAATACCCAAGAAAGAATCCACCTAGACTTTACTTATTATCTTTGAGTTAGACGATTTATTCACTTGACTTATTCCGTAGAAATCCCTGATTTATGTTAATATCTCCCTCGAGACTAAAAAAACTGACTCTAGGTTGATTAATTGAAATCTCTTTCTAATTAAAACCCCTATTATCGCATTAACTCGATCTATGGATTCCCTTATTAGATTTGACTCTAATCTGGCAGATTTATGTCGTCTTATCTCTAGGATTGCATTCAACTCAGCTTTATTATGAATGATATAATCTTAAACAGGGAATTTTGCTCCACTGAATAAGTACATCAAAACTTGGATTAATACCCTGGAATATTAAAATAAGAGTTAAACTCACAATTAAGAATAAGAACTAGTATTTATCATATAAATCAAAAGATAATAAGAGTTGTCTTAGGTTTCATCTCCCTTAGGTATTTAAGGAGTTTAGTTCTTACTAATGGAAAACATCTCAAAGCATGGAAAACAACAAAACATAAAGAAAACCTCAAAAGAACTTCTAGGAATTTGGAGGGAAATCTTCAGTCTTGATGTAGATCCTTGCTTCCGAGATGAGTCTGATGGCTGTCCTTAGGTATCTTCTGCTTCCAACTCTGTGTCCCCTTTTAATCCTCTTCTAGGGTGTTTATATAGGCTTTAAAATGCTTTAAAAACCTCTAAAGTGCCCTTTTTCGAGTAGAATTAAACTTGGGCTCGAAAGGGACACAGTTGTGTGCCACGCCTGTATGCAAGTGCTCAAACCGTGTGAAATTTTAACTTGGATTAATGTCGACACGACCATGACACACGGGCGTGTAGTCTGCCCGTGTGCCTCACACGGGCATGTGGATCATCCATGTGGAAGTGCCTAGGCCGTGTGAAACACTGTTTTAAGCCCAATTTGTCCGTTTTTGGCCCATTTCTCACTGTTTTTGCTATCCTAGCTCTCCTGAGTATAAAACATGAAATTAAAGGATTAGGAGCATCAAATTCACTAAAACCAAGGAGTTGACTGTATTTAGGGATTAGGTCCGTTTTTGGCCCGTTTCTCATTGTTTGCCTTGAGAGCTTTGAATACGCAGTTGACTGTATTTAGGGATGGTTTGATCTTAGCAGACTGAGAGTTAGACCGACTTTTCTTCATGAAATCCAAGAAGCTCAGAAAAATGATCAGAAATTTCAAGCCAGGAAAAATCAGTGTGAGTCAGGTGTTAAATCAGATTTTTAGGTTGGTATCGACAGATGTTTAATGTTCAAAAATAGAATCTGTGTGCCTAAAGATAGTGAGCTCGTTCAAAAGATTTTACGAGAAGCACATAGTAGTAGTTTATCCGTCCACCCGGGTAGCAAAAAGATGTATAACGACTTAAAGAAAATGTATTGGTGGCCAAGAATGAAAAGGGATATTTCGGAGTTTGTTTCCAAGTGCCTAGTATGTCAGCAAGTAAAGGCTGAACACCAAGTACCTTTCGGGCTACTCCAGCCTATTATGGTTCCAGAGTGGGAATGGGATCGTATCACTATGGACTTTGTGACCAGTTTGCCATTAACCCCGAAAAAGAAAGATGCTGTGTGGGTTATTGTCGACAGATTAACTAAGTCAACCCACTTCATACCAGTGCGTGCCGACTATTCTCTTGAGAAATTAGCTGACTTGTATGTTTTCAAGATTGTGAGGCTATATGGTGTACCATTGTCGATTGTTTCGGATCGAGACTCGAGATTCACTTCGAGGTTTTGGAAAAAGTTACAAGAGGCTCTAGGAACCAAGTTAAGTTTTAGTACGGCTTTCCATCCATAGACTGACGGACAATCGGAAAGAGTAATACAGATCTTAGAGGACATGCTGAGGTGCTGCGTCCTTGAATTTCAAGGAAGTTGGGAAAAATACTTACCATTGGTTGAATTCGCCTACAATAACGGCTATCAGTCGAGTTTGAAAATTGCACCTTATGAGGCTTTGTACGAGCGAAAGTGCCGAACGCCCTTATATTGGACTGAGTTGAAAGAGAGTTAGATTCACGGGGTTGATTTGGTCAAAGAGGCTGAGGAAAAAGTTAAAGTGATTCGGGAATGCCTAAGAGCCGTTTCGGATAGGCAGAAATCCTACACGGATTTGAAACGAAAGGAGATCGAGTTTGAGGTCAGTGATAGAGTATTTTTGAAAGTTTCCCCTTGGAGGAAAGTCCTCAGATTTGGTAGAAAAGGCAAGTTGAGTCCTCGTTTCATAGGACCTTATGAAATTACCGAGAGAATAGGGCATGTTGCCTACAGATTGAATTTGCGGCCAGAGTTAGAAAAGATTCACTGCGTGTTTCACATGTTTATGTTACGCAGATATAGTTCTGACCCTTCGCACGTAATTGCGCCTACTGAATTTGAAATTCTTCCAGATATGACTTATGGTGAAGAACCAGTTAAGATCTTAGCTCAAGAGGTTAAACAGTTAAGAAATAAGAATATACCACTTGTGAAGGTTTTGTGGCATAGACATGGGGTCGAGGAAGCTACATGGCAACCCAAAGAGTCTTTGAGAGAGAAGTATCCAAACTTATTTACCGGTAAGATTTTCGAGGACAAAAATCCCTAAGGGGGGAGAAATGTCCATGTCGTGCCATAAAGTTAGTATGCATGCTAGTAGTACAGGGGCAAAAGACACAACCATGTGTCTCAGCCGTGTGAAGGACACGGTTGCAGGGCATGGGTATGTGCTCGGGCCGTGTGGTTTTGGCAAAATGCCCAAGTTTTCAGACACGGGTTTGGGATATGGGCGTGTCCTTAGCACACGGTCTTGTGCTCTATACCCACATGGGCGTGTGGAACTTTGCTGTATGAGAACTCCTAAGTTTTTTTTTACGAGTTCTTAGTTGGGTTCTTAACCACCTCGGATGTATATTTTGGGTCTCGTAAGCCCATGTTTGGGACAGATTACATGAGAAAGGAAAAGTTTTTAAATTGTTTGAGATATCATGACCCGGTTTTATATAGTTGATTGAGTTTTAGTCAGGTAATACCTCAACCCTATTTCGGCATCGAATATGGGCGAGGGGTGTTATATTTGGTCGTATCAGAGCATGGTTTAGTCGATTCTAGGACTAAGCTAGCCAGAGTATGAGTCAAGCTATACATACCACGTATATGCATATTGATAGTGTGACGATTCCTAATGATTATAAATTGTGTCTTTATAGTAATGGATCCTAATAGAACCACGGTAGATGACGTGGAAAGTAATGCACCGGCTCCCGCAAAAGGGACCGCGCCAGTAGAAAGTGAGCCCGTGAGTATGGGCCAAGGCGGAGGGGCTAGGGAAGCCTACTTTCGAATGATGGATGCTTGGTATATGGAGTTTGTTCGTGCGAACTTGAACACTCTACCTCCCTCACCTTCTCCTATACCTCAATATGCCCCAATGGCTCCACAAGGTGCGAATGTGTTTAGACGAGAGAAGCCTCCGGTAGACAAGATCCGGAAGCAAGGGGTAGAGGAATTTCGGGCTAGTGTAGATGATGACCCAGAGAGAGCGGAGTTTTGGCTAGAGAATACCTTGAGAGTATTCGATGAACTATCATGCACGCCTGAAGAGTGCGTGAAGTGTGCCGTGTCACTTTTACTAGACTCAGCTTATTAGTGGTGGAACACTCTCGTGTCTGTAGTACCGAGAGAAAGAGTGACTTGGGAATTCTTCCAAGGAGAGTTCCGAAAGAAGTACATTAGCCAGAGGTTTATGGAACAGAAAAGGAAGGAATTTCTAGAGTTGAAGCAAGGTAATAAGACTGTGACAGAGTATGAGCGGGAGTTTGTGAAACTCAGCAAGCATGCGAGAGAATGCGTATCCATTGAAGTTACCAAGTGTAAAAGGTTTTGTAATATCCTGAATTAGGGCTTAATCGGAATAGTGGTTTTGTGACCACAAATCCGAGATAGAAATAATTATTTTATAATTATTTTGATGATTATGATATGATTGCATGATTGTGTGAAAATTTCGTGATGAAATTCTATGCCTAAAGTGTTTAAATTGAAAGTAGGGACTAAATCGAATAAGTTGCAAAATTTGCATTCTAGAAGTTTTTAGTATGAAATTGCATTGAAATATTAATTAGGAGGTCTTAAATAGCAATTTGACCAATTTTAAGTTCATGGACAAAATTAGGACATGGAAGGAATTTTTGAAAGTTTAGTAGTAAGGGCATTTTGGTCATTTAGTTATTAAAATTAATTAAAAACAAAATTAAAAGCCAATTTTTGTCCATCTTCTTCATTAGGCCGAAATTTCAAGGATTCTCCATAGCTAGGGTTTGTTGCAAGCTTCCAAGCTCCATAGTAAGTGATTCCAAGCCCCGTTTTTAATGTTCTTTACGTTTTTGGAATCTCGGTAGCTCGATTAAGCTTATGCTAGCAATAATTCAACCTAGGGTTTATATTTGGAAAAATACCCATAGGTGAAATTTGTGTATTTTGATGTTTTATGATAGAATATGAGGTTTTAAATTATGTTAGACAACTTATGCTACTCGGTTTTGAGTGAAAACGAGTAAAAGGGCTTAATCTGTAAAAATACCTAATAGTCATAAGTACATGTTAGAGTGTGAATTTGATATTGTCATAGAAGGGAAAAAAGATCAGCATGTCATAAAACATAAGAATAAGGGATAAAGTTTAATTCCCGAGCCTAGGGGCAAAAGCGTAATTTTCCAAAGTTCATATTAAATGCTGTTTTGATGAATGTATGTATTAAATAAGATTAATTTGGTATTATAGATCAAAAGAAACAGGAATCAAGTCGCGATAGAGGAAAAGAAAAGATTGTGGACTAAATTGCACAATCTTTATATTTTGGTACCAAGGTAAGTTCATGTGTAAATAATGTAGCATAATTGTTATTTTTAAGTTATTGATGTTAATAATATGATATGCTGATTTTTTATCATGAAATATTATGCTTTGTGGTTCATGTTGAGTAATATGCAAATTATGTTTACTACTTGATAAATATGAATTGCTACCGAGTATCGGTTCCGATATTCCGTGGAAGACGGCAAATGTCAGATCGAGGGAAAAAGCCCGTTTGAACCTTAGGAATAGATTAGGATACAAGTGACATGTCACTAGGATGGTTGAGCATCCGAACTCGTTGAGTTGAGTCCGAGTTCACTTATAGATGCGAATGTTTGAACTCGTTGAGTTGAGTCCAAGTTCGTGAGATGTAACTAGGCATCCGAACTCATTGAGTTGAGTCCGAGTTCACTTATGGATGCGAACGCCCGAGCTCGTTGAGTTGAGTCCGAGTTCACTTATGGGCGGGTTACATGATTGCTTGATTACATATGTGGTACTTATGTGCAAATTATCCGTGTATCCGAGTTATATTCCGATGTGTTCAACAGGTGAAAATTTCTTTGAAATGGAAGAACACTTAAGATGCAAGTGACGTTTTGGTAAGTGTTGTGAAATGGGCACTTTGGACAGGTATGTACTTAACCCTCGGGTTGAAAATAGATACAACAACGATAAAGTGGTAAGATGATGAATGATGTTTAGAAATGTGATATATGTTTTGGTGATGCCATGCTAAGGTTGTTTGGTATAATTGTATTGTTATGTTACTTGTTATTTGCATATGAACTTACTAAGCATTTATGCTTACTCCCTCCTTTTAATTCATTGTAGTTTTGAACAAGTCAGCTCGGGAATCGGGACAGGTCGAAATTTCGATCACACTATCTGAAGGATTTCTATTGGTAAATGGCTTGTAAAACTTAAGTACGGCATGTATAGCAATGTACCTATTTTGTGTAAATAATTTTATGATATGGCCATGTTTGGTTGAGAAAATGTTTGATATTGATAAGTCATGGTGATGGCTAATTAGATCATGTTTGATATCATGGATGTTTAATAGGTTATCTAATTCATAAAAAATTTAATGGAAAGATGAAACTTGCCTTAAAATAGAATATTGCTGCAGCAATGACATGAATTTGAAAAATCACTAAAAATAGTATAAGTAGAACTAAATGATAAGTAAGTTATGAAATTGAAGCTTAATAAGTCTATTTTCATGTGAATTGAACAAAATAGGCATATAAATTTTATTTTATGAGATATTTAAACTTTTGTGAAATAGGGCCAGAATGATTTCTGGATCCCCTGTTCTGACTTTAAAAATTTATAATAAATTTTAAAAAAATAATTATAATTTTTTCTTTAAATTTAAAGATTCCTTATTGAGTCTAGTTTTAATAGAAACAAACCTCATGGTCATTTAAATTTTGTATAGATAGATATCTGATTCGTAATACACAGAGGTCAGAGCAGTCGAACCCTGAAACAGGGGAGATTTTAACTAGTAAACTGTACTAATTTACCTAACCAAAAATTCTAGAAACAAATTAGTAAATATATATATGAGTCTAGATTTAGGGAAAATTTACAGATCTTGATTTCGAGTTTCGTAACTCAAGATATGATTTTTCTTGTAACTGTGACGCAGATAGCTAGAAAGCTGTGAATGTAGAAACAAATGATTCGAAGTACTTAAATTGATAAATTATGTTCGATAACACCTTAAGCTTGATTCCGACGTCGGTCTCGGGCATGGGGGCATTACATTTGGTGGTATCAGAGTAGGTTTAGTCAGTTCTCGGACTACGTGTTGTATGTACGGATTTTTGCTATACATGCCATATGTATAAATTGTGATAGTGTGACGACTTCTGACCTTTTTAAATGATTTTTATATAGTAAATGGATCCTGATTCAGCTGTGGTAGATGAAGTAGAGAGTAATGCACCAGCTCCAGCTGAAGGGGCAGCGCCAACTGAAAACCCACCTCCTACTATTGGTCAGGGAGGAGGAGAAAGGGATCGGGAAGCCTTTCTCCAAATGATGAGTGCATGGTACACTGAGTTCATTCGTACGAACCCAAATGTACGACCTCCCGCACCTCCTCCAATTCCTCAACCTATGCCTCCGATGCCTCAAGGAGTGGATATAATAAAATTTCACAGAAACCCTGTTGATAGAATTCGTAAACAAGGGGCTGAAGAATTTAGAGCAAATATTGATGATGATGCAGAGAAAGCAGAGTTCTGGCTTGAAAATTCTATCCGGGTATTTGATGAACTATCTTGCACACCTGAAGAATGTTTGAAATGTGCTACATCTTTGTTGAGAGATTCAGCCTATAATTGGTGGAAGACTTTAATTTCGGTGGTACCGAAAGAGAGGGTAACCTGGGAATTCTTTCAAGAAGAGTTTCGGAAGAAATATATTAGTGAAAGATTTATTGATCATAAATGTAAAGAGTTTCTTGAGCTGAAGCAAGGTAATATGACAGTCTCAGAATATGAAAGAGAATTTGTTCGATTGAGTAACTATGCCAGGGAATATGCTTCTACAGAAGCCAAGATGTGCCGACGATTTGAAGACGGGCTCAACGAAGACATTAAGGTATTTGTCGGGATCCTTGAACTGAAAGAAATGGTAATACTGGTTGATCGAGCTTGCAAGGCTGAAGAACTACTTAAAGAGAAGAGAAAGGTAGAGGCTGATACATGAAATTGGAAGAAAAGGCCAATGAGTAAGGCACCTTCACAGCAACCCGAAAAGTCAAGAAATATGAATCCTTGTTCCCAAGTTTCAGCTGGGCAATCATATGGAAATTTTAAGAAGCAGAATGTGGGTCCTAAATCTCAGAATACTTCTACAGCTAGTGTAGGGAACTTGAGATTTGTTAAACCCGATTTCCAGCGGTGTGGTAGAAACCATTTTGGTCCGTGCAGAGCAAATGAATGTTTTCGATGTGGTTCTCTGGATCATTTTATTAGAGACTGCCCAGAGAGAGCTGAGAAAGAAAAATTTCAGAATGTAAAAGCTAGTGGTGCAGACTTGAGGGGAAGGTATCCGAGAAAAGCTGGAAGTGAAACAAGCAGTAAGAATGTAGCCAGAGATGCAGCAGTTAGATTTGAAAGAAGAGCTCCGGCTAGAACTTATGCTACTAAAGCGCGTGAAGATGCTTCCTCACTCGATGTGATTACCGGTACATTTTCTCTTTATGATATTAATGTTATTGCTTTGATTGATCTCGGTTCTACTCATTCATATGTATGCATAAAGCTGGTGTCTAGTATGAATATACCTGTTGAGAACACAGACTTTATGGTTAGAGTGTCGAATCCGTTAGGCAAATGTGTGATAGTTGATAAAGTATGCAAGAAATGTCCTTTAATGATTCGGGGTTATTACGCCGTTTGATGAATTTGATGTTATTTTGGGTATGGATTGGTTGACATTGCATGATGCTATAGTAAATTGCAAAGAAAAGGTTATAGAATTAAAGTGTGAAAACGGTAAAACTCTACGGGTTGAATCAGATAAATCAGAGGCATTTTCTAGTGTGATTTCTTCGATGTCGGCTCAGAGATGTTTGAGAAAGGGTTATGAAGCTTATTTGGCGTATGTAATTAATACAAAAGAAGTTGAAAAGAAAGTTGAATCAGTGTCGGTTGTGTGTGAATTTGCAGATGTATTTCCAGAAGAATTGCTGGGTTTGCCTCCAGTCAGGGAAGTAGAATTTGGTATTGATTTGATATCGGGAACAGCTCCGATCTCGATTGCTCCATATAGAATGGCACCAACAGAGTTGAAAGAATTAAAGTCACGATTGCAAGAGTTGACTGATAAAGGCTTTGTAAGACCCGAGTTTTTCACTTGGGGTGCTCTGTGTTATTTGTGAAAAAGAAGGATGGTTCTATGAGATTATGTGTTGATTATCGGCAGTTAAACAAGGTGACAATCAAAAACAAGTATCCATTGCCGAGAATTGATGATTTGCTTGATCAGCTAAAAGGAGCGACTTGGTTTTCAAAGATTGACTTGAGATCTGGGTATTATCAGCTGCGAGTAAAAGAGTCAGATGTGCCTAAAACTGCTTTTAGAACAAGGTACGGTCATTATGAATTTTTAGTTATGCCATTCAGGTTGACAAACGCTCCTGCTGTGTTTATGGATTTAATGCATATTTCGACCATACTTGGACAAATTTGTTGTGGTGTTTATAGATGATATTTTAATTTATTCAAAAGATGAGACAGAGCATGCTGAGCATTTGAGGATAGTTTTGCAAACTTTGAGAAATAAGCAGTTGTATGCTAAGTTTAGTAAAAGTGAATTTTGGCTCCGAGAAGTTGGATTTTTGGGTCATATTGTTTCAGGGGATGGTATACGGGGTTGATCCTAGTAAAATTTCAGCCATTATTGATTGGAAACCACCGAAAAACGTAACTGAAGTTAGAAGTTTCTTGGGGCTAGCTGGGTATTATCGGCGGTTTGCAAATGGATTTTCTATAATTGCTGCTTCTATGACTAGACTACTCCGAAAGGATGTTAAATTTGAATGGACGGAAGAATGTCAACAAAGTTTCGAAGAATTGAAAAAGTTATTAACTGAAGCGCCAGTGTTAGTACAACCCGAATCAGGTAAAGAATTTGTGGTGTATAGTGATGCTTCTCCAAATGGCTTGGGGTGTGTACTCATGCAAGAAGGAAAAGTGGTGGCTTATGCTTGAGGCGATTAAAACCTCATGAGAGGAATTATCCTACTCACGATTTGGAATTGGTCATGCGGTGGTATTTGCTTTGAAGATTTGGCGACATTATTTGTATGGTGAAAAGTGCTGAGTATATACCGATCACAAAAGTTTAAATACTTGATGTCACAAAAAGACTTAAATTTGAGACAACGTAGATGGTTGGAGTTATTGAAAGATTATGAGCTTGTTATTGATTATCATCCGGGAAAAGCGAATGTGGTTGCCGATGCTTTAAGCAGAAAGTTGTTGTTTGCTTTGAGAGTTATGAACACTCAGTTGAAAATGTCAGATGATAGTTCAATTCTAGCAGAGATAAGAGCTAGATTGATGTTTTTACAAGAGATTTCTGAAGCTCAGAAAAATGATCAAGATTTGCTAGCCAAGAGAAGACAGTGTGAAGCTGATACGGGATCAGATTTCAGAATCGATTCTGATGGTAGCTTGATGTTTAAAAATCAGATTTGTGTACCGAAAAATGATGAGTTGATTCAAAATATTTTGCATGAAGCACATAATGGCTGTTTGGCGGTCCATCCGAGCAGTACGAAAATGTATAATGACTTGAAGAAAATGTATTGGTGGAGTTGAATGAAAAGATATATTTTCGAGTTTGTATCAAAGTGCTTAATTTGTCAACAGGTGAAAGCTGAACACCAAGTGCCTTCAGGATTACTTCAGCCTATTATGGTTCTTGAATGGAAATGGGATCGGATTACTATGGATTTTGTTTTAGGGTTGCCATTGACTCTAGGAAAGAAAGATGCCATCTGGGTAATAGTTGACAGACTGACTAAATCGGCTCATTTTATTCCTGCATGCGTGCGGATTATTCTCTTAATAAATTGGCTGAATTGTATATCCGTGAGATTGTTAGACTTCATGGAATACCTTTGTCAATCATTTCGGATAGAGATCCGAGATACAATTTTGGCAAAATTTGCAAGAGGCATTAGGTACAAAGTTAAATTTCAGCACTGGCTTTCATCCACAAACTGATGGGCAATCAGAGAGAGTAATTCAGATTCTTGAAGACATGCTCAGATGTTGCGTATTGGAATTTCAAGGCAGTTGGGAAAGGTACTTACCGTTGGTAGAATTTGCTTATAATAATAGTTATCAGACGAGTTTGAAAATGGAACCTTATGAAGCATTATATGGTCGTAAGTGTCGAACACCTTTGTATTGGACTGAACTCAAGGAAAATCAGATTTATGGAGTTGATCTAATAAAAGAAACCGAAGAAAAGGTGAAAGTGATTCGAGATTGTTTGAAAGCTGCTTCAGATAGACAGAAATCTTATGCGAATTTGAAACGAAAAGAAATCAAGTTTCAAGTTGGTGATAAGGTATTTTTGAAAGTGTCTCCATGGAAGAAAGTCCTTAGATTTGGACGGAAGGGCAAGTTAAGTCCGCGTTTTATTGGGTCGTATGAAATAATTGAAAAAGTTGGACCGGTAGCATATCGGCTAGCATTACCACCTGAATTAGAGAGGATTCATGATGTGTTCCACGTATCTATGCTACGTCGGTATCGTTCGGATCCTTCACATATAATTTCACCGAATGAAATTGAACTACGATCAGATATGACTTACGAAGAAGAACCGATTAAGATCTTAGCTCGAGAGGTCAAGAAACAAAGAAATAAAAGTGTTGCTCTCGTGAAAGTATTATGGCAAAAGCATGGGGTAGAAGAGACTACAAGGGAACCTGAAGAAACTATGAGAAACCAATACCCACACTGTTTTCTGGTAAGATTTTCGAGGACTAAAAATCCTTAAAAGGGGGAGAGTTGTAATATCCCGAATTAGGGCTTAATCGGAATAGTGGTTTCGTGACCACAAATTCGAGATAGAAATAATTATTTTATAATTATTTTGATGATTATGATATGATTGCATGATTGTGTGAAAATTTCGTGATGAAATTCTATGCCTAAAGTGTTCAAATTGAAAGTAGGGACTACATCGAATAAGTTGCAAAATTTGCATTCTAGAAGTTTTTAGTATGAAATTGCATTGAAATATTAATTAGGAGGTCTTAAATAGCAATTTGACCAATTTTAAGTTCATGGACAAAATTAGGACATGGAAGGAATTTTTGAAAGTTTAGTAGTAAGGGCATTTTGGTCATTTAGTTATTAAAATGAATTAAAAACAAAATTAAAAGCTAATTTTTGTCCATCTTCTTCATTAGGCCAAAATTTCAAGGATTCTCCATAGCTAGGGTTTGTTTCAAGCTTCCAAGCTCCATAGTAAGTGATTCCAAGCCCCGTTTTTAATGTTCTTTACGTTTTTGGAATCCTGGTAGCTCGATTAAGCTTATGCTAGCAATAATTCAACCTAGGGTTTATATTTGGAAAAATAACCATAGGTGAAATTTGTGTATTTTGATGTTTTATGATAGAATATGAGGTTTTAAATTATGTTAGACAACTTGTGCTACTCGGTTTTGAGTGAAAACGAGTAAAAGGGCTTAATCGGTAAAAATACCTAATAGCCATAAGTACATGTTAGAGTGTGAATTTGATATTGTCATAGAAGGGAAAAATGATCAGCATGTCATAAAACATAAGAAAAAGGGATAAATTTTAATTCCAGGAGCCTAGGGGCAAAAGTGTAATTATGCAAAAGTTTAGGGGCAAAAGTGTAATTTTCCAAAGTTCGTAAAATCTTGCTGTTTTGATGAATGTATGTATTAAATAAGATTAATTTGGTATTATAGATCAAGAGAAACGGGAATCAAGTCGCGATCGAGGAAAAGAAAAGATTGTGGACTAAATTGCAAAATCTTTATATTTTGGTACCAAGGTAAGTTCATGTGTAAATAATGTAGCATAATTGTTATTTTTAAGTTATTGATGTTAATTATACGATATGCTAATTTTTTTATCGTGAAATATTACGCTTTGTGGTTAATGTTGAGTAATATGCAAATTATGTTTACTACTTGATAAATATGAATTGCTACCGAGCATCGGTTCTGATATTCCGTGGAAGACGGAAAATGTCAGTTCGAGGGAAAAAGCCCGTTTGAACCTAAGGAATAGATTAGGATACAAGTGACATGTCACTAGGATGGTTAAGCATCCGAACTCGTTGAGTTGAGTCTGAGTTCACTTATGGATGCGAATGTTCGAACTCGTTGAGTTGAGTCCGAGTTCGTGAGATGTAACTAGGCATCCAAACTCGTTGAGTTGAGTCCGAGTTCACTTAGGGATGCGAATGCCCGAGCTCATTGAGTTGAGTCCGAGTTCACTTATGGGTGGGTTACATGATTGCTTGATTACATATGTGGCACTTATGTGCAAGTTATCCGTGTATCCGAGTTATATTCTGATGTGTTCAACGGGTAAAAATTTCTATGAAATGGAAGAACACTTAAGATGCAAGTGACGTTTTGGTAAGTGTTGTGAAATGGGCACTTTGGACAGGTATGTACTTAACCCTCGGGTTGAAAATAGATACAACAACGATAAAGTGGTAAGATGATGAATGATGTTTAGAAATGTGATATATGTTTTGGTGATGCCATGCTAAGGTTGTTTGGTATAATTGTATTGTTATGTTACTTGTTATGTGCATATGAACTTACTAAGCATTTATGCTTACTCCCTCCTTTCCATTCATTGTAGTTTTGAACAAGTCAGCTCGGGAATCGGGATAGGTCGAAGTTTCGATCACACTATCCAAAGGATTTCTATTGGCAAATGGCTTGTAAAACTTAAGTACGGCATGTATAGCAATGTACCTATTTTGTGTAAATAATTTTATGATATGGCCATGTTTGGTTGAGAAAATGTTTGATATTGATAAGTCATGGTGATGGCTAATTAGATCATGTTTGATATCATGGATGTTTAATAGGTTATCTAGTTCATAAAAAATTCATGGAAAGATGAAACTTGCCTTAAAATAGAATATTGCTGCAGCAATGACATGAATTTGAAAAATCACTAAAAATAGTATAAGAGGAAATAAATGATGAGTAAGTTATTAAATTGAAGCTTAATGAGTCTATTTTCATGTGGATTGAACAAAATAGGCATATAAATTTTATTTTATGAGATATTTAAAATTTTGTTAAATAGGGCTAAAATGATTTCTGGATCCCCTGTTCTGACTTTAAAAATTTATAATAAATTTTACAAAAATAATTATAAGTTTTTCTTTACATGTATAGATTCCTTATTGAGTCTAGTTTTAATAAAAACAAACCTCATGGTCATTGAAATTTTTTATAGAGAGATATCTAATTTGAAATACACAGAGGATAGAGCAGTCGAACCCTAAAATAGGGGAGAATTTAACTAATAAAATGTACTAATCTGCCCAACCAGAAATTCTAGAAATAAATTAGCAAATAGATATATGAGTCTAGATTTAGGGAAAATTTACGGATCTTGATTTTGAGTTTCGTAACTCGAGATATGATTTTTCTTGTAACTGTGATGCAGATAGCTAGAAAGCTGTGAATGTAGAAACAAATGATTCGAAGTACTTAAATTGATAAATTATGTTCGGTAACACCTCAAGCTTGATTCCGACGTTGGTCTCGGGCGTGGGGGTGTTGCAGGTTTAAGGATGGCCTCAATGAGGACATTCGAGTATTCGTGGGCATCCTAGAGTTAACAGAATTTGTAGTGCTTGTTGAGAGAGCGTGCAAAGCAGAAGAGTTGGTGAAAGAGAGGAGGAAAACAGCCAGTGAGTCGTGAGATTTAAAGAAAAGATAGATGGGGAAAGCCTATCAGTCCTCTTCTAAGAGGTCAAAAGAATTTACTACCCGATCGAATACTTCAGTAGGGTATTCGAAGAGAAATAAGAATCAACAGAATTTGGCACCTAAAGCCCAAACTGCTTCAGTTGCAAGTGTTGGTAGTGCTCGGCCAAATAGGCCGGAGTGTTCACAATATGGAAGACGTCACTTGGGTGAATGCCGAGTAAATGAGAGGGGCTGTTTCAAGTGTGGGTCACCTGACCACTTTATCTGCGAGTGTCCTGAGATGGACAAGAGAGAGAGAAGATAAGATGCGAAGGCAAGTAGTGCTCCCTTGAGGGGTAGGCCTCAAAGGAACCCCGGGAGTAGGACTAGTAGTAGAGGTGCACCGAGAGATACTGCGATGAGGTCTGAAGGCAAAGCACCAGCGAGGACCTATGATATACGAGCCCGAGAAGAGGCAGAGTCTCCAGACGTGATCACGGGTACCTTTTCTATTCACGATATAACTGTTGTCGCTTTAATCGGCCCGGGATCTACCCACTCTTACATATGTATGGATTTGATACCTCATATAGACATGCTTATAGAGTCTACTGAGCTTGTTATGAAAGTGTCCAACCCGTTAGGCAAGCATGTATTAATGGATCGAGTATGTAGAAATTGTCCTTTGACGATTAGAGGCCATTGTTTTCCGACCAACTTGATGTTGCCACCGTTTAATGAATTTGATATAATTCTTGGGATGGATTGGCTGACCTCCCATAGCGTTGTAGTAGATTGTGGAAGAAAAGTAATTTAGTTAAGATGTGAGAAAGGTAATGTCATATGAGTTGGGCCAGATAAGTCAGATAACCTGCCTGTAGTAATATCATCTTTGACCGCCGAAAAATACTTGAGAAAAGGTTATGAAGCTTATCTAGCTTTTGTGCTAAATACTCAAGTATCCGAGCTGAAGATTGAGTCAGTACCGGTGGTTTGTGAGTTCATAGATGTCTTTCTAGAGAAGTTACCAGGGTTACCCCCAGAGAGAGAGGTTGAGTTCGGTATTGAGTTGGCTCTTGGTACGACGCCAATCTCGATTGCACCTTATAGGATGGTCCCCACTGAGTTAAAGGAGTTGAAAGTACTGTTGCAAGAGTTAACAGATAAAGGTTTTGCTAGGCCGAGTTATTCACCATGGGGTGCTCAAGTACTTTTTGTGAAAAAGAAAGACGGGTCGATGAGGTTATGTATCGACTACAGATAGCTTAACAAAGTGACAGTGAAGAACAAGTATCCTTTGCCAAGAATTGATGATCTCTTCGACCAATTGAGAGGAGCCACTGTATTTTCTAAAATAGACTTGAGATCGGGTTACTACCAGTTAAGGGTCAAGGATCAAGACGTGTCCAAGACTATTTTTCGGATGAGATATGGGCATTACGAGTTTCTTGTTATGCCTTTGGATTAACGAATGCTCCGGCCGTGTTTATGGACTTGATGAACCGTATCTTTCGACCATACTTGGATAGGTTTATCGTTGTTTTCATAGATGACATACTAATTTATTTGTGTGATGAGAGTGAGCACGCAGAACATTTGAGAACTGTGTTATAGATTCTGAGAGATAAACAACTCTATGCTAAGTTTAGTAAGAGAGAGTTTTGGCTTAATGAAGCTAGATTTCTAGGACACATTGTGTCGGGCAATGGGATCAGAGTTGACCTAAATAAGATCTCAGCTATTGTGGAGTGGAAACCGCCGAGGAATGTAACAGAGGTTCATAGTTTTCTGGGGCTAGCAGGGTATTACAGACGCTTTGTAAATAGATTTTCTATAATAGCTACTCCAATAACGAGACTATTGCAGAAAGATGTCCAGTTTGAATGGACAGAAGAGTGTCAGCAGAGTTTTGAGAAATTAAAGGCTTTGTTGACTGAAGCCCTAATTTAGTGCAACCGGAGTCGGGTAAGGAATTTATAATTTATAGTGATGCCTCCTTAAATGGTTTAGGGTGTGTACTCATGCAAGAAGCTAAGGTTGTAGCCTATGCCTCGAGACAACTAAAACCACACGAGAAGAATTATCCAACCCATGATTTATAGCTAGCAGCTGTAGTGTTCGCCTTGAAGATTTGGCGACACCATTTGTATGGGGAGAAATGTAGGGTATTTACCGACCATAAGAGTTTAAAATACTTGATGACTCAAAAGGAGTTGAATTTAAGGCAACGTCGATGGTTAGAACTATTAAAAGATTATGAGTTAATCATCGATTACCATCCGGGAAAGGCGAATGTAGTCGCTGATGCCTTGAGTAGAAAATCATTGTTTGCTATGAAAGCTTTGAATACGCAGTTGACTGCATTTAAGGATGGTTCGATCTTAGCAGAACTGAGAGTTAGACCGACTTTTCTTCATGAAATCCAAGAAGCTCAGAAAAATGATAAGAAATTTCAAGCCAGGAAAAATCAGTGTGAATCAGGTGTTAAATCATATTTTTAGGTTGGTATCGACGAGTGTTTAATGTTCAAAAATAGAATTTGTGTGCCTAAAGATAGTGAGCTCGTTCAAAAGATTTTATGAGAAGCACATCGTAGTAGTTTATCCGTCCACCCGGGTAGCATAAAGATGTATAACGACCTGAAGAAAATGTATTGGTGGCCGGGAATGAAAAGGGACATTTCAGAGTTTGTTTCCAAGTGCCTAGTATGTCAGCAAGTAAAGGCTGAACACCAAGTACCTTCCGGGCTACTCCAGCTATTATGGTTCCAGAGTGGAAATAGGATCGTATCACTATGGACTTTGTGACCAATTTGCCATTAACCCCGAAAAAGAAAGATGTTGTGTGGGTTATTATCGACAGATTAACTAAGTCAGCCCACTTCATACCAGTGCGTGCCGACTATTCTCTTGAGAAATTAGCTGACTTGTATGTTTTCGAGATTGTGAGGCTATATGGTGTACCATTGTCGATTGTTTCAGATCGAGACCTGAGATTCACCTCGAGGTTTTGGAAAAAGTTACAAGAGGCTCTAGGAACCAAGTTAAGTTTTAGTACGACTTTCCATCCACAGACTGATGGACAATCGGAAAGAGTAATACAGATCTTAGAGGACATGCTGAGGTGCTGCGTCCTTAAATTTCAAGAAAGTTGGGAAAAATACTTACCATTGGTTGAATTCGCCTACAATAACGGCTATCAGTCGAGTCTGAAAATGGTATCTTATGAGGCTTTGTACGAGCGAAAGTGCCGAACGCCCTTATACTGGACTGAGTTGAAAGAGAGTCAGATTCACGGGGTTGATTTGGTCAAAGAGGCTGAGGAAAAATTTAAAGTGATTCAGGAATGCCTAAGAGCCGTTTCGGATAAGCGAAAATCCTACACGAATTTTAAACGAAAGGGGATCGAGTTTGAGGTTGGTGATAGAGTATTCTTGAAAGTTTCCCCTTGGAGGAAAGTCCTCATATTTGGTAGAAAAGGTAAGTTGAGTCCTCGTTTCATAGGACCTTATGAAATTACCGAGAGAATAGGGCATGTTGCCTACAGATTGAATTTGCCGCCAGAGTTAGAAAAGATTCACGACGTGTTTTACGTGTTTATGTTACGCCGATACAGTTCTGACCCTTCACACGTAATTGCGCCTACTGAAGTTGAAATTCTTCCAGATATGACTTATGGTGAAGAACTGGTTAAGATCTTAGCTCGAGAGGTTAAACAGTTAAGAAATAAGAATATACCACTTGTGAAGGTTTTGTGGCATAGACATGGAGTCGAGGAAGCTACATGGAAACCCGAAGAGTCTTTGAGAGAGAAGTATCCAAACTTATTTACCGGTAAGATTTTCGAGGACGAAAATCCCTAAGGGGAGAAATGTAACAGCCCGATTTAGGGCCTAGTCAGAACAGTGGTCTCGGGACCACAAATCCAAAGTTAGAAAAAATTTATTTTATTATTTCTATGAGGTTATAGTATGATTTTATTAGTGCATGAAAAATTTGGTGAGCTAATTTTGATGTTATCAAGCCGGATTGCGAAATAGGACTAAATCGCAAAAAAGGTAAAAGTTACATTTTAGTACCCAAATGTGTTAAATAGCTAGAAATTTAAAATTTAGGGTCTTTAAAGGGCAATTAGAACCTTGTGAAATAGCCTAGCCGGCCATGGAGTGAGGGGAGACAAATTTGACAAAGTTAGGTGATGATGAGGTCATCAAATTTGACTAGCTTTAAATTAAACAAAACAAAGGTCATTTCTTCTCTATTTTTCTTCTCTCCACTGATTTTTATCAGCCATTGTTGGGGTTTTGAGCTTCAAAAATTTGCAGCAACATTAAGTCTCTCAAGTAAGTGACTTTGATAGTTTCTTTTAATGATTTTTTTTGTGTTTTTGAGACCCTTGAAGCATGAGCTTTCAAATGAGGGTGATATCTTGCAAAATGGTCAATAGTTTAAGATTTTTCCATGTATGTTTTTGAGATGTTTATTGAGTTTTTATGGAAGAATATGAGTCCTAGTTGGGTTATAAACAACTTTTGTGAAAGGTGTTAGTATGAAAACACCTGAAGGGACTATTTTGCATGAAAAATAGTTAATAAGTATGTGAAATAGTGAGATTTTGAAGTTTATATAAGAGTAAAAATAGCTCGGTTAGGCTTGAGATACAAAGAAATTCGATGAAAATTGATTTTCGGGCATAGGGGTAAAATGGTCATTTTGTCAAAGTCTAGGGGTAAAATGGTCATTTTACCAAAGATGTGAATTTATGATTGCTTAATCCTAATTAGTGACTAAATGAGCGCACATTGTCATTATAGATCATGATTTCCCAAATCTAAACCTAGATCGGGGGAAGGCCAAGCAAACTGACTAAACCGAATAGTCAAATACTTTTTGTAAACCGAGGTAAGTTGTATGTAAATAATACAACTACACTGTTAATACTTGTACTCATACCGCCATTGAATTGATATTGTATGAGTTGCTAAGTTATAAGTTAAGAATATCCAGTAATATTGAGATAATAGAGATATCCCGTTGAAACATTAGGATACGAACTGGATATTCGTGCCAAAGCATTGGGTGATTTGTGCGCCAGTGTAAGACATGCCTGGTACATGCTTCAGCCACATTCTGAGAGCCAGTGTAAGACCATGTATGGGACATGACCATGTATGGGACATGGCATCTGCTTTTAGACGAGGGCTAGTGTAAGACATGTTTGGGACATGCATCAGCCATACAGAGATAACTAGTGTAAGACCTGTCTGGGACACGCATCGGTACAGAGATGAGTGCCAGTGTAAGACATGTCTAGGACATGCATCGGCCTCGACAGAGATAGCCAGTGTAAGACGTGTCTGGGACACGCATCATCTAAGAGCTGTGCTAGTGTAAGACATGTCTGGGACATGCATCAGCACGCATATATGAGAGCTAGTGTAAGACCATGTCTGGGACATGGCATCGGTAATATATCCCATGATGGAGGTTCATAGAATATCCAGTAGTGTTCTAAATGTTCATGAGTAACGAGCTTAATTTAGAAAATGTGATTCGAGTAGAGGATAATGAGTAAGTTCAATTATGTTTATCTTTGAGTTATAAGTATGATGACTGCTGGTGAGATTGTTGTTGTATATTTATTTATATGCAACTTACTAAGCTTTATACTTACCTTCTTTCCTTTCCCTCTTCTTTCAGTGTCGCTAAGCTAGCTTAATGATCGCTTAAAGTCAGAGATATCGATCACACTATCGTCCGCAACATTCGGTATAGTTTGATTTGTATTTTTGAAGGTGGCATGTATAGGGTTAGACTAGGATGTTACATCATGAGAAGTGTTTATGTATTTTGGCTTAAGTCAAAAGCCCTTTATTTTGCATCAAGCCTAGAATAATGGCTATTGTTCGTTTTGATGAATGCATATGATGTTCTTTCTATGGTTGAATTAGTGCCCATTATGATAAGGTTTGTGTATTGAAAGGATCTTGTGTAGGTTGTGCAAAATGGGTGACCAAAGGGCTTGGAAAATAGCCTAGTTTGTCCACACGGGTAAGATACACGGGCGTGTGTCTAGACCGTGTGTGATACACGGCTCACGCCCATGGGTGTGTGTTATGGCCGTGCGTGACGTGCCATAAAGTCAGTATGCATGCTAGTTGTACACGGGCAAGAGACACAGCCATGTGTCTCAGCCGTGTGAAGGACACATTTGTAGGGCACGGGTGTGTGCGCGGGTCATGTGGTTTTGGTATAATGCCCAAGTTTTTAGACACGGGTTCGTGACATGGGCGTGTCCTTAGCACACGGTCGTGTGCTCTATACCCATACGGGCGTGTGGAACTTTACTGTATGAGAATTCCTATGTTTTTTTTACGAGTTCTTAGTTGGGTTCTTAACCACCTTGGATGTATGTTTTGAGTCTCGTAAGCCCATGTTTGAGATAGATTACATGAGAAAGGAAAAGTTTTTAAATTGTTTTAGATTTCATGACCCAGATTTATATAGTTGATTGAGTTTTAGTCAGGTAATACCTCAAACCCTATTCTGACATCGGATATGGGCGAGGGGTGTTGTAGCTCGGATTTGGGAAACGTTTGAGACATCATCACACTATCAAGCTATCACTTTGATATTTTTGAATCTATGTTTTTAGGATATATGGCATGTATAGGAGCTTTGGTCATTTTGGTATATGTTAGTAATGAATTTAGCCATTTGGATTGGTTTGTAAATGTTTAATGTTTGGTTTTGTATATAGCCATGAGAGTTGGCTTATTTTGGTTGATTTGGTTGTGTGTATATATATATATATATGCAAATGGCCTTTGTTTTGTGTTGATAATTTCTATGCAAATGATTGTGGTAAATGGTTGATATTTGAGAATTGTATGCTTATGAGTTTAGGCAAAAAGATGCATAATTGGAAGTGTCCACATTAATGATTTGTGAAAGTGAGGTTTGGTATGAAATTGAATGCTATATTGTGGTATTTGTGTGCCTTGTATATGTTGGTATTGAAATGGTATGATTTATGCTTGGTTGAGGTTGGTTGAATGCCTATTTATGCCATATTATCTGTTATATGGTTTGGTATAAGTGTATGCAAATTTGGGTGGCAAGATGGCTTGGTAAATATCCTATTTTTGTCCACACGGGCAGAGACACGGGCGTGTGTCTCAGCCGTGTGTGACACACGATCAGGTTACACAGCCGTGTGTCCCCTAGTGTGTAATTAGAAATCAAGTTAGCATGCTCTACACGACCCATCACATGGGAGTATCACTTGGCCGTGTGGCATAAGTCAGTATTCCCTATAGTATTGGCACGGCCTGGCACACGAGCATGTGAGGCCATTTCGAAAAGGTGCACAGGTTGGTCACACAGGTGTGTGGTTGGCCGTGTGACCCAATTCAGGGAGTTATGGCCATGTGATCCTATTTTGAATGTCTACACGGCCTATGACATGGGCGTGTGTCCTCTGTAGTTTGAAAAATTTTCTAAGTTTTCCAAAAATTTTTTGAGTTATCGGTTTAGTCTCAAACCACTTGTAATGCATGTTTTGGGCCGATAGGCTCGTATTAGGGACTTTATGAATTAATGTAAATGTTTTATAATTGAAAATGGAAATGTAACGCCCTAAAATTTCTATTTTTATTTCTGTGAGATCTTGACGCAACTGTGTATCTACTTTAGTTGTTAAGTGTTCTGGGAGTGTGTGAGAGATCTTGGGTTCAAGGCTTACCCTTGGCAAATTTTGTATATTTTTGGAATTAAGCCCTATCCTTGTTTTGTGGGCTTATATTTAATTATTTATAAAACCAAATTAGAATGGGCTTGCTGGTTTGGTGGTTAGATAGAGTGTGGGTTTACTACGGGTTCTATGTTTGAATCCCTGTACGGGCCTGGGAATTTATTTTTGCTTATTTAGCCGTGAGAGTTTTAGTCAAACAGGATTTTTATGTTGGTTGGAATATAGTGGAGTCGTGGGAGAGATATTAGGGATTTGGGGGAACTATTATCTTTTATTTTAATTATTATTTTTTTGAAATTTTCCCTTTCCTAAAAACTTTCTGACGCCAATTCCTTCTCCCTTCTCTTCTGTCGAAATTTTGGCTTCTTTCTCCCTTTTTCGATTATTCAAACTTGTCTACTCCTGTGCATTTTTTTGACTTCATTCATTCGGTAAGTCTTGTATGGTTTTAATATTAAGTTTCATGGCTATTGTTTAATGAGAGTTTTTATGTTACTTTTGAGTAGGGAAAAGGTAAGGATCTGTGGGTGTTACTGAAGTGGTTTAAGCGTTAAGGGTTCCACTTCATTGTTGGTAAGTATGCGGTTTCATTGTTAGTTGAGCGTAAGGTTTTGTTGTGAAATAATCTCGTGTGAAATTTGTTAGTGTTGCTAATTCAGACTTTGGTAATGTCAATTTTAGGTTCTTAAAGGCTCATGGGTGGTTTTTCATCGAATCAATACTAGGTGTGTACCCAAAACGCAAAAAAAATGAAATTTGGCGAAAGCCAAAATTGCAATCTGTCGATGCCACACAGCTATGTGGTAGGTCGTCTGGTAGGCCATGTGCGACGAAACGGTCATGTAATCGACGAAGGCCAGGCCGTGTGTAGGACACGACCGTGTGATGGTCGGAGTGTGGCCGTGTGAGCCACACGGGCTAGGCCAAATTGGGCGTGTGGGCCTACACGGGCACGCCACACGGCTGTGTGGTACGCCGTGTGGTAGGTCGTGTGGTAGGCCGTGTACGAGGACACGGTCGTGTGATCGACGAAGGCCAAGCCGTGTGCAAGACACGGCTGTGTGATGGTCAGAGTGTAGCCGTGTGAGCCATGCAGGGTAGGCCAAATTGGGCGTGTGGGCCTACACGGGCGTGTGATAACTAGACTAGGCCGTGTGATCCACATGGGCTAGGCTAATCTGGGCGTGTGGGCCCATTGTATTAAAATTTTTTGTAGGGTCTCACTGGTCGTCCTAATCAACTGTGGGCCTACCGTAGGGTCCGTAAAAGCTTACTAAACCCTAAAATTATGTGTTCTATTAGACTGATGTATTGTATGAGCATGCCTAAGTTGTTTATCTATTATCTATTTATGAAAGCATGTTAAGCATGATTTAATTGTTAATTTTGTATGCATGTTCTGCTACTGTGATTGGGGGGGATGATATATGTTGGAGGAAGTATTCTGGAAGGTAGATTATGCCTAACATCTGGAAAGTCAGCTTCATTATATCTGATATGTGCCGCATCGGTACAGCGTGGTGTGTAAGGCTAGGTGGGTGTTTTAAACCCCACATGGTGTGTAGGGATGGTCAGAGATGGTGTATAGAGGATGGAGTTAAGATTCTGTTATCTGATTTTCATATCTGTAACTGTATTTGTATATGAAATGGGCTCAAGCCCGAATCTGTATCTGTATCTGACATGGGCTCAGGCTCGATTGTGAATCTGTCTGACATGTTATATTCTGTATATATACATGCTTAAATCTGCTGGGTTACACAATGAGTTTATGTAAACTCACCCCTTTTCTGTTTATCTGTATAGGTAACCCACAGTCTTAGGTGGATCGACACAGCGGAGGACTCGACGGTGACCACCTATTTTACTATTTTATTTTGTTTTTGGGTTATTAAGTTTTGGCATTGAAGTTGTATTCTCTAGGACTCTGGACTCTTTTAAAATTTTGACGTTGGTTTTGGGTTTTTGATTTTACTTATTTGTAACTGTGATGGTTTTCTGAAATCTTGAACAAATTTTCTAGACACAACGTTTTTACAAGCTTCCGTAACAAACATGTTTTATCTAAGTGATTAAATAAAGAAAGCTTTGAAATTAATAATAAATCTAAAGGCTAATGAACTGGAAAGGTTTTAACTTAACAACAATGGTTTACGAACCCATTTCATTTGGCATTTCCAGATTCAGCCATAATGTCTAGGCTGGGTTTGGGGTGTTACATTTAGTGGTATCAAAGCCAGGTTTGCAGAACTCGATTGTGAATTTTGGGTTCTAAAATATGTTTTAAAGAATTGGTTTGCAAATGGTTTAAAAATATTTTGGTTAAATATGTGGTATACCGAGTCTCCGACACTGATCCTGTAAGTATTTTTGTTACACCGAGTCTCCAACACCGATCCTGTAAGTATTTTTGTTCTTGGTTAAACAGTTCTGGAACACTGTAGTTAGTACTTTTTAAAAATGTACTAAGATAGTTAAAAGACCGAAACCTCTAAAAAAACTTCTGAATTTCAGATAAATTGTGCATAAAATATATGTTAATAAACATTAAACTGATGCATAAAACTCTTAATGTAGATAGCGTCAAAATTACAATGAGTATATGAGGTATCCGAGGACGTGGTACTCGAGGCCGAGGTAGAGGCCGTAAGGGGTTCAGGCTGAGTCCTCATCTCTGGGTAGCATGTCAAACCTGGACACTAGTGAGACACCTGTGTCACCTACTACTGAGACTGGGTCTCAGAGTCGTTCGGCTGGGGATGACACACTATCCCAAGCCATGTTGAGGATATTGGAGAGGGTCGCTGGACCCAATTCTAGATCTAGGGGGCGAGGTTCGGTAACTAAGTTACTTTGGTCTAATGGAGTCGAGTTATTTAGGGGTGTCACAGGGGTCGCCCCTAATGCGACTGAGTATTGGTTGGAGGCCACTAAGAGGATTGTGGATGATCTGGACAGTACCCCGAAGCAGAAATTAAAGGGTACGGTCTCATTGCTTCGCAATGAGGCTTAACAGTGGTGGTTGACGGTTAAGGAGGGCACTCAGCTTGTGCGCCTAACATTGGAGTTCTTTAAGACTACGTTTCAGAGCAAATATGTGGTGGCAATTACGCTGATGGTCACAGGCGTGAGTTTTTGAATCTCACGCAAGGTGACTGATCTGTGGCTGAGTATGAGGCCGAATTTCTAAGGCTTAGCCGCTATGCTCGAGGTATGGTGGCATCAGAATATGAAAAGTGTATTTGCTTTGAGGTTGGACTGAGGGATAATCTGAGGGTTCTGATTGCTCCACAGAGGGACTAAAATTTTGCTGTTCTAGTGGAGAAAGCTAAGATCGTTGAGGATGTTAAGCACGTGGAGCGCCAGAATAGGGATTGAGAGAGAGGCAAGAACAAGAGGGAGTCGGAGCCCTCTAGTTCTATTCTAAGGCCTAGGAAAAAGGCCAGATCTAATAGGCTAGTTAGAGTGGGGACCTCTGTTGCTTTTGTTGCTCTTTTTGGGTTACAGCCTTGTAGCAACTGTGGGAGACACCATCCAGGTGAGTGCTGGAGGAGGACTAGGGCGTGCTTGAGGTGTGGGTCTCTTGAGCATCGTATTAGAGAGTGTCCACAGCATACAGATTAGATGCAAGCTCTAACTTCAGTCTTGCTGCACCTCGTAGGGCGCTTCAAAGACCACTCGAGAGGCGTGGGTAGGCTAGGGGTGGTAACCGTTTGGGTTGTGGATAGCGAGCACTGGGAAGAGGCGCAGGTCAGACTGAGGTGAGGCAGCGTGCTTTGGTTTATGCTGCACGCCGCTGTGAGGAAAAAAATGCTCCTGGCATCATCACCGATACATTTCTTAAATTTGATGTACCTTACTTTGCTCTGATAGACATAGGATCTACTCATTCGTATATAGCTTGTTCTATTTCCAAAAGTCTAGGGTTATCGGTTGAGAATACTTCTAATGAGGTTACTGTGATAAGTCCATTGGGGCAGTCTGTTTGGATTAGTAAATTGTATAAGGATGTCCCGTTAGAGGTGCAAGGGGAGATATTTCTGGCTAATTTGATGGAGCTTTCGTTTGGAGAGTTTGACCTTATTCTGGGTATGGACTGGTTGGTGGAGCACTGAGTCAGTTTAGACTGCACATCTAAGAGGGTCGTTCTGAGGACCAAGGATGATGTGGAAGTGGTTATGATTGGTGAGCGTCAAGACTATTTGTCGCATGTGATCTCCGTCCTAGTAGCTGAGAAAATGGTTCAGAAAGAATGTGAGGCGTACATGGCCTATGTAAGTGTTTAGGATTCTGGGGACTCTTCTGTTGGGAACATCAGAATAGTAAAGGACTTTCTGGATGTCTTTCCTGGGAGTTACCAGGATTACCACCAAATCGGGAAGCAAAATTTGGGATTGAGCTTCTTCCGGGTACAGCTCTGGTGTCTATCGCTCCCTACCGTATGGCACCGAAAGAGCTTACTGAGCTTAAGGCTCAACTACAAGAACTTTTAGATCATGGTTTCATCTATCCCAGTGTGTCTCCGTAGGGAGCACCAGTACTATTCGTTAAGAAGAATGATGGTACCATGAGGATGTGCATTGATTATCGTCAGTTGAACAAGCTGACTATTAAGAATAAGTATCCACTTCTGAGGATCAATGACATATTTAATCAGTTTCGAGGGGCTTTTGTATTCTCTAAGATCGATCTCCATTTAAGGTATCATCAGTTGAGGGTTAACGAGGTGGATGTGCATAAGACTGGATTTAGGACTCGTTATGGGCATTACGAGTTCCTAGTGATACCTTTCGGCTTGACGAATGCATCGACTACATTCATGGATGTGATGAACCGAGTATTTCAGCCCTATATGGATTAGTTTGTCATGGTCTTCATCGATGACATTCTAGTGTACTCTATGACTGAGGATAAGCATGATGAGCATCTTAGAGTAGTGCTTCAGATTCTGCGTGAGAAGCAGTTGTATGCTAAATTCAGAAAGTGTGAGTTCTGGCTACGTGAAGTATCTTTTTCTGGGGCACGTTTTTTCTGCAGAGGGGATTCAAGTTGATCCTTGAAAGATTGAGGCTGGGTTGGATTGGAAACAGCCTAAGAATGTATCTGAGATTTGTAGCTTTCTGGGTTTGACGGGGTACTATCGGCGTTTTGTTGAGGGGTTCTCTTTGATTGCTGTACCATTAACTAAGCTTTCGCGTAAGGGTGTACCTTTGGTCTGGACTGATACGCAGCAATCGAGCTTTGAGAAGTTTAAATCTGTTCTGACTCAAGCTCCTGTTCTGATACAGCTTAAATCTGAAAGGGAGTATGTAGTATATAGTGATGCGTCGTATGTTGGATTGGGTTGTGTTTTGATGCAGGGTGGTAAGCTTGTGGCTTATGCGTCCCGTCAACTTAAGACGCATGAGGCCAACTATTCGACGCATGACCTTGAGTTAGCTGTTGTGGTATTTGCACTAAAAATTAGTAGGCACTATCTATATGGTGAGAGATGTAGTATCTATACCAATCACAAAAGCCTCAAGTAACTCCTCACGTAGAAGGAGTTGAATCTTAGACAGCGTCGATGGATAGAGCTACTTAAAGACTACAATTGCACTATAGAGTATCATTCGGGTAAAGCTAATGTGTGGTCGATGCTCTGAGTCGTAGGGCGATGATTGATCTGAGGGCGATGTTCGCTCGCGTTAGTCTATTTGATGATGGAAGTTTATTGGCCAAGTTGCAAGTTAAGCCGACTTGGATTGAGCAGATTCGAGATAGGCAGATAATAGATGAGACTCTGGGTGTGCGGTTCTGTCAGGTTAAGAGTGGTACTACTATAGATTTTGGATTGAATAGTAATGGTATTCTGTGTTTTCGAGGCTGAATTTGTATGCCGAATGATTCTGATTTGAGGTAGCCTATTCTGAGGGAGGCACATAGTAGCCCTTATGCTATGCAATCCGGTGGTAATAAGATGTATCACAACCTTTGTAAGCTGTACTGGTGGCCAGGTTTGAAGTGTGAGGTTACTGACTTTGTGGCTCGATATCTAACGTGCCAGCAAGTTAAGGATGAACACTAGTTACCTTCAAGTTTATTGCAACTAGTTAAGATTCCCTTATGGAAATGGGAACTAGTGACTATGGATTTTGTTAGTGGATTGCCCCTGACACCTACTAAGAAGGATTTATTTGGGTCATCGTGGATCGATTGACCAAATCTGATCACTTCATTCATATTCGAACTGATTACTCTCTGCAAAAGCTAGCAAAGTTGTACATTTCTGAGATTGTAAGATTACATAGGGTCCCTGTCTCGATCATTTTCGATAGATATCCTCGTTTCACTTTTCGGTTCTAGAAGAAATTGCACGAGGCTCTGGGTTCAAGGTTGGACTTTAGTACTGCGTTCCATCCTCAGATTGATGGTCAATATGAGAGGGTTATTTAGATACTGGAGGATATGCTTCGAAGTTGCGTGATTAATTTCTGAGGTAATTGGGGGGATTATCTGTTGCTAGCTGAGTTCGCCTATAATAACAGTTTCCAAGCTAGTATTCAGATGGCACCTTACGATGCTCTGTATGGTTGCAGGTGTCGTACTCCGTTGTATTGGACTGAGTTGGACGAACGTCGAGTTTTGGGTCCTGAATTGGTTTTCAAGACTGAAGATAATGTTAGACTAATTCGGGATCATCTGAAAGCAGCTTCTGATAGACAGAAGTCTTATGCAGATCTGAAGAGGCGTGAGATTGAGTATTCTGTGGGGGATTCTATATTTCTTATGGTTTCTCCATGGAAGAAGATATTAAGGTTTGGTCGTAAGGGCAAGCTAAACCCTAGATTTATTGGGTCGTATTAGATTCTAAAGTGTGTAGGACCTGCCGCTTATCAGTTGGAACTACCTCCAGAGTTAGACTGGATCTATGATGTATTTCACGTCTCGATGTTGAGGGGTACCGATCTGATCCATCACACATAGTCTCCATTAAGGATATTGAAGTTAGGTCAGATTTCACCTTTGAAAAGGAGCTGGTTCGGATTCTAGAGCGGGACGTTAAGGTTCTGAGGAGGAAGTCCATTCCTTTAGTAAAGTTCTATGGTGGAATCATAGTACTGAGGAGGCTACGTGGGAACCCGAGGACTCAATGCGACAGTAGTATCCTCGTCTATTCTTTTCAGGTAAATTTCGAGGTTGAAATTTCTCTTAGGGGGTGGAGTTGTAATGCCGCAAAATTTCTATTTTTATTTCTATGAGATCTTGACATAATTGTGTATCTGCTTTAGTGGTTAAGTGTTCTGGGAGTGTGAGAGAGGTCTTGGGTTCAAGGCTTACCCTCGGTAAATTTTGTATATTTTTGGAATTAAGCTCTATCCTTGTTCTGTGGGCTTATATTTAATTATTTGTAAAACCATACCAGAATGGGCTTGCTGGTCTGGTGGTTAGGTGGAGTGTGGGTTTGCTAGGTGTTTTGTGTTCGAATCCCTGCGCGAGCCTGGGGATTTATTTTTGCTCGTTTGGCTGTGAGAGCTTTGGTCAGAGAGGAATTCTATGTTGGTTGGAATATAGTGGAGTGGTGGGAGAGATATTAGGGATTTAAGGGAAATATTATCTTTTATTTTCATTATTTTATTTTTTCAAAATTTTTCCTTTCCCAAAAACTTTCTGACGCCAATTCCTTCCCCCTTCTCTTCTGTCGAAATTTTTGCTTCTTTCTCCCTTTTTCGATTATTCAAACTTGTCTCCTCCTGTGCATTTTTTAAACTTCGTTCATTCGGTAAGTCTTGTGTGGTTTCAATCTTAAGTTTCATGGCTATTGTTTAATGAGAGTTTTTATGTTACTTTCAAGTAAGGGAAAGGTAAGGATCTGTGGGTGTTACTGAAGTGGTTTGAGCATTAAGGTTCCACTTCGTTGCTGCAGTTTCGTTGTTAGTTGAGCGTAAAGTTTTGTTGTGAAATAATCTCGTGTAAAATTCGTTAGTGTGGCTAATTCGGACTTTGGTAATGGCAATTTTAGGTTCTGAAAGGCTCGTGGGTGGCTTCTCATCGAATCAATACCAGGTGTGTACCCGAAATGCAGAAAAATGAAATTTGGTGAAAGCTAAAATTGCAATTTGTCGACGCCACACGACCGTGTGGTAGGCCGTGCGATTGATGAAGGCCAGGCCATGCGCAAGATTTAATTCTATTAGACTGTGGGCCTATTGTGGGGTCGGTAAAAGCTTACTAAACCCTAAAACTATGTGTTCTATTAGACTGATATATTGTATTAGCATGCCTAAGTTGTTTATCTATTTTCTATATATGAAAGCATGTTAAGCATGATATAATTGTTAATTCTGTATGCATGTTCTGTTATTGTGATTAGGGTGGGATGATATATGTTGGAGGAAGTGTTCTGAAAGGCATGAGCTCAGCTACATTATATCTAATATGTGTCGCATCGGTATAGTATGATTTGTAGGGCTGGGTGGGTATTTTAAACCCCACATGGTGTGTAGGGATGGTCACAGATGGTGTGTAGAGGATGAGGGTAGGATTCTGTTATTTGGTTTGCATATCTGTAACTGTATCTATATCTAAAATGGGCTCAGGCCCAAATCTATATCTGTATCTGACATGGGCTCAGGCCCGATTGTGAATTTGTCTGACATGTGATATTTTGTATGTATACATGCTTAACTCTACTGGGTTACACACTGAGTTTACGTAAAATCACACCTTTTGTGTTTGTCTGTACAGGTAACCTGCAGTCTTAAGTAGATCGGCGTAGTGGAGAACTTGATGGTGACCACCTATTTTACTGTTTTATTTTGTTTTTAGGTTATTAAGTTTTGGCATTGAAGTTGTATTCTCTAGGACTCTGGACTCTTTTAAAATTTTGATGTTGGTTTTGGGTTTTTTATTTTACTGATTTGTAATTGTGATGGTTTTCTGAAATCTTTAATAGATTTTCTAGACAAAACATTTTTACAAGCTTCCGCAACGAACATGTTTTATGTAAGTGATTAAATGAAGAAAGATTTGAAATTAATAATAACTTTAAAGGCGAATGAACTGGAAAGGTTTTAACTTAATGATAATGGTTTAGCAACCCATTTCATGTGGGATTTCTGGATTCGGCCATAATGTCTAGGCCGGGTTTAGGGTGTTACAGGAGAAATGTATGAGAAATGTATGTTTAATTGTGTTATAAGTTAGATAATACTTTTTAACCTTATTCCAGCAATGAATACGGGTGTGGGGTGTTACACACCATTATTCATCTGAGACATACGATGCCTCTTACAAGCACAAAAGAATGAAGTAAATTAACTAAAAATTGCAAATGAAATAAAGACAAATAAAAATTAATACGTATCTATAAATCCTACTTTTTCTACTTATCTCTACATAAAAGTTCACAACTAAAAATTATTCAATCTTGCACCATCTGCCCGATAATGGCGCCAACAACTTGATCTCGTGTGTGTGCGCATAAACAAATTATTTTATAAAGCAAATTTAAAGTGCATTTTTACAGCAAGCGTGCAGATTAGTTGCAATATTTTTATTTCCGTGGGAGCATGAAGTATTCGAAGGGGTTGAACCCAAAAGAGATGGTGATTTAGTAATAAATAGCGTTCACTATTAAATATGCTAATCTAGGGACCAAATTGTAAAGAGTACAAAACTATGAGATTAGCCAATAATTGACTAACGGTGGTTGGTTGACTTCGATGTGGCTTGCTGGTCTTCGAATGAGGGACTTAAATCGTTTACATTACTAAGTGACTCAATTTTATCTGTCGATCTCAATTTTACCTACTCAGAGAATTAATCTAGTTTATCTCT
This sequence comes from Gossypium anomalum, assembly GCA_025698475.1. Classification (NCBI taxonomy): domain Eukaryota; kingdom Viridiplantae; phylum Streptophyta; class Magnoliopsida; order Malvales; family Malvaceae; genus Gossypium; species Gossypium anomalum. The sequence goes on from CM046956.1 coordinate 71,534,405, forward strand.
CGATCTCACCTATTAATCTTGGACTAATGAATTGTTGCACAAGAAGTTTACCTCTCGGTCTCACTTGTCTAGATATTTCAATAGGGTGTCAATTCCTAATTATTTAATTCTATCCGATTTTGTTCAATTTATTACAATTTCATCCCTTGTCCAAAAAAATCAACTTACCCACATTACCATCACCTAACCCATTTTAAGGTTTAGCTACTCATGCTGAAAATAAAGCTAATGGACATGGAAATGAAAAGCAAAGAAGCCATTAAAGTGAAGCTTAAGAAAAATGTAAAAGTTTGAATTTCTATGCAAGAAAACTTAAACAATATTAAACTAAAGGCATTCGACAAGAAAATCTAAAGCAATAAGCATAAAATGAACAAACTTTAGCTGATTTAAAGTAAAAGAAACTAAAATACATTAAACTAAAAGTAGAAGTGTCTTACAACCAAGGTATAGGGACTGAAAATGCAAATAAACCTAACCTATAGTGATAACTAACTTAACTAACTCTAAAAACACTAAGAACAAGAAGGAATTGTAGAAAAATAAACTCCAAAATTCTCTAAAATTAAGAAAGGAGAAGAAAAAATAAAAACCCTAAAAAAGTTGCAGAAAAACTAAGAGAAAACCTAGAGAAACTAAAGCTAAAAACTAAATTAATGTGTGTCTCCTCTCTCCTTAGCCAAAATTGGTTGTTTTAGGTTGATGGCTGATGAAATTTTGTTGCCAAAATTACCCTTACATGGGCCTTGTGTGACTCGTGCATCGGGTAAACAAAGACTACCCTTTCTGTCCAATTTTGTCCCCTTATAATATTAGCATCGCGATACCTCAGTCAATTTCAAACATTGGGGTCCTTTTTTAGGGTGGATATTGCAATACCAATGAAGGGTGGTCTCCAATCTTTAAGTCTACTGAAGGTATCACGATTCCAAAGTCTTCAATCTCCAATATTTAATGTTGTTTTTGGTTTTTTTCAACCTCCAACACATCCCTATACCATTCAACCACAAATTAAGGCCTTTAATGGCACATTGGCCAAATTGGATCACAAAAATGAGTAAAAATGAGAAATTTACACTTATTAACTTAAAATCTAAATATTATGATAAACTACCAAAAAGACCCTGCTTTACTTGAGAATAAGCTCCTTAGGTGTACAAAGAAAGCCTAATTTTTCATATCAAATTATGGCAGATCAATGGTCTTTTTGTTAATTCTTATATGCATTGATTGATAAATTGCTCTATTTATTATGGTCGACATGTTGACGTTCCTTGGAACGACGAAAATGTGCCAGTGTACACAATCGAAACAAGTAATAAAGTGGCAAGTAAATGTTGAGTTATCGTACCCACAAGGACTGTGAAAAGAATTATTTATGAATGCAATTTTAAAACACTTTGGTGAAGAAAAATATTTTGATTTGAAGAAGTGATTAAAAACTAGGATTTAACAAAGTAAAATAAATAAAAATAAAATAAAAGTTCCAATGCACGATTTCAAAAGATGATTTTAATCAAGATGACATAATTGTGTTATTTTAATTGCATTTCTTAATTTAGAATTATTAAACTCATGTTCATGTTGTTACGAATAAATTCACAGCAACTCAATAATTTGCTAACTTATGAACAAACTTACCTACCAAAATCCATTTATCTCTTGACTATATCTCTATGTCAATTTAACTGATTAAACAAATTCTAATAAGCAAATGTGTTAATGCACATACATATTTATGAAATTAAAATAATTCTTCTACATATCTCTATCCGAATTCAAACAATTAATTTAATCTCGTAAGCACATAAAAGATTATGTGAGGTAACAATGTATTTCTACCTTGAAATAGTTTAATCACAATAATCTTGCAAGTTATGCAAGGCTAATGTATCGCTAGATATCGTTGCTAATTTAACCCTCAGCCACCTTAGATGGTTAAACAAGCACTGATTAAGTATCGTGTCAATTAATTATAATTTCAATCCTTTTAAAAAATTAATTCATTAGTTACTTTACAATTGTAATGCAAGAATAACTTAGTCATGGTTTTACTTAATCAAACATCTTACCGAGGCCTATAACAACACAAACACAATTTTAATAAATTAAGTAGAGGAAATGCAATCAACCTTATGCGAATTAAATTCAAGCCATATTAATTAAATTAAACAATTCAACATTACAAATATTCATAGACATGTTCATCATAACAACAACAAAATTAAAAGGATAGGGAACAAGAATCAAATCTGGTGTTTTCTCCGTGGCTTGACTAGTTTGCTCCTCTCTTCTTTCTCTGCTTGTTCTTATCAAACTGAGGCTTCTATGAACACTTAAATTCTTCTCCTAATGTTGGTTGATTGAATATTTTTTAAGAGGTAAAATCGAAAAGGGAATAGGGGAAGAAAATGAAGAACAATGGAATGGAATGAAGAGAGAAAAATGAGAGAGAAGTGAAGAGATGAGAAGGGTTGAGATGTGTTTGAAGTGAGCAGCCAAGGGGAGTATTATAGGTTTAGAAGGCTGCTAAAAATATCCAAAATCAGCATCCAAAGACTCCCCCCATGGCCGGCCACACATGTGGCATGTTTGAAGATTTCAAATATGCTATTTTTAAGGTAGGGGCAAATCTAGAAAGGCATAAATAGTGGAGGGGTTTGAATGCAATTTGAAGGAGTATTCAAGGGCCATTTTGGAAGCCAAATAATCAACCAAGCAAGCTGATTGGGTCAGCATGTGGGACGGTTTTGGGCTGCCTAATGCTCGGTTGGATCGATTTTCTCGGTTCAGCTCAACTGGGCCCCTTTTCATAATTAATTAACAATAATTTATTTAACCAAAATTAAATTGGATTAAAATTAAAATTAATTATATTATGAATTAATAAACATAATTTTGACTGTCTTAGGCTGAAAAAATGAATTCGCCTTGATGCTTCAAAATTGCTTCTCGGTTTTGTGCTTTTTGTAGTGTCTGCCGAGCCATTTTTTGCCCTTTTACAAATCTGTCGAAAATAATCAAATTTTGATATAAAATTAATTAAAATTCAACATGTTCATAATTTGGATTCAATTTAATTATTTTATAAATATTATTTATTTTTCGACACGAATTTTACCGAAACTACATGAATTTGAGTTAAAAAGGGCATGAAAAAGTGTGTATATTTTCGTGTTTCCACACCCCCAAACTTAATTCATTTCTCGTCCCAAGTAATGCACAAATTTGAAAAGAATTTCTCAAAAACACCTTTGAAAAATTCCTTTAGAACAACATTCTTCCCAAAATTATGATTTTAGTATACTTATGCTCAAGAACAAGAATTTTGATATTTATGCTACTTAAGAATACATATCATTCAAATTAATCTCAATCATTCTTATGATAGCAAAAACATATTAAATACTTCCAAATAAAGACATGTTAAATCCCTACCAATTTGATTTTGTTCTCTTATTCAAGACATGTTAAATCCCTACCAATTTGATTTTATTCCCTTATCCAAGATTAAGCTGCAATCATTAAGTTTAACTTATGCCTTCATATGTTGAAGATAACAACTTCTCTCCACTAATGTAGGTAGTATAGAAACTTGAATCAATGGGTCGTTAAAAAGGTTGTAACGTGGCTAGGATATGGGTAGGTAAAAGATAGATAAATTTAGGCTAAAAACCCTAAACTCAGCTTCAATCGGACCTTCAGAATAATTACATTCAATACACCAACTTACTTTGCTTTCACATGCTTTTTTGTACATCTATTTTCTTTCAAGTACATATGCTCTCTTTTTTTGTTCTTTTTCTTTTTTTTTCACGAGCATTTTACTGTATGTACTACAAATTTTTTTTGGGCATTTCATACTTCTTTTCAACTCCCCCAAACTTATTTTCAAAGAATATTCTGAATAGTAGTGAGTCTAGTGTTTGGGACAATTTAAAGATAATTAAGAGAGAAGTGATGGCTAAATATTACAAGGGTTCAAATAAAATTAGGCTATATAGTCTCATAGTTGGGTTTCAAGGGATAAAATTTCATCAAGGTTGGTTTGAAAGGCTCAAACGGTCCAAAAAAAAAGTTGCCTAAATCATTTTCAACATTCCATGCTTCTTAGGATTTCGCCTCAAGAAACTACTAAGTCAATTCTAGAAACTTAAACTTTCATGCATGCCTAACTTTCCTAAGGAACTAAAAGATTTTATGGTATGATTTGCATGATTTATTAAGAGTACATTTATGTCATAATTCAACCAACATAGCAATTATTGAAATAATAGAATTTTATTCATACTAAAGTTTAGCATACTTAACAAAATTTCAAGTTTTTGAAAAAAAAAATATTATAATCATAATTAAAAGAAAAATTTATTCTAAAGGGAAAGAATTTCAACTTTTTGGTCCCCCCTCCTTGAGATGAACAATTTTCTCATTGTTAGAAGTGAATAGATACTATACACCAGGTAGGATTCTAGAAAAGATAAGGTGAGTCAATTTGACTGCTTAAGTATCAAGCTCTCTCTAGATCCAATCCTAGACATGTATATATCTATCGCCACATTTTGTACTTTGCAACTTGTTCATTTTTATTTATGATTTTCGTCTCTTGTTTTATTATGCGAAAAATAAAACATTAAATAATCTAGGAAAGAAAATGAAATAAAGTATAGATCCCCCCCTTTTTATTTATTTGCAAATCCCTCAGAATTTGTCTCATATTTTTCCTTCCTCGACATTGGAGTCTATGGTTCGAATATAAAGTCTGGAAATTCAGGTACAAAAACAAATGGGTTATGAAATATATATTTAAATGCAACTCTGATTGAGTTATCCCACTTTTTAATATCTCCAGTAATCTTGTTGCTGCATAGTCATTATACCAAACTATGCACTTCGTGGAATGGTTCTAGATAAAGGGACTCTCAGCATCGAACTTTGGAAATCTGTTAAGTGTGGTTTCAGTTTTGGGCAAGTGGGTGAGTAGCTGAGGGTAAGGTTTAGAGTTGAAGAGGTGGCGGTTTTAAGGATAGTTTAGGTGAGGTAGTTGGTGACTTTGAATGAAGGTGTTTGGGGTGGTGATTTAGGGAGTTAAAGGCTGCAACATTAAGGGGTTATGTGAGATGCACTATTGGGCTATTTGGGAGTGGCAGTGGAGCAAGGTAAGGGTTATAGGTTTGTGTGGAAAAGGTTGAATATTTCCCTTCTTAGTAGTGTCTTAAGCCTAATGGCAGCTCCTTTTTGGATCCTAAGCTCTTGTACTAAAAATAAACTAAAAAAAAAACTCAAAGAAATTAGTGCTTGTGTTAAAAGTTGACCCTTTATTTAACAAAACAAATACTTAAATTCTTTGGGCTACTTAGAAAAATATTTTTTTGAAAATTTACATTAAATTAAACTCCTAGGAAAGACTAGAGGGGTCACGGATGGTCCCGCTTAAGTCTCAATCTCCTAGACAGAGTTTTAAATAATGTAATGAACCAAAGAAAATTTTATCTAAGTCTACCATTTTATTCAAATGAGAAAAAAAATAAAAATATAAAATAACGATAGAGAAAGTGAAGAGAACTCCCTCCATTAAAGTTAAGAGAACTCCCTCCATTTTATTCAAGATCGTCATTGACCATGGTGGTGTCAAATGGCCATTTGTCATGCCAACCATAACCATCTAGGAAGAAATCATATTTTTTCCCATCAAATCTGTCCAACATCTTATTAGGGAAAGAAAACCTAGAATGATCTTTCTTGGTGGCCTTGTTTAACTTCCTGTAATTCCTATAAATCATTCAACTCGTGACTCGAATATCTGCAATAATCCATCCAACACCCTTCTTTTGCTTTTCCAAAACAACAAATGACTCTTCTTCTTCATTCTTGGTGAACTAAACCGAAATCATGATAGGTAAAAATGGAGATAAAACCAAATAATCATATTTCAAATGAAGAGGCAAAGTCTTTTGTTCCAATTCGAATGGCTCCTCAATCAACACTTTTGGCTGTGTGTACTCCCGATATAATAACTCTAATGGTTCTAGTGGAACTTCCTGAGTGAATCCCTTCGTTTTAGCTTTTAACAAAGCCAAACATTCCTTGTCTTCATCATCACTTGGCAAATTCGCTAACAGAACACATTCTAATAGCTCATCTATAAAATTGAGCTCCAGCGATTCCATCTTAGAAATAGCACAACAGTCTTCAACTACATTTGGGGATTTAGTAGCACCGAGGTCATTAAAAGTCACCTTGTTATCAAAAATTTCTTTCAACTGAGTATCTCGTTGCTGCTTATGGAATCTTTGAGGATACGACAATGGTGGAATCTTAGCTTTAATCAAACAACTCTTCTGTGGAAATTTTTCTGCATCTGACAAGGGTATTAGATAATCAGAACTAACTGGTTTAGATTTTACCTCATCAAAGATCATTGGATCTGACTTCTGTGATATAGGAGTTTCAACACTTAGTTGAACTTCCTCTTTGTCTTGAGCTACAACATACTTATTTTGAACCTCAACCACCTTGGGCTCTAATATCTTTCCACTTGGCAAAGAGACTACTTAGCAATGTTCTTTTCCCAAAATTTTTGGATTTTTTGTGTTGCTCGGCCAAATACCTTGGCGTTTATTTCAAAGTTCATTGGTTAGCTGACCTATATGATTCTCTAGATTTCTTAAAGTGGTATCATTCTTCGCTACGTATGCCTTCAGCAGGTTCTCAAGATCACTTGAAGATTCAGTTGGTGGGGGTTGTTGCACTTGTTGAGAATATTCTGATGGATAATTTGGTCGAAATTGTATAACAATCGCTATGGTCTGCCCACTGATTACTCTATGGAGAAATTGGATGATTCTGCCATGAAGAGTTTTAAAATTTTGATTGTGGACCATTCCAATTTTTGATTTCTCATGTAATAATTTGACTCTTGATTCGATAGGCAATTTTCGAAGAAATGGCCATCTCCACAGTATTCACAAGAAATATTCTCGAACTGGTTCGACTGCTGACCTGACAGATTACCATTGAAACCATTAACAATTATGTACTTAAGCATAGAAGACATAGAGGATACCTGGGCTACATAAGAAGCAAGTGTGTCCGCTTCATCTACTCCTACTGCTCGTTTTTCTAAGGCTGCTCAGTTGGTTGGCCACTGATAGTTATTGCTAGCAATTCTTTTAATAATCTAGTAAGCGTCGTTATAAGACTTAGAAAGAAGGGCTCCATTTGCCGAAGCATCCACCATTATTCTAGTATGAATATTGAGACTAATATAGAAAGTTTCTATTTGAACACAACAAGGAATGTCGTGATAAGGGCACTTTCGTAATAACTCCTTGAACCGCTCCCATGCCTCATATAAAGATTCTTCTTCAAGTTGTTGAAATGATGTGATTTTGTTTCAGATCTTGGAAATTAAAGATGGAGAGAAATATTCATTATGAAACATTCAACCAACTCTTTCCATATAGTTATAGAACCAGATGGTAGGTAGTTCAACCACGCTCGTGCCCTATCTCTTAAGGAATATGGAAATAATCTTAGTCTCTAGGCATCCTCAGTCACCCTGACTAGTTTAAATGAGTCACTCACTTCCATGAATAGCCAAAGATGAAGAAGTGGAACATCAATAAGAATCCCGTTAAATTGACCCATATTTTGAAACATTTGGAACATGATCGGCTTCAGCTCAAATTGTTGTGCCTCGATTTCAAGTCTTCTAATACTCGGATTGAGGTCGTTGAATAGAGTAATGGCATATTGTTGAATGGCACAGTTCCTATCATCGGCAACAATGATCAGATTGTGAGTATTATAAGCGAATGTTCTTCCTGGATTTTGCTTTGGATTTTCGAAATTCATATCTTTGGTTCTTCTTTGGTTAGCTTGTCTTCTCCTATGTTAAAAAGTCCTTTCAATTTTAGGGTTTATAGGGAGTAAGTCAATAATTTGATCAATACTCATAAACACCTGAAACAAACACACACAAAAAAACGGAATTAAAATTTAATAGAAAAATATAGTCCACAATGCAAAATTAACAATTTCACAAATAATGTCTTTTAAAACAGTCCCTGACAACAGTGCCAAAAACTTGGAACGACGAAAATGTGCAAGTGTACACAATCGCAGCATACTAAAGTAACAAGTAAATGTCGAGTTATCGTACCCACAGGGACTGTGAAAAAAATTATTTATGAATGCAATTTTAAAAACACTTCGGTGAAAAAAAATATTTTGATTTGAAGAAGTGATTAAAAACTAGGATTTAGAAAAGTAAAATAAATAAAAATAAAATAAAAGTTCCAATGCACGATTTCAAAATATGATTTTAATCAAGATGGCATAATTGTGTTAAATTAATTGTATTTCTTAGCTTAGAACTATTAAACTCATGTTCATGTTGTTACGAATAAATTCACAGCAACTTGGTAATTTGCTAACCTATGAACATACTTACCTACCAAAATCCATTTATCTCTTACCTATATCTCTATGTCAATTCAACTGATTAAACAAATTCTAATAAGCAAATGTGTTAATGCACATACATACTTATGAAATTAAAATAATCTCTTGTACATATCTCTATCCCAATTCAAACAATTAATTCAATCTCATCAGCACATAAAAGATTATGTGAGCTAACAATGTATTGCTACCTTGAAATAGTTTAATCGCAATAATCTTGCAAGTTATGCAAGGCTAATGTATCGCTAGATATCGTTGCTAATTTAACCCTCAATTACCTTATATGATTAAATATGCACTGATTAAATATCATGTCAATTAATTACAATGTCAATCCGTTTAAATAATTAATTCATTAGTTACCTTACAATTGTAATGCAAGAATAACTTAGTTATGGTTTTACTTAATCAAACATCTTACCGAGGCCTATAACAACACAAACACAATTTTAATAAATTAAGCAGACAAAATGCAATCAACCTAACACGAATTCAACATCACAAATATTCATAGACATGTTCATCATAGCAACAACAAAATTAAAAGGATAGGGAACAATAATCAAATTCGGTGTTTTCTCCGTGGCTTGACTAGTTTGCTCCTCTCTTCTTTCTCTACTTGTTCTTGTTGAATTCAAGCTTATACAAACACTTGAATGCTGCTCCAAATGGTGGTTGATTGACTCTTTTTCAAGAGGTGAAATCGACAAGGGAATTGGGGAAGAAAATGCAGAACAATGGAAGGGAATGAAGAGAGAAAAATGAGAGAGAAGTGAAGAGATGAGAAGGGTTGAGTTGTGTTTGAAGTGAGCAGCCAAGGGGAGTATTTATATGTTTAGAAGACTGCTAAAAATATCCAAAATAAGTAGCCAAAGACTCCCCCCATGGCCGGCCACACATGTGGCATGTTTGAAGATTTCAAACATGTTATTTTAAGGTAGGGGCAAATCTAGAAAGGCATAAATAGTGGAGGGGTTTGAATGCAATTTGAAGGAGTCTTCAAAAGCCATTTTGGAAGCCAAATAATTGGCCAAGAAAGCTGATTGGGTCAGCATGTGGGACAGTTTTGGGCTGCCCAATGCTTGGTTGGATCAGTTTTCTCAGTTCAGCTCAACTGGGCCCCTTTTCATAATTAATTAAAAATAATTTATTTAACCCAATTAAATTAGATTAAAATTAAAATTAATTATATTATGAATTAATACACATAATTTCAACCATCTTAGGCTGCAAAAATGAATTCGCCTTGATGCTTCAAAATTGCTTCTCGGTTTTGTGCTTCTAGTAGAGTCTGCCGAGCTGTTTTTCACCCTTTTGCAAATTTGTCAAAAATAATCAAAATTAATCAAATTTTGATATAATAAAATTCAACATGTTCATAATTTGGGTGCAATTTAATTATTTTATAAATATTATCTATTTTTTGACACAAATTTTACCGAAACTGCATGAATTTGAGTTTAAAAAGGCATGAGAAGGTGTGTATATTTTCGTGTTTCCATTCTTATGTCTTACTTTATTGATATATGTTTTCTTAGATAACTCTTAGACTCACATTGAGATTTCATAAGCTCACCCCCCATAGTGTTCAACGTTTCAGGTAAACCTCGAAACTAGGATCGAACCCAGCATACGGAGAATCACCTCTAACATCAGACTATTTTTAAATAAGTATTATTAATAAGTATCTGCTAGTTTTGGTTTGTAATTTTTAATTACATGTGGTCAGTGGCTTGGTAACTTTTCATTTGGGGATTTTTGCATGCATGGATTACTTAAGTATAATAACTGAGAAATACATAATATTTGGATTAATTAAAATTTGACATTATTCTCCAATTTCTGTTGCATTTCAATGAAGTTGTTTTTGAAAAACAAATCGATAAGGAAACTAGGTTTTCAAAATGACATGAATAATAGTTTTCCATTGCACTAGCTAACATTGAGTTTTTATAAAGTAGAGCAACAAACAAACAATTTTTCTAAAACAACACTGTCAACAAAAAAAAATGAATCTTAAGTATAGATGACCTAATAAATGAATGTTTTTAAAGCTAACTCAAAATACAAACATGGTTTTTCTCTAAAATGAGTCGATTTAAGGTCTTCAAAAGTATCAGAAGTTAGCTTAGGCATTTCGGTGGCTAATGTAGCCTTCTCAATCTGGTCATAACGTCTAAGTCAAGTTAGAGGGTTATTGAACCTAAACATGATAGGTTATTGCGACGTCTAGTCTTTGCTCCTATGGTAGGCTGTAAAGCCATATCCCTCAAAAGAATTTATCAAAGATAAATTGACTTTCATATCTTTTGCTCCCTCAACACATGGTAGAGCCTTATCTTTCAGGGGAAACTATCAAGCCACTAGCTTTCATCTCTTCTTCCTCCACGATTCATAATAATGCTATATCCCTAAAGGGAATCTATTAAGCAAAAAATTAACTTTCATTTTATTGTTTCCATGACTCATGGTAGAATCCTATCCCTTAAGATAGATTATCAAGCCAAAATTGGCTTTCATCTCTTTTTCTCTCATGATCTTTGGTAGAGCCATATCCCTCAAGAGAAAATACTTAATAAATAGGAAAAAATCCCAAAGAATAAGTGATTCAAAATGTTTAGGCATAAAGGACCTAAACTTAATAGTTACTTATCCTAAAAATACTCACCAACTTAAGTATCAAAGAGTGTTTTTGAGTGCAAAATCAAACGCCCCTACACTTTTCCATGCTCTTGCATGTCACTCTTGCTTAGTCTTATATCCCATCCAAACTAATGCCTAGTCAAACCCCAAAAAGTTGTAAACAATGTTCATTCTTTCAAGCTCAATTTATTTATAGTCCTAATTGGCTCGTAAATCCGAACTTTATTTGAAAACATGAACTTAAAGCTACTTTAGCATTAATGTTGTGTTTGAAATATGATATTGAAAAGCCTAGTTTGAAAAAAAAATGCTTTTGAAGTACTTTATTTGGAAAAAGTGCTTTAGAAAAGTTCAATGAAAAAGTGCTCTAAAAGGCATAGTTTTTAATTTCAAGCTTTTAGCATTATTATAAAAAAATTATGCAAAATGTTAAAATTTTCATTAAATGATACTCAAGTTCATTAATATTATGATATATAAAATATAAATTTTAATTACTTTTTAAACTATTAAGCAATTAACATAAGTTATTTGCAAAATTTAGTTCGAAAATATAAATCATATTTTAGATATGTTTTAAAAACTGATCAAAACCTTATTAGAAAGGTATTCATTCAAGATGACCACATAGCCAGATTACAAAGGACGAATTGATTCAACATAAGAATAGAGCTACAAATAAACTCAGACAAACAACTTAATCCCTTACTATAAGATATAACAATAAGTCACAAGCCAAAAGGTGAATTAATTACAAATAGTCCTTAAGCACATTCACAAAATAGCGAGAAACAATAAAATTATCCATCAATCTATATCTTAAGATCAACCGATTCTCCAAAAATAAATATATGTCTCCCATCCCACCAAGACACCTCATCAATCATCAAGTCCTTTACAGGTGTTGAAGCACACTCCAAAAGTGCTGGGATCTGTGATAAATTAGGTCTACACAAACAAAATGATACAAACATTCGTTCACAAAAGCTTAATCCTAAAAACAAACAAATTAACCACATATAACACACTACACAGAGTCTAAAAAGTATACCGCAAGTCTTTGATGGTCGATGACATCGTTGTCATAACACCAGCCCAATTCGCAACAGCTTCTCTCATGCCAAAATATCATATTTGAGGTGAACCCAAAACAACCACAAAAAAAAAAAAATAAAGATCCTAGTGATTCCTTAAGTAAAGAGAAGATAATGACCTTCATCGCTTGTCAAACATCCTTTCTCACAGCTTGTCTGTGGTGACCCTAAGTTTGTTAAAAAAGGATAAAACATGGGGTCAAAAGAGGGAATAAAAGAGAAAGGGAGACTAGTAGGGGAAGAAAAAGGAGAAGAGAGGATGATACAGATGAATGCGAAAGAGGATTGTAAGTTTGTCCAAGTCATAGATTTGAGTTAGGGCTCTAGACGTTCAGAAAGAAACTTAGATTTTGACACAACCTGACATGCAAACGAATCCAAGTTAGATAAAAAAATTAATTAAAACAATAAAAATAAACAACTAAGATAAATAAAATAGAACAGTAAATCAAATATTAGAGCAATAAAGAAGAAAATAAAGAAGATAGATGGAAAAGATGAAACGTGGTCTGTAAAACTCGTAATGAGCCTTGCAAACCCAATCAATCGACAACCCATTTCAAATGGCTTTAATTTCCCCTCCAAAAGAAAAACTTGGCAAGAAAAAGCTTGAAGATGATCTTCACAATATGAAAAGATTGTTAAAACACACCCCAAAAATTGGCAGATCTAAAAAGATAAGTGAAGTAAGTATGTAGACTGTTGGACACAATATGGTAACATAATCCACCACACTATTCGCCTAAAGGAGAGTTAGAGTATTGGCGCATACTAGCATTAAAGCATCTGCCAATTGGTGGTATCTAAGGAATTGATCGAATGATGTTTCTAGAAGAAGAAAGATTATGCCTAAGAAAGTGTGCGACTATGAAGGGGTACGCCTCAGAATTTTGTTTGAACACTAAGAGCCTGTCAAGTGTATGAAGAACTTGTAGGAGACTTAACTATCTTTAAAACCATGCCAGATGTGGGTATCTACAAATATATAGTACGCTTGATTTCATGAGTACTCTTCAATTGGATCTCATACCAAATTGGTTGGGATTTGTCAAGATTCTATAGCCACAGAAGGTAGAGATTAGAGTAAAAGGTAGAGTAGTAAAATGCTACAACTAGAAAACTAAACAAGTCATTGCAAGCAACATTGTTGGACATTTCTTGAAAGTAGTCAATTAGATTGATTTGACCCTCTCCATGATTGGTCAATAGTCAGTTAAACCTTTACCATATTTTCTTTTACCTACCCTGGATTTGGTAGGGAAATCAGGGGATCTAAGAGTATATTTATGGGAATGTAGCATTTTAGATGGTTTTTCTTTCTGTTTAATGTTTAGTTTCTTCTTTCTAACATCAACACTTACTTTTTATTCTTCATTAATATCGGACTAAGATCTTGTCTAATGTATAGATGATTCTGCCTTCTAATAAGTCTTCAAGCTTTTCACGTTATAGTTATGGAAGGGAAAGATGTTACAGGACTACCCTCTATGGGGGTTGCATGTAGTTGAAATGTTAGTAAAATGTCTGTAATGGGGATTCTAATAGAAATCTTATGATCTTTTAAGTAGTTACTGCTGCTAGTTGGGACGAACATTTGAAATGAAAGCTCCAGGTTGAGGTTAAGGTAGGTCTCTATTGAGTCTCTAAACTTGACTCCATGTCATGTAATTAGACGAATGTGTGTTTCTGAGAGATATATACAAATATGTAAATGAGGTAAACAATGTCCGACATGATATGATGTTGTGTGATATAAGATGTTGTTGGCATGGGTGTAGTCATTGCAAAATACTTTCCTATTATATGGGTTTAGTACTTGATAGTTCTGGGTTATGTAAAAAGGTGAGAAAGAGATCCTTTTGTGTTGCCTCCGGTAGGGTAGGTATATTGCAAACCGGACAGACAAATCACTATAAAAATTGAGATTTATTGTGTAGCCATGACATCATATGATAATACACCAGTAGGGCATGAAGGTTTAATACCATGTAGGAGAAGCCCCATAGAATCTATAGAGATTGTTTGTCAGAACAGTAAACACAGAATTCTCTAGAAAGCCTTTGTGGCGAATTCTCTGGAAAGCCATTATGGCAAATCCTCTCGAAAGCCTTTGTGGAGAATCCTCTAGAAATCCTTTGTGGTGAATCCTCTGAAAAGCATTTTTGGTGAATCTTCTGGAAGCCTTATGGTGAATCCTCTAGAAATCCTTTGTGGCGAATCCTTTGAAAAGCATTTTTGGCGAATCTTTTAGAAAGCCTTATGGTGAATCCTCTGGAAAGTCTTTGTGGCATGTTATCTAGGAAATTCGTAAAGTGAATTCTTTAAAGATAAAGTGGTGAGATACTGGTCTATCTTACGTGAGATCTAGGTATACCTGTGAGGCATTTTCCGATAGTATTCTCAGCAGGAGTAACCAACGAATGAATCTGCCTTAATGATATGCTATGACAGAAACCTTATGTATTGGAATATAGGGTAGTCTAACTACCTACCAAACTTGGAATTTCTTTGGTCTTGTATTAAAGTTCTCTAGGATTCTATTGCTTTAATTAAAATCTTGTATTCTTCTAAGCAAGTATGTTTGTCTAGACTGTTTTGATGATATGATGTAACTGCTGTTCTGATAATCATTGGGTCTTTTAAAAGAATCGGTCAAGAGTAGTATTCATTGAATATCATTCTGAGATGCGTATCTAACCACAATTGCAAATAAATTGATGGGAAGTGAAGCATGGTGAAAAGTCTAAAATTCACAAATTAAGTGAAATGGGTAAAAGATGGTTAGTGTAGATATTGGCATATAGTTATTTGCCAACTAGGAAGTTGAAAAGTATCTGTCAATGTTTATAAGGAAATCCAAAACCCTTGAGTCGAGAGATTCTACAACCCCGTAAAAAGATAATATTGAGTGAGACCCATTAAGTTCCTTTGAACTTATATGCAAATGTTGGTATGCAGGTCTGTGAATTGAATTAGAGCGTCAAAAGGGATCAAGTCAGGGATGTGCCATGGCGGTAACTGAGGGAAATATTATTCATACAAAAGGACATTTAAAGAAACATGTTTTTCAAAGGAAAAATAATTGAAAATTCTAGTTAAGTGTGAAACTACTGTAACACATATTCAGATTCGGTAAATCGGGTCGGGTATAGGGTGTAACAAGTTAATTGGTATTAGAGTTTTTGGTTTAGCTAATCCTCTAGAAGTTAAGTGAGACACAGTCTTGCATGCATAATGCGCCAAACCTAGCTTAGTCCCTCAAGTAAGTTAAAGACTTTTGTATGGCAAATACTTAGGTATACTATTAGTAATAGAGTAAGTGAGACAGTTGGAAAGGAAATTAATGATTTCATTAAAGAGTAAATGAGATTTCATGAAAGAGTAAAAGAGATTTAAATACAAGAAAAGCATAAAAATCCTTAGTTTCCTCCCTCAGCTAGCTAGTCAGTTGGTCTTGTGGGGGATTCTTCTGTATGGAGGCGTTCTCTAGGAACTTCTTCCAAATTGATTGAATATTCTAATTCCTCATCCTCTACTTCAGGGTCAGTGGGGATGAAGAAGTTTGCTGATTGCTTCCATTCCCTCTGGAATTTTTCTAGTCTTCTCCCTCAAGGTTATAGACATTGAATTCCAGGGATATTGTGGCAACCTTCTGAACGCAGTTGAAGTCCACTTGGCATAGATTTCGAGGATCTGAAACAACTTGGGCTGTAGGATCAAATTAAGCCTCTGCCTGGGCAAAGTCTCTGTCATATTTTTCCTCGTGTCCTCTTAGGACTCTCTCAGAGCTTCTTCGTTGGATTGGCGTAGACGTTTCAACTTTGATAACTGAAATTGTTCTTGGGATTCGACTTTCGCCTCCCAATAGGACTCTCTAGCCTTCGGCCAACTATTCTCCTCCTCCATCTCCTCGCACTTGACTAGTACATCCTTATATTTTGCCTTCTAAGCTGAGGCATAGCAGTTAAGAATTGATGATACTAAATTTAAATTATCGGTTGTTCCTCTTTTCTTTGATTGGTAACACCATTTATTGTTTAGAATCCAAGCACCAGGGTTTATCATGACATAGGAAGAGCTCACTGGAAAGTTCTTTCAGAAGTTTTTCCCTATTAGTAAAGTGGTTAAACTAAGAAGAGAAATTGTTGTCTTTAGACAGATGGAAGGGGAAACTTTTCATGAAGCTTGGGAACATTTTAAAACATTGATTCAGAAATGTCTGCACCACGGATTTCCTGAGTTGATGCGACTGCAAGTGTTTTATAATGAGTTGGATGCAAATGAAAGATTCGGATTAGACTGAGTAGTTGGAGTAGCTCTTATGAACAAGACGTATGAGGATGTGTACGGAATCATTGAGAACATGGCATTAAACTCCTATCAGTAGCCAATTGAGCGAGTTACATATGACCAGAAAATTGCTACGGTAAAAGCTATTCAAGAGGATGACAAGTATCAATAGTTAGTAGATAGACTTAAACGTATTGAATATGCAAACAATGAACCATCTATGGGAGGAGGAGAGAAATTGCTCTTCCACAACATCAATAATCCTACTGAGGATGTGAATTATATAAAAAATAGGGGTGGAAACCCTTATACACATACCTATATTCCTGGCTAGAGAGATTACCCGAATTTGAGATGGGGAGAAAATCAAGGAGGAGGTAATAGTTTGAATCAAGATAAAAATACTAACTACCAACCTCCTTATTTGTAGAAGCCCAGGACAAGGTCAACTCATGTGACCATATTGCATGTGGTCAACGTCTGGATAGGATCAAAGGAGAAATACAATCAATTAGAATGGATGTAAAGTAGGTTTAGTCTGACTGCACCAACTCAATGAGAACATTGACTAAACTTGAGGATCAAATGAGCCAATTGATGAGCATGATGGGTGACATCAAAAGAAATATTAGCACCGATATTCCCATCAATACAAAAAAAATCCTCGGAGGGAAGGTAAGGAGCACGTGAAAGCAATAACGCTACGATCAGGCAAAGTACTGAGTAGCCTAGAAAACCCTACTCTGGAGGTCAGTATGGAGAATGCTTATACCTTCAAGAGAAATACCTAGAGGCTGAAGATGAACAAGAGTTAGTGGAATAAACTGCACTGGCGGTTGAGCTAGAAAAAGAGATAACTAAAGATTCTATTATTGTAAAGATCACATTCTCTTCAAGGCTAGAAGAAAAAAAAGAAGAAGGATGAAGACGAGTTTGTAAGTTTTCTAAACTTGTTCAAAACATTAAATATTAACCTACCTTTAATTGAGTTTATTGAGAAAGCTCCTAAGTACGACAAATTCTTAAAGGAAATTATGTCTATGCATAGGAAAATTAAGTTAGGTGAATAAGCTTATCTAAGTGCTACTTGTAGCGTTATTATTTCAAGTCAGGTTTCCCAAAAATTTAAAGACTCGTGAAGCTTTACTATAACCATAGAGATATGGAGCATTCGTTTTAATAGAGCTCTATGTGACTTAAGAGCTAGTATTAATTTGATGCCTCTACCAATTTTTGAAAAACTCGGTTAGGGGATCTCAAAACTACTCAGATAACTCTACAGTTGGCTGATAGGTCTTCAATACATCCGAAAGATGTATTGGAAGATGTGTTAGTCAAGGTGCGTAGCTTCATTATCCTAGAAGATTTTGTGGTTCTTGACTTTGAAAATGATCGAGAGATACCAATCTTATTAGGTAGACTTTTTCTAGCCGCTTCTGGATCCACTTTTGATTTAGAAAAAAAAAGAATCAACCATGAAAATTAATTATGAGATTGAAATCTTTTAATGTGGTCATCAACTAAGTGAGGAAAGCAGAAGGAAGTTAGAGGAACAGTACAAAAAATTATCTATTTCTAATACTCCAAAGTCAAGGGATATACTTCCTTTTATGCATATAGAACGAATAAACATGATTAAGGAAAGAGACAAGCAGACAAAGGCGGAATGGCATGATGGACAATAACCTAATACTGATAGAATGGAAGAATTGTCCATATGTGAATTGATAATACTACCGGATGAATCTGACAGTAAAACTTAAATTATTTGAATTAATGCTAAACTTTTGTAAATTATTGTATATTTAACTAAATGTTTAGTATAGATTTTAATTTTCATTTACTTCGCATTTTATAAAAATCGTAGCACTCTAGAAAATGGAATTTTAAGTAAAGATAGATCCAGTGCCACAACACAAGAATTATGTGTCGCAACACCGAAGGCAGTTTTAAAAAAATTGAGAAAATTCTTTAGATGTAGCGATATAGACTTTAAGTTTTGTGACACAGAAACCAGTATACTCAGAAATCCAAAAATCTAGAGTGTGTCACGACATTGAACCTTAATTTGGTGACGACAATAATCTTCCAGGGATGTCGTGACACTGAACTCCTATGTCGCGACATCGTTGCAATTTTCTGCAGAGTTGACCCAACCTATTCGCGCAACCCAATGGCTTAAACCCCACTATGCCTGATTAGTTAAACATCTCTTAACCCCTAATTTCCCAAAATCTTTTAAAATCTTTAAACCCTAAAATTCATTATTCCCCTTTTTCTTTCAGAATTTATTGGAAAAATTCCTTCTTTTAGTCTTACTCGGTGCAGGAAACAACAGAAACATCTCAAGGAGCAACGAATAAACAATCATGATAAGGAATCTAATGATTAATATGAGGTTAAGGGTTCCTGACTCAACTGAACATATCTGTTTGATATTTCGTTAGTTAGTAGAACTAAACATCATGCCTACTAGAAAAGTTATACGAACTAATGATCTGGAACCATCGATGACCCCAAACCCCTCTAATTTTCCAAATCCAAATATTGAAAAATATTTTGTTGAATTTCAAGGAAAAAATTTTAACAAAGAGAGGGGATTTGAACCGTCAATGACTCTTTGCATGGAAATATGACCCTTGGTTAGGTGTCATAGATGGGAACGTTTATGGACGATCCCAAAAGACATCATTGTGGTCCCTGTTATTCAAGAATTTTATGCATCTTTAAGAGACCAAGAGTCTAGAAACATCGAGGGTCATATGTAGGAAATGGTACCTGTGCGAGGGAAAGAACTGTGAGTAACCCCTCAAATTATTTGTGACTTCTATAATGTTCCATGGTATGAAAAATATTTTATTGAGGAAATTGATTTAAAGTATTTTCAAGACATAGATATGGACAACATAGTAAACTTTTTAACTAAAGGGCCTAATGGAAATATCGCCTAGGAACCAATATCCCAACCTCCTTTCATCAAGCTATAGTGTTTCCTGAAGATAAAATGTGGATTCAATTTTTATGCACACAAGTTGCTCCTGCTCTAAATGTATTTAACGTTAATACCTTCCAAGCAGTTCTGTTTTATGTTATTTTATAGAGAAAACAAATATGCATCGGGAAATGGATTTATCAAAATATGAAGAGATGCATCAGTGGCTAAAAATTAGGAGTTTTCTTTCCCCACTTAGTGATGGTTTTATGCAAAAAAGTTAGGTGTTCCAATAGTGTCCATGGAACAATCAATGAAGCCATCTCGAAGTATCATCGGAGACACTTTATTCATACAATACGTTGAACTTCAGTGAAACAGATAAGAAAGTGGAATAAACGCCAACAAGAGGCGACAACAGCTCCAGCTTCATCTTAGAAGAAAGCAATCAACTATTCAAGAAGAAATTAGAGATAGTAGTCATCCAAACCTAGATTGGATGATACAGTGGATGCAGGAATCGGGTCTAATATTTAAAAGTTTGCACGGCAGCATAATATTATGGTATACGTTTGGGCCAACACATCCGAAGTAGGAGGAAGAGACGTATGAAAGCGAAGAGGAATGAGTGGATAAGGAGAAAGAAGGAGATGAAGAGATAGATTTTGAGGAGGATGATCGAACATTATTATAACTGGTTTTTAAAGACTTGTATTAATTTTTGGATAATTTTAAGTTAACTTAGTAGAAGTAGGATTACTAGTAGATTTTTAGTTGCGTTTTGTTTAAGTTTTCCATGTAGGAATCCAACACAAAGGAGACACAAATAATTTGAGCTTTACACGACTAAAGAAGGAAGCACCCACCATTAGCAGTTCGAATGACCAAAATTAATTGGGTAGCTTCTTTCCTTATCTTTTTATGGGCTACACATTGAGGACACTGTGTTACCTAAAGTATGGGGATAACATAGAAAATTTGTTTTAAATTTTTACTTTTTCTTTTATTTTTCTGGTCTTTGGTGTGCTTGAGCTTATAGAAATACAAGTGTTTGGTTAAGAGCATGTACATAGGTTGCTTGCGTTTACAAATAAAGTTGGCATGATGATAGGTGATTTTGAATTTTTTATTATTAGACTACTAAGTTCTATATGTTACACTATAAATAGACATTAAGAAATCAACTGTACCAAATGATATAGAAAGTACAAGGAAAAAGCATGCTAGTATGTCTGATAAATGGCTGAACTTGAGTTCGTTTGGTTGATTAAACTCGTGCATATTGAGATATTTATGAGATGACCTAAGGCATTGTTTGTAACATATCCAGAGCCAAAAAGTTGACCTATATTTATTCACCTTTAGTACCAATTTTTAAGCTTGTTAACACTTCTTGATCAACCTTATTACAAAACTCGAGCCTAAAAATGTTAATTGTATTTTCCCTTTTTCTTTGGTCCTGCACTACACGACTGTAGACGTCTGGCCATACATATTGAAGGTTAAGTAGATACATCATGACGAATTTTGTAAAAATAAAGTGAAATAGGAAATATTGGTGTGATATGGCAACTATAGGTTAGCCTGAAAGTGCAAAGCAAAAGAAAATTTCAAAAAGAAAAGTAATACTAGTAGAAAAAAATTCTTGAAAAGAAAAAAGCATTTGTGAGTGAGATTAATTGAAAAAGAAACGTGAAAAAGTCTTAAGAATAAGAAAAACTCGTTCATTAGTGCATAGAAACTCGTAGGCTAGCCGTAGTTACTATGTCATGTTATAATTTCCTATGTTGAGAAACAAGGAAGGTACGAGAAGGAGAAATAATGTGGTGAGTGGGTAAGGGTCACTAAGGGGAAAGAATAGGGATCGATACGATGTGCTAAGCTATTTTTGTGTTTGTATCCCTTTTTGGTGCTTACTGTTTTTGAATTCTATACCTGTCCTAAGCCTTAAAACATTACAAGCCGAAAAGTCCTATGTGACATAAGTATCCTTATTCATGAATGGACATTACGTTAAACAAATGCATAACTATTTGTATTCTACTTAGATAATCAAATTACTTGTATGATTTGTTGATGGATCCCTACAGGTTAGGCCCTTAATACTTGTATACGTTGTAATGAACTAAACTTATATGTTTTTGGTCAGAAGTGGTAAATCAATTATTCGTAATGTCAAGGTTATTCGTGAATATGAAATCCCTAGTTATATGCTCCAAATTTGATACTTGTATTATATCTGTTCAAGGGTATTTTATTTTATTTCTTTTTTTTTGTTTATGTTGCTTGAGGACAAACAATGAATTAAGTGTAAGGTAGTTTGATCTGTCATAATTCAATGTAGCAAATTAAACCAATTTCTTCACTTTAAGAGCTTGAAAGCAAGTAACTTCATTAGGTTTTAGTTATATTTTGCAAATTGAGTCTTTTACTAACCTTAGGGGCCAAACGAGGCCTAAGGGTGAGCTAATGAACTTTATAAGTGTGTAGGAGACCATTAAAAGGCATACTAACCCAATACTGGTCACTATGTCACAACACGGAATGATCAATGTCACAACATAAGCCGCAGAATGAAGAAATCATGAGACTGCCTTCGATGCCGCGACACAACCTGTGTCACGACATACCTCTGAAGATATCCTGAGAGGAGTATACTGACTTCTGTGTCTCGATACACTAAGACCTGGTGTGTCATGACATCGACTCTGAATGAGAATTAAACACGAGCCATGGGGCGTTGTGGTCTGCATAATCAAAGTTAATGCTCAGGAACGTCAGCTAACGTAGGGTTAAGGACGAAAATCACCTAAAATCTATAAATAGGCTCATTTGTCACATGTTATGGACACCATTTCCTTAGTTTAGTTTTCTAGTTTTAATTCTAGTTTATATTTTCCTTTTTTTACGTTTTTAGATTTATTTTCAAGTTGTTCTTGTTTTATCGAGAGATCTGATTTGTGAAGACAATCAAACTTTGTGGATCCATATTCATCATTAATACAAATTAGGCATTTTTCCTAAAGTATAAACTTCAATTCGTTCATCATGTTCTCTCTTTACATCAATTCCATTTTGTTTATGAAAACCATGAGGAACTAATCCCTCTATGGGGGATTAGTGAGTGGAGGTATAATTTGTTAACTAGTTTATAAGGTTACTCAACAAATCAACTGTTTGGGAAAGAAAGAACCTAAACCCGGTTCTAACAACTCTAGGAAGTCATCAGGGTACGCATTAACCTAAAATTAGTATGGCCTATCCGTGAACACCTTCACCCCAAACTAGTCTGGACTGTGAGATCGGAAGATGCGTAGTCCTTGCTAACTCGTTATTTGAGTGGAAGATCAAAAGATCCTACTCGGGTAGTGACTAGTTGATTGACGACAAACCCGAAGTGACAGTTGATAGGGATTATCGAAGTGAGCTAATCACCCATAATCAGATTTTATTTATTCTATTCTTTGATCTCTTGAATTTTATTTCTTTATGTTATTTTGTTATTATAAAAATCTTAAAAACACTTTTATTTTACTTCCGCGCTATAACTAAATTAAAGTATTAATTAGATTTATTAGTGGTTAGGTTAAAATTTTGAAACAAATGAATAATAAAGTAATAAGAGCTGATAAATACAATATTGGGCTCATATATAATAAAAATTAAGCCAAAACCCAAACCTGATATGACTTAAACTCAAATTAAAAGCCCAAAACTCGTAATTTTCATAATAATCTCATCTAGAAATTCTGCTCGCGCAGTCTTCACTAAAATAGTCATAACTTGAGTTCCTTAACTTGAAATCGAGTGATTCAAAGTTTGTTTCAAAGATAAGAGATAGATCTCAAAATTCTATGAAGACATCATAATCTAAAATGCCTGGATCCCATCCAACAATCTGTTGCAAGTTGACAAATCTTTTCAACTTGAAAATTGACAGCTTGGTTGAATTGACTGTAATACATTTCACCCATTCCGTGCATGTATTATTCTTTGGTTGCTCGAAAAGATTCATTCTCACATATTGGTCTTAATAGAATCCTCGTTTGATTTGCTTGCGCTTTGACCTTGATGTTGGGCCTTGAGGTAGTGTAAGCCCATCACACCCATGGGCCTGAGATTGGGCTTTGAGATTCGTATCAGAGGAAAGGAACACTAGTGGCCACCAACAAGAGGGCGATGACTAGAGGTGTTCATCGCTAAAGTCGGGATGACTTTGAGTTAGGCTTAAACATGATATTAACACATTTTTTGCTTATCCAAGTTCGGCCTAACCCAAGATATGAGCTTAAAATTTTTCCCAATCCGAATAATATTTGTAAATGGCTAAGCAAACCCATTTTAAGCTGTCCATATTATTTTTCAATTTTTTTATATTCTTGTTATTTAAATATATAATTATTTTATATGTTTTCATTTATTAAAATTTAGTATATAACATATTAACATTTCTTAATATTTTTATTTTAGTATTATATATTATTATAGATTTAATTTTTGTATGTGTTATACATTACATAATATATAAAAATAACACAATATAAGATATTTGAAATTTAGAAACTGGTCAGATCTGACTTGAGCCTCTATCATTCGAGCTCAGAGCTTTGCCCATATTTTAAATGAGCTTAATTATTTTTTTGCAAAAACCTAATTTTAGAGTCTAATATTGTCATACCCCAAAATATAGGGGTTAACTGAAAATATTAACTAAGAAAAAGATTAGGCTTGATGGTTAAGTGTTTAGTGCACTCCCTTGAGGTCCTACGTTCTATCCACTTGCCTCCCATTTCTTTTCTTTTCATTTTTAGCAAACTAGGATGAAAATCACTCTAAAATAAATACTATTTGCAGTAGAAACTTAACAAGAAATAGGCTTAGGCATAATGGTTAAAGCTTGCTTCTCCTTTCTAGTTTGCCTAGGTTTAAGTCACCCTATTTCCTCCATCATACCTTCTATTTTTCCTCAACTTCGGCCCAAATTTTGGATTAATTTTCAAACCACCCATAGAGTTTCAAACTATAACTATTTAATCAATTATCTTCTAATTAAACTAGATTTTGTTTCTTTTTCCAATCCTAAATAGAATTTTTGTTTTACTCCCTATTTCTTCTTCATTTTCTTTTCTTTGCTCTCTTTTACATCAAAATATACATCCTTTTATTATTGAAATTATATTTTCATCCCGGAACTGAAATCAATTTGCATTCAACTCATTTTCCCTACCAGTTGTCGATTTCATCATTGTTAGCGTTTGTTTCTCTTCATCCAAGATCGATAAGTTTGCTTTATTTCAATGATCACAACTCGTAATTGTCATAGTAAGTAGTGAACGATGTAAATATTTGTTCGATTAAATAATCTATTTTAGATTCTTACCCAAACCTTGAGTAATCTTGTTGATATTGAAATCCATATTAATGCATGTTTAAACACTGTTTGAAGGATCTAACTTCGATACCCTGGATTAGATTGGAGCATAAGGAACATCGGTCGATATCCTAATGAAAAGGTGCGTATTCTTTTATAAACAAGTCAGGGCAAACCGTGCCTCGAAATATGGCCACACGTATTGCCCACTCAGCCATGTCCCCATTAAAACCCTAGGATATTTCGATTCTCACACTGTCATGTCTCCCCTGTAGCCTAATTTTGCATGTTCCACACGACCATAGTCTGTCACACGGTCATGTAACCCCTCCACATGGCTTAAGGCATTGTACAAGGCATGTGCCCTAGTTTAATAGTTTTGCACAAAATTTTTCTAAACTATTCAATTTAGTCCTTTTATTATCCTCGATTTGTTTTAGTGATTTATTTCCTTCAATTAAGTCCCTGGTATTATGAATAATGCTGGAATCCACGATTTGATTGACTAAATTGCTATTGTATATGCAAGATATGTTATTAGTACATGCCTGTTGTGTCTGAATTATTAATAAACTGTTACTGTTACTTGTACCACTGTATACTATTTACATGATAAGCATGACTAATTCTACAAATGAATTGGAAATATATTGAACATGTCTACTGTTTTATTTGATACTATTTGAAGCATGTTATATTGCATTGCATGGGAGGGGCAATTGTGCAGTGGAAGTTCTGGCAGTTTAATAATCTGGAGACACTTGTTGTTTATCCACAATTTATACTGACAACTCTAATATGCAAATGAGTTGTGCATTCACAAATATTGGCAACGTTTTAACCTGCAAACCCTAGTGGTTTATCCATAATTTGTACAAGCAGTTTTTCATTGCAAACCTGTTGTGTAATCACAACTACTAGTAGTGTATGAACCTGCAATACTGGTGGCTTAGCCACAAAATGGAGTCTTATAATTGGAGGAGTTCTAGGGAACTCTTAATGAGGAGTGCAACTGAGTATGGTTAGCATTTTTCTTGTTAAACTGAAATTGTAATACAATGGCACTCATAAGCATGCTCAAATGAACTATCAATTACTTCCACACTATATTAGTGTTACTGTATTGAATATTGCGATTATATGCTTAGTTTGTTAACTTGCATTGATTTTCTT
Source organism: Gossypium anomalum (assembly GCA_025698475.1). Taxonomy (NCBI): domain Eukaryota; kingdom Viridiplantae; phylum Streptophyta; class Magnoliopsida; order Malvales; family Malvaceae; genus Gossypium; species Gossypium anomalum. The sequence continues at coordinate 71,560,371 of CM046956.1, forward strand.
ATGATGGAACTCACATTGAGCGTTATAACTCACCCCCTTTAATTTTCATCCTTATGGATAACCCACAAGTTAGTACGGGGACTAGACATAGGAAAGGTCTCGACTCAATTTTTACTTATAAAATTATTTTAGGCTTATTATTTAATCTATTTTTATTATTCAAAGACTATATAATTTTATTTTGAACTGTGGCATGATACTTAGGATTTGGGTTTTGTTTTTATATTGCATGATATTTAATTTAAATTTTAGGATGTCCAAATATGATTATTAAGTAATTATGCATAAACCCCAGTTTTTAATGAAAAACTTACATAAATATCATTTTCCTGCCACTAAACTAAAATTGAATTTTTGAGTAATAAATAAATAGGTAACTAACTATTTTTTCTTCTAAAATAATACATTGCTTTAAAATGTCTCTTTTAAAAACTCTGATAGCTTAGTGGACCATTTCAATGGCTAATGTAATCTTTCTGTGATAGCCCTAATTTGACCCTAGTCGGAATATGGTTTCGGGACCACAAAACCGAGTCATAAAATTTATTTAAATTTAATTGCATATCTTCTATGTGTGATAGTGCATGTGTGAAAATTTTGATGTTTTAATTTAGTCATATGAATGTGAATTTCACTTGAAAGGACTTAGTTGAGGAACTTAGAAAATATGTTAGGCAAATGAGTAAAGACCAAATAATTTCAAAGTATGGAAGTTTGGGTTTGCATGTCAAAATGCCTAATAATGCAATAAGTGGCCGGCCAAGTAATGATGTCCCTCCACTAAGTTTAATTAATTATAATATTTTGTTAGCAAATGATTAAAATATTCTAAATAAAATGAATTAATAAGAAAAAGATGAATAAAAGAAGAAATGGAAGGAGAGAGAGTGTTCATCTTCTTCTTCTTGCAAAACCGAAACATAAGTGAAAGAAGAAGAAAATTTTGAAGGACATTCGGCCATCTTAAGGGTTAATTAAGGTAGGATTTCATGTTATTTCTATTAAATTTTATGAAATTTAGTTAGTAGTCAAGCTCTTATTATAACCCATATGTTGATTTTCTTTAATGTACGTACGGTTGTAATGGATAAATGCTAAGAGGATAGTGTTTTGATGTTTTGGATAGAAACATTAGAAAGGTGAAAATGAGCTAGCTAAATAGATATATGTGAATTTAAATGACGGTATGAACAAATGTGGAGCTTTTGCTAGTCTTAGAAGTATTCGGTCAAAGTGGTCATGTGGTGAAACTATGTGTTAAATGACAAAGTGATGTGCAATTGTTATTTTGGTACTGATAATGTCAAAAGTGAAAAGATTGTTAAGGAATTATGGTTTAACTGTTGAGTGAAGATGATAATCGACCTATTAGTATGTGAATAATTGATTTAAAGTATAAACTTTATATGTAAACTAAAAATTTATATGCATTCGGCCTTGAGACATTAGATAAACATTAGTTGAGGTTTTAATGTCTTAAATAATGACAGTTGTAAGATGAAGTGGAAATCATTAAATTTATATATGTGAGTATTTAGCAAGGGGTGGTTGTCGTATATATATATATGTGTGTGTGTTTTATTGAAGTATTGATTGGATTGTTTATAGTAATTGGATCTTAGGTGGTCAATAGCCGAATGGTTTAAGTTTAATAAAAGCATAAGGTGGATGAAAATCAAATTTTTTGTCGTTTGATTCTTGTGATATGAAACTATTAAATTGTGGGATATAAATAAACTAGCAAGGTAATTAAACTAGTCAATTTATTTATTCTAGCTCAAGAACCCAAATGAGGGGAATCAAGCAAGAGAAAAATAAAGGGTATCGAGTAGCCAATTGGAACCGTTTCATCCAACACAAGTTAAGTCCATAAGCAATTATAAGATTTGTTATTTTATACATAAATGGTGCTCGCATATCATGAAAAAAAAATTACTTTTGTATATATATATTCTCTTGATTGATAGATATGTGGTCGTATATTCATCGGGAATTAAGTCAATTGATTTGTTTATAATGAAATGACATTGGCACTATGTGTGCGGATTTGAATGGCAATACGTGTGTGGATTACCAAGGCACTATGTGTGCGGGTTAGCATGACACTATGTGTGCGAATTTCCTTGACCGAGCACTATGTGAGCAAAATCGATTGTTGATACAATAAGTGCAAGAACTGAATGAAGAATTAAAGCTATTGATTGAAATAAGAAATTGGACAAATGAAACATATATGTATGAATCCATCTATGTCGTCATTGTTTAATACTTTGAAGAAAAGATTTAAGGCATCTGGTTGTATGATACTTTGATTGCATAGCATGACTTGACTTGTAGTTAGATTAATAATCTAAGTAATATATGGCATAGATTGGTATGGCTGTGATAGTTGATTTTTTTAAAAATATTATTATAATAAGTAGATGTCAATCAGAGTGAGGTGAAAAGGAGTTAAATTTTACTTTGAAGCGTTAATTGTAATATGGACTTTTCTAGTTTCTATTTCATTATATCAAGTTAATTGTTTGCATTATATTGTTTACGACTTACTGAGTTGAAAACTCACTTGGTGTGTTTACTTGCCTCTTATTTAGATTTTCTTTTGATCCATTTTGTGCTCAGGACCATCATCGAAGTCATCACACCTGCCTGCAACGTATTGGTACCCCTTTTTGTTAGTCTTAAATATAACAGTATGGCATGTATAGACATTAAATTCTGGATTTCCATGCCATAATATTTAATTTTGTAATCATGGCCATGCGAGTATGGCTTAAACTTTAATATTTCAAAAGTGGCAATGTTTGCTTTTATAATATAACTCTTTTGTTTAAGTGAAAATATACTAAATGGGTGGCTAAATATTAAATTAAATAGGTCAAAGTTAGGCTTATGGAATATGTTTATTATTTATATGAATGAGCTAAATACTATATGTATTTAAATTTAGTTATGCGTTCGGCTATTATGGCAAACCACCAAATGAATAGTGATCCTCTTTTTATGATGCATATATGAGTGTAAGGCACATTTAAAATCATATGTACGTATAGGTTGTGAAATTGTTTATACATGATAAATTAATACCTTGTAAATTCGGTTTTGTTTAAATTGCAAAGATCGACAAAATGATTATTCACTATTATATTTTGTTCGACTGTTCGCACATGAATTATTTTAGTAATACTCCGTAACCCTTCTGGCGATGGATACGGGTTAGAGGTGTTACACTTTCGAATTTGGGTCAAACATCTAGACCCAGTTGGGGAGGTTATATTTGGTGGTATCAAAGCTAGGTTTCTAAACTCGAACTGTAAAATTTTGAATGAGTTTGCATGCATGTATTAAAACGGTATTTTGGGGAAAAACCAAGCCACAAGCTTTTACAAAAAAAAAAATTGATTTTGTTGCAGGAAATTAAGTCTGAGACTCCGATGCTGGTCCTACTATAGTTACTATTCCTTTTGAGACTTTAGATGAACTATAAACTGTAAACATCTAGGAAATAGTTAACACTTAAAATTTCTTTTGGAAATTGTATATATACTTTAGATCTTAAAGTTTTGCGAACACTATGAATGCTCAAGGTAGACGTGGTAGGGGTAGGCTGCTTAGGACTACACCTGTAGAGCCACCCACTATCTAGGGAGAAAACCCAATCCTTGAGGAGGATTATGTTGAGAACTCCACCACCAATGATTTGGTCATGGCGGAGGCTACTAGAAAAGCGATGATGTCGTGACACAGGAAATGTTGAGTGTTTTGCAAAGGGTTATTGGTGTCCAAACTAGATCAGGGAGCCGTGGATCTGTTACGGAAAGGCTCCGATCAAATTGGGCTGAAAAATTCAAGGAATTTTCTGGAACGACTACCACTGTAGCTAAATAATGGATGGATTCATCGGAAAGGATTTGGGAGGATTTACACTGTACATTGGAGCAAAAGTTGAAGGGCACTGTGTCTTTCCTTAGGGAAGAGGTCTATTGTTGGTGGCAGTTTATTGTAAAGGGTGTGTAAGTTGAAGGAATAACCTAGGAGTACTTTCAAGAGGCCTTCCAAAAGAAATATGTGGGCACTATGTATGTGGAGGACTACTGGAAACACAAAAATACGTTAACTTTTCCAACACCTTTTGAGCTTTAATTTATGCAGTTTCGTAGTAATTTCGGTCGAAATTCATACTTTAATTATAAAATAATTAATTTTCACTAAAATTCTTAACATGTTTAATTTTAATTATTTTTATAATAAATTTACAAAAATTTGATATATTTTCAACAGTTTTGCATAAATAGTGAAAATCGACTCGACAGCCACCTCAAGAGGCTTGAACCGTTGGGGCAATTCTTGCATTAAGTGAATCAAGAGCATGGCTAATTAAATTTCCAGCCATGGATGGTCCAAAAATATTTATTGAACAAACTTTATATTTAATTTTTATCCAACATTAATTGGGTTAAAAATTAATTATATATTTGAAGAAAAGAAAGTGGCCCAATTGTGCTAAGTGAAGAGGACTAGTCCAACAAGGATTGGGCAGCCCAAAACCGTCCATATAGCTAACCCAATCAACTTATTTAGCTGATTTTATTAATTGCAAAACAACCTTTGAAGTTTCCCTTAATTCCGTTCAAACCCCTCCTCTTTCAATGCCTTCTATTTTTAGCCCCAAGCTAAAAATAACAAGTTTGCAAAACAACCCTTAAAGTTTCCCTTAATTTCGTTCAAACCCCTCCTCTTTCCATGCCTTCTATTTTTAGCCCCAAGCTAAAAATAGCAAGTTTGAAACAATCAACCCTTGCTCAAAGCATGGTCAGCCAAGGGAGAGGGAGTGGCTAATATTTATTTTCTATTTTTAGCAGCCATTACTACCTAAAAATACCCATCTTCCCTTCCTCATTTCACACACCATTCATTCCCATACATCTTTCTCTTTCACTTACTTTCTCTTTCCCATTCCCTTCTTTGTTTTACCATTTTTCTTGTTTCATTCCCTTGTTGATTTCCCTCTTGAAAAAGAGTTTTCATCCACCTTGGAGTAGTAACATTCAAGTGTTTGTAAAGGCCTTGGATCAACAGAACAAGCAAAGAAAGAAAAGAGCGCACTAGTCTGGCTTCAGAGAAATATTAGATTTGCTTCCTAGTTCCCTTCTCTTTAATTTTATTGTTTATATTGTGATCATGAACATGGATATTTGTTGTGTTGTTATTCTTGATTTAATTAAAATTAATTCATGTTAGCTTGATTGCATTATGTCCACTTAAATTATTATAATCGTGTTTGTGTTTTTATTAGGCATTGGTAATTTGTTCAATTAAATAAAATCATGCTTATGTTATACTTGCATTATAATTGTAAGGTAAAAAATGAATTAATTATTAATCGTATTGAAATTGTAATTAATTGACATAGTATTTAATTGATGCATGTTTAATCTTCTAAGGTAATTGAAGGTTAAATTAGTGACCTATTAAATGGTACACTAGCCTTGCATAACTTGCAATATTATTGTGATTAAATTGTTTCAATATAGGAATATATTGTTACTTCAACTACATTCTTATACTTCCTTATGAAAATTGATTAATTGTTTGAATTAACTTAGTAATATGCTTAAGAGATTCATTGGTTTAGTAATTGATTTAAAACCATCTTTTATAAATCGTGCATTGGACTATTTTACTTTTTATTTACTTAGTCAAATTAGTTTTAGTTTTTAGATCACTTCTTCAAAATCAACAATTATTTTGATCACCAAAGTTTTTAACTTTACATTTCATAAATATCTTTCTTGCACTGTAACACCCCTAACCTGTATATGTCACTGGAACAGGGTTATAGAGCATTATCAAACAAATAGAATAGTAAACCATTCAATTCATACATCAATGCAATACATATTCTAATTTCATTCAAATACATTCATAACGTCCCTTAATCGACCCCTCGAGGCCCTAAAAATACAATAGAAACAGTCCAGGATTAAATCAGAAACATTTAGAAAGTTTAGGAAAAAGTTAGAAAAATTTTTACTGCAGGGGTCACACGGACATGTGACCAGGCTGTGTGGCTCACACGGCTGAGACACGCGGCTGTGTCCCAGCCCATGTCTGTACCCGTATAACTCACTAACTTGGGTCACACGGCCAAGCCACACGCCCATGAGCCAGGCCGTGTAACTCTCGAAATGGCCTCACACGCCCCTGTGCCAAGCCGTGTGCTAGGCCGTGCAACTTTTGAAAAGCAACCATTAACAACCTACAGGGGACACACGGCCGTGTAGCCTGACTGTGTGTCACACACGACTGAGACACACATCCATGTCTTAGGCTGTGTGGACAAGAAATTAGCCAAAATCAAGCCATTTCCTTCACCCACCTCAAACATGCATGTAAATATCATTTTCACATATGACCAAAACATCAAAACATGTTCAACCATGCATAAAATGACCAAATTCCATTCAACCAATATGCCATATAGGCACCCCAAATGCAAAAATACAATTTACCTAAACATATACAAGTACTTAACATATTTCATTCATCTACACCTAATTCATTTACCATCTCAAAACCCATCATAAATTGACCTATATCACTTTAACATAAACTCACCATATTTGACCACATTTATACAATTTCAAATAGCTCATATCTACCTCAAAGCATAACTCAACTTGGCCTTATTATAAACATACCAAAAATGGTCATTCCAAACATGCATCAATTTAACCATATTAACATCAACCAACAAGGCATCAATATACCATAAGAACAATTATACATATCACAACAATTAGATCATTCAACACAAATCCACCTCTACATGCCATTATAAGCTTGACTAAACATCAAAATCTACTGATATTATCACTAAATAGTGTGATAGATCTCGATGAGCTTCCAAGCTGATCAAGCTTCTGATAATCTGTAAAGTAAGTGAGAAAAAACTACGTAAGCAATGAATGCTTAGTAAGCTCGTATAGACTTTAAACATAACATTCTATTTCAACAATGAACTTTATAGATTAAATATAAACCTATACCAATGCCTCAAGATTTATCAATTACATAACCATCAACTCATAAATGAGTAAGTCTATCAACATTATATATATTTTTCATTCCTAACTTAATAGGATTTTATAAAATAGTATACACCATCCTTAACCTTTTCATAAAACAATGAATTACTTCCTTTAATTACTTTTCATTTCATTTACTACGCATAAATTTAAATAATAACATCAATTCACTAATTAATTCACATCCTAGGTAAGTTCGTCCATAACATACATAATTTGTAACACCCCTAACCTGTATTCGTCGCTAGAATAGGGTTATAAAGCAATACCAGACCAATAAAATTGTAAACTATTCAACTAGTACATAAATAAAAACATAATTAAATTTCATTCAAATACATTCATAATGTCGCTTAATCGAACCCTCAAGGCCCTAAAAATACTATAGAAACAATCTGGAACTAAATCGAAAACATTTGGAAATTTTAGGAAACAATTGAAAATTTTGGACTGCAGGGGTCACACGGTCGTGTGACCAGGCTATGTGACTCACATGGTTGAGACACACACCTGTGTCTCAAGCCATGTGGACATTCGAAAAAGGACACACGACCATGTACCAGCCTATGTAACTCACTGAGTTGGGTCACACGGCCAAGCTACACACCCGTATGCCAGGCCGTGTACCCCACGAAATGACCTTACATGCCCATGTGCCAGGCCATGTAACTGCCTGACTTGCATGCCTTGAAACTATAGGGGACACACTACCATGTCGTATGCCCATGTGTGATAGTGTGGCCTCAAAAGGAACCTTAAAACACAAGTTTACCATTTTAAGTTTCCTTAGACCTTAAGAAACTCAAATACCAACCAAAATACCAATTCAAAATGACATTAATTGAGCCAAAAACACATCAAAACCAACCTAATATGTGCCTAACCAATGTACCCCCATTGGTACCACAAGTATATAAAATTTTACAACAAAATAAACATTGATTCAATTCATCAATTCACTCAAGCAATACCTAATCAAAATACCTATCAAAGGTACCACAATTACAACCATTCAATTATATATATACCATACAAACTAGCATATAAATTATGCCTCATTCTCATATAATATGTAAGTTAATTATTTGTACAAAATATCATTGATAACATTTACATAAGCCAAACATTAACCAAAATCGCACAAAAGCCTATACATGCCATATAATCCGAATTAAAATGTTTCAAAAACTATAAAGATAAGTTGGATAATGTGACTTGAGTGTCGATTCGGTCGTCCAACCTTCCAAGAATCTACAATGACATTAAACAACACAAGTAAACTTAATGAAGTTTACTAAGTTTGACGAGTTAAACGATAAATCTTATCCAACTAACTATAATAATTCAAACAATAATAATAATCCAAGAGAACTCCCTGTCATTCACAACTTCAACCAATAAATTTCATCCATGTTCAAATTAATATAAAATAAATAGCATATATTTAAAATTCATTAACAAATTACCTTACCAAAATTTTTCATTCAAAGAATGAGTGAAAGCTGAACAGAAGCTCAAAAGAGCGGATCAAAAGCTCATAAGAGTTTAACAGAAGCTTGTGGGAGCTGAACAGAAGCTCATGAGACATAAACAGGAGATTGTAAGAGCTGATCCACCCAAACCAAACCAAACAGAAAGTAAAACATGAAAGTTTGCAACAAATGTTGAACCCCAGTTTACTCGAGTAATATGCCAATATCTCCTTCTAATACTATCTCCACTCCAAACCCCTGTCATACACCAAACACAAATGTACTCAAATCCCCCATTCAATCCAAACCGAGTATTAAAATCGGTAATATAATTCCAGCAATAATTCATTTCCAACATTAAAACATATATAATATCAATCAATAATTTATACAAATGTTAAATTTTAACTGTACGAACTTACCTAGACTGAATTGTAGTTGTTGTAGAGGTTCAGGAATTATTCCGCTATTTTTCCTTTTCCACGAGTATCTACGAGATTTTGATCTAAAATGTAAAATTCTTCATTTATTAGCACATATTTCATTTCTAAACCATTTTAGAATTAATAACCTTTTTACTTTTAAAAGTTTACACAATTGCCCTAAACTTTTACCATTTTTTCAATTTAGTCCTTTAACTCGAATTTCATCAAATTAACCAATTTTCTCAAGTCAATATCTTATCCACATATACTAGGCCTTCCAACAGCCCCTAATAAACATCAAATTCACTATCTGACCCTAATATTTTGATATTTTCATAATTCAATCCTAAAAATCAAAGTCTAACAAAAATCTCTTTACAAATTCATCAAATAACATAATCAAAGTTCCAAATGCATGGTATTCATCAAAAATATTCAATATTTATCAACGGAAACTTCCAAATTTTTTAACAGATCAAAAATGAAAATACAAGCTAGCTAGACCTAGTTGCAATGATCTCAAAAACATAAAAATTACAAGAATGGGAATTAAAATGGACTTACATGCAAGCTTTTTAATGCTAGCCGAAGCTTCTCCTCACCCTAGCTATGTCTTTCGGCCATTGAAGAAGAAAATGAAAGTGACTTGTTTCTTTCATTAATTAAATTTTTTTAACTTATTTTAATTTACAAATTTGCCATTATAATTACTCTATATTGTCATTTTCCTTTATTTAACCGTCCAACTAAATTTATTTGGGACTAATTGTTATATTGGTCCCTCCTCATATAATTTATAAACTATTTAATCATTCAATAAAATTAATCACTAAATTTTGCACCTTTTTCAATTTTGTCATTTTTCTTTAATTAATTATCTAAATGTTAATATTTCTAAACCAAATTTTAATACAAATCTAATGAGTCTATAAATATTCAAAAAATAATATTTACAAGTCAATACGACAGAAATTTATGGTCTCAAAACCATTGTTCCTCCACCACTAAAAATCGGGTTGTTACAACTCTCCTCTTAGGAAATTTCGTCCTCGAAATTGTTACTTGAAAATAGATTTGGATACTGTAATTTCATTGATTCCTTGGTTTCCCAGGTAGCTTCTTCTGAACCATGACAATGCCACAAGACTTTTACTAACTAGACTCGTTTATTTTGCAATTCTTTCACTTCTCGAGCTAAAATTCTCATTAGTTCATTCGAATACGTCAAATTTGGTTGTAGCTCAATCTCACTATGAGGAATCACATGCGAAAGATTAGATCTGTATCGTCTCAACATCAATACATGGAACACATTTTGAATTTTCTCAAGTTCAGAAGGTAAAGCTAATCTATAAGCTACAGGGCCGATTCTTTCAACAATCTCGTACGGTCCTATAAATCTCAGACTCAACTTTCCCTTCCTGCCGAAAAGTAGCACTTTCTTCCACGGGGAGACTTTCAAGAATACTCGACCGCCAGCTTCAAATTCTATATCTTTTCTTTTTAGATCTGCACAATATTTCTGACGATCAGATGTAGCTTTCAAACTATACTGAATAAGTCAAACTTTGCCTTCTATTTCTCAAACCAAATCAACTTCCACCATTTTAGATTCACTCAACTCAAACCAATACAATGGTGTTTTACATTTTCTCCTGTAAAAAGCTTCAAACGGTGCCATTTTTATACTGGATTGATAATTTTTATTATAAGAAAATTTAGGTAATGGTAGTTACTTTTCCCAAATTATTGTAATATGTAATAATAAATAATAATTGATATTTTCAGAAAAATATTACTATAATGAAAAAAAGAATTCTTTTGTTTTTCATTATAGTAACTCGGCGAGATCATTTGATTACTTCTAACTTTGAAATTTGAATATTTTTGAAATAGTTGCGAACGATTAAAAAATTAAGAATAGAAACTTCCAGTTAACTTTGTAATCTATCGATCTTTTTATTACTCCTTTTTAATGAAAAGAGATTCAATTTGGGTGATAGTAGACTGATTAATAAAGTCAGCACATTTCTTACTTATCCAGAAGGATTATTCCTTATAAAAGATGGATAAGTTATACATTTCGAAGATCGTAAGGTTACATGGGATATGATAAACCGTAATTTATACATATTTTTATCCCATGCTTAACACATTTATGAATGATTTCTCCTATAGATTTGGTGAATTTGATGCTCCTAATCCTTTAATTTCATGTTTTATACTTAGGTGAGCATAGGAGAGCGAAAATAACAAGAAACGGGCCAAAAAGGGAGAAAATGAGCCGACGTGGGAAAACAACACAGCCTGGACTTCCTCACACGAGTAGAACACACACCCATGCCATTCGAACAGGATCAAACACGGCCTAAAACAACCTCACCACGGGAGTGTTGATCTCTCAGCCTTGACCACAGCCTAGAGTAATCTCACACGGGTGTGTCACACGGGCGTGTCCCTGACGAGCCCTAGTTAAGTTCTATTCGGAAAAGGGCAAGTTTGAGGGCTTTTAGGCATTCTAAAGCCTATTTAAACACCCTAGAGGAGGACTAAAGAGGAGGCACAGAATAGAGAGTAAGGAATTACTCGAAGAAAGCCGATTGATCCATCTTAGAAGCCGGATTCATTATCAACACTGAAGATCTCTCCTCAATTTCCCTTCAGGAGTTTTGGGTTTTCTTTATGTTTTGTATTCATTATTCTTCTGAGATGTTTTCCTATTTAGTTATGAACTAAACCCCCCTAAATACCTAAGGGGAATGAAACCTAAGATGAATCTTGTTATTATTTTCTGAATTGTATGATAAATATTTAACCTGTTCTTAAGTATGTGCTCTTAATTCTTGTTTCAGTATTTCAGGATATTGATTCAAGTTAATGCTCTTATTTGAAGGATGAATAGTCCCTGTCTAAGAGTAACTTTGTCGTAATTAAGCGGAGTTGATTGCGCACCTAGAGATAGGGTGATAAGATTTTGTCGGATTCGGGTGAAACCTAATAAGGGGATCCATAGATCGAGTTAATGCAACCTAAGTGTGTTAATTAGAAAAAGATTTCAATTATTCAACCTAGGGTTAGACGTTATTAGTCTTGAATAGGGATAATAACATAACTCAGGGATTTCTACAGAACAGGTTAAATGAATAAGTCGTCCGATTCGGAGTCAAAATAACAAGTGAAGTCTAGGTGGATTTTTCCTTGGGTATTTTCTTAAATCAATCATTTTTTTCTAAAGTAATTCCCCACTTCTATTTTCTGTGATTTCTTAGTTTAGTTAATTAGTTAATTAAAACAAACCCTTTTATTTTTAGGCTAGATAATAAAAAGACAGTTAATACTAGTATTTTTAGTTCCTTTGGGTTTGACAATCCAGTCTTGCTAAAACTATACTACTGTTCGATAGGTACACTTGCCTACGTTGTGATAATAGTTAGTTTCAAGAACGATTAATTATAAATTTATAAAACTTATCTCGAAAAATCAAGATCAAGCTCTTGGCGCCGTTGCCGGGGAGCTAAGATATTAGGAACACTCAATTTTTATTACTTTAGCCATTTACTTTTATTGCAATTTAATTTTGTTTTCATTTTTATTTACTAAATTTTCTTTTTCTTTCTTCTGGTAGGTTCTTATAGTTTATGACTAGAGGAAACTCGTCAGGACCATTACTTTTTGATGAAGAAACCAATCGCACAGCTCGCAGAAACCGAAGAGAAATAAGGCGAAGCCTAAGATACACAGAGGAAGAACAAAAAGACGATATCTCAACTATAATCGAGGAGATGGCTGAAAATCAAGAAAATTCGTTGCCTCCTGCGCTTGCTGCTGACCCAGTAAATCAGAATCAAGCTCCTCGTACTATGTATGATTATGCTAAACCTAATTTAATAGGAACTGAGTCAAGTATAGTTAGGCCTGCTATTGCTGTAAATAATTTTGAACTGAAACCTAACACGATTCAAATGATACAGCAATTTGTTCAGTTTGATGGTTTGCAGGATGAGGATCCTAACACTAACTTGGCAAATTTTTTGGAATTCTGCGACACATTTAAAATTAATGTCATTTTTGATGATGCCATTTGCCTTTGATTATTCCCTTTTTCATTGAAAAATAAAGCTAAACAGTGGTTAAACTCGTTACCACGAGGGTCAATCACCACTTGTGAGCAAATTATTGAAAAGTTTCTATTAAAGCATTTTTCGCCGGCCAAAACGAAAAAATTACGTAATGATATTTCTTCCTTTGTGCAGATGGATTTAGAGACACTCTACGATACATGGGAGAGATACAAGGACCTTTTAAGAAGATGCCCTCACCATGGGTTACCACTCTGGCTACAGGTTCAAACATTCCATAATGGCCTGAATCTCTCGACTAGACAAATGATTGACGCAGCCACTGGTGGGATTATCAATAATAAAACACCTGAAGATGCTTATGAATTTATAGAAGAGATGTCACTGAATAACTATCAGTGGCAAGTCATGAGGACTAAGCCAACCAAAACAGCAGGCGTTTATAATGTCAATTCGGTTACTATGCTGTCAAATTAGGTAGAACTTCTAAATAAAAAGATTGATGCTTTACTTCATTCTACACAGGTACATCCAGTGATGAGGTGTGATTCAAATGGGAGAGGCATACATACAAAATATCAACCCTTCAATCCTACAACCGAAGAGGAACAAGTGCACTATATGGGTAACAATAACGTTAGATCTCAAAATAACTCATTTAGTAATACTTATAATACAAGATGGAGGAACCACCAAATTTCTCATGGGGTAGTCAAGGAAATCAAAGGCCACAAAATCCTCCGGGTTTTCAACAACCACCTTATCAACAGGAAAAGAAACCGAACCTTGAGGAGATGCTATCCAAATTCATCACGGGGTCAGAAACTCGTTTCCAGAAACCGAGACGACACTTAAAAATCAACAAGCATCAATCCAAGGGCTCGAAACTCAGATAGGCCAGTTGTCCAAATTAATTTCTGAAAGACCATCAGGAAGTTTGCCTAGTAACATCGAACCCAATCCAAAAGAGCATGTGAAAGCAGTTACACTAAGGAGGGGGAAAGTGTTAGCTGAATCTGAAAAGAAGCTAACATAAGAAGCCGTGATAAGCGAAAGAGAGGAGGAAAAACCCAAAAATATTGACAGTGCCAAAAGAATATAAACCACCAGTTCCATACCTAAAAAAGTTGAAAAAAGACCACATGGATGCACAATTCAGTAAGTTTCTTGAACTTTTTAAGCAATTACATATCAACTTACCTTTTGTTGAAGCCATCTCGCAGATGCCTACATACGCAAAATTTTTGAAGGAGCTTCTAGAAAATAAAAGGAAGTTTGAGGACTTATCTACAGTGGAACTCAACGAGAAGTGCTCAGCCATACTCCAAAATAAACTGCCAACCAAACTGAAAGACCCAGGAAGTTTTACTATTCCTTGCTTAATTGGTAGTTTGAATGTTGAGAAAGTACTAGCTGATTTAGGCGCTAGCATTAATTTGATGCCATATAAAATGTTCAAACAACTTGGTCTTGGGGAACCTAAACCCATTAGAATAAGTATTTAACTAGCCGATAGATCTGTTAAATATCCTAGGGGTATTATAGAAGACATACTTGTGAAAGTAGATAAATTTATATTCCCTGTTGACTTTGTTGTGCTTGACATGGACGAAGATGTGGAAGTGCCCTTAATTTTAGGGTGTCCATTTTTAGCCACTGCTAGGGCTATTATTGATGTGGGTGACGGTAAATTGGTACTTAGAGTAGGTGACAAAGAGATTATCTTTAAAATTTATGATGCTATGAGATTTTCTAGGGAACAGGATGACTCATGTTATTTTATTGACTCTATTAATCATGCTACTCAAGACTCTTTTCAGGAAATTATACGGAAGGACACGACGGAACTGTATCTAGCTCAAGGAGAGGAGGAAGACGATGACTCTAATGAACATTCCTCAAGACAAGCAGAATATGAGGGTATTAAGATAAACGATGAACTTAAGCAAAAACCCTCTATTGAAGAACCTCCCAAATTGGAACTTAAACAATTGCCAAATCACTTGGAATATGCATACCTTGGAAATAATTCTACATTACCAGTGATTATTGCTTCTAACCTACAACCCAAGGAAAAAAAGGAATTACTCCAAGTATTAAAAGAACATAAAAGGGCCATAGCTTGGAAAATTTCTGATATCAAAGGGATCAGCCCCTCTTTTTATCAAGAAAAGACAATATTCACATGCCCATATGGTACGTTTGCTTATCGTAGAATGCCTTTTGGATTATGTAATGCTCCTGCCACTTTTCAGCGCTGTATGATGGTCATTTTTGATGAACTCGTGGAAGACATCATGGAGGTATTTATGGATGATTTCTCGGTATTCGGTAACTCTTTCTATCTTTGCCTTAAAAATTTAAAATGAGTTTTAATAAGATGTGAGGAAACGAACCTTGTACTTAACTGGGAGAAATGTCACTTCATGGTTCAAGAAGGTATTGTATTAGGGCATAAAATTTCTAGTAAAGAGATTGAAGTTGACAAATCTAAAATTGAGACAATCGAAAAATTACCCTTTCCTAGTTCGGTCAAGGCTATTAGAAGCTTCTTAGGACATGCTGGTTTTTATAAAAGATTTATTAAGGATTTTTCTAAAATAGCTAAGCCTTTGACTAAATTACTAGAAAAAGATGTACCTTTTAATTTCGATCAAGAATGTTTAGAAGCATTTAATACCTTAAAGGATAAATTAATTAATGCTCCAATCATAATTGCACCTGCCTGGAATTTACCCTTTGAATTAATGTGTGATGCGAGTGATTTTGCAATAGGTGCGATTTTGGGCAGCGAAGAGATGGGCACTTTCAACCTATCCACTATGCTAGCAAGACTTTGATAGCCGCACAAGAAATCTACACCACCATGAAAAAAGAATTGCTAGCTGTGGTGTTTGCATTTGATAAATTTCGATCATATCTCATATTGTCTAAAGTTGTCGTTACACTGATTATTCTACCCTTCGCTACCTTTTAACTAAAACTGATGCAAAACCTCGACTCATTCGATGGATTTTGTTGTTGCAGGAATTTGACTTAGAAATTCAGGATAAGAAAATCTCACTGCTGATCATCTTTCTAGGCTTGAGAACTCAATTACCAAAGAACTAGATGAAGCTGAAATAAATGATTCTTCTCCAGAAGAACAATTCTTTGCTATATCTGATTCTGAGGTACAATTCTTTGCTATATCTGATTCTGAGGTACCTTGTTTTACAGACATTGTGAATTTTTTAGCCGCTAACATTATCCCTAAAGGGTTGACACACCAGCAAAAGAAGCGATTCTTTAATGATGTGAAAAACTATTTTTGGGACGACCCTTTTGTTTTTCGCATATGTGCAGATCAAGTCATTAGAAGATGCGTTACAAGGCCAGAAACAATAAAGATCTTGGAACATTACCACTCAGGACCGACTAGAGGACACTACAGTGGAGCTAAAACCGCACATAAAATACTTGAATCAGGTTTTTATTAGCCCTCATTGTTCAAAGACGCTAACAGGTACGTTACTTCTTGTGACAAATGCCAACCGACAAGTAACATCTCCAAACGTGATGAAATGCCTCAAAACTATATGCTTTCATCTGAAATATTTGACGTTTGGGGTATTGACTTCATGGGTCTATTCCCTAGTTCATTTGGGAATAAATACATCTTAGTAGCAGTTGATTATATGTCTAAATGGGTGGGGCCCCAAGCCTTACCTATTAATAATGCTAGAGCGGTAGTACGATTCCTTAAGAAACTTTTCTCTAGATTTGGAACACCTAGAGCAATTAACAGTGACAGAAGTACTCATTTTTGTAACACCCAATTTGAGAAAACCCTTAAGAAATACGGAGTCCATCACAAAACAGCCACCCCATACCATCCTCAAACTAGTAGACAAGTTAAAGTGGAAAACTGAGAAATCAAACGAATTCTTGAAAAGACAGTAGAATCAAACAAGAAAGATTGGGCAATGAAAGTAGATGATGCTTTATGGGCTTATAGAACTGCTTTTAAGACTCCCATAGGAACATCACCTTACAAACTTGTTTATAGAAAAAGTTGTCATCTACCATTTGAATTAGAGCATAGAGCTTTTTGGGCTATTAAATTTTTAAACCTTGATCCTGAACTTGCAGGTAAAAACAGGTTGATGCAGTTGAACGAGCTAGATGAGTGGTGAGCCAATGCATACAAAAACTCACGCCTATACATGGAAGCAACAAAGCAGCGGCATAACGCTCGTTTAAAGCAACGGAAACAATTTGAAGTCGTAGATCTTGTCTTACTATATAATTCGAGACTAAAATTGTTTCCTGGAAAACTTATATCATGATGGTTAGGACCTTTCGTAGTTCAATCTATTTTTCCATATGGCACAATAGAGGTAAGTCACCCATTACAAAAAACTTTCAGAGTAAATGGCCATCGTCTCAAACTTTATAATGGTGAGAATTTTAAGGATGATGGAGAGGAGCTACGACTCCACGAACCTCCCTGAATATACCAACAAGGTAAAGTTGAGCTTAGACTATAAACAAGCACTTCTCGGGAGGAAACCTGAGTACTAACAGTTTTCATTTATTTAAATTTTATTCAAAATTTTAATATCTAGATCACTAACTGAGTCTCTGAACACAGGTTCACAAAATCCACACGGCCATGCACACGGGCGTGCCTTAGGTCGTGCCCGTAACATAAGAAGAGGCACGGTCGTGTGATATAGCCGTGTGAGCAGGCTATGGGCAAATCTGCCAAAATGACACGAGTGTGCGACACGCCCATGCTTAGCACCCGCGGTCGACACTGTCAAAATAACACGGGCGTGTGCATAGGTACATGGGCGTGGGAGAAGTGAACCACATCCCATACGGTCGTGCGATACGATCATGCAAGCACACGGCCTAGACACACGGGCGTGTTCTCAGGCCGTGTGACGATCTCTCAATTTACGACAAACACAGGCTGAACACAAACCACACGGGCTTGTGATACAGCCGTGCCACTTGAAAATTTTATATTATTTCTCTTATTTTATTTTTACTTTTATTTATTTTTGAAAACTCATTTGTTTTTAAAACACAGCTTATCTTTATGATTATTATCAGATTATTCCTTTAATTCTCCCGCAGAATCATGCCTTTCCACCAGCTCTATTTTCAATTCGCGCTTTCGCTAATCTAGGGATTTCATCCATTCATAACTCAGGAAGTTTCACTTCTTTCCCTATTTTATGATCTTATATTTATATTTTTCAATATATCTATTTTTGTACATTGATGGCAATGTACATCTTAAGAGTGGGGGGGTTATCTATATCTATATCAGAAACAAACAAACCCTAAATTTTGTCTTATTCTCATGTAATCTTCTCATATCATTATTAGAATGAATTTTGATTAATTTACGATTTTTATTGATATATCTTGAATTAAAACATAGGCATTCATGTATTGACTATTTAAACTTTAAGACATTAGAGAATTAAGCATGATAAGTTGATTTTTGAGAATTTAAAAGTTTAGGTTAATTTTCAAAGTTTAGGTATTACCTTAAATTGAAATCTACAGTTTTGAACATCAAAAAGCCATAATTTTTGTGAGATTTTGAGCCTTTAAAGAGCATCTATTATTTTTTCATGCTCACTTTTATTATTGCTTGAGTGCGTCAATATCGAATTGTTATTCTAGAACTTGCTTGATTATGCATGTCAAGACCACACCATTTGATTTGATATGTCAAGATGATAGAGGCACTTAGGATTAACCCACTCATGCCATGAAAAGCCTACCTTCACAATTAACCCTTAGTAAACCCCTTTGAGCCTAACAAGCCATTCCTTGATTTATCCCCAATATTAACCCTTAACTTATTATTGTTGAAATCCCCTCAATCAATTTGATCCCTATTTTTGTCGAGAGTTGATTTGAATAAATTGCTTAGCTATTTCTTGTTCTTAATAGTTAGTCTATGTTATTTAACTTGTTCTTAAAAAAAATACATATTAGTAGTGTCTTTTCATTTTTGAGCTTAAGTATTTAAATTCCATATTCCGAGAAGAAGCTCTTTTGTACGCAATTGATAAGTAAATATTTTTCTAGTTAAGTAATTTTTCAATTCAATCTCGATTTTAACCCTCTCTTTTAGGTTGTGACCACACCCCCTAACCAAGCCTCATTACAACTCTCTAAAGATCTCTTGATTGATGTATCATCTCAATTTATAGTGGTGGAGATTTGATTTTCATGCAAGCCTATGGTAATAACTTTTCATATTGACTGTTGAGTGCTACATTCATTATCCTTAAACACTTCGAGTGATTTGAGTGAATCTTTAGTGAGGATGTTAAACTCTGTGAGATTTTGAATCAAAGGTGATTATTTAAATAAGGGGAGATACCTATATTTTTCATGATTAAATGCTCAACTTGGAATGTTTGAAACTTTAATGTTCTTGTAGTTGAATTCTCAATGTATGATTACTTACGGATTAGCTTGACATATTATTGATAGGAATTATAAGTTGAGAAATAAGAATTCTTAACTGTGAATTGAGGATTTTGCTTAAGGATAAGCAAACACTTAAGTGTGGGGGTATTTGATAAACCGTAATTTATACATATTTTTATCCCATGCTTAACACATTTATGAATGATTTCTCCTTATATTTGGTGAACTTGATGCTCCTAATCCTTTAATTTCATGTTTTATACTTAGGTGAGCATAGGAGAACAAAAAGAACAAGAAACAGGCTGAAAACGGAGAAAATGGGCTGACGTGGGAAAACAACACGGCTGGACTTCCTCACACGGGCAGAGCACATGCCCTGCCATTCTAACAAGCTCGAAAACGGCCTAAAACAACCTCGGTACGGGCGTGTTGATCTCTCAGCCTTGACCATGGCCTGAAGTAATCGCACACAGGCATGTCCCTGCCGAGCCCTAGTTAAGTTCTATTTGGAAAAAGGTGAGTTTGAGGGATTTTAGGCATTATAAAGCCTATTTAAACACCCTAGAGGAGGACTAAAGACGAGGCATAGAGTAGGGAGTAAGGAATTACTCGAAGAAAGCTGATTGATCCATCTCAGAAGCCGGATTTATCATCAACACTGAAGAACTCTCCTCAATTTCCCTTCAGGAGTTTTGGGTTTTCTTTATGTTTTGTATTCATTATTCTTCTGAGATGTTTTCCTATTTAGTTATGAACTAAACCCCCCTAAATACCTAAGGGGAATGAAACCTAAGACGAATCTTGTTATTATTTTCTGAATTGTATGATAAATATTTAACTTGTTCTTAAGTATGTGCTCTTAATTCTTGTTTCAGTATTTCATGATATTGATTCAAGTTAATGCTATTATTTGGAGGATGAATAGTCCTGTCTAAGAGTAACTTTGTCATAATTAAGTGGAGTTAATTTTGCGCCTAGAGATAGGGTGACAAGATTTTGCCGAATTAGGGTGAAACCTAATAAGGAGATCCATAGATCGAGTTAATGCAACCTTAGGTTGTTAATTAGAAAAAGATTTCAATTATTCAACCTAGGTTTAGACGTTATTAGTCTTGAATAGGGATAATAACATAACTCAAGGATTTCTACGGAACAGGTTAAATGAATAAATTGTCCGATTCGGAGTGAGAATAACAAGTGAAGTCTAGGTGGATTTTTCCTTGGGTATTGTCTTAAATCAATAGTTTTTTCCAAAAGTAATTCCCCACTTCTATTTTCTGTGATTTCTTAGTTTAGTTAATTAGTTAATTAAAACAAACCCTTTTATTTTTAGGCTAGATAATAAAAAGACAGTTAATACTAGTACTTTTAGTTCCTTTAGGTTCGCCAATCCGGTCTTGCTAAAGCTATAATACTGTTCGATAGGTACACTTGCCTACGTCGTGATAATAGTTAGTTTCAAGAACGATTAATTATAAATTTATAAAACTTATCACGAAAAATCACGATCAGGGTACCCATATCAATTATCTCATATCGAGATCCTCGTTTCATATCTTAATTTTGAAAGAAGCTTCACGAGGCACTATGTACTCGTTTAGATTTTCGTACTGTTTTTCATCATCAAATTGGCGGGCAATTTGAGCGAGTTATCCGAATATTGAAAAATATGTTAAAAGGTCGCATCATCAAGTTCCAAGGTAGTTGGGAGGAACATTTTCCTCTAACAAAATTTGCTTACAATAACAGCTTCCAATCGAGCATACAAATGGCACCCTATGAAGCCTTGTATAGATAGAAGTGACAAACACTATACTGTTGGTCTAAACTGGGTGAAAGGAAATTTTTGAGTCCAGAAGTGGTACATGAATCTAAGGGGAAAATAAATTTAATTCAGGATAAACTGATAGTGGCTTAGGATAGGCAGAATTCGTATGCGGACTTAAATAGAAAAGACATTGAGTATAGTTTCGGAGATCAAGTTTTCCTGAAAGTATCCTATGGCGGAAAGTATTGAGATTTGGAAGAAAGACTAATTTAAGTCCTAGGTTCATAGGACATTATAGAATCCTAAGAGAGTAAGTCTAACGGCATATCAATTAGAATTACCTCCAGAACTGGACTGAAATCATAACGCCTTCCATGTCTCCATGTTGAGACAATATCGATCCAACCCTTTCCATATCGTTCCATTTGAGGAGATCGAAGTGAGATTGGATTTGTACTTTGAAGAGGAACTCGTAAAAATTCTATATCATGATGTAAAGGTTTTGATAAGGAAATGGATCCCTCTTATGAAAGTATTATGGCAGAAACATGGCATTAAGGAGGCCACGTAGGAACTGGAAGACACATTTCGTCAATAGTATCCTAATATATTCGATCTAGGTAAATTTCAGGGATGAAGTTTCTTTAAAGAGGGGAGAGTTGTCATGCCCCAAAATATAGGGGCAAATTGAAAAGATTAACCAAGAAAATGATTAGGCATGATGGTTAAGTGTTTAGTGCACTCCTTAGAGGTCCTAGGTTCTATCCACTCCTCTCCCATTTATTTTCTTTTCATTTTTAGCAAACTAATATGAAAATCACTTCAAAATAAATATTATTTGGAGTTCCAACTTAATAAGAAATAGGCTTAGGCCTAATGGTTAAAGTTTGCTTCTCTTTTCTAGCCTGCCTAGGTTCGAGTCACCTCATTTCCTCCACTGTAGCTTTTATTTTCCCTCTTTAATTTCAGTCTAAATGTTGGATTAATTGCCAAACTACCCTCAGGGTTTTAGACCCTAACTATTTAATCAATTTTCTTTTAATTGAACTAGATTTTCTTTCTTTTCCAATCCTAACCATAATTTTTGTTTTCCTCCCTATTTCTTCTTCATTTTCTTTTATTTCCTCTCTTTTACATAAAAATATATTCTCTTATTATTGAAATTATTTTTGCATCCCGAAACTGAAACCAATTTCCGTTTGACTCATTTTTTCTATCAGTTGTCAATTTCATCGTTCTTAACACTCGTTTCACTTCATCCAAGATCAATAAGTATTCTTCATTTTAATGATCAAAACTCATAATTGTCGTAGTAAGTAGTGAACGACGTAAATCATTGTTCGATCAAATAATCATTTTCAGATTCTTGCCCAAATCTTGAGTAATCTTGTAGAACTTGAAATCCATATTAATTCATGTTTAAACATCATTTGAAGGACCTGATTTAGGTACCCCAAATCAGTTTGGAGAGTGAGGAACGTCGATCGAGATCCCGGTTTAGTGTTCTTTTACTAGTGAATCGAGGCAAATCATGCCTCGAAATAGGGCCACATGACCGGCACATGGGCGTGTAGGCCACATGTGTGGACCACACGGCCATATCCCCCTAAAACCCTAGGATATTTCGATTCTCACATAGCCGTGTCTCCCCTATATAATAATTTTGCATGTTCCACATGGCCCCAGTCTGTCATACGGTCGTGTAACCCTTCCACACGGCCATGTGCCCCTGTTTTATTATTTTCCCAAAATTTTTGTAAACTGTTCAATTTAGTCCCTACAAGATCCCCGATTTGTTTTAGTGATTTATTTCCTTCAATTGAGTCTCTAATATTATGAATAATGCTAGAATCCACAATTTGATTGACTAAATTACTATTTTATATGCATGATATGTGACTAGTACATGCCTACTGTGTCTGAATTACTGATGAACTGTTATTGTTACTTGCACCACTGTATACTAACTACATGATAAGCATGACTAATGCTACTGATGAAGTGGAAATATGTTGAGCATGTCTATTGTGTCATATGATACTATTTCAAGCATGTCATACTGTATTGCATGGGGAGGGACGATTGTACGGTGGAAGTTTTGGCAATTTAATAATCTTCAAACACTGATGGTTTATCCACAAATTATACTAGCAACTATAATTAGCAAATGATTTGTGCATTGACAACTATTGGTAGCGTAATGATTTGTGCATTGACAACTATTGGTAGCGTATTAACTTGCAAAAACCAGTCGTTTATCCATAATTTATATTGGCAGCTTTTATCTGCAAACCCATTGTATAATCACAACTACTGGCAACGTATGAACCTGTAATACTAGTGGCTTAGCCACAAACTAGAGTGTTATGGTTGGAGGAGTTCTAGGGAACTCTTACTGAAGAGTGTAGCGGAGTATGGGTAGGATTTTTCCTATTAAACTAAAATTAAATTACAATGGCACTCGTAAGCATGGTCAACTACTATCATACTATATGCTTAGTTTGTTAATTTGCATTGAATTTATTTTGATGGAACTCACACTTAGCGTTATAGCTCACTTCCCCTTTACTTTTCATCCTTACAGATAACCCACCAAGTTAGGACACGAACTCGACATCTAAAGGGTCTCAGCTCAGTGTTTACTTATAAGATTATTTTAGGCTCGTTATTTGTTATATTTATATTATTCAAAGACTATATTATTTTATTTTGAACTGTGTCATGAGACTTAGAATTTGGGTTTTTCTTTTATATTGCATGACATTTAATTTGAATTTTAGGATGTTTAAATATGATTATTAAGTAGTTATGCACGAACCTCGGTTTTTAATTAAAGACATACATAAATATCACTTTCCCACTGCTAAATTAAAATTGAAATTCTGAGTAATAAATAAATCAATAACTAACTTTTTTTTTTCTAAAACAATCAATTTCTTTAAAACGTTTGTTTTAAAAACTTTGATAGCTTACTGGGCCATTTTGGTGGCTAATGCAATCTTCCGAGTTTATATCTAACAAGTCTAGGCCGGGTTGAGGAGATTACAAATATTTTTGCCTAAACTCCTAAAATTGAGCGAACCTTCAAGTTTTGGTAGATAACTTGACCCATGAATAGGTTTAATACCAACTAACCTAACTATATTATACATATTCAAAACAAATTTGAAAAAGATATTATATGTCCAATATAAACACTAAAAAATACACATATTTTAATGTTTTGTAATTTAAAATAAATTTATTAAACTACAAGCGTTGATGAATGAGAAAGCTATTTTAAAACACCCAAAAAAAATATTAAAGATAATTAAATTTAACTTTTTTATTAAATTTAAAAAGTCAGTTTAAAGATAAAAGCCGGTTCTATGCTATCAGAAAGTGTTTTCCGACTTCTACAAGCAATGCTAAACCAACCATGCTGCTTCTTTAAAACTACAAGCATTATACTCTCTGTTCGATTTTGCAGCTGCTTCTATAAACCAAAACACAAGTTGGGCTAAGCTTTTAGGCTTCAACATGCTTTTTGAACAATATTTCTTTAACATTACCTTTTACACTAATAATTACCTAATTGATATTTTTTTCCTCTTAGGTTTTTGGGGACGCTTTTTCCCTTTATTACCTTCTGAAGCCTAACATTAAAACCTTTTCATTATTTTAAGACCCTTTTAGGTTCCATTAGAGACGCCCAACAGCATTGACTTGTACTTTATAGATACACCTTTGTTTTTTTTTTCTTGCTCTTTTCTCCTTTTATCTTCTCGGATTGGAATATCAGACCTATCCAAAAATGATTTTTCCACTTTATCATGATGACAATTATAATTATTTCCTTGGAGAAACTAAACATATATGATTAATTACCCCCCATAACTTTACAGTTATGGTTCTTTTCCCTTAATCCTAAAAGTTCAGCACTACTTTCTCAGAAAAAAAAAGTTTTTGAGCACTACCTAAATTTGGTACAAAAATCTGGATTGATATTTTTATCCAAGTTACGTATTATTGTTTTTTCATCGTGTGTATATATATTAAGAATTGCAGTACGATAATCAATTAAACGTCGTGTAGTGATAAGCAAAAAGTCTAATACTAAAAATCTTGATAATTTCTCTTTCAATTCATCCACTCTACTAAATTGTTGATTAAAAGTTTGAATTTTGATTAAAAATAATGTTATTATTATTTAATTAACTTATTTTCTCATATACGGATAAATAAATAATGTATATGAAAAAAAAAAAAACCGTCAATCATTCTCAAATCTAGCTTCATTAATGTCATCGGTCGCGATGGTTTGTCACCAAATGTAGCCAATCAAGTCATCAAATGTCTGGCTAGGCGCAATCATACACATGGCACCAAAAGGTAGCCGATCCATTGGAATCAAAATTAGTGCTTGCTTCTCATACATTAAAGGGCAGTGGACCATTTACAAAAACAAAATGTTCCATGCGTTTAATCTTATATTTATTATCAAAATTATTACTGACGATTCAACAAATGTGGGGTAAAATAGTAAAATATATTATATTTTTAAAAAAAATTAAGACTCATACTTTAAAAATGATTTTATTAAAAGAAATAATTATAAACTCTAAATATGAATCATGAAAACGAATATAAAAAGTACTTAAAAAAATTATGAATTAAGTTTACTCTCTCAGTATAAACTTCACATTCTAAGTCGTTATCTCCGTTCTTCAATTTCAATATTATAATTGATTGAAAATTTTATATGATTATTGTTTTTAAAAGGAAAAAAATTATACGGTTATCAAACTCTAAAATTAATATAAACTACAAATTTTATATAATCATAAATAAAATTAAATATAAACTTTGCCTAAATTCTTCTATTATAAAGATTCAAAATGAATTCCAACAAAATTTTGTATTCAAATTTTGATTAAAAAAATCTAAGATATCCTGCATTTTCTTTCTTACGCTAAAACTAATATTGAAAATAAATACATTGTAAAGTCTCTTATACCCGCCAATAGAAATAACATTGATATAAGAAACACAATACAATCCAAGTTTGCTTTATTAGAAGTGATAAAAGTAATTTTTAGTTTCGAGTTTGATAACTTTTTTCAATTTTACCTTTAAATGTTTTTGGTCCTTATTAGTCTAGAATGATTCTTGAATTAATTTAATTTTTACTTAGAAGTTATAACATAACGCTTAAAGTTAAATTTTTTAAATAGTATTTTATAATTTTTATTTTAAATATAGTAATATTAATATATTTTGTTAATTATGAAATTAAATTTGTGGTAATTAGTAAGATAGTGATTACAAACTAATATAAATCAATGTACATCCGTGAGTGGATACACAATCCAATTTTTTATATGCATTTTGAACAAATCATGTTTAGACCTTAATTCATTATACGGGTAATATATATGGAGCGACCTTTTTAAATGAATCATTTAAACTTAAAATAAAATAATTAATAAAATTGTTTTAACTTATTCAATTAATAAATGAAAATAATATAATATTTGACATAAAAAATACTTAAACTATAGCATATAAATAGCATAAATTGAAAATTATTATGTAAAAATATTAAAACATGAGAAAGAATTATTTTGTATAATGCCAACAAAATTTTTATACACTACAAGTAGAATTGGGGTGATGACAAATATTTTATAGGATATAGTAAAAAAGTGAGTATTTAGTACATTGACAATATATTTTTTAACTCCACAAGCAGAATTATAAATTTTTCACGTGCCCTATTTCTTTTATATATTTCTATGTTTTACCATACCTTGCATACACTTCATCAATTCAATCCTGTGTGTAGAATTTTTAAATTCCACTAAAAGTGTACCAAGTTTTCTATAATAAAATACTTTTAAAAATAAATATATCAAAAAAATAGACATATAACTATTTTTAACTATATTTTAAAATAAAAAATTTACACTATCAATATATCAAATATTAACCCTTATAATATACCTAAAACAGATAACAATAAATAAAAATATTTCCAATTTTCTTCTTTTTCGCCCATTTCCCCCTCTCATTTCCATTTTTCATTATTTTCTATTACTTTCTTTACCCGTGCTTCTTTTTCCCTAATCACAAGACCAATTAAAAAATGTACTTGTCTTGTCAATATTTGTGGTTAGCACATCTAGAATGCTAACATGTTTATTATTTTTATATATGTAATAGGTTAGGCTTTTAGCAAATGGCTATCATTAGTGTTTCGAAAATTGAATTAATATTTTTGAATAAAAAAATAATTATTGTTCAAGTTAGGTCAATTTTTAATACAAAATGCAAAGATAATTTATTTTACACTTTAATATATTTATTAAACTAGTTTCTTTTACATAACAATGCTCGAGTTTAATTGTATGTATCAATTAAAACATATTTGTCGAGACCATTTTTAAATCGAGTTTTAGAAAATGGGAATCGACTTTAAGAAAAACGAAAACGGGAGTCGCCACCAATCTTTTTAGGTGTGATTAGATCACCTTATAAAATGTTTTGTTTTAAAACATTAATTTTGGTCTACGAAAGTCGAGAAAATGGATTCGGGAGTCGGTTACTTACGAGGAAGGGTTAGCACCCTCGTAACGCCCAAAAATTGGTACCTAATTGATTATCAAGTGTCTTGAATGTAGGAAATTTGAAAGTTTTAAGATGCAAACCTCTTTAATTAGAATGTCTCAATTTTGAAAATTAAGGCTCACTTATTTCAAACGAGTCAAAACATCACATCCAATAAGTTAGGACGCAACATTTTAAAACCTTCGAAACTAAGCTCGTATTTCAAAAATTTCTATCTCGAAACAACAAAACGCCATACCCAGTAAGTTAGGACACTATGTTTTGAAATCTCGAAATAATTGTTTAAGTTTTGAAAACTCAAAATCACTTAGAAGGGTACTTGATTATTTGAACTCAACGAGAAAAGTCGTAACCCAATAAGTTAGGGCACTTCTTCTATCGAAATTTCCAAACACCAAGCATTGCCTTTATATCTTTGAAAACTTTGGAATTTTGTTTTTAATTTGATGCATGAGGAATCGTATTACATTATGAATCGTGCAAGATAACATATTATTGTAATAGGTGAATAAAACATGCATTTAAACAAAATGATGGCAATAATATAAAAATCATGCATTAGATACATACATATATAAATAATAACTTTAACAACATACGTACAAAGATATACATAGCATATATTGAAGATGAATAAGCAAAACATACAAGGTAATAATAAAAAATGCATGGTATACAATTTAATATATATAAAAAAATAATAATATCAATATACACATTCATAAAATATAATATCAAACAATAATTATAAAATAATATTTGATATCTAAATGATATATACAATATATAAAAATATAAAAGAGTTAGTATATATATAAAAAAAAAGTGAGTAATTGTTAACATGGTATATAATACAATATGATATTGAATAATAATTTCAAAATAGTATTTAATATACAATATATAATGTATAATAACTAAATTTATAAAAAAATAATAATTACATATAAAATAAAAATATATTGGTTTAGAAAAATAATGTATAAAATACCAAATATATAAAGGAATTTATATTTAATAAAATAATCGTATATTATATAAATATAAGTTTAGAATAATATAAAATAAGTAATTAATGATGAAATTTACGTATTATACAAATTATAATATTATAATATCTTCAAACTATGTAATAACAGAATATGAGTAAAGTAATTATTAACACACAAATAAAGATACGTATATAATACAAATTAAAACTTTTAATGATAATAATATATAGGTGAAAAATATATATATTGGTATAAAAATGATGTAATATAATTATAATTTATAACATAAAAGTGCATATATATATATATATGTAAAATAACATATAATATATACTAAATTTGAATAAACTTATATAATAATATGAATAATATAGTAAAAATTAATATTTACAAATATATAGAGTATTTAATAGATTATAAAATAAATTAAAAGAACTATAATGAAATAAAATTAAAGTTTTAGGGCTAGTTTAAAAATAAAATAAATGAACTTAGGCCTTCTGGAATGCATGTCAAAATCGAAGGACTCATTGGGTATTTAAACCCTAATCCCAAAACGACGTCGTTCTCTGGAACCGATTTTAAAGGCCGTTTGGGTTAAATTAAAACAAATATAAAAGTTTACGGCCCAAATTAAAATAAAAATAAATAAAATTAAAAAGATTAAAAATGTGGGGGGACCAATTAGACAATTATCCCAATAATAGAAAACACGCGGATCCTCCCCGGGTAATCGGGTCAACACGCGGATCCTGTGCATAGAAACGACGTCATTTTATGCTTATTGGATTAAGCCAAAACAGCGCCATTTATTTATGCTATATAAGTTAAACCCTTAGTTTTAAAATCATTTGTAACTGAGTTTTAAAAAAAAAAATCTAAAATTCTCTCTGCAAAGGGGAAGAGAGAGACCCCGACTCTGTCCTCCGGCCACCGGGTTGCATTCGTGCACGCGCTTCACGCGCCGTCATTTTGCGGTGATTTGGAGGTTAAAACCTTCATCATCTCAAGCAAAACCCAGGTAATCCCTTTTCCTTTTAAACATCAACAGTTTTTTTTGCTAGAACAGTTCATATATATGCATTCAAAAAAATAAAGAGCGAGATACAAGATTAAATCACCTTTTTTAGAAACTGTTTGTATTTCTCTGAACGAATATGTGTAAGTATATCTGTTCTGTAGAAAAAAGGGGGCCCTTTGTACAATGAAAGCATTCGGGCTTTATAGCCACTGTTGTTATTACATTTTTTTGGAAAGAAATCTTTTTATTTCTTTCCATATTTGTTTTGTTTGCTGCTGTGGTTCTTCTTTTGCAGGTATCATCGAGGAATCCAGTAGTGACTGTGTTGGTATGGATTCGCGCGCTGATTACGGAGGTAGAGTCACGGGATGGAGGGTCACTGTAACGTCGTGAGAGATGAGCAAATGCATCCGATGGGATTGCTTCTGGAAGCTTCTGTTTACGGCGCGAGGAAAAAGGCAGAAACCCTAGGGTTTCCTGCCTTGGTGTAACAAGTTGGGCCAGTTGGGCCACTTTTGTCCTCGGTTAAGTGGGTGTAATGAGTACCTGGCATAAGTGGGTCTGTTGGGTAGTTTTAGGCCTGCTGGGTAGTAACTGGTCTGTTTAGGTATAACGGGTCTGTGTTTGGGCTCTTGTAACTGGACTTTATATGGACTGTTAAATAAACAATTATTTATTTATTCATTTATTTATTTGGTTTTCAGCCCGGTCAAATTTGGGCTATTACAGCTGCCCCTCTTTGCTCATTGCTGTGTAACGGGAATTAAGCAAAGATTCAGAAAGACCAAATTTGACCAGTCTTATTAAATCATGGTCTTCAATTTGCTTCTGTCATATTGATATATATATATTTTTTTGCTCTCCGCCAAATACAGAGACGCCAAATCTGCTTCTTCGATTTGTTCCCTGACCATTCAGAAATGCCAAATCATCTTAGATTTGCTTCAGCATAAGCACGCGAAAGTCAAATCAGCTATGTCTTCGATTTGCTCCTTGTCAAATATAGAGAAATAAGATCTGTCATCTTGGATCTGCTCCCCATCCATTACAGAGAGATAAGCTTAGTTATCTTAGATCTGCCCTGATGAAGGTCAAATCTGCCATGTCTTAGATCTGCTCCCTGTCAAATACAGAGAAATAAGATCGGTCATCTTGGATCTGCTCCCGGTCTATTACAGAGAGATAAGCTCAGTTATCTTGGATCTGCTCCCCGTCCATTACAGAGAGATAAGATCCATCATTTTGGATCTACCCCGATGAAGGTCAGATCTGCTACGTCTTTGATCTGCTCCTTGCTAAATACAGAGAGATAAGATCAGTCATCTTGGATCTGCTCCCTGTCTATTACAAAGAGATAAGATCTATCATCTTGGATCTTCCCCGATGAAGGTTAAATCCGCTACGTCTTTGATCTGCTCTCTGTCGAATACAGAGAGATAAGATCGGTTATCTTGGATTTGCTCCCCGTCCATTACAGAGAGATAAGATCCATCGTCTTGGATCTGCCTCGATGAAGGTTAGATCTACTACGTCTTTGATCTACTCCCTGCCGAATATAGAAAGATAAGATTGATCATCTTGGATCTGCTCCCCGTCCATTACAGAGAGATAAGATCCATCATCTTGGATCTGCCCTGATGAAGGTCAGATCTGCTACATCTTTGATCTGCTCCCTGTCGAATACAGAGAGATAAGATCGGTCATCTTGGATCTGCTCCCTGTCCATTACAAAGAGATAAGATCCATCATCTTGGATCTGCCCCGATGAAGGTTAGATCTACTACGTCTTTGATTTGTTCCCTGTCGAATACAGAGAGATAAGATCGGACATCTTGGATCTGTTCCCCGTCCATTACAGAGAGATAAGATCCATCATCTTGGATCTGTCTTGATGAAGGTCAGATCTGCTACGTCTTTGATCTGCTCCCTGCCAAATACAGAGAGATAAGATCGATCATCTTGGATCTGCTCCCCGTCCATTACAAAGAGATAAGATCCATCATCTTGGATCTGCCCCGATGAAGGTCAGATCTGCTACGTCTTTGATCTACTCCCTGTCGTATACAGAGAGATAAGATCAATCATCTTGGATCTGCTCCTCGTCCATTACAGAGAGATAAGATCCATCATCTTGGATCTACCCCGATGAAGGTCAAATCTGCTACGTCTTTGATCTGCTCCCTGTCGAATACAGAGAGATAAGATAGGTCATCTTGGATCTACTCCTTGTCCATTACAAAGAGATAAGATCCATCATCTTGGATCTGCCCCGATGAAGGTCAGATCTGCTACGTCTTTGATCTGCTCCCTATTGAATACAGAGAGATAAGATCGGACATCTTGGATCTGCTCCCCGTCCATTACAGAGAGATAAGATCCATCATCTTGGATATGCCCCGATGAAGGTCAGATCTGCTATGCTAAGGCCTATTACCCTACTGATTAGTAAATTAAGACGCGCTATATTTGATAACCTTTAGAATGATTTTGCCTGATAATTAGGATGCCATGATCGAAGTGAGTCGAATGTTCCTAATTAAACATGCTATGATACAAAAATGTTATGAATATGACCCCTATCCTAGACATCATCACTCATTCCTTCGTTTGCCTTTCAAAGTATTACTCTTGCTCAAGTTGTAGGCCTGTACCCTTCCTCAAATGCTATAATCCACTGAGGACGTCTGCAAAATAATCTTCCCTAGAATTGAATCGCTGGTTTTGTCCATTTTCCTTTTAAACTGGAAGAAAGAAATTCCTCGAGTTCTTTCATCCCTTACTTATGGGTATTTCTTGAACAATTGTCCTGTTTTAGTTTCTTACATTATCTAGAAATTCCAAAGTAATGCACAAAACTTCATTTGTGAATATATTTTAGTTCATCTATCATTATTTTAATGCAACATACTTAAAGAATAATGGAAGATGAAAAAAATTAGATTTGAATGAATTGTCAAAGAATACAAATAAATCTGATAGCATGTCTTTGAGAAGAAATAGAATCTAAAGATAGCAAACAGGATAGAAGTTAGATGCTCCAGATATCGCCGCTTGAGTGTTTAACACCAGCTCCATGAAATCTTTCTTGAGTTTGACATGTGTTTAAAAGATCCAAAGTACTTTGTTGATGCCCCAATATACAACGTGTTTCACTCTTTGCTAAGTTAGATATAGCAAGATTGCTATATGCCCTTTAAAATTTAAGCTGCCCTTTTGGGTTTTCAACTCAAAACCCCTTTGGTCACAAGGTGCCCTTTGCAGATTTTCACCTTGGCCTCTCCATTTTTTTTTGTGAAAATTCAAGGCGCCCTTTGCGGGTTTTCACCTTGAATTCTCCTCTCCTTTAGCCAAAGTACTTTTTAACTGAGTTTGAATTCACTAGATTGGGTAGACTTTTCCCATCCATTTCTGTCAAAATCAATGCTCCTCCAGAGAAAGCCTTCTTCACGACGTATGGCCCCTCCCAATTTGGCATCCACTTTCCTATAAAGTCCTTCTGAATAGGAAGGATCTTCTTTAGCACCAGGTCCCCGTCATGGAATTCTCTTGGGCGAACTTTCTTGTCATAAGCTCGCATCATGCTCTTCTAATACATCTGACCATGTCGAATGGCTCTTAGCCTCTTTTCCTTAATCAAGTTTAACTGGTCATATCGAGATTGAACCCATTCAGCTTCATCTAACTTTATCTCTATCAAAATTCGAAGAGAAGGTATTTCTACTTCAATAGGCAACACTGCTTCTATCCCATAAACTAACGAGAATGGGGTTACCCCAGTAGAGGTTCTGACAGATGTTCGATAGGCCAGGAGTGCAAATGGTAACTTCTCATGCCAATCTCTATAGGTCTCAGTCATCTTTCCCACTATTTTCTTAATGTTTTTGTTGGCGGCCTCCACCGCCCCATTCATTTTTGGACGATAGGGAGAAGAATTGTGATGCTTGATCTTGAACTGGTCGCAAACTTCTGCTATCATTTTGTTGTTTAAGTTCAATGCATTGTCAGATATGATTTTTTTAGGCATTCCATACCGACAAATGATCTCCTTCTTCAAGAATCGACTCACAGCTGACTTAGTAACATTCGCATAAGAAGCGGCCTCTACCCATTTTGTAAAGTAGTCAATTACCACGAAGATAAACTAATATTCATTCGAAGCTTTCGGCGATATCGGTCCAATGACATTCATGCCCCACATGGAGAAGGGCCATAGAGAAGTCATAACATGTAAAGGTGAAGGTGGTATATAAATTTTTTCCCCATAAATCTGACACTTATGGTAATTCTTGGCATAGTTGATACAGTCACCTTCCATAGTGGCCCAATAATAGCCAAACCTCATGATTTGCCTTGCCATCGTGAACCCATTTGCATGCGTTCCACATATACCTTCATGAACCTCTTCTAAAATTAGCTTAGCTTCCACAGCATCGACACATCTCAAAAGTACTTGCTCTTTCCTTCTCTTGTACAGGATATCCCCATCTATGACATAGTCGCAAGCTAACCTTCTCAAAGTTCGCTTGTCACTTTCAGTAACCTGTTCTGGATATTTACGATCTCTTACATATCGCAATATATCCTGGTACCAGGAATTATCATCCTTTTCTTCCTCTTCAATGTTACAACAGCTAGCTGGAGCCTTCTAGACACTCATTTGAATTGGTCTCACCTCTTCCTCTTTATTTGCCTTAATCATTGAGGCCAAGGTTGCTAAAGCATCTGCCACCTGATTTTCGTCTCGTGGGAGATAATTGAAGGTAATGTCATCAAACTCCTCAAGTAACCCCAAAACTACTTTTCGATAATTGATCAATTTAGAGTCTCTTGTCTCCCATTCGCCTCTAAGCTGATAAATTACCAACGCAGAATCCCCATATACTTCTAGGGTTTTTATACCTCGCTCTAT
This sequence comes from Gossypium anomalum, assembly GCA_025698475.1. NCBI lineage: Eukaryota > Viridiplantae > Streptophyta > Magnoliopsida > Malvales > Malvaceae > Gossypium > Gossypium anomalum. The sequence continues at coordinate 71,595,172 of CM046956.1, forward strand.
GGTTGCTTGAAGTCCCATGATGCATGCTTCATACTCAGCCATATTATTCGTGCAATCAAAGTCCAACTTACACGTAAATGGGTAATGATTGCCTTTGGGGGATACCAAGACTGCCCCAATTTCGTTTCCAACTGCATTAGAAGCCCCATCAAAATTAAGCCTCCATGCAGAATCTTCGGTTATTGCTATACACATTAACTCCTCATTTGGAAAATCAAAGTTCAATGGCTCATAATCCTCTAGAGCTCTCATCGCCAAGTCAAGTCCGCCGCACTTCCTTTTATAGCTTTCTGACTTACGTAGACTATATCAAACTCTGAAAGCAAAATTTGCCATCTGGCCATTCTCCCATTTAGAGCCGTTGACTCCATCATGTATTTCAATGGATCCAGCTTTGAGATGAGCCAAGTGGTATAGTATGGCATGTACTGTCTTAATCTCCGGGTGGTCCAAATTTGTGCAAAACACAACTTTTCAATTGGCGAATATCTCATTTCACAGTCAGTGAATTTTTTACTGAGATAATAAATTGCCTTCTCCTTTTTCCCCGACTCGTCATGTTGACCAAGCACACATCCCATAGAATTATTGAACACTGACAAATACAGTATTAACGGTTTATCTGGGCTAGGTGGCGATAATACCGGAGCATTCAACAAATACTGCTTGACCTTTTTAAAAGCATTCTGGCATTCTTTATCCCAAGTACCTTGATTGTGCTTTCTGAGGAGGCGGAATATAGGATCGCATTTCTCGGTCAGTTGTGAAATGAATCGAGCGATTTAATTCAACCTTTCTAGGAACCCTTGAACTTTCTTCTGAGTACGTGGTGGAGGTAACTCTTGTATGGCTCTGACCTTGTCTGAGTCGACTTCAATTCCCTTTTCACCGACTACGAAGCCTAATAACTTTCCCGATTTGGCTCTAAATGTGCACTTTGTTGGATTGAGCTTCAACTGAAACTTTTTTAACCTCAAGAACAATCTTCTTAAGACCTCAATGTGCTCTTTTTCTGTATGGGACTTGGCAATCATATCATCAACATACACCTTAATATCCTTATGCATCATGTCATGAAACAAGTTCACCATGGCTCGTTGGTATGTTGCCCCTGCGTTCTTTAGTCCAAACGGCATTACTTTGTAACAAAAGGTGCCCCACAAGGTTATGAAGGTAGTTTTATCCATGTCCTCTGGATGCATCTTTATCTGATTGTATCCCTTGAAGCCATCCATGAAGGAGAACAACGAATATCCCGCTGTGTTGTCTACTAAAGTGTCAATGTGTGGCAAAGGAAAATTATCCTTTGGGCTTGCTTTGTTCAGATCTCTATAATCAACACACATTCGTACCTTCCCTTCCTTCTTAGGAACAGGCACAATGTTAGCTACCCATTCAGAGTACTTCACTTCTTGCAAGAATCCTGCGTCAAACTGCTTCTTGATTTCATCCTTTATTTTCAGAACAATATCCGGCCTCATTCTTTGCAACTTCTGTTGGACTGGCTTACAATCTTGTCTTATCGGAAGACGATGTACTACAATGTCAGTACTCAATCTGGGCATCCTGATATGACCAGGCGAAAATATCTTTGAATTCTTGAAGTAACTCCACCAGAGCATGCCTTGTGTCCTTGGTCATCAGTGTTCCAATTTTCAAGTCCTTCCCTTCCTCTAGGGCTATATTCTCTGTTGCCTCTTTCTCATGTGGCATGATTTGTTTCTCCTCCTGTTTCACCATTATTAATAGATCGAGAGATACGTCACAATCTTGAACATCATCAAAATCCTGAGGTTCCTCAAAATCCTGAGGTTCCTCTAAACACATGTCTTGCTCGCAAGAGAAATCAGGAGTGGTAGTATCAATGCTCATATCATTGATATCTAGGGACCTGTGGGGTATGAAAAAATATACAAAGAATGAATGAATCTAAGAATGATTGTTTATGTGCTATGAATAAAAGAATAAGAATCGCCAAAATTTAAAGGAATATTGGTTGATAAAAAGTGAAACAATACTCGTTTAAATTGATGAAAGCTATGTTTTATTTAAATAATAATAGATGAACATAAGCCTATTTTCACAAATGTAATCTTACTACTCCTACGCTTTTTAGAGTAATAAACATATTTCGAGCATTACTCTGAACTACAGGAAGGTCCTCCGTAGTCCAATTGTTCAGAGAGCTTCCCGGTTCGTAAGGGCGAATGCCCTCGAGGCTTTTTTGCTCTAATCCTTCCTCGTGGACAGCATTGATCCGATGAATTTCTTCCATCAATAATCCTCCTGACTTAAAAGATTTAGATATAGGTGGGAATGTCATTGGTTCCCACTCCATTTCTCCTCCGTTCAAACGCGCCTTTCTTCTCGCTTGGAGCTTCTCAATTTCTTGCCTCTTGTGCCTATGGTCTGGCTTGAAGCCCAAACCAAAGCGATCTTTCTTCTCAATCAACTTTGGGATTTGAATCCCTCCTTGCAACTGTCTTCCTAGTCCTTTCCCTGGCAATGCTCCCTTCCCTCTCATCATTTGCAGGGCCATCCTTGTAGCTCTAGACATTTTGGGTACCGGCATCTTTCTTCCTTCCAAAATGAAGGTTGCATTAATGATTTCCAAAGAGCGGAAAGAACACTCAATAGCCTCTTCATTTGTCTCGACATAAGGGGCCTTGCTGGTAACAGCCGTTATGATGTCTTCCTCCGCATGGATGGTTATTAAGCGTCCATCTGTCGCTAACTTTAATTTTTGGTGTAATGAAGAAAGCACCGGTTCCTACTGAGTGTATCCATGGCCTCCCTAATAAACAATTATAGGAAGGCTTGATATCCATCACCAAGAAATCCACTTCATATATATTTGGCCCAATCTCTAGAGGGATGTCAATTCGTCCCATCACTTTTCTTTCCGTTCCATTAAAGGCTCTTACCACATTGTGACATGTCTTCATATGCGAACTGTCAATGGGTAATCTGTTTAATATGGATAATGGAAGGACATTCAAAGTAGACCCATTATCAACAAGTACACTTGGAAGTGTGTATCCTTTGCACCGAGTTGTGATATGGAAGGCTTTTGACCCTATGTTCCCAGGTGGAATTTCATCATCATTGAAGTAGATGAAATTGTCAGCACTGATGTTATTCACCAACCGGTCTAACTTGCTAATGGATATGTCATGGGTGACATATGTTTCGTTAAGCACCTTTAATAATGCATCCCGATGCACCTCGGAACTCAGGAGTATGGCTAACACAGATATACGTGCTGGCTGCTTACGTAACTGCTCGACCACACTATACTTGCTATGTTTCAAGAACTTTAGGAACTCCTTAGCCTCCTCCTCCTTTACCGGCTCATTGATAGGTACTTCGGTCTCCTTCTCCTTCTCAATCTTAACATCCTTTGTTTTGGTGGGCTCCAATCTAATGCCCCCCGGTCATAACGCTTCCCACTTCGTGTATGGGAACCCTCATTTTGCACATCCTTAGATGCACTGGCTATACTTTCCCCTTGGGGTACTGTTACACTGCAGTCATAGCTCCACGGCACCCTCTTGTCATCCTTATAAGAAAAAGTAGTGGGTTTATAGATAATGACCTTAGGCACTACTGGTGTCCCCACTTTATTATTTCCTGGCAGGGAGATAATGATCCTTGGTCGGCTGGTTCTTTGTCGCTCATTCTCCAGAACACATATTTGTTTTTTGCAAGAGCTACCCTCAAAAATCTGTAGCTCTTTGTTAATCATAAGGCTTTGTACCATGGCCTTGAACTCCTCACAATTTTGGATCATATGACCCACCTTTCCATGAAATTCACAGTAGCTCTCTATTTCTTCTTTTCCTTTTCCAGAGGTCAACAAACCTCCTTTTCCAGAGGTCAACAAACCTCTCTTCACCATTTCCTCCCATATTACTTTCATGGGTATCTTCACCTCAGTAATATCTTCCTTGGTTCTTCCTTCCCTAGTTTCATCAATGACATTCACTCCTTGATTGCCATGATCTGGTACAGGATTTTCAACATTAGGGGTGCTGTCGAATCTCACAACCCCTATCTTGATAAGCCTCTCATGGCCTTCTTGAATCCAGTACAATTTTCAATTGAATGCCCTCGTATTCCCACATGATACTCGCATTTAGCATTTTCATCATACCATTTGGGGTACGGTGGCTGTAACAGTTTCAAGTGAAATGGAGCAATGCGTGTGCATCGTATAAGCTTTGATAAAGCTCACAGTACGTCACAGGGATAGGCATGAATTGCATCCTCTCCGAATTTTGTCTTGATCCTGATTCCTCTCTTTGAATATTTTGCTGCCCAACCGTAGCCACTTTGGACTGACTAACCGTGACTGCCTTTGAATTGAAGCTACTTGTGTTGTTCACTTCATTGTCCTTTCTTCTTAAGGCCGATATTTTGGCCACTTCCCCCTCAATTTTACCGTCCCTTATGGCGTTCTCAATCATCTCCCCCGCCATAACTATATCTGCAAAACTTTTCGTGGTGTTTCCAATCATGTGAGTGATGAACGGTGCTTTCAAAGTGTTGATAAACAATATGGTGGTCTCCTTTTCTAACAGTGGTGGTTGTACTTGCATTGCCACCTCTCTCCATCGTTGTGCATATAGCCTAAAACTTTCATTAGGCTTTTTCTCCATGTTTTGAAGTGTGATCCTGTCCGGTGTCATATTAGTCACATGGTTGTACTGTTGCATGAAAGCCTGTGCAAGATCTCTCCATGAACCGATTTTTGCACGGCTCAACTGATTGTACCACCTGGCTGCCGCTCCTACTAAACTGTCTTGAAAACAATGGATCAACAACTAATCATTGTTTACGTACCTAATCATCCTTCTACAGAACATTGAAATGTGAGTCTCTGGGCAAGTAGTACCATTGTATTTCTCAAACTCCGGCATCTTGAATTTGTGAGGCAGTACTAAGTCTGGGACTAGACTTAAGTCTTTGGCATCAATCCCATGATGATTGCCGGTGCCTTCCAAAATTTTAAATTTTTCTTCTAGCCACCTGCAGCGTTCATCCAACTGCCTTGCAGCTTCGGCTTTCAAATCCTCCTTTTCTGCCATATCAAAATCAGGAACGAGAGGATTAGTAAGGTTATCACCCAAATTGAATCCCGAGCTATTTGGGTAATTCATATGAATCCCAACATCGCCTAAACCATGTTGAGGTCTCACAAAGATGTATGGTCTTCCGGGAGGTGCTTGATTTCTTGAGTGAAACCTGGAGGATGATTCTCACTCTCCTCACCAGTGATAGCCATGGGGGCCTTCCCTTTATTGGTGGCCTTTAGAAGCTAAGCCATTTCAGCCATCATATTTCTCTGAGCTTCCAGCATCTACTCCCTCATGTAATTCTGCATCTTGGCCAATTACTCTTGCAATTGGTCTTGCATATCCTTCTGTAATTGCTTGAACCGTTGATCCATATTCTTAGTTTTAGTGCGAGTGCCATAAGGATGTGTGATTTCCAGATTTTCCTTTCTACCTTTTAAAGAAACTTTAGCTAATTAGGGTCTTTCTATAACCTTGAATGCATAGGATATGATGTAATGCAAATGCATGAATGCAAAAAGGCATCGATCTCGATTCAATCTCATTTAGAAAACTTTATTTAGAAAAAGAATATCTTTACATATAAATGGATTACAAGTATGCTTTCGCCCTAATGCCCAAAGTTTTAACTCGATCTAATAATAGGGCTAACTCTCATCCTATATCCGATTTACGACCCCATACATCGACTCAATATATCACTCAGATCGCCAAGTCTTGCACATATTCAAAGAACCTCTCGAATGCAGGTTATGGCTTCACCCATGACGTGATCCCTTTCTCGACTGACTGTCCTCTGGGATCGATGAAGCTCTCCCTTTAGATAATCTTCTTACGCTTCGAGCTGCTCAATCCGAAGTTTATCATCATGTAATGCTACTTCCAAATCTTCAACCTTACATTTTAGCTCCTCTAACTCGATCGTAGGATCATGGTTTCAGTGCCAACGAAGGGATCTTCCAAGCTCATTTACCTTAGTCTTCAACCTTTTATTTTCTTCCTCTAATGCCAAATTTTGCGACTGCATTTCTTGGAACCTTTTCTCCCAATACTCGGCCGTAGCTTTTTCCTCTTAGACCTCCTTCTGCAATTGATCTGAAGACCCTCCTACTCTCGCTCTCCTCAAGGATACTTGTGCCTTTTTGTAATGTTCTTTCAAATCATCTCTTTTCTTTCCTTTCTTTCTCGACCTCAATCTTTTGAACATCAACATCTAATCTCAAGTACATCTTTTCTTCTTCAAGTTTTGCTATCCTCGTCTCGAGATCCAAGTTCCTTCTCTCGAACTCTTGCTTCATGATTTCTAGCTCCGAAGGCATCACTCGCAAATATTCCTCTATCGGTCGAGCTCCTTCCACGCTTGGCTTAGGGTTGTTATCATTAATCCTCCTGCCTCTCCATTCGACATATTTCGGTGTCGTAGCAGGGCTAATAGCTACTCCTTTCAATCGACAAGTCTTGTTCCAAGCACTAGAAGCCTCACTAACCTTCCTCTTGTAATCGGCTCCCTTGTATACAAACTCATTTTGAGCCAATCCATGAGTCCCTGGTACGAACTATCTCAATCCGTACTACCTTAGCACGAGCAAAGGGGTGTAACCAATGGTACCCCAAATTCCCAACAGAGGAACCCAATTGAAACTACCACATCGGTAAAGAATCTCACTAGGAATCATCCACGGAGCCCTCTACTCAACATCTTTCGACTGAAGGTTCTGAAGTAACGCCATCCAATTCTCTTTTGGAACATCAACTCTCTTAGTTGAAGCTACTATGTCCTTTAATGGTGAATAATCCTCGAAGAAAACCCGACAAACCACCCTATCTATCAATCAGAAATGGCTATAGAACCAACCCAAAAGTAACTGAGCACACCCTATAAATCTGCCTGCCCCAGCCTTCCTGCACGCGCCTAAGGATCTGAACGTCTCCGCCAAGATCACAGGGACAGAAGTAACCCTTTTGCTAAGTCGATGAAAAAGATCCGTGGTTTCCTCGTCCACATATCCCAAAGTTTTAGGGAAAACCATCAGTCCATACAAACCTAAAGCAAAAACATCTACCTTCTTCATCTCATCAGGGTGTGTCAAAATCAGATCCTTCAAAGCATCCCACGAAATGCACTTGCACTCACCCTTTTCTTTGATTCTGGCCGTGATCCACTGCTCGCTCATCCCTGTAATGGTCATTAATTTCTTCCAAAAGGTAGGGACACAAGCAGCTCGAGAACAGATCCTGTCATTTTGAAACCTGGGACAACGAAGTAAGGCAGTGTACTCCTCTACGGTAGGTACCAAATCTACTTCCCCAAAAGTGAAACAACTGTACGCTGGGTTCCAAAACTGAGCAAGGGCTCGGAACAAGTGCTCATTTACCTGAATATCAAGCAAGTAAGGCAAATCTCCGTAATTATCGTAAAATAATTACTTTGTCTCATTGCCCCACTGATCCCAAATTTCCTTAAGTTCTTGGAGATTATTCTGTGTGACACTAATACGAGTATAATCTGACAGCTCCGACATATATCCCACAGATATACTATCTCCCTTTTCTAGTTGAGTTTGCTTAGACCATCTATGGACGTTAGCATTGCCCTCCACTCTATCAAGAAGTCCGTTCTCCATAACAAAACTTCCTAACTTAGAGACTGACCGTGAATCGATACCTTTGTAAATGCAAAAATGTCATGCAAACAAAGGAAAAGAAATAGTCAGTATCACATGATATCAATAAATCTCGACGATAATTTATAAGGGTAATACCTAAAGTTCAACTCTAACTAAGTTGGGCTCTTACGATTTTTCTATATGAAGTTGGTTCTAAAGATTGAGGTACCCGAACCAGCAGATTCCTCGATTCTCACCCATTATAAGCTCATTTGAAACGAGTTCGATTGAGAATACATTTCCCTATGGCTACACGGAGATGAAAATCTCACGAAACCATAGGTACGGATGTATCCCGAAAGTGATCCACTATCCTGCAAATGCAATGCGTATCAGAATATATAACATATGCAATAATTCAAACATATGTAATGCAAAGAGGATTGAATTTTAAAATTTTTCAAATTTTCGATATTAAGACAAAAGGTAATCAATTATACGGCTTGACTCTCTTATGGTCCCCAGTGGAGTCGCCAAACTGTCGAGACCATTTTTAAATCGAGTTTTGGAAAATGGTAATCGACTTTAAGAAAAACGAAAACGGGAGTCGCCACCAATCTTTTTAGGTGTGATTGGATCACCTTATAAAATGTTTTGTTTTAAAACATTAATTTTGGTCTCGAAAGTCGAGAAAACGGATTCGAGAGTCGGTTACGCATTTGAGGAAGGGTTAGCACCCTCGTAACGCCCAAAAATTGGTACCTAATTGATTATCAAGTGTCTTGAATGTAGGAAATTTGAAAGTTTTAAGATGCAAACCTCTTTTAATTAGAATGTCTCAATTTTGAAAATTAAGGCTCACTTATTTCAAACGAGTCAAAACATCACATCTAATAAGTTAGGACGCAACATTTTAAAACCTTCGAAACTAAGCCCGTCTTTCGAAAATTTCTATCTCGAAATAACAAAACGCCATATCCAGTAAGTTAGGACACTATGTTTTGAAATCTTGAAATAATTGTTTAAGTTTTGAAAACTCAAAATCACTTAGAAGGGTACTTGATTATTTGAACTCAACGAGAAAAGTCGCAACCCAATAAGTTAGGGCACTTCTTCTATCGAAATTTCCAAACACCAAGCATTGCCTTTATATCTTTGAAAACTTTGGAATTTTGTTTTTAATTTGATGCATGAGGAATCGTATTACATTATGAATCGTGCAAGATAACATATTATTGTAATAGGTGAATAAAACATGCATTTAAACAAAATGATGGCAATAATATAAAAATCATGCATTAGATACATACATATATAAATAATAACTTTAACAACATACGTACAAAGATATACATAGCATATATTGAAGATGAATAAGCAAAACATACAAGGTAATAATAAAAAATGCATGGTATACAATTTAATATATATAAAAAAAATAATAATATCAATATACACATTCATAAAATATAATATCAAACAATAATTATAAAATAATATTTGATATCTAAATGATATATACAATATATAAAAATATAAAAGAGTTAGTATATATATAAAAAAAAAAGTGAGTAAATGTTAACATGGTATATAATACAATATGATATTGAATAATAATTTCAAAATAGTATTTAATATACAATATATAATGTATAATAACTAAATTTATAAAAAAAATAATAATTACATATAAAATAAAAATATATTGGTTTAGAAAAATAATGTATAAAATACCAAAAATATAAAAGAATTTATATTTAATAAAATAATCATATATTATATATAAATATAAGTTTAGAATAATATAAAATAAGTAATTAATGATGAAATTTACGTATTATACAAATTATAATATTATAATATCTTCAAAATATGTAATAACAGAATATGAGTAAAGTAATTATTAACACACAAATAAAGATACGTATATAATACAAATTAAAACTTTTAATGATAATAATATATAGGTAAAAAATATATATATTGGTATAAAAATGATGTAATATAATTATAATTTATAACATAAAAGTGCATATATATGTAAAAATAACATATAATATATACTAAAATTGAATAAACTTATATAATAATATGAATAATATAGTAAAAATTAATATTTACAAATATATAGAGTATTTAATAGATTATAAAATAAATTAAAAGAACTATAATGAAATAAAATTAAAGTTTTAGGGCTAGTTTAAAAATAAAATAAATGAACTTAGGCCTTCTGGAACGCATGTCGAAATCGAGGGACTCATTGGGTATTTAAACCCCAATCCCAAAACGACGTCGTTCTTTGGAACCGATTTTAAAGGCCGTTTGGGTTAAATTAAAACAAATATAAAAGTTTACGGCCCAAATTAAAATAAAAATAAATAAAATTAAAAAGATTAAAAATGTGGGGGGACCAATTAGACAATTATCCCAATAATAGAAAACACGCGGATCCTCCCCGGGTAATTGGGTCAACACGCGATCTCGTAGCATAGAAACGCGCCGTCGTTTATGCTTATTGGATTAAGCCAAAACGGCGCCGTTTCATTTATGCTATATAAGTTAAACCCTTAGTTTTAAAATCATTTGTAACTGAGTCTTAAAAAAAAAAAATCTAAAATTCTCTCTGCAAAGGGGAAGAGAGAGACCCCGACTCTGTCCTCCGACCACCGGGTTGCATTCGTGCAACGCTTCACGCGCCGTCATTTTGCGGTGATTTGGAGGTTAAAACCTTCATCATCTCAAGCAAAACCTAGGTAATCCCTTTGCTTTTAAACATCAACAGTTTTTTTTGCTAGAACAGTTCATATATATGCATTCAAAAAAATAAAGAGCGAGATACACGATTAAATCACCTTTTTTAGAAACTGTTTGTATTTCTCTGAACGAATATGTGTAAGTATCTGTTCTGTAGAAAAAAGGGGGCCCTTTGTACTATGAAAGCATTCGGGCTTTATAGCAACTGTTGTTATTACATGTTTTTGGAAAGAAATTTTTTTATTTCTTTCCATATTTGTTTTGTTTGCTGCTGTGGTTCTTCTTTTGCAGGTATCATCGAAGAATCCAGCAGTGACTGTGTTGGTATGGATTCGCGTGCTGATTACGGAGGCAGAGTCACGGCGCTGATGGAGGGTCACTGTAACGTCGTGAGAGATGAGCAAATGCATTCGGTGGGATTGCTTCTGGAAGCTTCTGTTTGAGGCGCGAGGAAACAGGCAGAAACCCTAGGGTTTCCTGCCTTGATGTAACAAGTCCGGCCAGTTGGGCCACTTTTGTCCTGGGTTAAGTGGGTGTAATGAGTACCGGGTATAAGTGGGTCTGCTGGGTTGTTTTAGGCCTGCTGGGTAGTAACTAGTCTGTTTAGGTATAACGGGTCTGTGTTTGGGCTCTTGTAACCGGACTTTATATGGACTGTTAAATAAACAATTATTTATTTATTCATTTATTTATTTGGTTTTCAGCCCGGTCAAATTTGGGCTATTACAATTAAAATTATTTTATAATATTATATAATTTTAATTTTATGAATGATATCATACATAAATATAAATCATTTTTTATTTTTATATATTTTGTAATTTAATATTTTATTTTATTTCGATTTCGGGAATTAAATTGAATATAATGTAAAATTTTAAGGGTATCGAAAAATAAAATTATATAGGTTCATTCATGTCATGAGATAATCTATAAATGTTTGGCATTGATAAATTAAATGAAATAATTGTATAGATCAAGAATTTGATCAAATCGGTGGTAATCGAGGAAAAGCCAAAACTATTGATTAGTCCCTGAAGATTCAACTTGTTTGTTATTTTGATCAGGTAAGTTCATATGGTATTTATTTATATAGGTTGTTATGTATTTGAATTGTAATTATATATGTGTTTCATTGTAAATTGGTTAAAAAAGGCTAGAGTTGGACTAAATTGAAAAGAAATGTTTACATGTGTTAAAGATGCCTGTGTGAACTCAGTATATGTTAGGATATGATTGGCATGCTGATAGGGTCTTGTGCGTGCTTGTATGAGATTGATTACAGATGATACTAAGATCCAACATTTGTTCTGGACTCGAAAATACATGTGACACAAGTTTTGCTCTGACGAGTAACCTGATGTTGTCATAATGTATCCAAGTCCGCTTACTAGGGTTCATTAAGCAAAATGATTAAAATGAAAATGAGAAATTGAAATGGAATGAAATGATATTATTGCTCAAAAGGTAAATTTTGAATTGAACATGAACAGTGATACATGCACGGATGGAGTGAAATTTATTAAATTCCATTCACTAAAACTGTCAATTTTCAAGTTTAGAAAATGATAACTCTTAAAAAGAGTTATACTTCAAGCCTCTAGATTAAATTAATTGTTTGTAATTAAGTAATATCTTTGTATTTTTTTAGATATTTTTAGAACATTACATAACAAAGCTTGGATTGTGCTATAAATGTTATTATTTGTTACTCCTATTATTGGGGAAGAAATGTGTTGTTTGTGGTTGGCAACAGGTGTAGGATGAAGAAGAGAAGAGAAAAAAGAGTAGGAAAATGAATTAAGTGAAATATTGCCGTGACGAAATGTTGGTTAGATTGCCAACAAAAATGCCATGGCAATTCCAAAAATATGACGCAACACTCAATCCACGTCACGTTCAGCCAGCTGTACTTATACCACATAAACCACCCTGAAAAAGAGGAAGCAAAAGGTGTGTGCTAAGAGGGAAGGACCTACCTTATAAAAAAGGAAAAAGAAAAGAGAAAAAACAGGAAGGAGGAGACAAACAAGAATGAAATTTTTTTTTCTCTTTACATCAGGTTCTTGTATGAAAAATCTCAGAGAAAAAGAGGAAAAGGTAGCAGCTTACAGAGCAAAAGAATTACAGACGCATGGAAGGGGAAGAGAAATCCATCTTGGGTTTTGCATCAATTCTCATTATTAGAGAGAAAGCTAGAGTAGTGAAAGCTTCCTACAGTTCTACCTTTAATTTCTAATTTGAACTTTGTGATTCATGAATTTAAACAATGATGTTGAATGGTTTTGTTATGGATTTGAATGTTCAACCCATGAGCTAATTCTCATTGGGTTGAAATTATTTGGGTGAATTTTTGTTATCTTTAATGCCCATGCTTTGATTTTGAGTAGAATACTGTTTCATTCAATTTATGATTATTTTACATGCATGCAGGCAACCTCTAGACATAGATGACTGTATGGTATGTTACTAGATTTGATTTAATTCTGGAAAGATTAATTAGATTAGATTATAATAAATTGATAATGGCAAGTATTCGATAGAAAATTTGCAGCACTCTAGATGTAGAAGTTGTGATCTGTACTGGGAAAGGAAGAAAATTTTGGATATCATTCTTGAGTTCTGTAGACATGCAAAAACTCAGAATGATATCTCAAAGTCTGGCTTTCTAAAGAAGAAAACTATAGTAGTGAGTCCTTGAGTAGTAGAATGGTCAAGATTTTTCCATGGCATTATTATGTTATAAAAATAAGCCCGAGTAATTCTAGCCTTTATCATTCAACAGTACAAACTCTTTTCCACTTATTCTTTGAGAATTGCCACAACATTTTAATTGCCCTAGCATATTTTCATTCATAATTGATTTTATTAATCCATTCATTACATTTCTTTATCAATTAGTCACATGTTTCTTCTGCACAGTTTAATTAGTCAATTTCATAGTAATAGCATAACCAATTATTTTAATCAATTCCGATCCTTGTGGAGACAATACTCACTCATCACTTTATTACTTGATTCAACATGTATACTTGCACATTCGTATTACACATTTACACACGATAGAAAACCAATCAAATTGCGACAAATTTTTGGATGTGATCCAAGCATTTTTTGGATTAAGACTCTTTTTGGAAGTCTGCGATTCATTCAGGCAACATGGTGTTCCTGAAGGTGCCTTGAAACTGAAGTTATTCACTTATTAATTGCGAGATCGTGCCAAAGCATGGTTAAATGCATTACCGTCAAGTACAGTGGCATCATGGAATGAACTTTGTTAGAGGTTTCTGCTGTGATATAATCTTCCGAACATGAATACCAAACTGAGGAACGATATTATGTCCTTTCGGCAATCTAAGGATGAAACATTATATGAAGCATGGGAGCGATTCAAAGAGTTAATTACAAAATGCTCGATGCATGGTTTTCAATATTGGACGCAAATGAAAATGTTTTACAATGGATTAAATGCGTATATAAGGATGGTGGTCAACGCATCTACCAATGGGACTTTGCTCGATAAATCATATAATAAGGCATATGAAATTCTGGAGAGGATACCAAACAACAATTATCAACACCCCACAACTAGAGTAGGGACTCGCAGAAGAGTTTCTTGAGCAATGGCACTTGATGCGATTACTTCCCTAATAGCTCAGGTATCATCTTTAACAAATATAATTAAAACACTAAAAAGACCAGCTGCAGTGTAGGAAATAAAAGCAGCCGAGTTAGCATGTCTTTACTGCAGAGAAGATCATGTATTTGATGAATGCCTATCAAATCAGGCCTTAGTTTATTATATGGGAAATTTTGATCGTAACAACAACAACCTATATTCCAACACATATAATCTGGGGTGGAAGCAACATCCCAACTTCAGTTAGAGTAATCAAGGGGTGGGAAATTCTAGCAATGCTATTCAACAAAATGTTGCGGGTGCACCACTTAGATACAATCAACTTGTGCTAGGGCAAAATGTTCAGCAAAATTCAGCTTCTAGTTCTTCATCGATGGAAGATCTATTGAAGGAATACATGGCCAAGAATGATGATATCATTTAAAGTTAAGCTATATATTTAAGAGCTTTAGAGAATCAAATAGGGAAAATGAATAGTGTAAAGCCATTACGCTCAGAAATGGTACGCAGCTATCAGGAGTTGTTAATGATACCACTATTGAAGAAAGTAGTTCAGATTTCACAAATAAGAAGAATTCAAAACCAGTAGTGGAGCAGGCTATAAAGGAAAAGAGCAACCAAAAAAATGTGAAGAAGATTCACCTTGCATTGCCAATAAAAATGCCACGGCAAAACAACCTCAACAAATGGAAGAAAGGCCACCGCCACTTTTTCCTCAGTGTTTCCAAAAATCTAAGTAAGATTTCCAGTTCAAGAAATTCTTGAATGTCCTGAAGCAATTACATATCAACATACCGTTGGTGGAAGCATTGGAACAAATGCCCAACTATGTGAAATTAATGCAAGATATCTTATCAAAGAATAGACAGTTAGGAGAGTTCGAAACTGTTGTTCTCATTGAAGGATGCACAGCAATGCTGATAAACAAATTGCCACCAAAACTGAAGGATCTAGGGAGTTTTACTATACCTTGCTCTATTGGAAACCATTATGTTGGCAAAGCATTATGCGATTTAGGTGCGAGTATAAATCTAATGCCGAAGTTTGTTTTCAAGAAGCTGGGAATAAGGGAGGCAAGACCTACACCTGTCACTTTGCAATTAGTTAATCGTTCATATGCACATCCATAAGGTAAAATAGAAGACGTGTTGGTAAGCGTTGACAAATTTATTTTTCCAACAAATTTTATTGTTTTGGAATGTGAGACTAATAAAGAGGTACCAATCATACTTGGGAGACCCTTTCTAGCAACTAGTAGAACATTAATTGATGTCAAAAAAGGAGAAATAACTATGAGAGTTAATGATCAGTAGATAACTTTTAATGTTTACAATGATATGAAGTATGCAAATACAAATAAAGAATATCATGCTGTGAAGATTGTTAACACAATAGTTCCAGAAGAAATTACAGAATTTTATCACAATAAGTTGAGTTTATTGAAGCAGAAATAATTGAAGAGCTTGGTGAACTAATGGAAGTTAATCAAATTGAGAATGCATTAAGGAGAAGTTTTGAACTATTAAATTTATCGAACCATTCTTTTAAACTTTCTCAGCCATCCATAGAAGATCCTCTTATGTTGGAATTGAAGCCTTTTCTAGCACATCTGAAGTATGCTTACTTAAGAGATAATAGTACATTGCCAGTAATTATTTTTGTAGCATTGACATTAGATCAAGAAGCTCAATTATTATAAAGTTTAAAGAAATCTAAGAAAACATTGGGATGGACGAATACAAATATCAAAGGAATTAGTCCAGCAATCTGTATGCACAAGATATGACTGGAGGATTTCCATGGAAAATTTATCAAGCAGCAGATAAGACTGAACCCCATTATGAAGGAAATTTTCAAAAAGGAGATTATCAAATGGCTGGATGCTGGAAGCATATACCCAATTTTAGATAGTAACTGGGTGAATCCTATTCAATGTGTACCTAAAAAATGGGGTGTCATCGCGGTAAGGAATGATAGCAACGAACTCATTCCTACTCATACCGTCACAAAATGAAGGGTTTACCTATCGAAAGCTCAACAAAGCAATAAGGAATGACCATTTTCCTCTACCTTTTATCGATAGATGTTTGATAGATTAGCAGGGAAAGCCTTCTATTGTTTTCTACATAGTTATTCGGGGTATAACCAAATTTCCATAGTTCCTACTGATCAAGAGAAGACCACATTCACATATCTTTATGGAAATTTTGCATTCCAACGAATGTCGTTTGGATTATTGAATGCCCCTGCAACATTTTAGTGTTGCATGATGACAATATTTTTGGACATGGTGGAGAATTTTTTAGAAGTTTTTATGGTTGACTTCTTGGTGTTTGATGATACTGTAACACCTCTAACCCGTCTTCACCACCGGAGTAGGTTAAAAGGCATTACGTAATCCATAACACAATTCAGGATAATCGAATATCAAATATCATTACATTACAATAACTTTCATACATTCACATTCAATAAGATCGTAAAAGCAAGTATACAATACTTAAAACATACATTCGGGACCAAAAGTTTCAGAACTTAAAAGAATTTTCAACTTTTAAAAGATCACATGCCCGTGTGAACAGGCTGTGTGCCTCACACGGTCTAGACACACCTGTGTGTCAAAGTCGTGGCAAAACAGGGCATAGCTACTGACTTGCCCACACGGCCAGACCACACGCCCCTGTGTCCAGCCCATGTGCTATGCACACGCCAGTGTCTAGGCCGTGTGCTAGGCCGTGCCAAAAATAAAGGGTATTCTGTTTGTGACGCTAGCATACCAATTAGGGTTACACGGCTAGACCACATGCTCGTGTGTCTTGGCCGTGTTCGAGTCTGACTTACAATTGAAGGGTACCCAAGGGAACACACGATCGTGCAACATGGCCGTGTGTCACACACGACAGAGACACACGCCCGTGTCTCTGCCCGTGTTGACAAAAATAGGCCACTAGAATAGCCAATTTGCCACCCCAATTTGATCATCCTACTAGCAATGGAAACAAGCATATTTGTATCACCATTTCAGCCAATTTCAACACCAAGACATAACCCTTTAATATCGTATAATAGTCACCCAATTTCATACTCATAAACCTTACCAATTCATGCCAAACATAAGGTAATATCATACTAAAACATTTCTTCCATACATCATTCAATCTCAGGTTAATCTTACCAATTAAAACATACCACAATTTCATATTGTCATCCCATACCATGAACCATCATCAACTATAAATTCAAGTACAAATTACCCAAGTCACATGGCTAAGCATATATATCACAAAACATACTTCCCAAACTACTAGCCTATACATGCCATGCTTCAAAAATATGCATTTTCAAAAGTACCAAAATGAGGTTCGATAGTGTGGTGACGATCCTAGACAATCCCTGAGCTTGCAGTAGCTTCGATATCTATAAAACAATGTAAACACACACAAAGTAAGCTTTCAAAAGCTTAGTAAGCTCGTACCAAAAACATCAACAATATAAAATATGAAACATCAATACATAAGTAATTATAATCTCTCAATTCATCTATCAAGTCCATGCCAACACCAACTATATGTTTATACAAATTCAATAAACTTTTATGCATTTTACCACCTACCACATAGGTATTATACTTACCGGAACATTTTCATATTCATTCGTTTTCAATCTCACCTCTTGTTCGAATACTTTAGACTTTCCGATGATCACCAATGCTTTAATTATCCGCACACTTAGTGCTTAAAGATTAGCCAAAGCTAAAACGAGTCTACACACTTAGTGCCATCTCAACTAACCGAAGTTAAGTTGGTATCGCACACTTAGGCCTTTACTAGCCGAAGCTAGTTTAAATCGCACACTTAGTGCCAAATACTTTCGATTCATCATCATATACATCCAGTTCAATTATCTATACATCTATGCATAATCAAAATAGCTATATGTACTTATAATATCATGTTCTACGTATGAACTTACCTCGTACTCGAAGTTGTCGACTCGAACGTTTATTCTACAATCTTCGACTTCCCCCGATCTAAATCTAAATTCCTGTTTTCTTGATCTATATGTATTTAAAATTAACCATTTTATTCACCAAATCATTCAAAACAATCCATATACACACAATTAGGGTATTTTTCAAAATAGCCCTCACATTTTCACATTTCGACACTTTAGTCCCTAATTCACAAAATCACAAAATACACAAAATTTGCTTGTACACAAGCTTAGCTGAATTTTCATGACTCTCATACAAGTCCATACATTTCATTTATTTCACATTTTAGTCCCTTAAAATAACATTTTTACAATTTAGCCCAAATTACTCAATTTTATCAAAAATTCAAAGACAACACATTTAAACCCAACATCAAGCTTCCATAATTCATCAACTAACATCACAAAGCTCATAGTTTCATCAATGGTACATTTCAAAATCATCACCAAAATTAGAAATTGAAGCATGGGTTAGATGATATACGAAGCAACGATTACAAAAAAGTAGAAATTATCAAAAACCGAACAAAACTCATACCTTAATCAAGCTTCAACCTAGCCGAACCCTAAAACACCATGGAAGCTTTCTTTTCTTTCTTAATATTCGGCCAGCAATAAAATAATGAAGCCAATTTTTTATTTTGTTATATTTAATACATAATAATTATACTAATTACTATTATATCCTTAATGAATTTCATTTATAAACATAAAATAAATGGCTATAATGGTCCACTTACTCTTCCAATAGTCTATTAACATTATAAGGACTTCACAGTTAAGAAGACATAGAAAATAATCACTTTAACAAATAGAAGGCCACTTTTACAATTTACGCAATTAAGTTCTTTTTGCAAACTAAACACACAAACAGTTAAATTTTCACACGAAACTTTCACACATGTCAATTCACTTATAATAAGCACAGAAAATAAGATTAAAATATTTTTTGACTCAGATATGTGGTCGCGAAACCACTATTCCGATTAGGATCAAAACCAGACTGTTATAATTCTCCCTCTTAGGGATTTTCGTCCCTGAAAATCTTACCGCTAAACAGATTTGGATATTGCTGTCTCATAGCATCTTTAGGCTCCCACGTGGCCTCTTCAACACCGTGTCGATGCCACATCACTTTAAGTAACGAAATTTTCTTATTTCGTAACTCTTTAACCTCTCGAGCTAAGATTCAGATCAACTTTTTTGCGTAAGTCATATCAAACTGAATTTCAATCTCAGACGGAGGAATTACATGCGAAGGATCGGACCTGTATCATCGAAGCATCGATACGTGAAACACATTGTGAATCTTTTCTAACTCTGGTGGCAACAACAATCTATATGCTACCGGCCCAATACGCTCGATAATCTCATACGGCCCGATGAACCTCTGACTCAACTTGCCTTTTCTACCAAACTGAAGCACTTTCTTCTACGGAGACACTTTCAAAAACACTTTATCGCTGATATCAAACTCAATGTCTTTTCTTTTCAAATCTGCATATGATTTCTGACGATCGGAAGCTGCTTTCAAACTATCTCGGATCACTTTTACTTTCTGTTCAGTTTCTTTTATCAAATCAACCCCGTGAATCTTATTTTCGCTGAGCTCAGTCCAATACAAAGGTGTCCGACATTTGCGACCATATAAAGCTTTGTATGGTGCCATTTTAATGCTCGACTGAAAACTGTTATTATAAGCGAATTCAATCAAAGGTAGATATTGTTCCCACGTACCTTCAAACTCAAAAATGCAATATCTCAACATATCCTCTAGTATCTGAATAATCTGCTCAGATTGACCATCTGTTTGCGGATGAAAAGCAGTATCAAAGTGCAATTTAGTACCCAGAGCATCTTGTAATTTCTTCTAGAATCGCGATGTAAATCTTGGGTTTCTATTTGAACTATCGACAATGACACACCATGCAATCTCACGATATCAGAAATGTATAACTTAGCTAATTTATCGAGTGAGTAATCAGATCGAGCCGGAATAAAATGAGCTGATTTCGTCAAACGATCAACTATAACCCAAATTGGGTCTTTCTTTCTCAGAGATAGGGGCAAACCCGAAACAAAATGCATGATCACTCGATCCTATTTCCACTCCGGAATCATAATCAGTTGTAGCAACCCAGATGGCACCTGATGTTCAGCTTTAACTTGCTGACAGATCAAACATTTAGAAACAAAATCAGAGATATCTCTTTTCATTCTGGACCACCAATAATGTTGTTTCAAATCATTATACATTTTCGTACTACCCGGATGCACAGATAATGAACTACTGTGGGCTTTACTCAGAATCATTTGAATTAACTCTAAATTTCTTGAAACACAAATTTGATCTCGGAATCTTAAATAATCATCTTTATCAACTCTGAATTCTGAACCACTCTCTACATTACACTGAGCTTGTTTAGTTAAAATCTCATTATCAATCTTCTGCGCTTCAATAATCCGCTGTAAAAACAAAGGTCTCGCTTTTAATTCAGCTAAAACTGAACCATCATCAGATAGAACTAAATGAGCATTCATCGCACACAAAGAAAATAACAATTTTTGACTCAAAGCATCAGTAACAACATTTGCTTTTCTCGGGTGATAATCAATCACAAGTTCGTAGTCTTTTAGTAGTTCTAACCATCTTCTCTGTGGCAGATTTAAGTCTTTCTGAGTCATCAAATACTTCAAACTCTTATGATCCGAATACACATGACATTTCTCACCGAACAAGTAATGGCGCCAAATCTTTAAGGCAAACACAATCGCAGCTAACTCAAGATCGTGAGTCGGATAGTTCTTTTCGTGCGACTTTAACTGTCTCGAAGCATAAGCAATAAATTTTCCTTCTTGCATTAGAACACATCGTAGACCAATCAATGAAGCATCACTGTAAATTACAAATTCTTTACCCGATCCAGGTTGTACTAATACCGGAGCTTCAGACAACAAAGTCTTCAACTGATCAAAACTATTCTGACATTTTTCAGACCATTCAAACTTCACATCTTTCTGTAGCAGTTTTGTCAACGGAGTCACAATCATCGAAAAACCTTTCACGGATCTTCTATACTAACCAGCAAGTCCTAGAAAACTACGGACTTCAGATACATTCCTCGAAGGTCTCCAATCCAAAATAGCTGAAATTTCACTCAGATCAACTCGAATACCAGAGGCTAATACAATATGACCCAGAAAACCAACTTCTCACAACCAAAACTCACATTTACTGAACTTCGCATACAACTGTTTATCTCGCAAAGTTTGTAGCACTATTCTCTAATGCTCAACATGTTCGGATTCATCACGTGAATAAATCAATATGTCATCAATGAATACCACAACAAATTGGTCTAAATACGGTCTGAAAATTCTATTCATCAAATCCATAAAGATAGCAGGTGCATTAGTCAATCAGAAAGGCATAACTAAGAATTCGTAGTGGTACCTCGTTCTGAAAGTAGTCTTCAGAATACCAGAGTCATTCACTCGCAGCTGATAATAGCCTGATCTCAAATCTATTTTCAAAAACACAATAGCTCATTTCAACTGATCAAACAAATCATCAATTCGGGGCAGGGGATACTTATTCTTGACAGTCACCTTTTTCAACTGACGATAATCTATACACATTCTCATCGTACCGTCTTTCTTTTTCATAAATAGAACCAGAGCACCCCAAGGTAAGAAACTCGGTCTAGCAAATTCTCGATCGATCAACTCTTGCAACTGAGACTTTAATTCTTTTAGTTTGGTCGGAGCCATTCGGTACGGAGCTATCGAAATCAGAGTAGTATCAGGTACCAATTCAATGCCAAATTCTACTTCTCTAACTGGAGGTAATCCCGAAAGTTCTTCAGGAAACACATCAGGGAATTCGCATACAACAGGCACTAATTCAACTTTCTTTTTTGAAACTCTTAAATCAATCACATATGCAAAATAAGCTTCACAACCCTTTCTCACAATACTCAAAGCTTTCATCGAAGATATTACAGCAGGCAATCCATTCAAATCGTTAGATTCAATTCTGACTATTTCATCATTCTTGCATCTCAAATCAATAGTTTTTCATTTACAATTCACCACAGCATCATGCAAAGTTAACCAATCCATACCCAGAATTATATCAAACTCATCAAAAGGCAATAACATCAGATCAGCCGAAAAACAATTATCTCGAAACATTAACGGACAATTCTTGCAGACTTTATCAACCAGAACATATCTGCCTAGGGGGTTCGAAACTCTAATTACAAATTCAGTAGACTCTAAAGGCAAAGTCTTACTGTTCACTGAGTTCCTACATATATACGAATACGTTGATCCAGGATCTATCAATGCAATCACAGAAGTATCATAGAGAGTAAATGTACCCGTAATCACATCTGGTGATAAAGCCTCCTCGCGAGCTCGGATAGCATAGGCTCTAGCAGGTGCACGAGCCTCAGATCTAACAGCTGTGTCTTTCATTCCTCTCTGACTACCCCTTACATTTCTCGAATTTCTGGGAGGTCTACCATGAGAAACACTACCACTCTGCCTTGGATTCTGAATCAGCTAAATCTGGGCAATCTTTAATAAAATGATTTCTTGAACCACAACTATAACAAGCTTGGTTATTACTTTTTCCCCAGCATTCACCAAAGTGCCATCTTCCACACAGATCACAATTAGGCTTTTCATTCTTTGCATAACAAACACTGGCAACAGATGTGGCTGAAGATTTGTAATTCGATTACGATCTAGCACGATCTCTGTCCGAATGTCCCATACTAGCCTTTGAACGACTGCTATCATCTCTAAACCTCTTGGATCCAGATTGAAATGATTTTCCCGCTGATCTCTTTCGTACCTCTCTAGCTTCAAAATCAGCCTTTCTTTTCTCTTTCCTAAGATCTTCAGCATTACATGTTCGTTCAACAAGCACCAAGAATTCTTTGATTTCCAAGATCTCAACTAGCAAACAAATATCTTCGTTCAAATTGTCTTCAAATCTCTTGTATATTATTGCTTCCAAAGATACACACCCCTAACCCGTATTCGTCACCGAAGTAGGTTAAGAGGCATTACTTAATCCATAACACAATTCAGGATAATCAAATATCAAATATCATTACATTATAGTAACTTTCATACATTCACATTCAATAAGATCGTAAAAACGAGTATACAATACTTAAAACATGCATTCGGTACCAAACTGAAAACATATGAAAGTTTTAGAACTTATAAGAATTTTCAACTTTTAAAAGGTCACATACCCATGTGAACAGGCCGTGTGCCTCACACGATCTAGACAAGCCCGTGTGTCAAAGCCATGGCAAAACAGGGCATAGCTACTGACTTGCCCACACGGCCAGACCACACGCCTGTGTGTCCAGCCCGTGTGCTAGGCCGTGCCAAAAATAGGGGGTATTCTTTTTGTGATGTCAGCATACCAAATAGGGTCACACGGCCAGACCACATGCCCATGTGTCTTGGTCGTGTTCGAGCCTGACTTACAATTGAAGGGTACCCCAAGGGGACACACGATTGTGCAACATGGCCGTGTATCGTACACGAAAAAGACACACGCCCATGTCTCTGCCCGTGTTGACAAAAACAGGCCATTAGAATAGCCAATTTGCCACCCCAATTTGATCATCCTACTAGCAATGGAAACAAGCATATTTGTATCACCATTTCAACCAATTTCAACACCAAGACATAACCCTTTAATATCGTATAATAGTCACCCAATTTCATACTCATAAACCTTACCAATTCATGCCAAACATAAGGTAATATCATACTAAAACATTTCTTCCATACATCATTCAATCTCAAGTTAATCTTACCAACTAAAACATACCGCAATTTCATATTGTCATCCCATACCATGAACCATCATCAACTATAAATTCAAGTACAAATTCGCCAAGTCACATGGCTAAGCATATACATCACAAAACATACTTCCCAAACTACTAGCCTATACATGCCATACTTCAAAAATATGCATTTTCAAAAGTACCAAAATGAGGTTCGATAGTGTGGTGACGATCCTAGATGATCCTCGAGCTTGCAGTAGCTTCGATATCTATAAAACAATGTAAACACACACGAAGTAAGCTTTCAAAAGCTTAGTAAGCTCGTACCAAAAACATCAACAATATAAAATATGAAACATCAATACATAAGTAATTATAATCTCTCAATTCATCCATCAAGTCCATGCCAACACCAACTATATATTTATACAAATTCAATGAACTTTTATGCATTTTACCACCTACCACATAGGTATTATACTTATCGGAACATTTTCATATTCATTCATTTTCAATCTCACCTCTTGTTCAAATACTTTAGACTTTCTGATGATCACCAATGCTTTAATTATTCGCACACTTAGTGCTTAAAGATTAGCCAAAGCTAGAACGAGTCCGCACACTTAGTGCCATCTCAACAAACTGAAGTTAAGCCGGTATCACAGACTTAGTGCCTTTAGTAGCCGAAGCTAGTTTAAATCACACACTTAGTGCCAAACACTTTCGATTCATCATCATATACATCCAGTTCAATTATTTATACATCTATGCAAAATCAAAAAAACTATATGGACTTATAATATCATGTTCTACGTACGAACTTACCTCGTACTCGAAGTTGTCGACTCGGACGTTTATTCTACAATCTTCGACTTCCCCCGATCTAAATCTGAATTCCTCTTTTCTTATTCTATATGTATTCAAAATTAACCATTTTATTCACCAAATCATTCAAAACAATCCATATACACACAATTAGGGTATTTTGCAAAATAGCCCTCACATTTCACATTTCGACACTTTAGTCCCTAATTCACAAAATCACAAAATACAAAAAATTTGCTTGTACACAAGCTTACCCGAATTTTCATGACTCTCATACAAGTCCATACATTTCATTTATTTCACATTTTAGTCCCTTAAAATAACATTTTTACAATTTAGCCCAAGTTACTCAATTTCATCAAAAATTCAAAGACAACACATTTAAACCCAACATCAAGCTTCCATAATTCATCAACTAACATCACAAAGCTCATAGTTTCATCAATGGTACATTTCAAAATCATCACCAGAATCAGAAATTGAAGCATGGATTCGATAGTATACGAAGCAACGATTACAAAAACGTAGAAATTATCAAAAACCGAACAAAACTCATACCTTAATCAAGCTTCAACCTAGCCGAACCCTAAAACACCATGGAAGCTTTCTTTTCTTTCTTAATATTCGGCCAACAATAGAATAACGAAGCCAATTTTTGATTTTGTTATATTCAATACATAATAATTATGCTAATTACTATTATATCCTTAATGGATTTCATTTATAAACATAAAATAAATGGATATAATGGTCCACTTACTCTTCCAATGGTCTATCAACATTATAAGGACTTCACACTTAAAAAGACATAAAAAATGATCACTTTAACAAATAGAAGGCCACTTTTACAATTTATGCGATTAAGTCTTTTTTGCAAATTAAGCACACAAACAGTTTAATTTTCACACAAAAATTTCACACATATCAATTCACTTATAATAAGCACATAAAATAATATTAAAATATTTTTCTGACTCGGATATGTGGTCCTGAAACCACTATTCTGACTAGGGTCAAAATTGAACTGTTACAGATACTTTTGAAGATTGTTTAAAAAATCTAGAGTTAGTTCTTTGTCGGTGTAAAGAAACCAACCTTTTTTTCAATTGAGAGAAGTGCCACTTGATGGTCTGTGAAGGCATTGTTTTGGGACATAAAATTTCATAGCAACAGATTACCGTCGACAAAGAAAAAAATCAAAGCTATTGAAAAAAATCAAAGGTATTCACAATTTTCTTTGCTATGTAGGATTCTATCAATGATTCGTCAAATATCTTTCAAAAATATCAAAACCCTTGTGTATATTGTTAGAACACAACAGATTTTTCAATTTTGATGATCAGTGTTTACAAGCATTTGAGGAGTTGAAAAAGTAGCTCGTAAAAGCACCAATATTCATAGCACCAGATTTAACTTTACCTTTCCAACTTATGTGCGATGCTAGTAATTTTTCCGTAGAGGCAATACTTGGGCAAAGAAAGGAAAATGTATTTCATGTTATCTACTATGTAAGTTATACATTAACTGATTCATAAAAAAATATACCACCATTGAGAAGGAGCTGTTAGCTGTAGTATTTGCCTTCGACAAATTCAGAGCTTATTTAGTAGACAACAAAGTTACAGTTTATACTGACCACTCTGCTTTTAAATTCTTGGTGAGCAAGAAAGATGCTAAGCCTAGATTGATTAGCTAGATATTACTGTTGCAGGAAATTGATCTGGAAATTAGAGATAGAAAAGGTACAGAAAATCAAGTGGTTGATCACTTGTCTCTATTTGAAGTAGGAAATAAATACGGTAATATTTAACACATTCAGGATGATTTCACAGATGAGCAACTGTTAGTTTCCATGGCATTACCGTGGTATGCTGATATTGTAAATTTTTTGGTTAGTGGATTGCTACCACCTTACCTTACGAATCAAAGACCAAAAAAGTTTCTCCATGATGCTAAGCAGTATTATTGGGATGAACTATTTTTATTCAAAATTTTCCAAAGCAAATAATTCAGAAGTGTGTTCCAAATGATGGGATTCAAATTATTTTATTTCATTGTCGTTTAGCACCATCCGAAAGGTACTTTGAAGGTATGAGAACTGCAGTAAAAGTTTTTTAATCTGGTTTTTATTGGCCAACCATGTTTAAATATACTTATGAATTTTGCCAAGCTTGTGATCGCTGTTAAAGAACTGGAAATCTATTGAGTAGGTATAAGATGCCCTTTTTAGAAGTGGAACTATTTGACATTTAGGGAATTGATCTTCTGGGGACATTCCCACCTTCTTGGGGCAATGTATGCATGCTTTTAGCTATTGATTGTGTCTCTAAGTGGGTACTGAAATTTCTCCATAAGAATATTTTTACTAGGTTTGGTACCCCTTATGCTCTAATTAGTGATGAAGGTTTACACTGTGAT
Source organism: Gossypium anomalum (assembly GCA_025698475.1). Lineage (NCBI taxonomy): Eukaryota > Viridiplantae > Streptophyta > Magnoliopsida > Malvales > Malvaceae > Gossypium > Gossypium anomalum. Next base: position 71,622,302 of record CM046956.1, read on the forward strand.
TGCACATTAGTTGCTAATGCTCTGATTAGGTATGGAGTTAAACATAAAATTGTCACGGCATACCATCCCCAGGCAAATGGGCAGGCAAAAGTTTGTAGTAGAGAGATTAAACAAATTTTGGAGAAGGTAGTCAATCCTAACCGAAAATATTGGTCATCTAGATTAGATGAAGCTTTATGGGCATATCGCACTATATTCATGACACCATTGGGGATGTTGACCTTCAAGCTCGTTTATGGGAAACCCTGTCGTTTGCTCGTTGAACTTGAACATAAGACATATTGGGAAATTAAGAAATTGAATATGGATTGGAGTGCTATTGGTACCAACCGCCTATTGGAGTTGAATGAGATGGAAGAATTTCGAGCATAAACCTATGAGAATGCTAAGCTGTACAAAGAAAAGGTTAAACGATGGCATGATAACAAAATTTTGCCACTATTCAATTTTGGGCTTAAATTATTTCCTAGCAAATTGAAATCTCGTTGGTCTGGCCCATTCGAGATAATGCATGTTTATCCTCATGGAGTTGTAAAAGTTAATGACAACAAGACTGTTTCAATTTTCAAGGTCAATGGTCAATGGTTAAAGTGCTACTTTGGAGCCCTTATAATTCGTGATAAAATTTCCATCACTTTTTGAACTGCTTAATATTTCTTTCCTATTCTATTTTATTCATTTACTTTGCTTTTAGTTTCTTTGTTTAGTTTCTTTAATAAGTTTATTTAACTGTTATTTTCTTTGGTTACAGGCACATTATGACCCGAGTTTGTAGAAATCAGCCCATTTAACACATTAGTTAATTTTAATTTCCTAATTTTTTTGCTAATTTTCTTTTCTAGCTAAATTTTTCTCTTTTTTTTCTATGTCAATACACACTCTCAGATTAATCTTAGCCCCTAGGTCATCACTATATTTTCTCTCACATTTTACCCTAGTCGTTTCACTTCTTTTTCGTTTCATCTTCTTCAACTTTCTTTGCTTTTACTCCATTAAAACTGTAAAGGTCTCACTATTTGTATTTTTCCAGTCATTATTGTCTCTACAATGGCTCGCCAAACACCATCTTCTTCTACCTCTGTGCCTCCACAAATATTTTTAAGCCAAATCTCAAAAGAAAAGTATACCTAGAACATATCGAAGAGGCCTTTTTTTCTGGAAAAAGGTTTCTTTTTCCAAGATGCCCCCTTTATGGGCTACTATAAAGCAATCTCTTCTGTAGTGGAGAAACATGGATGGCAACTCTTCTGTCTCTACCCTGATGACATTATCACCAAAGTAGTGAAAGAATTTTATGCTCATCTCACCTCTCTTAATAATGCTTTTTATATGTGCATGGTGTCTAGGTGATGTTCAATGAAGACTCCATTAATGCACAATAAGGGTTATCTGATAGCACTGATGAACACACCCAATTTGTCAAGACTTTGACCACTAAAGGATTCCACCAAGTTCTAACAGATTTATGTGTCAAAGGGATGAAGTGGTCAGTTTCTTAAAATGATTACTATATCATTGATCGTGTACCATTGAAGCCTCACTGTAGAGTCTGGTATCATTTCCTTAAAGCTCGTCTCATCCCTTCTACTCACAACTTAACTGTTTTAAAAGAATGCATGTTATTATTACACTCGATTATGACAAGCAGAAAGATCAATGCTGGAAGCATTATTTTTAGAGAAGTCCATCGCTGCTCTTAAAAGAATGTTGATACCTTAAATTTTCCATCACTCATTACGATACTTTATCAGCGAGTGAAGGTTCCTATTCAAACGAATGAAGACACAATCCCCAGAAAAGGAGCCATAATAAAACAAGTCACCTTAAAATTTTCTGGGGAGGAAATGCCAAGGCATCAGGGTTCCACATCTACATCGCCACCACCTATGACTACTGATACTGCTCAATCAACATCTCATAGTAAGTTTGAGCAGAAAGTGGTTGATGCACTTGAGATTTTGTAATAACAATTTCGAATAATGGAGAAACACCAACAAAGGCTGGCCACTAATTTTGGCCAAGCTCAAGAGGAACTGGCTCTATTTTGGGGGTATGTCTGAAGATGAGATAAGGCCAAAAAGAAATCTCTTCAGAAGAAATTTACCCGACCCATGCCTACATTCCTTGTTTTTCCTAAAGAATTGTTGTTGGAGCCAGATGACAATGATGACAATGGCCAAGAAACCACTGCAGAGAAGAAGACCATAGAACAAGAAGGAGAAGCAGAGAAAACCGAATCTGTCTATGTTGAATCTGATAAGGATAATGAGGATGTGACTTAAACTACTACGCCTACTGACACTACCACTACACCAGCCACTGCACCTATGACCGAAAAAGAACATGCAGTTCATCAACTGTTTGATGATCTCACGAAGTCAGACACTAATGACAAAGATGAGGTGCCTATTAACCAGCTAAAATGGAAGCACTACAAACGAGTTGTTGGAAAATCCATTCAAGATAATGCTGGTGAAGTAGAAAGGAAGCAGTGCTACAAACGTGCTGCCAAGGAATTCACCCAACCAAATTAGAGTAACCCCAATTCTTTTCAAGCTTTTGTTTTCTTCTTTCATTTTACACATATGTTTCATACATTCATATTTAGTTGTCATTGCATTTTTATATTTGTCAATTATTGTTTTTTCATTTTGCCATGTTTCATTGTTCAGACATTGAGGACAATGCATCCCTTAGATTTGGGAGTGTGTTGTATTGTAAATATAGTACGCCGTAGATAGATGATTTAATACCCATGCATTTTGTCATTCATTTTTCCATTACATACAAATTCCAAACAACTGCTAGACTATGCTGAGTATATTGATACCACTGATGTTCGATGAGGATAATAACTCTTCGATTAATGTAGAAAATTGTGAAAGTTAGTTAAGCATGTTTAACTTAGGATAGTTGTTTGAAAATTGATTCCTAAAAGTAGAATAACTTAAGTATCAATGCAATTAAATCTGTAGCAGGGTCCTTTTAATGCATTTAGAATTTCTTGAACCTAAATTCAATAATTTGGTTATAAATGATAAGGAATACCCTAGCAATAGTTTTACAGTCCAATGTTTGAAACTGTTGAGTAAGTCAGTAATGCTTTGTTTGCTCCATCATATTATTGATTAGAAAAATGAGTTCAAATAAAAGTGAGTAAAAAATGTTGTATTAGTAATAATTTAGAGACACTCCACTTTAGTAATATGCTAATTAACTGAGGAGATAGTTGTTTGCTCCATCCATCTCTTTAGTTAAAAGCCTTAGCTTTATGAGTGAAATACATTTAAATTGTGGCCTGATATACTACCTGGTAATCTAGTGTATGCTCCATTGAGATTGTCAAGTAAAGAAACCATGTGACAAGATGAATTCCCTAGAGAAAATAATATTTGTGATTAAAATTTTGAAATGACTGAATAAGTGAGAATAGTGAACTGAGTTTAAAGGAAAGAAATACTAAATACATTAGGAGAGATCTGCTATAATCAAAATTGCATAATTATTTAGGAACTTTTATTTTTAGAAAACATTTTCTACATTTCATTTGCTAAACAAGCCTATAAAATTGGAACCATTCTTTTTAAAAGACTGTTGAGAATGTTGGTATTAAATATACTTCATATGGTTCAGTAGTGCAAACGGTAACTATGTGTTTTGGCAAATATTCATGCATTCATGCATACTTATATACATTTTGCTTGAGGACAAGCAATAATTCAGGTTTGGGGGTGTGATAACTCTTGAAAAGAGTTATACTTCAAGCCTTTAGATTGAATTAATTGTTTGTAATTAAATAAATATGTTTTCATTTTTAGATATTTTTAGAACATTACATAACAAAGCTTGGATTTTGCTATAAATGTTATTATTTGTTACTTCTATTATTGAGGAAGAAAGGTTTTGTTTGTGGTTGGAAACAGGTGCAGGATGAAGAAGAGAAAAGAAAAGGAGTAGGAAAATGAAGGAAGTGAAATATTGCCATGTCGAAATGTTAGTTAGATTGCCAACACAAATGTCATGGCAATTCAAGGAAGATGACGCAGCACTCTTAGCCAACTGTACTTGTACTAGATAAACCACCCTGAAAAAGAGGAAGCAAAAGGTGTGTGCTGAGAGGGAAGGACCTAACCTATAAAAAATGAAAGAGAAAAGGGAAAAAAGGAAGGGAAAGGGAGATAAAAATGAGAAAATAATTTTTTTCTCTCTGCATCAGTTTCTCATATGAAAAATCTCAGAGAAAGAGAGGAGCCGGTAGCAACTTACAGAGCAAAAGAATTACATATGCAAGAAAGGAGAAGAGAAATTTGACATGGGTTTTGTATCAAATATCATTATTAGAGTGAAAGCTTCCTGTAGTTCTATCTTTATTTTCTGATTTGAACTTAGTGATTCGTGAATTTAAACAATGATGTTGAATGGTTTTGTTATGGATTTGAATGTTCAAACCATGAGCTAATTCTTATTGGGTTGGAATTATTTGGGTGAATTTTTGATATCTTTAATGCCCATGGTTTGATTTTTTTTATTTGATATTTCAGTCTCAAGTAATGTGTACATCATTGGTTTGATAAAAATAGAGATTATTTGACATCCATTCATTACAAATAAGATTGCGATTTCTAAATATTACAATTTCATTATTAAAATTCATGGTCAAGCCGTCTCTATATAAGCATGCAATGAAAGTTAAGTTTCTTTTGAAACTTGGTACATAGAAAACGTATTTTAAAATAATCTTCCTAAAATTATCAAAATAAAGATATACATCTCCCACCACTTTAACTGTCACCCTTGTCTCATTCTCAGTCCACAATGATAAGCTCTTATCTCTAAGATCTTTCGTCTCTTCGAACCCCTACAGAGAAATTCAGACATTATTATTGGCTCCCGAATCAATAACCCAATGGTTTACTGAGTCTTCCGCTAAACAAGCTTCTATAATAAAGAGTTCCATACCTTTGCCTTTGGTAGCTAGGTATTTTTTCCACTCTTTACAGTTTGCCTTGAAGTTTCATTTATTGCTTCAAAATAAGCATTTTGACTTAGACAGGTCTTTTGGCTTTCTAGCTCTCTTCCTTTCCACTTATGGTGGCCCAGAGACTTAGCCTTTCCCTGCTTAGTGCGTTTTCCCTTCCCTTTTGAAGAAGAAGCATGGACTATATTCACTTCTACTCTTTGGACTGGCTAATCGTTGTTCAACATCAACTCATAGGATTGTAACTCCTCCATGAGTTGTGTAAGCATCAGGTTTTTGTTGCCAAGGTTATATGTGGCCCAAAAATCGGCAAAATCCTTGGGCAACCTTTTGAACACCATCTCTATTTGGGTGTTCTAGTCCAATTTGGCCTCATTGTCTGTAGCCTTGGAAAAGTAGCCCAGAAAAGTGGTCATGTTGCCTTTCAGTAGAGTATCAGGCTTTTGTTAGGCTTTCATTAAGTTAGTTATAATAGATTGTCAAGCTAAGGTAGCTTGGCCTCTGAACTTGCCTTTTAGCTTATCTAGAATTGCTTTAGTAGTCTTACAGCTCTTTAATTGCTTATACAAAGTTTTGGTCATGCTTTCCAGCATATAGCAATGAGTTATCTCATCAGACTCTTCCCAACATTTTCTAGCTTCAGCTTGAATGGCCGAAGGGCACTTAGTATCAAGAACTTTATTAAGTTTGTCACAACTCAAGATAATTATCAGGTTCCTTATAACATCCCTTACTCGTATTCAACGCCAGAACAGGGTACAAGGTATTACCGGACTAATCACACGAACAAACATACAATTTCGGGTTATACATTTGCGTCTAAACTAAACTTTTGCATTTAATCATAAAGTCCCTAATACAAGCCTACGAGGCCCAAAACATGATTTGGAAGTGGTCCGAGACTAAACTGAAATCTTTAGGAAATTTTACAAAACTTAGAAAAATTTTCACTAAAAAGGGGTCACACGCCCATATGGGTATGGGACACGCCCGTGTAGGCAAGCCGTGTGGTCACACATGCCCGTGTACCGAACCCGTGTAACTCTCTATTTGTCACCCAAGAACAAATTGAAGACACACGACCAAGTCACACGCCCGTGTGCTAGGCCATGTGGTTGATTTAAAATTTATGATTTCTCATTAAATAGGTGTAGACTTCACACGCTCGGGACACACGCCTGTGTCCAAGGCCGTAGCCCTCACACAACTGAGACACAAGGTCGTGTCTCTGCTCTTATACTCAATATTGGGCATTCCGTTTTGCAAAAATTATGGTGCAGGGGACACACGACCTAAACACATGCTTTAGGGCAAGCCGTGTGTCGCACATGGCCTAGACACACGCCCCTGTGTGGACAAAAATAAGGCTATTTACCAAGCCATTTTGCCACCCTTTAATGCACACACCTACACAACATAACATAGCACCAATCCAAGCATATACATACAACTAACATCCACAACCAAGGCATCAACACATCATTGATGAAAGGCATCATTTTATAAATATACTTATAGCCAATATTATCCCATTTCCAATGGCCTTATACAAAATGAACTACTAACCAATATAAGCCAACACATTTGGCCAAATCAATTATGACACAAAACAAAATGACCAAGTCCCCTATACATGCCATAGCTCAAAATGTTGAATTCATTGGTACCAAAATAATTGTTGATAGTGTGAGTGGATCTCCGACGGTCTCCGAGTCCCGGGCTAGCTTAGTGACACTATAAGATAAGGGAAAGAAAGGGGAGTAAGCTATATAGCTTAGTAAGTTCCTATGCAAATAATAAGCATCATAACCACACAATTAACATATAATTAACATGAAAAATATTAGCAGATTAGCATGAACGTTATCAAAATCTCGTAGTCATAACTTGCTCAATCACAATCCTACCAAAAGTTCATCACATATCGAGCTAATTACTTATGAGTTTTATATACATACCTGTACCAACTCGCAACATAACCACATCCTTTTACAACTTTGACATTCCCGTTGAACACTCAGAATATTAATGGATACTCAGAAATCTTGCACACAAGTGCCATATATGTAGCCGAAGCTACCTCATATCTCATAATACATATGGGCTCATTTTCAAGCTATTCACGGGCCTACTCACACAAGCTATCAAGTAATCGCAACACATGCCAGACTACTCAGCCACTGGTAGGATGTACAAGACCAGCACCCAGATTACATAATCACATATACACATGGGTTCCTAGTGACATGTCGCTCGTATCCTATTCTATTCTTGAGATTCAACCTGGATTTCTCGCTTGTCAATACTTTGTCGAATACATCCAAAGAGTCAACCACAATTCATACAATATTAAATCATTTAAAACATAAACATAACAATGCATTATTTACATACAAACTTACCTCGGTACAAAAATAGTAGATTTGGACCTAATCGTCAAACACTTTGTTTTTCCCCAATGTAGGTCCGAACCTCGTTTTTCTTGATCTATAATAACAAATTTAACTCATTTAATATTGACATTATTCAATTTGGCCCAAAAACCATATTATGGAAAAATTATATTTTTGCCCCTAATGTTTCACATTTTTATAATTTAGTCCTTAGGCTCGTAAAATGAGATGTATTCAATTTATTCAAAATCCAAGCCTAGCCGAATCATTTTCATACTCATACCAGCCCACATTTTCCACTTAATCACACTTTTACTACTTATTTTACAACTTTTACAAATAAGTCCTTTTTGACATTTTTACTGAAATCACTTAGCAAAAGTTGTTTATCTTCCAACTAACATACATTTTCTACCATTAGAAATCAAAATACACAAATATCTAGCATGGGTAAAATTTTAAACTTCATCTTTCTTTCAAACTAGTCCTTGAAATAGCTAGATTAGGTTACAAGGATCTCAAAAACATGAAATTCATTAAAAATGGGGCTAGAATGGACTTACTCGAGCTTCGAAGCTTGACAAACCCTAGGTATGTCTTCCTCTTGTAAATTTTGGCCAAGGGGGACTAAATTGATGAAGATGAAGACTTTTATTTAGTTATTTTGGCTTTATTTGACAAATGACTAAAATACCCTTCATGCATAACTTTAAAATTTCACCTAATCATGTCTGCTTTTGTCCATCTAATTAACAAATGGTCTAATTACCATCTAAGAACCTTCAATTTAAAATTTCATAGCAATTAGACACCTCTGGCTAGAACACACATTTTACACCTATTACAATTTAGTCCTTTTAGCTAAATTAAGTGCCCAATCGATAAAATTTTCGGACAAAATTTTCACGAAACAATTCCATGAAATTGTAGACCATAGAAATATAATAAATATAAATATTTCTTCATCGAATTTGTGGTCCCCAAACCACTGTTCCGATTAGACCTAAAATCGGACTGTTACAACTCTCCCCCTTTAGGGATTTTCGTCCCCAAAAATCTTACCAGAAAATAGGTTCGGGTACTTTTTTCTCATAGCTTCCTCGGGTTCCCACATAGCTTCTTCGACCCCATGTCTTTGCCACGTAACTTTCACTAGGGCTATACTTTTATTTCTCAACTGTTTAACTTCCCAGGCTAAAATCTTGATCGGTTCCTCACCATAAGTCATATCAGGTCGAATCTCAATCTATGTCGGAGAAATCACATGTGAGGGATCAGAATGGTATCATCGCAACATTGACACATGAAACACATTATGATTCCTTTCTAATTCTGTCAGTAAAGCTAATCGATATGCCACTAGCCCTATTCTTTTAATAATCACATACGACCCAATGAAGCGTGGACTTAACTTGCCTTTACGGCCAAATCAGAATCTTCTTCCATAGAGATACTTTCAGAAATACCTTGTCACCGACTTGAAATTCAATTTCTTTCCTTTTCAAATCTGCGTACGACTTTTATCAATCTAAAGCGGCTTTCAAACAGTCACGAATTACCTTTGCTTTTTCTTCGATCTCTCTAACCAAGTCAACCCCATGGATCTGTTTCTCATTAATTTTTTTCCAATACAACGGAGTTCGACACTTGCGGCCATACAATGCTTCATACGGTGCTATCTTTATACTCAACTGAATATTTTTGTTATAAGCAAATTCGACCAATGGTAGATATTTCTTCCAACTACCTTCAAATTCTAGAACACAATATCGGAGCATATCTTCAAGAATTTGGATTACTATTTCAGATTGTCTGTCAGTTTGTGGATGAAAAGCGATACTAAAATTTAACTTCGTACCCAAAGCTTTTTGTAATTTCTTCCAAAATCTCAAAGTAAATCTCGGATCTCTATCCGAAATAATAGAAATAGGCACTCCGTGCAATCTAACAATTTCAGCAATGTACAATTCAGCTAGCTTATCAAGTGAATAGTCGATACGTACTGGAATAAAATGAGTCGATTTTGTCAATCTCTCAACAACAACCCAAACGACATCTTTCTTTTTTTGGAGTAGGCAAACCCATTACAAAGTCCATCGTAATCCTATCTCATTCCAACTTGGGTACCATTACTGGCTGAAATAAACCCGAAGGCACTTGGTGTTCTACTTTTACTTGTTGACAGATCAAACATTTTGACACAAATTCAGAGATATCTCGTTTCATACCTGACCACCAATACAATTTCTTCAAATCATTATACATTTTCATACTACCCGGATGAACTGATAAATAACCACTGTGTGCCTCAGTCAATAATGCTTTCAATTTCTCGAAACTTTACTGACATTTTTTAGACCATTCAAATTTAACATCTTTTTGTAACAATTTGGTCATAGGAGTAGCAATCATCGAAAATCCTTTGACAATACGTCGATAATAACTAGCTAAACCCAAAAAGCTTCTAACTTCAGATACATTCTTGGAGGTTTCCACTCAAAAATTGTTGAAATCTTACTTGGATCAACCCGAATACCATCACCTGAAACGATATGTCCCAAAAATCTGAATTCTCGGAGCCAAAATTCACTTTTACTGAATTTAGCAAACAACTGCTTATCTCTCAAAGCTTGCAATATAATTCTTAAGTGCTCAGCATGCTGGAACTTGTCTCGAGAATAAATCAGGATGTCATCGATGAACACAACCACAAACTTATCTAGATATGGTCGAAAAATTTGATTCATCAAGTCCATAAAAATGGCAGGTGTATTAGTTAGTCCGAAAGGCATAAAAAGAAATTCATAATGCCCATACCTTGTCCTAAAAGCAGTTTTTGGCACATTCGACTCTTTAACTCTCAACTGATAGTAGCCCGATCTCAAATCAATCTTCAAGAATACTGTTGCTCATTTTAACTGATCAAACAAGTCATCAATCCTCGGCAAAGGATACTTGTTCTTAATAGTCACCTTGTTAAGCTGTCGGTAATCGATACAAAGTCTCATAGATCCGTCTTTCTTCTTTACAAATAACACTGGAGCACCCTAAGGAGAAAAACTAGGTCTCACAAAACCCTTATCTGTCAAATCTTGCAATTGAGCTTTCAATTCTTTTAACTCGATTGGAGCCATTTTATATGGAGCAATCGATATCGGTGCAGTACCAGGTACTAAATCAATAGCAAACTCAACCTCTCTGATCAGAGGTAACCCAGGCAACTCTTCTGGAAACAGATCCGGATATTTACAGACTACCGACACTGATTCAATTTTCAATTCAAACATTTTTGTATTCAACAAATAAGAAAGATGAGTTTCACAACCTTTCCTTACATACCTCTAAGCATACATAGACGAAATCACAATAGGCAATTCACTTGATTCATCGGTTTCAACACGAATAACCTCACCATTTTTACATTTCAATTTAATAGTTTTCTGTTTATAATTTACTATGGCATCATGTAGTTTCAACCAATCCATACCCAAATTAACATCGAATTCACCAAATGGCAACAATATTAAGTCAGCCGAAAAATAGTGACCTTGAATCATCAAAGGACAATTCTTGCAAACATTATCAACTAGCACATTCTTGCCTAAGGGGTTTGACATTTTAATCACAAACTTAGTAAACTCAACAGACAAAGTCTTACTAGATACCAAATTCACACAAACATAAGAATGAGTCAATCTAGGATCAATCAATGCAATATCATTAGTATCATAAAGAGAAAATGTACCAGTAATCACGTCGGGAGATGATGCATCCTCACGAGCACAAATGGCATAAGCTCTAGCAAGTGGTCTGACCTCAGATCTCACGGCTGTATCTTTCGTTAAACCTATACTGCTAGTTCCATTCCTAGTATTTCTCGGTGACCTACCCCTATTGGTAGTATTACTTGGCCTTGCACTCTGAAATTGTTCCTTCTCAGCCATCTCAGGGCAATCTCAGATAAAATGCTCCTGAGAACCACAGTTGAAACAAGCTCGATCATTCATCCTACACTCGCTGGGGTGTTGTCTACCACAACACTAACATTCAGGTCTGTTAGTCCTAACATTACCCACACTTACCGTTGAAGTAGCTTTAGGTTTAGGACCCGAATATTGTTTCCCGTGTTCTCTGTGTGAATACCTAGCTGAAACATTCGAATGAGAATACATTTCTCTAGATTTCTTTGACAGAGATTGAAATGACTTACTCATCAGCCTTTTTCTTGTATCTTTAGCCTCACTTTCGGCCTTTCTTTTCTCAACCAATACAACAAATTCTTTTAATTCCAAGATTCTAACTAAAAATTGGATGTCCTCATTCAGTCCATATTCGAACCTTTTACACATAATAGCCTCAGAGGAAACACACTTTCGGGCATACTTACTGAGCCTGAAAAATTCTCTCTCATACTCTGTCACTGACATTCGGCCCTGTTTCAGCTCAAGAAATTCTTTACGTTTCTAATCGATGAACCGCTAACTGATATATTTCTTTTAGAATTCCTCTTGAAAGAATTCCCATGTAACCTTCTCTCTCAGTACCATAGATACTGGTGTCTTCCACCAATGATATGATGTGTCCCTCAATAATGATATAGCACATTTCAAGCATTCTTCAGGTGTACATGATAACTCATCAAATACCCTGATAGTATTCTCAAGCCAAAACTCGGCTCTCTCAGGGTCATCATCTACATTAGCCCTGAATTCCTCAACTCATTGCTTTTAAATCTTATCAACCGGAAGACTATTCAGTCTTGCCAAATCCACACCTTGAGGAGTTACAGGAATCGATTGGGGATAAGGAGGGCTGGAGGGTGTTGAGCATTTGGATTTGTTCGAACAAACTCTAAATACCACTCATCCATCATGTGGAGGAAGGCTTATCTAGCCCTTTTTCCCTAACTGACCGTAGGAAGTCTATTTTCAGAGGACGCTACCCCTTGAATGGGAGCCGACACATTACTTTCTACATCATTAGCTACAGCTCGGTCGGGATCCATTTACTATATAAAAACACAATTTAAAATTGTCAGGAGTCATCACACTATCATAGTTCATATATGGCGTGTATAGCTAGACTCTTACACACGCTATGCTAGTCTGAGAATCGACTAAACCATACCTCTGATACCATTAAATGTAATGCCCCTTACATGTATTCAATGCTGAAACAGGGTACGAGGCATTACCGAACTTATCACACGAACAAACATATAATTTTGGGTTATACATTTGCGTCCAAATTAAAACTTTTTACATTTAATCATAAAGTCCCTAATATGAGGCTAGAGGCCTAAAACATGCTTTGAAAGTGGTCCGGGACTAAACCAAAATCTTTAGGAAATTTTACAGAACTTAAAATTTTTTTCACTAAATAGGGGTCATATAATAACCCGATTTAGGGCCTAATCGGAATAGTAGTTTCAGGACCACGAATCTGATGTAGTAAAACTTTTATTATCACATTTTGATGGTTTACAATTTTTTGGAATGATTTCATGAAAATTTCATTCGAAAAGTTTGACGTTTGGGCGCTCGATTTGGTTAAAAGGACCAAATTGTAAAAAGTGCAAAAGTTGAGTTCTACATGCTAGAGGTGTCTAATTATTATGAAATTTTAAATTGAAGGTCCTTAGATGGTAATTAGATCATTTTTTAAGTTAGTGACAAAAATGGACATGAGGAAACATAAATTTTATGTTTTAAGTTAGGGGTATTTTGGTCATTTGGCTAATAAATGAATTAAAAATCAAATTAAAAGCCAAATTTTATCCATCTTCTTGCCATGGCCGAAGTTTTCAAGGGGGAACCATAGCTAGGGCTTGTTCATCTTCCAAGCTCGCTTATAAGTCCGTTCTAGCCCTGTTTTTAATGATTTTTATGTTTTTTATATCCTTGTAACCTAATCTTGCTATTTCAAGGACTAATTTGAAAGCAAATAAAAGTTTACAATTTTACCCATGAAGAAAATTTTTGCATTTTGATGTGTAATGTAGAAAATGTATGTTAAATGTAAGATAAACAACTTTTGCTAGGTGATTTTTTATGAAAATGTCAAAGAGGACCTACTTGTAAAAAGTCACAAAATGGGTAGTAAAAGTGTGATTAAATGAAAAATGTGGGCTTTTATAAGCATAAAAAAGGTTTTTCTAGGCTTGGGAATCAAAGAAATTGATTCTATTTCAATTTACGAGCCTAGGGACCAAAGTGTAAAAATGTCAAAGTTTAGGAGCAAAAATGTAATTTTTTGCTAATGTGATTTTTGAACTGAATTGAGTAGTGTGAATAATAAATGAGTTAAATTTGCTATTATAGATCAAGAGAAATGAGGTTCGGACCAAGATGGAGGGAAAAACAAAGTGTTTGACGATTAGGTCCCATTTATACTATTTTTGTACCGAGGTAAGTTCTTATGTAAATAATGCATTGTTTTAATTATGTTTTAAATGCTTTACTATTGTATGAATTATGATTAACCATTGAGTATGTTCAAAAAATTTCGACAAGCATGAAATCTCGGTTGAACCTTAAGAATAGATAGGATACAAATGTCATGACATTAAGGTTACTAAGTCTACGTGTAAGACCATATATGGGATATGGCATCGATATGAGATTTCCTGTAAGACCACATCTGGGATGTGGCATTGATATGAGATTTCATGTAATACCATAGCTGGGTTATTGGCATCAATACGATATCCCATGTAAGACTATATCTGGGATATGACATTAGTATGGTATCGTGTGTATGGAACTCCCGAGTATCCTTTTGGTATTCCAAGTGGTTCAACGGGTAATTTAATGAGTATTTCAAAGATGAATTGTGTGTAAATCTAATTCGAGATGACTCAGGTATGTACAAAAAACTCATATGTGATGAACTCGTTATGTGATGAACCCTCGATAAGGTTATGATTGTGTAAGTTATGATTATAAGATCTTAATAATATTTATGCCAATTATCATCATGTTAAGTGTAAGTTAAATGTTGGTTTATGATGCCTATTATTTGCATGGGAACTTACTAAGTTATATAGCTTACTCCCCTTTTCTTTCCCTTGTTTTATAGTGTCATCAAGCTAGCTCGAGGACCGGAGGCTGTCGGAGATCCACTCATACTATCAACTGATTATTTGGGTACCAATGAATTTTTCATTTTGAGTTATGGCATGTATAGGGACTTGGTTATTTTGTTATGTGTCATAATTGAATTGGCCTAATGTGTTGGCCTATATTGGTTAATAATTTCATTTTGTAAATGGCCATTGAAATTGGCTAATATTGGTTTAAGTATATATGCATATGATGATGTTTTTATGGAAGAGAAAAGTTGCATGGCTTAAGTTGATAAGTATGTAATGTTTGTATGTGGTAAATGGTAGCATATGAATGATGTGTGGATGTCTTGATTGTTGCTGAATTGGTTGAATGTAATTGGTTGGATTGGTGTTATGTTTTGTTGTAAAGGTGTGTGCATAAAAGGGTGACAAAATGGCTTGGTAAATAGCCTTGTTTTTTGTCCACAAGGGCATGTGTCTAGGCCGTGTGTGACACACGGCTTGCCCCATGGGCATGTGTCCCTTGCACCTTAATTGTTGCAAAACAGAATGCTCAGAATTGAGCATACGGGAAGAGACACGGGCGTGTGACTTGGCCGTGTGTCTTCAATTTGTTCTTGGGTGACAAACAGAGAGTTACACGGGTTAGGGACACAGGCGTGTGTGACCACACGACCTACCCACACGAGCGTGTCCCAAGCCACACGGGCGTGTGGCTTTTAGAACATGCAATTTTTGTGAAGTGTTGTGAAATTTTCTAAAGTTCTCAGTTTAGCCCCAAACCGCTTCTAATGAATGTTTTAGGCCTCGTAGGCTCGTTTTAAGGATGATATGAATGATTATGAAAAGTTTTAAATTTGGATGGAAATTTATGTCTCAGTTTTGTATGACTGCTTGTGTATAAGTCCGGTAATGCTTCGTACCCTATTCCGGCGTTGGATATGGGTAATGGGTGTTACAGGTCACACGCTCGTATGGGTATGGGACACGCCTGTGTGGGTATGGGACACGCCTATGTGGTCATACACACCCGTGTCTCTGTTTGTCACCCAAGAACACACTGAAGACACACGGCCAAGTCACACGCCTGTGTGCTAGGTCATGTGGTCGATTTAAAATTTATGATTTTTCATTAAATAGGTGTAGACTTCATACGCCTGGGACACACATCTGTTTCCAAGGCCGTGGCCCTCACACTGCTGAGACACTCAGCCGTGTCTCTGCTCGTGTACTCCATATTGGGCATTTTTTTTGCAAAAATTAGGGTGCAGGGGACACACGGCCTAAACACATGCCCGTGGGGCAAGCCGTATGTCGCACACGGCCTAGACACACACCCGTGTGTCTACTCGCATGGACAAAATTAAGGCTATTTACCAAGCCATTTTGCCGCCTTTTAATGCACACACCTACACAACATAACATAGCACCAATCCAAGCATATACATACAACTAACATCCACAACCAAGGCATCAACACATCATTCATGAAAGGCACCATTTTATAAATATACTTATAGCCAATATTAGCCCATTTCCAATGGCCTTATACAAAATGAACTTCTAACCAATATAAGCCAACACATTTGGCTAAATCAATTATGACACATAACAAAATGACCAAGTTCACTATACATGCCATAACTCAAAATGTTGAATTCATTGGTACCAAAATAATTGTTGATAGTGTGAGTTGATCTCCGACGGTCTCCGGATCCCGAGCTAGCTTTGGTGATACTATAAGACAAGGGAAACAAACGAGAGTAAGCTATATAGATTAGTAAGTTCCTATGCAAATAATAAGCATCATAACCACACAATTAACATACAATTAACATGAAAAAGATTAGCATGAACGTTATCAAAATCTTATAGTCATAACTTACTCAAGCACAATCCTACCAAAAGTTCATCACATATCGAGCTAATTACTTATGAGTTTTACGTACATACATGTACCAACTCGAAACATAACCATATCCTTTCACAACTTTGATATTCCTGTTGAACACTCGGTATATTAACGGATACTAGGAAATCTTGCACACAAGTGTCATATATGTAGGCAAAGCTACCTCATATCCCATAATACATATGGGCTCGTTTTCGAGCTATTCACGGGGCCTGCTCACACAAGCTGTCAATCAATACATAGCTACATAGTGCTGCTCACACAAGCTGTCAAGTATCCGCAACACATGTCAGACTACCCAGCCACTGGTAGGATGTACGAGACCAGCACCCGGTTACATAATCGCATATACACATGGGTTCCTAGTGACATGTCGCTCGTATCCTATTCTATTCCTAAGGTTCAATCGGGATTTCTCGCTTGTCAAAACTTTGTCAAATACATCCAAAGACTCAGTCACAATTCATACAATATTAAATCATTTAAAACATAAACATAACAATGCATTATTTACATACGAACTTACCTCGGTACAAAAATAGTAGATTTGGACCTAATCGTCAAACACTTTATTTTTTCCCTCGATCTAGGTCCAAACCTTGTTATTCTTGATCTATAATAACAAAATTAACTCATTTAATACTCATATTATTCAACTTGGCCCAAAAACCATATTATGGCAAAATTACATTTTTGCCCTTAATGTTTCACATTTTTATAATTTAGTCCCTAGGCCCATAAAATGAAATGTATTCAATTTCTTCAAAACCCAAGCCTGGCTGAACCATTTTCATACTCATAACAGCCCACATTTTCCACTTAATCACACTTTTACTACTTATTTTATAACTTTTACAAATAAGTCCTTTTTGACATTTTTACCAAAAATCACTTAGCAAAAGTTGTTTATCTTACAAATAACATACATTTTCTACCATTAGACATCAAAATACACAAGTATCTAACATGAGTAAAATTTTAAACTTCATCTTTCTTTCAAATTAGTCCTTGAAATAGCTAGATTAGGTTACAAGGATCTCAAAAACATGAAAATCATTAAAAACGGGGCTAGAACGAACTTACAATTGAGCTTCGAAGCTTGAAAAACCCTAGGTATGTCTTCCTCTTGTAAATTTCGGCCAAGGGGGACTAAATTGATGAAGATGAAGACTTTTATTTAGTTATTTTGTCTTTATTTGACAAATGACTAAAATGCCCTTTATGCATTACTTTAAAATTTCACCTAATCATGTTCGTTTTTGTCAATCTAATTAACAAATGGTCTAATTACCATCTAAGGACCTTCAGTTTAAAATTTCATAGCAATTGACACCTCTGGCTTCTAGAACACACATTTTGCACCTATTACAATTTAGTCCTTTTAGCTAAATTAAGTGCCCAATCGATAAAATTTTCGAACAAAATTTTCACGAAACAATTCCATGAAACTGTAGACCATAGAAATATAATAAAAAAAATCTTCATCAGATTCGTGGTCCCAAAACCACTGTTCCTACTAGACCCAAAATCGGACTGTTACATTCATTTTCCATTCCTTATAGTTGTTTCCATTCAATTTGTTTTCACTGAGTATGTTCAATATAAGAGTTTGTGCCATTTACAAATTGAAAATTAAAAAAAAAATCATATATTAATATCTTTCTATTAAGCAAATGTTTGAAAATATTTTGCAACATTACGGTATGAATTAATATGATGAATATGTCTTACATTAAACCTTGAAAACATCTATAAGTCATTGCAATAATAATTTCCACACCCATTGAATCAAGCCACCATAGGGTGATCATGATCAACTAGTAAGAACATGGGCTTCCACCAATTAGTATATAAACCTAATTCCTTAGCCATTCTCACATACTAATAATCGTGTAATGTTTGGCCATCATTCTAACTTAAGTAGTACTTCGTGGGGAGTTACTTAACTAGAAGATCTTGAGTGCATAACCATCAACTTAATACCTATTGCATCATGCACCAAAAATGAGTCATCATGGGACAATCTCACTAAGTAGTATGCTTTGACTAGTTGTCCTCTTTTGAAGATAGAATTTCTTGACCTATCGTACGATAATGCCTACCACAAAGGCCAATCCAATTATCATTTGATCACAAGAGAATTCCTCTTATTTTCAGGAAATCTCCTTAGTGAAATCCACATAGTAATCCTATTATAGGGTAGTGCACTTGCCATGCCATTACAATAGACCATTTATAGAGACCGTAGGTCTTCTTTAGGGACTTTCTCCCACTCAATATTTTAAAAAATTGGAACGACGGAAATGTGCAAGTGTACACAATCAGAACAACTAATAAAGTGACAAGTAAATGTCGAGTTATCATACCCACAGGGACTGTGAAAAGAATTATTTATGAAAGCAATTCTAAAAACACTTTGGAGAAGAAAAATATTTTGATTTGAGGAGGTGATTAAAAACTAAGATTTTAACTAAGTAAAATAAATAAAAATAAAATAAAAGTTCAAATGCATGATTTCGAAAGATGATTTTAATAAAGATGACATAGTTGTGTTAGATTAATTACATTTCTTAACATAGAATTATTAAACTCATGTTTATGTTGTTACAAATAAATTCACGGCAACTCAGTAATTTGCTAACTTATGAACGTACCAAAAATTCATTTATCTCTTGATTATATCTCTATGTCAATTCAACCGATTAAACAAATTTTAATAAGCAAATGTGTTAATGCACATACATACTTATGAAATTAAAATAATCTCTTGTACAAATCTCTATTCCAATTCAAACAATTAATTCAATCTCATAAGCACATAAAAGATTACGTAAGGTAACAACGTATTTCTACCTTGAAACAGTTTAATCACAATAATCTTGCAAGTTATGCAAGGCTAATGTAACATTAGATACCATTGCTAATTTAACCCTTAGCTACCTTAGATGATTAAACATGCACTGATTAAGTATTGTGTAAATTAATTACAATATCAATCCGTTTAAATAATTAATTCATTAGTTACCTTACAATTGTAATGCAAGAATAACTTAGTCATGGTTTTACTTAATCAAACATCTTACCAAGGCCTATAATAACACAAACACAATTTTAATAAATTAAGCAGAAGAAATGCAATCAACCTAACATGAATTAAATGCAAGCCATATTAATTAAATTAAACAATTCAACATCACAAATATTCATAGACATGTTCATCATAGCAACAACAAAATTAAAAGGATAGGGAACAAGAATCAAATCTGGTGTTTTCTCCGTGGCTTGACTAGTTTGCTCCTCTCTTCTTTCTCTGGTTGTTCTTGTTGAATTCAGGCTTCTACAAACACTTGAATGCTACTCCAAATGGTGGTTGATTGACTCTTTTTCAAGTGGTGAAATCGACAAGGGAATTGGGGAAGAAAATGCAGAACAATGGAAGGGAATGAAGAGAGAAATGTGATAGAGAAGTGAAGAGATGAGAAGAGTTGAGATGTGTTTGAAGTGAGCAGCCAATGGGGTATTTATAGTTTGAGATGGCTACTAAAATTAGAAAAAATCAGCAGCCATAGAGTCCCCCCATGGCCGGCCACACATGTGGCAAGTTTGAAGAATTCAAACTTGCTATTTTAAGGTAGGGGCAAATCTAGAAAGGCACAAATAATGGAGGGGTTTGAATGCAATTTGAAAGAGTCTTCAAGGGCCATTTTTGAATGTTAAATAATTAGCCAAACAAGCTGATTAGGTCAGCATGTGGGACGGTTTTGGGCTGCCCAGTGCTCGGTTGGATCAGTTTTCTCAGTTTAGCTCAACTGGGCCACTTTTCACAAGTAATTAATAATAATTTATTTAACCCAACTTAAATTGAATTAAAATTAAAATTAATTATCTTACGAATTACACATAATTTGGACCGTCTTAGGCTGAAAAATTAATTTGCCTTGATGCTTCAAAATTGCTTCTCGGTTTTGTGCTTCTAGTAGTGTCTGCCGAGCCATTTTTGGCCCTTTGTGCAAATCTATCAAAAATGATCAAAATTAATCAAAATTTATTATAAAATTTAGTAAAATTCAACATGTTAATAATTTAAGTGCAATTTAATTATTTTATAATAATTAAATATTTTTTGACAAGAATTTTATCGAAATTGCATGAATTTGAGTTAAAAAAGGTCATGAAAAAGTGTGTATATTTTCGTGTTTCCATACCCCCAAACTTAATTCATTTCTCTTCTCGAGTAATGCACAAATTTGGGAAGAATTTCTTGAAAACACCTTTGAAAACTTTCTTCAGAACAACATTCTTCCCAAAAATCACGATTTAAGTATACTTATGCTCAAAAACAAGGAATTTGATACTTATGCTACTTATGTGTACATATCATTCAAATTAATCTCAATTATTATTATGTTAGCAAAAATAGACTAAGTGCTTTCTCAATAAAAACATGCTAAACTCCGACCAATTTGATTTTATTCCCTTATTCAAGAAAGTTGCAATCATTAAGTTTAACTTACGCCTTCATATGTTGAACATATCAATTTCTTTCCACTAATGTAAGTAGCATAGAAACTTGAATCAATAGGTCTTTAAAAAGGCTGTAACGTGGCTAGGTTAGGGGTGGGTAAAAGATAGGTAAATTTAGGCTAAAAACCCTAGACTTAGCTTCAATCGGACCTTCGAAATAATTATCTTCTTACACCAACTTACTTTGCTTTCACATGCTCTTTTATACATTTATTTTCTTTCAAGTACATATGCTCTCTTTTTTTACATGAGCATTTTACTGCATATACTACAATCTCTTTAGCATTTGATACTTCTTTTCAACTCCCTCATACTTATTTTCAAGGAACATTCTGAATAGTACTGAGTCTATTGTTTGGGGCAATTTAAAGATAATTATGAGAAAAGTAATGGCTAAATATTGCAAGGGTTCAAATAAAATTAGGCCATATATTCTCAAAGTTGGGTTTCAAGAGATAAAAATTCATCATGGTTGGCTTGAAAGGCTCAAACGATCCAAACAAAAGTTGCCTAAATCATTTTCAACTTCTCATGCTTCCTAGGATTTCGCCTCAAGAAACTATAAGTCAATTCTAGAGACTTAAACTTTCATGCATGCCTAACTTTCCTAAGGAACTAAAAATTTTATGGTACGATTTGCATGCTTTATTAAAAATACATTTATGTCATATTTTAGTTAACATAACAATTATTGAAATAATCTAACTTTATTCATACTGAAGTTTAGCATACTTAACAAAATTTCAAATTTTTGAACAAAATATAACTTAATCATAACTGAAAGAAAAATTTATTCTGACTGGAAATAAATTCAATTTTTCGATCCCCCTACTTAAGATGAACAACGTCATCATTGTTTAAAAGTGAATAAATAATATACACCAGGTAGGATTCTAGAAAAGAGGAGGTGAGTCAATTTGACTGCTTAAGTACTAAGCTCTCTCTAGATCCAATCCTAGACATGTATATATCTATTGCCACACTTTGCACTTTATGACTTGTTCATTTTTTATTTATGAATTCCACCTCTTGTTTTCTGATGCGAAAATAAAAATTCCTAGTAAACCCTAATCCTAAAATATTAAATAACCTAAGAAAAGAAATAAAATAAAGTCAAGATCCCCTCCTTTTTATTTATTTCTAGATCCCTTCGAATTTGATTCATCCTTTGCTCCATTTTTTTTTTTTGCATGAATCACTTCGCTTCCTCTTTGAATGTGGACTCCATGGTTCAAATATGAAATCTGGAAATTCAAGCACAAAATTAAATGGGTCATTGTACTTTTTTGTAAAAGCACTTCTTATTGAGTAATCCTGTATTTTTTAATATCTCCAGTAAGCTTGTTGCTGCCACTGCATATGTTGCATTATGTCCATCAACTTTGACAGCTCATCTAGAAGACCTGGTCGAGGCAACTGAGTCTTAAACATTGAAGTTACAACATTAGATTCGGTTACTGGTTCCATTGGTTCTGCCTTATCAGGAATTTTAGCTTATTGTATCGGTTCGATCTCTGTAGGATCTTCTTCTTCTTCTTCGGGATCTTTGCTTTCTTCAAGTCGTTGCTAGAGAACAGAGTCTCCGGCTATCCGGTAAAGGTCCCAATCTGTAATGGCACCCTGGCTATACCCTGTCTTCTTTACATTTGCAAGAATTTTAGCTTTCAAGCACAAAATGGTTATTGTAACAAGGAAGCAAGCTGGGCCAGAACGTCTAGCGGCACAATTTTGCATTTCTCTCAGGATGATTTTTCCCACATCAATGGTCTTTCCAGTTAAAATTGAATATAAGAAGACCATTCGCTCTAATGAAATTGTAGTCTCATGTGAAATAGGCATAAGGCTGAATCGAATGAAATAAAACCATACATTCACTAGTAGTGTCAAATATTCTCTGCGACAAGTATGAATTCCTAGCTTTGACACAGTCCACTTAGAACCTGGAACTATAAGTTCCTCGAGAATTTCTTGCAGATTTTCAAACTCAATATTTCTCATCAAGGAAAAATATTCGTCCTTTTCAAAACCAGGTAATTCAAAGAATTCATTAATAGCGTTTGAGGTTATTGGTACCTTGATTCCGCGAATAGAAACTTCTATCAATTCGCTTGAGATAAAATTCACATAAAATTCACGAACAAACTCCTCATCTAAACTAGGTCTTTTCTCACAAAACAAATCCCAATTGAGAGCTTTAGTAACTTTTCAAATGCGCGCCATGAAATCAATATAGTTGCTTTCTTTCAGTGTAAAGCCCTTCTCTGGATGCATCTGTTGATTCTTAAAAATACCTTCAAATCTCGCTTTGGATTCCTCACTGTGGGATTTATTATTTGATTCATCAATTTGAGCAGAAGCACGAGTTCTCTTGTGAGGCATGATTAACCTGAACATAAGATGAAAACAAATATTTTCTCTAAAATTTAATTAGTATAAAATATTAATAATTCACTAAATTGAAAAATTAATTAATTAAACAAAATTAAAATTTAGGAGAAAATTTTGTCTTACCACCTTTTTATAAAAGTTAAGAACTCAAAGAAATAAATTTAAAGCAAAAGAGGTCAGTTTAGGGATGTTGTCAGTTTAGGGATGTTTGTAGGGTGTCTTGATTGTGTGGTGCGAGTAGCAAGATGGCAGCGGCACGTTAGGGAGTAGCAGGATATGTGTGTACTACGCAGATGGGCAGCAAGCAGGCAGCAGGCGGCACTATCTGGTGAACAGTAGGGATGGTGCATTGGCGCGTGCGAGTAGGTGCGTGAGAGTCGGTCTGGCGCGAGCGGGAGTAGCAGCGTGAGCTGTTGGCTAAATGGGGATATCGGACAGGATTGTGGCTAGGGAGTTGGGAGCTGCGACACTAGGTGATTTGAGGGGTTTTGGATGCTAGGATTGATTGAGGGATGAGTGAAAAAAATGGAAAAGGTGGGTGAAATTTATAGTGAGAGAGTAGGAGTTTAATTAGAATTCTTAGAACAATTTAATACTTAAAATATTCTAATTTCTAATTCTACATAGAGTTAACAATAATTAATAATTAATATAATGCATATTAAATTATTATAATATGATCAAATTTAAACTAATCCTAATTCTATGCAAAGTTGATAATAATTAATATATATTATAATGGATATAATTATATATTAATTATTATCATCTTATTTATTAAATTAAAAACATCTATTCTAGATGCCTTTTGAAAATATTTACAAAAAGAGATCTAATTTTGAATATTTACAAAAAGAGCAACTAAAATTTGAAAATAATTCAATTAAGTACCTATACTTAAATAAAATTTGAATTTGAGTTGCAATTTAAAACTTGGATCAAAATTGACCCTTTTATTTGAAAAACTAAAAATTTATTTTTCCATTTAGGGAATAATTTCTCTGAAAATTATGTTAAAATCAATTCCCATGAAAGATTAGAGGGGTCACAAGTGGTTCCGCTTAAGTTCTAATCTCCTAGACAGAATTTATTTAAACATACTAATCCTGAAAATATACCCTAAATAATTTATTTAAAAAGGAAAACAAGAAAAATAATCATCTGATAAAATGAACGAGATTTGATCCCGTTCAATTTTATATCCCCAGCAATGTTTTAAGCACTGAGCATTAACTCGAAAATTACCTCCCTTATTTTAAAGTTTGACAACTTCATATGGATAAACCCGGTGAATCGTAAATGGACCGAACCAACGTGATTTTAACTTACCTAGAAAGAACCTTAATCTAGAATTGAATAACAAGACTTGCTGACCTGCTTCAAATTCTCAAACTTGAATGTGCTTGTCATGTCATTTCTTAAGTCTTTCCTTGAGTAATTTAGCATTTTTCATATGAGAACATTCGGAATTCTTTTAACTCATTGAATTGGAGCATCCATTTCTCTTTAGCAAGCTTGAAGAGCCCAATAAGCTTTGTACTCTAACTCCAAGGGCAGATGACAGGCTTTCCCAAAGACCAACCTATAGGGTGATATCCCTAAAGGTGTCTTGTATGATGTCTTGTAGGCCTATAAAGCATCATCCAGTCTTTTGGACCAATTTCATCGATTCGGGCAAACTACCTTCTCAAGTATGCCTTCGATCTCTTTGTTTGCCAGTTCAGCTTGCCCATTCGTCTACAGGTTGTAAGCTGTGGAAACCTTTTGCTTCACTCCATATTTGTCGAGTAACCATTTCAACCACTTGTTCACAAAATGGGACCCATCATCATTGATGATGGCTTTTGGGGTTCCAAACCTTGCGAACACAAACTTCTGCAAAAACTTCATCGCAACCTTAGCATCATTTGTCGGATATGCCTCAGCCTCAACCCATTTAGACATGTAGTTTACTACTACCAATATGTATTTGTGACCAAAAGACAGAGGAAAAGGACTGAGAGAGTCAATACCCCAAACATTGAATAATTCCACCTCAATGATGTTTGTTGGAGGCATCTCATTTTTTTGGTGATGTTTCCAACCCTTTGGCATCAATCACAACTCCTTACGTAAGAAAACACGTCTTTAAATAGTGTTGGCCAAAAGAATCCGGCTTGTAATACTTTGGCTGTAGTATGTGTACCTCCAAAGTGTCCCCCACTTAGAGCTGAGTGGCAATGATATAGAATCTTATGTACTTCATCTTCTACCACGCATCTCCTGATCATTTGATCTACATACTTTTTAAACAAGTATGGCTCTTCCCAAAAATAGTACTTCACATCGTGAAAGAAAATTTTATTTTGATGATACGTCTTATCAATCGGCATCAAACCTCAAGCTAAATAGTTAACAATATCAGCAAACCAATGGGTATTATGGACATGATTTACCTTCAGTATATGTTCATCTGGAAATGTCTCATGGATGGGTATAAGTGGAGAATGCCCTTCTTGCGGCTTCAATCTGGACAAGTGGTTTGCTACTTGGTTTTCTACTCCCTTTCAATCTTGGATTTCTAGATCAAACTCTTGAAGTAGAAGTACCCATTAGATCAGTCTCGGCTTAGCGTCTTTCTTGGCAAGTAAGTACTTAATTATTGAGTGGTCCGTATAGACAGTCACATTGGTACCTATAAGATAAGATTGAAAATTTTTAAAAGCAAACACAATAGCAAGTAACTCTTTCTCAGTTACCGTATATTTCAATTGAGCTTCTGTCAAAGTTCGACTTCTGTAGTAGATGGGATGAAAAATGTTGCTCCCTCGTTGGCCCATGAAAACTCCTATCGTGAAGTCACTTGCGTCACAGATCAATCCAAATGGCAAATCCCAGTCTAGTGTGACGATTATGGGTGCCAAAACTAACCGACAAATCTTCAATAAAAATTGGCTTCGCCCAAAAAGCTCCTAACACTCTTTAAAGATGTTAAAGGTGGGAGTTTCTTAATAACTTCTACCTTTGCTTTATCTACCTCGATTCCTTGTCTCATTATCTGATGCCCTAGAACAATACCTTCTCATACCATGAAATGGCACTTTTCCCAGTTGAGTACGAGGTTTGTTTCTTCGCATCACCTTACTACCTTGGCTAGATTGGCTAGGTAATCATCATATGTATCTCCAAATACTAAAAAATCATCCATAAAG
The DNA here is from genome assembly GCA_025698475.1 of Gossypium anomalum. NCBI lineage: Eukaryota > Viridiplantae > Streptophyta > Magnoliopsida > Malvales > Malvaceae > Gossypium > Gossypium anomalum. Next base: position 71,648,754 of record CM046956.1, read on the forward strand.
ACTTCTAAGTATTTCTCAACCATATCAGTAAAAATAGACATCATACATCTTTGAAATATAACAGGTGCATTACATAAACCAAATGGCATACGTCTAAATGGAAATGCACCTTACAGGAAAGTGAATGTTGTCTTGTGTTGATCTTCCAGTACTACTATAATCTAATTATACCCTGAGTATCCATCAAGAAAATAGTAATAGTATCACCCCGCAAGTCTATCCAGCATCTAGTCCAAAAAAGGCAAAGGAAAGTGATCTTTCCTAGTCGCTTTATTCAACTTCCCGTAATCGATGCAAATTCTCCATCCCATAATTGTTCTAGTTGGTATCAACTCGTTATTCTCATTCTCAATGACTGTAATACCTCTTTTCTTTGTACGCACTGGACCAGACTTACCCACGAACTGTCTGAGATGGGGTAAATTATACCCGCATCTAACCACTTGATGATTTTCTTTTTTACCACGTTCTTTATGATGGGGTTTAGTATTCGTTGTCCATCAATCATCCCTTTTTCGCCATCTTCCAAAATGATTTTATGCATGCATACAGACAGACTAGTACCATGAATATCGGCTATAGTCCATCTGATAGCCTTCTTGAATTGTTTCAATACTAGGATGAGTTTCTCTTTTTACTTAATGGTTAATTCCACTGAAACAATCACAGGCAAAGTAGAAACGTTACCTAAATAAACATATTTTAAATGTGAAGGAAGTACCTTGAGTTCTAATTTAGGTGGCTCCTCGATTGACGCTTTTGGTTAGGCATAATCCCTATTTTCTTACTCCAAAGATTCAAAGCGGTATTGTAGATTAAATCCCCTTTGATTAGCTTCTAGAAAAGCTAAGTACTCATTCTCCTCTTCATCATTTGGAGGGTCTGATGTCAAAATTTGTTCCAATGGGTCTTCAACATAGTTGAGTTCCTTTTCCACGATTAATTCCTCTAAATCAGAACCTGCAGAACAATCATCAATTGTGTCAAGAAATCGCATAGACTTAATAACATTAAATATTACCTGGTCATCCTGAACACGCATAGTAAGCTCGCCCTTCTGCACATTAATAAGGGTCCTTCCGGTTGTTAGGAAAGGCCTTCCTCGGATGATTCACACTTTTTTGTCTGCTTTAAAGTCTAGAACCACAAAGTCAGCAAGAAAAATAAATTTGTCTACATGTACCAATACGTCCTCAATTTTTCCTTCTAGATGTACTAAGGATCGATCTGCTAATTGAAGTGTAACTGTAGTAGGTCTAACTTCACCTATCCCTAACTTCTTAAATATTGACATGGGCATTAAGTTGATACTCACACCCAAGTCACATAGTGCCTTACCACAATATGTTGCTCCAATGTTGCAAGGTATGGTAAAACATCCAGGATCCTTCAACTTTAGGGGTAGTTTATCTTGAAGATATGCACTGCATTCCTTTGTCAGGGACACCGTCTCAAATTCTCCAAGTCTTTATTTTTTAGACAGGATATCCTTCATGAATTTGACATAGTTTGGCATTTGTTCAAGTGCTTCAACCAACGGAATGTTGATATGAAGTTGCTTGAGTACGTCTCAGAACTTCTTGAATTAAATTTCCTACTTCTGCTTCTGAAGTCTTTGAGGGTAGGGTGGTGGAGGCTTCTTTACTGGAACTAGTTAATTCGTCTTCTGTGGCAATTCTGCATCTAACAAACTTGTTAGTTTATCAGAATTAACTGGTTCAAAAGTTACCTTACCAGATTTTGTAGATTCAGGTTCTGGTGAAACTGGAATTTCAACACTCAGTTGAACTTCCTCTGAGCTTTGAGAATCAGCTGGCTCATTTTCAACTTCGACAGTGTTGGGATCTAATGTATTTTCGCTCCTTAATGTCAACGCTTTACAATACTCTTTCCCTAGATTTCTCGGATTCTCCGTATCACTAGGTAAACCACCTTGTGGTCGGTTTATGAGTTTAGTTGCAAGCTGGCCTATTTGATTCTCCAAATTCCTTAGAATGGTGTCATTTTTTGCCATGTATGCCTTTAATAGGTCTTCTAAGCTATTGGATGGTTCAGCTTGGTTTGGTTTCTGAACTTGTTGGGGGAAACTAGGTGGGTGGGTCAGTCTAGGTTGGGCGTAAGTGTTACTAGTTCGAGCCCCTTGGTTACTCCAGGAAAAATTCAGGTGGTTTTGCCACGATGGGCTATATAAATTGGATTACAGTCATTGCTTTCCTCGATTTTGGTTCTAGTTACCCATGTAATACACGAATTCTGGGTTTGATAGACATTCTTCTAACAAATGTCCTTCCCCACAATAGACACAGGCTATATTTTCAAATTGATTCGGTGGCTGTGCTGTAAAACTATTAAACCCATTAATGGTAAAAAATTTAAGCATTGAGGATACCTGAGATTCAAGTGAAGTAAGAGTGTCAACTTCATGTATTCCAGTGACTTGCCTTCCTGACGTTGTTTGATTGGTTGGCCATTAATAATTGTTGCTGGCAATCCTCTCAATGATTTCATAGGCCTCATTATAAGACTTAGAAAGGAGAGCACCATTAGCAAAAGCATCCATTACCATCCTTGTGTGAGCATTGAAACCATTATAAAACGTCTCAAGTTTGATGCAATGTGAGATTCCGTGAAGAGGGCACTTCCATAATAATTTTTTGTACCTTTCTCATGCTTCATACAAGGACTAATCATCCATTTCTTGGAAAGCAGTAATCTCGTTCTTCAACTTAGCATTCTTACTAGGTAGGAAATTCTTCATGAGGAATCTTTCTGCTAACTCTTGCCATGTGAGAATTGAATTTGGTGGCAATGAGTTCAACCAGGCTCGAGCTCTGTCCCTTAGCGTGTGACAGCCCTATTTTGACCCTAGTCGAAAAGTGGTTTCTGGACCACAGAATTGAGTTATAAAAATAATTAATCGTTAAATTCTGTGTTTATTTATGTGTAAATGCATGTGTGAAAGTTTCATGCTTTGATTTTGTCATTTGTATGTGAAATTTATAAGATAGGACTTATGTGATAAAACTTGAAAATGTGATAGGCAAATTTTAAAGTGCCAAATAATGCATGAATTGTTGACATGAGGGACTTGCATGTCAAATGGACCAATTTTAGTTTAGTGGCAAGCCATAATAAAGGTTGATGGATAATATATGTTTTATTTAAGTATTATAATAAGTAATGGCTTTCTTTTTGAAATAAAAATAATAAGTAAAATAAGAAAAGATGATAAAATAATAGGTGTTCATCTTTCTTTCTTGATTGCCGAATTTGAGAAAGAAAAATATTGAAGAAGAAGCCAAGGCATTCGGCCATGGTTATCTCCATTTAAAGGTATGTAATGCAATTTTTTTTGTAATTGATCATGAAATTAAATTGATAAATACATAGCATAGTTAACCCATGGTTTAAATTACTGAATCAATGAACGAGTATCCATTCGGCAAGTGCTAAATTTGTGTTATTTTGATAAGTTTTTTTTTGAAGATGTTAGTTATATGTTAAGTAGCTCAAATGATGGTTGAATAAGTTGAATTCATGGTTGAAAGATATGAATTGAAATTTGCCGTATGTATGTATATGCATTTTGGAAAGAAAATTTTGTTGTTAATTGAGTTTTTATTTGATATGCACATTCAGTCAAAAAAAAGGGGGGATAAGATGAATTTAAAATGTTAAAGATTGTTTCTAAGATTTGTTAAATTGTTGTGGTCATTGCCGAATGTACGTTTGGTTAAAGAAAATTTTTAAAGTGTTTATGTTTGTGTAGGTAAACTAGATATTTAATGGATATTCGGCTAAAAGGGGTTAAAGGTTAGGTCATAAGAATTTTGGGTGATATTCATATTTGGACATTAGGGTTATATGTACTTTGGCTATGTGAGTTATGTATTAATTAAGCTATTTATTTGATATGCATATTCGGTCATTGTTTGGCAAGACTGAAACCTATGTGCAATTTGCTACATTTGATCATGAAATGGAAATTGTATATGAAAGCTAAGTTTGAGTGGTTAGGGCCGAATGGGGTATATAAGATATTAAGGCATGCTATAATTATATATAAGTGTATACATGGTTGTGCATGAAACGAGTAATCGATTAAATTGTGATAGTCACACATAGGTATAAATATATATATACCTTATGTATGTACCTTGTAACATAGAGATATTCGGATATACATATATATATTATATATAGTTAAATTGTGTATAGGAAAGCATGATAAGTTTTGTGGATCTTTGTTTGTGTATGCGAATTAGATATTGATATAATAAGCATGAAATCGAGTCATGGCACATTTTATAAAAACATAATGTGTATAGAAGTTTTATGATTGTCAAATGTGACTATTAAAGAATTAAAGTTGAGTAAGTAATTAAACAAATTCATTTGTTTAAATTTAAATCTCAAGAGCAAAGAGGAACTAAATCAGATAAGGGAAAGGAGAAAGCGATTGAGTAGCCTATCCGTAACTGTTCAAAATATCCGAGGTAAGTTTTGAGTAGTCTCCTTTAGTATATAATTGATGATGCCTTTATAAGAGTATAGTAGGAGAATTGCGATCTTTGGCTTGCACTTGAATAAAGTTGTATAATAAATAATGCGTGTATATGACTTATAGTCTGATGGTCACTTTGAGTTTAAGCTTGAATGGTGAAATGAATGTGTGATATTAGGTATAACTCTTGAGCCGAAATGTGAATGATGATGTGCATTTTGAGTTTATATCCGAATGTAATAAATGACTACTAAAGTGATAAGTTGACTGAGGTCTGTTAAAATATGACTAAGTATGTATGATATTTGAAATATATTCAGACATGAGGTCCGCAGGCTATATGCTGGAATTGTATCCGGGTTAAAGACCCGTAGGCTATATGTTGGAATTGTATCCGGGTTTAAAGACCCGCAGGCTTCGTGCTAGAAATGTATTTCAAGTTCTAAGGCTTGGCAGGACGATGCCAGTAAGTTAAGTAAGATTACGACATTTAATATCCGTTGTAACCATCGTGGAGTAAGTAATATATATTTTACATGTTAAGGTACGTATTATGTACTCATATGTGAATTGATTTCAAAGTGAATTATTAGTATCAAAGAACGATATATATATATGTGTGTGTGGATGAATTCGGTATTTAAGAATAAGACAATAAGCTATTCGGTTAATGTATGTCATTATACGAAAGTGTGTAACTTAAACTAATTGTATAAGCCATATAGTATAGTGAAATATGTGCTGGAAATTTCTTGTGTAATTATATATATATATATTCGGCCAATAGGTTTTATAACTAATGTACTTGTGTATATTTGGCCAAGTGAATTACAATTAGAATACGAGTTTTGTGATACTCAATGTTCAATTTTAATGACAAGTTTTAATTGTATGAAATGCTTAAAACTTACTAAGCCTCGAAAGCTTACTCTGTTTCTTATTTCTCTGTTTTATAGATTGTTGATTTTGGCCACCGACTCGGGGATCATCAGCAGTTCATCATACTATTGATCTATTTGATATAGTTATATTTTGGTCTCGATATGGCATGTATATAGTTAGGTCATTGTGCCAAAATATGTTTTGTAATTTTAAATATTTTGACCATATGAAAATGGCATTTATAACTCAAAGATCAGTATGTATATTCAGTTCGATTTTTACTTTTGTTGATAGATTATGTGAATGAAAAATTTAATGTTTAGCTCGTAATACCTCATAGCCTAAACCGATGATCGGACTCGGGCTAAGGGTGTTACATTTTATTGGTATTAGAGCTACAGTTTAGTTGATTCTAGGACTAACGTAGAGTGTTTGAGTCTAGCTATACATGCCATATAGTATTAATACGATAGTATGATGAATTCTGACAGTTAAAAATGTGTTTACATATAGTAATGGATCCCGATCCCAATCGAGCGGTAGCTGATGATGTTGAAAGTGTAGCGCCTGCTCCCGTGCATGGGACAGCGCCGATGGACTCTCAACCTATTACAAGCAATCAGAACGATGAGGCTAGATAAGCTTTTTATAGTATGATGAATGATTGGTTCAACCAATATAGTTGAACTAATACGGCTGTTCCACAACCCCCACTCCTAAATAACACACCCCCTACGCCTACAATACCTCTAGTAATTGATCAGACGAGGTTAAATAAGTCCCCGGTTGACAGAATCCAAAAGCACGAGGCTGCTGAATTTAAGGCTACAGATAGTGACGATGCTGAACAAGTTGAATTTTGGTTGGACAATACTATCCGAGTGTTCGATGAACTGTCTTACACACCCGATGAATGTCTAAAATGTGCTATATCTTTGCTACGTGATTCTGCCTACTATTGGTGGAATACGTTGGTTTCTGTTGTGCCCAGAGAGCGAGTGACTTGGGAGTTCTTCCAAATCGAGCTCCGAAAAAAGTATATCAGCCAGAGATTCATCGATCAAAAACGAAAGAAATTTCTTGAGCTTAAACAGGGTTCCATGTCAGTTACTGATTATGAACAAAAATTTGTGAGGCTTAGCTGGTATGCCCGAGAATGTGTTTCTTCAGAAGCTATAATGTGTAAACGTTTCGAAGATGGATTGAGCGAAGATATAAAACTATTTGTTGGCATTCTTGAAATCAAAGAGTTTGTAGTACTTGTCGAGCGAGCTTGCAAAGCTGAAGAGCTTAGTAAAGAGAAAAGAAAAGCTGAAGATGGAACTAGAGAGTTCCGTAAAAGATCTTTGGGAAAGCCCTTTAGGCAATCACAGAAGAAATTTTGAGATGATTCGGACCGATCTAAGATCACTTCAGGCTTTTCCAGGTAAGACCGTGATCGACCCCCTGTGAGTACGTGAGCCACTTCGGTTGCCAGTGTTGGAAACAATCGTTGGGATAGAATCGAGTGCAAGTATTATGAGAAATGGCATTCAGGGCGTTGTAGATTTCATGATCGCTCCTGTTATAAGTGTGGATCAGCTGACCACTTTATCAAGGACTACCTGAGATTATCTGAACGGAATATGAATCAGAGTGGGAAACCGGGTGCTACTACAGCTCGAGGTAGACCATCTAGGAATGTGGCGAATGCTAGTGGTGATCAGAGAGGATCTAGAGATGCTACGACCAGATCTGAAGCTCGTGCTCCTGCTAGAGCTTATGCTATACCCGCACGCAAGGATGCTTCTTCGCCAGATGTTATTACCGGTACTTTCACTCTCTTTGATACTAATGTGATTGCATTGATTGACCACAGTTCTCTACTCATTCATATGTATGTGAGACTTTAGCATCCAAAGAAGACTCTACACCGTTGAGTCTCATCGAGTTCGTAATTCGAGTGTCGAATCCCTTGGGTCGATATGTACTTGTCGACAAAGTGTGTAAGAAATGCCCCCTAATAATCCGAGGTTCCTATTTTTCAGCTGATTTGATGCTTTTACTGTTTGATGAATTTGATGTTATTCTCGGTATGGATTGGTTGACCGTACATGATGCAATTGTGAATTGCAAAAGAAAGACCATTGATTTGAGGTGTGCAAATAATAAGATAGTCCGAGTTGAGTCTACTGACTTGAACAGATTGCCAGCAATAATATCCTCGATGTTTGCTCAGAAATATGTGAGAAAGGGGTGTGAAGCATATCTTGCGTATGTACTTGATAGCAAAGAGTCAGAAAAGAAACTTGAATTAGTGCCAGTGGTTTGTGAGTATTCAGATTTTTTCCTGATAAGTTACCTGGATTATCACCAGTTCGAGAGGTAGAATTCGGTATCGAACTTGTACCTGGTACCACACCAATTTCGATAGCTCCGTATCGTATGGCACCAACGGAATTGAAGGAATTGAAAACTCAGTTGCAAGAGTTGACGGATAGAGGTTTTACTCGACCGAGTTTCTCACCTTGGGGTGCACCAGTATTATTCGTGAAAAAGAAAGACGGAACCATGAGGATGTGCATCGACTATCGTCAATTAAATAAAGTGACAATAAAGAATAAATATCCGTTACCGCGTATTGATGATTTGTTTGATCAGCTAAAGGGAGCCTCAGTGTTTTCAAAGATAGATTTGAGATCGGGTTATTATCAGTTGCGAGTTCGAGAATCAGATATACCTAAAACTGCTTTCAGAACGAGATACGGTCACTACGAGTTCTTAGGGATGCCGTTTGGGCTCACTAATTCCCCTGCGGTATTTATGGACTTGATGAATCGAATCTTTAGATAGAATTTGGACCGATTTGCAGTAGTGTTTATAGATGACATCTTGATTTATTCGTGCGATGAATCTAAACATGTCGAGCACCTGAAATTAGTATTACAGATTTTACGAGACAAGCAGTTATATGCGAAATTCAGTAAATGTGAGTTTTGGTTGAGAGAAGTTAGCTTTTAGGGACATGTGGTACCCACATCGGGTATTCGAGTTGATCTAAGCAAAATTTTGGCCATACTCGATTGGAAGCCTCTGAGAAATGTTACTGAAGTTAGGAGCTTTTTGGGACTTATCGGTTACTATAGACGGTTTGTAAAGGGTTTCTCGATGATAGCCACACCAATGACGAAACTACTTCAGAAAGATGTTAAGTTTGAATGGTCAGAAAAATGTCAGAGTTTCAAATTGACGACAACAATTGTTTGAAGTTCAGAAGTCAACTGTGTGTTCCAAGAAATTCGAAACTTATTTCGATGATTTTGAGCGAGGCTCATAGTAGTCGAATGTCAGTCCACCCGGGTAGTACGAAAATGTACAACGATCTGAAACGTCAGTTTTGGTGGCCTGGTATGAAACGAGACATTTCTAACTTTGTTTCGAAGTGTTTGATGTCAACAAGTAAAAGCGGAACATCAAGTGCCTTCAGGATTACTTCAGCCGATCATGATACTCGAATGGAAATGGGATCGAGTCAAGATAGATTTTGTATTTGGGTTGCCATTGTCGTCAATCAAGAAAGATGCGATCTGGGTTATTATTGATAGACTGACTAAGTCAGCTCATTTTATTCCCGTACGTACGGATTATTCACTTGACAAGCTAGCTGAATTGTATGTTTCTCAGATTGTAAGGTTACACGGGGTACCTATTTCTATTGTGTCGGATAGAGATTCGAGATTCACATTGCGATTTTGGAAGAAATTGCAAGAAGCATTGGGTACCAAGTTGTATTTTAGCACCGCTTTTCATCCCCACACTGATGGTCAATCCGAGCGGATAATTCAGATACTCAAGGATATGTTGAGGTGTTGCATCCTCGAGTTTAGTGGTTCATGGGAACAGTATTTGCCTTTGACTGAATTCGCTTACAAAAATAGTTTTCAATCAAGCATTAAGATGGCACCTTACAAGGCTTTGTAAGGTCATAAATTCCGTACACTGTTGTTTTGGACCGAGCTTAGTGAAAGTAAAATCTTCGGGGTTAATTTGATTAAAGATTCTGAGCAGAAAGTAAAAGGGATCCGTGAAAGTCTGAAAGCAGCTTCAGATCATCAGAAGTCGTATGCAGATTTAAAACGAAAAGACATTGAATATCAGATCGGAGACAAAGTGTTTCTTAAAGTTTCACCTTGGAAAAAGGTGTTCAGATTTGGCCGTAAGGGCAAATTGAGTCCGAGGTTCATCGGGCCGTATGAAATATCCAAACGAGTTGGGCCGATCGCATACAGATTGATTTTACCCCTAACCTTGAAAAGATTCACAGCGTTTTTCATGTTCCGATGCTTCGACGTTATAGATCTGATCCATCGCATATAATTAATCCATCTGAGGTTGAGATTCAGTCTGATTTGAGCTATGAAGAAGAACCGGTTCGTATTTTGGCTCGTGAAGTAAAAGAACTACGAAATAAGAAAATCTCATTAGTGAAGATATTGTGGCATAAACACGGGGTTGAAGAAGCTACATGGGAACCTGAAGACTCTATGAAAGATCGATATCCTAACTTATTCACTGGTAAGATTTTTGGGGACAAAAATTCCTTATGTGGGGGAGAGTTGTGACTGCCCTAATTTGAGCCTAGTCGAAAAGTGGTTTCGGGACCACAGAACCGAGTCATAAAAATAATTAACTGTTAAATTCAATGTTTATTATATGTGTAAATGCATGTGTAACAGTTTCATGCTTTGATTTTGTCATTTGTATGTGAAATTTATAAGATAGGACTTATGTGATAAAACTTGAAAATGTGATAGGTAAATTTTAAAGTGCCAAATAATGCATGAATTGTTGACATGAGGGACTTGCATGTCAAATGGACCAATTTTAGTTTAGTGGCCGGCCATAATGAAGGTTGATGGATAATATATGTTTTATTTAAGTATTATAATAAGTAATGGCTTTATTTTTGAAATAAAAATAATAAGTAAAATAAGAAAACATGATAAAATAATAGGTGTTCACCTTTCTTTCTTGATTGCCGAATTTGAGAAAGAAAAATATTGAAGAAGAAGCCAAGGCATTTGGCCATGGTTATCTCCATTTAAAGGTATGTAATGCAATTTTTTTTGTAATTGATTATGAAATTAAATTGTTAAATACATAGCATAGTTAACCCATGGTTTAAATTCATGAATCAATGAACAAGTATCCATTCGGCAAGTGCTAAATTTGTGTTATTTTGATAAGTTTTTTTTGAAGATGTTAGTTATATGTTAAGTAGCTCAAATGATGGTTGAATAAGTTGAATTCATGGTTGAAAGGTATGAATTGAAATTTGCCGTATGTATGTATATGCATTTTGGAAAGAAAATTTTGTTGTTAATTGAGTTTTTATTTGATATGCACATTCGATCAAAAAAAAGGGGGGGATAAGATGAATTTAAAATGTTAAAGATTGTTTCTAAGATTTTTTAAATTGTTGTGGTCATTGCCGAATGTATGTTTGGTTAAAGAAAATTTTTAAAGTGTTTATGTTTGTGTAGGTAAACTAGATATTTAATGGATATTCAGCTAAAAGGGGTTAAAGGTTAGGTCATAAGAATTTTGGGTGATATTCATATTTGGACATTAAGGTTATATGTACTTTGGTTATGTGAGTTATATGTTAAGTAAGCTATTTATTTGATATGCATATTCGGTCATTGCTTGGCAAGAATGAAACCTATGTGCAATTTGCTACATTTGATCATGAAATGGAAATTATATATGAAAGCTAAGTTTGAGTGGTTACGGTCGAATGGGGTATACAAGATATTAAAGCATGCTATAATTATATATAAGTGTATACGTGGTTGTGCATGAAACGAGTAATTGATTAAATTGTGATAGTCACACATAGGTATAAATATATATATACCTTATGTATGTACCTTGTAACATAGAGACATTCGGATATAAATATATATTATATATAGTTCAATTGTGTATAGGAAAGCATGGTAAGTTATGTGGATCTTTGTTTGTGTATGCGAATTAGATATTGATATGATAAGCATGAAATCGAGTCATGGCACATTTTATAAAACATAATGTGTATAGAAGCTATATGATTGTCAAATGTGACTATTAAAGAATTAAAGTTGAGTAAGTAATTAAACAAATTCATTTCTTTAAATTTAAATCTCAAGAGCAAAGAGGAACTACATCAGATGAGGGAAAGGAGAAAGCGATCGAGTAGACTATCCGCAACTGTTCAAAATATCCGAGGTAAGTTTTTAGTAGTCTCCTTTAGTATATAAATTGATGATGCCTTTATAAGAGTATAGTAGGAGAATTGCGATCTTTGGCTTGCACTTGAATAAAGTTGTATAATAAATAATGCGCGTATATGACTTATAGTCTGATGGTCACTTTGAGTTTAAGCTTGAATGGTGAAATGAATGTGTGATATTAGGTATAACTCTTGAGCTGAAATGTGAATGATGATGTGCATATTGAGTTTATATCCAAATGTAATAAATGACTACTAAAGTGATAAGTTGACTGAGGTGTGTTAAAATATGACTAAGTATGTATGATATTTGAAATATATCTGGACATGAGGTCCGTAGGCTATATGCTGGAATTGTATCCGGATTAAAGACCCGCAGGCTATATGCTGGAATTGTATCCGGGTTTAAAGACCCGCAGGCTTCGTGCTGGAATGACATCCGGGTTAAAGGCCCGCAGGCTTGTGCTAGAAATGTATTTCAAGTTCTAAGGCTTGGCAGGACGATGCCAGTAAGTTCAGTAAGATTACGACATTGAATATCCATGGTAACCATCGTCGAGTAAGTAATATATATTTTACATGTTAAGGTACGTATTATGTACTCATATGTGAATTGATTTCAAAGTGAATTATTAGTATCAAAGAACGATATCTATATATATATGTGTGTGGATGAATTCAGTATTTAAGAATAAGACAATAATCTATTCGGTTAATGTATGTCATTATACGAAAGTGTGTGACTTAAACTAATTGTATAAGCCATATAGTATAGTGAAATATGTGCTGGAAATTTCTTGTGTAATTATATCTATATTCGGCCAATAGGTTTTATAACTAATGTACTTGTGTATATTTGGCCAAGTGAATTACAATTAGAATATGAGTTTTGTGATACTCAATGTTCAGTTTTAATGACAAGTTTTAATTGTAAGAAATGCTTAAAACTTACTAAGCCTCGAAAGCTTACTCTGTTTCTTATTTCTCTGCTTTTATAGATTGTTGATTTTGGCCACCGACTTGGGATCATCAGTGATTCATCATACTATCGATCTATTTGGTATAGTTATATTTTGGTCTCGATATGGCATGTATAGGTTAGGCTGTTGCCAAAATATGTTTTGTAATTTTAAATATTTTGGCCATATGAAAATGGCATTTATAACTCAAAGATCAGTATTTATATTCAGTTCGATTTCTACTTTTGTTGATAGATTATGTGAATGAAAAATTTAATGTTTAGCTCGGTAATACCTCATAGCCTAAACCGGCGATCAGACTCGGGCTAGGGGTGTTACATAGCGAATATGGGAACAGCTTCAATCGTAATGAATCTTCCGGTACTTCAGGTACTTCAACTAACTTGAAAGAATCACTCACCTCCATAAACAGTCTTAAGTGAAGATGAGGATCTTTGGTAGGCATTCCACTGAATTGGCCCACTGTCTGAAGCATCTAGAACATGACTCAGCTCAAATTGTTGTGCCTCGATTTTAGGTCTCCTAATACCCAAATTAAGATCATGAAACACTGGCACGGCATACTGTCTTAGAGCTCCATCCCTATCATCAGCAATAAGGATAGGATTTTGAGCAGGGTTTACTCCATTTTCTTGATTCAAAATTTCAAGGTTCATCTCTTCGATCCTTCTCTGACTAGCTTGTTTTCTTCGCTGTTGAAAAGTTCATTCAATTTCAAGGACTACAGGGAGTAAATCGATAATTCGTTCAATACTCATAAACACCTAAAATAATCACAGAAAATTTAATTAAGTTAAAATTGAACAGAAAAATAAAATAGACCAAAATGCAAAATTAACAATTTCACAAACAATGTCTTTTAAAACAGTCCCCGGCAATGGCGCCAAAAACTTTGAACGACTGAAATGTGCAAGTGTACACAATCATAACAAGTAATAAAGTGATAAGTAAATGTCGAGTTGTCATACCCACAGGGACTGTGAAAAGAATTATTTATGAATGCAATTTTAAAAACACTTTGGTGAAGAAAAATATTTTGATTTGAGGAGGTGATTAAAAATTAGGATTTTAACTAAGTAAAATAAATAAAAATAAAATAAAATAAAATAACTAGGATTTAAAAACACTTGAATGCTACTTCAAATGGTGGATGAATGGGTCTTTTTCAAGAGATGAAATCGGCAAGGGAATGAAGAATAATGAAAGGGAAATGAAGAGAGAAAAATGAGAAAGAAGTGAAGAGATGAGAAGAGTTGAAAGGCGTTTGAAGTGAGCAGCCAAGGGGGGTATTTATAGGTTGATACGGCTGCTAAAATTAGCAAAAATCAAAAGCCATAGAGTCCCCCATGGCTGGCCACACATGTGGCAAGTTTGGAGAATTCAAACTTGCTATTTAAAGGTAACGACAAATCTAAAAAGGCACAAATAGTGGAGGGATTTGAATGCAATTTGAAGGAGTCTTCAAGGGTCATTTTGAAATTTAAATAATCAGCCAAGCAAGCTGATTGGGTCAGCATGTGCGACGGTTTTGGGCTGCCCAATGCTCGGTTGGATCAGTTTTCTCAGTTCAGCTCAATTGGGCCACTTTTCATAATTAATTAATAATAATTTGTTTAACCCAAATTAAATTGGATTAAAATTAAAATTAATTATATTACGAATTAATACACATAATTTGGACCTTCTTAGGCTGAAAAATTAATTTGCCTTGATGCTTCAAAATTGCTTCTCGGTTTTGTGCTTCTAGTAGTGTCTGCCGAGCCTTTTTTCGCCCTTTGTACGAATCTGTCAAAAATGATCAAAATTAATCAAAATTTGTTATAAAATTAAGTAAAATTCAACATGTTAATAATTTAAGTAAAATTTAATTATTTTATAATAATCAAATATTTTTTACAAGAATTTTACCGAAACTACATGAATTTGAGTTAAAAAGAGCATGAAAAAGTGTGTGTATTTTCGTGTTTCCAAAAACATGCAAGGTTCTTATAATTTCTAGTTTCAATCATGTATGATCAATATATGCATGACAAGTGCATGTGACATTCTTTCCTAAACTATATGACAGGTGAAACATGCACAGATGGAGTGAAATTTATTAAATTTCATTTGCTAAAGCTGCCAATTTTCAAGTTTCAAAAATCATCAGACTTGCGACGAATTTCTGGTTGAGATCCAAGAATTTCTTGGTTAAGATGTCTTCATGGCGTTCAAATATCTATCTCTTATCTTTGAAACGCACTTTGAATCACTCAATTATCAGTTCGATAGCAAAGTTGTGATAGTTTTAGTGAACATTACGGGAGCAGAATTTCTGGACGGGATTATTACGAGAATTACTAGTGTCAGGCTTTTAATTTGAGTTTAAATCATATTTACATTCGGGTTTTAGGCTTAATATTTATTATATATGAGCCCAATATTGTATTTATCAACTCTTATTATTTTATTATTTTATTATTCTAATTTTTTATAATTATTAATTATTTTAAGTTATTTAGGAATTTTATATTAACAAGAAAGTTTAGTTTAAACTACTTCTTGTTTAGGTTAATTAGAGTTCTAGTATACTTGAGAGTTTTATTTATATTTATTTAGTTAGTCTATATGAAGGCTTCTTCATTATTCATTAAGGGGACAATTGCTTTTATTAATAAAGTTTTTAACTCTAGGAATTTGTTTCTTTGAGCAAGATTTCTTTCTTGTGATTTTTAGTAGCTTTCTTCTCGATTTTCTTCAAGGAGCCGTGGAAATTCATTCTTCACCCTTCAATTTGCCAAGGATTATTTCTTAAAGGGTTGATTAGAGTCATTAATTGAGTTTGTTGGGATTTATATCTCAAAGGATTCAATTGGATATTTATCATTTTATTCATCATATCCATCGATTTACTCATTCATCTTCCATTTTGTTCTTTTTTAATTTCTATTTCTTATTTATTTATGATTTTTATTTGTTTTTAATTCTCAAATATCTTCTTTTACTATTTTCAATTTCTTTATTACTAAATTTATTTATTTCTTCTTTTCAGATCATATCCAAATATTTCCTTCTCGAGTCAAACAACTTGAATTCGACCATTCTTCCTCTTCCTCAGCGCATTTCGTATCATTTCGTATCAGAGTCATTAATTGAGTTTGTTGGGATTTATATCTCAAAGGGTTCTATTCATCATAGCCATCTGTTTATTCAATCCATCTTCCACTTTTAAATTTCATCTATTTATTTATATATTTTTATTTTTATTTTCTCTTTGTTCTCAAATTTCTTGTTTTATTATTTTCGACTTCTCTATTATTGAATTAATTTATTTCTTCTTTTTAGATCAGATCCAAATCCTTCCTCCTTCAGTCAAATAACTAGAATTCGATCCACTTCCGCCTCATTCCGTATCATTTGGTATCAAATTTGGGCGTTTAGGTGTTCTTTGTGTTCTTATAAACTGATTTCCAACGAATAATCTCAAAACAATTTTTTTCCTTTTACCTAGAAAGTTTTTGGGAAAAAATATATTTCACTGGGTAAAATTTTTTCAAATGATCTGAAATTTTACATACTGCTTGTTGGCACTATTTTAGAGTATAGAAAAATATTTCCCACAAAAAAAAAGGTGATAAAAAATACAAAAATAAGAAAATATTTTATAGGTTGAGTTTTGTGCCAAAATTTTCCAAATTAGATCCACATTATTTGAGGAGACTTCAGTTTAAATTTTGTGATTTTTGAAATTTGGGAACACCTCGAACGAAAAAATTTCAATTTGTTTTCCATTGTTTTGGGTTTTTGGTTGGGTAGTTTATTTTCTTTGATTCTAGCATTAGGGTTTCTTTTATTTTAGCTTTTCTTATTCTATTACGCATTCTAACATATTTTCGTTTCTTGTGTTAATAGGTACAAAAAGAGTTGCCTCTCCTTTCTCCTCACAACTTACTTCATTTCGAGTCAAGTTTTTCTTTGGTTTCTTAGAGCCTTAGGTCGACTTTGTTAGAGAGTGATCACACATCTTTTTGAATATTATTGAGTTTGATTACACTTTAAAAGTTACAAGCAAGAATATCTTAATTTCTTTTCTTTATCTCTTAGAGCTTTTTTTATTGCGAGTGTATAGCGGTGATGTTTAATTTTCTTTGATCAACTTTTTTTGTAGTATATTTATTTCATCCTTTAATAATGATACACAGGCATAGTCTGGAATAGGTTTTGGAATCTCCTACTGATGGGGATGATTTGCTTGAGTCCCATTGTCTTGTAGTGCGGCAATTCTCTAGCATTCAAGTAAGGGACGATTCTGATAAAGTGCAAAGGACTAACATCTTCCAATCGAGGTGCTTGATTCAAGGAAAGCTATGTTCTTTTGTTGTTGATAGTGGTAGTTGTGCCAACGTTATGAGTAGCCATATCACTTACAATGGCTTGACTAAAGTTAGAAAGTTAAGGTAGTTAAATATTCCTTAATTGCATTCAAAATTTGGAATCATTCTGATGAGGTTTGGGTTGATGTAGTTACCATGCATGCCACCCATTAACTTCTTGGAAGACCATGGCAATATGATCGTGATGTGGTACATCATGGAAAATTGAATCATTACTCCCTTGTGTTTAAAGGAAAAATGTACACTCTAGCCCCTTTAGAGCCAAAAGATGTGTATAAGGACTAATTGAAAATGATAAAAGTTTGTGAGATGGTTAAGGGGAAAGAAAAAATTGAAAAGACAAAGAAAAAAGAGACCTTGAGTAATAAAAGTCTATTTGATGGTCCACTTTTGGTGAGTGAAAATAAATATGAAGTAAAATTTGATAGTTCTTAAATGGGAACAGAAAATGAAAAGAAAGAAAATATCCATGCAAAAGTGAGGAATGATTATGTTTTGACTAACCTTAACTTGAATTTGTCTAGAAGACTTGTTTCATTCTTTCAGGAATTTGTTGATCTTTTGCAAGGAGCTCTATTAAATCATTCCACCTATGATATAGATTATTTCTTATTCAACCAAAGACAAGATTTGAGGTAGAATATTTTTGAGAAAAGGGGGAATGATACATGCACAGATGGGGTGAAATTTATTAAATTTCATTCACCGAAGCTGCCAATTTTCATGTTTTGGAAATCATCAGACTTCTAACGAATTTTTGGATGGCATCTAGGAATTTCTTGGTTAAAATGTCTTCATGGCGTTCAAAGATCTATCTCTTAGCTTTGAAATGCACTTTGAATCACTCGATTATCAGTTCAGCAGCAAAGTTGTGACAGTTTTAGTGAACATTAGGCAAGCAAAATTTCTGAACAGGATTATGATGAGAATTACGAGTTTCGGGCTTTTAATTTGAGTTTAAATCATATTGCATTTAGGTTTTAAGCTTAATTTTTATTATATATAAGCCCAATATTGTATTTATCAGCTCTTATTATTTTATTATTTTATTATTCCAATTTTTTTATAATTATTAAGTATTTTAAGTTATTTAGGAGTTTTATATCAATAAGAAAGTTTAGTTTAAACTACTTCTTGTTTAGGTTAATTAGAGTTCTAGTATACTTGAGAGTTTTATTTAAATTTATTTAGCTGGCCAATGTAAAGGCTTCTTTGTTATTCATTAAGGGGAAAATTGTTTTTATTAATAAAGTTTCCAACTCTAGTGTTGAAACCATTTTTAAATCGAGTTTTGGAAAATGGAAATCGACTTTAAGAAAAACGAAAATGAGAGTCGCCACCAATCTTTTTAGGTGTGATTGGATCACCTTATAAATGTTTTGTTTTAAAACATTAATTTTGGTCTACGAAAGTCGAGAAAACAAATTCGGGAGTCGGTTACATACAAGGAAGGGTTAGCACCCTCGTAACGCCCAAAAATTGGTACCTAATTGATTATCAAGTGTTTTTAATGTCGAAAATTTGAAATGTTTAAGATTCAAACCTCTTTTAATTAGAATGTCTCAATTTTGAAAATTAAGGCTCACTTATTTCAAACGAGTCCAGTAAGTTAGGATGCAACATTTTAAAACCTTCGAAACTAAGCTCGTCTTTCGAAAATTTCTATCTCAAAACAACAAAACGCCATATGTAGTTTTGAAATCTCGAAATAATTGTTTAAGTTTTGAAAACTCAAAATCACTTAGAAGGGTGCTTGACTATTCGAATTCAACGAGAAAAGTCGCAACCCAGTAAGTTAGGGCACTACCTTTCTCGAAGTTTCCAAACATCAAGCATTGCTTTTTATTTTATTTTTTTAAAAAAAACCTTAGAATATTATTTTAAATGACGTTTTAGGATGACATATTAATGCATCATAAAGCATAGATGTACAAAATATTCTAACATTTCCATACAAACATAAATAATATCATTAAGACAAAACTAAATAACATGAACATACGTTTAATGAAAAAAAATCATACTAGGATAAATATAAGATAATAAACAAAGAAAAACATAATACATGCAAAAATTATACAACAATATATATCATAAAATAGCAAATAAAAGAAATAATTAAACATAGCATATAAAAAAATGAAACTATGCACAAATAAGATAAATGACATACACTAAAAAAATGAATAAATAGAACATTTACAAATTATAAAAATATAATGCAATAGTTCAAAATACATGAAATGATAATATAATATATATACATGCATAGAAAATATATATTTGAAAATAAACTATATAAAAAGGTTAAATATTATAATATATAAAATACATAATCAAATGTATAAAAGATAGGAATAAATATACATATTTTGAAAAATGAAGAAATTAAAATAAAAAAAAGGTTGAAAAACTAAGATAGACGAAGAATAAAATAAGAACAAACCACAGAGAGTAAGAACGCAAGAGGGAGAGAAATTTGAGTGAATGCTCTCAAGAATTCTTATTGCTTCCCAAAACTCCAGTGATTTACAATGAAGGGAGAGGCCTCTATTTATAGTTGAGCCTCCCCAAATCCAACGGTACTGATCAATTACATCAACGGTTAAGATTAAAGGATATCTACAAATTAAATCTCCAAGATCATATCTTCAAGATTGCATATCATATCTAAGATTGTATCATATCTAAGATTGCATATCCTTAAAGATTATATTTCCATATGAGTCAAGCTTATAGATGGACCTTAAATCTTTTCAATTAATGGGCCATTCCGATTGGGCCAAATTATATGTTTGTAATTTTGTACTGGACTTGGACTTCGTTTCTTTTTTTGGGTTTATTATTTTTGTTTTTGGACTTATTTCTGGGCCCGGGCAAAATTGAGTGTCTACAGCTGCCCCTCTTTGCTCATTGCTGTGTAACAGGAATAGAGCAAAGACTATAAAAGGACCAATTTTGCCCGGACTCGCCGAGTCTTGAGTTCTTGATCCTTGATCTTCTTTAAATGGCCTCTTGTCGGCTTCAATCTGCTTCACTGCAACTCAGGAAGGCGATATCTGCTATCTTTGATCTGCTCCCCATCTAATACGCCAAATCTGTTATCTTTGATCTGCTCCCCGTCTAATACAGAGATGCCAAATCATCTTGGATCTGCTTCAATGAAGGTCCAATCTGTTATGTCTTTGATCTGCTCCCTGTCTAATACAGAGATGCCAGATCATCTTGGATCTGCTTCAATGAAGGTCATATCTGCTATGTCTTCGATCTGCTCTCCGTCTAATACAGAGATGCCAAATCATCTTGGATCTGCTTCAATGAAGGTTAGATCTGTTGTGTCTTCGATCTGCTCCCTGTCTAATACAGAGATGCCAAATCATCTTGGATCTGCTTCAATGAACGTCAGATCTGCTATATCTTTGATCTGCTCCCCATCTAATACAGAGATGCCAAATCATCTTGAATCTGCTTCAATGAAGGTTAGATCTGTCGTGTCTTCAATCTGCTCATCGTCGAACACAGAGATGCCAAATCATCTTAGATTTGCTTCAACATAAACACGTGAAAGCCAAATCAGCTATGTCTTCGATCTGCTCTCCGTTGAACACAGAGATGCCAAATCATCTTAGATTTGCTTCAACGTAAACACGTGAAAGCCAAATCAGCTATGTCTTCGATCTGCTCTCTGTCAAACACAGATATGCCAAATCATCTTAGATTTGCTTCAACGCAAACACGTGAAAACCAAATTAGCTATGTCTTCGATCTGCTCTCCGTCGAACACAGAGATGCCAAATCATCTTAGATTTGCTTCAACGTAAACACGTGAAAGCCAAATCAGCTATGTCTTCGATCTACTCTCCGTCGAACACAGAGATGCCAAATCATCTTAGATTTGCTTTAGCGTAAACACGTGAAAGCCAAATCAGCTATGTCTTCGATTTGCTCTCTGTCAAACACAGAGATGCCAAATCATCTTAGATTTGCTTCAACGTAAACACGTGAAAGCCAAATCAGCTATGTCTTCGATCTACTCTTCGTCGAACACAGAGATGCCAAATCATCTTAGATTTGCTTCAACGTAAACACGTGAAAGCCAAATCAGCTATGTCTTTGATCTGCTCTCCATCGAAAACAGAGATGCTAAATCTGTTTCTTTGATTTATTCTCTGACAATACAGATATGCCAAATCATCTTGGATCTGCTTCAGTGTAAATACTTGAAGGTCAGATCTGCTATGCTTTAGCCTATTACCCTACTGCTTAGGGGTTAAGGTGCATCGTCTTCGATCTGCTCTTACTGTTTAGGGAGATAAGATCTGCAAATTTAGCCTGTTACCCTACTGCTTAGGGGATTAAGGCGCTTAATTTTGTAATTTTCAATCAATCTTGCTACATTGTCCACTGGGGAATCCACCTGTAGAATTGATTTCCTGGAATTTATGCTTATGCCAAATAATTAAGATGCCATGATCGAAATGAGTCAAATGCTCCTAATTAGACATATTATGATTCAAAATGTTTATGAAAATAACTCCTATTTCGGACGTCATCACTCATTCATCTATCGAGCTTTCCACCTCGTTCTTCTCGACATATCAATCATACTCTGCTCGTATGCCTTGAATCTTCTCCATCAATTTGGTCTACCGTACCATTCCCCAAATGTTACGGCCTACTGAAGATGTTTATGAAATGATTTTTTCTTAAGATTAATATTGCTTAAAACGTCCAACCACCTTTTGGACTGAAGAAGAAAATCTCTCGAGTATCTCCAACCCATACATATGAGAATTCCTTAAACAATTGTCTTGTTTCTGTTTCTTATATTATCTAGAAATTTCCAGAGTAATACGCAAAACTTCGTTTGTGAAGATATTTTAGTTCATCTATCATTATTTCAATGCAACATGCTTTATGAATAATGGGAGACAAATAAATTGATCCTGAGGATAATTAGATTTGGACAAATTATTGGAAGGAATGCAAAAAGATTAACCTCAGAACATATCTTTGTGAAGAAAAAGAATCCAAAGATAGTAAATATGACAAAAATCAGATGCCCTAGATATCGCCGCTTGAGCGTCTATACACTAGCTCCATGAAGACTTTCTTGAGTTCAACATGTGTTTAAAAGATCCAAAGTAATTCGTTGATGCCTCGATATGTAACATACTTCACTTCTCATCGAATTCGGTATAGCAAGGTCACTGCATGACTTTCCAAATTTGAGCTGCCCTTTCGGGTTTTCAACTCAAAACCCCTTTGGTCTCAAGGCGCCCTTTGCGGTTTTCACCTTGGCCTCTCCATTTTTTCTTTTTTTCTTTTTATTTTTTTCTCTTTTTCTTTTCTTTTTTTCCTTTTTTTTTTTTTGAAATAGAAGTCCCAAAGTGCCCTTTGCGGGTTTTCACCTTGGCTTCCCTTCTCCTTCAGAAAAAGTACTCCTTAACTGAGTCCGAATTCACTGTATCAGATAAATTTTTCCTATCCATTTCTTGTCAAAATTAGTGCACCTCTAGAGAAAGCCCTCTTCGCAACATATGGCCCTTCCCAATTCGGCATCCTTTTGCATGGGAGGATCTCTTTCAGTACAAGGTTTCCTTTATGAAATTCTTTTGGACGAACCTTCTTTGTCATAAGTCCGTGTCATCCATTCTTGGTACATTTGCTTAGGATGAATACTTTCAAGTTAAGTTTACTAGAGGTATTCAATTCTTGACTCTATCAAAGCTTGGAGGAAAAATCTTGATTCATAAACCCATGAGAAAGGGATTGCCCTAGCAGCAGTCCTAGCTATTGTTTGTCAAACCCTACAAAAAGATGGTTCAATGATTCTCAGCAGACAAGAATGAAGTTGCTGACTTTATCCTTCAACCAGGAAAGCTGAGGTACAGAGATTACTCTCGGAGCATACATCCTACCATGACTCGATGATGTTTCTGAAGCATCCCTAATCTTCATAAATTGCCCCCAACTGTGAAGCTGCCAAATGAGCGTAGCAAATAGGAGCCACAACAAATATGGCTGTGGTGCTCTTTTGATACATATAGGATAGAGAATGAACAAACTCTTGCAGATCATCAGCCGAAAACCTAGCTTGGTCTAAGAGAACATGATAGTGGGTCCGCCTCGTGATTCCAATCATTCCAAATGGGGTACCAAGGTAAAAATCATTGTTCTTTGGATGGCATACTTTGTTGTCAATGACGAGTACCATGTAGCACATTGTCGGAGATCCTCATTGAAAAAACTTGGTATGATGGTTTTTCGTACAACAATAACCACAATCTTTAGGGTTCCACTTCTCGTCAAGGAACTTGCAAGCCTCAATAACTTGATCAAAACTTGATTGATTGAGACTCGCTAACCCTATCCCTGAAAATAATGATTTGATCAGGTTTCTTCTTCCCTGAACTTGTATAGAAGTCTAAGAGAGCTTCCTTCATGATACCGTCATCCACTTTGTCAGAAACTGGTTTTAAAGAAAAAATCTATCATTTTAAGCTTCAGAGACTGTGTACGGCCCGATGCCCCATAGCTGGAAATCAATGGCCACCGCCTGGAGCTAACCATCGCAGCTATTGACGGCACATCAGACTGCTCAGGAAAGCCAAACAATGCACCCATTAGAATTGAAGGTGTTTGCCCCAACGTAAGCATAGAGAGTAGGCGGTAGTTTCTTATGCCAATTTTTACCAGTCTCGGTCATCTTCTGTAATTTGTTTTTTTCTTCTTTTTCTTTTCTTTTGGCAACCTTTGTTGTACTGTGGTATGGCGCATTTTCTTTGAAAAGACTGCAAACTTTTGGCATTGTGCAGTTATATATAATCTTTTTTTTTTTGAAATGGATGACTTTTGACTTTGTAATATTGGCATATGAAGCTATCTCCCCCTCTTAATGGAGTAGTTGACGTCCACAAAGATGAGTCATTGTCAGCTTAAAACTTTTGACGAGCTCGGGCCCATAACATACATGCCACATAAGTCTTGACTCCTTTAAATTTGGCATTCATTGTACAACTAATGTGATCCCTTTCCATGGTGGACCAACAGTGCCCCAAAACCTCATGTTTATCCTGGCAATTGCAAATCCTCCTACATGCATCTTTGGACCAACTTTTTGAATTCCCATAATAATCTCAACAAGGTCTTGTTTTGTCTCCTTAGTTAATTCCAATTTCACAATCTTTCCTTCCTCTAAGGCTATATTTCCTACCACCACTTCATGGGGTAAAAACCATTTTCAACAAATTCAAAAACAAGTCACAATTTCTGTCACCTTCAAAGTACTGAGATTCCTCTAAACACATATCGCACTCAAAAGGAACTCTGAGTCTGTAGTATCGTTGCCCGTGTCATTGATATCTAGGGATCTCTGATAGGCACACAAAAGAATATACAATGAATAAATGAATTCAAGATTGACTATTTACATGAAATGAAAATTTATAAAGAATGTCAAAGGTCAAAAGAATCAGAATGAAAGAATATTTACTCGGATAAATAATAAAAGTATGTTTTATTGAAAATAAAAATGTCTGAACATGACCCCACTTCTCAAAAGAAATCTCATTACTCCTAGGCTTTAGACCAACAAGAGTGTTCTGAATATTACTCCGTAAAATTCTTAAAGATTATAGGAAGTTCTTCTGCAGCCCAATTGTTTAAAGAACTTCCCGGTTCGTAAGGGCGAATGCCCTCAAGGTTTCTTTGTTCAGTCCCTTCCTCATGTATGACATTGATGGGATGATTTTCATTTCCAAACACCCCCTTCTCCAGGTAAGCTATCCCTCCTGACACAAAAGTCGGGGATATGTAAGGGAACGTCGTTAATTCCCATTCAACTTCTTTTTCACTCAGCAGTGACCCTCTTCTCTCTCTCTCTTTTTCTTTCTCTTTTTAATAACTTTAACTATTTAGGGTCTTTTTATAATTTTGAATGCAAATGATACAATGAAATGCTATAAGATGCAAATGAATGCAAAAGGTATCAATCTCGATTCAATCTCATTTAGAAAACTTTATTTAGAAAAAGAATATCTTTACATATAAATGGATTACAAATACGCTTTTGCCCTAATGCCCAAAGTTTTAACTCTATCTAATAAAAGGGCTAACTCTCGACCTACATCCAACGATGACTCATGCATCATACTCAATACGTTAGCTCGTACTGCCAAGTCTCGAACATGTTCAGCTACCTCTCGGATCTGAATTATGGCTTCTCCAATAAGGTAATCTCTATCTCTGACTTGTTCTTTAGACTGGTACAGTTCTCCCTTTAAATGATCCTCTCGTGCCTCAAGCTGCTCGATAAAAAGCTTACTATCTTGCAATGCTAATTTCAACTCCTTAACTTTGCCTTTTAGCTTCTTTACCTCTACCGTGGAATCACGACTTCGTTGCAGATGAAGGGATCGCCCAATCTCAGTCACCCTAATTTTTAACCCTTGATTTTCTTTCTCTAAGGTCAAATTTCGTAATTGCACCTCTTGGAACTTCCTCTCCCAATATTCGGCTTTGGACTTTTCCCCTCGGACCTTTTTCTGCAACCGATCTGAAGACCCTCCTATTCCCACTCTCTTCAAGGATACTTGTACCCTTTTGTAGTGTTCTTTTAAATCATCTCGATCTTCCTCTATCTTTCTCTTTTCCTTCTTTACCTTCTTGACCTCCATCTTTTGCACATCGACGTCTAGGCTCAAGTATATCTTTTCTTCCTCGAGCTTTGCTATCCTCTTCTCGATCTCCAAGTTCTTTCTCTCAAACTCTTGCTTCATAATTTCTAACTCCGAGGGCGTCACTTGCAAATATTCCTCCATCAGTCGAGCTCCTTCCACGCTTGGCTTAGGGATGTTATCATTAATCCTTCTACCTCTCCACTCGACATACTCTGGAGTCGTAGCAAGGCTAATAGCTACTCCCTTTAATCGACAAGTTTTGTTCCAAGCATTAGAGATCTCACTAACCTTCCTCTTATAGTCGGCTCCTCTATACGCAAACTCACTCTGAACCAACTCGTAAATTGCTGGTATGAACTGTCTCAATCCATGTTGCCTCAACACAAGTAAAGGGGCATAACCAATGGCACCCCAAATTCCCAATAAAGGGACCCAATCAAAACTACCGCATCGGTAAAGAATCTCACACGGAGCCCTCCACTCCACATCCTTTGACTGCAGGTTCTGAAGTAGCGCTATCCAATTTTTTTCGGGAACATCAACTCTCCTAGTTGAAGCTGCTATGTCCTTCAACAGGGAGTAATCCTCAAAGAAAACCCGACAAACCGCTATATATCAATTAGAAGTGACTGTAGAACCAAGCTAAAAGTAACTGAGCAAAACCAACAAACCTGCCTGCACTGGCCCTCCTACATGCATTCAAGGACCTGAATGTCTTCGCCAAAATCACAAGAACAGAAGTGACCCGTTTGCTAAGTCGATGGAAGAGATCCGTGGTCGCCTCATCCACATATCCCAAGGCCTTGGGGAAAACCATCAATCCGTATAAGCTTAAGGCAAAAATGTCTACCCTTTTTGCCTCGTCTGTATGTGTCTAGATCAAATCTTTCAAAGCTCCCCACGGAATGCACTTACTCACACCCTTTTCCTTAATTCTAGCCATGATCCACTTCTCGCTCATCCCCATAATGGTCATCAACTTCTTACGAAAGGTTGGGACACAAGTAGTTTGAGAATAAATCCTATCACACTAAAATCTAGGACACCAAAGTAAGGCTGTGTACTCCTCCACAATAGGCACTAAATCTACCTCCCCAAAGGTAAAACAACTGTAAGCTGGGTTCCAAAACTGAGCGAGAGCTCGAAACAAGTTCTCATCAACCTGAATATCAAACAAATAGGGCAAATCTCTGTACTTACCGTAGAATGATTGCTTGGTCTCATTGCCTCACTAATCCCAAATCGCCTTAAGCTCCTACAGATTATTCTTTGTGACACTGATGCGAGTGTAGTCTAATAGCTCTGACATATATCCTACAGTTATGCTATCCCCTTTTCCTAGTTGAGTTTGCTCAGACCATCTATGGACGTTAGCGTTGCCCTTCACTCTATCAAGAAGTCCGTTCTCCATAATAAAACTTTCTAACTTAGAAACTGACCGTGAATCGATACCTTTTAAATGCGAAATGACATGCAATGAAAAAAGGAAACAGTCAGTATCACATAATATTAATAAACTCAAGAATGATATGTGAGGGTAATATCTAAAGTATAATTCTAACTAAGTTGAGCTCTTACGGTTTTTCTATATGAGGTTTTAGTTCTAAAGTTGAGGTACTTAAACTAGCAGATTCCTCGATTCTCACCCATTATAGGCTCATTTGAATCGAGTTCAGTTCAGGGGAATACATTTCCCTATGGCTACACGGAGATGAAAATTTCACGAAACCATAGGTACGGATGTATTCGGAAGTGATCCACTATCCTCCACGGAGGTGAAAACCTCACGAAGGTGTAGTTTCTCACTCCCACTTAAGGGTGTGACCACAACAGTCATGCAAATGCAATGCGTATCAGAATATATAACATATGCAATAATACAAACATATGTAATGCAAAGAGGATTGAATTTTAAAATTTTTCAAATTTTTGACATTAAGATAAAAGGTAATCAATTATACGGCTTGACTCTATTATTATTCCCCAGTGGAGTCGCCAAGCTGTCGAAACCATTTTTAAATCGAGTTTTGGAAAATGGGAATCGGCTTTAAGAAAAACCAAAATGGGAGTCGCCACCAATCTTTTTAGGTGTGATTGGATCACCTTATAAATTTTTTTGTTTTAAAACATTAATTTTGGTCTATGAAAGTCGAGAAAATGGATTCGAGAGTCAGTTACGTACGAGGAAGGGTTAGTACCGTCGTAACGCCCAAAAATTGGTACCTAATTGATTATCAAGTGTCTTTAATGTTGGAAATTTGAAAGTTTTAAGATGCAAACCTCTTTTAATTAGAATGTCTCAATTTTGAAAATTAAGGCTCACTTATTTCAAACAAGTCAAAACATCACATCCAGTAAGTTAGGACGCAACATTTTAAAACCTTCGAAACTAAGCTCGTCTTTCAAAATTTTCTATCTCGAAACAACAAAACGCCATATCCAGTAAGTTAGGACACTATGTTTTGAAATCTCGAAATAATTGTTTAAGTTTTGAAAACTCAAAATCACTTAGAAGGGTGCTTGACTATTCGAATTCAACGAGAAAAGTCGCAACCAAATGAGTTAGGGCACTACCTTCTCAAGTTTCCAAACATCAAGCATTGCCTTTTATTTTTTTTAAAAAAAAACCTTGGAATATTATTTTAAATGACGTTTTAGGATGACATATTAATGCATCATGAAGCATAGATGTACAAAATATTCTAACATTTCCATACAAACATAAATAATATCATTAAGACAAAATTAAATAACATGAACATACGTTTAATGAAAAAAAATCATACTAGGGTAAATATAAGATAATAAACAAAGAAAAACATAATACATGCAAAAATTATACAACAATATATATCATAAAATAGCACATAAAAGAAATAATTAAATATAGCATATAAAAAAATGAAACTATGCACAAATAAGATAAATGACATACACTAAAAAAATGAATAAATAGAACATTTACAAATTATAAAAACATAATGCAATAGTTCAAAATACATGAAATGATAATATAATATATATACATGCACAGAAAATATATATTTGAAAATAAACTATATAAAAAGGTTAAATATTATAATATATGAAATACATAATCAAATGTATAAAAGATAGGAATAAATATACATATTTGAAAAATGAAGAAATTAAAATAAAAAAAAGGTTGAAAAACTAAGATAGACGAAGAATAAAATAAGAACAAACCACAGAGAGTAAGAACGCAAGAGGGAGAGAAATTTGAGTGAATGCTCTCAAGAATTCTTATTGCTTCCCAAAATTCCAGTGATTTACAATGAAGGGAGAGGCCTCTATTTATAGTTGAGCCTCCCTAAATCCAACGGTACAGATCAATTACATCAACGGTTAAGATTAAAGGATATCTACAAATTAAATCTCCAAGATTACAAGATCATATCTTCAAGATTGCATATCATATCTAAGATTGCATATCATATCTAAGATTGTATCATATCTAAGATTGCATATCATAACTAAGATTGCATATCCTTAAAGATTATATTTCCATATGAGTCAAGCTTATAGATGGGCCTTAAATCTTTTCAAGTAATGGGCCATTCCGATTGGGCCAAATTATATGTTTGTAATTTTGTACTGGACTTGGACTTTGTTTTTTTTTTTTTGGGTTTATTATTTTTGTTTTTGAACTTATGTCTGGGCCCGGGAAAAATAGAGTGTCTACATCTAGGATTTTGTTTCTTTGAGCAAAATTTCTTTCTTGCAATTTCTTGTGATTTTTAGAAGTAGTTTTCTTCTCAATTTTCTTCAAGGAGTCATGGGAATTCATTCTTCACCCTTTAGTTTGCCAAAGATTATTTCTTGGAGGTTTATTAAAGCCATTAATTGAGTTTGTTGGGATTTATATCTCAAAAGGTTCAATTGGACTTTTATCCTTCTATCCATCAAATCTATCGATTTACTCGTCCATATTCCACTTTGTTCTTTTTTAATTTCTATTTCTTATTTATTTATTTATTTATTTATTATTCTCAAATTTCTTCTTTTACTATTTTTGATTTCTTTGTTACTAAGTTTATTTATTTCTTCTTTTCAGATCATATCCAAATATTTCCTTCTCGAGTCAAACAACTTCAATTCGATCCTTCTTTCGCTTCCTCCACCCATTTCGTATCAACATGCTTATCTCATATATGCATGACATGCTATGATAATTTTATAATATTCACATTCAATTATTCACAAGTGTCAATCAAACAATTTTGATTTTCCACAATTTTTCTTTTAAGGGAAAAACCGAAGAAGTGAATGTGAACCGTGCACTATGTAGGTTCCTAAGAAAAGGAGGTAAGTCGTATTTGACCACTTAAAAACCAAACATTTCCTTTCCAAAATCCAATCCTAAACATGCACCTTCTCATTACCACACTTCTTATCTTTATTTAATAGATCAACATTGGATCATCTCATACATATATATCACAATTATATTATAAATAATTATTAAATAGATATATAAAGAGATGGGTAATAAAATAAAATTGTCAACCAAGGTTTCCATGGTTCTATATATAGAAAATAAATGAAAAACCAAAAAAAAATACATAGTTTTTAGCCAAAAGGCATTCCTTGTGTCTTCGACCGTCATCGCTCTATCTTCTCCTCGTCGTGGACTTCCTTTTGGAAAAATTACATTTATGTCCTATGTCCGTTTTCAGCTCACAATAATTTTATAAATAAAAAATAATCCTACATGGAGATGATAGTCCATGGTCGATTTCCTCAGAACCACAAACTTGGCAAAAAAATAATTATTATATAACAAATATATATAATATTGCATTCATTCACTAGCATTCCCCTAAACATGTGAATATTTACAAGAATGTCACATCTTATCAAATATTAATTAAACAAGATGAAAAAAGAGATTCGATCTCAGTTTACACTATAAACATAGCACAACATGGCTTTAATACCAATTGTTGGAAAAATCCTGGTTTGAAAATAATTTTCTTACACAGAGAAAAATTAAAAGTTTGAAAGCCAACCTGATTTGTGATATATATAGCAATAAACCTTAACCGAATACGTACTTGTGTTTTCGGCTCAGTGGACATTTGTTGTTCACAAATTTCAACTAAACGATCTTCTCCACTATTCTCATACCATGAACTGCTTCAAGTGTGGACTCGAAACAATTGAATCAAAATACAAAACTAAAAAATGTTTTCTCTCATTTAGAGGTGAAAATGAAAATTCTCTCTTCTTAATAGAAACCGGTAGAATTATTATTCTGAAAAAATATATGTAATAGTAGAGAATAAATTCTCTCTATTTTTCAACAGAGTAACAATCTCTCAAAGTTGTGTTAATAGCTCCACCAATGCCATCTATTTATCGGAAGAGAAGGTAGAACATTTATCGAGTTGTAGTGGTTTATTTAAAAATACAAAAACAACATCCTAATTAGAATAAAACTAGGGTGGGCGACACACCCTAGTATTCATACCAGGGTTGCCACTCTTTCATGTCTATGAGAGGCTTTTGGGCTTCTCTCACATCGAGTCCAATTACGAGTACTTTCTGAAAATTTTTTACCTAGTACTCTATAATGTGATCCAACCCGATTTAGTTTTTCTATTTCCAAAAATAAACTTTGATATTTATATATAAAATAATTTTCTCATCTCTATTTTACCCCCAACAAAATTTTGACAAATTTTACCCTTAGTAAAATTTTGACAATTTTTCAAATGGTAAAATGTCAAGAAAATATGTTCAATATTTCACAACGCAACATGTTCACTATGACCGAATCGTTTATTTTCATTTTCGAGCTTCAAAATAGTCCAAAAACATAAACTTATTATTCCTATATTTTTTTAAGTAATCCATATAAGATTGCAAATGGATCATTTCCATTTTTTTTCATTTCCATTTCAATTTTTGGAAACATACATTCATTTCCAAATTATTCCATTTATCCATTTTGGAAAAAGTCATAATCATTCCTAAATGTTTCCCATTTCTCTTTTCCTATCCATTCTGTTCATTTCTATTCAAACATACAATTCATTTCTGGTTTCAACGAGCTAGCAGAAGGACCAATTGGACATATGTAGTTTAGGCTCAAATGATGTATAATTAAGTTTCGACTTTTTTCTTATTAATTATAAACTAATTTACTCATGAACTCATTCCACTATAGTATCATGACTGAGCTCTCCCTGATGACATACCATTATGAAAGCAGCTACTTAGTGCTTGTCCAATAACCTTGTCATAAGTGTGTTACCCTTATAGGATATCCTTGATCTCTTTGGGATAATATTTGTTCTCCCAATATGATCATATTTTCTCTCATGGTAATCATTACGTCTTCCTTTATGAAAATTTAACCAATATCATATAGTTATCAAGTCATCCATAACAAATACGAACAACCCATGGCCACATTTACTTTTCATCTACCATGTAATGCTAATGAGAAGATCTCTGTTACAGCCCATTTTCAGTGAAATCAGAACAGTGGTTTCGGGACCACAAATCCGAGCCAGAAAGAAAATTTATTTTAATACTATTGCATGGTCTAAATTATGATAGGAATGTTATATGCAAATTCTAATAAGAAAATTTTATCGATTATGTGTTTAATTATGGAAAGGACCAAATTGCATAAAATGAAAAAGTTGAGTTCTAGTAGCTAAAAGGATCAATTAGCTATGGAATTCAAACTAAGAGGTCCTTATATGGTAATTAGACCATTAAAGAAAAGTAAGTAGATATTTTTGGTGATTCATCCATGGAAAATTAGAAAAAGGCAAGGACTAAATTGGAAACTAAAATAATTAAAAGATGATAAATGAATTAAAAAGAAATAATATCATTTTATTTTATCTTCTTCCCCAAAATATACATGGAAACCCTAGGAAAGAGAAAGCAAGCTTTCTTGGCTTAATTGGGTAAGTATTTTTGTCCCGTTTTTAGTAATTTTTATATTTTTGAGATCAGAATAGCTTGATTTATCTATTTTGGGGATTAAATTGTAAAGATATCAAAGTATAGAAATTTTTCCATGGATGAATATACTAAAAATTTGAAATTTATGGTAGAAAATGAAAGGTTGTTGATAGATAAACAACTTTTACAAAAAGAATTTTGATGAAATCATGATTTAGGGACAAAATTGAAAAGTGGTAAAACCCATGGAAAAATTATGAATTTTGTGAAATAAAAGTGCTATAAATGTTATATGAAAATTTTAGTTAGGCTTGGAATAAGGACTAAACTGCATGAATTTCATTTTCCAAGCCTAGGAACGAAATTGGAATTTATGAAAAGTATAGGGAAAAATGGTATTTTTTCCTAGAGTGTAAATTGAATCCAATTGAATATGAATTGTATTAAATTGATGATTAAATTCATTTATATAGAATCAGAAAGGCCAAATACCGAATTGGATCGAGGAAAACAAAAAGTGTCGGATTAGTAGATTTTCTTATACAAACGAATATCAAGGTAAGTTTGTATAACTAAATTGTGTTTGTTTTATGTTTGAATTGAATGTGGCATGTGATTATATAAATTGTATAAATGTTATAAATATATGAAATAACCATACGTCTGATCCTGTCCGGAAAATATTAAGTTCCATTTGAATGATGAATTTTAATGGAGTTAAGTTCCGTTTGAATGATGAATTTCGATGGATATATGTGATTTACCATATTGAATATGGTCCTGTATATGTTACGGATAGAATATAGCTCGGAAGAGCAATCTTGTTATAGCCCTCTCAGGCATCCTGTTATACAGTCCTTGCGAGCATCCTGATTGGTAGTAATTTTGCATGTGTTGCACACTACCGTAGCTCTTAGTGAGCATCCTGTTACATGATTCGATCGGTTGTGATCCAGCATATATTGCGGATACAAATGCAGCTCTACGTGAGCGTCCTAATATAGACTCTTATGAGCTTCCTGACATGGCTCGCTTGAACTCCCTGTTACCTTATCCGGTGCTTCCTGATAATAACTCTTCGGAGTTACCTGATAAGATCTATGAGCTCACTGATTAAAACTCTTATCAGTTTCCTGTTTAGCCCGGATAAATGTCCTGTTACATTACTCATCTGAGCATTCTGATATGTGGCTCGAGAGTGTGCTCCTGATTAAGTGCCCTGATGGGTACCCTTAATTATGATTTGACGATTTATAATTTTGTACACCTTGTGTGTACTACCTAAGAATCCATCGATATTTCAATAATTCAATGGATAAAACTCCTGACATGAGAAATTATGAGATTAAAATAATTATGTCTCGAATGCTTCTGAAAGTTTATAGCATGATGAGCTCATCCATGCTTATTTGATGTACATGTGAATTATGTGACTAACTTTCTTATTTGAGTGTATGTGATTAGGTAAATTTGCTAAATTGTTAGGAAGCATGTTATTGTATGCTTTTATTTTAAATGAATATGATTGGTAAGCTTAATTCTTGTTATACGAACTTACTACGCATTAAATGCTTACTACATTTTCTTTTCTCTGTTTTATAGTGCTCGAAAGCTCACAAAGGTTAGAGATCGGTCGGAGCATCATCACACTATCTACTAGCTCATCTTGGTATAAATAGTAAACTCATCTTGATATAATGGCATGTATAGGCTAACTTGGTATGCAAATGGTTGTTTGTAATCTAGCCATTGGAATGGCTAGTAATTGATTGGTTTGGTATATTTATAAGGTATATCATGGTAAATACATATTTGTTTAGTATAATTTGATTGAATTATGTTAAACATATATGTCTATAAAAGGTAAGATTATAAACATGATTGCATATGATGATATATCATGTTAGATGTTAAAATTGGCTTGGTTATAATGTTTGAATTGGCTGGTATATGTTTGCAAGTATTTGTATAGGTTGTTGGCAAATTTGGGTGAGAAATAAAGTTAGGAAATGGATTTATTTTGTCAACACGGGTAGACACACGGGCGTGTCTTGACCGTGTGTGACACACGGCCTGGCACATGGGCATGTGGTTTGGCCGTATGTCCCCTGCATATTAAAATTATGAAACAGAATGCTCAAAATTAGGCACACGGGTAGAGACATGGGTGTGTGTCTCAGTCGTGTGTGACATATGGCCTAAAACACGGGCGCGTGCCTTAGCCGTGTTAAACCTACATTGTGACACCCCTTACCCGTATTCATTGCCGAAATAGGGTTACAGAGCATTACCGAACTTATTACACAAATAAACTTACATTTCTCATACAATTATCAATTTCAAATACAAGTCACTCATAATCAATCACATTGTCCCTAATATGACCCCACTAGGCCCAAATCATGCATTAGAAGTGGTTCGGGACTAAACCGATAACTCATGAAATTTTTGGAAAACTTAGAAAATTTTTACAAAATATAGGGGACACACGCCCGTGTAGCCTGGCCGTGTGAGCGTGTCATAGGCCATGTGAAAATTCAAAATAGGATCACATGGCCATGACCCAGCCCGTGTCTAACCTCGTGTAACTCTCTGATTTGGGTCACACGCCCGTGTTCCCTTTGAAATGGCCTCACACGCCCGTGTGTTAGGCCGTGTTCTAAGCCATGCCAAAACTGTAGGGTATACTAACTTATGCCACACAGCCAAGTTACACCCCCGTGTGTTGGGTCGTGCGGAGCATACTGACTTGGTTTCTAATTAAACACCAAGGGACACACGGCCGTGTCACCTGACTGTGTGTCATACACGGCTGAGACACACGCCTGTGTCTCTGCCCATGTGGACAAAAATAGGCTATTTACCAATCCATCTTGCTCACCGAAATTTGCATTCACCTACACAAATCAAATGGCATATAGCATAGCATCAATAGGCATTCAAACCAATCACAATCAAGTCAAATTCATGCCATTTCATTACCAACAACTACAAGACACACAAATATCCAAATAAGCCATTCAATTCATACCAAATTCACATTCTCAAATCACCTGAATGGTCACTTTCAATTATGCACTATTTTGCCTAAAACCACAAGTATACTTATCTCAACTTTTCAACCATTTGGTATCCATAATGCCAATTCACAACAAGCATCACATAGCATTTATCAACCACATAACAAAAGGCTAATTGTATAACACCCCTAACCCATATCCGTCACCGGAGTAGGGTTACGAGGTATTACTGATCAAAACACATCATTTAATATCCAAATCTCATACATTCATACATTCATACACATATATCATTCAATACAATCATATTGTCCCTAATCAGGGCCTACAAGGCCTTAAACATGCTTTAGAAGTGGTTCGGGACTAAACCAACAACATATGGAAATTTTGGAAACTTAGAAAAAAATTTACATTTCAAGGGTCACACACCCGAGTGAACATGCCGTGTGCCTCACACGGCTAGTAGACACGCTCGTGTCATAGACCGTGTGGAAACAGGGCATACATACTGACTTACATCACACAGCCAAGGACACGCCCGTGTGCCAGGCAATGCCAAAACTGTAGGGTATATTGACTTATCAACACGGCCAAGTCACACGCCCGTGTGCTAGGTCATGTGCCATTAAGGGGGGTATACTGACTTGTCTCACACGGCCGGTTATACGCCCATGTGTGAGACCGTGTGGAGCATACTTACTTCATTTTAATTCAACACTAGGGGACACACGGCTGTATAACCTAACCGTGTGTCACACACGGCCAAGACACACGCCCGTGTCTCTGCCCTTGTGGATAAATATAGGCTATTTGTAAAGCCATTTTGCCACCCTATTTCCACATACATGCACAAGCATAAAATTTCATCAATTCATAACTCAATAAGCATCCATTTCAATACATTTTATACATATATGATACCAATTCAACATAGTATTCAAATACTTAATTAACATCATGCATTTTCCAATCATATGCCAACCACATATCAAGATAACATTTGCATAATTCCATTCCATACACTACTTATCAAACATTCCAAAATATACTATCAAATTTAGCCAAATCACATGGCTTACCTTATACACAACATATACCAAAATCATGATCTCAAGTAACCATATTTATCATCATTAAAACTAGCCTATACATGTCATATTTACAATTATCCACAAATTCAAAAGTACCAATCGGTAATTGGATAGTGTGATGTGAAACTTCGACTTGTCCAAAACGAGCGAGCTAACGAATCTTTATAACACATAGAAAAAGAAACA
Source organism: Gossypium anomalum (assembly GCA_025698475.1). NCBI lineage: Eukaryota > Viridiplantae > Streptophyta > Magnoliopsida > Malvales > Malvaceae > Gossypium > Gossypium anomalum. The sequence continues at coordinate 71,685,663 of CM046956.1, forward strand.
GAGTAAGATTTTAAGCTTAGTAAGCCCGTATAATTCAGAATTTAACTTACCATTTATACCAAATCAAGGTAAATAAATAAGATAAACTCAATACAATTTCCAAATGCCTAACATAAGCATTCATCAATAGGTTAGTCATATAAATACATGAAATCATCCATTATGTCAATACAATACTCAATATATATATATCATACCAAATTCATATATCATGGACATCATATTCAACATTTCACTCACAATCATATAATCAATAATTCATTTGATAACAGCACTCATCAGTATAAACAGTATTTGTGCCCATTGAACTCATTAGAACTTCAAAGGATACTCGGGTGATATACGTCAGTAATCCATCAATTCATTATCTTTTCTGATCTTTTGAGCCATGATCAGTAAGCTCCTCCTGAGCTGATGGACAGTAAGCTCTACTTAGCTGAAACGGTAAGCTCTGACGAACTGAATCAGTAAGCTCTTACAAGCTGAAACAGTAAGCTCTTGCAAGCTGATATATCGATAAGCTCATACAAGCTGTGGTGAGTCCGCAACAAATACGAGAGCTCGACCAAAACGGTAACCTTAGTGACATATCACTCGTATCCTACGAATTCATACGGTTCAAACGGGGCTCGGTAACCAATAGATTATATCAATAAGGCCTTCATATTTCAAGTATATCAATTATTCAATCACATACATTCATTTCAAATATTTACCAATATATATAAAAGTTTGATTCTAATTATACGAACTTACCTCGAGTTGCTCGGATGGAAACTATCGACTACTCAGCTACTTTTCCTTTTCCCCAATCTAAACTCGATCTCGGCTTATCTTGATCTATATATTATCCAATTCAATACATTCAGTATTCAATCTATTCAATTTAGCCCATAATTCATATTTTGGCAATTTACACATTTGCCCCTATACTTTTCACATTTTTACAATTTAGTCCTTATCACATAAAATTGCAAATTCATGCAATTTAGTACCAACCCATGCCTAGCCGAATTTCATAGGGACTCCTAACAACACATATCTTTCATTATTTCACACTTTTAACCACCACATTTTACATTTTTACAATTTAATCCCTATTTTGCATTTTTTTCAAAAATTACTTTACAAAACTAGTTTAACTATCAACAAATATTCAAAATCCATCATCAACCATCAATTTACTCAAGCATTCAACAATGGCAACATGATAAATCTTTAATAGATTCAAAATCTAAGGCACAGGCTAGCTAGAATACGAAGCAATGATCTCAAAAACGTAAAAATCATTAAAAACTGAGCAAAAATTGACTTACATGCTTAAAGATTGATGATCGAACCTTTAAAACTCCTTTAATGGAGTTTTTGTTTCCTAAATTCGGCTAGATGAGGAAGAAACAAAGTGATATTTTGTTTTTCTATATTTTAATTAACCATTTAATACCAAATTACATTAATAACTTTATTATAAACCATTTAAACATCTAACAATATGTCCACATAAGTCCACTCACACTAGGGATGGTTTAATTACAACATAAGCTATTAGACACCTTTAGCTATTAGAACTCAAGTTTTACGCTTTACACTATTTAGTCCTTTTTACCGAATTAAGCATTCAAACAGTAAAAATTCTTTATGGAACTTTTACATAATAATTCTATCATGCTGTAAACTTTAATAAAATATTAAAATAAATATTTTGACCTCGAATTTGTGGTCCCGAAACCACTGTTCCAATTTGACTCAAAAATGGGCTGTTACGAATTGCACATATAAATACATCACCAAATATACCAAAATAAGCCAAATCACATGGCTATACACATAACCAAACTTTTATCATTTACAAGCCAAATCAAATGGCAAAATTCATTACTATCATATATACCAAAATGACCATAACTCCTATACATGCCATATAACCAAATACATAAGTTCAAAAGTTTCAAAGTGATAGCTTGATAGTGTGATGAGATCTCCGACGACTCCCAAATCTGAGCAAGCTTCGATATTCACTATAAAACACGGAAAAGTAAATAGAGTAAGATATAAAGCTTAGTAAGTCCGTATAGTGATAAACTCAACTTACCATAAATGCACAATTTAAGCAATTATACATATAATAATATAACTCATATTGATCCACAAACCTATCACATATTCATTCACAAGGTTAGATATGAAATTCACAAGTTTCTTTGATTCAATGCTTGTACGGTTCATGTATATACCAGTATCAACTCGTATCAATCTCATACTCATTCATATCCTTGATATACCTGTTGAACCATTTGGAATAATATCGGATACTCGAGAATCTCGTACCCTAAGTGCCAATTCATAGTCGAAGCTATCACAATCTCATACCTCATATAATGCTCACTCTCGAGCTATCAAACGGGTCTGCTCACACAAGCTAATGGTCATGATATAGCTACACGGTGCTGCTCACACAAGCTGACAAAAATTTGCAACACATACCGGATAACTCAGCCACCGGTAGGACGTACGAACCAGCACCTAGATCATATAACCCCTAATGACATGTCATTTGTATCCTAATCTATTCCTAAGGTTCAACCGGGATTTCACATTGTTGAATGGTGAACATATCTGTAAGGTCGTATTCACAATTAAATTCAATAATAAAGCATTTAAAACACAATTATATAAATGCTTATTAACATACGAACTTACCTCGATTCACAAAAACGACGAAATGGATCGACTAATCCAAAACTTTATTTTTCCCCTGATCTAAATCCGAACTTCATTTTCCTTAATCTATATAATATCAATTTTAACTTATTCAATTATCATTCTATTCAATTTAGCCCAAAAATCACATTATGGAAAAATTAACTTTTACCCCTAATAATTATACATTTTTACAATTTAGTCCTTAGCTCATAAAAATACAAATTCATGCAATTAAGTCCCTATCCATGCTAGCTGAATTTCTCTTATTACCTAAGCAGCCCATATTTTTCATTTATTTCATATTTCTACCACAAAATTTTCACATTTCTCAATTTAATCCCTAGTTGACAATTTTACCAAAAATCTCTTTACAAATGTTGTTTATCTAACAACAACCATACATTTTCTATCATCAAACATCAAAATATGTATACGTTCATCAATGGAAAAACCCTAAACCTTTAACAATTTTGTAAATTAGTCCCTGGGCTAGCTAGATTAAGCTGCAACGGTATCAAAAACATAGAAATCATTAAAAATGAGATTTAAAACGTACTATGCATGTAGCAAAATGAAAAACCGAAGCTCCCTTCTTCAACAATGGCTATTTCAGTTGTGGAATGATGAAACGAGAAAGATGATAGCCATTTTCTTTTCTTTTTCTTTACTAAACATTTAGTTAATTATCAATTTATTAAATTAACCTTTTAATTTAAATCAAATTTCAACAATACCAGTCTCATAAATGTCCACTAACTCACTAATGGTCTAATTACCACTTAAGGGCCTCTACTTTCAATTTCCATAGCTATTAGACATATTTAGCTAATAGAACTCAAGTTTTACATTTTACGCGATTTAGTCTTTTTTATTAAATTGAGCATTCAAACGATAAAATTTCATAACGAAATTTTCACACAATCATACTATCATGCTGTAGACATTAAAATAATAATAAAATAATTATTTTGACCTCAAATTTGTGGTCTCAAAACCACTGTTCTGATTTGACTAAAAACAGGCTGTTACATGCACCTCATTTGTGAAAATTAAATTGACCACATAGCCTAGCACACGGGCGTGTGGCAGGCCGTGTGGCACGAGTCAGGGAGTTACACAGGTAAGGACACGGGCTGGGACACAGTCGTGTGCCTCATATCGAATACCCACACGGCCTGAGACATGGGCATGTCACACGGCCTACTCACACGGGCGTGTGACCTTTGTATATAAAAAAAATTTGAAATTTTACGAAAAATTTTCTAAGATCCCGATTTAGCCCCTATTTGTTTCTAATGCTTAAATTGGGCCTTGAGGGGCCATTCAAGGGACGATATGATTATTTTTGGATATGAATAGTAAATTATATAAATTATTTGAAATTGTTCTGTAAACTTTGGTAATGCTTCGTAACCTTGTTTCAGCGACGAATACGGGTTAGGGGTGTTACAATCTCATTTACCTATGTTTTGGTATATGAATTATACTATTGTAAATGACGTTACATACTACAAAAATCGTACTCCCAACACACCAGCTTTTTGTTTCTTATTCATTTTAACTCAAGCTTTTACTTATAGCAAAGTGTACAAGTCACGCATACATAGTCTACCATCCATTCAGGATTTAAGTATGCCACACTATGAACACCAGAAGTGAATAAATCCATAAATAGGTCAGTCCAGTCCGATGTACTGTCAGTCCAGTCATTCACATATATGTCACTATCTTCTAGGAGTCATCCGCTCCGATGCCCAAGGCAAGGCATCTCCCCAATTGGACTTGATAGACGACATATTAGTCTTTCAATCAGTTTGCTCATTTCTGATTAGACTAAAGACATGTTTAGATTCATCTACTAATACAAGTTGTATTTCTGTATTACAATCTAATCACGTAATACCACTTAGTATCAGTTAAACATTAGACAACCAATGTGCAACATTGGCTTCCATTTTGCTTTGCGTACAAAAATCATGTGAGGACAATATACAAAGTATTAATGTAATTTATGAACAATTTTATTAACTAATATGTTTGAAAAACGTTACAAATGTACTTAGATGAAAATACTAGACTTAGGGCACCATATCCAATAGAGGTAGCATTTGCCACTAACATGGAGCTTGAACCATTTCTGAGTGAAAGTATATATGAGTTGATACACCTCCTGGACAAAACAAAAGAAGTGCCAACCAAAGAAATAGATGAGTTCGTCCAGTTCTTATTCAAAACCAAAGATAAAGCTTAAGTACCTAAAACCTCATGTGACATAGAGGTGAGAAGGCTCGAGATAATAGTACCCTAAAAATGATTTGGCGTTGGCTTAGATTTAACACAAAATGGCTTGTAATGTGGATGGTGCATCAGTCAAAGATAAGACAACATTAACGGTATTGACTAAAGGTACGGGTTTGCATATCTCGATCGAGGAACAATAGACAGATCAAAGTCTTGAGGACCAACTGGAAGTTCTTTTATAGGGGCAATACGGGTCATCTCGATTTTAAAAAAGGACTTTTTGTTTAATTTTTTTTAATTTCAAATTCTTATATTTCATTTAATAATTTTTTTTATTGTGTTTTAGGTTTTAATTCATGTATTCTTATGTATTTTTAGTGGTTTCCATCTTGTGAAAGGGGAAATGAACAAATTGAGAAGTTGAACTTTCGTACACGAAAGGGGATCGAAACAACCGTGATGTCGTGATAAGAAAACTAGTGGCGTCTCGATGAGCTAATCTTGGTTCGACGTAAAAAATTGTGTCGTCCCAACGAGCACATCGCATCCCAAAATAGCCTCTTTGTGTCGTAACGAGCCAACCAAACGAGTAATAAATAGTGAAATTGTGATGAGCCATATTGTGTCATCTTGATGAGGTAACGTTTGAACCAGTTAATTCTGATAAACTAACAACTTCGTTAGATGCAGAGTTGCCACCGAAGAAGAATCAACCAATTTGAGTAAAGAAGCCTCCACCACCCTACCCTCAAAGACTTCAAAAGCAGAAGCAGGAAATTTAATTCAAGAAGTTCTGAGACGTACTCAAGAAACTTCATATGAACATCCCGTTGGTTGAAGCACTTGAACAAATGCCAAACTATGTCAAATTCATGAAGGATGTCCTGTCTAAAAAACAAAGACTTAGAGAATTTGAGACGATGTCCCTAACAAAGGAATACAGTGCATATCTTCAAGATAAACTACGCCCAAAGTTGAAGGATCCTAGATGTTTTACCATACCTTGCAACATTGGAGCAACATATTGTGGTAAGGCACTATGTGACTTGGGCGTGAGTATCAACTTGATGCCCATGTCAATATTTAGGAAGTTGGGGATAGGTGAAGTTAGACCTACTACGGTTACACTTCAATTAGCAGATCGATCCTTAGCACATCCAGAAGGAAAAATAGAGGACGTATTGGTACGTGTAGACAAATTTATTTTTCTTACTGACTTTGTGGATCTAGACTTTAAAGTAGACAAAGAAGTGTGAATCATCCGAGGAAGGCCTTTCCTAACAACTGAAAGGACTCTTATTAATGTGCAGAAGGGCGAGCTTACTATGCGTATTCAAGATGACCAGGTAACATTTAATTTTTTTAAGTCTATGCGATTTCTTGACATAATTGATAATTGTTCTGCAGTTTCTAATTTAGAGGAATTAATCGTGGAAAAGGAACTCAACTATGTTGAAGACCCACTGGAACAAATTTTGACATCAGACCCTCCAAATGATGAAGAGGAGAATGAATACTTAGCTTTTCTAGAAGCTAATAAAAGGGGATTTAATCCCCAATATCGATTTGAATCTTTGGAGTTAGAAAATAGTGATTATGCCCAACCAAAAGCGTCAATCGAGAAGCCACCTAAATTAGAACTCAAGGTACTTCCTTCACATTTAAAATATGTTTATTTAGGTAATGCTTCTACTTTGCCTGTGATTGTTTCAGTGGAATTAACCATTGAGTAAGAAGAGAAACCCAAACTAGTATTGAAACAATTCAAGAAGGCTATCAGATGAACCATAGCCGATATTCACGGTATAAGTCCATCTGTATGCATGCACAAGATCATTCTGGAAGATGGCAAAAAAGGGATGATTGATGGACAATGAATACTAAACCCCATCATGAAGGATGTGGTAAAAAAGAAAACCATTAAGTGGTTAGATGCGAGTATAATTTACCCCGTCTCAGGTAGTTCGTGGGTAAGTCTGATCTAGTACTTACCAAAGAAAAGAGGTATTATGGTTATTGAGAACGAGAATAACGAGTTGATACCAACTAGAACAATTACAGGATGGAGAATTTGCATCGATTACCGGAAGCTTAACAAAGCGACTAGGAAAGATCACTTTCCTTTGCCCTTTTTGGACTAGATGCTGGATAGACTTGCGGGGTGAGACTATTATTATTTTCTCGATGGATACTCAGGGTATAATCAGATTACAGTAGTATTAGAAGATCAACACAAGACAACATTCACTTTCCTGTAAGGTACATTTGCATTTAGACGCATGCCATTTGTTTTATGTAATGCACCTGTTATATTTCAAAGATGTATGATGTCTATTTTTACTGATATGGTTGAGAAATACTTGGTAGTCTTTATGGATGATTTTTCAGTATTTGGAGATACATATGATGATTGTCTAGCCAATCTAGCCAAGGTAATAAGGTGATGCGAAGAAACAAACCTCGTACTCAACTAGAAAAAGTGTCATTTCATGGTATGAGAAGGTATTGTTCTAGGGCATCAGATAATGAGACATGGAATCGAGGTAGATAAAGAAAAGGTAGAAGTTATTGAGAAACTCCCACCTTCAACATCTGTAAAAAGTGTTAGGAGCTTTTTAGGCCAAGCCGATTTTTATTGAAGATTTATCAAGGACTTTTCCAAAATTGCTAAACCTTTATGCAAATTATTAGAGAAGGACATGATGTTCAAATTTGATGAGAAGTGCTTAAGAACTTTCAAATATTTGAAGAGTCAGTTAGTTTTGGCGCCCATAATCCTCACACCAGACTGGAATTTGCCATTTGAATTGATGTGTGATGCAAGTGACTTCACGATAGGAGTTGTCATGGGCCAGTGAAGAAGCAACGTTTTTCATCCCATCTACTACACAAGTCAAACTTTGACAGGAGCTCAATTGAATTATACGGTAACTGAGAAAGAGTTACTTGCTATTGTGTTTTCTTTTGAAAAGTTTCGATCTTATCTTATAGGTACCAATGTGACTGTATATATGAACCACTCATCAATTAAATACTTACTTGCCAAGAAAGACGCTAAGTCGAGACTAATCTGATGGGTACTTCTACTTCAAGAGTTTGATCTAAAAATCCAAGATCGAAAGGGAGTAGAAAACCCAGTAGCAGACCACTTGTCCATATTGAAGCAGCAAGAAGGGAATTCTCCACTTATACCCATCCAAGAGACATTTCCAGATGAACATATACTGAAGGTAAATCATGTCCATGATACCCATTGGTTTGCTGATATTGTTAACTATTTAGCTTGAGGTTTGATGCCGGTTGGTAAGACGTATCATAAAAAGAAAATTTTCCTTCACGATGTGAAGTACTATTTCTGGGAAGAGCCATACTTGTTTAAAAAGTGTGTAGATCAAATGATCAAGAGATGCGTGGCAGAAAATGAAGTACATAAGATTCTATATCATTGCCACTCAGCTCCAAGCGGGGGACACTTCGGAGGTACACATACTACAGCCAAAGTATTGCAAGTCGGATTCTTTTGGCTAACACTATTTAATTACGTGTTTTATTACGTAAGAAGTTGTGATCGATGCCAAAGGGTTGGAAACGTCACCAAAAAAATGAGATGCCTCGAACAAACATCATTGAGGTGGAATTATTCAATGTTTGGGGTATTGACTCTCTCGGTCCTTTTCCTCTGTCTTTTGGTCACAAATACATATTGGTAGTAGTAAACCATATGTCTAAATGGGTTGAGGCTGAGGCATATCTGACAAACGATGCTAAGGTTGTGATGAAGTTTTTGCAGAAGCTTGTTTTCACAAGGTTTGGAACCCCAAAAGCCATCATCAATGATGATGGGTCCTATTTTGTGAACAAGTGGTTGAAATGGTTACTCGACAAACATGGAGTGAAGCACAAGGTTTCCACAGCTTACCACCCGCAGACGAATGGGCAAGCTGAACTGGCAAACAAAGAGATCAAAGGCATACTTGAGAAGGTAGTTTGCCCGAATCGATGAGATTGGTCCAAAAGACTAGATGATGCTTTATAGGCCTACAGGACATCATACAAGACACCTTTGGGGATGTCACCTTATAGGTTGGTCTTTGGGAAAGCCTGTCATCTGCCCTTGGAGTTAGATAGCACATTGTAATGAGCCACATAGCACGTTGCAATAAGTCGACATGTAATGGTCTTGGAACTTTCACCAATGAGGCAACGTCGTGATGAGAGAAAACCTCTCGTCACGACATTCTTCATCACGACATCCCTAACCCCTCCGCCCCAAATGATTCTTTCCCTTTTCCCCCATCACTTTTTGCCTTCTCAACATCCAAGCAATCATCCCTTTTCATTTTTAGGTTAGATTTTTTTTCTTTTAGATATTTTCTCATATTTTAGTAGTGGAATTCCCTCACAAGTATAGCAACCTTTTCCAGCTACAATAACCACGGTAGCTGACAGAAAACATGGTGTGCTAGAAGATGTATTATTTAAAGTGAGGAGCTTTATAATCCTAGTAGATTTTGTAGTCCTTGACTTTGATGAAGATCGGGAAATTCCCATTCGATTGGGTAGGTCATTCTTTTCTACATATAAATCGACCATTACTCTCGAAAACAATGAATTAATAATGAAAACCGATAGCGAACTAGAAGTGTTCAAATATAGTAATGATTCCCAAAGTGAGGGATTACTAGGGAAGGAATGTTTTGTCTCATTTGATATAACCTCTAACAGCCTTGATCAAAGGTATTTCGGTAGTTGTGTGAATGTAGGCAAGTTGAATATGAGAGAGCAAGACAATTGGAAACATCTTGAATGGAAGAATTCTGTTGAATGGACTATGATAGTTAACACAGGTAGAAAAAGTCGATGGTAGAACTAAACGAATTATCGGACGAGTCTAGTAGCAATATATAAATTTTAAACCGTTAAACTTTAATTTAATTTGTAAATATTGTAAATTAGTTTTCATTTTAGGTTTTAGGAATTTTTATTTTGATCGTTTATGTTAGAATTAGTAGGTACAAGGTTTCAGGAAGCAAGAAATGAAGCACAAAGCTATTCGGGTGACTACAGACAATTGGATGACTTTGACATGACCAGAAAGGAAAGATTAGGCATGTTCAAGGTCGTATCTTGACACAACACACATCTTCCTATGTCGTAACATAGTAGATTCAACAACTTTCCTTTTCCAATTCCAAAGAAATCTTTCAAGATTATATATAGATTGTACGATAATGTTTCCCTAAATCCCTCTATAAAACCCACTTAAATAGCAGCCATGTTTCCCAAACCACCTTCAAGCAACCAAATCTCCCTAGATATTTTTGTTTCAAAAAATTTTGTATTCTCATCAATCACCGGCTATCATAAGTTCTTTTTTTAGCCTCTTCAAACGGAAACTTGCAAAAGCCCATTCAAGATAGTGAATCATGTTCCGATAATCTTTTTCATATCTGAGGAAAAGAAAGGGAATTTGAAAGTTATCTTAAGGAAAACACCTCTTTAGGAGAGAAGACTCGAATCCCTACTCACGTTGAACAATGAAAAAAGGGAGATAATCTAAACCCGAGATGGGAAAATTTTTGTACGATCCCAACCAAAGCGGCATGCATCCATGTCATTCAAGAATTCTATGCTTCATTGAAAGAAATAAAAGCACATCGATCAGGAGATGAGTCATGGTCACAGGTAAAAGTTCAAGGAAAAGAAATTTTTATTTCACCTTCTAAAATAGCTAGTTATTATAATGTTCCATTATTTTTATATAATTTTTTTACAAAAAGATAGATTTGATGATTTTTTTTCAGAATATCGATATGGACATGATTATTAAGGTACTAACAGACGGAAATGGTGAATTAAAACATCACCTCAGGATGGACTTCCCGACATTATTCTCACAAGTGGAATTGTCTTCAACAGCAAGAAAGTGGTTACAATTTATTAGTAGTAGGATTACAATTTATTAGTAGTAAGATCTTTCCCGCAGTAGATATGTCTAATATTGATACTTTTCAAGCTACTTTATTGTATGTGACTTTCTAGAGAAAGAATTTGCATACGGAAAACCAAGGTAGAATTACTCTTCCCCCAACTAGTGACGACATTAAGCAGATAAGAAAAAGTACCTATAGGATGATCTGAACGCTTCTTGCAACCAACAAGCAATCCCATACAACAACCTAGCGTGAAGCACCTTGTAGAATGTCAAACATGCAAATGGGACGACCATGAAAAGATGAATCAAGGGCAAAGACATTTACCTATTTTGGAGTGGATAATTCACTAGATGCAAGAGGCAGAACTTATTTATGAAGATCATGCAAGGAGAAACAGACTGAGGATGCGACAATTCCCCGTCGTTAAATACTATACCAAGTTCGAAACTAGTAAAACTGAGGAAGAAGAAGATCCAATAGAAGACGAAGAGGACCCCGAAGAAGAAGAAGATCCAAAAGAAGATGATAAGGAGTCGGAGCCTAATTCTGACTAAATTTGAACAATTTTGATTTTACTTGGGTTTTGTATTTTACAACTTAGATATTTTTATTTCTTGGATATTTTTAATTTTTTAAAGTAGATTGTATTTTTGTTTTCTATTTCCGCATAAAACTCCACAGATGAAGGCACAACAATTTCGATCTCAATCAGCAAGGAGGAGATCACTCAAAAAAATTTGAGATAGTTTTACGATAACTGGGTTATCTCATCCCTTTTTTTTTTCCTATGCACATTATGGACAGTGTGTCGACTAAAGTGTAGGGGTGACATGGGAAAATTTTTAAGTTTTTTGTATTTTATTTGCTTAGTCTTTTCTTATTAGTTTTTTTTTTTTCTTTTGTGTGTTTTTTATTTGCTTGAGCTTGTAGAAATATAAGTGATTGGTTCGGGGCATGTATATAGGTTGATTGTTTAAACTATAAATTTAGCCTGAAAATAAGTAATTTAGGTTGTTTATATTTAGACTAATTAGTTCAATTTATTAGACTGTGAATAGGAAAAATGAATTAAATATACCAAGTGATAAAGGTATTTATGAATATGTATTTATGTTTGTTGAATTATAGGATGTTTAAATTAAAATTACTCAGTAAATAAATTCATGGTTATTGAAACAATGCAGTATAATAAGCATAATCCTTACAGGCATGTGCTTAAATTAAAATGAATTGTGGGAACAAAAGCATTATGAGGGTTAAAAGCATTGCGAGTGTGATAAAAGCATAGAACAAATAAAATCCAAGAGAGCATTTAGTGTTCACAGTGACATAAAAATATGAGAATTTGAGAAAAATCTCACTCATATTGGCACAAAAACTCGTAAGTTCTTGTACTTATAAATACTGTATTAGAGTTCAAATCTTTTATAAAAGAAACTGAGTAGAGAAATTTGAACTGACTTTAGTTTTCAAGTATAAATACTATATTCGTATGTACATTTTGATGGAGTTATATGTTTAATTTTCTTTAACCTATTCGCTTTGTAATCTGTTGAATTAATCTGTTTGAATGTAAATAAATGTAAGTTATTTAGACATCTAGCTAAAGTTATGTGTTTAAGCAAATCTTCCTAGTGTCAATGCTCCGATCCGATCTTGTGTACCAAGCTTGCTCAAGTACATTCCTTTTCTTGCATGTTTATTTTTCATTTTTGTTTTTGTTTTGTTTGTTTTGTTTGCTTCAGAACAAACAAAGACTTAAATGTGGGGGTATTTTACCTACCGCCAATTGTGGTGGTAGTTTTAGTACATTTCGACGCTTAAGCAGCATGTTTTCTAGTCATTTTATATTTAATTATCTTATTTTTAGATTTAATTATTTTCAAAATAAGCGTTTTTACACAATAATTTATGTTAGTTGACCTAGTAGGCCAATACGGGCCTTAGATAGTTCTAATCAATTTATTTGAATACATAGGATGTGTATTTCTGAGCCCAAAAGCCTAGAAAATGATACTATACTGTAGCACAAGCTTCCCAAGATGCAACATGTGAAAACGGACTTCAAAGCCCGAATTTAAGGTGTCGTGTCACGACAAACCATTGGCTATGTCGTGACGCAGGCTGGATTTAGGACGCAAGAATTGACAAGGCTAAAATCATTTGCAGAATCAATATTTTCCAAGTTTATGGCATATAATAAACCTAATTAGGGTTTCTAAACATCTCTATAAATAGTAAGGTTATTGATAATTAGTAGGCAAGCCTTTATGAGCTTTAGTTAGTAGATTTAAGTTTTAATTTCAATTTCTAAATACTTTACTTTTTCTTTGTTCTTTCAACTTGGTTCAACTTGAACCTAAGTTATTTTTATTAAGTATTTCAATAGTTTCTCTTACTGTTGTTTCGCAAACATCAAAACCAGTTTCACGATTAAGAGATTTTGCAACTCCGAGTGCAGTCGATTCATCCAACAGACCAATTTCTCTACCTTTCTCTTATTTAAATTAATTGTGCTCTTTGGCATGTTTAAATTAATTCTAAGAGTTATGGCATTTAGATCCATGAGAGGCTAATTTTCTAAGGAGATTAACGAATAGATGTGGGAATAGTTTTTTTTTTTTTTTTGATAAAAAGACCCAAAAGGTCAAAAACTCAATTAAAAGAATCACAAATTACAATATCATGGATTTCCCTAGGATAATCCATACCAAAAACCATATTACAATTATTTAAAATAGCATATTTGCACATGAAGTCCGCAAATTTATTGCAACTACGATTTTCCCACTTAACAACAATAGTAGTAAACATCTCCAAAGTTTTATAGGTCTCTTTAGTATGATGGCTAATGATCGTAATATCATCTTTACATTTCTTGAACTTGTTCACGAGACTGCCACAATCAGTTTTAAAGATGGCGTTAGCAATATTTAGAGAACGCGCAAGCTTAAGGCCTTCCTTGAAAGCATAAAACTCCGCTCATTCTATCATCATTTCCTCATCTTTGAAGGCACCACCCCCACCAAGAACGAAGCCATCAGAATCACAGATAATCACACTAAAACCTATTTTATTGTTGAAAACAGTAGCATCAAAATTAATTTTCACAGGCCCACATGGTGGCTTCTCCCATTTTTTAATAGCAGGAGTTAATGGAAGCATCGGCTTGTTGACCAGATTATGGATTCCAAAATCATGAAAAAGTGCTCTAGCCCTATCCCAAATGACCCAAGCTTCATCCTCCTTCCCATGAAAGACAAAATTGTTTCGTTTGTTCTAGCTATTCCAAAGCGTCGTTATAAAGTCTTCAAGAGCTTTTTTATCTAAGATACGCATAACATCTTCGAGCCAATCAATTCAATAGAGGTAATCTTTATCGTGGTGCCTACCATCTAAATGACCAAGGGTAAGGATGGCCCAAGCAGTAGGATGGTCTTTAAGAACGTGGACGAAAGTTTCTGCACTTGCACCACACTGAGGGCAATCCCTCCTAAAGTCCTAACGAATGGAGGAATCTTGGTATTCATAGGAAGCAGATCATGACCCACTCACCAGGTAAAAACCCAAATTTTTGTGAGGGTTTTGAGCTTCCAGATTGTCTTCCAAAAAATTCTAGGAGGACCAAAACCCACCTGCTTGAGAAGAAGCCACGAGTAGGCAGAGTTAGAAGTGTAGAAGCCATGTGGATTGTGGAGCCAAATCATTCTATCATTCGGGCCATTGGAAATAATGGGTAAATTACAAATTTGATCCCCCACAAAGCTGCCATAAAGTTCATGGACCCGATACGTGTCCCAGCTTAGTTGGTTATTTATCCATAAATCTCACACTTTTCTTTTGACAATAGTCGAAGCGGTGAAGCACAAGGACTCACCATTTAAACCTTCAAAGACCCAATTATCTTTACAAATATTAATGTTGTTCCTATACCCAACCTACCAGCTGGAGCCATTTTCAAGAGCCTTAGTTGTTGTAAAGATACTATTCCGGTGCAGGATGGTTTATCAACTTTTTTAAGGTGGAAAAGATTACCATTGGATAAATATTTTGAGCTAAGCACATGATAGCACAACGTGCCTTTAAGGGTGAGGAGCCTCCACACTTGTCTGCCAAGGAGAGCCAAGTTAAAAAGGCGTAAGTCTCGAAAGCCAAGCCCTTCCATGCCTTTGGTTAAGCAAACTTTGTCCCATGCAAGCATTGCCCAGCCTCTTCCTTTCTCTTTGCATGCCCACCATATTTGACATATTTTTTATTGCATGACCTCTAAAGTACCCCTAGGAGCATAAATCAGGAGTGATTGTAGAATAGATTTTATGAAGATTTCTTTACCACCATAAGAGAGTAGCCTCTTGGACCAACTATTTATCTTGCAAGAAAAACGGTTAAGGATATTGTAGAAAGCCATATATTTCTTTTTTCCAACAAAAAGGGGTAAGCCAAGATAATTTTTCAAGATATCGACCACTCTCATACAAAGCATATCACCATAAAATTGACATTGGTCCGTGGGGATATTAGGGCTAAAGAACACCATGGATTTATCAAGGTTAATTTTTTGTCCCAAAACTTACGCAAAATCCCTGATGATTTTCATAAAGGCTTCGACTTCATTTGTTTTGTTCCTAATAAAAAGAAGGGCATCATCGACAAAAAATAAATGATTAATACTAGGGACATTTTGGCTAGCCCAAATGCCACGGATATGACCGGAACCTTGTGCATGTAAAAGCATTCTTGAGAAAGCCTCCATGCAATATAAAAAGAAGTAAGGGGAAAGGGGGTATCCTTGTTGAAGGCCTCGTTCAAGAACAGCAACCTCTAAGAGGACTATGTTGCACTTAACCACGTATCTCATTGATCAAACACTACACATGATTTTATCAACCCATCCATCCTCAAAGCGTAATTTTTTCATAACCTTCTCGAGAAAATTCCACTCGATACGATCATCTAAGATTAACAACCCTAGAAAGTAATCTATGTTAAATGATGTCAGGAGATAAGTTCGTCAAGAAAATCATAATTTATCCCGATGGGAAAATTGAGGTTGGGAGATAAGTGTGTACCTATCGATTAGTTAACTAGTAGAGGTCGAGAGGTAATACTAGTTAATTAATAGCGAATTTCATCTCAACCTAAATTCTGAAATTATCTATAACCACTTAAATGAGTTAATCTTCTATCTATTATTCTAATTAAGTTGTTTGTTAATTTAATGTTTATTCAAGTTAGTTTATTTTATTTTATTATTTTTATCTATTTTATTATTTTTTGTAAAATAGTTTTTCATTATTACTATTTAAACTTGTTATTTTAGAAGTAAATATTTGGTTTAATTTGTTGTCCTTCGGGTATGATCCTCGAAATACTTCCTTGTGTTCCATTCTTCACATTTATATTACAATTTGACCCGTATACTTGTGGACACCATTGATTGAATTTAATATATATTTGGTGAAATTGACTAACGTCTGTTGGTTACCCAACTGACTTATACTGACAAGATTAGCTTTCGAACCATCCACCAGTAGCACATTTTACAATATAGGTAAACTAAGGGATTTGGAGTACCTTTTCCAAGAATGTAGCCCTTCTTTCCATCATCAAAGGTAACTCTTCCACCAAGACAGTCTTCAAAGTCAACAAGGAAGATTTGATTCCCTATCATGTTTCTAGAACAACCACTATCCAAATACCACACATTTTCATGAAAAATTTTTAATGATCTATGAGCCACAAGCAAACATTTTTGTTTCCTTTTTCCTCTAGACCTGTTTTTGTCTTCTGACATTTCAGTGTCTTCTAGCCTCAACCTACTTGATCAACTTCTTGTTTTCCTCCTTCTTTTGAGAATTCTCTTGTGGCAAATAATTGTTTAACTCACACGCTTGCTTCCATTTACTCAACACAGTCTTGTAAGTGTTCATGAATTCTCTATCTGAACCTTCATCAAAGTCATTATCTGTTTCAGCCTCAAAAACAGACACCACACTTAAAGTAAAAGTAACAAAATTGTTCACTTGATCTTCATCAAAATCTGAATTGCTAGAAGTGTTTTCATCACCCTCACGAAGTACATAAATCCTTGTTTTTCTTCTTAAGAGTGTGTAACAAAGCTTGGATATGATCATAGCCAAGGCATTCATGACACTATATGCCCTTCTTCTTTTCTTTCTTTATTTCTTTTTTACAACAACACCTTTGCTCTTGTTCTTAGGAGTATTTTTTTATGTCCTAAACTTCTTGAACCTTCTATCTTGCTTCTTAAAGGCTTTATTGAAGTTTTGAGTAAGTAATGCAATATGCTCTTGAAGCTCTTCTATGGCAGAGGCATGGGGAATTGACATTTCATCAACAACTTAGAGTGCAATCATCCTTCCTTCCTTAGACTTAACTCTTTCAACTTCATCCAAATTCAACTTGAAGGTTTGTAGGGAGCCTACCAACTCATCAATCTTCAAGCTTTCCAAATCTTTAGCCTTTTCAATGGCAGTCACTTTGATAGGGAATCTTTTGGGCAGTGACTTTAAGACCTTCTTCACCAATTTAGAGTTTAAGTACTCTTCTTCAATAGGAAAAACCTGATTAGATAGGTCACATAACTTGGCATAAAAGTCACCAATTTTCTCAGAATCTTACATTCTTAAGGTCTCAAATTTGGTGATCAACATCTGCATCTTAGATTGCTTGATAGTGTTAGTTTCTTTATGAGCAGTTTGGAGAACTTCCCAAGTTTCCTTTGCTGCAATGCACTTGGAAATCCGTTTGAACTCTTGCATATAAATACTACAAAATATGGCATATAGGGCCTTAGAGTTTGCATTTGTAATTCTCTCTTCTTTAATAGTCCATTCTACTTTAGGCTTAGGAACCTTTCCAACAATTGTTTCAACAGTAAGAGCTTGTCAACCAATGAGAACAAATCTTTATGTCTTTTCATCGACAAACTTAATGTTGGCTTTCATTATAGCGACACGACATGCAACTTCAGCCTAATGTTGTTCTTTTGGTGCTTTGACATCCTTGAAAGCTTGTGCATCACTCAAACCTTGCTTACACGTCAATTGGGCCTTTATATCTTCATCTTACACACTTAATTGAACCAATTAGCACAACCTAAGGCCCGTGTCGGCCTATTGGATCACAACACCTACAAAATGTGTTCAAAAACATTTATTTTATTAACTTTCTATCCTAAGGCCTAATTACTAAAAACGCAAATTAAAATACTAAAGTGCTTAAAGAAAAACTCCTTGAGTGCGGAATTGACCCGAATTGGCTACTACATTTGACGGCAGGTCAGCAGTAAACACTCAATAATTTTCCAATAAAGTTTGCACTCTCTCACAAAATAGTTCCTCAATGAACAGATTAAAATGCACTCAATAATCTCTCATACAAAACCTATACAAGCCTCAAAAGCTTATATTCAAATTTGACTTGCTAACATAGAATCTAAATGAATACAAAGTAACTCCTTGAAATTAGCTATTACAATCTTAATAATCAAAGTACAATCGATAGAAGATTTGATTTCCAAAATAACTACATAGTCTACATCAATCCTTCATGTCTCAAGGGTTGATTTGATTTACTTGAATCCAATACAATCTCTAAATGCCAAGGATTGGTTTTCCATAGATGGACCATAATATCTTCAATAAAATAGCACATCAACAGGTTCAAATATTTTCTTCATTAAGTTTTCAAACCAAATAAGGCAAGTTTTTAACCACAAGTTTGCAGTTGGAACTGTCGAGTGTCACTCAGCAACTTTTAGCTCATTTCGCCTTAACAATTACCTTTAAGTACCAAAATATATAACTTTTGTAAAATACAAGTCCATATTAAATAAAAAAATACCATAATACCACATTAGAAAATAATGTCAAACTCAAATATCAAATGATATATTAAACCTAAAATTTATCATTATGCCAATAGCAAATTACATTCTCAAATATTTGAACTTATACATAATTTTTTATTCTCAACCTTGTCAACTCAACCAAAATCTAATAAACAAACTAATCTGCATTTTTATCACTTTATCAGTACTTTTTATTTTTTAAAAAAAGTATTTAAACATCTTTTATATTATTTTATTTTTTCACTCAAATAATAATTGTATAAGTCTAATCTCGTTTATTCTATTGTGACATTTTAGTCATTATATTATTTAATATCACTTAATTTTTTTAAAATTATATATTATTTCATGTCACTCATTGTTTAGTAGAATGCACTTTTATTAGTAGAATAAGTGATTAAATAAAGCATTAATATTCTATTTGGCCCCAAAGTGACACTCAATTTTTACTTTGATATTTATTTTTTTTTATTAGTTTGATATTTGAAGATTTCAAAGGTTAGGCACATTTCCCTAATCCTTACTTTTGTTAAAAAAAAATAATATGACACACTGAGAGAATGACACATTACCCAATTCTTTTTCTTTTCTTAAATAAATGAAAAAAAAGAAAAATTATAAAAAGTGTAAATATTTTCCAAAATTTAATAAATATAATTTTATTTTTAAAATAAAATAAAACAATGAAATTTCAAAAAGAAATAAAAATATTAAAAATTTTGAAAAAAAGAAAGAAACAAAAATATAGATATGCATATATTTATTAACCTTGATTTTTTTTTTAAAATTTTGCTTTTAAATTTTTTAAATTTATTTTCTCATAAAAATTACTCGTGGCTCATCACTTAATTTTTTAAAAACTAATTATGATTCAATTCTATAAACTAAAAAATAGTAAACTATTCCTATGAGAACTTGAAAGTTTGTTTAAATCAATTTCTTATTTATCTTAATTTCGTTTGAATCAATTAAATAAATTAAAATGTTAAATAAGTAAAAGGCTAGATGTAATTTAAATGAATGTCATTCAAATAGCAAATAATCTCAACATTGTATTTTAAATTTGAAATGTATTCAACAAAGAAATTAGTAAACGGGTTGTATATAAATTAATCGAACTCGATAACATCTAAATTTAAAATAATTAAACTCAAAATGAACTTAAATCTCAAATGAAAAAGGCAGATTGAAGAAAATTATAACAACTATGAATTAATCTGTATGAAAATTTATGACAATGACAACTCCAATTTGGAATCAAAAGTATTTGAAACATAAACAACCTTTAAAGTTAAAGCCAAAAACATTTTGTACAGTTTTAATTTAATTCTTGAGTCTTGACTAGACTTGTTTATGGTGGCCCAGCCCAAAAAATGATTCGTTTAGAAAATAGGCCGAGCCTGGAGTAAGGCTTTACCGGCGTAACCCGACCCAAATATGTAAAAAAACTGTAGTTTTTGGTTGTTTTTTACTCTCTTTTTTTTCCTTTTTTTCACTATTTTGTTACCATTTCATTATTATGTTGCTGCTATTTTGTTGCTATTGTATAACTCTTATTTTATTGTTAATTTTGTTACTATGTTAGAGATATTTGCTTGTTAAGTTGCACATATCTTAGTATTCTTTACGTATACATATTTTTTAAAATTTAGTTTCAATTTGTTGGGAAATATTTATTTTAATATTTTTAGTATTTTGATGTATTATCTATTTTTTAAAAAATTTAAATAAAAAATTAATACGACCCGGGCCTGGGTTTTATCGTTTTTATCCAGACTGGGCTTGAGCAAAATTTTAGGCCCATTTTTCAGGTCAGGACTAGGCCTAGTAAACAGATCTAAAATTTTAGTTGAGCCTAGCCTGACCCATTAACACCTCTAGTCTTGACAAGCCTTGAAAGAACCAATTTCATAAACATATTGTGTATTAAAAATATTTTTTATAATTTTGGAACTTTTATAATGTCCGTAATTTTTTAAAAAAATTGAGAATTTTTTACTTTCTTTGCAATTTTTTCTAAATTTTATTGTTAAAAAATTAAAAAAGAAAAAGAAAAACATTAAAAAGTATTATAGGTTTTTATATATCCATATTTTTTTTATTTTTATATATATTTTAATGATTTTTTATTTTTCTTTATTTTATGTTTTTAAAAAGAAAATTATATTTTTTTTAAATTCTGGAAAAAATTTACAATTTTTATAATTCTTCCTGATATTGAATTTTTTTTTTTTGAGATTTTTCCTAATTCTTTTACTATTTTTTTTATTTTTTCAAATTTTTCTTGTTTTATATTTGCATTTATTTACAAAAAAATAGAAATTGAGTGACATGGCTCGCTTCCATTGGAAATTTCAGGTACCAAACTAATTAAAAAAATTACATATCAAAATTCTTTTAAGTACTAAAATTATAATTAGATGCAATATTAATATTGGGTAGATCTCATAACCGAATTACTTTAAAATACCAAATCGAAAGTTACCTGAGTTCCATCCAAAAAAAAGTTTTTACCTGAGTGTAATTTTCTGTTAGAGTAGATTCTACTTAAATTTAAAATAAATTTTAAATGTAGAATGTATTTTTATATGTAATATAAAATTAAATAAGTAATATACTAAATAGTTTATTTATTTTGAATATTAAATAAGCAGTATGTTTATATAAAATTTTAAAGACATAATGACATTTTTAGCTCTCCAATTTTACAAAAAATATCATTTCAGCTTTCCATTTAATTTTTCGTCTCTTTTAGCCCTTGAACTTCTAATTCTTTGTTAAGTCACCCCAAAATGGATGGAAAAGTTCATGTTTGTTAACTTTGCTGATGTGGAATCCACGTGGATTGCCACTGATAAATGCTAAAAGTAACATGTTTTAAACTCATTCTTAATGCGTTTTTGGGTGATTATTCGATGTTAATGTTGAATTTTATGCTCCTAATCCTTTAAATTCATGTTTTTATACTTAGGAGAACATTTTAGAGCAAAATGAACAAAAAACAAGCAAAAATTGGAAAATCGAAGCAAGGCACAGGAGCCACATGGGCTCTCCTTCCATACAACCATGTGAGCTATAACATCCTATACCTGATCCGGTCACCAACCCGAGCTATAAGGTGTTATAGCTATAAAACTTTAACATTTTTCATAATTTATTTAAAGATAATCAAAATAATTCATCACCAATCATTTCCATGCTTTTCAATCAATTTGGGACCTAATTCAAACTTACGGAACATTTAAAACAAACTGGGATCAATTCTAAATTAAATTGAAATTTCTATGAAAATTTGAACAAAAGTGTAAATAGGGGTCACATGGCCATGTGGCAGAGGCTAGCCCGTGTGGCTACCCCACACGCCCATGTGCTCAAACTGTGTAACTAATTGTGACTATGTGAAAAATCCTGTGTAACACCCCTCGCTCGTATCCGACGCCAGAATAGGGTTCGAGGTATTACCTGACTTAAACTCAACCACTATATAAAACCGGGCCATGAAATCTCAAACAATTTAAAAACTTTTCCTTTCTCATGTAATTTGTCCCAAACATGGGCTTACGAGACCAAAAATATACATCCGAGGTGGTTCGGAGCCCAACTAAGGACTCATTTAAAACTTAGAAAAATTTCATGCAACAAGGCTCTACACGCCCGTGTGGGTATAGAGCACACAACCGTGTACTTGGGACACGCCCATGTCCTGTACCCATGTCTAAAAACCTGGGCATTCTGCCAAAACCATACGGCCCAAGCACACACTCGTGTCCTATGACCGTGTCCTTCACACAGCCAAGATACATGGCCGTGTCTCTTACCCGTGTACTACTAACATGCATACTGACTTTATGACATGGCATGGTCACACGCCCGTGTGGCCTGCCCGTGTGCTAAAATGACTTCAAAGTTTTAATTTCAGGGGATGTATGGCCATAACACACACCCATGGGCGTGAGCCGTGTCTCACACACGGCCTAGACACACGCCCGTGTGTCTTACCTGTGTGGACAAACTAGGCTATTTCCCAAGCCCATTTGTCACCTTTTTTGCACAACCTACCCAAGATCATTTCAATATACAAATCTCATCACAATAGACACTAATTCATCCATAGAAAGAACATCATACGCATTCATCAAAATGAATAATAGCCATTATTCTAGGCTTGATACAAAATAAAGGGCTTTTAACTTAAGCCAAAATACATGAATCATTCTCTTAATGTAACATCCTAGTCTAGCCCTATACATGCCACCTTCAAAAATATAAATCAAACTATACCGAATAATACGGCCAATAGTGTGATCGATATCTCTGACTTTAATGGATCTTTAAGCTAGCTTGGCGACACTGAAAGAAGAAGGAAAAGAAAGAGGGTAAGCATAAAGCTTAGTAAGTTGCACATAAATAAATATACAACAACAATCTCACCAGTAGTCATCATACTTATAGCTCAAAGGTAAACACAATTTAACTTACTCATTACCTTCTACTCGAGTCATATTTTCTAAATTAAGCTCGTTACTCATGCTTACGATATAGGTACCTGTAACACTCACAACATGATTATTCTTTCTTTATCAAAATTGATCTATAACTCTCACCATTGAAACATTTGGAATACTACTGGATATTCTATGAACCTTCAACATAGGGTATATTGCCGATGCCATGTCCCAGACATGGTCTTACACTAGCTCTCATATATACGTGCTGATGCATGTTCCAGACATGTCTCTACACTAGCACAACTATTTGCCGATGCGTGTCCCAGACACGTCTTACACTGGCTATCTCTGTCGAGGCCGATGCATGTCCTAGACATGTCTTACACTGGCACTCATCTCTGCGTGCCGATGCCATGTCCCGGACATGGTCTTACACCGCTATCATAGTATGGTCGATGCATGTTCCGCACATGTCTTACACTAGCCCTCGTCTAGAAGCCGATGCCATGTCCCAGACATGGTCTTACACTGGCTCTCAGAATGTGGCCAAAGCATGTCCCAGACATGTCTTACACTGGCACACAAATCACCCAATGCCTTGGCACGAATATCCAGTTTGTATCCTAATGTTTCAACAGGATACTTCTATTATCTCAAATATTACTATGCATTCTCAACTTAAAACTTAACAACTCATACAATATCAATTCAATGGCTATATGGATACAATTATTAATAGTGTAGTTGTATTATTTACATACAACTTACCTCGATTTACAAAAAGTACTCGACTATTCGATTTAGTCGGTTTGCTTGGCCTTCCCCCGATCTAGGTTCGGATTTGGTAAATCTTGATCTATAATGACAATGCGCACTCATTTAGTCACTAACTAGGATTAAGCAATTATAAATTCACATCTTTGGTAAAATGACCATTTTGCCCCTAAACTTTGACAAAATGACCATTTTACCCCTATGCCCGAAGATCGATTTTCATCGAATTTCTTTGTATCATAAGCCTAACTGGACTATTTTTACTCTTATGGAAACTTTAAATTATCACTATTTCACATACTTATTAACTATTTTACAACTTATGCAAAATAGTCCCTTTAGGTGTTTTCATGCTAACACCTTTCACAAAAGTTGTTTATAACCCAACTAGGTCTCATATTCTTCCATAAAAACTCAATAAAAATCTCAAAAACATCCATGGCAAAATCTTAAACTGTTGAACATTTTGCAAGATATCACCCTCATTTGAAAACTCATGCTTCAAGGGTCTCAAAAATGCAAAAATCATCAACAAAGGGTGTGAGAATCACTTACTTGTGAGGGCTTTAAGTTGCTAAAAGTTTTCAGCCTTCAAAACTCCATTTTTGCTGATATTTTCAGTGGAGAAAAGAGATGGAGAAGAAAGAAATGATAGCTAGGCTTTTAGGCATTATTTTATCACCAAATCATGACATCATCCACCTAATACTTTGACTATTTGTTCAAAACTCATCACATGGCCGGCCAACACTAATAAAAAGGGTGTAATTGCTTTTTACAAGCCCTCAATTTAAGTTCTCTAGCTATTTAACACATTTGGGTACTAAAATGCAACTTTTTCCTTTTATGTGATTTAGTTCTTTTTCAAAATCGGGCTAGAAAACATTAAAATTAGCTCACCAAATTTTTCATGCACTAATAAAATCATACTATAACCTCATAAAAATAATAAAATATTTTTTTTCTAACTTCGAATTTGTAGTCCCGAGACCACTATTCCGACTAGGCCCTAAATCAGGCTGTTACATCCTGCATCTAAAATCAAAGAACCACATGACCATGTAGGAGACAGTGTGTGGTAGACGGCCGTGTGACAACTCGTGTCCCAGGCCTTGTACACCTAAAATAACTTCAAAACCAAGTTATTTCATCTATCATTTTTAATGTTCGAGGCAAAACCATTTTCAATCATTTTTATCTATTCAAAATACATTAAAACATATCAAAATCATCCAACCTAAGTGTCTAACCAATATACCTTCAATGGCACCTCAATTTGAAACATAAACACCCATCATCCAATCAAACATGTACTACAAGTAAAATTCTTTCAACATCCTTCAAATGCAAAATAACACATACCAATATTCAATCATCATTCAAACCATCAAATGTTCATTCAACTTATCATAATATCATATCTTACCATGACCAAATTAGTCATTCTTCAACCACAAAGCATTTCAAGGTTGCCTATTAACCTAAACTACCAACACAACCATTTAAAAGCATCTAGTTATCAACTTATGCAACCACCATCACAAACTACAACCAACCAATCTACCAAATAGGATTTACATCAATACACAAACCATAATTTCAAGTGCCTATCATATTACCAAAATACTTATAATTTACATATCCAAAACCCTATTTACATGCCACTTATAAAAAGGCCAAAATAAACAAAAAAGCTACTGAATAAGTTACCGGATAGTGTGATCTCCAACGACGTTCCAATCGACAGTGAAAATCTGACGATCTAAAATGAAGCAAACCAAATAAAGTAAGCTTTCATAAAGCTTAGAAAGTTCGTAAAACAAAACAGCATATACCTGCTAACTTAATTATAAATTATACAAAACATGAAACTAACAATCCTTACCATATATCATCATTTCAACTTTCTGAAATACTTAAACCTAGATGATTCATATCATCAAAATATAACGCATCAAATAATTACATACTAAGATACAATTCATCATCTCATATCATCTCATTCCATTTTCCTTTTAATAATTAATTATTTTTCTTGGAGAACTATAGTAAATCAACTTCGGATACACGATAGGGTAATGCTCATACGAGCTAACCTAAGGACTTTAACCAATACATGATGGTGCTCACACAAGCTTCAGAGAATCCGTAACAGATGTAGGATCTCAAGACATCGGTACGATATCCTTCACCAATACATAGTACCTGATAAATATACATCGGCTCAAAGCCTGCTAAATAACCACCGACTCAAGGTCTGCTAAATAAACACTAGCTCAAGGCTTGCTAAATAAACACTGGCTCAAGGCCTGCTAAGTAAACATCAGCTCGATGTCTGCTAAATAACCATTAGCTCGAGGCCTGCTAAATAACCACTGGCTCAAGGCCTACTTTTTTAGTATATCTCATACTCACTTTATTCTTTCATTTCATTAATCATTTAATAGAGAATAGCAACATTCAATTCCATTTTATTAAACACGTAATAAGTAAAATCATTATAAATGTAATAAACGAAATACGAACTTACTAAAACACGTTAGCTAACGATACACAGTAACGGTTACTCGACGACTTTTCTTTTCCCCTATTTATCAGTAGTCTGGTCTATTTCTTGATCTAACTATAATAGTTTAATTTAATTAACCAAATTAAGCATCTTAAAACAGTTACATTTATGCAATTAACCTTTTAATGATATTTTACATTTTTACCCTAAACTTTTATCTTTTATTCAATTTAATCCTTAAATCTAAAATTCTCACAATAATCACAAATTAGCCCAAGAACCCTTGTGCCGAATTCTATATGGTCCCTAAACAGCCACTTTTATCATTTTATCACAAGAATTACATGATATTTTACAATTTAAACAACTTAGTCCTTAAACTTTAAAATCAACAAAAATCACTTTACAAAATAGTCTTATTTAACTATCAAGTTTAATAATCTATCATTAAACTTCAAAAGCACCAAAAATTCATCCATGGAAAAAATTCTAAACATTTAATAGTTTTACAAATTAATCCTCGGGTTAGCTAGATTAAGCTACAATGACCTCAAAAAATAAAAATTACTAAAAAGGGCACTTGAGGGACTGATATGCAATGGTCGATTATAAAGGAAATTTTGAAACTTTCATGGCTTCCTTCAATGGAGAGTTTTGGTGTTCCAAAGAAAAATGATGGAAGATGATGAATTATGATATTTTTATTTTACTTTAAACAGATATTTTTAATATTATAGTTAAAATATTTTACTTAAAATTTATTACGCCAACCGCCACTATCTTTTAAAAGTGGTAATTTTTCATATTAACACTTGCAATAATAACATTTAATCCATTTAACACAAATAAATTAAAAATGGCTTACTTTTACAGCTTTTACAATTTAGTCTTTTTTACTTAATTAACTATCAAATCACTAAAATTGTTGGACAAAACTTTGAGATACCTATATAATCACTCTTTAAATATTTAATAAAATTATTTATGGCTTCAGTTTATAAAAATGAGGTCTCGATACCTTATTTCCCAAAACCACTTGACTTTAGGATCAAACCATTTATACTTAACTATTCATTTAATTAATTAAAATTATCATATCAAAAATTCAATTGAATACTATATTTAACCTATAAATATTCAATAATAATATTTATGAATGCCTTCATTGAATTTGTGGCCCCAAAACCTGTAACAGTCCGTTTTTAGTCAAATCAGAATAGTGGTTTCGAAACCATAAATATGAAGTCTATTTTATTATTATTATAATGTTACGGCATGATATTATGTTTGTGTGAAAGTTGCGTTAAGAAATTGTATCGTTTGAGTGCTTAATTTGATAAAAAAGGACTAAATCGCATAAAGTACAAAAGTGATGTTCTAATAGTTAAAGGTATTAAATGACTATGAAATTAAATAGTGGAGGTCCTTATGAGGTAGATATACCATTTTTTATATGAGTGGACATTTTTGGACTTATATTAAGTGAATTTAATGAATTATATTAAAGGTTAATTAGGTAATTTGGTTATTAAGGTAATTAAATAAAACAAACAAAATGTTAATGCTATCATCTTCTTCATTGCTGAAATTGAAGAGGAGAAAAGCCATATTTTAGGATTGAAGCATTCGGTCACTTGTAAGCTCAATTGTATGTTCGTTTTTGTCCTATTTTAAATGATTTTTCTGTTTTTGATATCGTTGCAGCTTAGTCTAGTTAGCCCGGGACTAATTTACAAAAATTTTAAAGGTTTAGGGTTTTTCCATTGATGAATCTATGTGTGTTTTGATGTTTAATGGTAGAAAATACATGCTTGTTGTTAGATAAACAACATTTTTTAAGTGATTTTTAGTGAAATGTCCAATTAGGGATTAAATTATGAAATGTGTAATTTTTAGGGTTAAATTATGAAATAAATGAAAGATAAGGACTTCTAGGAACCTAATTGAAATTCGGTTAGCATGGGTTTTAATTGAATTTCCTGAATTTGTGATTTTATGAAATAAGGACTAAATTGTAAAAATGTGAAATGTTAGAGGCAAAATTATAAAAGTGCTTTAATGTGTATTATGGACTAAATTGAATAGAGATATTATTAAATAAGTTAATTTTGATTATATTTAGATCAAGAAAGGTGAAATACAGATTTAGATCAGGGAAAGAATAAAGTTTCAGATTAATCGATTTAATTCGCCGTTTTTGCATTCGAGGTAAGTTCATATGTAATAAGCATTGTTATAATTGTATTTTAAATGCTTTTACATTGCATAAATTGTAAATACTACCTTGCGGACGCATATGACGATGATTTGGTAACGAGGAATCCCAATTAAACCTTAAGAATAGATTACGATACTAATGACATGTCATTTGGAGTTATTATTGTTTTGGGTGTTAGTCCGTATGTCCTACTGGTGACTGAGTTATCCAGCTTGTATAACCAGCACCGTGTAGCTACGTCATGACCGTCAGCTTGTATGAGCAGACTCGTTGATAGCTCAAGAGTAAGCATTATTGAGTTATGATATTGAGATAGCTTCGGCTATATATTTATTGGCACTTAAGGTGTGAGATTCCTGAGTATCTTGTATTATTTCGAATTGTTCAACGGGTATGTCAAAGACATGGATAAGCATGAGACTAATAAGAGATGGTACAAGTACGTACAAGAATCGTATAAGTATTGAATTGATGAAATTTGTGACTTTCACAACTAATCTTGTGATTGATATTGTGGAAGGTTTGTTAGCTAATATGAGTTATGTGATGATATATTTAGTTGGTTGAATTGTGTTTTTATGATTAATTGCGTTTATTTCATACGAGCTTACTAACCTTTATAGTTTACTTTGTTTAACTTTTCTGTGTTTTATAGTGAAATCAAAGCTAGCTTGGATTCGGGAATCGTCGGAGACTTTATCACGCTATCCAACTATTACTTTGGTACTTTTGAACTTAAGTATTTTGGGTATATGGCATGTATAGGATTATGGTCATTTTGGTTATGGATTGATAATGAATTTAACTATTTGAATTGGCTTGTAAATGTCTAAAGTTTGGTTTTGTATAGCCATGGAGTTGGCTTATTTTGGTATAGTTGATCATATATACACATATGTGCATATGACTTGTGTGATGTGTTGGATGTAGGTTATGTGATGCTTGTTGATAATTGGTAATTAGGGATACAAATGGTTGAGATTTGAGTTTGTTATGTTTGTGAATTTAGGTAAAATAATACATGTTTAGAAGATGACCATATTGATGATTTGAAAAAGTGAAATTTGGCATGAAATTGGATGACATAGTATGAGATTTTATATCTTGTATTAGTTGGTGTTGGGTTTATACCCTACAGGTTTGGCACGGCTAAGCACACGGCCTGGCACATGAGCGTGTTTGGCCATTTCTAGGGCACACGGGCTAGTCACACGGGCGTGTGTGTTGGCTGTGTTACCCAAGTCAGAGAGTTACACGAGGTCGGACATGGGCTGGGACACAGCCATGTGATTCTATTTCAAATGTCCACACGGTTTGTGACACGGGCGTGTCTTTGGCCGTGTGAAACACACGGCTAGGCCACACGAGTGTGTGTCCCCTGTATTTTGGAAAATTTTTCTAAGTGTTTCAAAAATTTCTTGAGCTATTGGTTTAGTCTCGAACCACTTATAAAACATGTTTAGGGCCTCGTAGGCTCGTATTAGGGACAATGTGATTGAGTTTGCATGATGATTGCATGAAATTTGAAAATGTATGTGAAATGAATGGTTAATTATTTTATAAGTCTGATAAAGCTCTGTAACCTTATTTTGACGTTGAATACAATTGAGGGGTGTTAGATTTATTAGTATCAGAGCTATGATTTAGTCAATTCTCGGACTAACGTAATGTGTGTAAAAGTCTAGCTATACATGCCATATTTAATTTGTGATAGTGTGATATCTCCAAACAGTTTTAAATCATGTTTTCATATAGTAAATGGATCCTAATCGAGCTATAGCTAATGATGTTGAAAGTAATGCGCCAGCCTCCGTTCATGGGGTAGCGCAATCCGAGTCGAAACTCGTATCGGGTAGCTAGGGAGGAGAGGCTAAAGAAGCCTTCTTCCAGATGATGAATGAGTAGTTTGCAGAGTTTGTTCAAACAAATCCGATTGCTCAACAACCTCTACCCTCACCTAATGTCCAACCGGTTCCAGTAGCCCCTCAAGGTGTATAGTTTTTACGACTAAATAAGCTGTCAGTTGATAAGATTCGAAAACACGGAGCCGAAGATTTTAGAACTAATGTTGACGACAATCCTGAGAGAGCCGATTTTTGGCTTGAAAATACGATTCGAGTGTTTGATAAACTTTTTTGCACACTGACTGAGTGTTTAAAATGTGTCATATCACTTATGAGGGACACAGCTTATTAGGAGAGAAAGAGTTACCTGGGAATTCTTTCAAGCTGAATTCAGGAAGAAATATATTAGTCAACGATTTATCAATAAAAAACGCAAAGAGTTTTTGGGGCTGAAACATGGCCGTATGTCTATGACCGAATATGAGCGAGAGTTTGTAAGACATAGTAAATATGCTCAGGAGTGTGTTTCAACTGAGGGCATTATGTGTAAAAGGCTCGAAGATGGATTGAACGAAGACATCAGATTGTTGGTCGAAATTCTAGAATTGAAAGAATTTGTTGTTTTAGTTGACCAAGCTTGCAAAGCTGAAGAACTTGGCAAGGAAAAGAGAAAGGCAGATTTTAAGGCTAGAGATTCAAGAAAAATATCAATGAATAAACCATATCAGTCTTCGTTAAAGAAATTAAGAGATTTGTATACTGGTTTGAATACTTTAATCGGGTATCCAAACAGAGATAATAGGAAACAATACTCAAGTCCTAAGACTCAAGCTACATCAGTATCGAGTTTTGGCAACGTGAGAAACAATAAACCCGGGTGTCAACAGTGTGGTCAACAACATTTTGGAGATTGTTGGATGTATAATAACAATAAAGCCTGTTTCAAATATGGTTCGCAAGAACACTTTATTCGTGAGTGTCCTCAGTTATCCGGGAAAGATAATCTTCAGACTTCAAGGCCGAGTAATACAGTTGCCAGGGGTAGACCATCTCGAAGTGCTGGAAATGTGATTAGTAGTAAAGGAACGACAAAGGACTCTACTGTGAGATCCAAGGCTAGAGTAGCTGCCAGAGCTTATGCTATTCGCACTCGCGAAGATGCATCATCAGCTAATGTTATTACCAATACATTTTCTCTCTATGACACTAATGTAATTGCATTGATTGATCCTGGATCGACTTATTCATATATTTGTATGAATTTGGTGTCTAGTAAGAATTTACCTGTTGAGTCCACCGAATTCGTGATTAGTGTCAAACCCCTTAGGCAAATATGTTTTAGTTGATAAAGTTTGCAAGAGCTGTCCTTTGATGATTCAGGGTTACTGTTTTCTAGCAAATCTAATGCTACTACCGTTTGATGAGTTTGATGTAATTCTGGGTATGGATTGGTTGACGATACATGATGCCATTGTGAATTGTAGACGAAAGACTATTAAATTGAAATGTTAGAATAGTGAAATCATTCGAATTGAATCAGATGAGTCGAGTGAATTGCCTATTGTGATTTCGTCTATGTTAGCTCAGAGATGTGTGAGGTTGTGAAGCTTATCTTGCTTATGTACTGGATACAAAAGTGTCTAAATCAAAGATTGAATCAATGTCAGTAGTCTGTGTATCCGGATATGTTTCCAGAAGAGTTACCGGGGTTACCACCGATCAAAGAGGTCGAATTTGCCATTGAATTAGTGTCGGGAACATCACCAATATCTATAGCTCACTACAAAATAGCTCTGACGGAATGGAAAGAGTTGAAATCTCAGTTGCAAGAGTTAACGGATAGAGGTTTTGCAAGACCTAGTTTTTTGCCCTGGGGTGCACCGGTATTGTTAGTAAAGAAGAAAGACAGATCAATGAGACTTTGTATTGATTATCGTCAGCTCAACAAAGTTACGATAAAGAATAAGTATCATTTACCGAGATTTGATAATTTGTTTGATCAGTTAAAAGGAGCAACAGTGTTTTTGAAGATTGATTTGAGATTTGGGTACTTTTAGTTGCGAGTTAAGGATTCAGATGTGTCGAAAACTACATTCAGAACAAGGTACGGGTATTATGAATTTCTTGTTATGCCATTCGGATTAACTAATGCTCCTGCAGTTTTTATGGATTTGATGAATCGAATCTTTAGACCGTATTTAGACAGATTTGTTGTTGTATTCATTAACAACATTCTGATCTATTTACGAGATGAATCTGAGCATGCCGATCATTTGAGGATTGTGCTACAAACCTTGAGGGATAAAAAATTGTTCGCTAAATTCAATAAATATGAGTTTTGTCTCCTAGAAGTCAGATTTTTGGGACATATTATTTCAGCTGAAGGCATACGAATTGATCCGAGCAAGATTTCAACCATTGTTGACTAGAAACCACAGAGAAATATATCCGAAGTTAGAAGCTTTCTGGGTTTAGCTGGTTATTATCGATGTTTTGTTAAAGGATTCTCGATGATTGCTACACCGATGACTAGATTGCTACAAAAAGATGTGAAATCCGAGTGGTCCGAGAAATTTCAACAGAGTTTTGAACAGTTGAAAGCATTGTTAACTAAGGCACCAGTTTTGGTTCAACTTGAGTCGGGTAAAGGGTTTATGATTTTCAGCAATGCGTCATTGAACGGTTTGGGTTGTGTTTTGATGCAAGAAGGTAAAGTAATAGCTTATGCCTCGAGACAATTGAAACTGCATGAAAAGAATTATCCGATGCACGATTTAGAGTTGGCCGCTATTATGTTTGTATTAAAAATTTAGCGACATCATTTATACGGTGAAAAATGTCATATTTTTACCGATCACAAGAGCTTCAAATATATAATGACTCAGAAATATTTGAATTTGTGACAATGAAGATGGCTCGAGTTATTGAAAGACTATGAGTTGGTGATTGATTATCATCTGGGGAAAGCGAATGTAGTCGCAGATGCTTTGAGTAGAAAATCATTATTTACTTTGAGAGCGATAAATACTCAGCTAACCTTGCCTGATGATGGTTCAATTTTAGCAGAGTTAAAAGCTAAACCGATATTTCTTCAATAGATTTGTGAAGCTCAAAAGTGTGACAACAAGTTGTAAACTAAAAAAGTGCAATGTGAGTCGACTAGTGATTCAGACTACCAAATCAGATCCTATGATTGTTTAATGTTTCGAGATAGAATTTGCGTACCAAAGAATTCCAAGCTCATTCAGAAAATTCTACACGAAGCACATAGTGGTTGTTTATCTGTTCACCCAGGGAGTACTAAAATGTACAATGATTTGAAACAGTTATATTGGTGGTCGGGCATGAAATGAGACATTTCAGAGTGTGTCGAGATGTTTAGTTTGTCAACAAGTAAAAGCTGAGCATCAAGCACCTTCGGGATTTCTACAGCCTATGATGATACCTAAGTGGAAATGGGATAGAGTTATGATGGATTTCGTATCGAGTTTGCCCCTATCTCCAAAGAAGAAAGATGTTATTTGGGTTGTCATTGATCGACTAATGAAGTTTGCACATTTCATTCCGATACGTACAAACTATTCGCTTGATAAATTGGTTGAATTGTGCATATCTAATATCGTTAGATTGAACGGGGTGCCAGTTTTGATTATTTCGGATAGAGATTCAAGGTTTACATCGCGATTTTGGAAGAAATTGTAAGAAGCTCTAGGTACAAAATTGAACTTTAGTACCACATTTCATCCGTAAACTGACTGTCAATCTGATAGAGTAATCCAGATTCTCGAAGATATGCTTCGTTGTTGTGTTGTAGAATTTAAAAGCAACTGGGAGAGATATTTTTCATTGGTTAAGTTTGTGTATAATAACAGCTTTCAATCAAGCACAGAGATGGCACTGTATGAAGCTTTGTATTGTTGCAAATGCTGAACTCCATTATACTGGACCGAGCTTAATGAGAATAAAATTCACAGGGTTGATTCAATCAGAGAGACTAAAGAGAAAGTAAAAGTAATTCGCGACAATCTGAAAGTAGCTTCAGATCGACAGAAATCGATATGGATTTGAAACATAAAGACATAGAATTTCAGATCGGCAACAAAGTATTTCTAAAAGTATCTCCATGGAAGAAAATACTTCGTTTTGGTCGCAAAAGCAAATTGAGTCACGATTGATCGGGCCATATGGGATTATTGAACGAATAAGGTCAGTGGCATATCGGCTAGCTTTACCATCTGAGTTGGAAAAGATTCGCAATGTGTTTCATGTGTCGATGTTACGACGGTATCAATCAGATCCATCACACGTAATTTCCCCGACAGAGATTGAAATTAAACCTGATATGACGTATAACGAAGAACCGATCAAAATTTTAGCTCGAGAGGTTAAAAAATTAAAAAATAAATGTATAGCTTTGGTGAAAGTTTTATGGCAACGTCACAGTCGTCAAAGAATCCACATGGGAACCCGAGAAAGCTATGAGAAAATAGTACCCTAACCTCTTTTCCGATAAGATTTTCGGGGACGAAAATTCCTAAAAAGGAGAGTTGTAATAGCCTGTTTTTAGTTTACTCAGAACAATAGTTTTGAAACCATAAATCCAAAGTCAAAATAATTATTTTATTATTATTTTAATGTTTACAGTATGATAGTATGTTTGTGTGAAAGTTTCGTTAAGAAATTTTATCGTTTGAATGCTTAATTTGATAAAAAGGACTAAATCGCGTAAAGTGCAAAAGTGATGTTCTAATAGTTAAAGGTATTAAATGACTATGAAATTAAATAGTGGAGGTCATTATGAGGTAAATATACCATTTTTTGTATGAGTGGACATTTTTGGACTTATATTAAGTGAATTTAATGAATTATATTAAAGGTTAATTAGGTAATTTGGTTATTAAGGTATATTAAATAAAACAAACAAAATGTTAATGCTATCATCTTCTTCATTGTCAAAATTGAAGAGGAGAAAAGTCATATTTTAGGGTTGAAGCATTCAGTCACTTGCAAGCTCAATTGTAAGTTCGTTTTTGTCCCATTTTCAATGATTTTTATGTTTTTGAGATCATTGCAGCTTAGTCTAGCTAGCCCAGGGACTAATTTGCAAGACTGTTAAAGGTTTAGGGTTTCTCTATTGATGAATCTATGTGTGTTTTGATGATCAATGGTAGAAAATACATGCTTGTTGTTAGATAAACAAATTTGTTAAGTGATTTTTAGTGAAATGTCCAATTAGGGATTAAATTATGAAATGTGTAATTTTGGGGGTTAAATTTTGAAATAAATGAAAGATAAGGACTTCTAGGAACGTAATTTAAATTCAGCTAGCATGGGTTTTAATTGAATTTCCTGAATTTGTGATTTTATAAAATAAAGACTAAATTGCAAAAATGTGAAATGTTAAGGGCAAAATTATAAAAGTGCTTTAATGTGTATTATGGACTAAATTGAATAGAGATATTATTAAATAAGTTAATTTTGATTATATTTAGATCAAGAAAGGTGAAATACGAATTTAGAACGGGGAAAGAACAAAGTTTCAAATTAATCGACTTAATTCACCGTTTTTGCATTCAAGGTAAGTTCGTATGTAATAAGCATTGTTATAGTTGTATTTTAAATGCTTTGATATTGCATAAATTGTAAATACTACCTTGCGGACTCATTCGATTACGATTTGGCAATGAGGAATCCCGATTGAACCTTAGGAATAGATTAGGATACTAATAACATGTCATTAGGAGTTATTATTATTTTGAGTCTTTGGTCCAGTATATCCTCTCGGTGGTGAGTTATCCAAAGATGTGTTACGATTCTCAACGACTTGTGTGAGCAAAGACTGTAGCTACGCTACGTCATAACCGTCAGCTTATGTGAGCAAACTCGTTGATAGCTCGAGTTAAGCATTATTGAGTTATGATATTGAGATAGCTTCAGCTATGTATTGGCACTTCGGTGTAAGATTTATTGAGATAGCTTCGGCTATATATTTATTGGCACTTAGGGTGCGAGATTTCTGAGTATCCTATATTATTCCGAATGGTTCAACGGGTATGTCAAAGACATGGATAAGCATGGGACTAGTAAGAGATGGTACATGTATGTACAAGAATCGTATAAGTATTGAATCGATGAAACTTGTGAATTTCACAACTAATCTTGTGATTGATATTGTAGAAGGTTTGTTAGCTAATATGAGTTATGTGATGATATATTTAGTTGGTTGAATTGTGTATTTATGATTAATTGAATTTATTTCATACGAGCTTACGAAGCTTTATAGCTTACTTTGTTTAATTTTTCTGTGTTTTATAGTGAAATAAAAGCTAGCTCAGATTCGGGAATCGTCGGAGACTTCATCACACTATCCAACTATTACTTTGGTACTTTTGAACTTAAGTATTTTGGGTATATGGCATGTATAGGATTATGGTCATTTTGGTTATGGATTGATAATGAATTTAACTATTTAAATTGGCTTGTAAATGTCTAAAGTTTGGTTTTGCATATTGCCATGGAGTTGGCTTATTTTGGTATAGTTGATCATATATACACATATGTGCATATGAATTGTGTGATGTGTTGGATGTGGGTTATGTGATGCTTGTTGATAATTGGTAATTAAAGATACAAATAGTTGAGATTTGAGTTTGTTATGTTTGTAAATTTAGGTAAAATAATGCATGTTTAGAAAATGACCATATTGATGATTTGAGAAAGTGAAATTTGGCATGAAATTGGATGACATATTGTGAGATTGTATACCTTGTATTAGTTGGTGTTGGATATGGTATGAAATATGCTTGGTTGATGTTGATTGAATGCCTATTATATGCTATGTTTTGTGCCATTTGAGTTTGGTGTAGGTACATGCAAATTGGGTGGCAAAATGGCTTGGTAAATAACCTATTTTTGTCCACATGGGCAGAGACACGGGTGTGTGTCTCAGCCGTGTGTGACACACGGTTGTGTTACATGGCCGTGTCCTCTGGTGTTGAATTAAAGATCAAGTCAGTATGCTCCACATGGCCTAGCACACGGGCGTGCGACTTGGTCGTGTGGCATAAGTCAGTATACCCTAGAGGTTTGGCACAGCCTAGCACACGGCCTGGCACACGGGCGTGTTTGGCCATTTCTAGGGCACACGGGCTAGTCACACAGGCGCGTGTGTTGGCTATGTGACCCAAGTCAGAGAGTTACACGAGGTCGGACACGGGCTGGGACACGACCATCTGATTCTATTTCGAATGTCCACACAGCCTGTGACACAGGCGTGTCTTTGGCCATGTGAGACACAAGGCCGGGCCACACGGGCGTGAGTCCCCTGTATTTTGGAAAATTTTTCTAAGTGTTTCAAAAATTTCTTGAGCTATTGGTTTAGTCCCGAACTACTTCTAAAGCATGTTTAGGGCCTCGTGGGCTCGTATTAGGGACAATGTGATTGAGTTTGAATGATGATTGCATGAAATTTGAAAATGTATGTGAAATGAATGCTTAATTGTTTTATAAGTCTGGTAATGCTCTGTAACCCTATTTCGACGTTGAATATGGATGAGGGGTGCTACAAACCACTGTTTCCTACACCACTGAAAAACGAGCTGTTACATAAGCCACACGAGCTGCCATACGACCATGTGGCAGGTTCTGTTAATTTCATGAATTGGTACTCTGAACTGCGAGAAAACGCAATTTTTATATTTTCAAGCCATCTAAAACATATATGACAAAAAATATGAAGAGGAAAGAGCCGTTATAGAATACTCAAGAAAACTACTCGAAAAATATCATTGAAGCTGACTCTGAAGCAGATTTCCATCAAGATTGAAGATTTCGATTGATTTCTTAGGAGATTATTATAAGTTTTTTTATTTCTTTCGGTTATACTGTGTCTTGGATGTTTTTATTTTTTAGCATGAACTAATTTTCTAAGTACCTAGGGAGTTGAACCTTATGATGAATTCTGTCGTTTGATTTTTATTTTACACAATAAATACTTAGATCTTGTTCTCAATTATGTGTGCTTCATTCTTGGTTTGTTATTTCTTGATTATTTTAAATCAAAAGATGAATAGACCCTGTTTAAGAGTAGATCTTGCGTAATTGAGTGGAGTTGCATGCAATCCTAGAAATATGACACATAAATCTATAGGATTAGAGTCAAATCTAATAGGGGAATCTATAGATCGAGTTAATAAAATAATAGGGATTTTAATTAGAAAGAAATTTTAATTAATCAACCTAGATTCAGTTGCTCTTACTCTCAAAAAAGATATTAGCATAATTCAGGGATTTCTGCAGATAAAGATACTAAGTAAACAAATTGCATAATTTAGATTGATAATGACAGATGAAATCTAGGTGAATTCTTTCCTAAGTATTGGTTCCCTTCTTTGTTGTTAATTGTTTATTTTCATGATTTGTTCTTTGTCGTGTTCGTTAGTTAATTAACTTAGTTAATTTTAGTTTTTAATCAATCACTCAAATTATTTGGCTAAATAACAGAAAGATAGTAATTACTAGTACTTTTAGTCTTCATGGGAACGATATCTTTGACCGTAGCTATATTATTAATTGATAGATGCACTTGCCTTAGTCAAAATTTTTAGTTAGTTCCGTAGACATCAACCACGTAGATGGCATGTCAACATTTAATTATTCTTTTTAAATTTAAAAAATATTTATATATTTTTAATATTTTTAAAATTTTAAAATAGTTTTTTTATAATTATTTGAATTTTTAAATTTTAAAAAATTAATTAAATATTTACGTATAATCCACATGACAATCCACGTGTATACAACGTCAATAAAACTAAAAACATTAGTTATTTTATTCATTTTGGGTGATTTTGACCAAAAAAACATAAATTTTAAAATTAAAAAAGATAAAAATTTAAATAAATAGTTAAAATAATATTTTTTATAATATTAGAAGACTAAATAAATTATAAAAAAATAAAGGTAGAACTTCAAATATCATCCTTTGAAATAAATAAATGATTTTGGTCTTATGTATCATATCAGAATCATGAAACGTATCTGATTGGATAGGCATCCTCCAACTTTCTAATAAATTGATATATATTTTTCATTAATAGTCAATTCACATCATTGAATTTATCATTTTTTTTACTTGGTATGTTTTAGTATTAATTTATTTTGATTTATCGTTTAGATTTATTGATACTTTTGAAAACTATTTAATATATATAGAATATTTAAAAATATAAAATAATGAAATTAAATAAATTTTAGATATAAAATATTTTTATCAATTATAAAAAAACTCAAAAATAAACTCTATAAATAAAAATTCATCTTCCAACAAATTCAAAATAAACCAAAAAAAATATTAATATATTAAGCAATGGATTATCCGCAACAAATCATTACACATGAAATATATAATAGTCATAAAAACACACATGAAGTTGTTCAGGAAGCTTTTAGAGAATTTGTCTTTCTGTCTCTCTTTTCCTTTTGTTTGTTATATAAATGATTCTTTTTAATTTTTTAATTTTCTATTTTAAAAGTTTAAAACGGGTACATTTAACAGATAAAGTTTTATTATTTGTTATTATAAATGAAGAAATTATTAATTTTATACTTTTTACGTAGTATTAGTATTAATATACAGTTTAGCTGATACACTTAAAGTTAAGTGAAACGAGTCAGGATAATCAATATAAACTAAATTTTTTATCACTTTTAAATAGTGTGTAGATTGCTCTAATTTATTATAATATAATACTTTTATGCTTATAATATAATATAATATAATATTTTTTATTTATAATATAATACTCTTATCATTATGTAAAAAATTTAAGAACTAAAAAAAGTAAAATAAAATAAAATGTTTAAATGATTTTTTTAGAAAAAAATTGTAGGCAAAATAATTCATTATGCTTAAAATTTAAAAGGTAAGATTTTTTTTTTTTTCAAATATATGGGGCCTCCAAAATTTTAACGGGAGGTTAGATGGCCAGTGAATGCTGTAGGCTCTCAAGGCTAAAATTACTGTGTTAGCGTCTTTAATCTTTTCATTATTATTAATAATTTTAATTTTTAGTTTGCATATGGTTTTATTTCTTATTTAATATAACATAACTTTAATATATATTAATATATAATATAATATAATATAATATAATATAATTATTTTTAATAATTATTTAAATAAATGTAATCTTAATTTTTTGGTTAATATAAATATAATACTAATTAGCATTTAATAGTACATAATTTTATTATATTATCACTTAATATTAATATGTTATGCCTACACTTTTATAAAATATAATATATTAAGGGTGAGTATTTGGCATATTCAATATTGATAGTGCACTTTTTTTTATTCCACAATCATTTTTAAAAAATTGACATATATCTTTTTTTTTAATATTTACTTTTTATTATTATTTTCTTATAAGACATTTGTTAACCTTCTAACTTTACCTGTAAATATACGTAATATACTGTTGTTTAATCTCACACCACCACTATTTTTAATGTTACCCGAGCAAAAGTTACTTAATCCAAATGTAACCCTAGTTGGAACTCCTGATATTCGAGCGAACTGAGCTGGCCATTGATATCCCATCAAAAAAACATTCCATCTTCTGCCTGCATTAAAAACATGCAATATATGAATGGTATTGGCATACCCCTTCCTTATGGGAGCTGAAATGTGTTACTATCCTCATCACGTTTTGCTTAATTTACTTGACGTGATTAAAGTGTTAACCCTTTAATTCTCACACTTCTCATGAATTTATTCATTCTGTGGGTACATATGATCTTGACTCATTTTGTATCCAATAAAACATACCTTTAAATTTTAATTCAACCCGTCATTTTTAATATATAATTTTTTTAAATATTTAAATTTTTGAATATCAACATTTATAATTTTCATATATTCCTAAATTGTAACTTTTCAAAAGAGCGATTACACATTTACATTATCTCTCTACCACAACTTATTGCACGCAAGACTCAAGGAAGCAGGAAATTTAAAAAAATAAAAATAAAGTAAAAGTGGGATCACTATTCACCAACAATGGCTTATTGATAAGGCTCACCCCTCTTTCTCTCTCTTCCTCTATGTGTTAGAGTTTAGACATTCTATTCGACAAGTACTAGTTTGTTTGTTCGCGGTCTTTACACACATAAATTGATTTGATTTGACCGGCCTTTACATACATAAATTGGAGCATTGCTCAACCAAAACAAGCTAACACCTATTACCAAGTTTCTTTGTTCTTGCTTCTATTTCTACTACTACTACTACCATGGAGTACTCTAATTCTAGCAACACGGAGCAGCCTCAAACCTGCCTTGAAATAACCATGGAGGTTCACAGAGTTGTCCCACCACCCCATAAGAGCACCATTCATAAGCTTAAAACCACGCTCAAAGAAACTTTCTTCCCTGATGATCCTCTGCGCCAATTCAAAGGACAACCTACCGGGAAGAAATGGATTCTTGCAGCTCAATACATCTTCCCTATTCTCCAATGGGGTCCTCATTATAGTCTCAGTCTCTTCAAATCTGATATTGTTGCCGGACTTACCATTGCTAGCTTAGCCATCCCCCAGGTTTTGCTTTTCAGTTCATCTTTTTATCTATAATCATCTATCAATGTTTTTTTTTCCATTTCTTTGACCTCTTAAATTCTTTACCTCAGGGAATCAGTTATGCTAAGCTTGCTAATCTACCGCCAATTGTTGGCCTCTGTGAGTAACTCTGCCCTTTTAATGAAGCTTGTTTGCAGCTTTGAGATTACTGTTTGATTGGATTTTGATTTGGTAAAGCTTGTTTATTCCATACCGGTCTAGATTCCAGCTTTGTGCCTCCTCTTGTATATGCTGTACTTGGAAGCTCCAGGGACCTTGCAGTAGGGCCTGTTTCCATTGCTTCACTTATACTTGGATCCATGCTTAGACAAGAAGTATCCCCTGTCAGTGATCCTGTCTTGTTTCTTCAACTAGCTTTTACTACTACTTTCTTTGCTGGTCTTTTCCAAGCTTCTTTAGGATTTTTAAGGTGAAGTCGTTTTTCCCACCTTAAAATATATATAATTTTAATTAATCGTTCTGATGGGTTTTTTTTTTTCTTTTATTTTTAATCACGTTCTGATGATTTCTGGCAACAGGCTCGGATTTATCATTGATTTCCTCTCGAAGGCAACACTTATCGGTTTCATGGCAGGGGCTGCTATAATAGTTTCTTTACAACAACTGAAAAGCCTTCTTGGAATCAGTCATTTTACTACAAAAATGGGTTTGGTACCTGTTTTGAGCTCTGTTTTCCAGAACACAAAGGAGGTAAATGGTATTTCAATCTGCACTCTGCACTAATCCTTTCATGTAAATGTCACTTAAATGGTAACTGCTTCATTACTTTGTCACTTTTGCTTTCTCTCATCATTTAACAAGCTTGGTTCAAGGTTCCTTCATGGTAGAGCAACTCTTTTGTCTGAATTTTATATTCGTTTCCATCACAAATTTATGGGGTTTTCTTCTTCTTTGCAGTGGTCTTGGCAAACAATACTGATGGGGTTTTGTTTCCTGGTGTTCCTGTTAGTGGCTAGACATGTTGTACGTTCTTATTACTCATCTCTTTGTCTTCAAGTCTGAAGTGGAATCTGGTCTTTTTCTCTCTCAAAAGGGTGCTACTAACCGCCTTAAAATCGAACTTGACACTCAAGACAAAATCCGCCCCCCCAACCCCCATTTATTTCAGTGTTTAATTGGATGGTTTCTATGATTCTATCATCTACAATTCACTGTTTTCTAATATCTGGCCCCCGAAAATATTCATTTCACCAATCAGAAAGGTAAAAGGTTGATGATTTGACTCTTTTCTGGCTCTGCATGGGTAACACATGTCATGTATTGCCATGGTCTGGGTGGTCATAGTGTTTTCTAAATGATTCATTATTAATTATTTCTTTTATGTCCACATCCTGCCAATCCTGGAAGTAAATATTAAGTATTGATTTCACATGGATATACATAAAGCTTTCTGCCCTTTGCAGCCTGGGGAAAATAAGGGAACATTTGAGAAACATGGTATGGGATCCTCGCAGGCAAGCTTAAAACTTTAAAACTTTAAAGCTTGTTTCTGCATGTTCAACATGTTTGGGCTCCATTACTTCTTTTGCCTTAGCCCTTATGGACTTGGTTCAGTTTCCTTTTCTCTTTTTCCTGGTCTGGAACAAGATTTAGTAATGATGCAATCATAGCAATCC
Organism: Gossypium anomalum; assembly: GCA_025698475.1. Lineage (NCBI taxonomy): Eukaryota > Viridiplantae > Streptophyta > Magnoliopsida > Malvales > Malvaceae > Gossypium > Gossypium anomalum. The sequence continues at coordinate 71,729,464 of CM046956.1, forward strand.
AAAGGGTCCTACATGAAAGGGTCAATACACTGTTATGCAAGTCCTACACTTGGAATATGCATTGACTTGGGGGTGTGTGCCATGCAGAGCATGAAAAGACCAAAGCTGTTTTGGGTCTCAGCTGGTGCTCCTCTTGTTTCAGTCATCCTCTCTACGCTTCTGGTTTTTGCATTCAAAGCTCAGCACCATGGCATCAGTATAGTAAGTTTCCAGGGTCCCCCACTTAAGTAACTCTCACATTTTGCTTTCCCTTTTCCTTTTGTCCTTCTTTGGCTGACTGTTAATTGGTTTTCCTACTTATTAGATTGGAAAATTGCAAGAAGGATTAAATCCTCCTTCATGGAATATGCTGCAATTTCGTGGAAGCCATCTTGGACTGTCAATAAAAACTGGCCTTGTTACTGGCATTATTTCCCTCACTGTAAGTCCCCCAATTAATCTGATACCTCATTAAAAACAAATAAAGCCACCAACTATAATTAGCAAAGCAATAACTTGGCATAGCTCTCTGAAAACCAAAATAGATAACAAGCAAACCATTTAAAGCTTGATGTGCAGGGGAACATGCATACAATAAATGATGGCCAGTTGCCCCCCACAGATTTATTTTGAAGTTGGAAACTGAAACCAATTTGGCAGACCAAACTATACCATTCTTGTAATATTGATGAGCTAATATCTGCCTAGTCAGATTATTGAACAAGTTAATAGAGGTAAAAGTTTATCCTACAGGACAACCCTTGGCATCCTGGCTTGGCCTGGAGTTATATGGAAGAAGGACAATAATTAAGACAACTGGTTCAATTTGCAAAGGCTAAAGTACCAGTTAATATAATGGAAATAGATTAACAATGGTTCAAAACCTCTAATCAATTATATAATCAGTTCAATATTTCCTGGTAAACAGGAAGGCATTGCAGTAGGAAGAACTTTTGCTGCTCTTAAGAATTACAAAGTGGATGGTAACAAGGAAATGATGGCAATTGGGCTGATGAACATGGTTGGCTCCTCCACTTCTTGCTACATTACAACTGGTACACATCTACTCTAGCAGGCAATTAGTCTTTATAAGTCACTTTTTAAGCGGCTATTAACCTACGTAATTCGATATCAGGTGCCTTCTCTCGATCAGCGGTTAATCACAATGCAGGAGCGAAAAGTGCAGTGTCTAACATAGTAATGTCGATTACGGTTATGGTGACCCTACTCTTCCTCATGCCTTTATTCCAGTACACCCCAAACGTGGTGTTGGGAGCTATCATTGTGTCAGCTGTAGTTGGCCTTATAGACATTCCAGCAGCCTGTCAAATTTGGAAGATCGACAAATTCGATTTCATTGTGATGTTGTGTGCTTTCTTCGGTGTTATTTTCATCTCGGTCCAAGATGGTCTTGCCATGGCAGTAAGTTCTCTTCTCCCACCTTCTCATAATATGCAATCCCACATGTCAAACCTGTAAAGCTATGGGAATATATATCAATGAACCAGGTTGGGATGTCTATTTTCAAGATCCTCCAGCAAATTACTAGGCCAAAGACAGTGATGCTGGGGAACATTCCCGGGACAGATATTTTCCGGGATCTTCACCATTACAAAGAATCGATGAAGATCCCGGGTTTCCTTATCCTAAGCATTGAAGCTCCTATCAACTTCGCTAACTCCACATATCTGAATGAGAGGTTGGTTATCACTTTACACATTTTGTAATACCTTACCTATCTTTAGATTAATTATTCTGTATCTCTATTATGTAATTGGAAATGGGCTTCTTTTACAAAGGATCTTAAGATGGATTGAAGAATATGAAGCCGAAGATAATAAGAAGCAGTCAAGCCTTCAATTTGTGGTTTTAGTGATGTCAGGTAAGCAGTCTCAACCATGGAAACAGAGCAATGATGCTGGTATTTGTGGCTAGTCTGCAATAAAAAACAAGAAAAAACTCAAAATCTGCATATTCTCTGTTGTCCATCTTTTTTTCCAGCGGTGAGTGCCATAGACACGAGTGGCGTATCAATCTTTAAAGAACTGAAGAAAACAGTGGAAAAGAAAGGAGCTGAGGTGAGTTCCCAATCTGCAAAAACAATTTCATTATGTATGTATGTATGTTTTTCAAGTTCAAAAGTGTGAGACTTGTTTTCTATTAATGACATGGCAGCTTGTGTTGGTGAATCCTTTGGGAGAGGTGATGGAAAAATTGCAAAAATCAGATGAAGCAGGAGATTTCATGAGACCAGATTGCTTGTTCTTGACAGTAGGGGAAGCTGTTGCGACGCTTACAGCAACAATCAAAAGCCAGGTCTCCAATCATGTAGTATGAACAAAACCAAAAATGTAACTCCACAAAAGCTATCATGTTGTGGTGTTTTACAATGAGAATATCAAAAGTATTTCATATTATTAAAAAATATATATATCAAGCCGTTTGGTTTTCCACATATTTTCTCCCTGTTCACTATCTTCCTACTTCCCTTCTTGTCTTACTACTGCAAAACATAGATTCAATGACCTTGCAATTGGTTTTGCATTCCAATAAAACATAAGATAAAATGTTATACATTCTCTAGACTTTTGGGTTTTTTTTTTTTAAGTATCACATTGGCTGCCTCCCTCGCTACACTCGTGAATGGCATTCTTCAAATGTTTTCTTCGATCTTCTCTGATGGATCTCTTCTCTCTTCTTCTAATTGGTATTTATAGTCTTTAGAATGCTTTGAAAGCTTAAATTTTTCAGCGTATTTGGGAAACAGTGCGAAATTGACACGGGCTGATACATGGGCGTATGGCCAGCCAGTATGGCTCACACGGGCATGTGCCCAGCCCGTGTGAATTCTGAAAACAGCTCTTTTTGTCCGATTTTGGCTCTTTCTTCGCTCCTTTCGCTCCCAAATGCTCTTTTAAGAACATCATATTCACTAATTTGCATAATTAATCATCCAAAAACGCATTAAGAATATGATTAAAATATGTTACTTTTATAGCTTAGTAAACCCGAGACTTATCAAATTGGTGTCCAATAAGATCTCCTCTTGGTCTCACTTATTTTGGTTTTCCTTTAGGGAATCAATCCTAAGTTTTTAAGTTTATTCGATTTAGTCCAATTTATTTACAACTTAGTCCCTAATCCAAAAGTCAACTTCCCTATCTTCATCAACCAAACCCCTTATAATTTAGTTATCCATGCTAAAATCTAAGGTAGCAGACAAGCAAGAAAAGGAAATGACAGCCATTAACATAAAGCTTGAGAAAGCCATTAACATAAAGCTTGAGAAAAGATGAAAGATTAGATATTTACTCTATAAAACTTAAAAGAAAAGTGTAGATAAACATTCATGTAACACCCCGTACCCGAGACCGTCGCTGGAGTCGAATACGAGGTGTTAACAGACTTAATTCATTACTTAAACAGCTCAAACAATTTAATTTTAAAATTTTCAGACAAGCTGAAAATCTGCGTCACAGTCGCTAAAAAATTCATATCTCGAGTTACGAAACTCGAAATTAAGATCCGTAAATTTTATATGAAACTAGACTCATATTTATATCTAATAATTTTTTTCTAGAATTTTTTGCTGAGCCAAATAGTACAGTTTATTAGTTAAAGTCTCTCCTGTTTCAGGGTTCGATTACTCTGACCTCTGTGTATTACGAATCAGATATCTCTCTATAAAAAATTTCAATGACTATGAGGTTTGTTTCTATTAAAACTAGACTCAATAAGGAATCTGTACATATAAAGAAAAACTTCTAATTATTTTTGTAAAATTTATTATGAATTTTTAAAGGCAGAACAGGGGATCCAGAAATCACTCTGGCCCTGTTTCACAAAAGTTTAAATATCTCATAAAATATAATTTATATGCCTGTTTTGTTCATTCCATATGAAAATAGACTCATCAAGCTTCGATTCCATAACTTATTAATTATTTAATTCCATTTCTACTATTTTTAGTGATTTTTCAAATTCACGTCACTACTGCTGTCTGAATCTATTTTATGGTAAATTTTACCTATTTCATGGTTTCCATGGATTAGCTAGCAATTTGACATACATAACACCAAATATGATCATGATTAGCCATTCCAATGGCTAATCATTACTAAGCATTTTCATACCACTCAATAACCATAGCATAAGACCATATATACAAAATGATTATAGTGCTATACATGCCATACTCAAAATATACAAGCCATTATGCCAAGATGGTATACACGGATAGTGTGAGCGAGCCTCCGACTGTTCTGATTTTCCAAGTGACTTGTCAAAACTACAAGGAATGAAAAGGAGGGAGTAAGCATAAATGCTTAGTAAGTTCACATGCAAATAGCAAGTAACATAACCATATAAGCAAACATAAAATATCATTTGCATAATCATCATCAAGACATTCATGTCATATTTTCATTTATCATCTTACCACATTGTTGATATATCGAGTTTTCAACCCGAGGGTTAAGTACATACCTATTCAAAGTATCCATCTCACAACACTTACCAATATGTCCCTTTCATCTCTAGTATTCCTCCATTTGAGTAGAACTTTACCCGTTGAACACATCGGAATATAATTCGGATACATGGAAAGTTTGCACATAAGTGCCACATATGTAGCCAAGCTACCATGTAACCCGCCCATAAGTGAACTCGGACTCAACTCAACGAGCTCGGGCGTTCGCATCCATAAGTGAACTCGGACTCAACTCAACGAGTTCGGATGCTCAACCATCCTAGTGACATGTCACTTGTATCCTAATCTATTCCGAAGGTTCAAACGGGCTTCTTCCCTCGATCTGACATTTGCCGTCTTCCACGGAATATCGGAACCGATACTCGGTAGCAATTCATATTTATCAAGTAGTAAACATAATTTGCATATTACTCAACATTAAACACAAAGCATAATATTTCAAATAAAAATCAGCATATCATATAATTAACATCAATAACTTAAAAATAACAATTATGCTACATTATTTACACATGAACTTACCTCGTATGCGAAAATGGCTACTTTTACCATTTCATCCACAACTTGATATTTTCCCCATTTTAGCCCGAATTTCAGTTTTCCTTGCTCTATCATTTAAAATATAGTCTAATTAGGACTCACATTATTCAAATTGACCCAAAATCATATTTTGGCAAAATTACAATTTTGCCCCTAAACTTTTGCATATTTACACTTTTGCCCCAAAGCTCGTAAATTAAAATTCAGCCTATTTTCTTATGTTTTATGACATTCTAATCATTTTTCGCTTCTATAGCAACATCAAATTCTTACTTTAACATGTACTTATGAACATTAGGTATTTTTACCGATTATGTCGTTTTACTCGTTTTTACATAAAATCACTTAGCAAAAGTTGTTTAACACAATTTCAAGCTTCATATTCTACCATAAAACATCAAAATAAACACATTTCACCTATGGGTATTTTTCCAAATATGAACCCTACCTTAAATTATTGCTAGAATAAGCTTAATCAAGCTACCGGGATTCCAAAAACGTAAAGAACATTAAAAACGGGGTTGGAATCACTTACTATTGATCTTGGAAAGCTTGAAACCCTAGCCATGGCTTCCCCCATGCTAATTTCGGCCTCCATGAAGAAGATGAGCAAAATTGGCTTTTAATTTTGTATTTTAATTCATTTTACCCCTAAATGACCAAAATGCCCTTACTACTAAACTTTCAAAAATTCCTTCCATGTCCTAATTTTGTCCATGAACTTAAAATTGGTCAAATTGCTATTTAAGACCTCCTAATTAATATTTCAATGCAATTTCATACTAAACACTTCTAGAATGCAAATTTTGCAACTTATTCGATTTAATCCCTACTTTCAATTTAAACACTTTAGGCATAGAATTTCATCACGAAATTTTCACACAGTCATGCAATCATATCATAATCATCAAAATAATCATAAAATAATTATTTCTATCTCAAATTTTGTGGTCACGAAACTACTATTCCGACTAAGCCCAAAATCAGGATATTACAATTCAACAGTAAAATGAAGTACAAGAAACATAAAAGTTGAAGTCTTTAAAAGATTGGACAACTTGTTATTGTGAAACTTCAAAGCATACTAGTTTTCAAGCTTGTTCCACAATGTGCCCACATGTGTCTCTTGATCAATGTAGTTATAAACATTCTCTTTAACAAATTGTTGAATAAAATCACACACCTACTTATGCTCAAATTCTTACTCTTGAACAGTTTTTGACTCGGGCTTTTGAGTAGCAAAAATATGAAAATGTAAAGCCTTTCCAAACAAAATATCTTTCATTTTGTTTCGCCAAAGTTAATAATTTGTGTCATTTAACATAATCATCTTACTAGTGCTAATTTCCATGATTACCAAACATGATAACTAAGCTCTTGATACTAGTTTGTTTAGACGAAACCAAACCCAATGAAACAATGTGAAAGCACAACTTTTGCTCCCGAAAAATCAATTCAGTAATTATGATAAATCTAATAACACAATATATTAACAATTTGTGCAAATCAATCACAATATCGCAAGCAAAACTAATAAATAGAAAAATAATTTTTACGTGGAAAACCCTTTTAAAGCAAATGATAAAAATCACAAGACTAGAAAGTCCTTTCTATAAGATCACAATCAAGACACCATAAAGAGTTTACAATTCAAACAATGCTATAAACAAATAATCTTAAGTAAGCTTTGAGAGAAAAATTAAAAATATTACCAAAAAGAGGTTGACTTTGAAAACTAAAAACCCAAAGTTACAGTAACCAAAAAAAATTGATCTATACACATTAAACATCTTCGAGTCTAGCTACCATAAAAAAAAAAACTCCAACTAACATTAAATGAAACCTCCGTAAAAGAAAATACAAAGGTTGATTTGTGAATAAAGAACCATTTTTTTCTCTCCCACTTCTCTTTTCTTAGATTTTATCGGTACACCAAAAGAAATCAAACCTTTTTTTTCAGTAGTCCCCACACGTATATATGTAGGGTAAATATAAGAGGACTCCCACATAGTAGGACGAATGATCACAAGCCCAAGAGAAAAAAAATATTTAACACAATAATATATAAATATATATATTAATTATATAATTACATATTTATTATTTTATTTATATAAATAAAAGAATTGTTAATTAAAAATATGAAATAAAAATAAAATTTGAAAACATATTTATTAACTAAAAATATTAATTAAAAATAAAAAAATCTTGAAACAATATGAATTAATTCAATTAAAAAGTAAAAATTAGAAATTAAAATAAAAGGAAAAACTTGAAATGGAATTAAAATAATAAAAAAAAACTCCAATCAACCCTAAAATGCTAATCAAGGATGGTGACAAGTCAATGAAAGGACGTATACCTTACGTAAGCAAAAACGAATTATTTCTCTAAATACTTAATAAAGCAGTTTATATCTTTAATTTTTTTTAGACAATATATATAAATAATTTTGCCCTAATTAAAATTTGCAATTAAAACAATAAAAAATAACAAAAATGTAATTTTGTTTTTATTTAAAATTTACTTGGTGAATAGATTTTTTGTGGATTTTCTTTAAACGTGAAAGGGTTCATTCATAGAAAACAGCTAAATGTTAATTGTTATCTACCCTATATATTTAATATAAATACTTGACATGACCAAGTTGTTTGTTTTGTCAACATCCAACCCCACTGGATTCAAGATAGATAGTATATACACGAATAAAATACGCCTACTGGTGCTGTATTTCTACGTATAAGGTGGTGGAGGTGTTATTTGAGCAGTTCATATCTGTTCTGTGGTTTCAGCGTCTATTTGAAGCTCTCGTCATCAATTTAATATCTTGTCTCCGCATTTATTTGAACCTCTTTATCATCAATCTTCAAGCTTCAGCTGCAGCCTTGGATTCGTTTGCCCCCGAAAGAAAAGGGTAATTTCTTTTTGCTCTGTAACTGCTTAAATTATCTGTTTTTATTTCAATGAGTTATGGGTTTTTTTTTCTTTCCTGTTCTTTTTGGGGAGTTTGAATGTCGATTTGATGAGTGATATGGAGGTTTGAAGTTTTGCTCATATAATGGAAATTTTAGCGACGAAAATGACTTGAAAATGAAATGCTTTTTACCTACAAGCTCTTTTAGTTGAATATCTTCTCTTGACTTTTAATAATAACTAGGAATTTGTCTGCCTGGAATTTCCTTTCTCAGATTCTTTATTTATTAATTAATTTATTTTTTAAGTCCTAAACATTCTCTAGACATGGCTATTATTCTAATATTTTGAAATTTTGGAAATAGATGGAAAAAGAATCATCTTTGATGTGTTTGGTTTTGTCTTTTTCTTGGTTTAATATACTAATATTTGCATCCAATTGAGAAGTTAGGGTTGCTAGAGGTCACCATAGAAAACAAGTTTTCCTTATTTGATTATAGGATTTTATGGCGGTGAATTTGGATTTGATCTTTTCCACGAACTATGAAGATGAGCATAGTCACTATATAAAAATATGAGTAAAAATCTGATATATCTATACATTCGAAAGATTATGATAGGATCTATTCGAATTCAAATTCGAACCAAATCTACAGATTCGAGTACGGTCATTTGAAAATCAAATCCATAGGTTCCCAGTACTTAGAAGCTTAACATCTAATTCTATGCTAGGTAGTTTCATATACTTTTTCTGTATTACTTCAAATATCTTGTGAACCCATTCAAAGTGTAAGCTTTTCATATTGATTTTGTTTAACATGGAACGTAATGGATTCTTTTTTTGATCAGAAAATGTTTGACAAAGACTTTTTCACTGAATATGGTGAAGCAAGTCAATATGAAATAACAGATGTAGTCGGCCGAGGAAGTTATGGTGTGGTTGCATCTGCAATAGATACTCATACTGGAGAGAAAGTGGCTATTAAGAAGATGACCAATATCTTTGAGCACGCCCCTGATGCAATTCGCATTCTTAGAGAGATCAAACTCCTACGGTTGCTGCGACATCCGGATATAGTTCAAATAAAACACATAATGCTTCCTCCATGTAGTCGAGAATTTAAAGATATATTTGTTGTTTTTGAGTTGATGGAATCTGATCTTCACCATGTTATAAAGATAAACGACGATCTAACCCCTGACCATCATCAATTTTTCTTGTACCAGCTTCTTCGGGGTCTAAAATACATTCACACAGGTGGCTTATATTTACTCATCTATTGCAGTAGAGTTTTCTCCTAATTTTTGAAAATAATGACCCACTTTGTTTTTACCTTTTTGTTTCAATTTTATCAGCTCATGTTTTCCATAGAGATTTAAAGCCAAAAAATATACTTGCTAATGCGGACTGCAAACTGAAGCTTTGTGATTTTGGACTTGCTCGGGTATCATTTACTGATGTACCTTCAGCTATTTTTTGGACTGTAAGTGTTTCCTTCTTGCCTTATGACTTCTGCTACTTATTGCCATTGTTTATGCAATGTATGCTATCATTCACATCTGATTATCATTTATTTTTCAAGGACTATGTGGCTACTCGATGGTATCGTGCTCCTGAGCTGTGCGGTTCATTTTTCTCAAATGTAAATGCTGTAGTCCTTTATCTTATTGAAATTAATTTACTATAATCTGTTTAAAGAACTTGTTCTTCTCCTTCTCATACATGCATACACTGCTGCTACAGTTTTACTTATATCCATTCAGGTTAATCAATTTGAGCAAACTCCTTTAAGAACTTTATTAATTGATTTCAAAAACCTGATCTTCTGCAGTACACCCCTGCTGTTGATATTTGGAGTGTAGGATGTATATTTGCTGAGTTGCTTACAGGGAAACCGTTGTTTCCTGGGAAGAATGTCGTCGATCAGTTGGAACTCGTGACTGATTTGCTTGGCACTCCCTCTGTGGAAACAATTGCAAGGGTCTGCTATCTATTAATTGGAGAAAATTTTCATCGGTTCTTGTTGGGAGCCTCTTTTAAGTTACTTCCTAGCTTTATTCTAAACATGTCCAAGATCTGGTTTCCTGACCATCTTAATTCTTCATAATATCTGCAGATACGAAATGAAAAAGCTAGAAAGTATTTGAATAGCATGAGAAAAAAGAAACCAATCCCTTTCTCACAAAAATTTCCAACTATAGATCCATTGGCCCTCAATTTGCTTGAGCGTCTCATCGCATTTGATCCTAATGATCGTCCATCTGCTGAGGAGGTAAACTTGAGGGGTTTCTGTTAGTTTCAGATTTTGCTCCCTTTTCTTCTTGCTCTATTTTGTTTCTTAACTTCATTGATTGATCTTTATGCAGGCATTAGCTCATCCATATTTCCATGGATTGGCAAATCTGGACAATGAACCATCCATGAAACCCATTTCAAAATTTGAATTTGAATTTGAACGAAGGAAATTGGCAGAAGATGATGTCCGAGAGCTAATCTACAGAGAGGTATTTATGTGTACAGTGATTAGTCCTTGGCTCTCCATTTAAGTTTCATCTTTCATTTATTGTTCACTTGTGGTGCATCTTATTTTAAATGTGAATAGATATTAGAGTACCATCCGCAGATGCTTCAGGAGCACCTTCAAGGCAAAGATCAGATTAGCTTCATGTATCCAAGGTCAGGCATCTTACTATTTCTAAGTGTATCATAACAGTGAGGATCCATGTTGGAACTGCAAAGTGATGAATTATGATCTTTCTTTATATGAAAGAGGAATTATATTTGAACCTCTACTTCACATTTAGTACAACAATCTTCTAATGGTTTGTCCAAGTTCTAATAGGATTTATAATCTTCAAGCTATATGTTAAACCACCTAAAAATTTGGATCTTTAAGTTAATGTTTCCGCCCCTCTTTTAATCTAAACACTGTTGAATGTTAAGTTAATTGTGTGTTTTGTGTCAACCTAGTGGAGTTGATCGGTTTAGACGACAATTTGCTTGTCTTGAGGAATATGGAACGAATGACAGTGGCATTCTGCTACAAAGGAAATATACATCTTTGCCTAGGTGAATTGCTAGAATTGCTCCTCACTTGCAATTTGTGTGATTTGAATATGCTGACTATGACCATTTGTTTTTTAGGGAACGAATCTGCAATGATGATACTGATCACATTGATCAATCAAAAAAGCGTACCGTGTCTTCTGCTACTCGTGCGACATATCAAAGCCCTACAAAATTGCAAGGATCCGGGGACTTGGGGTACGCAAACCAGAATGTTTCAGGGACTCAGCACCCCTCTGGGAAACCTACTTCAAGTACTGCCCGTTGCCTGTTGAAAAGCAATAGCATCACTGCTTCAAGGTGTGTTGGTGTCATTCAGAAACCTTGTGAGGTATGTGTTCTCTAATCACGAATACTATTGCTGTTTGTTAATGTTTCACTTCATGTGGGTTTTCATATCCTCTATTTCCAGGTGCACAATGAAGTACAGAAAGCAATAGCTTAATCCATCTGTGTTCGACATAGATTCTGGTGCTTTGTTATATTTTGCTATGTCTGCAACTTTCATTTCCTTTGGAGGTACTTAGTCTATCTTCAGAGGCCATAAAAATTGTGGAAACTTACTATTAGAGATCTTTTTGGCTCTCTAACCAATTAATATAGGTGACCTGGCTGATGTAGCTAGCTTGTAGCTGTTATTTATGATTCTTCAGATGGAGTTACCTACCTGTTTTCCATCTAAGACTTTTAACAAATTAGTTTCTCGTCGTGGAGATGGGAAAGAAAAATTATCTACGGGAGTCAATTGGGTCTTTGCTGTAAAGGAACACATACGTTGCAGTCAATACTCAAAAAGTTGACTAGGTTTTAACTGCAGTTTCACATGAATCAAGCAATTCAATTAGAGGCACATTTTGGCAATTTCATTTATCTGTGAAACCAATATCATATTTACAACATGAAACATGCAATTGTAGCCAATGGGTTGGAGATATGGCTGCATTAAAGAGAGTCCACTCATTGATTCATGTAATAGTCCTTTTTAATTGTCTGCAGTTAAGAAAGAGAGCAAGGGGTGCCATATTCATATATCCGAATACCGAGAATTGTGGTTGAAAAGCCTCCGCTCCTTCGCAAGATGCTGCAATCTCCTCTCTCTCGTAAAAATATTTTCAAAATTGGATCGATGGTTGAATCAGTTAGGCTATTTATTCGCTAATTTGACCAATACTATTGGTTCAATTAAATAAATTATCAAAAAATTATAAAAATTAAAAAATCAGTTCAACCATCAGTTTTTAACCCGTTTTGGAATGGTTCATGGGTTAACCAAATTGACGTCTCTTTTAAAATCATGTTTCAGTTTTCAGTCCAAATTGATCAGATTGGTCTAATTTAATTCATAACATAGTCTAGGCAACACTATTGTTTTGGGAATCATCAACATGTTTCCAGCTTGAAAGAGGCAAGAAAAACTCTATTTTGTTCAATACCCAATAGTGCAACAAATCATGGCCCACAAAAGTCTAAACGAAGTTAAAACCATAAACCAAGGAGCAAAAATCAAGTTCGACTGCAGTTAAATAGGTGTCCCAAACGGTACAGTAACTGTTCTTACATCGGAAAAAGTATCCACCAAGAACCCATTTCAAGTGCTGTATTTGTTGTATGTATTGGTACTATCGGTGCGAATCGTGTATATTTCTTTTTTACAAGTCATGACCCTTAACCTTTAAATAGAACATTTAATTCATATTTCGATTGTTGCAACAATAATAATATCAATTAAATTAGGAGTTAATTGGTAATTATGTTTGATATTAATATATAATTTTAAATTTATTAATATTTAAGTTTTTATTATAAGTATATAATAAATATTTGCAAATATCAAACAAGTGATATTGATAAAGTTATAAATATGAAATACTTATCAATCATATGTATAATCTGTATTAATAAAGTAGAAGTTATCCCATTTGCAGCCACAATTTGAGAGAAATGAACTCTGTTTCTTTGCCAAAACTTGCCACGTGACAAGTCAAATTCATTTTAAAAGGTTTATATAATTTCTGTATTATATATTTGTTTTGTCCTGTTATATGTTAATGAGTTGTGCTATATAAATTTTAACATGTTTATGAACAGGTTGTATTGTGGGTCTTTTTTATTATTATCATATCATGTTTTTTATTATGGTGATTTAATTTAGAAAATAATTTATTTGTTTGTATCATGCTTTGTAAAGTTTAACTCATAACATATTATGAATAATTTATAATAATGATTCAATTTCTATTTTTAAATATTAAGTTTTTGTGTCATGTTCTATTTTTTTTCTTGTCTAAAGTATTATAATTTTATGTAACTTTTTGACATGTTTGTGTATTCGAGTTATTATTATACACTTATCTATATCTAATATCTTCTCCAACTTAATTTAAATTTAATTAAATTACTTAAAATAATTAATTTTTTTTGTCAAAATTCAGCTCCTTCCATAAATTGTATAACTTTATCATCACTTTTGACTTTAAGATTACTTATTTAAAAATTGAATTACATACTTGATATTAAAAATTATTTAATACACTATAATAGAAAATTTTAGACTCAGTAAAAAATGTTGAAATGATTATGCAAACTCACTTTAGGGTATAGTAAAAAAATAAAATTATTAAATATTAAAAAGAAAATATATGTAAGGGTATTTGAACTTTGTGAAATTAAAATTTTTTACTTACATTATATTAAATACTAACCATACTTTTTTTTATCCTTTGTAATGCATGAATTTTGTTGTATGTACCTATTAAAATACATTCATTTATTAAATTAAAAATATATTTTTAAAATTCGTAATGCTTTACTAATAAAATGATTAAAAATTCATATAAATTTGAATGCTTAATTTTTTTAGTCTCCATTTATTATATTATAAATATTGTAAAATATATGGGAATAAATTATATTAGGATGAATCTAAAAAGCATAGTTATCAGGCACCAATAAAATAGTGTCATGTCATTAAATTTTAAAGATAACAAAGTATTATTATACACTTATCTATATCTAATATCTTCTCCAACTTAATTTAAATTTAATTAAATTACTTAAAATAATTAATTTTTTAAATTATAAACAAACATTTTTTCTTCTTTTACAAATTTTAATCTTTTTCTTTTTCTTTTTCATAAGTTAAATTTTTTTATATTTTTGTGCAACCAATTTAAAAAAAGTAATTTTTTTTTTTTGCAATTTTTTTTATGTCATTAACAGATAATTTTGGTAATTGTTTTACTCTAAACCCCGAATCCCGAACCCCAAATCTTGAACTTGAACCTTAAGCCTTAAACCTTGAACCCCTAGGTTTAGGGTTTAGAGTTTTAAATTTAAGATTTAATGTTTAGGATTTAATATTTATGATTTGGGGTTATGGGTTTGTGTTCAAGGATTTGAGCTATGGGTTATGAGTTTGGGGTTCATGGTTTAAATATTTGGGGTTATAGATTCGGTTTTAGGGATGTAGGTTGTGGGTTTAGGGTTCGAAATTCTATATTCAAGGTTTAGGGTAAAAATTTATCAAAATTATGTGTCAATGGCATGAAAAAAATTGTTGAAATATGATTAAATAATTGAAAAGGGACATGAATATTGTGGTGAGAAATGTCCATAAAATAATTTATCTATGGATGAATGTATAATAATAATTTCATATATTTAAAATTTGATGATGTGGCAATATTTTATTGGTGCATAAAAACCAAAATTTTTATAAGTTATTCCCAAAATGTATATGATGTTTAAAAATTTAATTCCATTTTGAGAAGTGTCGTCTAATTAAGTTACTGATTCAGGGAATTGCTGCCTTTCATTTGGCTTATCATGTCAAGGTGTGTATATGTTTATGATATTTTTCTCATCATGTCGATATTGTGTGTATATGTTTTTAATCTCTTATCATTTGTTTTATGTGAATTTTGAGATATTTGTGTGGTTGTATGTTTATGTAATTTTTTATTTTATATACTTTTCAAAGTGATATAATTTAAAATATAATGTGTTTGCTATCGTCGTAAATATGTTTGAGTAGTGTTTTGAATATTATTCTTTTGTGTTGTGTTCTCATTACTTTTTTTATTGTATAAAGTACTATGATTTTATATAGTTGTTTTTCACATCAGTAAGGTTTTGATATCATCATATATTTTGTTGGGTTGATTTTATTCTTTGTAAGACGATATGTTTTGATTATTATTATCATAATTTTTGGTTTCATGTTACATTAATTTCATATTTTGCATAGTTTTGTCATAATAATTCAATTTTTATTTATTTTAAAAAACTTAAGTAACTATTTAACTTCTGAACTATATATGTTATCACTTTGATATTTTTTTTCTATTTTAATATTTAAATTATCATTTTCAACCCATTTTACTCAAAAAAAAAAACATAAAAAAGTTTCCAGTAAGACACCTTTGTGTTGGGCGCAAATAATATTTGGAGGAAAATGGGATGATAATGTAATTTAGGTATTAAAATGAGATAAAAAGTTAAATATAGAAATAGAAAGAAATTATAATTCAAAGACCTAAGTAATACAAAAGTCAATTTTGACTCTATATATATATATATATATATATATATATATTAATTTGAAAAGAAATAACATCAATTAAAACATTAGTAATACAAATATTATATTTAATTAAGAATTTAATCAAATTTGCGATGCGCAGCACGCCTGAATATTCTAGGATTATAATAATATTAACCTTCTTTAAATACGAGTCATTGTTAAACAATTCTAAATTAAATAAGAAAAACTATGATTAATGTATAAACTTGAATTTACTTCTTTGGAGAGAGATCGAAAATTTATAAAGAAATTTCAAAAAAATATTTAAGGTTTGTTTAGACATTATAGAATAATTAGATGAAAGTGTAATTACTAATATAGCAATTGCACTCTCTTGTAATTACAAAGAATTCTATTTTCCATGTCTTTGATTGATGGAATGTAATTAAATTGCAATTTTTTATATTATGTTTAGTAGCATAAATATAATTATGCAACTACATAATTTTAAATTCTAAAATATAATATTAATTATTAAAATATCTAGAATACTAACAACATATTTTCTAAACAAATAATAAAATATAAAATCAAATCATTGTATGCAATATTTTAGTCTAAAAAAGTATTCGATAATACAAAACTTAACCAAAAAAAATACTTATATAATTTTATCTGATTACTCTAACATTTTATATTTATTAAATTATTCTCTCTCTAAAATTAAACATATACTCTTTATCATCATAAAATTTTTTTCCCACAAAAATACCTAATCTTTAGAACACACCAAATCAAAATTAAATATGGGTTTAATATTGAAAAGGTATGTATGAAATTATATATTTGATAGTTGATCCGTATACCGGATTGATTATTTAATTCCACTACTTTGTTTTGATTGTTGTTTGCAATTTTTATTTTCTTTTTGGTTGTTTAGAGACCTCTAAAACTATTTATGATTAGATTATTTCTTCAAACCCAAAACTCAGTTAAAATTTATAAGGGTGTAACACCCTTAACCCGTATTCGTTGTTGGAACAAGGTTACAGAATATTACCGGAATTTACAGAACAATTACAGATAAATCATGTCATTTACTATTCATAAACAAAAATAATAATATTGTCCCTTGAATGGACCATCGAGACCCAATTTAAGCATTAGAAACAAGTTAGGACTAAATTGGGATCTCAGGGAATTTTTCGCAAAATTTCAAAATTTTTCTTATATACGGGGTCACACGCCCGTGTGAGTACGCCGTGTGGCTCACACGCTCATGTGAGTAGGCCGTGTTCATGCCTATGTTTTAGGCCGTGTGGGCATTCAATGAGAGGCACACGGCTGTGTCCAAGCTCATGTCCTTACCCGTGTAACTTTCTGACTTGGGTCACACGGTCAGCCACACGCCCATATGCTAAGCCGTGTGGTCAATTTAATTTTCAAAAATTAGGTGCAGGATTTACACGTCCAAGACACACGTCCGTCTTCTAGTCCATGTGTCACACACGGCTGAGACACCCGTCTGTGTCTCTGCCCATATGCCTAATTCTAAGCATTTTGTTTCTCAATTTTAAGATGCAGGGGACACACGGCCAAACCACATGCCCATGTGCTCGGCTGTCTGTCACACACGATCTAGACACATGCCCGTGTGGACAAAAAATAAAGACATTTCCTAACTTTATTTCTTACCCAAATTTGCCATTAACCTACAACAACACTTATACATATATAACAACCAATTGAATACATATTATCCAAGCCAATTGCAAGAATTATGTGTGATATATTATCACAAACGTTCATGTATTTCCAAACTTACCTTATTATCAAAACTTTTATATTTACTTTGACTTACTCAACCATATTAAGCTTTTATATATTATTTATGATATAACCTTATGATATATATATATATATATACCAAAACATACCATCACTAACCATTTTAATGGCAAGATTACAAACATCCATTTACATGCCCACATTGGCAAAGTTAGCCTATATATGCCATTATACCAAAATAAGTTTACTATTTATACCAAAATGAGCTGGTGGATAGTGTGATGATGCTCCGACCGATCTCCAACCTTTGCGAGCTTCTGAGCACTATAAGACAGAAAAAATAAAACTAGTAAGCATTTAATGCTTAGTAAGTTCGTATAAAAGGAATTAAACTTACCAATCATATTCATTTAAATAAGCATAACAATAACATGCTTTCCAACAAATTGGCCAGTTTGCCTAATCACATACACTCAATTAAGCAACTTAGTCACATATTTCACATATACATCAAATAAAAATGAATGAACTCATCGTACTACAAACTTTCGAATATTTCAGAAGTATTTGAGACATAATTCTTTTAATCTCATAATTTCTCATGTCAGGAGTTTTATCCGTTGAATTATTGAAATATCGATGAATTATTGAAATATCGATGAATACTCAAGTAGTATACATAAGGTATACAAATCAGTGATCCGTCAATTCATGTTTAGGGGTACCCGTTAGGGCACATAATTAGGGAGCACATTCTCAAGCCACATATCAGGATGCTCAAATGAGCCATGCAACAAGACGCTTATCAGGGCTAAACAGGAAACTCGTAAGAGTTTTAATCAGGGAGCACATAGAGCTTAACAGGTAACTTCGAAGAGTTATTATCAGGGAGCACCGGATAGCCATTTAATAGGGAGTTCAAGTGAGCCATGTCAAGAAGCTCATAAGAGCCTATATCAGGATGCTCACGTAGAGTTGCATTTGTGTCCACAATAAATGCTGGACCACAACCGATCGAATCATGTAACAAGACACTCACAAAGGGCTGCGGTAGTGCGCAACACATGCAAAATCACTACTGATCAGGATGCTTGCAGGATCTATATAATAGAATGCTCGAGAAGGCTTTTAATAGGTTACTCATTCGAGCTATAATGTCCACAACATATGCAGGACTATAATCAGTACGGGAAAATACTATATCCATCGCATTTCATTATTCAGACGGAATTTATTATTTATCGAGAAATTTCGGGCATGTGATTATTTTCATACATTATCATTTATACAATTCTCATAAGTACAACATTTAATTCAAATATATAAATATACATAATTAAGTTACACGAATTTATCTCGACACTTGTTCGTATTTAAAAGTCTACTAATTCGACACCTTTTTATTTCTTTGATCTAGCTTCGTGATAAACCGTAATTTATACATATTTTCATCCCCTGCTTAACACATTTATGAATGATTTCTCTTTAGATTTGGTGAATTTGATGCTCCTAATCCTTTAATTTCATATTTTATACTTAGGTGAGCATAGGAGAGCGAAAAGAACAAGAAGCGGGCCAAAAACGGAGAAAATGGGCCGAAGTGGGAAAACAACACGGCCTGGACTTCCTCACACGGGCAGAAAACACGCCCGTGCCATTCTAACAGGCTCGACCACGGCCTAAAACAACCTCAGCATGGGCGTGTTGATCTCTCAGCCTTGACTATGGCCTGAAGTAATCGTATACGGGCGTGTCACACGGGCGTGTCCCTACCAAGCCCTAGTTAAGTTATATTCGGAAAAGGATGATTTTGAGGGCCTTTAGGCATTCTAAAGCCTATTTAAACACCCTAGAGGAGGACTAAAGGGAGACGGAGAGTGGGGAGCAAGGAATTACTCCAAGAAAGCCGATTGATCCATCTCAGAAGCCGGATTCATCATCAAGACTGAAGATCTCTTCTCAATTTCCCTTCAGGAGTTTTGGGTTTTCTTTATGTTTTGTATTCATTATTCTTCTGAGATGGTTTTCCTATTTAGTTATGAACTAAAACCCCTAAATACCTAAGGGGAATGAACCCTAAGACGAATCTTGTTATTATTTTCTGAATTGTATGATAAATATTTGACTTGTTCTTAATTATGTGTTCTTAATTCTTGTTTCGGTATTTCAGGATATTGATTCAAGTTAATGCTCTTAGTTGGAGGATGAATAGTCCCTGTCTAAGAGTGACTTTGTCATAATTAAGCGGAGTTGATTGCGCGCCTAGAAATAGGGTGACAGATTTTACCGAATTAGGGTGAAACCTAATAAGGGGATCCATGGATCGAGTTAATGCAACCCTAGGGTGTTAATTAGAAAAAAATTTTAATTATTCAATCTAGGGTTAGACGTTATTAGTCTTGAATAGGGATAATAACATAACTTAGGGATTTTTACGGAACAAGTAAATGAATAAATCGTCCGATTCGGAGTCAAAATAACAAGTGAAGTCTAGGTGGATTTTTTCTTAGGTATTATCTTAATTCAATCATTTTTCCAAAAGTAATTCTCCAATTCTATTTTCTATGATTTCTTAGTTTAGTTAATTAGTTAATTAAAACAAACCCCATTATTCTTAGGCTAGATAATAAAAAGACAGTCATTACTAGTACTTTTAGTTCACTTTTAGTTCCTTTGGGTTCGACAATCCGGTCTTGCTAAAGCTATACTACTGTTCGATAGGTACACTGGCCTACGTCATATAATAGTTAGTTTCAAGAACGATTAATTATAAATTTATAAAACTTATCACGAAAAATCACGATCACTTCGAATTTGAATTATTCGGATCTATATAAATGAATTTAACATCAATTTAATCCATTTCATACTCATTTACATTCAATTCATATCCTAGGCAAAATTACCATTTTGCCCCTATACTTTTTGTTAATTCCAATTTTGTCCCTAGGCTCGAAGAATGAAATTCATGCAATTTAATCCTTATTTTAAGCCTAACCAAAATTTTCATATAACATTTACAACACATATATTTCAAAAAATTCAGAATTTTCCATAACTTTTACATCTTTACAATTTAGTCTCTAAATCATAATTCATCAAAATTCTCTTTGTAAAAGTTATTTATCTATCAACAACTTTTCATTTTCTACCATAAATTTCAAAATTTCAACATATTCATCAATTGGAAAAACTTTGATGCTTTGATAACTTTACAAATTAATCCCCAAAATAGATAGATTAAACTATTCTGATCACAAAAATATAAAAATTACTAAAAACGGGACAATAATTCATACCTAATTAAGCTTGATTAGTTTCCTTTCTCTCTCCTAGGGTTTCTATGTAAATTTTGAGGAAGAAGATGATATAAAATGATGTTATTTGATATTTATTTTATTTATCATATTTAATTTTTTAACTTTCCAATTTCATCTCTTTTTTTTTTTTTATAATTTTCCATGGATGAATCACCAAAAATATCGACTAACTTTTCTTAATGGTATAATTACCATATAAGGACCTCAAGTTTTGAATTCCATAGCTATTTGATACTTATAGCTACCAGAACTCAATTTTTTGCATTTTATGAAATTTGGTCCTTTCCCTAATTAAACATATAATCGATAAAATTTTCTTATCAGAATTTTCATATAGCATTCCTATCATAATACGGACCATGCAATAATATTAAAATAAATTTTCTTTTTAACTTAGATTTGTGGTCTCAAAACTACTATTCCTATTTCACTGAAAACGGGCTGTTACAAAGGGTTTTAGTAAAAATATTAAGTGTAAAAGATAAATTTAAATAAAAAATTTTAAAATATGAATTTTGTTCGAGTTTGGGTTAAAAATGTCTATTTCAAATCTAGTCCATTTTCTACGTTTATAATAAATTATATAATTTTATGTTTATATATGATATAATTTGTAACGTATAAAAAATAAATTTATATTATATATTATAATATAATTATTTTTTAAATTTTTTTTAAAAAAATAATATGAGTATGTTTAAAATGATTTAAGGTTGGCGATTTATAATTATGGACGAACTTAGATAAAATTTTAAATTCATATTTCAAACTAAATCAAAGCTCAACAAATATAAAATATATTAATATCATAATTAAATATAACACAAATCTAACTCAACTCACCCCGATCCATCAACTATACAACAATTCTTTTTCCGAGGAAGAAAAATTAGTATGTACGTTTACATTTCACGTGTTCCCATGTTAATTACATTATGTCCTTTCCCAAAGGCTTCCAATTTGAAAGCCTATTTGAAACAGCCTATATAACTTCTTTTTTCTGCCAAATCAGACGGTTCTGATATAATTGTTGTTTCTGTAATCTCTTTGTGTATTAACAAAAGAAAAAACTTAATCTTTACGTAAATATTAAATAATTTTTTATAATATAAAATTGTTAGTGTAGGTTTAAATTTAAAATTAGAATGATGTAAATTTAAGAATAAGTAAAATATTTTAATTCTCTTTAATAAAAAGGAAAAACCATCATGTGAATAGTTAAAAATTATCAAGTGAAATTAATTTATTGCTAATTTATGTATAAAAAATGTATGAAAAAAATAAAGTTAAAATATGTTTCAAGCCCCTTTACTTTTTATACATTTGAAATTTAGTCTATTTTATTAATTTCAAAATTCATATTCAATTGTTAACACCGTTATAATTCTTTTATTAAATTCACATGTAACATTTTGAAGTAAAAACATACTCAATCAATAGCCATATGATGGAAAATCATCATGTGAATGGTTAAAAATTATTTAGTGAAATTAATTTATTGCTGATTCAGGTATAAAGATGCATGGAAAAAATAAGGTTATGCTTCAAGTCTCATTATTCTTTGTACTATTGAAATTTAGTCTCTATTTTATTGATTTCAAAATTTAAGTCATATTACTAACACTGTTAAAATGCTTTTGTTCAATTTACAAATGTAACATTTTGAAGTAAAAAAAAAATACTCAAGTAATAATCATATAATGAAAAAAATGACAATATAATAAACTTGAATTTAACAGAAATGTAATGACCCAATTTCAGTATTGTCGAAAATTGTGATTTTGGGACTTCGTTTCTATAAATCGAGTTTGTAAATATTAAATAGATATATTTACGAAGTTATTATATAGATGAATTAAAATTTGGATAGTCAATTTAGCCGAAATTGTGATTAATTAAGGCTTAGGGGTTAAATTGTAAAATCCAATCGCTATAGGTTTTAATCGACAAAAGACTTGGGGACTGAAATAGCAATTAACCAAAGGTTTAAAATGGCAATTAAACCATTTTCAATTATGTGATAGTGGATGATGATGAGAAATTCCAGTAAGTTTGATTAAAATATTAATTCAGTTAGAAAACATGATTAAATTAATTAATTTGAGTTAATTAACAATTAATTGAAATATAAAAGTAAAAAATAAGTGGGCTAACATCATCTTCTTCCTAATTCACACTCCACCATAAAGGCAAATTAGATGTGCTTTCAAACCCTTGTGACTTTTGAGCATTGATTAGGTATGAAATTTAAGTCCTTTTCTTGTAATATTTATAGATTTGAGGTGATGAGAATTTGATTTAATTAGCTCATGTATCAATTTGTAAAAATGTTAGAGTTTTAGAAAGTTGTCATTGAAGAATTAGGAGTAAAATTGATAGAAATTAAGTTTAGTTAATGAAACTGACTAAATTGTAAAGCTTAATTATTGATATTGTACATTAGGGACCAAATTGAATAAAATGAAAAAATGTTATGAAATTTTGGTAGGAATAGAAAGTAGAGGGTTTCTAATTTATATATGTGAAATTAGATTTTAATCTGAGGCTAGAAATTGAAAGATATGCTTGTCCTGAGTTTAAGGACTAAATTGAATAAATTGTAAAATATGCATAAATTGGTAATTCGGTGTGATTTGGTTGGAGTGATGCAGGACCCCCAATTTGTATTTCTATGATTCGAGATCAATTTATTTATTGCATATTCATGGCATTTTTCATTATATGATGTTGACATAAGTTTTCAATGGTTGTTTGAATTGAATTGATATGGTTAAGATTAAATATCGAGACAATGACTAAATTGAATATAATAAAAATAATATGATTTAATGGATATATGATATTTAGTATAATTGAGTATACATGTATAACATGAATATATGTGCTTGGAAAATGAATTGGATTATGGTTGTGAATGTGGTTGAGAGCATGTATTGAATTGAATTGTATGATGGGATTGAATGTTGAAACTGTGTATTGGTTGAATATAGGAAAAATGAGTACGATACAAAATGTTGAATGGTATGCAATGTATGAAATAAAGTGATTATGGGATTGAAATGTGATATATGGTTACAATGTATATTGATTCGGTATTACTCTAATAACAGTACCATGTACCGTCGAATTAGTTGGGATGCCTTAGGTTAAAAACCATCACTGCCGAGCCATCCAGGATGGTAGGATATGTCTATAGCAAAAACAATCATTGTCGGGCTATCCAGGATGGTAGGATAAGTAAATTGTGAAAACCATTGTTTTCAGGCCATCTGAGATTGTAGTATATTGAAATAGAAAGCCATCGTTGCCAGGCCATCTAAGATGGTAGTATATTGGAAAAGAAAGCCATCATTGTCGGCCCATCCAAGATGGTAGAATATTGAAATAGAGTAAATTATCATTGTTGGGCCATCCAGAATGGTAATATATTGTAGAGGGCAAACTACCGTAGCTGGGCACCGAGGATGACAAGAGTAGTATAGAAGTTATGGAATGTTGATGAATTGGTATATTGTGCTTCTATGTGTGTTAAGATAGATTAGGTGTGTAAACTACTATATGAATCGGTTGAAAATGAGCTCTAAGGGCCAAACAAATACGAATGAGTCAGTAGACTCTAGAAAACGATTGAATGGTGGGTTGAACGACATATTGATGTTAAATGAGAATGAAATTGAATATATTGAAATTGGAAATGGTTAAAAGGTAGGTAGTTGATAGGTGACTTGAGTTGATTTTACTATTGTTATGGTATGCTCAAATGTGAATATGTTAATAGAATTATTTGGCATCATAGAACATGTTTTGAATAGTCATTGATATTATATACCTTGTGACAATTTACTAATGCATATGTTATTTTATCTCAAGTTATGGAATTATCACTGAGCGTTTTCACTTAGTGTACAGTTTTTTTTTCTCCGTATACAGGTATAGTAAATTCCTGAGAGTGCGATCGGTAGATCCAACATCCATCAGGCAATCCCCAACTTAGCAAAATTTGTATAAATCCTTCTTGTTTTAAGCATGACATGTACCTAGGCCTAGTCGATTTTTGGTTTAAGATGTGATCATGTGAACTATTGGAGCTGGAATTGGTATTTGAAATGGCCATATGTTAAAATATATGAAATTGAGAATTTTATAATATTTGGCTAGGCATAACTTGTGGTATGAAACACCCCTAACCTGTCTCCGTCACTAGAATAGGGTTGGAATAGGGTTACGGGATATTACAACGATTAACATATCTGATAATATTTAAACAAAATTCAAAAATCAATTTAAATATCATAAATCAATGTCCAATAAATAATCATGACATTTATACAAAAATAACCTTAAATCGAGCTTATAGGACCTTAGAAACAGTTCGAAAACAAATAGGGACTAATTTGAAACAAAACAAAAAAAATATGAAAAAAAAACTAAAAACAAGGGTCACACGATTGTGTGACAAAGGCCAGCTCGTGTGGCTACCCCACACACCCATGTTGCTACTCTACATGCCCGTGTGTTGAGACCATGTAACTGACTATGATCGTTTGAAAAATCCTGCACCTAAAATTAATAAGACATATGGTCGTGTGTGGCACACGACCGTGTGACAGCCCATGTCCCAGGCTGTGTACACCCAAAATGGCCCCTAATGCAAACCATTCAACATCCATTTCTTGGACACCAAACCAAACCTTTTCTAAACAATTTCACATTGTTAAAATGCATTCAAACATACCTAAAACATGCCAAAATCATTCATCCTATGTGCCTAACCAATATGCCATCACTTGGCACCACAATTCAAACATTGAAACATAATCCATTCAAGTACAACTACTTAGGATTTCATACTTCTTCAACTATCAAATATACCTCATTTATTATGACCAAAATCATCAACCAAGATTTACCAAGTTACCTAAGCATTTGTACCAATTCAATCATTCCATTCACATTCAATCTTACCATATTTCAAACACTTCCAAGAAGCACACACCAAACAACTAAAGACATACATATATAAACATATATAAGCCAAATCCAAAGATATATAAACATATATGCTTAAACTAAGTTTAAATAATATCATTATAGTAAAAGAACTTAAATGCTCTTAGAACATGTCACTTATAACCTAAATAAAAAATAATCACATTTTATACAAAATTGTTGAACGGATAGTTGTATCTCCAAAAGTAATCCAATCGACAACTCGAATCCAACTATCTACAAAGAAGAAAAAACCAAAATGAGGTAAGCTTGCATAAAGCTTGGTAAGTTCATGATAAACTTAAACTTTGACTTACCAAAAAAGATGTAATAAAACATATTACAAGATAATTCAATATCCTAATCATGAGTTAGTTAATTTCCTATACACATCACAAGTCTCACAATATTAGTGACTTCATATATAAAACATGTAATTTTATCATGTCATCAAACATATACCTAAAAACACATTTGGTACATACACCATCACATATTAATTTAACATTTAATATCTTTATTTCAAGTTTGTATTTTCAAACATCCCTTTTTCATATATCTATATTCCTAAAAATATTTCGTGTAAACACTTCATATATCTGTTTCATATATCTATATTCATAAAAAAAATTCCATATAACCATTCCATCTAAATATTCCATATATCTGGCTTGTTAGCTTCGGGAATTTTCGCTCCTCTGTCGTCATCTTCAATCGCATAACAGGTGTGGGATTCGAACCTTCTCTACATTATTTTAATTTTCCCAAATTTTTGATCTGACCTATCATGTATGTGTGTTTAAACACTTTGGTTCTGGTTTTATGAACGCTGAAGGTGAGTAGAATACTCCAAATTCTTATGTATGTTGATAGGGTAAAGGCTAGGGACTATTACGGTGGCTGAAACAGTGGTTTTGGGACTAATTTGGGGTGGTTTCGTGGCCTCCTCGATGGCCACACGGGCGTGTGCCGTGGCACACGATCGTGTGGATTTGGGAATTAGGGTTTTCGGGCCAAATTAGGTGCCACACGGCCTAGCCAAATGGCCGTGTGGCTGATTTGGGGAAAGTTATGAATTTGGGAATTAGGGATTT
This sequence comes from Gossypium anomalum, assembly GCA_025698475.1. Taxonomy (NCBI): domain Eukaryota; kingdom Viridiplantae; phylum Streptophyta; class Magnoliopsida; order Malvales; family Malvaceae; genus Gossypium; species Gossypium anomalum. Next base: position 71,756,165 of record CM046956.1, read on the forward strand.
AAGATTTTGAGTCACACGGCCTGGTCACATAGACATGTGGCTAATTTAGGGATTAAGGATTCCACACGGCCCTGTTTGGTAGGCACACGGGCTTGTGAGGCCCTCACACGGCCGTGTCTTCCATACACTTTATTTTAGTGATTTTGGGCAGTGAATTACATGGCCTATTCACACGGCCGTGTCCCTACTTCACACGGGTATGTGCCACTGTCACACGGGCGTGTGGCCTTATCTCGCCAAACTTTGATTTTAGGTTAAATTTAAGTGTAGTCGTAATTCTGTGTGTTCCAACCCTCGACTGAGCTTACTGAGGGTAAGTATGACTTTGATCTGGGTTTGATATATGTGTTATTATGATTGGTTATATGGCATGTTTGATTCTGAACCCAGATAGCTGGGTAAGTGTGTGTGCAACTAGTTTTGTCTGAATGATTGGAGGTGGGTGTTTACTTCTGATTAGTTATCTGAGACTGGTATTCTGAATGTGAGATGTGTTAGGTACAGGATTTGGGTGTATGAATGTACACACTTTTGAAATTGATTGATTGATTGTGAATGACTGTTGAAATTGCATTCTGAATTGGTACATCTGCACACATACATTTGCATACACACATTTGCATATAAAGTTTTGGGTGGGATTTTGAAGAGAAGGGAGATTTATGATTTGGCAGTTTAACTGCATTCTGTAGTCCCAATACCTTGAGGGCCGTGGACGACTTGACTGTACTACAAAACTTTCGCACTGCACTGTACAGCACATACGTCAGCATAGCTACGTATCATTGATTGAGCTGGCAGTTTTACTGCAACATATCAGTATAGCGGATTATCGCATTGCACTGTACCATACGTATGTTAGCTATGCTACATAATATTATCTGATCTGGCAGTTCATACTGCACATCTGTATTGCGATTTACCGCATTGCACTATACAGCTTATACGCTAGCATTGTTGCTTAATGAATGAGACTGGCAGTTTATCTGCACATTGTTAGCCCTAATTCCCAAAGGGTTAAGGGCGGTCCCAATTCCCTGAGGGTCGAGGAAAATGCTGATGATCATTGTTGCCGGGCAAGTCGGGATGACATCTTTTGGAGTATAAGGTTGGATGGGCTTTTCGAGGTCTTACTCAGAATGTAGGGATGGGTGGGTTGATTTATAACTCATTTACACTCATATGCATCCGATTGACACTATGACTGAATGTGATATTGTGACTGCAATATCTGATTGATTGTTTGACTAAAAAGAGTTTATGGCACTGTATATTCTGATTGCAACTATCTGACTGAACAATTATAGTGACTGTGTGACTGAGTGTGATTTTAATATGTGCTAAATACTGTTATCTACCAGTACATTTGTTTAGAATGTACTATCTGGTTTTGTATAGTTCTGTAAGTAAGTTTTGCTTCTGAACTGTGTTCTGGATTCTCTGTTTCTGATTCTGTAGTAGTTGGCTTTGATCTCACACTGAGCTTGAGTAGCTCACCCCCTCTTCTGCTCCCCTTTCAGGTATAGTTCTGAATTCTGGATGCTGGACTCAGTACGCAGAGGTCTCGGACAGTCTCGGCAAAAGTGGATTTTCAGTTTGTGATTTCCAGTTTTTACATTTGGTTTTTGTACTGTAGGATTTTATAATACTGTGGTACAAATTCTATTTTGGATTTTCATACGTGCAATTATTTTGGTTATTTTCAAACTATACTATAACTTCTACTTGAATTTTAAATTGCATTGCAATGGTTTTGTTTTTACTTAATAAGGTTTGAAGGTTCTGAACTTATAAAGGGATTGTTTAATTTGAAAATTCCTCACGATTACTTCGATGATCAACATAGCATCCCAAATTTGGTCTAAATTTCTAGGCCAGGTTTGGGGTGTTACATAAAGATAGCTTTCCATTTTAAGTTATTTATATCAACATCTTCCAATTCACATATTTTGACCATATAACCTTTCATATATGTACATATTTGTTTAAACCTTTATCACCCTTTGAACCAAATGAAATAACATCGAATACTTGAGAAATACTCACACAAGCTGTGGTTGTAACATGTAATCGTATATGCTTACACAAGCTGTAAAATGGGCCTGGTCACATAAGTTGTAGGTCGGGATGTTAGGCTACACGATGCTGCTCACACGAGCTGTGAAGAATTTGCAGCAAATGCAGGACTTCAGCCATCGGTAGGACATCCAAGAGTAGCACCAGAAACTGGAAATAGCCCCCTAATGACATGCCATTTGTATCCTAAGTATTCACAAGTTTCAAATGAGACACATTTCATATCCAAATCCTTTAAATCCATTTCCATTATACCATTTCAAAGTCACATCCATGTATTTCACATTTTCCAAACATAATACTCGACTTAAATATCATCACGACTTAGTCTAACTCATCACATTCCAATGTCAAGCGATTAATTTCAATTTCAACATAAATAGATATGTATTAAATCACCAAAAACAGCAAATAATTAATTTAATCAATTTACAAACTTATTTAATCCAAAAACAACAACGAACCCAACATCGATTATTACTTTGCTAACTTTCTTTCCCCGTGATTATTGTTCATTTGATTCATTTCTTAATCTAAATATAATAATTTAATTCAATTATTCAATTTAATATTTTAAAATACTTAAATTTATTTAATTTACCATTTATCAACATTTTACACTTTTACCCTAAACTCGAAACTTTTAAATCTATCACAATTTAACCAAATCAATGTTGGCCAAATTTTTTATACTCTTTGTACAGCCCATATTTATCCATTTTTCACAAGAATTCATGTAACTTTACTATTTTTAACAATTTAATCCTTAGACTTTAAAATCAACTAAAAACGCTTAACAAATTAGTCCTATTTAACTATCAAAACTTATAAATCTATCTTTAAACTTCAAAAATATCACACATTGTAAAATTCTAAACATTTAACAGTTTTACGAATTAGTCCTTGGGTTAGCTGGATTAAGTTACAAAGGTTTCAAAAACATAAAAGTCATGAAAAATGGATGAAAAATACACTTACATGCATCAGACTAAGCTTGGCCAAATGTTAAGCTTGTCCATGGTGTTTTCTTTCCAAGTTTTGGTGGAAAATAACCTAAGGAAGATGATGATACATTTGTTTGTCTTTTGTTTATACATTATTTATTTATTTACACTTTTACTATTTATTATTAACATGAAATTTAACTAGATGACTAAGAGCTTTATCGTCCACTAATATTTATAATTGTCTAAATACCATATCGTCTACTGAATGTGTTTGACATGATTAGGTGATTTCAAGTAGGTGTCAAAACTTGACCATTTAGAAATAGTATGTTACATCGCGACATCGAGCATGTGTCGTTGTGACGAGATCATATCACCATGTCATGACACGACGTTGAACTTTTGCTATTGCGAAAAAGCTAAGTCAGTATGTTACGTTGTGGCGAGGAACCCCAAAAGTTGAGACGTCAACTCAAAATTTTGAAAATATTACAATAGTCCTAATTCAGCCTCGTGTTAGCATTAGAGCCTTTGTAAGCTCGTTTAAGACTTGAAAAATGATTATGTATTATTTTATATACATATTTTATTTATAGTTGGTGTTTAATTTTGTAAATTAAATTGTGATTGTTCGTAGTTGCTCCGCTAACAAATGTGACACCTTATAGCTCAGAACCAACGATCAAGTTGGGTATGAGGTGTTGCATATAAAAATTTTAACAATGCTAATAATTGAACATGAATTTTTCAATCTAAAAAGTAAAAAGATTAAATTTCTTGAAATAAAAATAAAGGGAGTAAATGTCAAATATACAAAGAGTGCAAAAACTTATAGCATATTTTAACCAAAAATAATAGTTAAGAAAGTTTTATTATACCCGAATATCTTTAAGGGCCCAATTAGGGAGGAAATTTGGGACCTAGTTGAATGTATGGTAAGTTGGCGGACTCTACTAGGAATTTTGGGGAAAATTGTGTACCGATGAGCAAATGGTTTAGTTTTAATTCTAGTTTAGTTAGGATGGAACCGATTGGTTCCATAGTGGGAAACATAATGATTACCGATGATTGACTAGGAGGGTTTGGGAAACCGTGCATAGGAGATATATATAGGTGAGAGGACATTTTGAAAAAGGAGAAGAATCCTTTTTAATTTAGTCTATAAATTTCTTTTTTTATTTGTTTTGTCTTCTTCAGTTGCTCTAGAGAAGAAGATAATTTAAGAGAGCTTTTCATAGGGCTATAGTCGTGAGAATTAGAGTCTGGAAGTAGAGAAATCGAGTATCAAGTAACCTTTCTTATCCTCCTATACTCGAGGATTTGAGGAAGGAGAAAGTAAAGGATCCTAATAAGTTTCTGTAAATTTGATTATGGGTTTTAAGGTTGAAAAACTTTGATTTAACCGATTTGTGCGGTTTTCATGCTTAGATGCTAAGACGGAGAATGCTTTGGCATGGGTATCAAAATTTTTTTCTAGAAGGATCTTCTTAATGCCAAATCCTTATCTTTCACATATGACTAGTACCGAGCCTGGTATTCATTGCTTTGTTCCAACTCTTCCATCATTTGGAATTGTTGCACCTCAAATAGTGACAACCTCTATTCTAACTGTTTTAAAGAAGTCAAGATTTCCTGGTCATGAGTGGCGAGAGATGTTGTTGTGGGAATACGTATGGTAGGGGAAGCTTGACTGTGTTGGGTTGCTGTGATAAACTTAGCTCCTCAAAGCTTTGCAAAAATTGCTCGCGTTATACCAACTTCTATTGGGATTAATTTCCTTAGCATCAACTAAAGGCACATTTACCGTCTTACAAAGGGCAGAAATAAGGGAAGAAAAATTAAAACTCCTAGCATTCTTATTAGAACACCTATGGACGTCTTGGAAGATAATCTTCCCTACATTTATTTGTCTTCCTTATAGAATAGAATGCAACAACAACATTCTTTCTTTCGAAACAATCGTGTTATGCGTAGACGGCATAAGACGACTCTTTAAAAAGTGGTACTACACCTTCCCAATTGGTTTTAATACAACTCTTTCAACTATGTAACACTCTTGGCTTGTAATAATCCACTATGTTTCTTCAATGCATAAAGTCAACCCTTCTGATGTAATATTCTCAGAAAATTCAGAATGCTCATCTCTAACTTCCTCGATGTCGAACTGGGCATTAATATGGTATTCGTTGAATGGAACAGATTTATCCCGCACATAAATGAAGGGAGAATCTAGGGAATTTACATGAGTGTAAAGCTCCCTCACCACTTTACCCACAACATCCACTGGGTGTAGACAAAACCTGCTCCAATTGTACTTTTCTACAATCGAGGATACTTATTCATCATAGCCCATGTAGGGTTCATCTTTTAATAAAAATCCCTGTTCAAAACAAAATGGCCATTTTAGAATATTAGCTGAATACCTTGTGGCTGCAGCAGCACTGAAGAATATCTTTAGTTGCGGGGTGCCAGTGTGCGAAGATTCTGCTATTTTAGAAGTACTCCTTAAACTAGCCATGAAGAAAAGGTCAGGGAAACAAAAAAGAAAAATAATGGAGTAAAAAAAATAAATAGCGGAGAGGTTGAAGACGAGAGAATTGTAAAAATTTGAACTTTGTGAGAAATGGGAAATGTGATGCGAAGATTCTACTATTTTAGAAGTACTCCTTAAACTAGCCATGAAGAAAAGGTCAGGGAAACAGAAAAAAAAAATAATGGAGTAAAAAAAACAAATAGCAGAGAGGTTGAAGACGAGAGAATTGTAAAAATTTGAACTTTGTGAGAAATGGGAAATGTGAACTAGTTGAAGAAAATAAAAGGGATAATGGTGACAGTTTTTAGGGAATATGAAACATGAGGGAGAAGTGTTATGATGTATAGGAAAAGTTAAAAACAAAAAAGACTGTTGGGGGGAAAATGAAATAACCGAGCCCTACATTGTGGGCTTTATACTTTGGGTTTCCCAATATTCACTAAATGTAACTACCTAAAAATCTTTCCTTTGGAATTTTCTAATCGATCAACTCTCATATTAACACCTCATTATTCAGTTTGCCATGGCATAATGTTTCTTTGTAATGCTGCGGCAAACTACTGCTGTGTATATAATAACAAACCCTGCTTCTTTTATGATACTCATGTTCATAATAATAAAAACATAAATGAAAAAATAAAGAGAATAAAAATGAAAATAACAATGGGAGATAAAAAGGAAAAAACTACTTATTAACAAAAATTCAAACATCACGAAGGCTAATGCTTTACTTGTCACGCTCTATAGGAGCACCCCGGTAATGCTTTAAGCATTGCCCATTAACCTTGAATGTAGCCCCTATTCTTAGGTCTTTATTAACAATAACACCATGAAGATACACTTGAATTACTTCAAAAGGTCCTGACCATCAAGATTTTAACTTACCAGGAAATATTTTGAGCCTAGAATTAAACAATAATACCTACTGTCCAAGTTCAAATTGCAGTGGTAAAATTCTGGCATCAAGCCATCACTTGGTCTTTTCCTTATACAAACGAGCATTCTCATATGCTTGTGTTCAAAATTCTTCCATCTCATTCAATTCTAGCAATCTCTTACTGCCAGCAGCAATCCAATCCATGTTCAACTTCTTAATCGCCCAAAATGCTTTATGCTCAAGTTCAACAGGTAAATGACATGGCTTACCGTAAACAAGTTTAAAAGGTGACATCCCTAGTGGTGTTTTAAATACAGTTTGGTATGCCTATAGAGCTTTATCCAATTTAGTAGACCAGTCCTTTCGAGATGGATTCACCACTTTTTCCAGAATTTGTTTAATTTCTCTATTAGAAATTTCAGCTTGGCCATTCGTCTGAGGGTGATATGCCGTGGCAATTTTATGTTTCACCCCATACCTTCGCAAGGCATTAGCCATTGGTTTAGAATCAAAATGGGATCCCTCATCATTGATAATGGCTCTCGCTATACCAAATCATGTGAAAATATTCTTATGCAAAAATTTCAATACCGACTTAGCATCATTAGAGGCTAAGGCTACTATTTCTACTCATTTAGAAACATAGTCTACTGCCAAAAGTATGTATAGCTTGCCCACGGATGGTGAAAACGGACCCATAAAGTTCATTCCCCAAACATCAACAGTTCAATCTCCAATATACTTTGCAACAACATTTTCTATCTTCTAGGCACATTTCCTGTTCTTTGACAACTGTCACACAACCTATAAAATTCATGAGCATCTTTAAATAAACATGTCTAATAGAATCCTGACTAGAGTACCTTGGCATCTGTTTTCATCCCTCCAAATGTCCTTCAAATAGGGCTGAGTGACAATGTTGTATGCCACTATGCATCTCATCGTTTGAGATGCAGTTCCGAATTATTTGATCTGCACAATGCTTGAATAGGAATGGTTCATCCCAATAGTACTATTTGGAATTGTGAAGAAATTCTTGTTTTATTTGAGCATTGAAGTCAAATGGCATTACCACTTACCAAAAAGTTTACTATGTCGGCATACCAAGGTAATGCCTTAGCATGAGCAACTGTTCATCATGGAATTCTTCCTTAATATATTTCTTGCTTTCATCTTCATTCCTTGATTCTATTCTTAACAAATGGTCAGCCACTTGATTTTCAGTTCCCTTCCGATATCTAATTTCAAAATCAAACACTTGTAATAAGAGTATCCACCAAATCAATCTCGGCTTGGTATCTTTTTTTCGTACCCAGTACTTAATAGTCGAGTGATCTATGTCGACCGTAACCTCCATTCCTATTAAATAAGAACATAATTTGTGAAATGCAAAGACCACTACTAATAATTGTTTCTCTGTATTGGTATAATTAAGTTGAGTCTCTATCAACGTCCTACTAGTATAATATATTGCATGTAGTACCTTGTTTTTTCTTTAACCCAAAATTGCTCCCACAGCATAACCACTGGCGTAGCACATAAGTTCAAAGTGTAATGTCCATTCCGAAGCAACTACAATCGGTGCTACTACAAGTCGCTTATTGAGTTCCTTGAAAGCCTGCAAAAATTGATCATCAAAATTAAAAGGTTTATTCTGTTCAAGTAAAGTACACAAGGGTTTAGATATTTTCTAAAAATCCTTGATAAATCTTCTGTAAAATCCTGCATGACCTAGAAAATTTATAATACCCATAACACTAGTGGGCGGTGGCAAATTTTTTTTTATCATATCTATTTTTGCTCTGTCTGTAACACCTCTCACCCGAGTCTAAGGCCGGGACAAGGTACGAGGCATTACCGGACTTAAATACAAATAATCATGTAAAAACAGGGCCATAAAATTTCATTTAGATTCAGATTAATCATACGCTTGCATAACGTCCCTTACTTAGGTTTACGAAGCCGAAAACATACATTGGGAGGGGTCCAGAACTAAATCGAGAACCTTAGAAAGTTTTGGGAAAACTTAAAAAAAATTCTTCCATGAAATAGGGTCACACGCTCGTGCGGACACAGGGGCACGCCCGTGTCCTCAGGCCGTGTAACTCTCTGTTTATGATGTCAGCAAACAGATTGAACCACACGGCCAAGCCACACACCCGTGTGCTAAGGTCGTGTTCCGCACACGGTTAAGACACATGAACATGTCTCAGCCCATGTCACCAACACTTAGGCTATTTTCTAAGCCTTTATGTTACCCTTAATCTTTCACATCTCTATACACACCAAGGACACATATCATGACATCATTTCAATGATTTAGCATCTCATATTAAGACACATTCACAAGCATTAGAACATAACATAGATAGATAGGTTCACAACAATAATCTATACGAGTCACACTTCTTGGCCATATACAAATAACTCAACATAGACCAATACATTCGGCTAATCATAATTACACATATCATAAAAACCAAGCCCCTATACATGCCACTCACTTGAAAACACTTAATATATCAATATTCCAAAGGTGATGGCTTGATAGTGTGGTGCTGCCTCCGACGATCTCCAATCCCGAGCTAACCTGACAACACTAAAGAAAAGGAAAGAAAGGGAGTAAGCTTTATAGCTTAGTAAGACCGTATGAAAATAATAAGCAATTTATCAACTTACTTCTCAAGGCAATACAACCATATTTGCACTTTTACTTATGTTCAGGTCCAACTATTTTCTCGAGTCACAGTAATTAAATTATTTATATCTTGATCTATAAAACTCCAAATTAAGATCTGCTAATTTTCCCCAAAACTAGACTCACATATCTTCTTACCATAAAATTTTTAGAATTTTTGGCTTATCCAATAAGTACAGTTTATTCTTTAAAGTCACCCCTATTTTGCTGTTTGACAGTTATGAACCCCTCTTCACTAAAAGTTAATTATCTTCTCATAAGGAATTCGAATGATTTTCTTGTTTGTTTTTTTTGAAAATGGACTCATTAAAGATTCTAATAATATAAACTATACCTAAAATTATTTTTGTACAATTTTTAATTATTTTCAAAAGTTAAGATAAGGGAACCTAAAGTCACTCTAACCCTGTCTGACAAAAATCCAAGTATCTCATAACATGAAATTCTTTTGCTTAAACCATTTCCTCTATGTGAAACTAGACTCGATAAGATTTAATTTAATATTTTATTCAACCTCTAATTAAATTTCCATGATTTTTGGTGGATTTTTAAATTTGGACTACTGCTGTTGTCCAAAACTGTTTTAGTGTAAAATAATGACAACTAAGTTTATAATACCTTTACAAATCATTTCAACCATCATGGTAAAACTACATATTTATACATCATAAAAATAGACCCATAATCACAAGGTCATCACAAAATCATTCTCATGGACATGAGTTACTTTCTCATGTTTTTCTTACCATTAAGGCAACATAACCAGACTCATATCTCATGAGTTTCGAATAAGAACCTATACCACTCCTAACATGATTATATCATTCCATATCTTTATCATAAGCTTTAAAATAACCCGTGAAACCATTTGAAATTCTAAAAGATATCCGATAAGCCTCACACAAGAGGGTAAATTGTCGATGCCATGTCCTAGACATGGTCTTACACTGGCTCACATGTCGAGGCGGATGCCATGTCCCAGACATGGTCTTACACTAGCTCTCGTCTTAATGCGGATGCCATGTCCGATACATGGTTTTACACTAGCGCACATATCAACGCCGATGCCATGTCCCAGACATGGTCTTACACTGGCTCTCATAATGTGGCCAATGCCATGTCCCAGACATGGTCTTGCACTAGCACACATATAAACACCGATGCCATGTCCTAAACATGGTCTTACACTGGCTATCAAAATGTGGCTGATGCCATATCCCAAACATGGTCTTACCCTAGCGCACATATCACCCAAATGTCTTGGCATGGATGTCCAATCTATTCCTAGGTTCAACTGGGAATTTACCACATTTAAATTTCATCGTGCATTATACATAAGCATATTCAACCATAATACGCAAAATCAATCATTCAACACATAATAACGATAAAGTTGCCTTACTTACGTACAACTTACCAATTTTATCATACGACTCGTTTGTCGATTCCTCGTCAAGTATATCCGTAAAAAATCATACAAGTTATATAATAATAATTAGGCATTTCAATTCAAATAAGACATTGCATTATTATTATCACACAAACTTACCTCGAATGCAAAAAGCCTAATTATCCCTTTTTTGTCCTTAACCACGTACTTTCTCGATTTAAGCCTGAATCTCGATTTTCTTGATCTAACATTTCAAATATAGCTTATTTATTACTCACAATATTCAAATTGACCCAAAAATCATACTTTGGCAAATTTACAAATTTGCCCCTAAACTTTTACTTATTTAAAAATTAGTCCCTAAGCTCAAACAATGAAATTCATTCAATTTTATCCCAACCCAAGCCTAGCTGAATATTTATCTTACTTACAGCAGTCCACATATTTCATTATTTAACACCTTTACCATCTATTTTACAATTTTTACAAAATGGTCCATTTTAGGTGTTTTCATGAAAATCACTTAACAAAAGTTGTTTATTTAACAACCAAGATTCATTTTCTTCCATAAAAATGTAGCGAACAACATGAATATTCTCATGGAAAAATCCTAGACTTTCAACCATTTTGTAAAATAGTCCCCTCATTAGCTAAATTAAGCTACAAGGGTTCTAAAAATACAAAAATCATCAAAAATGATCATCAAAATCACTTACGTGTGACGGTTGAAAGTTGCTGAAATTTTCAAGCTTCCATGGCCATTTCCTTGGGTAAAAATCAGTGGAGAAGAAAGAGAAATAAAAAGATGATAGCTTTTTGCATTTTTGTTTTATTATACCTTTTTACTTAATTACACATTTACCCTTTTAATTTCTAACTAATTTCAATAATACCAAACAAATATCTTCCACTAACTTATTAATGGGCTAATTTTCACATAAGGGCTTCCACTAAAAATTCTATAGCTATTTAATATCTTCAGATATTATAATACAACTTTCGCACTTTACACGATTTAGTCCTTAAAGCCAAATTAAACACTTCTCACATATAATTTCTTCATGAAAATTTTACACAGACATATAAACATATCATAGAACTTATAATAATTATAAAATAATTATTTCTAATTTGGGTTTGTGGTCTCAAAACCACTGTTCCGAATAGGCCCTAATTAAGGATGTTACACTGTCCACTTCAATTCCTAGCTGTGACACCCTATGTCCTAGGACAATGACTTTACGGACCATGAAATGACATTTCTCCTAGTTTAATACTAGATTTGTTTCTTCACAGTGACATAAAACCATCTCCAAATTTCTTAAACAATCTTCAAAATCATTTTCGAACACAGAGAAGTCATCCATAAAAATTTCAAGGAAATTTTCCACAATGTCCAAGAATATGGACATCATACAGTGTTGGAAAGTTACCGGGGCATTGCATAACCTGAACAACATTCGTCTGAATGCGAAAGTGCCATATAGACACGTGAAAGTTGTCTTCTCTTGATCTTTAAGTGCAAATCTAATTATAACTTGAATAACCATCTAGAAAGCAATAAAAAGCCTTACCAACTAATATGTCCAACATTTGATCGATGAATTGCAAGGGGAAATAATCCTTCCTAGTTGCCTTGTTAAACATGTGGTAGTCCAAACACACTTTCCATCCCATAGTAGTACGAGTCGGTATGAGCTCATTGTTGTCATTACTTACTACCGTGACACCTCCTTTCTTGGGTACACATTACACAAGACTTACCCACGAGTTGTTAGAAATTGGGTAAATAATGCTAGTATCAAGCCACTTGATAACTTCTTTCTTGACAACTTCCTTCATAATTGGATTTAGTCATCTCTATTGTTTAATGGATTTGCTATGATAATCTTTCAATAAAATTTTGTGCATACAAAATGTAGGGTTAATTCCCTTTATATTGGCAAGGGTCCAACCTAGTGCTCTTTTAGATCGCCGTAACACTTCTACCAACCTGTCCTCTTGCTCAGGTGTTAGCTTAGCAAAAATTACAACTTGCAAAGTACTGTTATTTCCCAAATACACATATTTCAAATGTTGTGGTAGAGGCTCTAACTCTAGAACAAGAGATTCCTCTATAGATGGTTTAGGAGGCTTAAAAGATTGTTATGATAAATCCAGGGATTCCAATTTCTTCCCTGGCCTATCCATTATTTGCTGGGCTTCCATAAATTCACCAAGCTCTTCAAAACTTATTGTGTCACATTGCTCTATCAAATCGTCTTCATTGTCAGAATTGCTATAGCAAAATTTTGCAAATTCATCCACTGTTGCTTTTATCAAGCCAATGGTGTGACATTCTTCATTCTTATCCACACATTTTAGCGCATTAAACACATAAAATTTAACCTCTTGATCACTCACTCTCATGGTTAGCTTGTCTTTCTGTACATCAATTAGGGTCCTACCAGTAGCAAGAAATGGTCTTCTAAGAATAGTTAGTACATTATGGTCAGCTTCACATTCTAAAATAAGAAAATCTGCAGGAAAGATAAATTAATCAACCCATACCAATGCGTCTTCAATTTTACCTTCTAGATAGGTGTAAGATCGATCAGCCAATTGTAACGTTACTATGGTAGGTCTTGCTTTCCCAATTCCTAGCTTCTTGAAAATAGACATAGGTATTAGATTTATACTTGCTCCTATATCACATAACGCCTTACCAGCATAATGACTTCCAATAGAACATGGGATAGTGAAACTCCCTGGGTCCTTCAACTTTAGAGGTAATTTATTCATCAACATTGTTGTGCACCCTTCAGTGAGAGCAACAGTTTCAAATTTTCCCAACCTGTACTTTTTTGATAATATATCTTTCATGAATTTCATGAAATTGCTCCAAAGCTTCTACTAGTGTTATGTTAATATGGAGTTGCTTCAAGACCTCTAAAAACCTTTTGAACTAAGCATCTTGTTTACAATTATGGAATCATTGTGGAAAAGGTAGAGGTAATTATCTTTCAGGTTGCTAATATTATTTTGTTGTGACATTTTTGTTGGCGACATGATCTGATTTTACCATAACATTTTCCTACTTATCCTTTTCAGATTTTGTATACTTTTTATATGGTTCTAGGGTCTTTACCTGATTGTTACTTGCATTATCCTCTCTTGCCGCAGTATTGGGAACAACATCACTCAACTAAGTCCCGCTTCTAAGGGTGATTGCTTTGTAATGCTCCTTACCTTGTGTTCTTGAATTCTCAGTATCACTCGACAATACTCCTTATGGCCTTGAAGTTAGAGCATTTGCTATTTTCCCTACTTGGTTTTCAAGCGCTCGTAAAGATACAGCCTAACACTGGATTACAACATCATTTTTGGCCATATATTCCTTTAACAAAACTTTGTTTTCAAGCGCTCGTAGGAGATGATGCTTGACCATATTGGGTATTTTGCCTCGGCATAGTTTGAACATAACCAGGCGGTGCATTGTTGACATTCTGTCTTGCGGTATTGTTGAAGTTTCCCGTACCTTGATTACCTTAACTGAAATTCAAATGTTGTTTCCACCATGAATTGTGGTGTTGGAATATGGATTGCTATTTTGATTGGAATTACTCATATAATATACTGACACTGGGTTTGATGGGCATTCGTCAAACACATGATTTTCTTCACAATAAACACATGATAACTCTGTCGATTTCATCTTATGAACTAAAGTTGGATATTTCATTGTTTTAATTATATTTGCTAGAAAAGATACCTGGGTCGTTAACGAAGTGATTGTATCAAGCTTGATGGTACTGAAAGCTCTCTTACCTATCCCAACTCTTGTGGTTGGATACTGATAATCGTTGTTAGCAATCTTTTCCAAGATCTTGTATGTTTCATTATAAGTTTTGTCCAACAAAGTACCATTGGCAGATGCATCAACTACCATCTTTGTGTGTGCATTCAACCTGTTGTAAAACATCTCCATTTGAGTCTATTGCTAGAATCTATGCATTAGAAAATTTTGAATTAACTCCTTAAATCATTCTCAAGCTTCATATAATGTCTCGTCCCCCATCTGCCAAAAAGACGCAATATCTTTTCTCAACTTGGCATTCATAGTAGGCGGGTTATACTGTAACAAGAATCTCTGGCAAAGATCATTCCATGATGCTACTGTTCCCAACGACAAAGCATTCAACCATACTCTCGCATGATCTCTTAAAGAATACAAGAATTGCTTAAGCCTCAAGGCGTCTTCAAGAACACCCTACTGTTTGAATGAATCACATACTTCTAGAAATAGTCTTAAATGTAATCTTGAATCTTCAGTGGGTAATCTATCAAACTGTCCCACTGTTTGTAACATCTGGAACATTACCAATTTCAACTCGAATTGTTGAGCTTGTATAGTTGGTCTAACTATCCTTGGATTCAAATCATCCAACATTGGGATGACATGCTCTCTAATTGGCATATCTCGATCATCCACCAGACGTCCAATGGGAGGATTTTCATTGTGATCATTTCGATTACTGTTAAGATCATTCTTATTTCAAGCCATTTTCTCAATTCTTTTCTCTTTCTCCGCAAGGTTCTGTCAATCTCCAGATCAAAAAGGTATTTTGTGTTAGCAGAAATGCCTTTTCTCATGCACTGATGGCAAACCTGTAAAATGTAAATACACTAAGTTAAATAATAATACTAAGTAAAATAACCAAACCAAATTTCACCAAATTGTCGATCCCTAACAACAACACCAAAAACTTGCCGTGTGTGAAATGATAAGCAATTTTGTACAAGTATACACGTTGATTTATGTAATAAAGTGATGAGTGAGTATCGTTCCCACGAGGATCGAATTGAGGCACAAAAGTGATCAAGCTATTATAATAAAATGTGATTAATGCTATGGCAAAAGTCAATGATAAATCTGTAGTGGAAATTGGTGGTGTCACACCTCTTACTCGTGTTCTATGCCAGAACAGGGTATGAGACATTGCCGGAACATAACACATGCAATCGTACAAAACCGTGACATAAATTTTTCATCCAAATTAGAACAATTCAATTTTCACAATCAAGTCCCTAATATGGACCTACGAGGTCCAAAACATACTTTGGAAAAGGTCCAGGACAAACCGAGGACTTTGGAGAATATTGGAAAATTTCTTAAAATTAGGGTACATGCTCATGCCCAAGGCCGTGTCCCTCACATGACCATTCACATGTCGCAAATTTCCATACTTAATCATTACACACTTATACAACAAAATCATGCATCGTTATACCCTATAACTTGAACAATATTAGCCAATATCAATGTCCATATACAAAATAAGCTATCAAATATTAAAGGCCAACATTTTAAGCCAAATCAATTATGACATACAACAAAATAACCAAGTTCTCTATACATGCCATAATCCCAAAATCTTGTTTTCAAAATACCAAAAGAGTGCTGATAGTATGGATGGATCTCCGATGATCTCTGACGATCTCCGAAGAGCTAGCTTGATGACACTATAAGACAGGGGAAAGATAATCATATAGCTTAGTAAGTAAGTACGCAAATAATAAACAACATATTAACATGTTACAAATTCACTATTTACTCAAGGTCAAAACAAACTGTTTATTCGAGTCACAGTCACTAAATTATTTATGTCTAGAATTACGAAACTTCAAATTAAGATATATAAATTTTCCCTGAAACTAGACTCAATTATCTTCTTACCATAAAATTTTCAGAATTTTTGGTTTAGCCAATAAGTACATTTTATTATTTAAAGTTGCCTCTGTTTTTCTATTTGACAGTTCTGACCCCTCTACACTAAAAATTAATTATCTCTTCGTACAAGATTTAGATAATGTTCCCATTTGTTTATTTTGAAAATAGACTCATTAAAGATTTTAATAATATAAATTATAACACATAATTATTTTTTTACAATTTTTATTGATTTTTCCAAGTCAGAACAGGGGATTCCAAATTCATTCTGACCCTGTCTCACAAAAATTTAAATATCTCATAATATGAAATTTTTTTTCTTACACTGTTTCTTTTAGGTGAAAGTAGACTCAATAATATTTAATTTAATATCTTATTCAACCTCTAATTCGATTTTCACCATTTTTGGTGATTTTTCAAAGTCACACAACTACTGCTATCTAAAAGTATTTTATTACAAATTTCACTCTTACATAATTTCACTTACTCCATTTCATCTTACCGAAAGTTCAGTCAACTATCGAGTACATTGTTCATAAATTTTCACTCAAATATACCTGCACTTAGTACCACATTTGTGACCAAAACCATCTCTTACACATAGTGGCCTGTACTTAGTACCACACATGTGATCGAAGCTATTGGGTACGCATAGTAGCCTGCCCTTAGTACTACACATGCGACCTAACCATCTTGTACACATAGTAGCCTACACTTAGTACTATACATGTGACCTAAACCATTTTAAACACATGGTAGCCTGCACATAGTACTACACATGTGTTCTCACAACGGATTATTCGTATATTTTCTATTCTGAAGGTCCAACTGGGAAATTCCTCACTTTTCAACCTTTTACCAATTCATCCATAACCAATTTCAATTCATAATTTATATCAATTAGTCATTCAATATGCAACCACATCTCATATAATAACAAAATATTATAACATAAATAAAAACGACATATTATTTACATACAAACTTACCTCGGTGCAAAATATAGTAATTTTGCAATTTAGTCCACAATCTTTTCCTTTCTCTGATCAAGGTCGATTCCATGTCTTTCTTGATCTATAATAACACATTTGAATCATTCAATGCTCATATTATTCAGATCAGCCCAAAAACATTTTATGGCAAAAATTATAATTTTGCCCCTAAAGTTTTACAAAATTATGATTTTGCCCCTAGGCTCGAAAATAATTTTTATTCAATGTACTTGCATTTTAGGCCTAGCCAAACCATTTTCATAACCATAGCAGTCCACAATTTGCACTAAATCAAACACTTACACACATTTTACAGCTTTTTACAACCTAGTCCTTTTATGCAATTTCATCAAAAATAACTTAGTAAAAGTTATTTATCACACTCCAAACATTCATATTCTTCCATAAAACATCAAAATACATGAATTTCATCCAAGATTAAATTTTTAAATATAAACCCTAGCTCAAAATATTGGTAGAAATAGGTAAACCGAGCTACAAGGATCTCAAAAATGTAAAGAACATTAAAAACGGAGCTACGATGCACTTACAATCGAGCTTGGAAGCTTGAAAAACCCTAGATATGTCTTCCTCATGTGAAACTTAGCCAAAGCGACAAAAATTTACTTTTAGTTTTGTGTTTAATTCATTTTAATTACTAAATGACCAAATTACCCTTAATGAAAAACTTTAGATTTATACCAAACCATGTCCATTTTGTCCACCAACTTAACCAATGCTCTAATTGTCATTTAAAGACCTCCAATTTCATAACAATTGGACACCTCTAACATGTAGAACTCAACTTTTGCACTTTTTACAATTTAGTCCTTTTGACTAAATTGAGTGCCCAAACGTCTAAATTTTCGAAAAAATTGTCAAAAAATTGTTTCGTGAGATTGTAGACTATAAAAATATAATAAAAGTGAATTTTACTGCACCAAATTTGTGGTCCCGAAACCACTATTCTGATTAGACCCAAAATTAGGCTATTACAGGTGGAGTAATGATATAAGCAATATGTGGTATTAATGAATAATTGGAAATGCTATGGAAAAAAGTGAAAGCAGAAATGTAATGGCAATAACGAGAATGATTATTCGAATAGACTGTAAACAAAGAAATAGACAACTAAATATGTTGTGACAAAGATACTACGACCAAGAATAAGGATAGAGTGATGTTGATTCGAAAAGTCGGGATTACCCAGAATCAACCCTTACTGTCAATAATGTCTTGGCAAAATCGTGTCTACTTTACTGCATAGAAGAGTTCTAAAATGGCCTACCTCTCACGAAAGCAAAACCTCAAATTACCTTGCCTGTGTCTATAGGCTTTTTAGATATCTTGCATGGGTTCCTTCTGTATGATAGCGACTCTATGTCTAGAATCAACTACAAGTGTCTATCGAATACTTGCTCATTTCATTCAATTTTAATCCAACCAATTCAACCCTTTCAAAATTAGAATTAGTTTATAGTATATGAACAGCCTTCAATGTTTAAAAATTGTTGCATTTTAAGAAATAGGAACAATCGAATGAAATAATAGAGTAAATTAGATATATACCGCATCCATAAAAATAATTAAAGTTTTATCAAAAGTAATCCCAACCCTATGAGATTTAGCTCATGGGCTGAGGAATAAAATTCCAAACCAAAATATTATTTGACATTGCGTTCAACTACTTCAATTCAGTCTTCCAAAGGAACACTAATGAAAATAATGGAAGAACTTCGAAAAGTAGCTTTCGCTTGTCTAGTCTACACTTTGACAGCACAACATCTTATGATGGTTAAAAAGGACTGTCTTCGACTTCCTGTCCTTTGCGCAGCTGAACCCTTATTCATGCGTAAGGATCTCTCTCACTTTTTCTTCTCCATTTGTGAGGTCCCCTTCATCAGTTTTCATAGACAGATTAAGCTAGGGTCGACTAACAGCTTGTGATTATCTTCTCTTCTTTTAGGGGGATTTATCTGGTACAATTTTGAATTTGAACTGGGACTGCTGCGTCGAAAATGTTGACTTGGTCTTCCCAACATTGCCACGACATCCATACTGGCAAACTGTCTGCATTTTGCCCTGAAAAAACTTCACTCATTTATTTCCTTGTTTCAAAACATGTTCTTACCACACAAAAAACTCCACCACAATCGATTAAAAGCACCTAATTCCAACACAGTCCAAGTCCTAATGCAATATTAAAAATTCTAACTAAAATGTCCTAAAATCCAACAAAATGTACTTAAGTACAAACAATTAGCTAGTCTAAAGACATGAAATATAACTCTTTTCAAGAGTTATCAACAAGCTAAGCTGACAAGGAAAAAGGATCTAAGGTGAGTTTTTACACTCTGTCTTGGATAGTTGATGAGATTGAGTGGTTAAATGATTTATGTTTTATTTTGGGTCATATGAGTCCAATGTTGTATGTAAAAATGGTGATTGAACATGCTGCAAATACATATTATAGTACAAGTGAGTGAGTATTTGCATGTAGGTTCATTGCATGTTAAACAGATCTTGTATTCTAGGTCATATGATTCCAATATTGTGTAAAAATGGTGACTGAACATGTTGTGAATACATATTGTTGTACAAGTGTGTGAGAATTTACATGTATGCTCATTGTATGTTAAATAGATGTTGTATTCTGGGTCATATAAGTCCAATGTTGTGTGTAAAAATGGTGATTGAACGTGCTACGGATACATATTGTTGTACAAGTGTGTAAGCATTTGCATATATTTTCATTGCATGTTAAACGGATGTTGCATAGTGTGGAATGTGTGGCAAACTTGTGTTATGTATTAAGTACCTTGTTTGCACGAAATGTAACATTCTGAGACTAGGTCTAGAAGTTTTTGCCGAGCAAGTGAGGGTTCGCTAATGCTTTGGTGAACTGGGGAGTTCGTCGAAGGAGTATCCATAAGGAGTTTGCCAATGTTTCAATGTTACAGTATATGCAAAAAGATGAGGTAAGGGGGTTTACCAGTTTGTTTGGCGAACTAGGGTTCGCCAGTAAAGTTGCAAACTAGTGTACACCAGGTAAGTTGCAAATTGGGAGTTCGCCAATCAAATTTATACTCAAATTAAGAAATAATGATTTGGTGCATCTAGGAATACTTTTGTGCAAGTAACAGCTTTCCTAAGTTAAAAGGGTATCCTAAGATTTCTAAGACACTTAGAGCTATAAATACGACCCTTATTTCATGAGAATACTCTCATTGAATATTCTGTTGTCAAGTCTCTATTCTGAACAAAATTTGTAGTAACTAAGGTAAGCCTTTGTCCTGCTAGGGTTGATTGTCCAGAAAGCTAGGTTCGCTTGCATGTGTAAATTCTGTAAGCTCTGTCTACTTAGTAATATGTTTGTTTGTTTATGTTGCAAACCAACTGGACGATACACCAACAAGGATAAAGGCAAAGCCAAGCTTGTTTAATTATCAGCTTTTTCTATGAGTGGTTAAAAATTTCTATGTGTGTGCAAACTGTTATGTTTTCCTAGAACTTAAGGTTTTCAAAAAAATCTCCAAGAAAAAGGTTTTTCTAAAAATTCTATTTTTATGTTCTGACACTCTGTTTTTAAAATATGTTTTCAAAACACGTTTTTAAAGCTATGTTTTAAAATAAGTTTTTCGCATGCTCCTATGCAAGTCTATGTTTTAAGAGATGTTTTTAAATTATGGTTTTATAAACTGTGTTTTTACGCACTTTACTGAGAGCTCTCTGATTGAGTATAACCCTAGATAGAACTGTTGAAGGATTACGATTGTGTGATAGAGTATCATCCTGACAAGGCAAATGTTGTAGGAGATGCACTGAGTAGAAAGTCTATGAGTGAGTTGTGAGCTCTGTTCACATAGCTAAGTGTAACCAGTGATGAAGACTGCTTGCAAAACTGCAAGTAAGGCCAATTGTGTTACAATAAATTAAGGCAAAGCAAGCTTTAGATGAAAAGTTGGCAAAGAGGTTTCACCAAGTGGAATAAGGAGTGCGAGGGTATTTTGTACTAAATGGGGAAGGAGTACTCTATTTTTGTGGAATACTTTGTGTACCTAGAGACGAAGAGCTTCAACAAATGATTCTTAGTGAAGCTTACAATAGTCTGTATGCAATGCACCCAAGAAGTAACAAGATGTATCGTGACCTCCATGAACTCTATTGGTGGACTGGATTGAAGTGAGCTGTTAAAAAGTTTGTATCGAAGTGCTTAACTTTTTAGAAGGTAAAAACAGAGCACCAGTATCCTTCAGGACTACTACAACCACTTAAAATTCTAGAATGGAAGTGGGAAAAGAGCACCATGGATTTTGTGTCAAGTTTTCCACTAACTATGACCAAGCAAGAGGCTATTTGGGTGATTGTAGTTTGCCTCACCAAGAGTGTGCACTTTTACACCAACTATACTTTGCAGAGGCTCATAGAGATTTACATTGCTGAGATAGCAAGACTGCATGGCGTACCAGTCTCCATTATTTTAGATTGAGATCCTCAATTTACTTTTAGATTTTAGAAGAGTATGCAAGAAACTTTGGGTTAGAAGCTTCATTCAGTATTGCTTATCATCCTCAAACAGGTGGTCAATCTGAGAGAGTGATATAAGTGTTGGAAGGCATGCCACGAAGTTATGTTTTGGAGTTCGAAGGAAGTTGGGAACGTTATTTACCCTTGGCAGAGTTTGCCTATAATAATAGTTACTAAGAAAGTATTTAGATGATGCCTTCTGAAGCACTATATGGAAGGAGGTGTCAAACACCTCTGTGTTGGGTAAACTTAGATGAAAACTGAATAGTTGGTCCTGAGTTAGTTTATGAAACTGAATACAATGTGAAGATGATATGTGAAAGGCTTAAGTTTACTTCAGACTGACAAAAGTCTTGACTTGAAGCAGCGAGACATTGAGTATCATGTAGACGAGCATGTATTCCTTAAAGTATCGCTATAGAAGAAAGTCCTAAGGCTTAGGAGTAATGGAAAGCTAAGTCTGATATTTATTGGCCCTTATAAAGTGGTGGAAAGGACTGGTCCTGTAGTATATCGACTCAATTTGTCCTGTAAACTTGATCATATTCATTATATGTTTCACATATCAATGTTGAGGAAATATCGTGCAGACCCATCCTATGTAGTGTCAGTAGATGATATTGAAGTACGACTTAATTTGACTTACGAGACAAAACCAGTGAAGATTATAGCTTGCGAGGTGAAAGTCTTGCGAAGAAAAAGGATTCTTTTAGTCAAGATACTGTAGCAGAACCATAAGACCAACGAAGCTACTTGGGAAATAGAAGAAGCAATAAAGAAATAGTATCTTCAACTATTTGAATGAGAACATTTCGAGGAAAAAATGTCTTAAGTGGGGGAGACTTGTAACATCTTGAGATCAGGTCTAGAATTTTTTGCCTCGCAAGTGAGCTTTCAATAGTGTTTTGGCAAACTAGGTGTTCGCCAATGCTTCAGGGAACTGGGGAGTTCACCAAAGGATTATAAGTAAGGAGTTTGCCAATGTTTCAGCATTACAATATACCCAAAAGATGTGGTAAGGGGGTTCGCCAGATTAACTGCAAGTTAGGTTCTCTAGTCTATTTGGCAAACTAGGGTTCGCCAGTTAAGTTGCAAACTAGTGTTCGCCAAGTAAGTTCCAAACTGGGGGTTCGCTAGTCAAAGTCAAAGTCAGAGTTAAATTAGGAAATAAAGATTTGATGTATCTAGGAATACTTTTCGTGCAAGTAACACATTTCCTAAGTCCAGTAGGGTATCCTAATATTTCCAAGACATTTAGGTCTTTTTGTCTACTTAGTAATCTGTGTGTTTGTTTATATTGCGAACCAACCAGACCATCTACCAGCAAGGATAAAGACAAAACCAAGTTTGTTTAATTATTAGTTTTTTCGATGAATGGTTAAGAATTGTCATGTATGTGGAAACTATTATGTTTTTCCTAAAACTTAAGGTTTTTCAAACTAAGCTCCAAGAACAAAGTTTTTCTAAAAAATCTATTTTTATGCTTTGACATTCTATTTGTAAAATATGTTTTTAAGACACGTTTTTAAAGCTATGTTTTAAAAAAAGTTTTACGCGTGCTCCTATGCGAGCATATGTTTTAAGATATGTTTTTAAATTATGGTTATATAAACTATGTTTTTATGCACTTTGGTGCGAGCTTTACATGAACAAGTGTTTTCAAGCAAGCTCCCTATATGAGCTCTTGTGATAAGTCTCTGTGCATGCTCTTTTACGAGCCTTATGTTGGATATATTGGTATACCAAAGGATTGTGAGCACTCACTTATAAGTTCTGTGATTTTAGGCATTGAGGTTCTGAGACATGTGGAAAGATAAGGGAATGTTGAGCTATGCTCCATTCACTAGAACAGGTTGGTGTCAAGCATTGCACTTATGGGACATGTTAAGGACTCTTTGAGTCATTCTGAGGTGTTATAAGGAGATCGCATATCCAACGATACAAGATTTTGATAATTGTACTAAGTGCGAGAACATATATTATGTTTCTCAACCATTCTGATAAGACAAGTATGTGAGCATGTTTCATGCTTTACAAGTTCTATTTACAAGCTAAGTTTTCAATTATTTTTCTACAAGCACAATTAAAACTGTTTTTACAAACTTATATGTTTTTTCGATAAGCAAACAAAAAGACAATCTGGGTTTTGCATTTTTACGACAAACCCAACTCGCGACATGATTTCAGACTAATTTTTTTTTTAATGTTTTAAACTCTGTGTTTTAAGCATACTCTGCTGATTCCTGATTATTCACTAAGTTCGCAATGAACTCACTAACTTCTTTCTTACTTTGTAGGTAAGTAGGTCGCGGATGGAAGTGGCGAGGTAAATGACTTGGCAAGGCTCATCCCTGAATAGATATTGGCGAACCTGGGAATTAGGCAATGGGGTTTATTATTTTATGTGGATTTAGATTTATTATAAGTTGACTGTTATTGAAATAATTTCTCTTAAAGTTTAAGCTTATTTTATCTTTGCAAACCCTGTCTTAGAATATTATTTTTTATTATGAATAAAGTTTATGTTTACTCATGCATGAGCGTTCCGTGTATTTCCTTTTATCATAATATACAAGTTAGATTTATTAATAAGTACTATTTTTTGCGACCTTAAAAATTACATACGTACCCCGGTAGAGATAGTCTTTCTGCTTAGCAAATCCAGGCAAATTGTGCGAGCCCATATAGGTATGTGAACTGTAGTTACTTTGTGAACCTATCTTAATGTGTGAACTCATTCCTTGTGTTTTATTTGTGAACAATGTGTAATATCCTATTATGAAAACTTATGTTTTAATTTGAACTTATGCTTTTATGCTATACTGCGAACTCATATGATTTTCTTTTAGGCGAACCTATGTTGAGTGTCATATGCGAACCCTTAAAGTTTTACTGTTTAGGTAACATGCGAACCCTACCTTTGTTTGTTTGATAAGCTTGCATGGTTTACCTTTTGTGTTTGATATTATTCCATTTTTGTGTAATAACTTAGCATATTTCATGTTGTAATCAAATGTATGTTGGCGGATAGGTTGGGAGTTAACGGAGAGTCACTTTGGTGGCTAATGTGGCACAACGAATTCGGTTTGAACCTACTCGGTTGAGTTTGGGGTGTTACGTGAAATGTATGAGTATCTTGTATGCGAAGTACAGAGGTATCTATTTTGCCGGGATAGATGAAGTAGAAGTGGCAAAATGGACGGGTGGACGGATGGGTAGAGAAATAGAAATTCTATTAGATTTCATAATCCGGTGTTACTGGGTGCAAAACGCAATGTGCAAAGTTTTAAGCTTTACGGAGGGGTTACTACGGTGTTTGAACATTAAGGTTAGATATGAGTTGGAATGATATCGATTGGCTTGCTAGAATAAAACTGTGATGATGGTTATCAATTGGTCCTTTGGGGTGACACCGTGATGATGGTTTATAGGTTCCATAAAGCAACACAGTGATAGCGGTTTACAGGCTCTATGGGGCGACACCTCAAATAAGGTTATAAGGTGTAAGACCATAGCTCGACTATGGCAACCAATGGAGTCCACTAGGAGATTAAAGATGGGGTTATATGTGTTAGACCATAGCTTGGCCATGGCAGCATGAATAGTCGACCGAGACAGTAAACAAAAAGTAGTCCGCTAGGACATCAAATAAGAGGTTACACGTATAAGACCATAGCTCGAATATGGCTATATGAGTAGTCCTTAGACAAAAAAATAGGAGATCCACCAAAATACAAAGAATTTGTGGCAAGACTTACACGATTAGTCACGAAACAGAATGGATTTAACACGTCTAGGAACACAGACTAACGAGAAAAAAAAGGGAAATTGCCAAACGCAATGATGCATGGAACCTAGGAAGCATATTAATTTAGTTATGTATAATAGGAAGGATAGATTCCTTAGACAAGATGGTAATCATAATATTTGCTAATAAGAGTTCACCAGAGATGTTGCGGATCCCTTATTGTTTAAGCGAAGGCAGAATAGGCTATCATAGGATATAGTCTTGAATTGGAAATAAAAAAAAAGGTTGCTAAAAGATGAGTAGATGCCAAGAGTATTCATGGGAGGAAATGTCAACTCATGGAGGTCAATAAAGTCCGCCAAAAAAATATAAGAGCCAGAAGTTTATCAAGGCCATGAAGTAACGGTGATATATTGTAAGCCTATCAGCGATGGAAAAATGTCAAATGATATCTGGGTAAGAGATAGTTAGTTGGGAACTCAGTTTCTATTGAAGTATCTAAAGGTAATGGACAAAAATAATGAGTACTATAGGGTTACATTGAGGGCACGAGTCCGCTACAGAAAAGTGGATTCAAGGAATAGCAAGGGTAAAACCTGGATGAGAACATGATTACGGTCAAGTCAAGCATTACATCACCAACAGTCGGCATAGAATTGAGTTAACAGGATTTCCTCATAAAACCCAGGGAGTTTAACTTCGAGAACAAAATCTTTTTTTCTTAGGGTTTAAAATGTTCTTTTATAAATTTGTATGAGCAAACCTCACTAAGTTCTTTTGAACTTATAATGTTTGCTGCTGAGGGACCAAGCTAGACTCCTCTAGGGTTAAGTGGCGTGTGGTAGTTGTTCATGTATATAGAGGGCCATCCCTAGAGGCCACGCCTCAGGATTGAAGTTTGAATGAGTCTGTTTGGAGTCGAATTGTAAATTGTAAGTAGTTATTGGATCATGAAAAGTGTCGAGTTGTAAATAGTTAAAAGTTAGCACCATGAGTATTAGTAAGAAACAAAAGTTTAAGTTGTCTAAGTATAAAATTAATCTAGAATAGAAATGTTGACAATTTATTCGGGTTGATGTGGCACGCGGTACTCGGATTGGGCGACTGAGTCAGGTATAGGGTGTTACAAGTTTTTCTAGGTCGTTGCTTAGCCGACAACAAACTATTGTACTTAGGTTCTTTGATATTTAATCTATCTTATGGTGTTTATAATAAAAATCGGTTTGGGTAATTTTACTTAGAGAAAGGATTGTATGAAATTGTGATTCCACGTCATCGCTATCCCTTTCCAATAGGAGTATGACAAATCAGATTTTTTCTCCTGATTTTCAACTTTTTCCTCCAGAAAAAAATTCAAATCCAACTAAAAATGCTAAAAATTAGGAGGAAAAATTTGATTTATCATGCTCCTATTGGAAAGGGATAAGGATGATATGGAATCACAATTTCATACAATCCATTCTCTTTTACTTATGTGGTTTTGCACTTAAGCGTAAGCGTTTGATCAAATTGAGTTGAATCGAGTGAAAAAAAAGGTGAAAATATTGTTGTTCAAGTGAAATGGAAGTTAAGTCAAATAAATTTGTTCAAGTTAATTTTTTTTTTTTTAAAAAAGCCATATTAAAATATTGTTGACACTATGACTAAATTTTGAGTTGAAAAACATATATACCATATATATTTGAAAACTAATCTTTTAAAACAAGGTAATAGAAAACAAGATAATTAGCATGTTAAACATGATTTGATTATTTCCTTGTCTAAGGCTTCAAATTTATCATTTTAATTTTTTTAAAAAAGTTAACATTGGAAAATATTTGGTACACTATTAGTAGAGTTTTTAAACTCCACAAACAGGGTCAGGGGTTGACAATTGTCTGATAGGGTTATAGTCAATTATTAATAAATATTTAAAAAATAGAGACACATGTAAATTTTTTAAGGTTGCTTTTGGAATAAAAAATTATACTGCCAGTGTACCAAATACTCACCTTTTAGCATTTATATATATTTTTAATATGCTTTTTAAATATTTTGAATTTTAGAATATTATTTTTAATTTTTTAAAGAGGGACCAATTTGTACGTTTTCAAAACTATCAAGGATCTAAGGGGTATTAACATAAATTTAGTCGAATTATTCGAGTTGTAAAATTCAATTAGACACAAATTTGAAAAATTGAATTACTTATTCGAATTGATTTGAAAAATACAATAATTCAATTCGATTAAATTGAAAATTGAAAAAAAAATCAAATTGAATGGAGTTTTTACTCATGGGTTAAAGCTGGGAAATTAAGGGTTTATGAATTGATGTTGGATAAAAGAAAAATAGAAAGGGCGAGGTTCCTAAATTTAGGGGTGAGCATTTGATCGAATCGAATTAAATGAAATTTTTTTGAGTTAATTGAGTTGACCAATCTTTTTTATCATCTTAATTCAATTTGAAATTTTCTCGAATTGAGTCGAATGAGATCAAATTCAAATCAAATCAAATCAAATATATTTGTTCAAGCTAAACTATAAAAAAAAAAGACTTTGGGTCTTTGTAGCCACTACCACCCACCATAATTAAATTTGTTATTAACTTTCATCCCCTCGTAATTTTTATATTAATCTTTTATATACAGGTTAACTTCTTTGCTTTCGTAGTTACTTCAATTATCTTCTGATTCTAGTCAGCATATATTTGAAATTAAAAAATATATTAAATATAAAAAAATGTGATTTTTTTTAATAAAAATTATTTTAAAGGTAAATGTAAGATACCAACAGAAAATTTTAACACGAATATTTTATGGCATCATCAATAATTCAATTTTAACAAAAATTGATAAAGATTCAGTATGATTAAAAACAATTCAATAATATAAATAGTACAAAATGTGATATTTAATTCAATAATATAAAGAATAGATATATATTCAAAAAAATTGGGGTTTCAGAGGAACTAAAAGTTTTGAGAAAAAGCAAAAGGAAATTTTTTTTGGAGGTTGAGAGAAGTAAAAGTTTTGGGAGGAAATTAAAAGGAAAAAAATTTGGAGGGTTCTCGGAAAAGTAAAAATTTTGGAGCGAAAATTAAAGGAAAAATTTTTAGGGGTTTGAGGAAAAGTAATTTTTTTAAGGAAAATAAAAGAGTTTGAGATTGGGAAGGGAAGTAAAAAAAGTTTGATATTTAGTTTATTCGAATAATTCAAATTTAAAAATTTAATTCGATTCGAACTCGAAATTCGAAAAAAAAATCGATTTAATTCGATTAACTCAGTTAATTAAATCGAATAATTTAAAATTCGATTTTATTTTCTATTTTTTTAAAAGTTGAATCGAATTTTGTTTAACCTTTTCTACTTTATATTTAGCTATAAAAAAAGTAGAGTAGGTTACAAGGGAAGAACAGCCAAAGATACCAAAACTTTGGCTTTATTAAGACATTGGCCAGACACTGCTAACAGGACATTAAAGGACGACTCAAAGGTATTATTGCTCATTGTCTGCTAATTTTTTTTTTTATTGTTCTTTTGAGTTTGGAGAAAAGCCTTATGAGTCATAAAGGATTATGACGTATAATTAAAGTTTTTGCTCATTTAATATCTATCTCAGCTTAATTAGGGCTGGTTTTGAGTGTGATGGAAAGGAAAAAGCACTGACAAGGTTTAGGTGTGGAGAAACAAATATTTGGTTTTCCACTCAAGTAATGGAGGTTGGTGTTCCACAAGCATCTATGACGGAATAACTCAGCTACACCAACTTAGTCATAGAGGACGATCAGTTGGCCACAAACGTATATCAGTAGCATCTCCCTTGCCCTTAACTTAGGCATGTCTCCTTCCTTGGTAATCGTATTCCATTAGCTCATTCTTGGAGATAAACAAAATTTACGAGTTCATAGCACCCAGACATGTTAATTACAGCATGTAGAAGCTGGATTCAGGCAATCTTCAAATTTTCAGGTCTGTTTCATTGTTTAGCTTTGAATTCGATTGTCCTCCTAGTAAAGTGGGGAATGTGGGAGAGCATGATTTGTTTGTTTATGGTGTGGGAGATTGTTAAACGCATGGTGTTAGTCATTCTTGCCTTGGTAAATGGTGAAGGATTAAGCTTCTTTTTCATTTTTAAATTCTCTATTATTATTATTATCGATAGCAATAAATTATTATAAACAAAGCTCGCGTTGCATGAGCTGTATAGAATAAACAATAAGGTTTAACCAAAGAATAATTAATTTTTAATTGTTTCAAAATTAAATAAATTAAGGAGAGGAGGAGGAGGATTTGTGTTGGGGGGGTCCACATGTTGAGGAGGAAGACAAGAAGACAAGTAGGGGCCCACACCTGGTTCCCCACCAATCATCAAAGGTAGGGACCAGTGGGTTTCTATGTTCCGTGTGTTGTTCCCATTCACCTAATCATCATCAATGTCGGCCCCACCCTACCACCCCACACGCACGCTTTTCCCATTTATTTTCTCAATTCCCTCTATATGTCATCCATCCATCACATGACTTTACAATTAATTAATTAATTCAATTTGGTATGTATAATCGGTAAATTTTGTTGTTGAAGTTTCAAAAGATGGGGCAGACCTTGAGTCCTTCATATTCCATCTTTAAATGAAGTTCTCAAAATGTGATTACATTTGTTTGCCACCACTATGATTCCATTTCTTTCCATCTTTATACAACCTTGGTTTTGAATTACTTTGTATTATTTAAAATACAAATTATTATTACTATTATTATTAAATACGATTTTGAATAAGTCAATCTGAATTCATGAAAATCGTGTTAAAGATCCAGTCATGTGCTTTTAGCTTACCCATTGGAGAGGTAATTTGACCTTAGGAGTCTGGGTTCAACAATTCAATTCAAGTTTTTCTTTTGAGGGTGATGTTATTCAAAATGTAAATGATTGACAAGATGAGTGAAAAAAGTTGAATGATTTGCCTTATTATTTATCTACACCAAGATATTTGATTCACCTAACGAAAAAATTAAGGAGGAGAAAGAAGCTTATTTCTTTGTCAGGAAATATTAAAAAAAAAAACAAATTAAAATTTGGTTTATGATTGTTTGTCTCTCTCTCGCACACAACTTCTAATCCCATTGAAATCAAATATGTTTGTATCATTTTACATCTAATTTGAAAATCAATTAGATATAATAGAAGTGAATAAAAATCGATTCGGTTCGAAAAATATTTTTTTTCTAATTTAGAGTTAATCGAATCGAGTTATTCGAGTAAACTCAAATAATTCGAATAACAGACTAGCGTAAATACCCCTTTGGTCCCTTTCAATTTTGAAAACAAGCAAATTGGTCTCTATCTCAACAAAAAAATACAAAATATTCTAAAATTTTCAAAAATTCAAAATAAATTTTAAAATTAAAAATATTTATAAAAAATCCAAAATTTATATATATATTTAAAAGACTATAAAAGTTTTAAAAAATATAAAGAATATACAAAGTTAAAAATTTAAAAGTTTTTTAAAATAAATTTAAAAGTTTTTTAAAATAAATTTAAAAGTTTTTTAAAATAATAAATTTAGGATATAAATAAATTATTCAAGTTTATCATACTAAAGTATCACTCTTTTACTATTTTGCTTTGAAAAAGATTTGAAATATATATGGTTTCAAATTTATGTGGTCTAACATGAAATTGTTTATATTGTAACAAGATTTTAATTTGACATGTTTAATTTTTTATTTTAACTCGAACTCAACTTGAATTTCGTTTCACTCGATTCGGAAAAATTTCAAATCGAGTTAGGATGATAAAATATGATTCGTCAACTTGATTAACTCAAAATTTTTTCACTTGATTCGATTGAATGCTCACCATTAAGATATAAGATGTTACATTCATTGCTAAAGCAACTCAAATAAATATTTAAAACAAGCACCAAAGCTAAAAATAAATTAAGTGTGACAAGTTCAACTAAATGATGTTGTGAGTATTAAATAAAAATAAATGCACTCAAATGGGCTCACATATATTAATTCAAGATCAAATATGATCAGACACAGAGCCAGGTAACGAATCATGGGTCAATCTAGCAAAACGCATGGTAATGTCTTGAGTCAGTAAAGTCATGCCACTGTATCGACAAATGCCTCCCGTATTTTCATGGTTTTTGGGTTCAAATCTTGAAGTCTCAAGACAATAGAACGATGTCTCTAGATCTTGACCCCTATATCTCGAGATAGTGGACCATGTCTTGAGATCCTGGTCTAAATTTTCACTAATTTAGCTTTGATGTTTTATGTCTCAAGACTTGGCACCTTAGAATGCATGAAATCCAAGTTTTTGTTCTTGAGGTCTCAAGATATGTTCTTGATGTCTCGAGACATTAGCCTAGAAACTCATAAATTAAGCAATGTGAGTCATGTAATTGGACCCCTACAAGTACCTAAACACATACAATATGAATCCAAACCAATTTCAACACATTTGACATGCCAAATCAAAAATAGAATATACAATATCCAGACAATTAACATAATAGATCATGATTTCACTACCAAGTTAAAGTATAAGCTAAAAGTCATTCATTCAATAGAAAGAATATGCATTCAAATTTCAATTCAAAAGTATCGAAGGGGTCCAAACTATACTATACCATTTATACCAAATATATCAAAATTATATAGAAATGTTCTCAAGACATGGAAATTTACCTAGAGACTTAGGTACATACCCAAAACTAGTCCAAAAAAGTAATTACTGTTGGATTTGGTGTCCTAAGTGTAGTATTTTTGTCAAGTACACTTGTAATTTTTCGAACATATTGTCTAAATAGTATTATTCATGATACTTTGTCTATTGTCCTCACATGGTTTTTTCACGCAAAGCAAAATGGAAGCAAATGTTGCTCACTAGTTGTCTAATGTTTAACTAATATTAAGCAGTATTACATGGTCGAATCATAATACAGAAAAATAACTTATATTAGTAGACGGACCTAAAGATGTCCTTAGTCTAACCGGAAATAAAAAACTGATTGAAAGACTAATATGCCGTCTATCAAGTCCATTTGGGGAGATTCTTTGTCTTGGGCATCGAAGCAGATGACTCTCAAAAGATAAAGCCATAGATTTCACTGACTAGACTGAGAATACATCGGATTGAACCCAAGAAGAATAGATCATTAATCCATTTATAGATTTATTCACTTGTGATGTTCATAGTGTGGCATACCTGAATCCTAAGTGGATGACAGACTATGTATGCTTGACTTGTACACTTCGATATAAGTAAAAGCCTGAGTTTGAATCAATAAGGAATAGAAAGCTGGTGTATTGGGTGTACAACTTCTGCGATATGTAGCACCATTCACAAAAATGGAATTCATAGCTCAAGATATGGGTAAATGATATCTTCTTATTAGCATTACATGGTTGATGAAAAGTAAACATGGTCATAGGTCATTCGTCTTTGTGATGGATGACTTGATCATTATTTGATAGTAGCTGACTTTTCATGAAGGAAGGTGTAGTAGTTACCATGAGATAAAGTAAGATCATATTGGGAGAATGAATATTATCTCAAAAAGATTAAGGATATCCTATGAGGGTAGCACACTTATGGCAAGGTCATTAGATGAGCTCTAAATAGTTGCTTTTGTAATGGTATGTCGTTAGGGAAAGCTCAATCACGATATTATAGTGGAATGACTTCGTGACTAAATGAGTTTATAATTAATAGGCGAAAAATAGTAATATAATTATAAATCATTTGAGCCCTAATTACATATGTCTAATCGGTTCCTCTGCTAGCTTGTTGAAATCAAAAATGAATTGCGTATTTGAATCAAAATGAACAGAATGAATAGAATTAGAGCAATGGAAAACATTCAGAAATGAATATGGTTTTCTTTAAAATAGAGAAATGGAATTATTTGGAAATGAATGTGGTTTTCTCAAAATGGAAATGGAAATTAAAATGAGGAATGATTCATTTGCAAATGTAGATGAATTAGTTAAAAA
This sequence comes from Gossypium anomalum, assembly GCA_025698475.1. Lineage (NCBI taxonomy): Eukaryota > Viridiplantae > Streptophyta > Magnoliopsida > Malvales > Malvaceae > Gossypium > Gossypium anomalum. The sequence continues at coordinate 71,789,649 of CM046956.1, forward strand.
TGATTGAGAGAATGAGTTTATGTTTTTGGGCTATTTTAAAGCCCGAAAATGAAAATAAACCATTCGGTCATAGTGAACATGTTGAGTGGTAAAATATTAAACATATTTTTTCAGAAATTTTATCAGGGGTAAAATTGTCATAATTTTATTAGGGGTAAAGTTAGGATGAGAAAATTATTTAATATAGATTATTAAAGTTTATTTTGGATCAAATTAACTAGGTCAAAAAGTCAGGAAAGCACTCGTAATTGGACCCGATGTGAAAGAAGCCCAAAAACCCCTCATGGATATAAAAGGGGCGGCAATCCTAGTAGGAATACTAGCAGATGTTGTTCACCCTACACCTACTCTAAGTAGGAAGTGGTTTTTCTATTTGAAATAAACCTTTACAACTCAACAGGGGTTCTACCTTCTTTTCCTATAAATAGATGATACCAATAGAGCTATTAACACAACTTTGAAAGATTGTTACTCTGTTGAAAAATAAAGAGAATTTATTCTCAATTATTGAATATATTTTTTCAAAATAAAAATTATACCAGTTTCTATTAAAGAAGAGAGAATTTTCGTTTTCACCCTAGAAAGGAAAATAAAACTTTTTCTAGTCTTGTGTTTTGATTCAATTGGTTTAAGCCCAAACTCTAAGCAATTCATGGTACAAGAATAGTGAAGAAGATTATTTGGTTGAAAGTAGAAAAACACCAAAGGTTTCCTTTATCCAAAAACACAGGTACAATTTCGATCTAAGGTTTATTGTTATAAATATCACAAACGAGTTGATTTTCATAAATTTTCCGATGTGTTAGAAAACCGTTTTCAAACAAAATTATTTCCTACAATTGGTATCTAAGCACCAGGTTGTGATATATTTATAGTGTAAATCAAGATCAAATCTCTCTCTTAATCTTGTTTGATTAATATTAGATAAGATATGACATACTTGTAATTATTCGCATATTTAGGAAAATGTATGTGAATGAATGTACATATTTATTTTATTGTTATGGATGATAAAGTAATTTTTGCCAAAGTTGTGATTCCTAGAAATTTATTTGTAATTTAATTTGTTTTTTGGGCATAAATATTTTAGACCGTGGACTATCGTCTCCACGTATGATTTTAGTTTTATTATTTTATAATAAAATATGTGATCCGGAAATGGACATAGGAATTTTTGTAAAATTATTTTTCAATGAAACCTAAGAACCAAGATAACACAACACGAACCTGAACTAGAGGGTAGCCTACAGTGGTTCGACAGTAGAAGGTTATTAGTAGTCCAACAGTGGCCGACGGTGGTTCGACAATGGCCGACTATAACCCAATTTTTCTTAGTGATTGCCGACGGTGGTCGATGGCAGCCCGACAGTGGCCAATGGTGGCTGGTGGTAGCTGATGGTAGTGACGACACGTAAAAAATGGTGAAAAGATAATAAAAACGTGAACCAGCACTACAACAGAAGTTTGCAGTGACAAAATTGAAGACCCGAAGCATGCTTTGCGGTGAATTTTGTAATTTTATTATTTTTCTAGGATGGAATCATAGAAAATTTGGCTCGTCGGAGTCATTTAAATTTTATGTTTTTATATTTATGAGATAAGCATGATGATATTTATATGACTACGAATGTATGTTCATGCATATATGACATAAGCATGCATATGGATTAGTTAAAAATGCCACAAAATCATTCATGATTGAAACCAGACTTAAAAACCTTGCATATTTTTTAAAATATTGAGTGGGAGAAGGTTCCTAAACAAGACTTACGACCTCCATGAATGGTCTCTTGTAATGGTATGGCAAGTGCATTACTCTATGGTAAGATTTCCATGTGGATCTCACTGAGGAGATTTCTTGAAAGTAAGAAGAACTATCTTCCTTTCATATGATAATTGGACTAACCTATATGGTAGGTATTATCATATGGAACATCTGGAAGTTTTATCTTCAAAGAGGATAACTGAACTGTGGTGCATGATGTAATAGGTGTTAAGTTTATGGTTATACATTCAAGATTTTCTAGTTAAGTAACTGGAAACACGAAAATATACACACTTTTCATGCCTTTTTTAACTCAAATTCATGCAATTTTGGTAAAATTCTTGTTGAAAAATATTTAATATTATAAAATAATTAAATTGTAATTAAATTATTAACATGTTGAATTTTAATTAATTTTCTAATAAATTTTGATTAATTTTGATAATTTTCGACAGATTTACACAAAGGGCGAAAAATAGCTCGACAGACATTGCTAGAAGCACAAAACCGAGAAGCAATTTTGATGCATCAAGGTGAATTAATTTTTCAGCCAAAGACAGTCCAAATTATGTTTATTAATTCATAATATAATTAATTTTAATTTTAATCCAATTTAATTTGGGTTAGATAAATTATTATTAATTAATTATGAAAAGTGGCCCAGTTGAGCTGAACCGAGAAAATCGATCCAACCGAGCATTGGGCAGCCCAAAACCATCCCACATGCTGACCCAATCAGCTTGCTTGGATGATTATTTAACTTGCAAAATAGACCTTGAAGACTCCTTCAAATTGCATTCAAACCCCTTTACTATCTGTGCCTTTATAGATTTGCCCTTACCTTAAAATAGCAAGTTTGAATTCTTCAAACTTGCCACATGTGTGGCCGGCCATGGGGGGACTCTATGGCTGCTTATTTTTGCTAATTTTAGCAGCCATCTCAACCTATAAATACCCCTTTTTCTTCTCACTTCAAACACATCTCAACCCTTCTCATCTCTTCCCTTCTCTCTCATTTTTCTCTCTTCATTCCCTTCAATTGTTCTTCATTTTCTTCCCCTATTCCCTTGCTGATTTCACCTCTTGAAAAATAGTCACTCAACCACCATTTGGAGCAGCATTCAAGTGTTCGTAGAAACCTCAGATCGATAAGAACAAGCGGAGAAGGAGGAGTAGAGCAAACTAGTCAAGCCACAGAGAACACCGGATTTGATTCTTGTTCCCTATCCTTTTAAATTTGTTGTTGTTATGATGAACATGTCTATGAATATTTGTGATGTTGAATTGTTAAATTTAATTAACATGGCTTGAATTTAATTCGTGTTAGGTTGATTTTATTTCGTCTACTTAATTTATTAAAATTATGTTTGTATTGTTATAGCCCTTGGTAAGATGTTTGATTAAGTAAAACCATGACTAAGTTATTCTTGAATTACAATTGTAAGGTAACTAATGAGTTAATTATTTAAATGGATTGAAATTGTAATTAATTGACACTATACTTAATTAGTGCATGTTTAATCATCTAAGGTAGCTGAGGGTTAAATTAGCAACGACATCTAACGATACATTAGCCTTGTTGTGATTAAACTGTTTCAAGGTAGAAATGCATTGTTACTTCACGTAATCTTTTATGTGCTTATGAGATTGAAATGATTGTTTGAATTGACATAGAGATATGTACAAGAGATTATTTTAATTTCATAAGTATGTATGTGCATGAACACATTTGCCTATTAAAATTTTTTAATCGGTTGAATTGACATAGAGATATAGTCAAGAGATAAATGGCTTTTGGTAGGTAAGTATGTTCATAAGTTAGCAAATTACCGAGTTGCCGTGAATGTATTCCTAACAACATAAGCATGAGTTTAATAATTCCAAGTTAAGAAATGTAATTAATCTAACACAATTATGTCATCTTGGTTAAAATCATTTTTTGAAATTGTGCATTGGAACTTTTATTTTATTTTTATTTATTTTTGTAATAGCCCAGTCTAGACCCTAGTCGGAATAGTGGTTTCGGGACCATGAATCTGAGCCAGAAAAATATTTTAATATTATATTTCATGCTTATAATATGTGAATTAACATGTGTGAAAGTTTCGTATGAAAATTTTATCATTTATGTGCTTAATTTGCAAAAAGGACCTAATCGCGTAAAATGTAAAAGTGACTAATTAATTGTTAAAGTGTCTAATTGCTATGTCTATTTAAATGTGAGGTCCTTATGATGCAAATGGACCATTGGTTTAATGAATGGACTAGTATGGACAATAGTTAGTGGAATTTTAATGAAATAACTAAGGTTAATTTTGTAATTTATGTATTAAGTTATGATTAAATAAAATAAAGTAAAAGATGAATGTGTTCACCTTATTCTTGCCAAAATTATCAAATAAAAAGAAAGGTTGAAGCTCAAATAGGGTTCGACCATATTTAAGTTCAATTAGGTAAGCATTCGAGCTCAGTTTTTGATGATTTTTACATTTTTGAGATCGTTGCTTAGTAATATATCAAGCCCATGCCCTAATTTTTGAATTGGTTGATGATTTTTAAAGATTCCGTTGATGAATTCATGTGTTTTATGATGTTTAATGATGAATTATGAAAGCTTAGTGCTTGATATACATGTTTTGTAAAGTGATTTTGAGTAAAAATGCATATTAGGGATTTAATTTAGAAAAGTGTAAATTGAGGGGTTAAATTATGAAATAAATGAAATTTTTGGACTCCTAGAAGTCCTTATAATATTCGGCTATGCATGGGTTCATTGAAATTATGTGTATTTTGTGTTTTTGTGAAATAGGGACTAAAATGTTAAAATGTAAAAATATGAGGGCTAATTTGTAAAATACCCTAACTATGTGTATATGGATTGAATTGAATGATTTTTTTGAATAAAAGGGTTAATTTTGAATACATATAGATCAAGAAAAGAGGAATTCGGATTTAGATCGAGGGAAATCGGAGATTATCGAGGAAACGATCCGAATCGTCAATTCCCAGTACGAGGTAAGTTCGTACGTGATAAATAATGTTACAAGTATGCTTTAATGCTTTGATAATGCATAAATTGTATATATATTTGACTATGGTTTGAGTAAGATGATAAATTGACTATATTCGGCACTAAGTGTGCGATTTGAAATAGTTTCGGTTATAAATAGCACTAAGTGTGCGAAATGGAATAACTTCGGCTATATGAGGCACTAAGTGTGCGATACCAAGATAGCTTCGGTTATTTGAGATGGCACTAAGTGTGCGGGATCATTCTAGCTTCAGCTAACTATTAAAGCACTAAGTGTGCGAATTCTTAAAGCATGGATAGACTTTGGAAAGAATTAATGTATTCGAACAGAAGGTGAGAATGAAAATGAATAAATACGGGAAAGTTCAGGTATGTACGAAACCTATGTGGTAGATGATACTGTGTGTACAAAGCTTGATGAAATAGTATGAACATATTAATTGTGATGAAATAGAAGTGATGGATGATTTGAGGACTACAAAGTGTTTATTAGATGATGTTTTGTATTATATAAATTATTGATTATATTTAGTACGAACTTACTAAGCTTTAAAAGCTTACTGTGTGAAATGTTCTCTGTTTTATAGTGCCATAAAGCTAGCTCGAATCTGGGGATCGTCAGTGACTCATTCACACTATCAGACATCTATTTTGGTACCATTTTGAGAGTTGTATTTGGTATATAGCATGTATAGGCTAGAAGTATTTTAGTATGTTTGTGATTTAAGTATCTTGCCATAAGATTTGGCTTGTAAATGTTGGTATGTATGGCCTTTTAATTTGACCTAAATGATGTGTTTAATAGGTAAGTCATATGATGTATATAATGTTCATGTGATGGTTTGAATATGGAAATGTTGAATTGGTAAGTTTTGTGGTATGAAGTATGTGATAAAATGATGAGTTTATGTATTTGAAAGTTATATAAGTTGTGATTATTTTGGCACATTGACTAGGTATGTTTTGGTTGAGAAATTGAGTAATGAATTGGATGGTAATTGAATGGTATGAATATATATATATATATATATATATATATATATATGCAAATTGGTTGATTTGGTTGCCTATGAATGTATGCAAATGATGCTAAAATGTTGTGGTTTTGGAGTGCTTGAGTTAGGTGGAAATTGTGGCTTCAACCAAGCCTAATTTTACCTTACATGGTTGAGCACACGGGCGTGCATCTCAATCGTGTGTCTATTGTAATTTAACTATTCAAGTCATTCTCGAGCACGGCCTAGACACACGGGTGTGTCTGGTGGCCATCTGAGGCATACAGCCTTGATACATGGGCGTGTGTGGCCACTTCAAAGGGTACATAGGCTAGACACATGAGCGTGTGGTCGGCCGTGTGACCCAAGTCAGTTTTGACCACGGCCAAGGCACACGGGCATGTCTTGTGGTTGTGTGGTTAAGTCAGTATATATGCTCTGCTTTGCCACGGTTTAGACACACGGGCGTGTCTAAAGCCGTGTGAGGCGCACGACCTGTTCACACGGGTGTGTGAGGCACACGGCCTGTTCACCTGTGAAACTTTAAAAATTTTGTTAAGTTTCTGAGAAAATTTTTATGTGCTCAGTTTAGTCCCGACCCCTTTCTAATACATGTTTAAGGTCTCGTTGACCTATGTAAGGAACTTTGTAAGGATGTGTGATGATGATGCCATGATGATTGAGAAATGAATGCGAAATGTTTAGATTTGTCTGGTAACGCCTTTGACCCTAGTCCGGAAATGGATACGGGTTAGAGATGTTACGATTTTACTTTGTTAAAATCTTAATTTTTAATCACTTCTTCAAATTAAAATATTTTTCTTCACCAAGTGTTTTTAAAAGTGCAGTCATAAATAATTCTTTTCATAGTCCCTATGGGTATGATAACTCGTCATTTACTTGTCACTTTATTACTTATTGCGATTGTGTACACTTGCACATTTCTGTTGTTCCAGTAACTCCCCACAAGGCTCTACTTAAGTTAGAATGATGGTCAAATGTTACATGATTATTAGTACGTACGAATGCCTAAGGAATTAGGTTCATGTACTAATTGGATGGAAATCCATGTTCTTACTAATTGATCATGATCACCCCATGGTGTCTTGATTCAATGGGTGATGGAATAATTATTGCAACGACTTAAAAATGTTTCCAAAGTTTAATGTAAGACACATGAATCATCTTAATGCTTATCATAATGTTGCAAAAGTTTTTCAAACATTTGCTTATACAAAGATATTAATAATTGGTTGTTTTGTTTTAGTTCGAAAATTAATCCCACTCCTCATTGAACATACTCACTAAAAACAAACTAAACGAAAATAAATATAAGGGATGGAAAAGGAACTTGATAATTTTCCTGAGCTGTGAGAAACTTAAAATAGTTCATGATAATAAGTTCTTTCCAGCCACTCAAGCTGAGGCTAGAAAATGCTCGGAAGAGTCTAATGAGATAGATAATTACTATATGATGGCAAGTGTGACTAACACACTGTATAAGCAATTGGAGAGCTATAAGACCACTAAAGCGATTCTAGATAAGCTAGAAGACATGTTCAGAGGCCAAGCTACCTTGGCACGACAATCTACTATAACTAGCTTGATGAATGCCCAGCAAAAGCCTGGTATTCTGGTTAAAGACCATATGATCACTCTTATAGGATACTTTGTCGAGGCCACGAACAATGAGGTCAATCTGGACCAAAACACCCTAATTGAGATGGTGTTAGAAAACTTATCCAAGGATTTTTCTAGCTTTCAAGCCGCTTATAACCTTGGAAACAAGAACTTGACGCTTACACAACTCACAAAGGAACTACAGTCCTATGAGTTGATGTTGGATGGTAGTCACCGATCCGATAAGTAGAGGCAAACATAGCTATTGTTTCTTCCTCAAAAGGGAAGGGAAAACATGCTAAAAAAGCCAATGCTAAGGTCTTTAAGCCACCATAGGTGGAAACGAAGAGAACCGGGAAACGTAAAGACTTATCTAAGTCTAAATCTTTCTTCTGCAGTAAGAAAGGTCTATAACACCCTCAATTCGATCCGATTTTCCAGATCTAGATCTCGGTTATTACCACACGAATACAAAAAAAGCTTATTCTACTTATACAAATTACAATTAATTCACAAGTTAACTCCAAAGAAATTCAAACTAAATTACACAAATATATGTACAATAGGTAGATACAATTGTGACACATGATAATTTAATTACAAGGATATCTAATTTGAAATCTTAATCTATTATAGTTATCCCAAGATATGGTTTTCTAAATGACATTTCAAACTTTAAAACACGCCATCAAACTCGCTCTGTATGCATAATAACCCAATATGCCACTTTGTTCAGTGTAGTCTTGGCATCGTCCTTCTTGATGCATACACACATTCAACCTAAAACATAAAGTGAAACTCATGTAAGTTCATAAGAACTCAGTGAGAAATAATCTCTTATACCTCTCTTTTTCATCATCCACTATCTATCATAATAAGTGTCACACGAGTTGTAAAACATTTTCATTCCTTCTATCTATTATATCCTAGTCTGAATCATATATAATAACTTCATTCTCTTAGAAATCTCCTTCAACTAATCTTAATCATGGATTATTCGTATTATTTGCAAACCATTGCTCAAAATTGCTCTTCATACCTAATCTTAACTTCTACTACTCTTTTCTATTACTATTTATAGACAGATGCCCTTCTTCAAATTATCAGACGTAGTCGTTATTCAAATTTGTTCTTTCAATGAAAGCTCATCCATCTCGTTATTTCTTCAAACTATCATCTTCAATCGCTTCTTGAATTTAGTTGGTCCTTACCTTGAAATCATCAAACACTCTAGTTCATTCTAGTCTTTCTAATCGTGATTAAAAGTCATGTAGGATACTTTACATCGCTTCATACAGAGTTCACCACAAAGGCTAATCTTTCATAAATCACAACAAAGGCTTATTCTTTCATAGTTTGCCACAAAGACTTATTCTTTCATAGTTCACTACAAAGACTTATTCTTTCATAGTTCGCCACAGACTTATTCTTTCATAGTTCGCCACAAAGGCTCATTCTTTCCTAATTCCCTACAAAGACTTATTCTTTCATAGTTCACCTCAAAGGTTTATTTTCTTCATAGTTCGCCACAAAGGCTTATTCATTCATAGTTTGCCATAAAGGCTTATTCTTTCCTGACGTGTTTACAACATGGATTTGCCTAAACTCACAATACATGAGGTTTGTCTATCATCGTCCTGGGACACACAAAGAACCCCATTGGGTAATCACCATCCTTTAATTCCTTTCAGATGATGTCATGGCCATGGGCTTTTCCTTCAGAGTTTTACTTCAAAGTTCGTGTTTAAAGTCCCAACGGACCCCTTTTAGACAAATCCATGGATAACAGACACATACTAACTTTACAGACCTTTTATGCATCGAAAGAAACTAAACACAACCATCTTGATTTATTAATATCCAAACAACATAACACACATCTCATATCATACATTCTAGATGTTCAAATATAACCATACTTCACTCTACATTACTCATACATCATCTATATCATACTAAATCTTTCATGATCTCAGCATCACCATTCAATCAATTTTCCACATATATCATGGTATGAACAGTACCCGTGTAAGATTTAGAATAGAGACTCACTTGACCACCTTGGACAATAGCTTAAACTCCATATTCAACTTTCAACAAGTAACTACAGCCACCATTGCTTATAAAACATGGGAACAACATTAAAGCTCATTCAAATACTATAGATCATCATCATATTAAGCACAAATGACCCCCATGCAAAGCCTTATTTCTTCATTTTACCATTCAATCACATAAAATAGGCTTACTCTATCAGAGGTTAACATGTAAGACTATAATGGTTACCTAGGATATGAAACAACCTTCTCAATGAACTCAGATCCTTAGTTTCAGCTTAATAAGAGAGAACTATACTCATCTCTAAGGAAATCACAATAATACATTTATTTTCTTAAAATGGAAGAAAGAAGAGAGAGAAACTCCCTTTTTTCTCAAGTCCATATCATAATATATATTTATGACCCATGTTCTTATAGTAGAACCTGACATGCGTGACATCTTTATTGAATTGTCTTTTCCAAGGGTTTACAACTTTCAAGAAACCTAATTGAGTACCTTGATTTACATCCAGTCTATTTGTAACTGACTTACCTTATAACTTAACTTGGATAATGCTACAGATAAAAGAGCGTACTACCCCTTAGGTATGAACTTATTCTACAATACCTTTTTACTTGTCTGACATCCTATTAAAAAAAACATGGAAATTTGATATCAAACCACTATTAACTTAAACACATATAATGGGATATGCTCACTCTATGCGCTAAAAAGATGTACTTGGGCAAATACCACACCTCCAAATAAGCTATTTTAGGACTACACGCCAAACCTTTTACTTGTCAAAACTAGGATACTTGTACAGAGTGGAAGGAATACCTGGCTATCAAATGAACAGAGATTTGAGGAGACGAGAGTGATCTACTATAATTCAGTATTGTAGATTAAACTAATTTTTTGTAACAGCCCGTTTTAGGGTCAAGTCAAAATAGTAGTTTCGGGACCACAAATCTGAAGTAGAAATATTAAATATTATTATTTATTTAAGGTATACAGTATGAATGAATGATTGTGTGAAAATTTTTTTAAGAAATTTTATCAATAGAGTGTCCAATTTGACTAATAGGACTAAATTGCAATAAGTGCAAAATGTGTGTTCTAGATGCTAGAGGTGTCTAATTGAAATGAAATTTTAAATTAGAGGTCTTTAAATGGTAATTAAACCATTATAATTCTTGGTGGACAAATATGGACATGGTAGGGTAAAATTTCAATGTTTGGCATTAAGGGCATTTTGGTTATTTGGGTAATAAAGAGAAAATTTATCTAATAAAAGATGTCATCTTCTCAATTTCATCCTTCCATGGCTAAAAATCACAAGAAATGATATAGCTAGGGTTTTCCAAGCTTTGAAGCTCGATTATAAGTCCATTCTAGCCCCGTTTTTAATGATTTTCATGTTTTTGAGATCCTTGTAACCTAATTTAGCTATTTTAAGGACTAATTTGAAAGAAAGATGAAGTTTAAAATTTTAACCATGTTATATATTTGTGTATTTTGATATCTAATGGTAGAAAATGCATGTTTGGTGTTAGATAAACAACTTTTACTAAGTGATTTTCGGTAAAAATGTCAAAAAGGACTTATTTGTAAAAGTTATAAAATGAGTAGTAAAAGTGTGATTAAGTGGAAAATGTGGGCTGATATGAGTATGAAAATGGTTCAACTAGGCTTGGGTTTTGAAGAAATTCAATACATTTCATTTTACGAGCGTAGGGACTGAATTGTAAAAATGTAAAACATTAGGGGCAAAAATATAATTTTGTCATAATATGATTTTTGGGCCAAATTGAATAATGTGAGTATTAAATGAGTTAAATTTGATATTATAAATCAAGAAAAACGAGGTTCGGACCTAGATCAGGGGAAAAGCAAAGTGTTTGACGATTAGGTCCAATTCTACTATTTTTGTACTGAAGTAAGTTCATATGTAAATAATGCAATGTTATATTTATATTTTAAATGCTTTAATATTGCATGAATTGTGTGATTGACTCTTTGGACGTATTTGAAAAAGTTTCGACAAGCAAGAAATCTTGGTTGAATCTTAGGAATAGAATAGGATATGAGTAACATGTCACTAGGAACCCATGTGTCTAGGTGTTTATATAATTCGGGTGCTAGTCTTGTACGTCCTACCAGTGGCTGGGTATTCTGGCATATGTTCGGATACCTGACTGACAGCTTGTGTGAGCAGCACTATGTAGCTACGTCTTGACTGACAACTTGTGTGAGCAGGCCCGTGAATAACTCGTGAGCGAGCCCATATGTGTTATGAGTACATATATGGACTTATGTGCAAGATTTTTCGAGTGTCTGATAATATTCCAAGTGTTCAACAGGAGTTCCAAAGATGTGAAAGGATATGGTTATGTTACAAGTTGGTACAGGTATGTACATAAAACTCATATGTAATAAACTCGATGGGTGATGAACTCTTGTTAAGGTTGTGATTGAGCAAATTATGACTATGAGATTTTAGTAACATTTATGTTATCTCACATTATATAAATTGCATGATTAAGGTGTGGTTAAGATGCTTATTATTTGCATATGAACTTACTAAGCTATAAAGCTTACTCCCCTTTCTTTCCCTTATCTTTTAGTGACACTAAGCTAGCTCGGGTTCGGAGATTGCCGGAGATCCACTCACACTATCAACAATTATTTTGGTATTGATGAAATCAACATTTTGAGTTATGGCATGTATAGGGGACTTGGTCATTTTATTATGTGTCATAATTGATTTGGCCAAATGCGTTGGCTTATATTGGTTAGAAGTTCATTTTGTATAAGGCCATTGGAAATGGGCTAATATTGGTGATAAGTGTATTCATATAATGATGTCTCTCATGAATGATGTGTTGATGTTTTGGTTGTGGATGTTTAGTTGTATGTATATGCTTGGATTGGTGCTATGTTATGTTGTGAAGGTGTGTGCATTAAAGGGTGGCAAAATGGCTTGGTAAATAGCCTTATTTTTGTCCACACGGGTAGACGCACGGGCATGTGTCTAGGCCATGTGTGATACACGGTTTACCCCACGGGCATGTGTTTAGGCCGTGTGTCCCTTGCACCTAAATTTTGAGAAACAGAATGATCAGAATTGAGCATACGGGCAGCGACACGGGCGTGTGTCTCAGCCGTGTGGATGGGACAACCTCGAACATGGGCGTGTGCCCTGGCCGTGTGAAGTCTGCACCTAGTTTATGAAAATTAATTTTCCACACAGCCTAGCACACGGGCGTGTGGCTTGGTCGTGTGTCTCAATTTTTTCATAAGTTACAAGTCAGTGAGTTACACGGGGTTGAGACACGGGTGTGTCCCATACCCACACGGGCGTTTGACCCCTGTTTAGTGAAAATTTTCTAAGTTTTGTAAAAATTTCTTAAGTTCTCGGTTTAGTCCCAAATCACTTCCAATGCACGTTTTGGGTCTCGTAAGCTCGTATCAGGGACTTTATGATTAAATGCAAATAGTTTTAATTTGGACACAAATTCATGACTCAGAATTGTATGGTTGTTCATGTGAAAAGTTCGGTAATACCTCGTACCCTGTTCCGGCATTGAATGTGGATAAGGGGTGTTACATTTTTGCACTTTAGAAGCTTGAAAGCAAGCATTTCCATTTGGTTTTAGTCATGTTTTCGTAAGTTTTCATTAAGTTAATAAAATGTGCAAATTGAATCTTTTATTAATCTTAGGAGCCTAATAAGTCCTGGTGTGTTGCGACATCGACTCTAGAGGACAATTAAACACAAGCCAATGGGTGTTTTGGTCCACACAATCAAACTTGAAGCTCGAGAATGTTAGGTAACCTAGAATTAAGGATGATGGCCACCTAAAATCTATAAATAGGCTCATTTGTCACATGTTATGAGACGAGTTACATAGTTTAGAATTTCACTTTTAAATTCAGTTTAGTTTTCTTTCTTCTTATGTTTTAGGTTTATTTTGAGTTTGTTCTTGTTTTACCTCGAGAGATCTGATTTGTGGAGATAATCAAACTCTATGGATTTTTTCATCTATAATACAAATAAGGCATTTTCTTAAACTCTACACTTCAATTCATTTATAATGTTTTTCTCTTTACATCGATTTCATATTGTTTATGAAATTCATGATGAACTAATACTTTTTTGGAGGATTAGTGAGTGGAGGTGTGACCTATTAACTATTTTGTAGGGTTGCTCAACAGATCAATTGTTTGGGAAAGGAATAACTTAAAACCCTAGACCTGACAACCCCAGGAAGTCATCAAGGTGGGAATTAACCCAAAATTTGTATGGCCTATCCATGAACACCTTCACCCCAAGTCGATCTGGACTGTAATGTTAGAAGATAAGTAGTCCTTACTGACTCATTATTTGAGTGGAAGGTCAGAAGATCCTGTTGGGATATCGACTAGTTGATTGACGAGGAACTTGAAGCAACAGGTAATGAGAATTATCGAAGCAACCTAATTTTCCATATCAGATTTGATTTATTCTATATTTTGATCTCTTGAATTTTTATTTCCTTATGTTATTTTATTATCATAAAAATCTTTAAAATTTTCCCTTTTATTTTACTATTGTACTATAACTAAATCAAAGAACTAATTAGATGTTTTATAGTTTAGGTTAAAATTGACCTAGTACTAGCCTCCCTTGGGTATTATCCTCGGAGTACCCACCCACTCTGTTGTAACTATATTCCAAATGGAGCCGTATACTTGCGGATACCGCTTTACTGATATATTTGTCACTGTAGTATTCACACTTTGGACGTTAGTACGTTCGGACGCAATCTAGGAGATCATAGAGATAACAACTTATCGTTGTGAACTGGGAATAGGACAAATGTCGCAACTGAAGTAGTGGGAATGTACATCTTTATTTTGATAATTTTAGGAAGATTAATTTAAGAGTCGTTTTCTATGTACCAAGTTTCAAAAGAAAGTTAATTTCAGTTGCGTGTTTATATAAAGATGGCTTAATCGTAGCTTTTAATAATGATTTTGCAATATTTAGAAATCACAATCTTACCTGTAATAGATAGATGTCAAATAATCTCTATCTTATCAAACCAAGGATGTACACATTGCTTGAGACTAAAAAATCGAATAAAAGACTGAAAACTTCTCACTCTAATGAGTCGTTCCTTTGACATTTGAGACTTGATAATATTAACTGAGAAAGAATCGCTAGACTTGTGAAAGACGACATCTTAAGTTTGCTTAAAAAAATTTGATCTTCCATAATGTGAATCTTTGTTAAAAGTTAAGATGACTAAGCGATCTTTTAATGCAAAAGGAACGAGGACCATCAAATCCCTAGAACTTTTGCACACTGGCGTATGTGGCCTCATGAGCATCAGTGCAAGAGGAGGTTACGAGTATTATGTAATCTTTATTGATGACTGTTCCAGATATGGGTATGTATACCTAATGCACCACAAGAGTGAAAACTTTGATAAATTCAAAGATTTTTGAGCGAAAGTGGAGAAACAACTAGGTTTACCCATAAAGGCACTTTGGTATGATCGAGGTGGGGAATATTCCTCTGATGAGTTCTTAGGGTACCTCACAGAGAATGTAATTCTATTCCAATTAACTGCTCTAGGCACTTCACGACAGAATAACATGACAAAGAGAAGAAATCGAACTTTGTTAGACATGGTAAATTTGATGTTAAGTTATTCGAAGCTGTCAATAATTTTTTGGAGGATATGCGATACAAACGACTTGCTATATTCTAAATGATGTGTCAACTAAGGTAGCTTAAAAAAATACATACAAATTGTGGCATTACAGGAAGCCAAGTCTAAACCATTTGAGGATATGGGGATGCCCGACCCACGCATTGGATAAAGATACGAGGAAGTTGGACTCATGGATAGAATTATGCATGTTTGTAGGATATCCAAAGGGAACAAAAGGTGATTTGTTTTATAACCCGAAAGAGCAAACTATTATAGTGTCAACTCATGCTACTTTCATTGAAGAAAGTTACATGAATGACTTCAAACCTCAGAGTAAAGTGGTACTCGAGAAACTTTTGGGAAATATACAAAACCCTATAGAAATAGTTCCAAAACCAACTCCTAATAGTGAACCTACAAACGATCAGTAGTATAGGGTCCTTCATCACAATTGGAAGGTCTCTAGTAGGCCCGAGTTCTTCCAATCTAGTGGACGTGTTTTTAACACTAAGTTTTCCAAAGAGGAAGATGATGACCCACTGACAAAGTAATGCTGAGTGTTGATTCCAAGCTTTGGGAAATAGTTATGAAAGCTTAGATGGATTATATGGACTCCAACTCAGTGTGAAAACTTGTAGACTTACTGAAAGGGATAAAACCATAGGGTGTAAGTGGATCTACAAGAGGAAAATAAATGTGGAAGGAAAAGTGGAAGCTCATAAGGCTAGACTTGTTACAAAAGGTTATGCTTAGAAAGAAGGTATCAATTATGAAGTAACCTTCTCTCCAATTTCTATGCTCAAGTAAATCGATATATTGCTATCCATTGTGGTGGCTCTTGATTACGAGATCTAGAAAATGGATGTCTAGATAGAATTTTTCAACGGCTATGTTGAAGAGAGCATCTACATGATGCAACCCATCGGATATATAGCTAAAAGAAATGAACATAAAGTTTGCAAACTGCTTAGATCCATATATGGACTTAAGCAAACATCCTGCTCATGAAACCAAAGATTTGATCAAGTGATCAAGGCTTTTAAAGACTTTTTGTGTTTCTTTCATGTAAGGTTCTTGCACAGAAAACATGAAATCGAAAAATAAAACAAAGAGCAATCTACCGTTAATCCTATTCCTAAAAATAAAGAATAAAAATTATCCCAAAGTTAAAATCTTAAAAAAAAAAGTTCAATTGTCTTCCTCGAAGTCCATCTCCTCATCCTCTCCTTCTTCCTCATCCCTTTTCTCTTTTTATTTAGGATGAATTGGGCCGAACATCTTCAGTGTATAATTAGGTACTTTAATGTTGTTCTGATGGGCGTCAAAACCACCAAAAATAATTCCTACAAAATAACTCTAATAGTAGTAAAGAGTGGTAGTAGGGTCGAGTCCACAGGGATTGGATGTTGTAATCAACTTCTATGTTTACTTATGAACAGAAAGTTCGTCGTGTCAAAGGTCGTGGCAAGTGTCGTGCCCACAACTCCAAACGTACCTATAACAAAAATAAACAAGTAAATCAGGGGGTTTTGTGAATGTTTAGAAACTAAATAATTGAAATAGCATAAATAAA
Organism: Gossypium anomalum; assembly: GCA_025698475.1. Taxonomy (NCBI): domain Eukaryota; kingdom Viridiplantae; phylum Streptophyta; class Magnoliopsida; order Malvales; family Malvaceae; genus Gossypium; species Gossypium anomalum. The sequence continues at coordinate 71,806,375 of CM046956.1, forward strand.
GAACTAAATAAATTAGAAATTAAATTAGAAATTATATTTGGGTTTTGTAATCAAAGATAATAAGCCTTAGCCCTAGAATTGGTGAATTCTGGATCTTTGAATCGATCCTCGAATATTAATCTTCTCCTCCAAACAATAAGCTGGTTATAGCAGTTAAGAACGCCCTAACCACCAATTCTTCCTCTTGTAGTTGTCTCGGTACGACCGTCAAACCAACCTTTACCGATTATCTAACCGAGATACACGTGTTCCCGTTTCAAGATTCCGGTAGCCTTGCGCTCTGAAGAACCCAACTCGAATTAACGGCCTCAACTGCGTGGGTCGTTTAAATCTGATCACTTCCTCCTTGATTTGTTCTCGGAGATCCGAATACAGCACGGCCGACTCGTTTCTCCAACTGTCAGCAACACGACTCTAACCCAATGTGCACTTTTTGAGTTGAAATCGAGTTAAGCTTAAGGGATGAGTCGTCAATCCCGATACTTAGGAAAAATATGAATACTGATTGGAATGATTTTTAGCATGAATACGTATCTGACGATTCCCGAACGAAAAGAACACCGGCCTAAAGCTAAGATGGAATTTAGTGTAGCATGCATTTAATCATGCTTGTAGGTTGTGGTAGGTGATTGGATTTGTATGAAAGATGGTGGAAGCTGGGAAGAAAAAGTACTTGGAAAGCAATTAGGCCAATTTTAAAAGAACAAAGAAATGTAAATGGAACAACAGAATATCCACGCCCAAATTGAAAGAACAGAAAGAAACAATTTAATTCTATTCAATTCCAAATTGGAGTAGGAATGTAGAATTAAGAGATGCCTTTCCAAAGGATATTAAGGCCCTATTTATATATAGAGAGTTTGTTATTTTTGGCCTTAACTAATTTAACATAAAATCAAAATAAATAAATAAAAATAAAACAAGATTTTGTCCTATTTTTGGCTTTTACAAAGTCAAAAATTCTGATGAGTCCTTGGCTTTTCTCCACATTTTTTATTCAGCTTCATTTTTATTGGTTGTGTTTCAATTTGGTCCTTTTCTGCTGGTTTTTGTCTCTTAATGTCCCAATTGCATCCCTAAAAAAATTAAAACATAAAAGTACTAATTTAGCAGGGATCAATTCAGAAATAAACCGAATTAAACACAAAATAACATGCAAATTAATATGTTATCAAATCCCCCCTACTTAGCTCATGCTTGTCCTCAAGCATATTGCTCCTTCAAACACTAGAAATTATTTTACCATTTATTACAAATCGAGCCTCTTTTCCACATCCATAATCAACACAAACAACATAGGAAAAAATAAACAAATGCTTAGAATATATAGTTTAATCAACAAGTGTCATAAAATTGAAATATGTGAACTAAATAACTTCACTAAATTGAGTTTGAATCCAAAATTTGCAAGGCATTATTAATTAAAATTTTTTAGACATAGTCAAAGCTTTTTACGCGAACTAGGATGACAACCGAAGCACCCTATCCCGGTTACTCAGTTCAAACAATCAGTTTTTTTTAAGGCTTGGTTAGCGGAATGTTTGCAAGTTATCGACTTGTCACTTGAACCTTTTTACGCGAGATAAAATGACAACCCAAGCACCCTATCCCGGTTACTCAATTCGGTCACGTTTTCAAAACTTTCACTCATAACTTGAGCCTTTATTTATTTATTCATTTTATTTATTTACTTTTGTACAAGCAAATTATTTATGTACAAGCAAACATTTTTTCAAACAACCATTTTATACGAAAAGTCTAGTTACATATATCAACCTTAAAACACAAATGTCGACTAATCTAGATACTTTGAACACTTTAATTCAAAAATTGCCCAATTGTCCAAATTGACTAAGTAATGAGATTAGAGGCTTAATGTCAAAATAAAGTATCGAATAAATCTAGCATAAAATTAAACATATGCAAAAGAAAAACATGCAGCAAAAATCAATCAATCATCCGTGCATACTTACAATTTTCAATCCCCCCTACTTACTCTATGTTTGTCCTCAAGCATGTTTTATATGCAATAAAGTTCAAACTCAAACAACAAGTAAAGAGAAAGGTTAAGAATACTCCCCATGTGTTTCTAATGATGTTGTCGGTGTTAGGAAATAATTGTCAACATTTAGCACGGCGTGCCCGCGCCATCATCATTATTCGACTTTTGGAAAAATTCATAACCTCCATTACGTTCCTGAAAATAGAAAATTCACTGGATTAAATAAAAATTTATTTATTTACAACCTAAATCTTACTAAAACTCAAAATTAAATAAATGAAAATAAACTTGGGTTGCCTCGCAAAAAGCGCTTTTGTTTAACGTCGTTAGCTTGACGACATGGAAATTTATTTAACCAGCTCTCCGAGGACTAACTCCTCAACCACATGGACTTGAAAATTCTTGTAGAAAGGCTTTAATCACTGCTTGTTGACCTTAAAAATTTTTCTGGATTCTTCACTTTTAACCTCGACTGCACCATGTGGAAACACATGAGTAACAACAAAAGGCCCTAACCTCTTAGTCCGAAGCTTACTTGCAAAAATTCTTATTGTAGGCTCATAAAGTAATACTTTTCGTCCTACCATAAATTGTTTATAGGTTATCTTTTGGTCATGTTATGCTTTGACCTTATCCTTATAAATTTGGGCACTTTCATTCACTTCTCGTCGAATTTCCTCAAGTTCTTGAATATGTAACTTACGATGCTTACCTGCAACTTCTAACTCCATGTTGCATTGCTTGATCACCCAAAACGCTTTATGTTCCAGCTCAACAGGAAGATGACACGGTTTACCAAAAATTAGTCGATAAGGAGACCTACCTATGGGTCCTTTATAAGCTGTACGGTACGCCCACAGTGCATCATTTAGTCGCAAACTCCAGTCTTTTCTGCCTAGCTTAATGGTCTTCTCCAAAATCAACTTGATTTCTCAATTCGACACTTTTGCTTGACCGTTTGATTGAGGGTGATGAGCCGTAGTGACTCGTTGCACTACCCCGTATTTTTTCAAAAGTGTGTCGATTACCTTATTACAAAAATGCGTTCCACGATTGCTGATCAATGCTTGCGGTGTGCCAAATCTGGAAAAAATATAGCTCTTTAGAAAATCGACTACCGTTTTGGCATCAGCTTGACAAGTGGCTTTTACTTCCACCCACTTCGACACATATTCCACTGCAAGTAAAATATAGACGCTACCGTATGAAGAGACAAAAGGTCCTATAAATATATGCCCCATATATCAAATATTTCACAAACATGTACAGGTGTTAGAGGCATTTCATTTTTTCGACTCAAGTTTCCTACCCTTTGACACTTTTTGCATGTTTTACAGAATAAATATGCATCTAGAAAAATACGTGGCCAATATAGTCCACATTCAAGTGCTTTATGCGTAGTCTGTTTAGGGCCAAAATCTCTACCATATGCATAAGAATCACAAAAAGATAAAATCGAGTTTACCTTAGTTTTTGCAACACATCTTCGAATTACCTGATTGGAACAATATTTCCAAAGGTAGGGGTTGTCCCAAACATAGTATCGCGTTTCACGTTTGATCTTATCTTTTTTAGACCATGATAAGTTAGAAGAGATTATACCTGTAGCAAGGTAATTCACCATGTCTGCATACCAGGGGAAAACTGTCTGAGTAGCAAGCAGGCTTTCATTTGGAAAATCATCTTTAAGTGGTGTGACATCCTTCAATAGAGGTATTCGGCTTAGATGGTCAGCTACCAAATTTTTACGACCTTTTTTGTCCTCTATTTCGAGATCAAAATCCTGCAAAAGTAATATCCACCTAATAAGCCTCAGTTTTACTTCCTTTTTCTTGATTAGATATTTAAGAGCTGCATGATCAGAAAAAACGACAATTTTAGTCCCTAACAAATACAAACAAAATTTTTCCAAAGTAAAAACTGTAGCTAGAAACTCTTTTTTAGTAGTCGAGTAATTACTTTGGGCAGCATCCAAAGTCTTAAACGCATATGAGAAAGTGTATGGTTCTTTCTCGATTCTTTGCCCAAGGATTGCTCCCACGCTATGGTCACTTGCGTCGCATATTATCTCAAAAGGATAATTCCAGTTTGCGTATCGTGGAATTTACTTTATCACATCGGGAAGAGGTATGTTGATTTCTACCTTTCGAAAGGTGTCAAGGATCTCCTTCTCTTCTCGCTCCTTCTTGCACTTGACAAGTGTTCCAGAAAACGGAGGTGATACTGCAAATGATTTTTGTGGTGCTAATTCTTCTGGAACTTTCGTGTCAAATTTCTCCCTATCTTGACTAGTGTCATGGGCCCGACTAGTGTCAGGTATGGGCTCCAAAACCTTTCCACTCCTCAACGTAATAGTGCTTGCATTGTGTCGAGGCTTTGGCTCAGTTTGGCATGGCAGCTTACCTTGGGACTCCAAGCAGCTAACCGTAAGCGCGAGTTTGCTCACTTGCTTATCCAACTCCTATAAATGCATGTCAATTTTTTGTTAGAATTTCTCAGTATTATTGCTAGCCTTTCCACTATGGCTTTCAAAGACAACTTTGAGGGTGGTAACTATTGATTCTGAGGTGGCCTTTGTTGGTACGATTGGCTGAACCACAGATTCAACCCATAACTGATATTTGGGTGATCTTTCCACCCCACATTATACGAGTTTGAGTAGGGTTCATACTGCCTCTAGGGCGGTCCTGGAAAGTTCCCGACAACATTCGCTTGTTCTGTCGAATCCTCATGTAGAATTAGTTAGGAGTCCATCGGATGATCTGGCTTACCGTAAATTCTACACAACCGTGCTGGGCCCATTTTATCTGTAAGCAATGTTTGAACAACGTTAATCAGCTTATGAATTTTATCTTCTAGAGATAGAGAGCTTAACCTATGAACCCGTCTCGTGGGTTCTGTGGCCGGTCAAAATTGTTGAGAGTTAGCAGCCATGGTTGAAATCAACTCTCTCGCTCTTTGAGGTATCATATTAACGAGTGCCTCCCACTTGCAGCATCTATCATTTTCATTTTCATCAAGAGCAATCCCTCATAAAAATACTGCAAGACTGACTGCTCAGTCAGTCCATGTTGTGGGCAACTTGCACACAACTTTTTGTATCTCTCCCAGTAATCGTTGAGCGATTCAGTCTCTTTCTGGAAAATTCCCACAATGTCTCTCCTTAGTTCGACTGCTTGAGCAGTAGGGAAAAACTTGTCAAGAAACAAACGAGACATGTCAGGCCATGTATTGATAGATTCCAGAGGCAAATAAAATAACCACTCTCTAGAAGAGTCAGCTAGTGAGAAAGGAAAAACACAAAGTTTGATTTGGTCTTCGGTTACTCCCTAAGGCTTCTTGCTTGTGCACACCATGTAGAATTCCTTAAGGTGGGTGTGTGGATTTTCGTTTCGTAGCCCACAGAAGGTGGGTAGTAAATGAATCAAACCAAATTTTAACTCGAACAACATTCCTCCTGCCGGATAGGTTATACCTAAAGGTTGTTGTTCATCCGGAGCTACCGTGAGCTGGCATATCGTCTGCTCAGCCATCTCGTTTGGTTTGTGAAGCGAGAAAATCTCTTCGGTGTATGATATGGTTTAAATTTTAGGATTTGGTCGTTTACCACGCCGTATGGCTTCTCTTCGCAGTTTTGGGCCAATTTCTCAATTTTTGGTTCAAACTTTAGAGTTGTAACACCCCAAACCTGGCCTAGACGTTATGGCCGAATCTGGCGTGTCACATCGAAGTGTTTTTCGAAAGTTAATCTTTTTGGTAAAGATCTGTTACTGAATTTAAATCCTTTTATTTTTATTTAACAAAAGTTCTCGTCAAAACATTTACCTTATTAACCATCAGTGTTATATTAAATTGGTTTAAAAACGCGAAAGCCTTTTAAGTCAATAAAGTTTAAAACTCGTGTTTTAGAAAACAGTAATTGTTTTAAAAACTCATCCTTACCTAGACTAGCGATTTAAAAATATATAGTCCAAAGCCCTATTAAAAATTAAAACTCACAAACGGTCTTATTACAAAATTAAAAAACTAGAAGTAAAATTTAAATTAAATAAAGTCAAATGTAAGACGCAGCAGTCGTGTGGCCACCTCTGAGTCCCTCGCAGCTCCAAATCATCTAAGGCTGGGGATTACCTGTACAGTTAAAAAAAAGGGTGAGTTACGAAAACTCAGTGTGTAATCGCCTAACAGACAACAGAAATAAGAATATGCAACACGATGCAATCAGTAGCCTTATTCAATAATGAGCGATGCAGGCTTTGGCCCTATACAGTGTAGTAGAGTGGGCCTAAGCCCAATACAATATCAGTACAGTGTAATACAATTATGCATCCCACCCAAATCCAGCCAGCACACCACCCGTGCCAACCAATACACCATGTGGGGATATAAATCGACCCACCCACCCAGCACACCAATATCGTAGCAAAGCTACCAAGACAATAATGCAAAGATAGCCGCTGAAAGCAGAAAATGTGGCAAAGCCACGAAGATCGATAATTGTGACATAGCCACCAAGAATGCGTGAATGTGACATAGTCACCGAACGATAAAGATTTCCTCCATATCAAAAACCCAACCCCATGCAGTATGTTAAGTCATAAAATTGCGTGTATACAAAGTCATACTCAGTACAATCATATATGTAAATCATAAGCACATCAGTCATACGAAACATAATGACATAATTGTCAATTTACCATACAGGGGTATTATGGTCAATTAACCCTACAGGGGTATTACTGTCATTTAACCCTATAGGGGTATTATGGTCATTTAACCCTATAAAGGTATTACGGTTATTTTACCCTATAAGGGTATTATGGTCATTTTACCTATTTTAGGGTTTTAGCTCTAATAACGACCTCTCTGAAGGTCTACAGTCGTCTCGAGCGACATAGATAACCTAAATGATCATAACTGTGTAAATGGGCCCAAGGCCCATTACTGGGCCCACGGGGCCCACACGCTCGTGTGGCCCAATTAGCCTAAACTCAGTTATAGCTATGTAGCCTACATAGCCCAGTCTAAAATTTATCATTTATCGTGGGTTTAATCTGTGCGGGGCCACGAGCTCATTGGGCCAACATGGCCCATTTCAGCCCAACGTGGCCCATAAAGGCCTAAGTCCATAGAAACGCTCGCGGTGGCTTTTACAGTCTATTGCCCAAGATTTGTGGGCTCAATTTACCCCATGTACGATCACACGCTCGTGAGGCCTCAAATGCTGAAGTTTCAGCACTTCAGCTTTTCGGCTTTTGCCGATTTACAGTAAGGAAGGGTGTGGTTACACACTTGTTATGGATTTGTACATGGAACGCTTCTGAAACCCAACACCTATGAACCCAACAATCCCATCATTAGTTCATGCACACAGTTAACCCAAACCATAATATTGGAGGTACTAAACCCTATTCATCATTACTTACCAACAGCACAATCACAGAACCTCCATTAGATCCCGAACAAACACAATCTCCCCAACACATTAACCTTCACCTAAAATAGTTATCCGATTCAGAAGAATCCATACCATACAAAAACAAATTGAGAACGTTACGCGCTTACCACGAGTGAGAAGATCACTTGTCGAGAGAGAACAATTGGCCTAACCCTTTGGCTATAGCGATCGACTCCTCTAACAATATTCGGCAGAACCTCAATGTTAAATGTAACCATAACTATGATAGAAAAGGGAAGGAATGAACAAAACAAGATCAAATAAACAATACTTACCACCAAGGTCAACAGATAAGAATAAGAGAAAGAATCGATTCTCGGAGGGTCAATACAAAATCAGTATTTGGTCAACAAAGGTTAAGTTGCACTGAAAGGAGAAAAAGAAGAAGAAAAGAGAAACTCAGTCACCCCAGGCTAAAATCGAAATGGTTAGAGAAGAAGGGAAGCAATGGATATTCTGCCAAAAGGGAAGCCCTTAAGAAAAAAGTACGAGGGAGAAGACAACCCGTGACTAAAAGATTTAATGAAATGAGTAAGACCTAATAGGTACTTACTAAAATACAGCACTGCTTCAGAAGCAAAAGAAAAGACCCCAAATTGCACAAACTGAAGAGAAAAAAAGGAAGAGAAAAAAGAACCCCAAATAGAGTAATCAAAACCGAAAGTCATAGAGAGGAATCACTCAGCCAAAAATCCCTATGTACAACACCCCAACTTCGGCGCAACTCCACTAAACCTCAAACTCCCCTTTTCTCTCCCCTTATCCCTCTCCTAAAATCTCTCCCCAATCCTCTCCTTGATTCTCTCCACATAACACTCCCTGACCAAGTCAAATTTCACTCAGCAGAGTTTCAAACAACATCTGCTTCCTACACAGCAAGAGTAGCCAAATAAATACTCTTTTATATGCAATGGGATTCGAACCTAAGCCCTCTCAGTTGCTCAACACATCACTTGGCGCCAAGCCACAAGGCTCTTTTTGTTACACATTTTACTCACAAATATTTATAAGGCCTACAAGTTAAAGCCAAGGTTCACTTAAGGGGAAAAACTGAAATTTTTGCAAAAGCCCAGACTTGAACCCAGGCTTCTCAATCACTCCCAAGCACACCCAAATCACTTAGCCATTAAAGCAAACATGCAATTTGTGTCACTTTCTTGCTTAACTAAAATATTTATGAGCAGTCTCTTAACCGCTCCCATGCTCAAGGCTCAATACTTCTAGGCCCAATTTCTGGGCGTTACAAGAGTTCTCGATTCTGATCTGGTCATAAGCTAAACAAACAAAAATTAGAATAATATCTCTAATCCCCGGCAACGGCGTCAAAATTTGATGGGCGTCGAAACCACCAAAAATAATTCCTACAAAATAACTCTAATAGTAGTAAAGAGTGGTAGTAGGGTCGAGTCCACAGGGATTAGATGTTGTAATCAACTTCTACGTTTACTTATGAATAGAAAGTTCATTGTGTCAAAGGTCATTGCAAGTGTCGTGCCTACGACTCTAAACGTACCTACAACAAAATTAAACAAGAAAATTAGGGGGTTTCGCGAATATTTAGAAACTAAATAATTGAAATAGCATAAATAAATAACGAAATAAATTAGAAATAAAATTGGAAATTATATTCGGGTTTTGTAATCAAAGATAATAAGACTTAGCAATAAACTCAGTGGATATCAGATTTTTGAATCGATCCTTGAATATTAACTTTCTTCTCCAAACAATAAGCTGGTTATAGCAGTTAAGAACGTCTTAACCACCAATTCTTCCTCTCGTAGCTGGTCCTGGTACGACCTGCAAACCAACCCTTATTTATTTTCTAACCGAGATACACATCTTCCTGATTCAAGATTCTGGCAACCTTGCGCTCTGAAGAACCCAACTCGAATTAACAGCCTCAACCGTGTGGGTCACTTAAATCCGATCACTTCCTCTTTGATTTGTTCTCAGAGATCCGTATATAGCACGGCCGGTTCATTTCTCCAACTGTCAGCAACACGACTCTAGCCCAACGTGCTCTTTTTGACTTAAAATAGAGTTAACCTTAAAGGATGAGTCGTCAATCCCGATACTTAGGAAAAATATGAATACCGGTTGGAAGGATTTTTAACACGAATACGTATCTCACGATTCCCGACTAGAAAGAACACTGGCTTAAAGCTAAGTTGGAATTTAGTGTAGCATGGATTTAATCATGCTTGTAGGCTATGGAAGGTGATTGGATTTGTATGAAAGATGGTGGAAGTTGGGAAGAAAAAGTACTTGGAAAGCAATTAGGCCAATTTTAAAAGAACAAAGAAATGTAAATGGAACAATAGAATATCCACGCCCAAATTGAAAGAAAAGAAAGAAACAATTTAATTTTATTCAATTCCAAATTGGAGTAGGAATGTAGAATTAAGGGATGCCTTTCCAAAGGACATTAATGCCCTATTTATATACATAGAGTTTGCTATTTTTGGCCTTAACTAATTTAACATAAAATCAAAATAAATAAATAAAAATAAAATAAGATTTTTTCCTATTTTTTGCTTTTACAAAGTCAAAAATTTTAACGAGTCATTGCCTTTTCTCTATATTTTTTATTCGACCTCATTTTTATTGATTGTGTTTCAATTTGGTCCTTTTCTGCTCGTTTTTTTCTCTTAGCGTCCCAATTGCATCCCTAACAAGATTAAAACATAAAAGTACTAATTTTGCATGGATCAATTCAGAAATAAGCCAAATTAAACACAAAATAACATGCAAATTAATATGTTATCATGTTCTACTGTGGAAATTCATGAAAAATCGAGCCCAACTCTTGTATCCAATGTATCATCCAATCTAACTTTGGATGACTGCTTTCGCAAATTTCTTACCGAGTTTTTGATTTTGCTTTCTTTTGAGATAAGGCTGGAGTGGTCATCTTCTCTTGTTGGCATTTGTTCCACTCTCTTATTTGTTTTGTACAAAGCTTTTGTTAGCATCTTCTCTTATTGGGAATGATGTAAGGACATTGTCATCGGTTAAACTGTTGTGAACCCAACAGTTTAGCATGAAGGACTTGTGACAAGCTAATTTTGTTCTAAGCATTCGAATCTTAAGGGATAAAAAAAATGAAGTGATAGCACTGTCTCACACTTCCTACATAGACAAGATATTGGAGCCTTATGCAATGAACAATTCGAAGTAGGGAGATCAACCCTCCGTGTTCTGATTTATCTCTTTTAGAGGACTAACCTAAGACAGCAGAAGAAAGAGAGAAAATGAGAAAGGTTCCTTATGCTTCGACAGTAGGAAGTCTCATGTTTGCTATGTTATGCATACACCTAGATATCTTTTTTGTAGTGGTGTTGGTAACTCTATATCAAGTGAATGCAAGACCAAGACACTGGCAAGCAGTTAAGCAGATACTCAAGTATCTACGGAGAACGAGGGATTATATGCTTGTGTATTTCGGGGGAGATCTTACTTCTATCGAATATATTGATTCTGACTTCCAAACATGTCAGGATTTGAGGAAATAGACATTGGGCTATCTTTTCAGGGTATACATTGAGGAAGATGTGTTATCTAAAGTGTGAGGGGTAACATAGGAATTTTTTTTTATTTTGATGTTTTATTTTAAATTTTATTGTCAAATGTGTGCTTGAGCTTGTAGAAATACAAGTGATTGGTTATGAGTATGTAAATAGGTTGATTGTGTTTCTATAAATTTGGCATGATCGTAAATGACTATAAAATTTTTATTATTAGACTACTAAATTCTATATATTACACTGTAAATAGGTATTGAGTAATTGAATATACCAAATTATATAGCTAATATAGGGAAACAAACATGCTAATATGTATAATAAATAGTTGAATTTGAGGTTATTTGATTGATTAAATTTCTAAATATTGAGATACCAAGGGATGTCCTAAGGCATTGTTTGGTATACACCCAGAGCTAGAAAGATAACCCTGTTTATTTATCGTTAGTACCTATTTTGAGCCAGAAAACACTTCTTAATGAACCTTCATACCAAACCCGAGCAAAAAATGTTAATTTGTATTTACCTTTTTTTTGTGGTTCTAAATTGTACGACTATAGATGCCTGGTCATACATATTGAGGGTTAAGTAGATACATTAAGATAGATTTTGTAGAAAAAGAAGTGAAATAGGAAAAATCAGTTTGATATAGTGATTATAGGTTAGCCTATATGTGCAACAAAAGAAAAATTAAAAAAGAAAATCAAAACGAGTAGAAAAAGTACGTGAAAAACAAAAGCATTATGAGTGAGATGTAAGAAAAAGATCAAATGGTAAAAAAGTCACAAAAGTAAAAAAACTCAGTGATTGATGCACAAAAACTCGTGAGCTAGCCATAATTGCTATATTATGTTGTGACTTCCTATGTGAATAACTAAAGAATGTGAGATAAGGACAAATAAGGCGGTGAATAGGCAAGGGCAACTAAGGGGGAGAATAGGGAACAATACGATGTGCCAAACTATTTTATCCAATTTAGTCATTTTTGATATTTTTATAAAATTACCCCTAAAGTTTTACTTTTATTCAATTTAGTCATTTGGCCCAAAACATGCAAGTTAACCATTTTCGCCCAAAATTGAGCCTAGTTGAACACTCATAAATAAAATAAAATAACCAGTTGTGAGAAAGACAACATAAATTGCATAAATATAATTTAGAGTATCAACCAATAGAAGAAATAAAATGACATCATATGAGTCTTATCATTGAATCTTCTACCGAAGATAATAGAATAGAATGCCAAAGAAAGATAGAGCAATGCCGATAATTAATCAACCATACTAACAATACTTCCGTCTAACATTATGATTAGCTAACCTTCGCTTATGATAAGAATCACATCTAAAAATGAAAAATTTCATATACCTCTGAGGATAAAAGAACATATAAAATACTTAGAAGAGATTGTCATAAACGACTCGACTGTAAGCGCTGCATTTAGATATCTTTGCAATTCAAACATTACTCCACTGACTACTACAGTCATCTATGAACCCATATTATCTCGTTGCACTAAAGAAATCAATTTAAGAAGAATTCTTATTAACCCATTCTTTAGATGCCATACCTGCATAAGTTAATTATCCGTGAATAACTTCTTCTTTAATAGCAACTTTGCATACCCTGAATGATCTTTAGAGAAATCTAATATCTTTTCTAGAACCATGTTTATTTGCTAACCAATTCTCAAGTTTGACCACATTATTACTAATTCAATCGTTGGATTCTATAGCTTCTCTTTTGCAGACTTAATCAACATAAATCTTGTGAATTTCGTTGCATAAAACCTTGAGGGTGAAGGGGTAAAGGTCGTAAAGCCACTAAATTTAACTCTAATATAAATACACATAACATAAAATTCATCATTAACATACATTATAAAACATTTATTCATACCTTTATGAGTTTCTACTCTTCCTTAGCAACATTTTTACTCAGATATTTGAGTATCACATTCAACATTACTGGAATTAGCTCGGTTGGAAAACATCTCTGTCTAAACATGAAACAAATCTCATCAGAGTAGGGAGATATCACACTATCACAAGTTATATAATGGTATGTATTTCTAGGCTTCACACATGCTATATTCAGTCTGAGAACCGACTGTACTGTAGCTCTGATACCATTAAATATAACACCCCTAACCTGCACGGTTGCAAGAATAAGGTTACAGAGCTTTATCGGAGTTTACATTTCAAAACTATCACAAATTTTAAACATTTAATTCACAACATAAATCATAGAAAAACCTATCAATGACATACATATTGTCCCTTACACGAGCCCTCGAGGCCCCCAAAACACAATAGAAACAAGTCGGGACTAAATTGGAAATATTTAGAACTTCATGGCAAAAGATGGAAAAATTCATACTACATGGGTCACAAGGCCGTGTGGCCAGGCTGTATGACTCACACGGTTGAGACACACACCCATGTCTCAGGCCGTGTGGGCATTCGAAGTAGGAACATATGGCCATGTCCTGGCCCAAGTCCGTGCCTGTGTAACTCTCTAACTTGATGCACATGGCCAAGCCACACGAGCGTGTGCTAGGCCTTGTAACTCTCGAAATGCAACCTTTAAAAACCTACAGGGGACACACGGCCATGTCGCGTGGCCTTGTGTCACACACAGATAAGACACACGCCCGTGTTTTAGACCATGTGAACGAAAAATAGGTCATTTTCAAGCCATTTTCCTCTCCCAAAACTTGGTCACTTATACAAGCCAAATGCACCTATTTTCATACATCTAAATTGTACCTAACACATGCATATTCAAACTAGATCATCATAATAATTAATTATACAACCAAAATGCCTAAAAGGCACCTCAATCACAACAATCAAACTTGGTTATACATTTGTATAATTTAAGCACAATCAACCAACTTGTAACCACATTTATACCAAAACTTACCACTAAGTTCACATATCAAAGTCACACTCAAAATACCAAATTGGCTATTTAAAATCTATCATCACTAAACACTAGCACCATTAGCCATATATGTCAACTAAATCCCATGTACCAAAATGACCATATCCAAGCATGTTAAAGAACATCTCATAGTATGCATTTTTAATTACCATTCCAACTCTCATCATTCAAGCACCATAAACACCATAATATCAACATTATAAGGTCACATATACATGCCAACATGCCAACAATTCCATCACTCAAAATACCATATTTACAAACCAAACATAATGGCTATATTATCAACCAAAAACACCTATACATGCATATTTAACCAATTATCACTTAACTTGTTTCCATGCCAAAACACAACATAATTGAGACAAAACAACTATACCATTTTGGCCATTTAAAGATACATTGACACAAACCAATTTTGGTCATTTCAAAACATACACCAATTTGAACATATTAACTACAACCAACAAGATAAGAATAGTACCTTAAGTACCTCAAATCCAAGGCAACATTACATGCCATAATTATCAACCAAAATGAAATATATATACCAAACTCATCAATTAAGCATTTTACATAGTCCACCTATACATGCCATTATAACCATGACCAAAGCATTAAAATCTACTGATAAAATCGATGGATAGTGTGAAGGATCTCCGACTAGCTTCCAACCTGATCGAGCTTCCGATAATCTGAAAAGTAAGAGAAAGAAAATCACATAAGAAATGAATGCTTAGTAAGCTCATATAAACCATAAACATAATATTACATTTCAAAAATTAACATTATAGGTTAAATATAAACCTATACCAATTCCTCAAGATTTATCAAACCATAATTACTAACTCGTAAGTGAGTAAATTCATTAATGTCACATATATTTATAATTTATAACATGAAAGGATTTTATGGGACGTAGTGTATAACCATAAACCATTTTATAAGATTATAAACCTTTCAATTTACTTACTTTTCTTTCTGTTCCCAATGTTTATCATAAGCCTCAACTACATTATCCGTTCTCAATACAGTGTATTTATCCCTAACATAGATAGATATATTTAAAGCATAAGCATTTTACTAACATATGAATACATCATTTATCTCATTAAACCTTTTTATAACCTCATAGTACATCCCAATTACGTACTTACCGTATCATTCCCTTTTCTTACTCGTTTCATATATATAGTACAAGCATAATCATAAACACCAATCATATCCACAAGCTTGGCATAAGCCTAAGCACATCAACAACAATTCAAGTTAGTGATCATACACATAACTTTAACAAATTTATCACATGATATACTAGTTTTCATGAACATATCATATAAACTTTTATACTTTCATGAACATGATTATGCATGCTTAAATGATCAACATTTCATACCTTTTCATACTTTCATGTCATTACAAATTGGAACATCTATCGCTCATTCCCTTTGTATACCCGTTGAACCACTAGAATAACATCGGATATGCAGGAATCTCACACACTGTGTGCTAACATATGGTCGAAACCCTTTTTTTATTTTCTCATCTAGATATTCTCTTTCGAGCTACAAATGGGTCTGCTAACACAAGCCGTTGGTTGGAACACAATTACACGGTGCTACTCGCACAAGCTGTCAAGTAATGGCAACACATGCAGGAAAAGCCATTGATATTACGTTTAGAACCACCACCTGAAACACAATAACCCTAATGACATATCATTTGTATCCTCTATATTCCTAAGGTTCAAACAGGGTTCGATAGTCGTTGTACATCATTTAATTTTCGTCGTTTCTTTACTTGATAAATTGTATAATTAACATATATATATTGATTAATTTTCAATAAAATCATATAATAAAATTCAATTTAGTCAACATTATACACAGTGCAGTTCATACGAACTTACCTAGCTATTTTGCAGAAATGTCAAAGTATAAGGGCATTTTGGTAATTTTCTATTCTCCTCGACTTTCCACCCGATCTTGATCTAAATTAATAATTTCATTGAATTTATTAATTTATACAGTAAAACAATGTACTTTGTGCAATTTAGTATTTTTGATATTTTTACAAAATTACCCCTAAAGTTTTACTTTTATTCAATTTAGTCCCTGAGCCCAAAACATGCAAATTAACCATTTTTACCAAAACTTTAGACTATCCGAATACTCATGGTCTCCAAAAAATCCCATTCATGCAACAATTTCATATTAAATTCTTGCATTTTTACTATTTCAACAATTTAGTCCCTAATAAAAAAATTCATCAAAAATCACTTAATAAAATATGTTTAAATAACAACTAATATCTTAATTTCATAATTTAACATCTAAAATCACAAGGTTCAGCAATGGTAACGTTCAAAATCTTTAACAGTTCCAAAATCGAAGCTACGGGCTGTAACAGCCTGATTCTAGGTCTAGTCGGAACAGTGGTTTCAGGACCACAAATTCGACGCATAAAAATTTATTTTTACTATATTTTTATGGTCTATAGTTCTATGGAATGATTTTTTGAAAATTTTGTTTAAAAATTTTGACGTTTGGGAACTCAATTTGGTCAAAAGGACTAAATTGTAAAAAGTGCAAAACTTAAGTTCTATAAGCTAGAGGTGTCTAATTGTTATGAAATTTTAAATTGGGGGTCCTTAAATGGTAATTAGACCATTGTTTAAGTTGGTGGACAAAAATGGACATGGTTAGGTATGTTTTTAAAGTTTTTCATTAAAGGCATTTTGGTAGTTAAATAAATTAAAAAGCCAAAATAAAAGCCAATTTTTGTCCATCTTCCTCCCATGGCCGAAATTCACAAGGGGAAACCATGGTTCGGGTTTTTCAAGCTTCAAAGCTCGATTGTAAGCCCGTTCTAGCCCCGTTTTTAATGATTTTTATGTTTTTGAAATCCTTGTAACATGATCTATCTATTTCTAGTCTAAAATTTTACCCATGATGAATATTTGTGTATTTTGATGTTTAATGGTAGAAAATACATTTTAATTGTTTGATAAACGACTTTTGCTAAGTGATTTTCGATGAAAATGCCTAAAAGTACCTATTTGTAAAAAGAAAAATGTGTTAAAAGTACCTATTTGAAAATGCCTAAAAGTACCTGTTAGTTGTAAAATGGGTGTTAAAATGTGAATAAAAGAAAATTTTAGGCTGCTATGAGCATGTATAAGGTGCGGCTAGGCATGGGTATTGAAGAAATTGAGTACATTTCATTTTACGAGCCTAGGGACTAAATTGTAAAAATGTGAAACTTTAGGGGATAATTATATAATATGATTTTGGGCTGATTTGAATAGTACAATGATTAAATAAGTTAAATGTGATATTATAGATTAAGAAAAATGAGGTTCGGAACTAGAACAGAAAAAAAAGAGTATTTGACGGTTAGGTCCTATTTGCCATTTTATGCCGAAGTAAGTTCGTATGTTTAATAAGCATTAAATTATATGTATAAATGCTTAATTGATATAATTGTGGTAAATGTTATATCATTGAAATGAAATGTAAATACTATTGAGTACAATACTACGGAAATGACTGACATAGATTCGATACAGCTAAAGTCTCGGTTGAACCTTAGGAATAGATAGGATACAAATGTCATGACATTAGGGTTACTAAGATTATGTGTAAGACCATATCTGGGATATGGAATCGATACGAGACTACATGTAAGACCATAGCTGGGCTATTGGCATCGATACGAGATTTCATGTAAGACCATATCTGGGATATGGCATTGGTATGGTACTTTGTGTGAGATTCCCAAGTATCCTTTAGTATTCCAAGTGGTCCAATGGGAAGTTCAACAGGTATGTCAAAGAAAAGAAAAAGTATGTAAGTATTACGAATTGGTACAGGTATGTACATAAAGTTTATATGCATTGACTTCATGAAATTGTGAGTTCACAATTTCCACGAGAATTATTTTGTGGAAACCTTGTGATTTTTGACCTATACTTGTGATGTATGAAATTCAGGATAAATTTGGTTGAGGATCATATGATTGGCTTCAGGGCCAAATTGGGTTATGATATAGTGTGTTTTATTCACTTACATTGCGATTTATCGGATATGAGAATAAGGAAAAATCAGTATAATTGCCTATTAAAATGGTTATGAAAGTATTGGAAGG
Organism: Gossypium anomalum; assembly: GCA_025698475.1. Classification (NCBI taxonomy): domain Eukaryota; kingdom Viridiplantae; phylum Streptophyta; class Magnoliopsida; order Malvales; family Malvaceae; genus Gossypium; species Gossypium anomalum. Next base: position 71,824,448 of record CM046956.1, read on the forward strand.
TAAAAGTTTAGGTAATTGAAAGATATTAAGATATATGGTTGGAAATATGAGTACACATAATTAATGTGCATGTTGACTATGAGGTTTGAAACGATTTGTTAATTGCTGTAATATGTTACAAAAGAGAGATTACGGTTGTTAGGCTAATGCCAAGATATGTTAAATTATGCTTATAATTTGATAGAGTAAACATAGTGAATGAATAAAATTATAACTGTAAGATCCATAGTAATTTGTATTATCTTGTGTTTAAATTTGTTGGGCTGGATAAAAGTTTGGTAAGAGTTGCTTATTATTTTCGTACGGACTTACTAAGCTATATAGCTTACCCCCTCCCTTTCCCATGTTTTATAATGCCGTTAAGCTAGCTCGGGTTGGAGATCGCCGGAGATCCTATCACACTATCAAATTATCATATTGGGTATTGATGAATTCAAGTATTTAGAGTTTATGGCATGTATAAGGACTTGGTCTTTTGGTCATATGTGTTGGCTTATAATGGTTCATGTTGGCTTATATGTGTTGGATAATGTTGGTTATAAGTATATTTGTATTAATGTTATTTGTGAATGTGGAAACTTGCATAATTTGATGTGGAAAGGTTGATGTTTTAAGCATGTTTAAAAATGGTATGAGAATGACATGTTATTGTCTTGGTTGTGATTATTTGGCTGCTCTTCGTACTTGAGTTTGTGCCATGTGATGTTGAGTAGATGTGTGCAAGTGAGGGTGGCAAAATGACTTGGTAAATAGCCTTGTTTTTGTCCACATGAGTAGACACACGGGCGTGTGTCTAGGCTGTGTGTGACACACGGTCAGCCCCATGGGTGTGTGATCCGGTCGTGTGTCCCCTGCACCTGAATTGTTGCAAAACAAAATGCATAGTATCGTTCACATGGGCATGAGACACGGCTGTGTGTCTCAGCCGTGTGGAGGACACGGCCTTGGGACACGGGAGTGTGTCTTGGCTATGTGACTTCAATTTGTTCTTAGGTGACAAACAGAGAGTTACACGGGTTAGGGATACGGACGTGTGTGACCATACGGCCTACCCACACGGGCGTGTCCCAAGCCACACGGGCGTGTGACCCTATTTTAGCAACTAAGTGTCATAAAATTTTCTAAAGTTCTCGGTTTAGTCCCGAATCGCTTCAAAAGCATGTTTTAGGCCTCGTAGGCTCGTGTTAGTGACTTTATGCTCGGTTTCAAAAAGTTTTAAATTTGGTGACAAATTTACAACTCGGAATGTATGTTTGCTTGTGTTTACATCTGGTAATGCCTCGTACAATGTTCCGACGTCGAATACGGGTAAGGGGTGTTACACGGGCTAGCTGGACCTACCATGCTATTTTCAAGCTTGCCGAAAATTGAAGGCATAAAAATGGCTTCCTTTCCTTAACAATTTGGTGAAGAAGACAAGTAAAAATATGATAAAAGCTTTTAGTTTTATTTTATTTAATTAAATTATCAAATTACCATTTTAACCTTAGTTAATAATTAAATAAAACATCAAATTCATGTCCATTATTTTCCACTAACACCTTGAATGGTCTAATTACAATTTAAGTCCCTTTTCCTTTATTCAATTAACCATTTAATCACTTAAATCAAATAGTTATCAAATTTTACATCTTTTACAATTTAGTCCTTTTTAATTAATTAACCATCGAAACTTTAAAATTTTTCAACAAAACTTTAATACCACCTCAATAACACTACATAACTATTTATAAAAATATTTACAACTCGGTTTATAGAAACGAGGTCCCGATACCTCATTTTCTAAAACCACTTGACCTTAGGGTCATACCACTTGAACATAATAAATCACGTATATAACATAAATTATCAAATCAAAAACCTTTTTAAAACCTCTCATAAATATTAAATAATAATATTTATGAACTTACTCGGTATATTTGGTGGCTTTGAAACAATTGTTTTCGAGACCATTGAAAAACGGGTTGTTATAGTTTAAGGATAAACAATGAATTAAGTGTGAGGGTGTTTGATCTGTCGTAATTCGGTGTAGTAGATTAAACTAGTTTTTGTACTTGAAGAGCTTGAATATGATCAATTTTAGTATGTTTTATTTATGTTTTCTTAGTTTAGTTTAAATTCAATAAAAAGAGCATTTTGAATCTTTTATTGACCTTAGGGGACGAATGAGGCCTAAAAGCAAGCTAACATATTTAGTGACTTTGCAGGAGACTATTCAAAGGCATAGGAACTCAAAGCGTGTTGCTATGTTGCAACACGGGGAGATTGATATTGTGACATAGGAACTATGGTGTCGCAACATCAGTCCTGTATGGGAAGCACTTACTAGTCAGGGGTGTTTTGGTCTGCATAATGAAAATTAAACATGAGAACGTCAGTAGACCTAGAGTTGAGGATGACGACAATCCTAACTCTATAAATAGGAATTAAAACACTTTTTTAAGGACAACTTTTACATTCTAATTTTTTTTTTGTAATTTAATTTTTGTCGGAGAACGTGAGTTGTAATTGTGATCAAACTATTGTGGATTATGTGTTTCAATCAATACAGTTCAGGATTCTCCTAAACCTTTCTCTTGATTTATCATTCATGCTTATCTTGATTATCATGATTATTGTCTTCATGAGGTCTACAAGGAACTAATCTTTTTATGGGGGATTAGTGAGTGGAGGTGTGATTAATTAATTGCTATGTAGGGTTTTCTTAGCAGATTAACTATTTGGGAGAGGAAGAACTCAAACCCTAGGCTTGACGACCCTAGGAAGTTATTTAGGTGGGAATTAACCTAAATTTGGTATGGCCTACCTATAAACACCTTATCCTCGAATAGGTCTGGACTCTGAGGTTGAGAGATAAGTAGTTCTTGCAGACTCGTTAGTTTAATTGAAGATCGAGAAATCTTGTTAGGGTAGTGGCTAGTTGATTGGATAGAAACCCAAAATAGGAGTAAGTTATGATTACCAAAGTGAGCTAATCACCCATGCTTAGATTTGATTAAGTTAGAATTTATGTCTCCAAAGTTCACTATCCTTTTGTTATTTTTATTTCATTATTTATAAAAACCCCAAAATACTTCTTTTATGTTTTATCGTACTATAATTTATTTAAAACTACTAATTACTTCTATTTGCGTTTAGGGTGACATTAATTTAGTACTCGCCTCCCTTGGGTATGATCCTGACTCGCATACTTGTGGACACCGCCTTAATTCTATATCTTTTAGTTGCAGTATTCATACTTTGGATGTTGGCACGTTCGAAGGCGGTTAGTGTAATATCCTGATTATGGGCCTAGTCGAAATAGTGGTTTCGTGACCACAAAATCCAAGATATAAATAATTATTTTATGATTATTTTGAGGTCTATGATATGATTGCATGATTGTGTGAGAATTTCGTGAAGAAATTTTATGCATAAAGTGCTTAAATTGAAATTAGGGACTAAATCTAATAATTTGCAAAACTTGCATTCTAGAAGTTTCTAGTATGAAATTGTTTTGAAATATTAATTAGGAGGTCTAAAATAGAAATTTTACCAATTTCTAAGTCTATGGACAAAAATTGGACATGGATGGAATTTTTGGAAAGTTTAGTAGTAAGGGCATTTTGGTCATTTAGGGGTAAAATGAATTAAAATACAAAATTAAAAGCCAATTTTGCTCATCTTCAACCCCATGGCCGAATATAGCAAGGAGAAACCATGGCTATGGTTTTTCTAGCTTCCAAGCTCGATTGTAAGTCCGTTCTAGCCCCGTTTTTCAAGTTCTTTACGTTTTTGGAATCCCGGTAACTTGATTAAGCTTATTCTAGCAATAATTTAAGCTAGGGTTCATATTTGGAAAAATACCCATAGGTGAAATGTGTTTATTTTGATGTTTTATGGTAGAATATGAAGGCCGAAATTATGTTAAACAACTTTTGCTAAGCAATTTTAAGCAAAAATGAGTAAAGCTACTTAATCCAGAAAATTGTTATTGTTCATAACTATGTGTTAGAGTGAGAATTTGATGTTGTCATAGAAGGGAAAAATGTTCAGAATGTCATAAAACATAAGAAAATATGCTAAAGTTTAATTTACGAGCTTTGGGGCAAAAGTGTAAATATGCAAAAGTTTAGGGGCAAAACTGTAATTTTTCCAAAATATGATTTTGGGTTAATTTGAATAATGTGAACCCTAATTAGACTATATTTTAAATGATAGAGCAAGGAAAACTAAAATTCGGGCTAAAATAGGGAAAATACCAAGTTGTGGACGAAATGGTAAAAGTAGCCATTTTCACATATGAGGTAAGTTCATATGTAAATGTTGGTAACATAGTTATTATTTTAAATTTTTTTATGTTATTTAAATGATATGATAATTATTATGAAATATTATACTCGTGATAATTGTTTGATAATATGTCAAATTATGTGATATACTCGAAAAATGTGAAATACTATTGAGTATCGGTATCGGCATTCCGTAGAAGATGGTTGAGACACATTATTGGGAAAAAGGTCCCGTTGAACCTTAGGAATGGATTAGGATACAAGTGACATGTCACTAGGATATTTGGGCATCCGAACTCGTTGAGTTGAGTCCGAGTTCACTTATGGATGCGAATGTCCGAACTCGTTGAGTTGAGTCCGAGTTCGAGAGATGTAACTAGGCATCCGAGCTCGTTGAGTTGAGTCTGAGTTCACTTATGGATGCGAACGCCCGAGCTCGTTGAGTTGAGCCGAGTTCACTTATGGGCGGGTTACATGGTAGCTTGGCTACATATGTGGCACTTATGTGCAAACTTTTCGTGTATCCGAATTATATTCCGATGTGTTCAACTGGTAAAATTCTACTCAAATGGAGGAATACTCGAGATGAAAGGGATGTATTAGTAAGTGTTGTGAAATGGATACTTTGAACAGGTATGTACTTAACCCTCGGGTTGAAAACTCGATATAACAACAATATGGTAAGATGATAAATGAAAATGTGATATGAATGTCTCGGTGATGATCATGCAAATGATGTTTATGTTTGCTTATATAGTTGTGTTACTTGCTATTTGCATGTGAACTTACTAAGCATTTGTGCTTACTCCCTCCTTTTCATTCCTTGTAGTGTTGACAAGCTAGCTCGAAAATCAAAAACGGTCGGAGGCACGCTCACAATATCCGTATACCATCTTGGCATAATGGCTTGTATATTTTGAGTATGGCATGTATAGCATTATAATCATTTTGTATATATGGTCTTATGATATGGTTATTGAGTGGTATGGAAATGCTTGGTAATGATTAGCCATTGGAATGGCTAATCATGATCATATTTGGTGTTATGTATGCTAAATTGCTAGCTAATCCATGGGAACCATGAAATGGGTAAATTTTACCATAAAATAGATTCAGACTGCAGTAGTGACATGAATTTGAAAAATCATTAAAAATAGTATAAATGGAATTAAATAATGAATAAGTTATGGAATTGAAGCTTGATAAGTCTATTTTCATATGGATAGAGCAAAACAGGTATATGAGTTATATTTTATGAGATGTTTAAATTTTTGTGAAATAGGGCCAGAGCAATTTCTGGATCCCCTGTTCTGACTTTGAAAATTCACCATAAATTTTTCAAAGATAATTAGAAGTCATGATTTATATGTACAGATTCATTATTGAGTCTAGTTTTATTATAAATAAACAGCATAGTCATTGAAACTCTGTTGAGGGAGATATCTGATTTGTAATACACAGAGGTCAGAGTAGTTGAACCCTGAAACAGGGGAGACTTTAACTAATAAACTGTACTAATTTGCTTGACCAAAAATTCTATAAAAAAATTAGTAAATATATATATGATTCTATTTTTAGGGAAAATTTACAGAATTGGATTTTGAGTTTTGAAACTCGAGATATGAATTTTTAAGCGATTGTGACACAGATTGCTAGCTTGACTGAAAATTTTAAAAATAAATTGTTTGAGCTGTTTAAAGTAATGAATTAAGTCTGTTAACACCTCGTGTTCAACTTCGGCGACGGCCTCAGGTACGGGGCGTTACAGTTAGTAGATGGTCTAGTTGGTTCAGAACATGCATAAACATGTACACAAATTCATGAAAAAATGGAACATAGACAAACACATAAGTGAACCTAGCATTCTGGATCATTTTTTTAACTCTATTTGGATCATTTTATGGTAATCCTTATTGATGATATCTTGAGGTATTCAAAGTTAGAGGCAGAACATGATTAGCACTTGAGAATTGTGTTGTATGTGTTGCTTGAAAAGCAATTGTATAAGAAGTATAGAAAACATAAACTCAGGTTATCAGAACTTGTATTTCTAGGACATATTATATCAACCTAGGGAATCTGTGTGGATTCCAAAAAGATTGAAGCAATTTTACAATGGAAGTTTTAGAAAAATGTATCAGAATTTTGAAACTTCCTACGCCTGGCTGGAAAAATTCGTAAACAGAATCTCCAAAATAGCTTTGCCTATGACAAAGCTCCTACAAAAGAATGTGTCGTTTGTGTAGAAAGACCAATGCTAGGAAAGTTTCGAGAAATAAAAGGTCATGTTGGCAGAAGCGTCGATATTGACCTTACCCAAATCAGGGAATGAATATGTTGTACTAAGTGATGCTTCACTAAATGGATTGGACTGTGTGTTGATATAGGATGGTAAGGTAATTGCATATGTGTCTTAACAATCAAAGTCGCATGAACGCAATTATCCGACACATGATTTGGAGCTAGCCGCTATGATTTTTGCTACAAATATCTAAAGGCACTACCTGTATGGTGAAAATGCTCTATTTTTAAAGATCATAAGAGTCTCAAATACCTTCTCTCTGAAAAAGAATTAAACCTGACACAGCATCACTGGACTGAATTGTTTAAAGATTATGATTACATAATTCATTCCCATCCTAGGAAAGCAAACGTTTTAACTGATGTTTTAAGCCGAAAGTCGATATTTGAACTAAGAACGATGTTCACTCAGTTGAGTACCTGTGATGATGGCAACTTGTTAGCTAAATTGAAAGTAAAGCCCGTGTTGATTGATCAGATTAAAAAAAGTTGCAATTTGGAGATACTAAGTTGGCAAATAAAATAAAGCTTGCTCAACGAGGTGATAAGGAGAATTTCAACATTGAAGAGTATAATTGCCTTTTATTTTGCAATTGAACTTGTATATCAAACGATGCTAAACTTAAGAGACTAATTATGCGTAAAGCTCACGATGGTTCCTTTACTATGCATCTTGGTGGTGTGAAAGTGTATCTTAACTTACAAGAATCATATGGGTAGCCGAGAAATCATCGAGTAAGTTGCTAAATGCTTGACATGCTCGCGAGTAAAAACTGAACATCAGGTTCCCACTAGGATGCTTCAACCTATTTTGGTTCTCGAGTGGAAGTGGGAACAAATTGAGGTGGATTTGTTATTGGCCTACAAACTTTACCGATAAATAGAAATGTTATTTGGGTGACAGTGGATAGATTGACAAAATCTACTTATTTTATGGCAATAAGAACCAGTTGTCCACTTTTGAAGCTTGTTGAAGTGTACAGTTGTGAGATAGTGAGGCTACATGGTGTGCTTGTGTCCATTATCTTGAATTGAGATCCTCGCTTCACTTTGAGATTTTGGAAGCGGTTGCACAAATCTTTAGGTACGAGGTTGAATTTCAGCACAACTTTTTATCCCCAGTAAGATGGTCAATCAGAATGTATTATTCAAGTGCTGAAAGATATTCTTAGAGCCTGTGTTATTAAGCTTGATGTTAATTAGGAACATTACTTGCCTCTGCCCAAATTTATCTATAATAACAATTTCCAATTAAGCATCCAAATGGCTTCATATGAAGCTCTATATGGTCGATGGTGTACAACACCTCTGTGTTGGTCAGAGCTGAGCGAGAGAAAGATGATGGGACTAAAATTGGTGCAAGAAATAAAAGAAAGGGTAATGTTAGGAGCTAGATTAAAAGCAACCTCTAGTAGGCAAAAGTCATATGTTAATATGAACAGAAGGAAATTGAATATATCGTGGATGATAAAGTATTCTTGAAAGTCTCTCATTGGAAGAAACTTTTGAGCTTTGGCTACAAAGGGAAACTAAGTCCCAAATATATTGGGTCATACGAAATCATTGAAAGATAGGGTCAGCTGCCTATCATTTAGCCTTACCATAAGAGTTGCAAATGATACATAATATATTTCATGTATTAATGCTTCGACAATATCAAACCGATCCTTCCTAAGTGATTCCTATGGAAACAATTAAAGTGTAACATGAAAGAATTGAGAAACAAAGACATGCCATTAGTGAAAGTCCAATGGCACAGTCATAATGTAGAAGAAGCTACCTGGGCACCAGAAGAGACAATGAGGTATCAGTATCCTCACCTCTTTCAAAGTAAATTTTGAAGACGAAACTTCTTAAAGGGGAGAATTGTAAATACCCAAATTCAGTGGTGTCAGAAAGTATAGTTTTGGAACCTCATTTTTCTAAATCGAATCCATAAATATAAAATAGGAATATTTATAGAGTTAATGTAAAAATAAAATAAAAATTGGTTAAGTAATTTAGCCAAAAAGGTAGTTAATTAAAGCTTAGGGAATAAATTGTAAAAGTCCAACCGTTATTAAGTTTTAATTTAAAAAAGGGTTAGGGATTTATATAGCAATTATCTAAAGGACTAAAATGGTTAATAAACCAATTTTACATAGTAGATGGTGATTATGATAGTTATAAAATTGATATGATTATAATTATATTAAATAAACAAGGTTAATTAAAACATAAACATGATTAATTAACTTAATATTTTCTTAATCTAACTATATAAACAAATTGGTAGTGGAAAGTTGACCAAGCTATCGCCATCCTCCATTAGAGAAAAAGGAAAGAAAATCTTCATGCTTTATTAAACTTTTGGCCATCAATTCAACTAAAGACGATGTCGAGTTGTCATGGGAGAAAAGAAAGGCCAAGGTTCTAGATGAGTAACGACATTTGTGGTTTGTACTTTTATGATTTAATATCATTATATATATACTTTTACATGTTGATTGCATGAATAACTATCAAGGTAAGTTTATACTGACATATAAAATGATTCATATTGAATGATATTGAATGTCAAGAAAATTAGACTAAATTGAATATAGTATAAATGAGTGTGTGATATAATTGATATATTATATGTAACTTGAATATAGTATACACTATGTTAAGTGAAATTGGGCATATATGAATTGATGATGAAATGGAATGGGATTATGATATATAAATGGTTGATGCTTATGTAAACGTAATAGAAAGGTTAGGATACAGTTGGCATGCCAATAGGGTCATATGTGCATTTTTGTACGGGTTTGTTGACATTGTGGAGATTATAATATGCCATTTAGGATCTACCATTTGTTACAGATCATCGAGTATTTAGTGTCCCTTCAGAGACCTTCATATGGTGGAGGGATGTATTCGTATATGTATATGAATTTGATGCCTACGGGTTTGGTACTTCAGTGCTTTGGTGTGGTGTAGTTTTTGCTCATATGAGCTATCTTGGTGTGTTATAGTTCACTCACGTGTCCAAGTCCAATTTTTACTAAGATAGTATTGGGTGAAACGTTAAATTGAACTTTGAAATCGGATTATAAAATGTGAGTCGATGAAATGATATTTGAAATTATTTGATAGCATGAAATGATATTAAAAAAGCATATATGTGATATGAGATTACCGATAGCATGTGAAAGATCATACGAATAGGTTAAAATGAGCCTGGGGTCGACTTGAACATGAACGAGTCAATACAATCAAGAGAGACTGAGATAGTAAAACGAGGTTGAGTATAAAATTGGCATATACTTATATACATGAATGATGAATTGAATTGACATGAACTGCAAATGAAAGTTGTAACAGCCCGTTTTCAGTGAAATTGAAACAGAGGTTTTGGGACCACAAATCCGAAGTGAAAATATTTATTTTATTATTAAATTTCTACAGCATGAAAGTAGAGTCATATGAAAATTTTGTTAAGAAATTTTACCGTTTGTATGCTTAATTTGATAAAAAAGATTAAATTGAAAAAGGTGCAAAATTTGAGTTCTATAAGCTAAAGGGATTAAATAGCTTTGATAATAAAAGGTTGGAGGGTTTATGTTGTAATTAAACAATCCATAATGTGAGTGGACATATTTGGACACATTATTAAGTGTTTTAAAGGCTTTATAGTAAGGTTTGAAATGTACTTTAATAAAATAAACTTAGTAAAATAAAGAAAACCAAATTGTCATCTTCCTAAAATGCATCTATCCACCGAAAATTAGACTTAAAAACTCCATGGGAGGAGCTTGAAGGTTCGGCCAACCTTTGTGCATGTAAGCATTTTTTTATCCTGTTTTTAATGATTTCTATATTTTTGGAGTCGTTATAGCTTAATCTAGTTAGCCTAGGGACTAATTTGTGAAACTGTTAAAGTATTAGGGCTTTACCATTGATGAATGTGTATGTGTTTTGATGTTTGATGGTAGAAAATGAATGGTTGTTGTTAGATAAACAAGTTTTGTAAAGTGATTTTGGTTGAAAACGTCGAATAGGGATTTATTAGTAAAATGTGAAAATTATGTGGTGAAATGTGTGAAATAATGAAATGTGTGGGCTGCTATGAACATATATATAATTCAGGTTTGTATGGGTGTGGGTTAAATTGCATGAATTTGCATTTTTTATGAGATAGGGACTAAATCGTAAAGAAGTTAAATGTTTAGAGGTAAAATAGTAATTTTTCCATAACATGAATGTTTGGATTTAGTTAAATAGAATGAGACTTAAAGTAGTTAAATTTGATTATATAGATCAAGAAAAGCCACATTCGGATTTAGATCGAGGCAAAAATAAAGTAGTGGATTGACTAGTAGATTTTTTCCATACTAATTCGAGGTAGGTTCGTATGTTAATAAGCATTAAATTATATGTGTTTTAAATGCTTTATTATTATATTCATGACGATACGACTCCACGAAAACACTCAACGAAGTTTCGGCAACTTATGGATCCCGGTTGAACCTTAGGAATAGATAGGATACAAATGGCATGTCAGTAGAGGTTTTCGTGTTTTGGGTGCTGGTCCCGTACGTTCTACCGGTGGCTGAGTTTTCTAGCATGTATTGCGATTACTCGTCAACTTGTGTAAGTAGCACCGTGTAGCTACGTTTTGACCGTCAACTTATGTGATGAGACCCATTGATAGCTTGAGTGTGAGCATCTATATGAGATATGAGATGGAGATGGTTTTGACCATGTGTTGGCACTTAGTGGGCGAGATACCCGAGTATTCAATATTATTCCAAATGGTTCAACGGGCATAGTTATGATATTAAAGAGTAAGAGATTGTTATGTATCAGTACAGATATGTACATGAATCATATGAGAACTGAATTTATAAGATTTTGAGCTCATGTCTAACTTTGTGAATAAATATGTGTTAGGCTTGTAGATCAAATTGAGTTGTATTATGCTATATTTAATTACTTAAATTGTGATTAAATGGTAAGTTAAGTTTTATGCTATACGAACTTACTAAGCTTAATTGCTTCTTCTGTTTATTTCTCTGTGGTTTATAGAGTTTCGGAAGCTCGCTCGGATTAAAAGTTGTCAGAGATCGCATCACACTATCAAACTATCATTTTGGTACTGTTGGACTTTATGTATTTTGGTTATATGGCATGTATAGGTCTTTTGGCTAATTAAAGCCTATATGTTTTGTTATGTAATTAGTCATTTAATATGGCTTGATTTGGTATATGTTGATATGTATATATGTGTGGTTTGCATCATGTTATGTGTTGTTTGGATTGTCGTGGACATGCCTTGATTGTGATTTGGAACTTTTGAGCATCATATGGTTGAGATTGAGAGATGGCATATAAGTTTTGTGTTAGGCACAAAAGTGTATATATGTAATAGACCAATTAGGTAGACTTTGGAAGTATATGTGGTATGATTTAAAGTGGTCAAGTGAATATATGGATATTGCATGTTATAGACTTGGAATTTGTTGGTTTTGAATGCTTATTTATGTCATGGTTGTGTGTGCATTTGGCTTAGGTTAATACCACATTGGGTGAGAAATATGGCTTGGATAATGGCGTATTTTTGTCCACACGGGCGTGTGTCTCAGCCGTGTGTGACACACGGCCAGGTGACACGGCCGTGTGTCCCCTGATACCTATTTAGAAACCAAGTCAGTAGCTTCACACGGCCAAGCACATGGGGATGTGGCTTGGCTGTATGGCACAAGTCTGTATACCCTCAAGTTTTTACATGGCCTAGCACACGGACTGGCACACTGGTGTGTGAGGCCATTTCGAAAGGTACACGGCCTGGCACACGGGCATTGTAACGGCCCTAGATTGACCCTAGTCGGGAAGTGGTTTCGGGACCACGAAACCGAGTATTAAGTAATTAAAATTAATTATTTTGGTGTTTACAATGTGAGTGGATGCGTATATGAAAGTTTCATGCATTAATTTGATCATTTCTAAGTGAATTTATAAAGATAGGACTTATATGAGACATGGTAAAAATATGATAGGTTAATCTATACTGGTCTTTTAGTACATGCATGGAAAGGAGGGGTTTTGCATGTCAATTTACCCATATTTAACATAGTGGCCGGCCAAGAAATGATGATACCCCACTAATTTTAATTTTAAAATAATTTAATATTACAAATGATTTAATAATGGTAAATAGATGAATTAAAGAAAAGAAAGAAATGGTGTTCATCTTCTTCTCTTTCCTTTCTCAAAACCGAAACAAAGATGAAACATAGAGGAGATTTTTCTTAGGGCAATTCGGCTTTCTTCCTTAGCTATTGGAAGGTAAGCTTTTAATTTGTTGATTTGGGTTTATGTTATGCTAAGTTAAATTATGAATATACTCTTGGTAATGTCAAGAAAATGGAAGTTTCTTATGATGATTTGGAGCAAATGCCGAATGGTTTAGTGTTAGAATTAGGGGTTATTTGTAAGTTGTATGAAACAATAAGGGAATGTTTAGAATGAAGTAAAAAAATTTTTGAAGAAATAGATTAGAGGCACCTTGTACATTCGGTCAAAAGATTTAAGTTTGTTTAGAATAGGAAATTCTTTATCCATGATTTTATTTTACTTGAATGTTAAATAGTTTTTGATAGGGTCAAATGAACTATGAAAGTATTTATAAAAGTAGGAAGTACAAGGTCCAAATTTCAGTCTTAATATTATGAACCATTCGGTTAAGCTATAGAGAATGGGAGTGTCATTTAGGTTAAGAATCAAAGGTATGATCAATAAGTAATAAAGGTTTAAGTAGGTGAAAATTTAGGTAGAAGAACCTATAGGAAATTACATAGAAGATGTTAAAATTTAGGTGGTATATTCGGCCATGTAGACTATATCTTTAATATGTTATATGTAATACCCTATAATCGGCTAAATGAAAGATAATGGGTTATAATGTTGAATTGAATTATGAATATGTCTATATATATATATATATATATATATTAGATTTAGTCATAACAAAGACTATGAAAATTTGAATGTATTATTACATTTGGCCTTGAAACATCGGATGAATAATTGTGGAAATCTCAAGTCTCGAGTAATAGTGAGTGTAGGATGATGAAAACATCATTGAATTATACGTATAATTATTTAGCAAAGTGATTAAACTACCGTATTTGATTATACTAGATCACGAACCCAAAGGAGGGGAGTCGAGCAAAGGCAAAAACAAAGAAATTTAATAGGCGATTGGGAATCATTTCGAACTATTAGGTAAGTCCATAAGTTTTATGAGACTGATTATATATATTCGTATTTACATACATGCATTTATACTTGTGGCTGAATATGCAAATTGAGTTAATTAAAATTGTTGTATTATAAGGATTCGATGCTAGCACTATGTGTGCGAAGTTGAAGGGCACTATGTGTGCTGAACTGAATGCTAATTCGTGATTGAGTTTTAAGGCACTGAGTGTGCGGTATATCTTGGCACTATGTGTGCGAAAACTCTTTGTGCACTAGGTGTGCGAATATGATTAATGATCTAAGTAGTATATGGTAGATATGGCGTTTGTACTATTAATTGAGATATCAATTTATGCTTAAACTGAATATGCATGTACGCATAGGAGTTGACATTGTTATATATATATTGATCGAAGCTTTAAAGTCATTTGGTTGCTTGGCGGATGATTGATAGCCATTCTTGACCTGCGGTTTGGTAGTAAATTACGTGACTGAAACTTAATCTGGCACGACCTAAATTGGTGAATCTTGTATATCTTTGCTTTATTTTATTTTCTCATATCAATGCTATGTGTAAAATTTCTTATGACTTACTGGGTTGAACACTCATTAGATGTTTTTGTGTTTTGTTGCTCTCTATTAGATTTCCCTGACCCATTTGCGTGTTTGGATCATCGTCAAAGTCATCACGCCTACGCGCAACATTTTGGTATCTTTTCTTAGTTGCATAGATGGACATTACGGCATGTATAGGTTTAAATATATGTTTTGAAGTGTATATTTTTGGAGATGTGTTAGAAGCCATACGAAAATGGCTTGATACATTAAATATATATATATAAATAGACTCAGTTTTATATGTAATCGGATGTGATGTTTTCTTTTATGTAAATTTTGTTTAACGAATATGCTTATGGCATGATAATGTAATATCATAGTTTTAGTCTTGGATACATAAGTGGGTAATTAGATATGTGATAAAGAAATCATGGTTCGGCTGTTGTGTATAATTGATGCTAATATATGCGTATATGTGATGTACCACCTTAGTGATTTTAAATGAATTTATATATATATACATAGCTCACTTGTGAATAAGGCCCTTATACTTTGGCCAATTCGATAGTCAAACTTTTGCATGCTACCTGGGTGTTACAGGCGTGTGGTCTAGCCGTGTGACCCAAGTCAGTGAGTTACACGGGCTGGGATACAACCATGTGATCCTATTTCGAATGTTCACATGGCCTATGACACTGGTATGTCTGTTGTCTCACATGGCCTGGCCATACGGGCGTGTGTCCCCTGCACTTTGAAAATTTTACATGTATTTCTAAAAATCTCGTAAGTACTCGATTTAGTCCCTAACTACTTCTCATGCTTATTTTAGGCCTTGAGCGTAACACCCCTCACTAGTATTTAACGCCAGAATAGGGTTACGAAACATTACCGACTTACAATACATTTAAACATACTTTTCTCATACATTTGATCATTACATATAGTCATCATTCGATCTCAAACAATTTATCCCTTATACAAGCCTATGAGGCCCTAAACATGCTTTGGGAGTGGTTCGAGACTAAACTGATAACTCAAGAAACTTTCACGAAACTTTGAAATTTTTTTCTCAAAATAGAGAACACACGCCCGTGTGGCCAGACAGTGTTTCACACGGCCACCAGACACGCTTGTGTTACAAGCCGTGTGGACATTCGAAATGGGAGCACATAGCTATGTCCCAGCCCGTGTCTGACCCCATGTAACTCTTTGATTTGGGTCACACAGCCAACACACACGCTTGTGTAGCTAGCCCATGTGCCCTAAAAATGACTATACACGCTTGTGTGCCAGGCCGTGTGCTAGGCTGTGCCAAACCTGTAAGGTATACTGACTTATACCACATGGCCAAGTCACACGCCCGTGTGGGAGGCCTTGTGGAGCATATTGACTTGGTCTCAAATTCATCACTAGGGGACACACGGCCGTGTAGCATGACCGTGTGTCACACACGGTTGAGACACACACCTGTGTCTCTATCCGTGTAAACAAAAATAGGCTACTTACCAAGCCATTTTGCCACCCATTTTTCACATACATATACAAGCTCAAATAGTTCCATTTCAAAACACAAATAAGCATCCAAATATCATCAACCAATATTCAATTCATGCCATTTTAGTATTAGCAATACAAGTCACAAATATGTCACAATTTGCCAACTAAATTCATACCTAATTCACATATATAATTCTATTAACTAAACCATTCCAAATATGTACTATCATGCACAAATTCACAAGCATATAGCTTCCCAAATTATCAACCCTTTTAGTAATCAAATTACCTAATATCAATAAGCAATATAAATTCAACCTCAATCACACAATATAGGTCAATTACCAAACTCAAAATAGAATCATTTGCACATTTATAAACATCATCAAATTCATCATCACAAGCCAACTCAACTGGCCAAAATACATTTTCATCAAACATACCAAAATTACACAAGCTATACATGCCATATACCATATACACACAACCCTAAAAGTACCAAAATAGATGTCCAATAGTGCGATGAAGTCCCTGATGATCCCCAAATCCGAGCTAGCTTCAAAATACTATAAAACATGGAAAAATAAACAAAGTAAGCTATAAAGCTTAGTAAGTTTGTAGTAAAATGAACCAATCTCATCATTCATTAACATTTCTAAATAGATGACATAAATTGCATTAAAGCATCAATCACTAAGTTAACATAAAGTTCTCAACTTCCGTTAGCTCGTTATTTGAATAGTTTTCCATACATACCTGTACTGATACGTATCTATGTCTCACCAATTCACTTAACAAATCACTCCGAGTTTATAAATGCTTACGGTACCAGTACATCAATTTTTCGATGCCATAGTCCAATTATGGTCTTACACATACATTGCTATGGCCCCGTCGTGGTCTTACTTTCACATGCCATAACTCGATTATAGTCTTATTTTCTGATTGTCATAGCCCAACTATGGTCTTATTGTAACACGCCATACCTGTAACCCAAGCCAGGGCGGAGTACAAGGCATTACCTAACTTGATCTCATGCATGCAACCTATCTTAAGTCACCAAGACTCGGTCTAAATTAAAACTTTTTCAATTTCTATTTTAAACCTCTTAATATGGGCCTACGAGGTCTAAATCGACCATTGGAAACCATTCAAAACCTTTCCGGGTCCTTATTTAATCTATGCAAACTTTGCATTTAAAATAGGGCACACGCCCGTGTGACCATCTTAACACGGTCGTGCTGATGGACTGTGTGTCTCACACGGCCTAAGCACCTAGGGGCACGCCCGTGTCCCTTACCCGTGTGGCTAATTTATTTACACAATTTCACATAATTCAAGTGCAGGATTCACACGGCCTGGACACATGCCCGTGTCCTTGGCCCGTGTTGATCATACAGCATTGACACGCCCGTGTCTTAGCCCGTGTGAAAAAACTTGAGTATTCTGTTTCTGTCGTTAGCACACCCAACATGTCACACGGTCAGAGCGCATGCCCGTGTGCTAGGCCATGTCCTCCACACCGCTGAGACACACGGCCGTGTATCTGCCCGTGTGTTTATTACCATGCATACTGACTTGAAATTTTTACGTGCAGGGGACACACGGCCTCATCACACGCCTATGGGGCTGACCATGTGCCACACACGGCCAGACACACGCCCATGTGCCTACCTACCAAGCCTATTTGCCACCCTTACGTACATCAATTAACACAAATTCAGCCAACACCAATTCTAATCTATACCATACAACCAAATCAGCCACAATAGACATTTATTCATAGGGCAATTTACTCAACCAGGGAAATATCATTTTTGCATATAATCAAAATGAGTATTAGTCAACATCAAGGCTAAATACAAAGTGTGGGACTTATCCCAAGCCCACACATTTGGCTAATGCTTAAGGACACAAAATAATCAAGCCTAAGCCCTATACATGTCATATTCAAAAATATAAATCCAACTATACTAAAGGTTTCAGACGATAGTGTGATCGATATCTCTGACTTCAAGTGATCCTTGAGCTAGTTAGGCGGCACTATAAGAAAATGAAAAGAAAGGAAGGTAAGCATAAAAGCTTAGTAAGTTGCATATAAATAAATATACAACAACAATTCATCAATAATCATCATGCTCAAAACACAAGGGTAAGTATAAGCATAACTTACTCATTACCATCCATACAAGTCATACGCTCTCTATTGAGCTCATTTCTCATACGTACCAATTAGGTACCTGTATTACTTACAACATGGTTATGTTTTCCTTATTAACTCACAAACATACTTACACTGTTGAACCATTCAGAACACTACCGGTCATTCTATAAACCTCACACTTGGGGTAAGGTACCGATGCTATGTCCCGGACATAGTCTTACACTGGCTCACATCTCAAGTCGATGCCATGTCCCAGACATGGTCTTACACTGACTAACATCATCGAGGCCGATGCGTGTCCCAGACACGTCTTACACTAGCACTCGTCTCAATGCCAATGCCACGTCCTAGACATGGTCTTACACTGGCTCTCGTAGTGTGGCTGACGCATGTCCCAGACATGTCTTACACTAGCTCTCACAAGTGACCCAGATGTCACGACTTGAATATCCGGTTAATTTCCTAGAATCCCAATAAGAATTTTACCATCTCATTGTCATTATGCATTCTCAATTCACAATCAAGCCATTCATGCTATATCCATTCAATGCTAATTTAAATACTTATATTAATCAATGTAGTTGTATTCTTAACATACAACTTACCTCGGGTTACAAAATGCACTCGACTAGTCGGTTTAGTCGATTCGCTTGGTTTTCTGCCGGTCTAGGTTTGGATTTCGCAAATCTTGATCTATAATAGAAAAATGCACTCATTTAGTCACTAATTAAAATTAGGCAATCATAAATTCACATCTTTGGTAAAATAACCATTTTGCCCCTAAACTTTAGCAAAATGTCCATTGTACCCCTATGCTCAAAAATTGATTTTGATCAAATTTCCTCTTATATTAGGCCTAATATAACCCTTTTTACTCTTATAGCAACCCAAAATTCTCACTATTCCACACACATATCACCTATTTTGCAACTTATGCAAAATAGTCCCTTTAGGTGTTTTCATGCTAACACCTTTCATAAAAGTTTTTTAGAACTCTTCTAAGACTCATATTCTTCCATAAAACTCAAAAAACATCACAAGCCCATTTATGGAAAAACCCTAAGATCTTTACCATTTTTCAAAATAGACCCCTCATTTGAAAACTCATGCTTCAAGGGTCTCAAAAAATGCAAAAATCATCAACTCAGGACATGGAAATCACTTACTTGTTGAGGTGATAAGTTGCTGAAATTTCAAAGCTTCAAAAACTCTTTTTTTTCTGATTTTTTGGTGGAGGGAAATTGTGGAGAAGAAAGAAAAATAGTAGCTAGGCCTTTAGGTATTATTATAACACAAAATTATGTCATCAAGTCACCTAATATTGACCTTTTTGACTAAACTTGTCCCCCTATGGCCGGCCACCTTGTTTCTAGGGGTCTAATTGCTCTTTAAAGGCCCCAAATTTCAGTTCTCTAGCTATTTAACAAATTTGGGTACTAAAATGCAACTTTTGTCTTTTATGCGATTTAGTCTTTTTTCGCAATCGGGCTCACAAACATTAAAATTAACTCATCAAATTTTTCATACACTAATATAATCATGTTATAACCTCATAATAATAATAAAAATAATTTTCTCAACTTCAGATTTGTGGTCCTGAGACCACTATTCTGACTAGGCCCTAAATCGGGCTGTTACACTTATTCGACAACTTGTCTTATTTTACCGTACATTTAGTTTAAGATCTCCAAATTTAACTAATAGGATAAATACAATCTCAATTCCATCCATCAATTAAATAAATGCACATTTAAGTTCAATTATACGAACTTACCTCGTGTACGGAAATGACGAACTTTGAAGCTATTTTCATGGCGTTTTCCTCTTCAATATTCTGTTAAGAAGATGAGTAATAAATTAAATGGCCTTTTTTTATGAATTATCATTTAAATTGTTTAATTACTGAATTAACCTTTATTAATGTTCACAAAAATCACTTATTACTAGTCCATTATTGTCCACTTACTAATATAATGGGATAATTGCAACATAAATCCATCAATCATTTAATTTCATAGCTAATAGACCTTTTTTGCTTATAGAACTCCAAATTTTCACCTTACGCAATTTAGTCATTTTTATCAATTTAACCAATCAAATGATAAAATTTCTTAATGAAAATTTCACACAATAATTTTATCATGCCATGGACATTAAAATAATAATAAAATAAATATTTTGATCTCAGATTTGTGGTCCCAAAACCACTATTTCGATTTGACTAAAAATGGGTTGTTACATTGAGTGCTTGTGTTAGGGACTATACGATTAAAATTGAATGCCTTTTGTTTGGATATGAGACTTGAACATGCAATGTATGATAGTTTAAGTGATAAGTTCAGTAATGCGCAGTAACCCTATTCCAGCATCAGATAGGGGTTAGGGGTGTTACAAAAGTTATTGTATTTGGTTGTTAGAAAGTATGGCATGAAGTGTATACATTGAGTTACCAATTGAGATAGTATATGAAATTGACATATGAGTTATGAATATATGAACTGAAATGGTAATGTATGCATCATTGAAGGTAGAATGTTAATATGATATGTCAATTTAGATTTTGTAGTTGTGGCAATGTATGGATTTAAGCATATGACATGAATAGGTGGAAATGAAATGGTTATGACTAAATCATGAATTGAATTGTTTAGTTCATATTAATGTTAACGTTATTGACTTAAATCATGAAAGTACCACTGAGCTTTATTGCTTGGCATACGGTTTGTTTATTCTGTGCACAGGTATAGGTTAATTTCGAGGCTACAAAAAGTGATCCAGCATCCAAAACACAACACTTGACTCAGTAATGTTTTTATAGTTTCTTTTGTTTCAATAAATGGTATGTACCTATGGTTTGAACAAATTTTGTATTGTAGTTGGTCGTTCTGAAAATTGGTTAATTTATGTTAACTTGAATCAAGATTTTGGTATCGTTTGGCATGTATAGAATTGGTGTACCATTTGAAATGGCTCAATTTGAGATTTTAAAATTTGTTTTAGGTGTCTTAAATTTGTATTAGTTCTTTCAGAAACAATCAGTCACATTGAGATGACTGGAACAATGGAAATGTGCAAGTGTACACAATCACAACAAGTAATAAAGTGACAGGTAAATGTCGAGTTATCATACCCACAGGGACTGTGTAATAAATTATTTATGAATGCAATTAAAAACACTTTGGTGAAGAATAATATTTTGATTTTAAGGAAGTGATTATCAAGATGACATAATTGTGTTAGATTAATTACATTTCTTAACTTAATATTACTGAAACAATGTTCATGTTGTTACGAATAAATTCATGGCAACTTGGTAATTTGTTAACAATAGCACATACAAACTCACTAAATTAACTAACCTCTTGAACTCACTATGCCAATTCAAACAATTAATCAATTTAGATAAGCAACTAAAAGATTAAGTGAGGTAACAATGTATACCTATACTGAAACAGTTTAATCACAATAATCTTGCCAGTTATGCAAGGCTAATGTACCATTTAATATCGTCGCTAATTTAACCCTCAGCTACCTTAGATGATTAAACATGTACTGATTAAGTATTGTGTCTATTAATTACAATTCCAACACGATTTAATAATTAATTCATTAGTTACCTTACAACGATAATGCAAGATTAACTTAATCATAGTTTTACTTAATCAAACAATTTACCAAAACCTATAACAACACAAACATAATTTTAATGACTTAAGTGGATGAAATGCAATCAACCTAACACGAATTAAATTTAAGCCATATTAATTAAATTGAACAGATCAACATAACAAGTATTCATAGATGTATTCATAACAACAACAATAAAAATTAAAGGATAGGGACTAGAATCAAATCCAGTTTCTCTCCGAAGCTTAACTAGTTTGCTCCACTCCTCTGTCTCCACTTGTTCTTGCTGAACCAAGGCTTCTACAAGCACTTGACTACTGGTACCAATGGTGGTTTAAGGGCTCTTTTCCTAGTGGGGAAATTGGCAAGGGAATGGAAGGGAAAAATGGAGAACAAATGAAGGGTTTTGAAGAGAAAAAGTAAGAGAGAAATGTGAAGAATGAAGGTGCGAGAGGTGTGTTTCAAATTAGCAAATGGATAGGCTGCTAACAATAACAAAAATCAGCCCCCATGGTAGCTTTCAAACATGCTAAATTTAGCTAAGGGCTACAGAAGCTTGATAAGTGGAGAGGTTTGAATGCAATTTTAAGGAAACTTCAAGGGTTGTTTTGCAAGCCAAATAATCAGCTAAATAATCTGATTGGGTCAGCATGTGGCACGATTTTGGGTAGCCCATTTGCTCGGTTGGATCAGTCTCTCGGTTTAGCACAATTAGGCCTCATTTCATACTTTAATTAATAATAATTATGTAACCCAAAATAAATTGGATTAAAAATAAAATTAATTATAATATGAACTAATATTCATAAATTGGATTGAAAAATTAATTCGCCTCGATGCTTCAAAATCGCTTCTCGGTTTTGCGCTTCTAGTAATGTCTACGAGCCAATTTTCACCCTACGTGTGAATCTATCGAAAATAAACAAAAATTAATCAAAATTTCTTATAGAATTAATTAAAATTCGATATGCTAATAATTTAAGTACAATATAATTATTTTATATTTATATTATTTTTTTCGACAAGAACTACACCGAAACTGCATGAATTTGAGTTAAAAAAGGCATGAAAAGTGTGTGTATATATATATATATTTGTGTTTCCACACCCCCAAACTTAATTCATTGCTCGTCCCGAGTAATGCACAAATTGAAAAGAATTTCTTGGAAACACCTTTGAAAATTTTTTTCAGAAAACATTCTTCCCAAAATTACGAATTTAGTACACTTATGCTCAAGAATAATGAGATTTATGCTACTTAAGTATGCATATCGTTCAAATTAATCTAAATTATCATTAGGATAGCAAAAACAGACTAAATGCTTTCTCAATAAAAACATGTTAAATCCCTAACAATTTGATTTTATTCCCTTATTTAAGATTAAGTTGCAATCATTAAGTTTAATTTATGCCTTCATATGTTGAACATAGCAATTTCTCTCTATTAATGTAGGTAGCACAGGAACTTGAATCAGTAGTTCTTTTAAATAGGCTGTAATGTGACTAGGTAGGGGTAGGTAAAAGATAGGTAAATTTAGGCTAAAAACACTAGACTCAGCTTGAATCGGACCTTCGGAATAATTACCTTTAATACACCAACTTATTTTGCTTTCGCATGCTCTTTTGTACATCTATTTCTTTCGAGAACATATGCTCTCTCTTCTTTTTTTTTTTCCTTTTCTTTTCTTTCTTTCTTTTTTTTTCACGAGCATTTTGTTATATGTACTACAATTTTTTGAGCATTTGATACTTCTTTTCAACTCCCCCAAACTTATTTTCAAAGAATATTCTAATTAGTACCAAGTCTAGTGTTTGGGACAATTTAAAGATAACTAGGAGAAAAGTGATGGCTAATTTTGGAAAGGTTCAAATAGAATTAGGTCATATAATCTCAAATTTTGGGTTTCAAGGGATAAAAGTTCATCAAGGTTGGCTTGAAAAACTCAAACGGTCCAAACAAAAGTTGCCTAAATCATTTTTGACATTCCATGCTTCCTAAGATTTTGCCTCGAGAAATAACTAAGTCAATTCTAGAGACTTAAACTTTCATGCGTGCCTAGCTTTTCTAAGGAACTAAAAATTTTATGGTATGCTTTACATACTTTATTAAGAGTACATTTATGTCATAATTCAGCTAACATATAATTACTGAAATAATAGAACTTTATTCATATTGAAGTTTTGCATACTTAATAAAATTTCAAATTTTTGAAAAAAAATTTAACCTAATCATAATTAAAAGAAACTTTTATTCTGAAAGGAAATAATTTCAATTTTTCGATCCCCCTACTTAAGATGAACAATGTCCTCATTGTTAGAAGTGAATAGATATTATACACCAAGTAGGATTCTAGAAAAGAGTAGGTGAGTCAATTTGACTGCTTAAGTACCAAGCTCTCTCTAGATCCAATCCTAAACATATACATATCTATTGTCACACTTTGTATTTTGCAACTTTGTTCATTTTTATTTATGATTCCCATCTCTTGTTTAATTATGCGAAAAATAAAAATCCTAATAGATCCTAATCCTAAAATAATTTGGGGAAGAAAATAACATAAGGTAAAGATCCCCCCTTTTTTATTTATTTGCAGATCCCTTAGAATCTGACTCATCTTTTGCTCCATCATCTTTGTTTTTGCATGAATCGCTTCGTTCCCTCTTCGATAGTGGACTCCATGTTTCAAATATAAAATCTGGAAACTCAGGTACAAAAATAAATGGGTCATTGAATATTTTCGTAAGAGCACTTCTCATTGAGTCATCCCGTATTTTAGAATATCTCCAATAAGCTTGTTGCTTCCACTGCATATGTTGCATTATGTCCATCAACTTTGACAGCTCATCTCGAAGATCTGGGCGAAGCTATTGAGTTTTGAACATTAAGGTTGCCATGTCAGGTTCGATTACTGGTTCCATTGGTTCTACCATATCAGGGATTTTAGCTGACTTCATTGGTTCGATCTCTATGGGATCTTCTTCTTCTTGTTCAGGATCCTCACTCTCTTCAACTCATCATTGTAGAATAGAATCTCTAGCTAATCGATAGATGTCCCAATCTGTGATTGTGCCGAGGATATAACCTGTCTTCTTTACATTTGCAAAAATTTTAGCTTTCAAGCACAAAATTGTTATCGTAAAAGGAAAGTAACTGGGCCAGAATGTCTAGCGGCACAATTTTGCATTTCTCTTAGAATGATTTTTCCCACATCAATGGTCTTTGCAGTTAAAATCGAATATAATAAGACCATTTGCTCTAGTGAAATTTGAGTCCCATGTGAAATAACATAAGGTTGAATTGAATGAAATAGAACCGCACCTTCGCTATTCGTGTCAAATATTCTCTATGGCAAGTATGAGTTCCATTCTTTGACACAGTCCACTTAGCACCCGGAACTATAAGTTCCTCGAGAATTTCTTACAGATTTTTAGCCTCAATATTTCTTATCAAGGAAGAATATTTGTTGTCTTCGAAATCAGGTAATTCAAAGAATTCATTAATAGTGTTTAAGCTTATTGGTACCTTGATTCCTCAAACGGAAACTTCTATTAATTCGCTTGAGGTCAAATTCGCATAAAATTCACGAACTAATTCCTCATCTACACTAGGTCTTTTCTCACAAAACAACTTCCAATTGAGAGCTTCAGCAATTTGTTGAATGCACACCATGAAATTGATATAGTTACTTTCTTTCAGTGTAAAGCCTTTTTCAGGGTGCATTGTTGATTCTCGAAAATGCTTTTGTATCTCGCTTTGGCTTCTTCACAGTGCAATTTCTTTTGTGATTCTTCAAGTTGGATAGAGGCACGAGTTCTTTTGCGAGACTTGATTAACCTAAATATACAATGGAAACAAATATTTTCTCAAAATTCAATTAGTACAAAATATTAACAATTGAAAATAAATTGAAGAGTTAAGTAATTAAAAAAAATTAAAATTTAAAGAAAAGTTTCTTATCAACTTTGTATAAAAACTCAAGAAACAAAATTAGAAGAAAAATATTTTAATTGAGGGATGGTTGCAAGGGTTATCAACTAAGTGCAGTGCGTTAGGTGCGACTTTGTACAATGAAGACAGTAGCAATATGGGGTGTTGGCGCGAGTAGCAAGGCATGCGTGTGCCGCGCAGATGTTGAGGAGCGGCTAGGCGTGAGTGTGCCACGCAGAGACTGGTGAGCTACTGGGTGCGCAGGCAAATGTGCTAGGGAGCAGTAGGGCCTAGTGTGGGCGTGCGCGATGATAATGTGCGCAAGCGACAGCGCGGCGACAGCGAGCAGAGCATTGAGCGAGCGGCGATGTGCTCAAGAGACCAAGTTGCGAGGTGGGCGCGAGGGCGGCTGTTGGGCGATGAGGCTGCTAAGGGTGCCGATGGTGGGTGTTTGGTATTGTAACACCCCTAGCCCGGGTCTAATTGCCGGTTTAGGCTATGAGGTATTACCGAGCTAAACATTTAATTTCATTCACATAATCTACCAACAAAAATAGAAATCGAGCTGAATACATACTAATCTTGGAGTTATATATATATATATGCCATTTTCATATGGCCGAAATATTTACAAATACCAAACATATTTTGTCAACAGCCAAACCTATACACGCCATATCGAGACCAAAATATAACTGTACCAACAAGATTGATAATATGATGAACTGCTGAAGATCCCCGAGTCGGTGGCCAAAATCAACAATCTATAAAACAGAGAAATAAGAAACAGAGTAAGCTTTCGAGGCTTAGTAAGTTTTAAGCATTTCATACAATCAAAGCTTGTCATTAAAATCAAACATTGAGTATCACAAAAGTCGTATTCTAATTGTAATTCACTTGGCCGAATATACACAAGTACACTAGTTATAAAACCTATTGGCCGAATATGTATATATGAATACACAAGAAATTTCCAGCACATATTTCACTATCTATATAGCTTATACAATTACTTTTAGTCACATACTTTCATATAATGACCTACATTGACCGAATAGGTCATTGTCTTATCCTCAAATACCGAATTCATCCATACACATAGATATAAATATATTGTTCTTTGATACTAATAATTCACTTTGAATTCAATTCACATATGAGTACATAATACGTACCTTATCATGTAAAATATATATATGTTGCTTACTCGACGATGATTACTTCAGACATTTAATGTCGTAATCTCACTTAACTTACTGACATCGGTCCTGACCAGTCTTAGAACTCGAAACACATTTCTAGCACAAGCTGCATGTCTTTAACTCGGATACCATTCCAAAGACGAAAGCTCATGGGTCTTTAAGCCCGGATACAATTCCAGCATATAGCCTGCCGGTCTTTAAGCCCGGATACAATTCCTCAAATATCATGCCTATTTAATCATATACTAACACATCTTATGGAACATTTCACATTAATAGCCATTTGCTACATTCGAATATAAGCTTCATATAAATACCATCATTTCATTTCGGTTTAAAATTTCATACATACATATCGCATATATCTTTCATCAATCAAGCTTAACCCGAATTGACCATTCAACTATAGGCCATATACTTAGATTATTTACCACACAAATTAATTCAAAATAGAACCAAAAAGATCAAAATTCATCTAGTATATATACATATTAAGGTATCGTTAATTTTCTACTAAAGGCGATTACTCAAAACTTACCTCGGATATTTTGAACAGTTGCGGATAGGCTACTCGATTGCTTTCTCCTTTCTCTTATCTGATTTAATTCCTCTTTGCTCTTGAGCTTAAAATTTAAGCAAATGAATTTGTTTAATTACCTACTCAACTTTAATTCTTTAATAGTCACATTTGACAATCATATAATTTCAATGCATATTATGTTTAATAAAATCTGTCATGACTCGATTTCATGCTTATTATATCAATATTTAATTCGCATACACAAACCAAGATTTACATAACTTACCATGCTTTCATATACACGAATTTAACTATATATAATATATATATATAAGTATAACCGAATGTCTCTATGTCACAAGGTACTTACATAAGGCATATATATATATACCTATGTGTGACTATCACAATTTAATCGATTACTCATTTTATGCACAACCACTTATACACACATATATATAATTATAGCATGCCTTAATATCTTATATACCACATTCATTCTAACCACTCAAACTTAGCTTTCATATACAATTCTATTTCATGATCAAATGTAGCAAATTGCACATAGGTTTCACCCATGCTAAACAATGACCGATTATACATTTCAAAGAAATAGCTTACTTAATACATAAATCACATGGCCAAAGTACATATAACCCTAATGATATTAACAAAATTAACAAAACTAACCAAAATATTTTATCATTTTACCATCAAAGTCGAATATTCCTATTACACCTAGCTCACATACACAAATGCAAAACTCATATATCTTAATATAATTTCATATACATAGGTTAACCATATAACCGCATATATATCATATCATTCATACGCATATACATAAGAGCTTTTTATAATATATTTACTGCTCATTCACAAGTCAATTATACACATTTATCTAAACTCAAAAATCCCGTTATAAGATCATGTACATAATTTACTTTCATAGTCGAATATACATGGGTACATATAAATAAAATCCAAGAATTATTTCCAAAAATTTGTGCACACACACCATTAACCTACTAATTAACTAAACACTTTAAAAATTCTCTTTAACTAAACATGTATTCGGCAATGACCACAACAATTTAACAAACCTTAAAAACAACCCATAACATTTTAAATTCATCTTATTACCCCCATGACCGAATGTGCATATATATATAAAAACTCAATTAACACAATTTTCTTTCCAAAATGCGTATATATACATACGGCATCTTCAATTCATACCTCTCAACAATGACTTCAACTCATTCAACCATCATTTAAGCTACTTTAACATATAAATCACATATTCCAAAAACTTATCAAAATAACACAAATTTATCAACTTTCCGAATGGATATATGTTCAAGGATTCATGAATTTAAACCATAGGTTAACTATACTATGCACTTATCAGCTTAATTTCATAATCAATTTTAAAAAAAAAAATCACAATACATACCTTAAATTTGAGACAACCATGGACGAATGCCTTGGCCTCTTCTTCAATATTTTCTTTCTCAATTTCGGCAATGAAGAAAGAAAGATGAACATCCATTATTTTATCATCTATTCCTTATTTTACTAATTATTTTTATTTCAAAATAATGCCATTTCTTATTATAATACTTAAATAAACATATTTTATCCATCAACCATGATTATGGCAGGCCACTAAACTAAAATTGGTCCATTTGACATGCAAGTCCCCCATGTCAACAATTCATGCATTATTTGGCACTTTAAAATTTACCTATCACATTTTCAAGTTTTATCACATGAGTCCTATCTTATAAATTTCATATTCAAATGACAAAATCAAAGCATGAAACTTTCACTCATGCATTTACACATATAATAAACATAGAATTTAACGGTTAATTATTTTTTTATGACTCGGTTCTGTGGTCCCGAAACCACTTTCCGACTAGGGTCAAATTAAGGCTGTCACAGGTATACTTGATTAAGATGATGTGAAAAAGTGGAGAGGTGGGTGGAATTTACAGTGAAAAGGGTAGGACTTCAATTAGAATTCTTAGAACAAATTAATAAATCAAATATTCTAAATCCTAATTCCACACAAAGTTAATAACAATTAATAATTAATATGATGCATATTAAAATATTATTTGCTATTAATTTATTGAAATAAAAACTATTAATTAAAATCTGATCAAATTTAAAATAATTCTAATTCTATATAAAGTTAATAATAATAAATATAATTATATATTAGTTATTATCATCTTATTTATTAAAATTAAATTAAAAACTTTTATTTGATAAAATGAACGAGACTTTATCCTGCTCAATTTTATCCCTCAGTAATGTTTTAAGCGCTGAGCATTGACTCGAAAATTACCTCCCTACCTTGAAGTTCGACAACTCCATATGGAAAAACTTGGTAAATCATAAATGGACCAGACCAACGTGATTTTAACTTATCTGGAAATAAGCTTAATCTGGAATTGACTAACAAGACTTGTTGACTCGGAAAGAACCTTAATCGTGATTTTAATGCCCGTGTCTAAGGTCGTGTGGGCATTTGAAATGGGGCACACGGCCGTGTCCCAGCCCGTGTTTGTACCGGTGTAACTCTCTGACTTGGGTCACACGGCCAAGTCACATGCCTATGTGCTAGGCCGTGTGTAGGAGCAGGGGTCACACGGCCAATCTACACGCCCATATGCCAGGTTGTATGATCAATTCTGAGCATTCTGTTTTGAAATTTTAAAGATGCAGGGGACAAACGGTCAAACCACACGCCCATGTGCTAGGCTGTGCGTCACACACGGCTGAGACACACGCCCGTGTATCTACCCGTTGGACGAAAATAGGTCATTTCCAAGGCCGCATTTTTCACCCAAGTTGACTTCCACCTTCATTAACACTTAAACACATTCACTAACCAATTCAAGACGTTCAAATCAAGCCAAAATCATGCCTTAAACATAACATATCACCACACACAACTAATGTGCTCTTAAGCACCTCAAATGACAATTTATTATCATGACTACTTAGTGTTCATATTTACCTAAATAACCAAATGCATATATGCATAATCAAGTTCAATACTTCAAACATGACAAATACACTTATATATATACATCAAAACATATCAAACATAAGCCATTCAAATGGTTGTTATCAATCAAACATTTACATGCCAACATTTTGGCTAATTAACCTATAAATGTCATTACAACTAAAATGAGTTTACTATTTATACCGAAATGAGCCAAGAGATAGTGTGATAATGCTTTGACCAACCTCTAACCTTTACGAGCTTTCTAATACTATAAAGCAGGGAAAATAAAACAAAATAAGCATATAATGATTAGTAAGTCCATATAATCTGGAATTTAATTTACCATTTAATCACATTAATGGTAAGCACACAAAACACATTCCAAACAACTTGGCCAAAAGCCTAAACACATATCCTCGTCAACATATAAGTCATGTATTTCATAGAAATATCAAGGGACATATATGAGCTCATAACAATAGAATTTCCATATACATATACTTTCCATATCATGCATTCATATAACATGTACAAACCATTTTCATGTATTTCAGATATATTCAGTAATCATCCATTCTGAATCCATATTATCTCATATCATAACTTTGCACGTTGAACCATTTAAAATCTCGATGGAGACAAGGGTAGTACACACAAAGTGTACAAAATTGTAATCTGTCAATTCATATTCGGGAATGCTCATACGAGCACATAAATGGGAAGCTCTCTCTCAATTCATATAACAGAAAGCTCATGTGAGCCTTGTAATGAGAAGCTTATCCAGGCTATTAACAGGAAGCTCATAAGAGCCATAATCAGGAAGCTCATGTTAGCCAATAACGGGTAGCTCCGAAGAGCCATTAATTAGGAATCTCCGGATAGCCATTTATCGGGAATTTCAAGCAAGCCATATTCGGAAGCTCCGAAGAGCCAATAATCAGGAAGCTCACAAAGAACCTTTAATCAGGAAGCTCTGAAGAGCCATATAATAGGACGCTCATAAGAGCTGTGGTGTGCCCACAACACATGCAGGACCACAACTGATAGGGATGCTCCGAAGAGGTATTAATGGGAAGCTCTATCAGAATGCTCGAGGGGGCTATTAACGGGATGCTCATGAAAGCTAATAATGAGACGCTCTTTTGAGCTATAGTGTGTCCATAACATATGCAGGTCAACAACCAATTCAGGAACCCTATATATATCGAATCTTATTTGTCCAAACAAGACTTATTATTTATCAGGTATTATTAGTTATGTGCAATTTCATACATACAGAATTTATATAATTTACATATAAAACATCCAATTCAAACATATAAATATACACAACTTAGTTACACGAACTTACCTTGACTAGTGTTTGTGTTTACAAAATCTACTAATCCGTTTTTTTCTCTTTACCACGATCTAACTCCGTATTTGGTCTATCCAGATCTATACGAGTAAATTTAACTCAATTGAATACAATTCATATTCAATTCAATTCAATTCACATCTTAGGCAAAATTACCATTTTGCCCCTATACTTTTAATTAATTCCAATTTCATCCCTAGGCTCGAAAAATGAAATTCATACAATTTAATCATTATTCCAAGCCTAACCAATTTTTACATATTACAATAACAGTCCATGTATTTCACAAAAATCAAAATTTTTTCGTAAATTTCACATCTTTTCAATTTAGTCCCAAAATCATGATTTCATCAAAATTTCCTTAACAAAAGTTGTTTATCTATCAACAACCTTTCATTTTCTATCATAAAAATTCATAATTCATACATACTCATCCATGGAACAACTTTAATACTTTGATAACTTTGCAAATTAATCCCTGAGATAGCTAGATTAAGCTATTACAATCTCGGAAATATAAAAATTACTAAAAACGAGACAAGAAAACATAACTAATTGAGCCAAATAAGTTCTCTCATAACCCAATTTCCATGGCTATGGTTTCCATCTTTTTATTTGGGAAAGATGATGAAAATAATGATATTTTTGTATTTAATTAAAATATCATCTTTTATTATTTCATCGTTCCAATTTAGTCCTTTTCTTTATTTAATTTTCCATTGATGAATTATCATACTTATCTACTAACTCCTCTTAATGGTCTATTTTCCATATAAGGACCTTCAATTTTGAATTCCATAGCTATTTGATACTTGTAGCTACTAGAGCTCAACTTTTGCATTTTATGTAATTTGGTCATTTCCATCTAATTAGACATGTAATCAATAAAATTTCTTCACGAATTTTTCATATGATATTTCAATCATATTGCAGACCTTGAAATAATATTAAAATAATTTTTCTTACGAACTCGAATTTCTGGTCCCGAAACCACTATTCCAATTTCACTAAAAATAGGCTGCTTCATATTGTTAAGAAATGTTTTCTTTTGTTGACATGTCCTATCAATCGGCATCAAACCATAAGCTAAATAGTTAGGAAAGTTAGCAAACCAATGGGTATTATGGACATGATTTACCTTAAGTCTGTGCTCGTCTAGAAATGTCTCCTGAATGGGTATAAGTGGAGAATTTCCTTCTTGCGACTCCAATATGGATAAGTGAACTGCTACTTGGTTTTCTTCTCCCTTTCGATCTTGAAATTGCCGAATGATCTGTATAGACAGTCACTTTGGCACCTACAAGATAAGATCGAAACTTACCAAAAGAAAACACAATAGCAAGTAAATCTTTCTCTATTACCATATAGTTCAACTAAACTCCCGTCAAATTTTGACTTACATAGTAGATAGGATGAAAAACTTTGTTCCTTTGCTAGCCCATCACAGCTATTATCATGAAGTCACTTGCGTCTCACATCAATTTAAATAGCAATTCCCAATCTGGTGTGATGATAATGGGTGCTGAAACTAACTGACTTGTCAAATCATTAAACACTTTCAAACATTTTTTATTAAAGTTTAATGTTATGTCCTTCTCCAATAATTTGCATAAGGGTTTAGCAATTTTGGAGAAGTCCTTGATAAATCTCCGATAGAAACCGACGTGACCTAAAAAGCTCCTAACACCCTTTACAGATGTTAGAGGTGAAAGCTTCTCAATAACATATACCTTTTCTTTATCTACCTCGATTCCATGTTTCGTTATCCAATACCCTAGAATAATACCTTCTCGTACCATGAAATGGCATTTTTTCCAGTTAAGTACGAGTTTGTTTCTTCGCATCGCCTTAGTACCTTAGCTAGATTGGCTAGGCAATCATCATATGAATCTACGAATACTAAAAAATCATCCATAAACACTTCCAAATACTTCTCAACCATGTTAGTAAAAATAGACATCATATATCTTTGAAATGTAGCAAGTGCATTACAAAAACCTAATGGCATGCGCCTAAATGAAAATGTACAGTACAGGCATGTGAATGTTGTCTTGTGTTGATCTTCTGGTGCTACTATAATCTGATTATACCTAGAGTATCCATCAAGAAAGAAGTGATAGTCTCACCCTACAAGTCTATCCTCCATCTGGTCCAAGAACGGCAAAGGAAAGTGGTCTTTCCTAGTCGCCTTGTTCAAGTTTCAGTTATCGATGCCAATTCTCCATCCCATAGCTGATCTAGTCAGTATTAATTCATTATTCTCATTCTCAACGACTGTAATACCTCTTTTCTTTAGCACGCATTAGACCGGACTTACCCACAAACTATCTAAGATGGGGTAAATTATACCTGAATCTAACCACTTAATGATTTCTTTCTTTACTACGTCCTTAATGATGGGGTTCAGTCTTCGTTGTCCATCAATCGTCCCTTTCTCGCCATCTTTGTAACACCCCTCACCTGTATTCATCGCCAAAATAGGGTTACAGAGCATTACAGGACTTACAAAACAATTAAACATCCATTTAGCACATATTTTCTCAATTCAAGCATTCATCATTCAATCTCAATCAATTTGTGCCTAGTACGAGCCTACGAGGCCCTAAACATACATTAAGAGTGGTTCGGGACAAAACTAATAACTTAAGAAACTTTCACAACACTTTGAAAAATTTTCACAAAACAGGGGACACACGCCCGTGTGGCCAGGCCATGTGTCTCACACGGCCACGAAACACGCCCGTGTCACAAGCCATATGGACATTCGAAATAGGAGCACGTGGCCGTGTCCTAACCCATGTCCCACCTCGTGTAACTCTCTGAATTGGGTCACACGGCCAATACACATGCCCGTGTGCCCTAAAAATGGCCATACACGCCCTTGTGCTAAGCCGTGTGCTAGGCCGTACCAAACCTATAGGGTATACTGACTTATGCCATACAGCCAAGTCACATGCCCGTGTGTGAGGCCGTGTGTAGCATACTGACTTGGTTTCAAATTCAACACCAAGGGACACACGCCTGTGTAACATGACCTTGTGTCGTATACGGTTAAGACACACGCCCGTGTGGACAAAAATAGGCTATTTACCGAGTCAATTTGCCACCCAAATTTGTGCTCACCTACATCAACTCAATTATACCAATATATATAGCATCAATAGGCATTTTAAAACAATCAATTCAAGCCTAGTTCATGCATAATCTAAACCCTTTTCTCAATACACAAATCTTAAACTATGCCATACCATTTGTACTAAAATTCATATACAATTCAACTAACTAAACCTTTCTCAAACATACATTATTTTACACCAAATCACAAGCACAATTCATGTCTAATATCAACTATTCATCATTTACCATATCAATATGCTCAAGCTTCATAATATAAGCCATTCCAATATTCATCCATGAATTCACCATAACAACCATACATGCACATATATGTATATAACTAAATCCACTAAATTAAGCTAACTCTCATGGCTATATTTAAAAACCAAAACATATACATTTACAATCCATTACAAATAACCAAAATCATTATCAACCTATAATTAAAATGACTCGAAATACCTATACATGCCATATGCTTAAAATACCAAAATTCATAAGTACCAAGTGATAGGTAGATAGTGTGAAGCGATATCCGACGATCCCCGAATCCGAGCTAGCCTTGAATTCATTATAAAACATAAAAAAATAAATGATGTAAGCTATAAAGCTTAGTAAGCTCGTATGAAATAAACTCGAT
The DNA here is from genome assembly GCA_025698475.1 of Gossypium anomalum. NCBI lineage: Eukaryota > Viridiplantae > Streptophyta > Magnoliopsida > Malvales > Malvaceae > Gossypium > Gossypium anomalum. The sequence goes on from CM046956.1 coordinate 71,859,882, forward strand.
ATAATCATATACACATATTTTAACAAGTGATTACAGATATAAGAATTCAAATCAACTAACAAACCTTTCGATTTCTAAACCACAAAACTATATACTTTCTTCACCGTTTATCTGATACAAATCTACTATGATTTATTCACATACCTGTACTATCTCTTACCAATCTCATACACACTCTCGTCTTCCTTTTACCCGTTGAATCATTCAAAATAACAGTTGGATACTCAAAGTTTTCACACGATAAGTACCTATACCATGGCCCGAAGCCAAATCAAGGTAACCTATCTCCGAAGTACTAATATCATGGCTCGAAGCCAACTCAATATATCCCCTAATCACATGTCACTAGCATCCTAAACTATTCCTAAGGTTCAAGCGGGATTTCAAATGTCGAATCATTGTTGAATCACAATCGTTCATATCCACAGTCTCGTATTCACAATTTATGCAATATTAAAGCAAATCAAATACATTTTTATTGAAATTTATCACATACGAACTTACCTTGAATGTGGAAACGACGAAATAAGTCGATTATCGATAACTTTAGTTTTCCCCCGATCTAGATTTGAATTCTGCTTTTCTTGATCTAAATATATTCAAAATTAACTTATTTAATCATCTATTTATTCAATTCAATCCAAAATATACATTAAAGCTATTTTACACATTTACCCCTAAACTTTAACATTTTTACAATTTAGTCCTTATTACATAAAATCACAAATTCATGAAATTTCTTCAATACCCATGATAACTGAATTATCATAATGCCCCTAGAAGCTCATATTTATCAACTTTTCACACATTTAACCACACATTTTCACATTTTCACAAATAAATCCCTATTTTGCATTTTTACTCAAAATCACTTTACAAAATATGTAAATCTAACAACAAGATTTTATATTTCATCATCACACATCAAAGAACACATATTTTCATCAATGGAAACTTTCAAAATCTTTAACATTTTTGCAAAATAGTCCCTGGGCTATCTAGAATAAGCTACAACGATCCCAAAAACATAGAAATCATTAAAAACGGGACGAAAACGGACTTACAATTAAGCTAGAAAGCTTGGCCGAATGCTTGAAGCTTTTTTAATGGCTTCCTAGGCTAACTTTGGCTAGAAGATAGAGAATAAAGTTGATAATTGACTTTGTTTTATCTTATTAACCTTTATTTATTAATTTACATTTTTAACCTTAATTTATAACCATTAAAACACCTTAATATATGACCATATATGTCCAATCATACTATTAATGGTCTAATTACAACATAAGGACCTTTACTTTAAGGTTCTATAGCTATTAGATACTTTTAGCTAATAGAACTCTACTTTTACACTTTACGCGATTTAGTCATTTTTACCGAATTAAGCATTCAAACGATAAAATTACTTCACGAAAATTTCATACAAACATGCTATCATGCTGTAAACACTTAAAATAATATTAAAATAATTTTTTTGACCTCAAATTTATGGTTTCAAAACCACTATTCTGATTTGACCAAAAACGGGCCGTTACAATCTTTTAGGATGATATTATGCATGCATACAGACGGACTAATGCCATAATACCAGCTATGGTCTATCTGATAGCCTTCTTGAATTGTTTCAATACTAGTATGAGTTTCTCTTCTAGCTCTTTAGTCAACTCTACTAAAACAATCATAGGTAAAGTAGAAGTGTTACCTAAATAAACATATTTTAAATGTGAGGGAAATACCTTAAGTTCTAATTTAGGTGGATCCTCAATTGATGCTTTTGGTTGGGCATAATCCCTATTCTCTAAATCTAAAGATTCAAAGCGGGATTGTGGATTAAATTCTCTTTCATTAGCTTCTAGAAAAGTTAAGTAATCATTCTCCTCTTCATCACTTGGAGAGTTTAATGTTAAAAATATCCTTTCCATGATTAATTCCTCTAACTTGGATACTACTGAACAATCATCAATTGCGTTATGAAATTGTATAGACTTAAAAATGTTAACTGTTACCTGATCGTCCTAAACACGCATAGTAAGCTCGCCCTTCTGTACATTGATAAAAGTCCTTCCAGTTGCTAAGAAAAACCTTCCTAGGATAATTGACACTTTTTTATCTGCTTCAAAGTCTAGAATAATAAAGTCAGCAGGAAAAATAAATTTTTCTACATGTACCAATACATCCTCGACTTTTCCTTCTAGATGTGCTAAAGATCAATCTGTTAATTGAAGTGTAACTGTAGTAGCTCTAACTTCACCTATCCCCAACTTCTTGAATATGGACATGGGCATCAAATTGATGCTTGCACCCAAATCGCATAGTGTTTTACCACAATACGTTACTCCAATGTTGCAAAGTATGGTAAAATATTCAGGGTCCTTCATCTTTGGGGGTAGTTTGTCTTGAAGATATGCACTGCATTCCTTTATCAGGGCTACCGTCTCAAATTCTCCAAGTCTTCGTTTCTTAGACAGGATATCCTTCATAAATTTTACGTAGTTTTGAATTTGTTCAAGTGCTTCTATCAACAAAATGCTAATATGAAGTTACTTGAGTATGTCTAGGAAATTCTTGAACTGGACTTCTTGCTTCTGCTTCTGAAGTCTTTAAGGATAGGTTGGTGGAGGATTCTTTACTGGAACTGGTTGATTCGTCTTCTGTGGCAATTTTTCATCTAACGAAGTTGTTAGTTTATTAGAATTGATTGGTTCCAAAATTACCTTATTGAATTTTGCAGATTCTGGTTCTGGTGAAGCTAGAATTTCAACACTCAATTGAACTTCCACTGAGTCTTGAGCATTAGCTGACTCTTCTTCAACTTCCACAGTGTTGGGCTTTAATGTTTTTATGTTCCTCAATGCCAATACTTTACAATGCTCTTTCCCTAGATTTCTTGGGTTTTTCGTATCACTAGGCAGAGCACCTTGTAGTCGGTTCCTAAGTTCAGTAGCAAGTTGACCCACTTAATTCTCCAAATTCCTTAAAGTGGCATCATTCTTTGCCATATATGCCTTCAATAGGTTTTCAAAACTATTAGAAGGTTCAGCTTGAGTTGGTTTCTGAACTTGTTGGGTGAAAACAGGTGGCTGGGTCGGTCAAGGTTTGGCATAAGTGTTACTGGTTTCAGCCCCTTAGTTACTCCAAGAAAGGTTAGGGTGGTTTCGCCAAGATGGGTTATAAAAATTGGATAGCAGTCCTTACCTTCCTCGGCTCTGGTTCTAATTACCCATGTAATACACGGATTCTGGGTTTGAAGGACATTTTTCAAACAAATGTCCTTCCCCACAATAGACATAGGCTATATTTTCAAATTAATTAGGTGGCTAAGCTGCAAAATTATTAAACCCATTAGTTGTAAAATTCTTAAGCATTGAGGAAATCGAATATACCTGAGATGCTAGTGAAGTGAGAGTATCCACTTCATGTACTCCAGTGACTTATCTTTCTGACGCTACTTGGTTGGTTGGCCATTGATAATTGTTGCTGGCAATCCTTTCAATGATTTCATAAGCCTCGTTATAAGACTTAGAAAGAAGAGCACCGTTAGCAGAAGCATCTATTACCAGTGTCAGCATTGAGACCATTATAGAATGTCTCAAGTTGGATGCAATACGAGATTTCATGATGAAGGCACTCCCGTAATAATTATGTGTACCTTTCCCATGCCTCATACAAGGACTCACCATTCATTTGTTGGAAAATAGTGATCTCGTTCCTCAACTTAGCATTATTGCTAGGTGGGAAATACTTCATGAGGAATCTTTTTGCTAACTTTTGCTATGTGGTAATCGAACAAGGTGGAAATGAGTTCAACTAGGCTCGAGCTCTATCCCTTACCGAATAGGGGAACAACTTTAATTGTAGTACATATTCAGGTACTTCGGCTAGCTTGAAAGAATTGTTCACCTCTATAAACAGTCTTAAGTGAAGGTGAGGATCTTCGGTAGGCATTCCACTGAATTGACCCATTGTCTAAAGCATCTGGAACATGACTGGCTTCAGCTCGAATTGTTGTGCCTCAATTTCAGGTCTCCTTATACCTAGATTAAGATCATGAAACACTGGCATGACATATTGTCTTAGAGCTCTATCCCTATCATCAGCAATAAGGATAGGATTTTGAGCAAGGTTTGCTCCGTTTCCTTGATTTGAATTTTCATAGTTCATCTCTTCTATCCTTCTTTGAACTGCTTGTCTCCTAAGTTGTCGAAAATTTCTTTCAATCTCAAGGTCTACGGGGAGTAAATTGATAATTCAATCAATACTCATAAACACCTGAAATAAACACACAAAAAATGGAATTAAAATTTAATAGAAAAAAAGACCAAAATGCAAAATTAACAATTTCACAAATAATGTGTTTTAAAATAGTCTCCGGCAACGATGCCAAAAACTTAGAACAATGGAAATGTGCAAGTGTACACAATCGCAACAAGTAATAAAGTTACAAGTAAATGTCGAGTTATCATACCCACAAGGACTGTGTAAGAAATTATTTATGAATGCAATTAAAAATACTTTGGTGAAGAAAAATATTTTGATTTTGAGGAAGTGATTAAAAACTAATGTTTATCTAAGTAAATAAAATAAAAGTTCCAATGCATGATTTCAAAAGATGATTTTAATTAAGATGACATAATTGTGTTAGATTAATTACATTTCTTAACTTAATATTACTAAAACAATGTTCATGTTGTTACGAATAAATTCACGGCAACTTGGTAATTTGTTAACTATAGCACATACAGACTCATTAAATTAACTAATCTCTTGAACATATCACTATGCCAATTCAAACAATTAATCAATTTAGATAAACAAGTAAAATATTAAGTGAGGTAACAATGTATACCTACATTGAAACAGTTTAATCACAATAATCTTGCCAGTTATGCAAGGCTAATGTACCGTTTAATACCGTCGTTAATTTAACGCCCAGCTACCTTAGATGATTAAACATGCACTGATTAAGTATTGTATCCATTAATTACAATTTCAACATGATTTAATAATTAATTCATTAGTTACCTTACAACAATAATGCAAGATTAACTTAATCATGGTTTTACTTAATCAAACAATTTACTAAGACCTATAACAATACAAACATAATTTTAATAAGTTAAGTGGACGAAATGCACTCAACCTAAGACAAATTAAATTTAAGCCATATTAATTAAATTGAACATATCAACATAACAAGTATTCATAGATGTGTTCATAACAACAACAATAAAAATTAAAGGATAGGGACTAGAATCAAATCTGGTGTTTCTCCGAAGCTTGACTAGTTTGCTTCTCTCCTTCGTCTCCGCTTGTTCTTGTTGAACCGAGGCTTGTACAAGCACTTGAATGCTACTACCAATGGTGGTTGAAGGGCTCTTTTCCAAGTGGGGAAATCAGCAAGGGAATGGAAGGGGGAAATGGAGAACAAAGGAAGGGTTTTGAAGATGGAAAGTGAGAGAGAAGTGTGAAGAGTGAAGGTGTGAGAGGTGTTTTTCAAATGAGCAGCCAAAGGGGTATTTATAGGTTGGATAGGCTGCTAAAAATAGAAAAAAATCAGCTGCTATTAACTTCTCCCATGGTCGGCCATACACATGGCGAGTTTGAAGCTTTCAAACTTACTAAACTTAACTAAGGGCAAATCTACAAAAGCTTGATCAGTGGAGGGGTTTGAATGCAATTTCAATGAAACTTTAAGGGTTGTTTTGCAAGCCAAATAATCAGCTAAATAAGCTGATTGGGTCAGTATGTGGAATGGTATTGGGCTGCCCATTTGCTCAATTGTATCAGTCGCTCTGTTTAGTACAATTGTGCCTCATTTCATAACTTAATTAATAATAATTATTTAACCAAAAATAAATTTGATTAAAATTAAAATTAATTATATTATGAAGTAATATTAATAATTTGGACCGTCTTAGGCTGAAAAATCAATTCACCTCGATGCTTCAAAAATTGCTTCTCGGTTTTACGCTTCTAGCAGTGTTCGCTGAGCCAATTTTTGCCCTTTGTGCGAATCTGTCGAAAATAAATCAAAATTTATTATAAAATTAATTAATATTCAATATGTTAATAATTTAAGTACAATTTAATTATTTTATAATTATATTATATTTTTTGACAAGAACTACACCGAAACTGCATGAATTTGAGTTAAAAAGGGCATGAAAAAGTATATATATTTTTGTGTATCCAACGACGTACTCTCAACATTACAAAGAGGACAAGCCAATGAGTCACGTCGTGACTTGAAAACCTCAAAGTTACAACGTCAACCCTATAGTTTGAAAATCTTACAATTTGATCCTTATTCAACCTTAAGCTATCTAAAGAGCTTCCGTAACCTCGTATAAGACTCAAATGTGATTGTATAACATGTTATATTGATGTTTTGATCTTAAGGAAATGTATTGACAATTAATTGGGAATGTAATCAATCGTAGTTGCTTCAGCAACGAATGTGGAATCCAATAGCTTGGACCCGACTATCTGGTCGAGTATGGGGTGTTATAAAACCCGTGCACAGAAGATCGCCTATCCACAGACACTTTCAGAACCTTTTTATATGGGTTATGAACTCCATATTGTTGATTTAATGAAGTGACATTTTATACTAGATCCGCTAACTCAGTGAACAACTCAATCGATTCAACGTTATCGGGCGAATAATATAGTGCGATCATAGTATCCACATCATCATCCATTACAAGTTGCATCTCCTTATATTTGGACAGATCTGCGAAACTATAAATTTGTAGAATAGCCTGGACATCCTCGTCCCACAAAGTCAAGTCATTTTCATACCAATCTTTTGTTTGATTTCATTAAATTTTATACTTTTGTTAAACATCATTCTTATTTGATGGCGCGATTCAAATATACAACCAACTTCCGTATGTCAAATTACCCCACTGCAATGGACTTATATGAAGAATCAACTATCCATCTTCTATACTAAATTTGTAAATTAAATTAAAAATAAAAATATATATTAGTTGCTATTAAAACAATTCATATCATATTAAAGCAATAAAAATACTTTGTATCAAATAATTTAATTTGCAAGTCATATTAGAAATTATAAACCCTATATATCCACTTAATTATACATAATAGTAAAATGAAATGAAATAACATAAAGAATAATTACAAACTGACTTTATCAACTCAAACTTGAATTTTGAAATGAAAAAAAATATATTCTTGATCTTCAATCTTGATTTCTAATAGTTATAGGGATCCAAGTTTGAGACTTTTCCCACTATTTCAAACTTAAGATTTCTCCCGTTTAACTTTAAATACTTGATTTTTTCTCTCTCTCAATTTGTTTTAGAATTGAAAAACAACCAAAGATCTGTTCTTTGGGCGTTTAAAATGATAATTCAAGGTCGTCTTCCTAGTTGGCGACACCATTCATTTTTTTTTCTTTACTCTCGATAAAGTGGTGTTGCCACCTTATATTGTGACACTGCTATTCTATACGATAATATATGGTCAAGAAAAAGTGAATAGCAGGGGTATTTAAAATTTTAGTGTTGTCACCCTAATTGGCAACACCACTTTGAAAAAAATTCTAGTTGGAATTATTTGATCATGATTGATGTATTGTTGAGGTCAATATCACCTGACAATATAACATGTTCATATTTTACTATTCAAAACATACTATTTTTGTAAAAAAAATTTATTTTCATAATTAAATGTTTTATATTATTTATGAAAAATATTAAGAATATATAAAAGAAGCGATGAAATCTTTTAGCAGCTTTTCCAATGCAACAAACAGAAAAACTACAATTAAAAATGAAAATATATTAATAATAGTAATTAATTCAAAATATCAACTTCGCAAAGGGTAAAAAAAAAACTCGCTGATTATTTTCCTAATTGTTCATATATATTATATATTATGTCATTCACTAGAAGCGAAAGCTTTTCTACTTTTTCTTGGTACAGAAGACACTAAAGCTTTTCTTCCTTGCATACATACATATATTATATATATGTAAATGGTTTCAGGAACATGTTCTATTTGATGAATAGTAGAGGACAACTCCAAAACATCATGAAACAATGGATTGACTCTTTTTACTTTTAGCGACAAAACTGTCGACATTGTACTGTCGCGCTTTTCCCAGTTGCCTGCACCTCTCCATAATTTAAAAGGGCACCTCTCAATGTAATGGTGGGATTAACAGTTGCTTATGGGAACTAATCAAATAAAATTTAAAAATATATAAATACATTATTATTAAATTTTAAAAATAAAATATTATAATTACATTTTTATTTTTTAAAATATCATTTTAATCTGTATGTAGTGTGTTGCTGGGGCAAATGATATCATTCAACAAAAAGTGTTTTGAACAGTCCACCTCAAGACATGCACTTAAATGTACTGGGTAAAATAAGTCAATCAAAAATACATATCAATTATTGGAGCATATATATAAAATATTCTTGGTGGTGGTAGTCACCTATGACTATTAGTCATTAGGGTTAGATTCAACTTAATGTTACATTTGAGGCTTAATTTCTACTCATTTTTTATTTTAGTATGTAATTATAAATTGCTAAAATAAAAAATTATAGAAAAATTAAAATTAAATATCTACAAATAAATTATAAAATAAAAAAAATTCTAAAAAAATTGAGATTGATTTTTTTAAAATTCAATTTTAGAAAATTTTAAAACATATAAATATAAATTCAGGCAATACAAAATTAAAAAATTAAAAATTTTATAAAATTAAATAAACTATCGGAAATTTTAAAAAAATTATAAATTCTACAAACTTTAGAAATTTTTAAACTGTATAAATATAAGTTCTAAAATTTCAAAAAAAAAATTGAGAAATTATATAAATTGAAAATTGTTGTTAAACTTTATAAAATTATTAAAAATAATTTCAAATTTCAAAATATATAAACTCCAAACAGATTGAAATATTAAAAAAAACAAAAATATAAAAAATAATTATAAATATTGAAAAAATTATTTATCCTTTAGAAAATTTAAAAAATGTCAAATATATATAAATCCTAGAAAATTTTGAATAGTTTTAAAAATATTTTTTAAAAAACACAATAATAAAAATATATAATTTCTAAAATATTCATTTTAAAATTTTAAATTAATATTCAATTAATATTGATTAACATTGGTCATCACCAGCCAGCGGCCGATAAATAATTGTCGAAATCAACAATAATTTTCTAAAATAGTTTAATTTTTTTAAGTTAAAAATTATTTTTAGATTTATGTATATATTGATTCTTTTTAGAACTTTTTAAAATATATATTTGTTCTCTAAAAAGGATTATATTTTTTTTATTTCAATACATACTATATGTCACGTTCTAATTCACTAGAAGTGCTACATGACATATTTTAATAGGCACCACATGTTAGTGGTTTTTTTAATGATAGGTATTAATTTAAGAAAGAAAAATACTAAATTAGTTAAAAAGGTTAGTTTAAAAAAACTAATGGAATAAGTCAATTTTTTGTAATTTTTATCAAAATATACTAATTTTGGAGAGAAAAGGTGAATTTGACGAGGCCAAAAAAGGCCTCTGGCTAGACTCGTTTTTTCCCAACGGCCATAAAAACGACTAGTTTTATTTCTATATAAACCCAAGCTTTTTCCTATTTTTTTCATTCTAATCTATTTCTATCAATTCTCTCAAGTCTCTTAATTCTCTCAAGATTTTAGTTCTAAAATTTTAATTAAAATTCTCTCAAGTTCATCTTGATTTAATTTTGTATTTCAATTTTTATTCGTTTTAATTGAATTTTATAATGACAAATACTCTTATTCGTTTGGATAACAACCACATTTTTGTGGTCCAATTGTAAATGGTAAGAAAATGTTTCTAATTTTTATAATTTTATTTAATTTCATTTTTAAGTTGTTAAAAAGATTAAATTAATTTTTTTTTATAATTAGGTCAAAGATCAGATTTTGGAAACATATATACACAATCTATCTTCGAGGCCATCGCCTATGATTGAACCCTATTTGGAAGATGCGGGATTCTTGCACGTGTCCTGTATGCTCGGGGGTGTAAATTGGACCCTATACTTATCAGCGCGTTGGTTGAAAGATGGATTCCCGAGACACATACATTCCATCTTCCATGCGGTGAGTGTACAATTAGACTTAAAGACGTTCAATTACAGATCGGTTTACTGATGGATAGGCTAGTCAGTATGGGATCAATGGTCGTTGGCGATTGGAGCGGCATTTTCGAGCAACTGTTAGGCAAGGTGCCAAACAAGTTTTTCGATAGCCGAAGAGAAAGGAAATGGTTGCAAGAAAATTTCCAATATCTCCACGAGAGTTCTAGTCCCCTTGAAAGAGAACAACACACTTGAGCGTACATCCTAAGGTTAATTGGAGGTGTTCTAATGTCCGATAAATCTTCAACTCTTGTACATTTAAGGTGGTTGCTACAACTCGTAAACTTGAAAGAAGTGGTCCGACTTAATTGGGGATCAATTGTGTTGACGACATTGTACCGAGAGATGTGTCGAGCGATGCAACCACAAAAAATTAAAATTGGTGGTTGCATACTCCTTCTGCAATCATGGGCATGGTTTCAGTTACCATTTTTACATCCTCGAGCCGACTACCCTTATACTTTCTCACTCGTAACAAGGTAAAATTAATTCGATAATATAGTTATCATAATATTATTTCATTATTAATGTCGAAGCCTCCGTTTTAAAGCGAGAATTTTGAAAACGGGAGTCGCCACCAACCTTTTAGGTGTGATTGGATCACCTTATAAAACATTTTGGTCTACAAAAATATGAGAAGATAGGTTCGGGAGTCGATTACGTGCGAGGAAGGATTAGCACCCTCGCAATGCCCAAAATTGGTACCAAATTTAATAGTTTTCTGTCTTGATGTCAAAAGTTTGAAAGAATTTAAAAGTAGGGTCCGTTTTAAACCGGAATAATTTGAGCTGAAAATTGAGATTCTTCCACTCCAAAAGAGTACAAACATCACATCCAGCATGATTGGACACAATATTCTTAAGCTTTCGTGACTAAAATCATCTCGAGATTTACAAAATCTACTTAAAAGGATACTTTAGACATTTAGACAAACGGGAAATCGCAACCCAGCATGTTAGGGCACTACATCCCGAATTTCTAAATATAAAAACATTGCCTCATTTTTTTTTTTAAATTCTTTTGGATTAAATGAAACATAAAATTTTTAAAAGCAATGATGCATTTAACATATTACAAAAAGATCAGTATTGAATAAATTGAACTACATGATACATATTTTAATATTTCATGCAAATATAATATAGAAAATGATAAATGATGACATAAATTACACAATATACATTAACATTTCATGCAGATATAATCATAGAAAACAATGAACATAACAATATAAATTACATAATATATACAAGAATATTTCATGCAAATATAACTTAAAATAATAACATAAATAATCAATTTTCACGCAAATATAATAAACAATATATAACATAAAAATAACAAATAATTGGTGTGATAAAATTAACATGCTAAAACAATACTAAATAAATACCAAAAAGATACAAAAATAAATAAAAAAATTATGAACATATAAAAATAAGTCAAAAATAAAGATAAAAAAAATTTATAAATAGATGAGGTATTAAAAAAATAAAATATTTAAAACAATGTATAAATGATAAAGGAGAGTTTTTTTAGAGATGGTTAATATATATATATATATATATATATATATATATATATATATATATATATAAAATACTATATAATATAATAACTTAATATATTTATAAAATAATAATATGTTAAATAGGAACAAAATTTTATAGTAAATTTAAAAATATTAGATAATAAATACTAAATATTTAATAATGATATATGCATTATTTACAAATTTTTAAATTATATGTGCTAATAAATAATATAATAATATAATAATATATAATAAAATGAAAATAATATAGGGAATAATATATATAATAAAATATAATATATAATGAAATATATAAATAGAATATATAATAAAATATAAATAGCATGATAAATAATACATAAATAAAAATAATATATAATAATTTTTACATGTATAAATAATGTTTATAAAAATAAATAATATATAAAAAAATTAAAATAAATAAATTGTATGTAAAATGTATATATATGTAAAAGGATTAAAATTGAATTTAAATAAAAAATATAGGGTTAATTTTAAATAAATAAAATGAATTTGAACCCAATTGAAACACGCGTTAAAAGTTGAGGGACTCACTGGGCAATTTGACCCTAATCCTTAAACGATGTTGTCCCGAAATAGGCTTTATGATAGTAAATAGGATTAAGTTGAAATGAAAATAAAAGGTCAGGGCCAAATTAAAGCAAAATAAAATTTGAATTGGACGAAATTATAAATTCTGAAAATGCTAAAGGACCAATTGGGCAATTAGCCCTTTAAGCAAAAAACACGCGGATCCTTCCCGGGTCACGGGTCAACACGCGGATCCTCAACCTTGAAACGACGCTGTTTTGAAGCTTATCGTTTTAAGCAAAACGACGCCGTTTCCATGAGGCTATAAAACCCAAATTTAGCCCCCAAAATTTCATTTTTAACCTGTTTTTTAAAAAAAAACTAAAGAAAGCTCTGAAAGGGGGCGGAGAGCATACCCTCGGAGCTCCGTCGTGCCTCCGTCATCGGGCTCCCATGCGCCCACGCGCCGCCGCCGATTCCACCATGTACGGCGGTCGGGATTCGAAAAGTTTCGCTTTTTACAACGAATAAAGAGTTAATAATTTTTTATTATTTTTTAGTTTTATATATATATATATATTCAGAATAAAAGAAAAAAAGATAAAAACCAATCACCTCTGTTTCTTCGATAAACTGCTGTATTTTTATTGTATATGTGCGTATCAAAAAAACCGTGGTCTTACATCGTTTCGATTCGGGCTTTTATAGCCACTGAAAAATAATATTTACAATCTTTGATTTTCTTGCTATATTTGCATTTGTCTCTGCTGTTCTTCTTTCTTATTTTTTTTTTTTTGCAGGTACCAGCGAGGAATCCAGCGACGATAGGGTGTTGATGGTGATTCACTGGCACGCTGATTGAGGCGATGATGGCACGAGTCTATCGGTGGTGGGATTGGTGCACCGATTGCAGTGCGAGTTTGGGGCCTTCGTCTGGTGCTTGCGGCGTTTAGGGTTTCAGAAACCCTAGGTCTTCTGTCCTCTGTTTATGGTTTGGGCCTCTTGGGCCGTGTTTATTTGTTGGGTTGGGTGTAACTGGGTATTTGGGTTCTTAGACTAATTGGGTTATGTACATAGGCTACCCATTTGGACTGTAAAAGGACTTTTATTATTTTTGTTTTGTTTCCTTATTTATTTATTTTACGGGCCGGGCAAATTTAGGTTATTACAGCTGCCCCTCTTTGCTCATTGCTGTGTAATAGGAATAGAGCAAAGACTATAAAAGGACCTAATTTTGCCTAGCCTGGCCAAGTCTCGAAATCTTGACCCTTATCTTCTTCAAAGATATCCTGATAGCTTCGAACTGCTTCATTGTAAATTAGGAATGCCAAATCTGCTATCTTCAACCTGCACCCTGCAAACTCAGGGACGCCATGCTGAAATCTTTGATTTGCTCCCCGTCTAATATAGAGACGCCAAATCTGTCATCTTCGATCTGCTTCGATGTAAATACACGGATGTCAGATCTGCAATCTTCGATTTGCTCTCCGTCTAATTTAGAGACGCCAAATCTGTTATCTTCGATCTGCTTCAGTGTAAATACACGAATTTCAGATCTGCTATCTTTGATCTGCTCCCCGTGTAATACAGAGATGCCAAATCTGTCATCTTCAATTTGCTTCGATGTAAACACACGAATGTCAAATCTGGTGATCTTCGATCTGCTTCTTGTCTAATACAGAGACGCCAAATCTGTCATCTTCGATCTGCTTCATTGTAAACACACGAATATCAGATATGCTATCTTCAATCTGCTCCCCGTCTAATACAGAGACGCCAAATTTGTTATCTTCGATCTGCTTCAATGTAAACACATGAATATCAGATCTGCTATCTTTGATCTGCTCCCCGTCTAATATAGAGACGCCAAATCTGTCATCTTCGATCTGCTTCGATGTAAACACATGAATATCAGATCTGCTATCTTCGATCTACTCCCCGTCTAATACAGAGACGCCAAATCTGTCATCTTCAATCTGCTTCGATATAAACACACGAATATCAGATCTACCATCTTCGATCTGCTCCCAATCTAATACAGAGATTCCAAATCTGTCATCTTTGATCTACATTGCCCCTTAAAGGACATAACCTGTAGAATGCGTATGTGCTTATGCCTAATGATTAGGATGCCATGATCGAAATGAGTCAAAAACTCCTAGTTAGACATATTATGATGCAAAATGTTATGAAAATGACTCCTATTTCGGACGTCTTTAGTTGTTCATCCATTAAAGTCTCATCTTTATTTCAATCGAAATATCCATCATACTCTGCTCATATGCTTTGAATCAAGTTGGTCCTATTGTACCATTCTCTGAATAATACGACCTGCTGGAAATGATCCTCTCCTAGGATTGGATCGTTTGAATTGTCCAATCATCCTTTAGACTGAAGGATAAATTTTCTCGAGTATCTCCGACCTTTACTCATGGGAATCCTTCAAACAATTATTCTGTTTTAGTTTCTCGTATTATCTAAAGATTTCCAGAGTAATATGCAAAACTTCGTTTGTAAAAATATTTAGTTCATCAATCATTATTTCAATGTAACACACTTTATGACTAATGGAAGATGAATAATTTGGTCTTGAGAATAGTTAGATAAATCAAAAATAAAAAAAGGAAATTAATCTGAAAATATATCCTTGAAAAGAAAAAAGAATCCAAAGATAGTAAACAGGACAAAAATCAGATGCCCTACACATCACAACTTGGGCTTCTGTATACAAACTCCACGAAGACTGTTTTGAGTTTAACATGTATTTAGAAGATCCAAAGCACTTTATTGATGCCCCAGTATGTAACACACTCCACTTCTTGTTAAATCCGGTATAGCAAGATCACTGCATGCTTTTCAAATTTTGAGCTGCCTTTTTCGGGTTTTCAACTCAAAACACCTTTGGTCTCAAGGCGCCCTTTGCGAGTTTTCGCCTTGGATTCCCTTTTCTTTTAGACAAAGTACTTCTTGACTAAGTCTGAATTCACTGGATTGGGTAAACTCTTCCCATCCATTTCTGTCAAAATCAGTGCACCACCAGAGAAAGTCTTCTTCACAACATACGACCCTTCCCAATTTGGCATCCACTTTCCTCTAAAGTCTTTCTGTATGGGAAGAATCTTTTTCAGCACAAGGTCCCCTTTGTGAAATTCTCTTGAACAAACTTTCTTGTCATAAGCTCGCATCATTCGCTTCTGATACATTTGACCATGACAAATAGCCCTTAGCCTCTTTTCTTCAATCAAATTTAATTGATCATACCGAGATTGAATCCATTCTGCTTCATCTAGCTTTATCTCTGACAAAATTTGAAAAGAAGGTATTTCCACTTCAATGGGTAACATGCTTCCATCCTATAAGCTAACGAGAAAGGAGTTACCCCAATAGAGGTTTTGACGGACGTTCGATAGGCAAAGAGTGCAAATTGTAATTTCTCATGCCAATCTTTATAGGTTTCAGTCATTTTCCCTACTATCTTTTTGATATTTTTGTTGGCAGCTTCCACTGCCCCATTCATTTTTGGGCGATACGGAGATGAATTATGATGTTTGATCTTGAATTGGATGTAAACTTTCATAATCATGCTGTTATTCAAGTTTAATGCATTGTCCGATATAATCCTCTCAGGCACTCCATACCGACAAATAATCTCCTTTTTCAAGAAACAACTTACTGCTGACTTGGTAACACTAGCATATGAAGCTGCCTCTACCCATTTCATGAAGTAGTCGATGACCACAAAAATGAAATGATGCCCATTTGAAGCTTTTGGTGATATTGTCCAAATGACATTCATGCCTCACATGGAAAAAGGCCATGGAGAAGTCATAACATGTAAGGGCGAAGGTGGCACATGAATCTTGTCCCCATATATCTGGCATTTATGACATTTCTTAGCATAGCTGATACAATCTCCTTCTATAGTAGACCAATAGTATCCAAACCTCATGATTTGCCTTGCCATCGTAAAGCCATTAGCATGTGTCCCACAAACACCTTCATGTACTTCTTCCAGGATTTGTCTAGCTTCCACAGCATCGACGCATCTCAAAAGTACCTGATCTTTCCTTCTTTTATAAAGGATGTCCCCATCTAGTACATATTCGCAGGCTAACCTCCTTAAAGTTCTTTTGTCATTCTCAGTTGCCTGTTCAGGATATTCACGATTTCTCACATACCGTAATATATCTTGATACCAAGGATGGTCATCCTTTTCCTCTTCTTCGATGTTACAGCAATGAGCTGGAACCTCAGAAATACTCATCTAAATTAGTCTCACATCCTCTTTTTTATTTGCTTTAATCATGGAAGCCAATGTTGCCAAAGCGTCTGCCATCTGATTTTCGTCCCGTGGGAGATAATTGAAAGTGATGTTATCAAACTCTTCAAGTAACTCCAAAACTACCCTTCGATAATTAATCAATTTGGGGTCCATTGTCTCCCATTCACCCCTAAGCTGGTAAATTACCAACGCAGAGTCTCCATATACTTCCAGGGTTCTAATTTTTTGCTCTTTGGCCGCTCAAATCCCTATGATGCATGCTTCATACTCAGCCATATTGTTTGTACAGTTAAAATCCAATTTACATGTAAATGGATAATGATCACCATTTAGGGATACCAAGACTACCCCAATTTCATTTCCTACCGCGTTGGATGCGCCGTCAAAGTTCAGCTTCCATGGATATTCTTCAATAGTTGCCACATACATCAACTCCTCATTAGGGAAATCAAAGCTCAATGGCTCATAACCTTCTAGAGCTTTGCTAGCCAGAAATTCTGCTATCGTGCTTCCTTTTATAGCCTTTTGATTCACATAAACTATATCAAACTCTGAAAGCAATACTTGCCACCTTGTCATTCTTCCATTTAGGGCTGTTGACTCCATCATGTACTTTAATGGATCAAGTTTTGAAATTAGCCAAGTCGTATGATATAGCATATATTGCTTCAACCTTCGAGCCGTCCAAATCAAAGCACAACCAACTTTTCAATTGGCGAATATCTCATTTCACACTCAGTGAATTTCTTACTGAGGTAATATATTGCCTTCTCTTTTCTTCCTGTCTCGTCATGTTGACCAAGCACACATTCCATCACTAAACACCGATAAGTATAGAATTAATGGTCTATCTGGACTGGGTGGAGATAGTACTGGAGCGTTTAACAAGTATTGCTTGACTTTATCAAAGGCATTCTGGCATTCCTTATCCCAAGTGCCTTGGTTGTGTTTTCTAAGGAGGCGAAATATAGGATCACATTTCTCGGTTAATTGTGAAATAAACCGGGTAATATAATTCAACCTTCCAAGAAAACCCCAAACTTCCTTCTAAGTACCTGGTGGAGGCAATTCTCGTATGGCTCTAACTTTGTCTGAGTCAACCTCTATTCCCTTTTCGCTGACCACAAAGCCCAATAATTTTCCCGACCTAGCTCCGAAGGTGCACTTTGCCGGATTAAGCTTTAAATGAAACTTCCTTAATCTCAGGAACAACTTCCTCAAGACTTCAATATGCTCTTTCTCTGTTCGAGATTTGGCAATCATATCATCAACATATACCTCAATCTCTTTGTGCATCATATCGTGGAATAAGGTCACCATGGCCCTTTGGTATGTTGCTCTTGCATTCTTCAACCCAAAGGGCATTACCTTGTAACAAAAGGTGCCCAACAATGTTATGAAGGTGGTTTTATCCATGTCTTCAGAATGCGACTTTATCTAATTGTACCGTAAGAAACCATCCATAAAGGAGAACAACGAATATCTCGATGTATTGTCCACCAAAGTGTCGATATGCGGTAAAGGAAAATTGTCCTTCGGGGTAGCTTTGTTTAAATCTCTGTAATCAACACACATTCGTACCTTCCTATCCTTCTTAGGCACAGGCACAATATTAGCCACCCATTCTGAGTACTTAACTTCTTGTAGAAATCCAGCATCAAACTGCTTCTTGACTTCCTCTTTTATTTTCAGCACAATATCAGGCCTCATCCTTCGCAATTTTTGTTGAACTGGCTTGCAATCTTGTCTCATGGGAAGACGATGTACCACGATATTAGTATTCAATCCCGATATATCCTGATCTGACCATGCAAATATATCTTTGAATTCACGTAGCAGCTCAACAAGTCCTTGTCTCGTTTCCTTAGCAATGTGTGTGCCAATTTTTACCTCTGTCCCTTCCTCCAAGGCTACATTCTTTATTGCCTCTTTCTCACGAGGTAGAATTTGTTTCTCCTTTTGTTTCACCATTCTCAACAGATCTGGAGACATATCACAATCATTGTCATCTTCAAAATCTTGAAGTTCTTTTAAACACATGTCTTGCTCAAAAGAGAATTCAGGATTTGAAGTATCAGTGCTCATGTCATTGATATCTAGAGACTTGCGGGGTACGAAAGAATGTACAAAGAATGAATGAATTTTAAGAACGTTTATTTATATGTTATGAATGAAATGGAAAAATTTTGAAAGAATTTAAAGGTCAAAAGAATATTGATCGGTATAAAAGAATATTCACTCGAATTGATAACAAAAGTTGCGTTTTATTGAAATGCAAATATCCGAACATGAGCCTATTTTACAAATGAAATCTTACTACTCCTAGGCTTTAGAGCAACAAGAGTGTTCTAAAAATTACTCTGAAAAATTTTTAAAAACTACAGGAAGTTCTTCTGCAACCCAATTGTTTAAAGAGCTTCCCGGTTTGTAAGGGCGAATGCCCTCAAGATTTCTTCGTTCAGACTCTTCATTATGCACAGCATTGATGTGATAACTTCCTTTTTCGAGTAACCCTTTCTTAGGGTGAATTATCCCTCCTGATATAAAAGTTTGAGATATATGAGGGAACGTCATCAATTCCCACTCTACTTCTCTTCCACTTAAACGTGCCCTTCTTCTTTCTTGACGCTTCTCTATTTCCTTCCTCCTCTGCTTGTGATCTGGCCTGAAACCCAAGCCAAAACGATATCTCTTCTTCTTTAGTTCTAGAATTTGAATCCCTCCTTGAAGATATCTTCCCAATCCTTTTCCTGGCAAGGCTCCTTTCCTCATTGTCATCTGCAAACCCATTCTTGTGGTTCTGGATATCCTGGGCACCGGCACTTCATTCCCCTCTGAAATGAATGTTGCATTAACGAATTCTAAGAAATGAAAAGGGCACTCAATGACCTCCTCGTTTGCTTCTACATAGGGTGCGTCATTAGTAACTGTCGCTATAATGTCTTCCCCTGCATTTATGGTGACCAGTCGTCCATCCGCTACTAACTTCAATTTCTGGTGCAAAGATGAGGGCACCGCTCCTGCGGAATGTATCCAAGGCCTCCCCAACAAGCAATTGTAAGAGGGCTTAATTTCCATCACTAAAAAGTCTACCTCATATGTGTTTGGCCCAATCATCAAAGGGATATCAATTCTTCCCATGACCTTTCTTTTCGTGCCATCAAATGCTCTCACTACATTATGGCATGTTTTCATATGAGAACTGTCTATGGGCAATCTATTCAATGTGGATAATGGCAAGACATTTAAGGCTGATCCATTATCAATGAGCACACTCGGCAATGTATACCCCTTACAGCGAGTGGTGATGTGTAAAGCTTTAGCTGATCCCATGCCACCAGGTGGGATTTCATCATCATTGAAATAAATGAAGTTGTTAGCACTTATGTTACTAACCAATTGATCCAACTTATTGACGAATATATCATTAGTAACGTAAGTCTCATTAAGCACCTTCATTAATGCTTCCCGATGTACTTCTAAACTTAGAAGCAAAGCCAACATTGATATACGAGCTGGATGTTTGCGCAATTGTTCAACCACGCAGTACTCACTGTGTTTTAAGAATTTTAGAAACTCTCTAGCTTCTTCTTCTTTTACTGGCTCATTAACAAGTACTTCAGCCCCCTTTCCCTTGTCAAAGGCTTTTGCTTTCACAGGCTCAACTCTGACTCCTTTTACATCATAACGCTTCCCACTGTGTGTGTAGGAACCCTCATCTTAAGCCTCCTTAGAAGCACTAGCTATATCCTCTTTCTCCGGTATTGTCACATTGTAGTCATAATTCCAGGGTACCCTATTGTTATCCTTATAAGGAAAGGAAACGGGTTTGTGAATAATAACTTTCGGTGCTGTTTGTGTTTCAACTTCATTATTCCTTGGTAGAGAAATAATGATCCTTGGCCAGTTGATTCTTTGATTCTTTGGTCCACCTTCTAATGTGCATACACGTTCCTCATCTGAGCCAGCTTCATAAAATTCCAGCTCCTTATCATCTATAAGGCTTTGTACCAAAGCCTTAAACTCGTCACATTCCTTGATCTCGTGCCCCTCTTCTGCATAGAACTCGCAGTAGTCCCTCACTCCTCTATTTCCTTCTTTAGAGATTATCATCTCTCTTTTCATCATTTTTTCCCAGATTACTTTTATCGGCGTTTTCACCTCGTCCACACCCTCTTTAGTCCTTCTCATACTAGTTTTCCCAATTGCGTTTACCCCTTCATTACCATGGTTCGGCAATGGGTTCTCATTACTAGGGGTGTCGTCAAATTTCACAATCCTCATCTTGATGAGTCTTTCCACTATTTTTTTAAAGCCAGTGTAATTTTCGATTGAATGCCCCGATATTCTTGCATGGTATTCACATTTGGCATTTGCATCGTACCATTTGGGATATAGGGGTTGCAATGGTTTTAAATGAAAAGGAGCTATTGCATGCGCATGAAATAAACTTTGATAAAGCTCTCGGTACGTCACTGGTATAGGCGTAAATGGGACCTTTTCAGAATTTTGTCTCGTACCAGGTCCTTGCTTTTGGGGATCCTGTTGCCCAATTGTAGTTGCTCTGGGCTGACTAACCGTAATTGCTTTTGAGTTATAACTACTCGTATTGTTCACCTCACTATCTTTCTTTCTTGGGGCTGATCTTTTAGCAATTTCTCCCTCTATCTTACCACCCCTTATGGCGTTCTCAATCATTTCCCCTGCCATAACCATATCAGCGAAGCTCTTGGTGGTACTTCCAATCATATGAGTAATGAATGGGGCCTTCAAGGTGTTAATGAATAGCATGGTGGTTTCTTTCTCCAAGAGCGGTGGTTGAACTTGCATGGCAAGCTCACTCCACCTCTGTGCATATTGTCTAAAGCTCTCATTAGGCCTCTTTTCCATATTCTGCAAAGTGATTCTATCAGGAGTCATGTCAGTCACATGATTATATTGTTGCCTGAAAGCTTGCGCTTTGTCTCTCCAAGAACCGATCCTAGCGCGGCTTAATTGATTGTACCATCTAGCCGCTGCCCCAACCAAACTATCCTATAAACAATGGATCAATAATTGGTCATTGTTTACATAGCCAGTCATCCGCTTACAGAACATGGTGATATGGGCCTCAGGACAAGTATCCCATTGTACTTCTCAAACTCTGGCATCTTAAACTTATGAGGAAGTACCAAATCTGGGACCAAACTTAAATCCTTGGCATCAATTCCCTGACGATTATTAGCGATTTCCAATGCCTTAAATTTCTCCTCTAACCATCTACGACGTTCCTCTAATTGCCTTGATGATTCGAGCCTCATTTCTTCCCTCTCAGCTACATCTAAATCAGAGATGACTGGATTGGTAGGGTTATCTCCTGGGTTGAATCCCGAGCTAGTTTGAAAGTTCATGGGTATTCCAGCATCAACCTGCTCATGTTGAGGCCTTATTATGATGGACGGCCTTCGGGGATATGCCTCAGGTTGAGTTTGTACATGGGGTAGAGTAAAACCCGGAGGATGATCCTCATTATCCTCTTCAGTGATAGTCATAGGGGCCTTCCCTTTATCTGTTGCCCTTTTCAGCGGCTGAGCCATTTCAGGCATCATATTCCTTTGGGCCTCCAACATTTGATCTTTCATCTCCTGTTGGATTTTCGCCAATTATTCCTGCAATTGCTCTTGCATTTCTTTCTGGATCTGCTCAAGTCTTTAATCCATATTCTTTGTCTTGGTACGTGTGCCGTAAGGATGTATTGCTTCTAGGTTTTCTCTTTCCCTCTCTCTCCCTTTCTTTCTTTCTCTCTCTATTAATTTTAACTTAATTAGGGTCTTTCTATAAATTGGAATCCATATGATGTGATGGTATGTAAGTGCATGAATGCAAAAAGATATCGATTCTGATTCAGTTTCTTTTAGAAAACGTTATTCAAGAAACAAAAATCTTTACACAAAGCAGATTACAAATACGCTTTCGCCCTCAGGCCCAGAGTTTTAACCCTATCCAATAATAAAGCTAACTATTAACCTCTATCTAACACTATCTCATACTTTACACTCAATACATTAGCTTGCGCTTCCATGTCTTGCAAATAATCAGCAACTTCTTGAATCTGGATTATGGCTTCTCCCATGAGGTAATCTCTATCTCTGACCTGATCCTGAAAATGGTGGAGCTCTCCCTTCTAATGTCCTTCTCTTACCTCAAGCTGCTCAATCTGAAGTTTACAGTTCTGCAATGCTGCTTCCAACCTTCTAATATTGTGCTTCATTTCCTCAATCTTGTTTAGACTTGCCTTTAATTCGACCACAGAATTACGACTCCGGTGATGCTGAAGAGATCATCCGAGCTCAGTCACCCTATCTTTTAATCCTTGATTCTCCTGCTCTAGGGCCTGATTCTATGCCTGCATCTCTTGAAACTTCTTCTCCCAATACTCGGCTTTGGCTCTTTATTCTTGAACCTTTTGTTGCCACTACTCTGAAGACTTCCCCAATCCAGCTCTCTTTATTAATAACTGTATCCTCTTATATTGCGTCTTCAAGTTGTCTCAGTCTTCCTCAATCTTCCTCTTTTCTTTCCTCATTTTTTCGACCTCAATTCTCTGAACTTCAACGTCTAAGCTTAGGTACATCTTCTCCTCTTCAAGCCTTTCAATCTTTTTCCTGAGCTCCAAATTCTTCCTTTCAAACTCTTGCTTTATGACCTCTAACTCTGATGGAATCACTCGCAAACTTTCTTCCATTGATCGAGCAACCCCCAAACTCGACCTAGGGATGTTATCGTTGACCCTCTTGCTAAACCACCCTTTGTACTCAAGAGTTGTCGTTGGACCTTCATTCAGAATCTTCACACAGCAAATCTTCTTCCAAGCCTCGAAAATCTCTCGCATCCTCTTCTTATAATGATCCTCCTTATATGAGAAATCACTCTGAGCTAACCCTTGTGTTGCCGGTATAAACTGCCCTGCTTTGTATTATCTTAGGACGAGTAATGGTGCATAACCAACAACTCCCCAAATTCCAAGAAGAGGTACCTAATCAGAGCTTCCACAACGATAAAATATTTCGTTAGGAGTCATCCAAGGGGCTTTTCACATAACATCTTCTTCTCGGAGACTCTGAAGTATTTCCATCCACCTTTCCTCTGTAATGTCATCCCTCCTTGGCGTAACTGCTGCTTCCTTTAAGGGAGAATAATCCTTAAAGAACACTCGGCAAGGAACCTTATCAACCTTCCAAATATGACTGTAGAACCATACTAACAACAACTGTGCGCATCCAATGAATCTTCCTTCACCAGCTCTCCGACATGCATTCAAGGATCTAAATGTCTCAGCTAGGATTGCAGGCACAGGTGTATTCTGCTTACCCAGTTGATCGAATAAATCCGCAACTGCCTCATCTATGTGTCCCATAGCTTTTGGAAAAATTACCAAACCATAAATACTTAAGGCCAGGACATCAACCCTTCTCTTCACATCTGGGTGTGCCAATATTAGATCCCTCAAACTTGCCCACGGAATGCATTTACCATAACCCTTTTGTTGGATTCGAGCTGCAGCCCACTGTTTACTCATCCCTGTGATCATCATTAATTTTTTCACGAAAGTTGGGAGATTAGCAGCCCTAACATAAGCTTTGTTACCTTGAATTCTCGGACAACGAAGTAAGGTTGTATACTCCTCCAAAGCAGGCACTAAGTCTACCTCTCCAAATGTAAAACAACTATAAGCAGTGTTTCAAAACTGTACCATAGCTCGAAATAGATACTTATCCACCTTGATGTCCAACAAATAAGGAAGATCTCCATAATTCTGGTAGAACAACTATTTAGTCTCACCATCCCATTGGGCCCAAATGTCCTTCAACTCCTGAAATTCATTCTGTGTCAAACTGATACGAGTGAAGTCCGACAACTCTGACGTATACCCCTCGGTGACACTATCTCCTTTCTCTAACTGGGTTTTCTCTGACCATGCACAGACAGAGGCGTTGTCCTCCACTTTATCAAGATATTCGTTCCTCATTACAAAACTTTTTAATCTAGAAATTGAACCGTGAATCGACACCTTTAAATGTTGAGGGACATGCAATGATAGCAAAAATAAAATAGGTCAGTGTCATATATAAAAGGTATAATAAACAAGCACTTATAAGGGCAACTTACTAAAGGCTATCACTGTACTCCCTATGGTAAGTACTTAAAGTTCACTATATGTGTTCAGTTCTAAAGCAAGGGTACCTAAACCAGCAGATTCCTCGATCCTCACCCATTATAGGCTCATATGGACAGAATTCGGTTCAGGGGGACACATTTCCCTATGGCCATACGGAGATGAAAATCTCACGAAGACATAGGTACGGATGTATCCCGGAAGCAATCCACTAGCCCATGTGGAGGTGAAAACCTCACGAAAGCGTAGCTTCTCATTCCTACTTAAGGGTGCGACCACAACGGTCATGCAAATGCAATGTGTTCAAAAATAACAAACATATGTAGTAAACACATGTAAAAAGATCGATATTTTAAAAGTCCTTCCAAACTTTTGACATTAAGACCAAAAATAATCAATTTTTGACTTGACTCTCTTATTTGTCCCCAGTGGAGTCGCCAAGCTATCAAAGCCTCCGTTTTAAAGCGAGAATTTTGAAAACGGGAGTCGTCACCAACCTTTTAGATGTGATTGGATCACCTTACAAAACATTTTGGTCTACGAAAATATGAGAAGATAGGTTCGGGAGTCGATTACGTGCAAGGAAGGATTAGCACCCTCGCAACGCCCAAAATTGGTACCAAATTTAATAGTTTTCTGTCTTGATGTCAAAAGTTTGAAAGAATTTAAAAGTAGGATCCTTTTTAAACCGGAATAATTTGAGCTGAAAATTTGAGATTCTTTCGCTCCAAAAGAGTACAAACATCACATCCAGCATGATTGGACACGATATTCTTAAACTTTCGTAACTAAAATCATCTCGAGATTTACAAAATCTACTTCAAAGGATACTTTAGACATTTAGACAAACGGGAAATCGCAACCCAGAATGTTAGGGCACTACATCCCGAATTTCTAAATATAAAAACATTGCCTCATTTTTTTTAAAATTCTTTTGGATTAAATGCAACATAAAATTTTTAAAAGCAATGATGCATTTAACATATTGCAAAAAGATCAGTATTGAATAAATTGAACTACATGATACATATTTTAATATTTCATGCAAATATAATATAGAAAATGATAAATGATGACATAAATTACACAATATACATTAACATTTCATGCAGATATAATCATAGAAAACAATGAATATAACAATATAAATTACATAATATATACAAGAATATTTCATGCAAATATAACTTAAAATAATAACATAAATAATCAATTTTTACGCAAATATAATAAACAATAAATAACATAAAAATAACAAATAATTGGTGTCATAAAATTAACATGCTAAAACAATACTAAATAAATACCAAAAAGATATAAAAATAAGTAAACAAATTATGAACATATAAAAATAAGTCAAAAATAAAGATAAAAAAATTTAAAAATAGATGAGGTATTAAAAAAATAAAATATTTAAAACAATGTATAAATGATAAAGGAGAGTTTTTTAGAGATGGTTAATATATATATATATAATATATACTATATAATATAATAACTTAATATATTTATAAAATAATAATATGTTAAATAGGAACAAAATTTTATAGTAAATTTAAAAATATTAGATATTAAATACTAAATATTTAATAATGATATATGCATTATTTACAAATTTTTTAAATTATATGTGCTAATAATTAATAAATAATATAATAATATATAATAAAATGAAGATAATGTAGGGAATAATATATATAATGAAATATATAAATAGAATATATAATAAAATATAAATAGTACGATAAATAATACATAAATAAAAATAATATATAATAATTTTTACATGTATAAATAATGTTTATAAAAATAAATAATATATAAAAAAATTAAAATAAATAAATTGTATGTAAAATGTATATATATATGTAAAAGGATTAAAATTGAATTTAAATAAAAATCTAGGGTTAATTTTAAATAAATAAAATCAATTTGAACACAATTGCAACACGGATTAAAAGTTGAGGGACTCACTGGGCAATTTGACCCTAATTCCAAAACGACGTCGTCCCGAAATAGGCTTTATGACAGTAAATAGGATTAAATTGAAACGAAAATAAAAGGTCAGGGCCAAATTAAAGCAAAATAAAATTCGAATTGGACGAAATTATAAATTCTGAAAATGCGAAAGGACCAATTGGGCAATTAGCCCTTTAAGCAAAAAACACGCGGATCCTTCCCGGGTCACGGGTCAACACGCGGATCCTCAACCTTGAAACGACGCCGTTTTGAAGCTTATCGTTTTAAGCAAAACGACGCCGTTTCCATGAGGCTATAAAACCCAAATTTAGCCCCCAAAAATTCATTTTTAACCTGTTCTAAAAATAAACTAAAGAAAGCTCTGAAAGGGGACGGAGAGCAGACCCTCGGAGCTCCGTCGTGCCTCTGTCATCGGGCTCCCACGCGCCGCCGCCGATTCCACCATGTACGGCGGTCGGGATTCGAAAAGTTTCACTTTTTACAGCGAATAGAGAGGTAATAATCTTTTATTATTTTTTATTATATATATATTCAGAATAAACGAAAAAAAGATAAAAACCAATCACCTCTATTTCTTCAATCAACTGCTGTATTTTTATTGTAAATGCGCGTATCAGAAAAACCGTGGTCTTACATCGTTTCGATTCGGGCTTTTATAGCCACTGAAAAATAATATTTACAATCTTTGATTTTCTTGTTATATTTGCATTTGTCTCTGCTATTCTTCTTTCTTTATTTTTTTTTTTTTTGCAGGTACCAGCGAGAAATCCGGCGACGATGGGGTGTTGATGGTGATTGAGGCAATGATGGCACAAGTCTGTCGGTGGTGGGATTGGTGCACCCATTGCGGTGCGAGTTTGGGGCCTTCGTCTGATGCTTGCGGCGCCTAGGGTTTCAGAAACCCTAGGTCTTCTGTCCTCTGTTTATGGTTTGGGCCTCTTGGGCTGTGTTTATTTGTTGGGTTGGGTGTAACCGGGTATTTGGGTTCTTAGACTAATTGGGTTATGTACATAGGCTACCCATTTGGACTGTAAAAGGACTTTTATTATTTTTGTTTTGTTTCCTTATTTATTTATTTTACGGGCCGAGCAAATTTAGGTTACTACAATTAAATTTTTGGAAAAAATATTATTTTAATAGGTGAAACCATAGCCCAAGTTATGTGGGACTACCTAAGAAATCTGGCTACTATTAGATCAACGATTAAAAGCCAAGGTTAGCTTTTTAAAATTTTTAATTATGTAATGTTTATGTAAATATTTCAAAATTAATATTAAGTAGATAATGAACTTTATTATTTGGTACTATAGTTGGAATGAATGTCAAACTCTAAGCCGAGAATTCAACAACACATCCCTTCCGAAATGTTGGTCAATCCTAATATCTGGCATGTGAAGGTGCCATTGATAACTTACACTATGGTGGATATGCATGAATCCGGTCGAGTGATACGGCAGTTTGGGTTTAGGAAAACTGTTCTGCCGCCACCCCAAGACATCGGAGCAATGCACAAGGTCAATTTGTAGGGGAGAACCGACAGAGACTGGCCTAAATTCCACGATGAATATATTTCAACATTTGGGAGCGTAGGTACAATCTTATACTTATTCGTGAACCAATTATCACTTAGGAATTGGCCACCCCTTAGGAGCACATGCCATGATTTAGACACTATGGCAAACCATATCTACAGTCGGAGGAGGCGAGGGGTAGGCAATGTCCAATTAAATAATTTTTTGGATCATGAGATAGACTTGATCCAACTCAGAAATTGGTCAGCAAAATTGGACAGTCTGCTAAGGAGAAAAGAGCTCGAATTGTCCACAAATGAAGAAAGGGCCCAACTGTCCATACATGTGCCCAAATCAGCCATCTAAGGCTGATTAAAACATTTAAAATCAGCCACAAATAATTCCATATTCGCCATCCAATCCCTCTTCCCTTTTCAATCTTCCTTCCCTCATGAATCATGCATAAATCAACTAAAAATAGCAAAGTCTTCCACCCATTCTACTTGAACAAGGGTAGGCCATTGAGAGGAGAAAATCAAGGACTCCAATTTGCTAAAAATAGCCAGCCTCCTTATGTATAAATAGGCCCTAAATGATCCCTCATTTCATTCATCCGTCACACACCATCTCTTCTCTTTTTTCACTTCCCATTTCTCATTTTCTTCAAGAGAGTTTTGCAAGGCTTTGAGAGCAACCACATTTGGCCATATTAGAAGCATTCAAGCTTGGTAGTCATAATAAGAAGCGAAGAACGAAGGAGGAGCGAAGTGAGTTATACCTCAGAGAATCATCGAAAATGACTTTTCCCTTCAATCTTTTATTTTTGTTCAATTCAAAAAACATGATTGCAACTGAGTTTTTTGCTTTTAATATAATCATGGTTGCTTAATTTTAATGATGTTAGAATGATTTGAATTCTGTAGCTTAGATTATTTAATTTTGTTCATGATGTTATGTGCCTTGTTTGCTTATTCGTTTAGATAAAATCATGAATATGTTATTTGTGCATTATAAATGTAGGGATGCAATTGAATTAATTATTAAATCAGAGCCAGATTGTAATTAATTGACACAATATCTGAATGGTGCATGTTTGATCTTTTTATGAAATATTAGTTCAGATCTGCAATAATATTGAAAAAGTTTTATTGCCTTGCATAACCTTAGGATTTATGTGATTAAACTGTTTCAATATAGAAATATTATTGTTACCTCTCATATTCTATTTTTGCTTATTAAAAATACTAAGTTGTTGACATAGGCATATACTAGACTTAATAATTTAATAAGTGTGAATTATTAAACAATACTTGAAAATGTAACCTTGAAGTAGGAATAAACATAGAAATATGCAGACAAGAGCTTAAACTTAGGACTTTGAGAGAAGTCAAAGTACTTGTAATTAAAACAGGGTTAACAAAAAGCCAAGTTGCCAGGGATTTTTCTGTAACATCATTAGAATTATTTAAATATTTCTAAGTTTGGATGGAAAATTATTCTAACACATGCATGCTATTTTGATTACTCTTAAAACTTGCATACTTATTTCTTTCTTTGTTTAATTTAATTTTAAACATACTTAGGTTAGTTTAATATAATTAGAAATCCATCACTCTTAATTTATTTTCATCACTGAACAATTCGCTGAGTAATTAATTTTGTAATAATTGATTTGCATAAACAATCTGTGTGGAGATGATAACTCTTACTCACTACTTTATTACTTGTCAGCGATTGTGTATACTTGCATATCAATCAAATTATCTCGAGACAATTGGATGCCCCTTCGCCGATGTAGGTTGAAGGAAGTAAATCATCCCATCTTGTACACATGTCATTACTACCAAAATCACTTGTGGATTACCCACTTGTGTAACTTGATAGCATACCGTATTGGAAAAACAAGTTTAAAAATGCAGTAGAAAATAAGTTTAAGGAAAAAACTAGAGTTTTAATTTTTTTTTTCCAAAAATAAGAACTTAGTTGTGATATCTAAAGTAATAAACACTTGATTAAAATTGTACATTTTCAATTCGTATAGGATGAACATTTCAACCGAATAGTCTTCTCCGCTATTCTCAAGCTCACATTTGCCAAGTGTGGGTTCGTTTCGAATAAATTTTTTTTTCACAAAACTACTAGTGGAGTAATTTCACAATTTCTCTAAACTTCCGGGTCAAGTTATAAATAAGAAAAACATCTCTAGAAATCTTTTGAAATAATTTCTTCAGAGAATTTTCTCTTTACAACTTTCTCTTGAACTCAAGTCTGTGAAAAATAATGACTCATGACTCTCTTTATATAAGGAGAGTTTAGAGAGTTCAACCGTAACAGCCCGTTTTTAGTCAAATCAAAATAGTAGTTTTAGGACCACAAATTCGAGATCATAAAATTATTTTAATATTATTTTAGGTGTTTACAGCATGATAGTATGTATATGCGAAAGTTTCGTGAAGAAATTTTATAGTTTGAATAGTTAATTTGATAAAAAGGACTAAATCGCGTAAAGCATAAAATTTGAGTTCTAATAGTTAAAGGTGTCTAATAGCTATGGAACCTTAAATTTAAGGTCATTAAATGGTAATTAGACCATTTTAATTATGAGTGCACAAATATGGACAAGCATTAAGTGGTTTATATGTTTATTAATCAAGGTTAATTTTATAATTTAGTAAATAAATGAAAGATAAATAAAACAAAATGTTTAATTTGTATTCATCTTCTCCAAAATGAAAAAACCAACCGATTCTCTTGAGAATATTAGGCCTAAGGTTCGGCACTTCTATTTTCATCAATTAGGTATGTGTTTTTAATCCATTTTTTTTTTATGATTTCTATGTTTTTGTGATCGTTGCATCTAGTACTAGCTAGCCCAGGGACTATTTTGCAAAAATGTTAAAGATTTTGAATGATGTCATTGATGAATACATGATTATTTTGATGTTTGATGATAGATTATGAATATTTGATGTTAGATAAACGAGTTTTGTAAAGTGATTTTTAGTGAAAATGTAAAATAAAGATTAAATTGAGAAATGTGCAAAGTTAGCAGGTAAAATGTGAAAGAAATGAAAATTATGGGCTGTTAGGGGCATTATGGTAATTCAGCTAGCATGGGTATAATTGGAATTTCATTAATTTGTGATTTTATGTAATAAGGACTAACTTGTAAAAATTATGAAAGTTTAGGGGCAAATGTGTAAAATAGCCCTAATGTATATTTTGGATTGAATTGAATAAATAGTTGATTAAATGAGTTAATTTTGAATATAATTAGATCAAGAAAAACAGAATTCGGATCAGGATCGGGGAAAAACGAAAGTTATCGACTAACTGACTCAATTTGTCGTTTTAATATCTGAGGTAAGTTCGTTGTAATAAGCATTGTTATAATTATGCTTTAAATGCTTTGATATTGCATAAATTGTGTATACGATTCTACAGTCATAATTGACGCCAATTCGGCTATGTACGGCACTTGGTGTGCGATTCAAGATAGCTTTGGCTATGTATGGCACTTAGCGTGCGATTCGAGATAGCTTCGGCTATCTATGGCACTTAATGTGTGAGATTGAAATAGTTTCAGCTATGTATTGGCACTTAGTGTGCGAGAATTGGAGTATTCGATATTTTTCCGTTTGAGTATGAGTTTGTTACGGATTGGTTCAAGTATGTATATGAATCATACGAGCCTTAAATTGAAGAAGTTATGAAGTTTGCATATAACTATATGATTAAGCATGTGAGAGGTTTGTTAGTATTTATGAATTATGAATTAACAAGTTTAAATTATTGAATTTTGTATTTATGATTAGTTGAGTTTATTTTATACGAGCTTACTAAGCTATCAAGCTTACTTTGTTTATTTTTCCCATGTTTTATAGTGATTTCAAAGCTGGCTTGGATTCGGGATCGTTGGAGACTACGCCGCGCTATCCAACCATCACTTTGGTACTTTTGAGCTTATGGTTTGGTCATATGGCATATATAGGATTGTGTTCATTTTGATATGTATCTTGGTAGTGAGTTTTTCCATTTGAGATGGCTTATGAATGGTTATTTTGGTTTGTACATATAGCCATGAAACTTGGCTTAATTTGGTTAATTTGGTTATGTATATATAAGTGTGCATATGGTTTTTATTGAGTGATTCAGGTTGGTTTGCAATGTTATTGATAGTTGTTATTATAGATGTTAAATGATTGATAATTGGAAAGCTATGTGCTTGTGGATTAATGTATGATGAAGCGTGTTTGGAAAAATGTTTAATTTGATGATATGAATAAGTAAAGTTGGTATGATTTGAATGAGTAAGTCATGAGATAGTAAGCATGCTAGTATTTGGAATTGAAATGGCAATATTTAAGCTTGATTTGGTTGTTTTGAATTGCCTATTTTGCTTTGCTTTTGTGCCATATGTGTAGGTAAAGGTGTGTACCAAATGGGGTGGCAATATGGCTTAGTAAAGAGCCTATTTTTGCCCACACGGGCAGAGACAAGGGCGTGTGTCTCAGCCCTGTATGACACACGGTCAAGTACACGACCATGTGTCCCCTAGTGTTGAAATTTAAATCAAGTCAGAATGCTACACATGGCCTCACACACGGGCATGTAACTTGGGCATGTGGTATAAGTCAGTATACCCTATAGATGTGGCACGGCCTAGTAGCCTGGCACACAGGCTTGTGTGGCCATTTCTAGGGCACACGGGTTAGCCATACGGGCGTGTATGTTGGCCGTGTGACCCAAGTCAAAGAGTTACACCGGGTAGGACACGGCCATGTGCTCCAATTTTGAATGTCCACATGGTCTGTGACACGAGCGTGTGTCCCCTATTTTGAGAAAAAAATTTCAAGTTCGCGAAAGTTTCTTGAAATATCGGTTTAGTCCCGAACCACTCCTAATGTATGTTTAGGGCCTCGTAGGCTCGTATTAGGGACAAATTGATTGAATTTGAATGATGAATGTATGAAATGATGTTTTGTTTGATAAATGGCTGTTTAATTGTTTGGTAAGTCTGGTAATGCTCCGTAACCCTATTCTGACGTTAAATACAAGTGAGGGGTGTTACATCAACTATGATTAAACTTAATCACTTTAATATTAAATTAATATAATACTTATCAAGATAAATATTAGATTAAATTTAATATTAAATTTATTAAATTAATAGAATATTTTTCTACAAGATAAATATTAAATTAAATTTAATATTAAGATAATCACTTTAATATTAAATTAATAAAATACTATTAAGATAAGTATTAAATTAAATTTAATATTAAATTATTAAAATAATATTATTTTTAGAATAGTTAATTTAAAATCAAATTATCCGGTAGAGTCCTAGTAGGAGTGTGATCCTCCACTACTCAACTATCGAAGGACCACCCATTGATCACTAAAATGTTGCAGCCGCCGCCATAGGCACTGTCGTGTCCTGTGGTACCATCATAGGTGCAACGCCCTCACGGCACCGTGAGCCAGTTCGGTCCGGGCCAGTTATAGCCCGACCGGTCTGGTCCCGCCAATTAGATTGTCAGCCCGGTTCAATTAATGTTTGGGTATCGGTCTCACTTTGGGTTCTCTGGCTCAATTTTCGATCTCTAGTCCAATTTTTAAGTTCAATTACCCATTTGGCCAATTGTCTGACTTGAAAATTAATTTCAAAAAATATCATATTTATTTTAATTAATTTGATTAATTTAATTTACTTGATCAAAGTTAATTTTCCCAAAAATCACTAAGATTTTCCAAATTAATTTTTCAAGAAAACTCATTAGTCAAATTCTCTTGTTGAACAATTCTCGCGACTACCCAATTTAATTCCATATTAAATAAATCGGCTAGATTAAATTGTATCACTCTTTATCCTATTCGATCGCAGGGTGCGGATACCAAGTATCACAAGAACAAAACTCGTTTTATTTAGCAGTATTTTAACCAATTTATTCAAGAGTTAGACCAAATCAAGATTAGAATACAACCCCTACTGCAACTCGTACTATGCGTGAATTAAAAATTCTTACAAAAGTTGGTGCCTTATTAAGCTTAACATTTATTCATAGATTTGAATCTAGTCTTTATTACAAAGATGACTAATTTTAACCCCGAGGCATGGCCTTTAAAGGTGCCCCTTGATATGCATGGACGACAATTACACCTTTCCCCTAAACTGGCAATGTCTGGCCTTGTTTGTAACAACTCGTTTTTTAGTGGTGTCGAAAATAGTAGTTTTGGGGCCACAAATCCGACGAGTATGTTTGTAAATGTTATTATTTAATATTTAAGAGTCAAATATAGTATTAAAATAAATTTTGAATTGGCAATTTATGCTATTTGAATGAATAATTAGGTTCAAGTGGTATGACCCTAAAGTCTAGTAGTTTTAGAAAATGAGGTATTAAGACCTCACTTTTATAACCGAGCCGTAAATATTTTATTAAATATTTACAGTGTGTTATTAAGGTCGTAGTAAAATTTGGTTAAGAAATTTTACTATTTAGTTCGTTAATTGAATAAAAAGGACTAAACTGTAATAGATGTCAAAACTCATTTCTTATTGAATTATGTGATTAAAGGAAGTAATTAGTAAAGGTGGGAAGTTTTATAATGTAATTATGCTACTTCTAATTTGCATGGACGATTAAGGCATGAAATAGGTTGAAAATTAATGAATAATTAAAGGGTAAATTGGTAATTTAATAAAGAAATAATTAGTAAAATAAAACAAAAGTGGATTGTCATCTTCCTAATTGTCTTTGACCAAAATTGAGAAAGGAG
The DNA here is from genome assembly GCA_025698475.1 of Gossypium anomalum. Lineage (NCBI taxonomy): Eukaryota > Viridiplantae > Streptophyta > Magnoliopsida > Malvales > Malvaceae > Gossypium > Gossypium anomalum. Next base: position 71,894,859 of record CM046956.1, read on the forward strand.
AAAATCACCATTGAAAGTTGAAGGTTTGGCCATAACATTTTCTTTGCATGTGAGTGAAATTTTCACTTGTTTCTTGTATTTTTTATATTTTTGTGATCGTTGCAATTAGGTCTAGCTAACCCGTACCTTTGTTTTTGAAACTGTTAAGGATTTTAGATGTTTCCATTTATAATTTTTAGTTATTTTGATGTTAATTAGTGAAATTGAAATATTGATGATGGTTAGAAATAGTTTATTAAGTGATTTTTGATAGTTTTTAGTTAATGGGTTTAATTGATAAAATATTTAAAGTTTTATGGAATTTTTATAAATTGTGAAGAATTGTGGATTCTCCTAGCATAGGAAGAAATTCGGTTGACTTGGGAAATTGTAAAATTTTGTTAAATTTAGAATTTCGGGTTTAGGGACTAAATTGCATAAATGTTAAAATAATAGGGTAATATTGTATACTCATCTTTAAATGGATTATAGGCTTGAATTAATTATATTAAGTTATTTGAATGGTTTAATTGAATAAAAATCTATTATTTAGATTAAGAAACAAGCCAAACATATCAAAATTGAGGAAAAACTAAGTGATGGATTAGTCGTCGGCTTCGTTTTACAATTGTATTTATCGAGGTAAGTTCGTATCAACTATGACTATTTTAATGTTAGTTAAATTAACCATTTATTATGTTGTTTTAATATAAATGAATTAGATTATAAATGTATCAATGATATAATGATTTGACAGGTAACAAGTTCCGATTGAACCTTAAGAATTCTTAGGATACAAATGACATGTCATTAGAGATTTCATGTTTCAAGTGCTGGTCTTGAATGTCCTATCGATGGCTAAGATATTTCATTTTCTATGGATTCTCCACAGCTGGTGTGAGTACATCGTGTAGCTTACATTCTAACCCATAGCTCATGTGAGCAGGCCTATTTCACAGCTCGTGTGAGCATTGATGTAAAGGAAAGGTTACGATTATTTGTAAAGGCACACTTTGTGTGAGCTTTCCTGAGTATCCGATATGATTCTAGATGGTTCAACTAGTAAGAAAAAGAATGGAACGGTAAGTGACTTAATGGAAAGGTTCATGACTATATGAAAGGGTTGATGCTTATGTAATGTATCTTATAAAATTCTACATATGACGTAAATGAGTTTTTATGTGTTGTTGATGAACCTATTAACATATGAGTTCAATGATGTTTGAATAGGATTATACTAAACTCATGATATTAGTAATGGTTTATGTTTAATCTCTAAATTGTAATATTGGAATTAGTAAATAAGTAAATGGAATGAATCATGATCATATATAATGGTGATGAATTAAATGCTATGTTTATACATGGTTGATTTCATATATATCATGCACAAGTATACTTACTTGCGATTTTGGTGGTGTTATATAGGCTTTTATTTAGCATATGGAAGTGGTAAAGGTTTATACTTATTCTATAAATTTCATTATTGAAATTGTAAGTTATGTTTTAAGTTTATACGAGTTTACTAAGCATTCATTGCTTACGTAGTTATTTTCCTTATTTTATAGATCATCATAAGCTTAATTTGGTTGGAAGCTCATCAGAGACCTAACACACTATCCAATAGATAATTCGATAGTTTTTGAGTAATTTGGCTAAGGTTTATAATGGCATGTATAAGGTAAATTGTAATGGTATTATGGTGTTTGTGTTAGTGGCGTTTTGGCATGTATAAGCTTTGGAAAGTTATGTTGGTTTGGTATACTTTGATGCCTTACCAAGTTATGTGATTTTGGTTACTTTAAAGTGCTTGCTTATAGGATTATCTTGACATGCTGATGATAGTTTGGAAATGGTTACTTGTGACATGTTTTAGTTCATATCTGAAATAGGATGGAAATGGAAATATTAACATGTAGAGGTTATTTTGTAATGGTATTTAGTGTATGAGTAAATGGAAATATGGTATGTTTATGCCTTGAAACTTATGTATGGTTGATAGACTTGTAATGGTTGTTAAGATAAGTCCTTTGGTCACTTTTAGGTAATTGATGTGCATGGCCTTTTGGCATGTTGATGTTGGCTTAGAAATGATCATTTATGATGTATCTTAGGCATATAGTGGAACTAGGTCTTTATGCATGGAGTGAAACAATGTTAACATGTTTTGGTAAATAGTGTTTTGGATGTACTTGTGCTGCCTTTAAATGGCATATTGGTTAGGTAATTTAAGATGCTTGAAATGGTAGGTTTATGCAAGTTTGAATGGTGTTTAGGTTCTTTAAAAGTATGCACAAATGAATTGAATGTTTATGCATGGTTAGGTTATGAAATGGCTTGACTTTAAGTGAAATTTGGGTTCACATGGCTTGGAACATGAGAGTGTGACACTGCCGAATGAGGCACACAGCCTGGCACACGGGCGTGTGAGGCAAATTAGAGAGTTACACGCCCTGGCACACGGGCGTGTGACATCACTGTGTGACCCTACTCAGTGAGTTACACGAGTGAGGACACGAGCTGGGACACTGCCGTGTGTCCCTGGTTCGAAAGTTACACGGCATGGGGTGATTCTACACGGCCTAGCCACACATCCGTGTGACCTCTATTTCCAATTTTTGCAACTTTTTCTTAAACTTTCCAATTTCAAATCAGTTCTGAATTGTTTCTAAGCTATTTTTAGGGCCTCATAGGGACGAAATATATGAGAATGAATGGTTAATGATATAATTAAAGTAATGAATGTTATGATGTTTAAAATATTTCTAATTGTACGGCTTGATTCCTGAGACAAACTTTATCATGCAAAGAAGCAATAAAATTTGTAAGTTTTGAATGAACTTAGTGAAAATTTGTAAGGCGACACTATAGTAATAATTTAGAAACTTTAAAGAACAAAGTTTTAAATAGGAACTTCAACTCCCTGATCATCCATGGCCTTCCCCAAATTTCACCGCTAGCGGACTTATTCTCTATTTGAAACATACGCGTGTTCTTTTAGGGTAACGATCTACTGGTGCTACAAGCTTGATTCTGTCGTATCCCAAATTCCTTTACACCTTAACTAGCTTACCTCACGCAATTGGTTATAGGTTCATCTACCTACCTTTGACTAATTTACATTAATAATCTCATAGATTTCGCTCCTTACCCTTACAGTTTGGCCCTAAGCTTTTATTTCATCTCTATTTCATCTTTTAGATAACAAAAATTAACTTTTATTTTTTAACGAACTGTAATCTACCACTTTTTAGCGGATGATCTGTTTCAAGTAGCCCTTGAGGGACTCCTTTTGCTAGCCTAGGCGATTGTACTTCGATTTCTCTCTTCCCTTTGTATTGTTATCTTCCTAGCCCAATATTTCTGGTAGACTTAACCTGTCGCTATAACCAAGCTACGATCTTACCCAGCCTAAACCCATGTTTAATGTCCTGGTAGACTCTATTGGTTGCCAAAGTCAAGATCTGGTGTTAGACCTTGTAACCCTATGTTTAATGTCTTGGTAAACTTTCCCATGTTTACTGTCCCGGTGGACTCTCTATGTTGTCATAGTCAAGTTATGGTCTTACACAATATACCCCATGTTTAATGCCTTGACGGACTTCATTGGTCACCATAGATGAGCAATGGTCTTACACTTCAGACCTCTTCTGAGGTGTCACCTCAAAAGACCTTATCACTGTCGTGGTGCCACCCCATAGAGCTTACTGACTATTGTTGAGGTGTTTCTCTATAGAACCTAATAATAGTCGATATTGATTCAACTCATATCTAACCTTGGTGATTGAACGCTATACTGTCCCCTCCGCAAGGCCTATAGCTTTGCACATCACAGTTTACCCTCAGCAACACTATATGATGGTATCTTAACAAAATTTTATTTTCCCTATCTATCCACCCATTCCTACATTTTTTTGTTCCTAACCTTAATGCTCAAATACTACAATGTCTCCTCCGCAAGGCTGAAGCTTCACACATCATGATTTACACTCAACAACACTATATGATGGTATCTAACAAAAATTCTCATTTCCCAAATCCCAACTTCATCTAACTTGTTATACAATTTATCCTTAAACATATATCACGCCAAATTATCTATCATCAACTATCTACCATAAAACAACCAACAGACAATGGTAAAATCTCACACAATATTGTGTGCGCACACACAACCTACTTTTTCTTCAAGCACATACACACAATAACTTAGACAATGTAACAGCCAAATTTCAGTGAAACTGGAACTGTGGTCTCGGGACCACAAATCCTAGCCGAAAATAAAATTTATTTTTATTTTATTATATAATTCGTATTATATTAGAAATGTCATGTGAAAATTTTGATAAGAAAATTTTACTGATTATGTGCTTAATTAAGAGAATGACTAAATCGTATAAAATGCACAAGTTGTATTCTAGTAGCTAGAAGGATCAAATAGCTATGGAATTCAAAACTTAGGGTCCTTATATGGTAATTAGACCATTAATAAAAAGTTAGTAGATATTTTTGGATGATTCATCCATGAAAAATGAGAAAAAGGCTAAGGACTAAATTGGAAATCAAAATTATTAAAAGATGATAAATTATTAAATAGAAATAAAAATCATTTTTATCATCTTCTTTCCCAAAATAATACATGGAAACCCTAGAAGAGAGAGAAGAAACTTTCTTGGCCAAATTGGGTAAGTATTCAAGCCCGTTTTAGTAATTTTGATATTTTTGAAACGGGAATAGTCTAATCTATCTATTTGGGGGATTAATTTGAAAAGTTATCAAAGTATGGAAAATGAGTCATGGATGTATATGCTGAAAATTAGAAATTTATGGTACAAAATGAAAGATTATTTATAGATAAACAACTTTTACAAAGTGATTTTTTATGAAAACATGATTTAGGGACTAAAATGAAAAGTTGTAAAATTTGATGAAAAATTCTAAAATTTTATGAATACATGTGCTGTAAAATTTGTAATGGGGCTTTGGATAGGCTTGGAATAAGGAGTAATTTGCACATGTTTCATTTTTCGAGCCTAGGGATTTAATTGAAATTTTTGAAAAAGTTAGGGGTAAAATGGTAATTTTTCGTAAGACGTAAATTGAGTCCACATAAATATGAAATATGATAAATTGATGTTAAATTTACTCGTATAGACCCGAATAGACTAAATTCAGAGTTAGAACGAGGAAAATGTAGGATTAGTAGATGTTTGTACACGAACCTTTGTCGAGGTAAGTTCGTGTAACTAAATTGTGTTTATTTACATGTTTGTTTTGATTGTGATTATGTAAATTGTATAAATGTCATATATATGTGAAATGATTACATATTCAATCAAGCCCAACAAACAAAAATGTTCAAATTAAATGATAATGCCCGACAGTTGATAAAGGATAAATGACGAAAATGTTACCTTTATGCTCGGAATGGATGTGGAATGTGATCACTTCAATTATATGGATGTTATAGATGTATGAAATAATTACATACCGGGAAATACTTGAAAATGTTAAATCCCGTTTAAGTAAATGAAAATCGATGGTTAAATGTAATTGCCGAAATGAATGAGGTCCTGTATTAGTTGCAACATGGATTTAGCTCGGACGAGTAATCCTAATGACTTCATTATAAAAATGATTTAGCTCGGATGGGTAATCCTAATATAAGTTCTCTCGAGCATATATTATGGATTGGATTTAGCCCAGACAGGTAATCTAGATCAAACTCTCTAGAGCATATATCATAAAAAGGATTTAGCCTGGACTGGTAATCCTGTTGTAGACATGTGTGGCTTGAGAGTGTACTCTCTGAAATTGTACCTTATGGGTACTATTGGACATGAATTGACAGATTCTGATTTGTACACTTTGGGTGTACACCTGTGTATCCATCGATATTCTGAATAAAATCAGTAGGTAACAATCTTGACATGAATGAGAAATGAGTTATTATACGTAGTTGTCTAAACTCCATGAAAATGAGGGTACATGCCAATTGACATATGAGATCATGTGATGATGATATTTGAATATGGAATTCATTAGATGAAAATGTTCATCCTTGGTTATAAACGTGTACACTTCGAGTGTACCACTACTCATGTGACATTGATATTATGAGTATTATGAGTAAAGTTCTGATATGAAATAATCTGAACTTGAGATGAGTTATACAAAAATATGCTTGAGCTATAACAATGTGATTTATACATGTTGCGGTAAGCATATATGCATGGAAACTTGATTGTTATTGAGCTCATACATGTTTTGATATTATTTTGGAATATATGACTAACAAGGGTAATAGGATATGTGTAGGGCTTGAGGTCAAATTGAGTGAATATGTCTTACATAGTTACCTCAAAATAAATTGAATGGTAAGTTAAGTACCATGTTATATGAACTTACTAAGCATTTTATGCTTAGTTTTATTTCCCTGTTTTAGAGTAAATCAGAAGCTCGTTGGATTGGAAGCTTGGTGGAGATCACTCAAACTATCCATCGGCCTATATCGGTATATATGGTAAATCAATTATGGTTGTAATGGCATGCATAGGTTATGTTGGTTATATTGGCATGAAAATGTAAATGATTATTGTAATCTAGCCATTGGAATGGCTAGTAATGATTATGTTTTGGTACATGTATATATATGTATTTAAGTTCATGTCATGGTAATAACATAAGTGTTATATATTGTTTAATTAAGAGGGGGCAAACAAGTATGTTTATAAAAGAGTAAGACTGTAAACATGAATGCTTGTAATGGTATGCTATGTTGAATGATAGAAATTGCTTAATTTGAATGCTAAGAATGGTAAATTTGGGTGACAAATGAGGCTAGGAAATGGCTTTATTTTTTCAATACGGGTAGACACACGGGGGTGTGTCATTCACAGCTAAATACATAGACGTGTAGTTAGGTCGTGTATCCCCTGCACCTTGAATTCGAGAAAATAGAATGCTTAGAATTGGGCACATAGATAGAGACACGGGCGTGTGTCTCACATAGGCATGTGTTTTGGTCGTGTAAAACCTGCACCTAACTTCGAATTGAATTAATTAACCACACGGCCTAGCACACGGGCGTGTGGCATGACCGTGTGTGCAAGTTAGAGAGTTACACGGGGTCGAACACGGCCTCTAACACGGGCATGTCCTTTGGACCACACTGGCGTGTGAGCCCTCTAACTTGGAAAATTTTGAAATGTTGTGAAAAATTCTTAGAGTTTCTGATTAAGTCCCGACTCGATTCTAATGCTCATATTAGACCTCGAGGGTCCATTTAAGGGACGTTATGAATGATCACGGTTAATGAATATTAATTTACATGAATTATCTGAAAATCTTCCAAAAGTTCCCAGTAACACTCTGTAACCCTGCTCCAGTAACGGATACCGGTTGCGAGTGTTACATTTAGTGGTATCAGAGCTATGATTTAGTCAGTTCTCAGACTGAACGTATCATATGTGAAGTCTAAAAATACATGCCATTATATAACCTGTGATAGTGTGATATCTCTTGACTCTGATGAAAATTATTTTTCAAATTGACAGAGATGCTCTCTAACTGAGCTAATTCTGATACTACTGAAAGTGATACTCACGTGCCTGGGTAAAAACATTACTCATGATGAAATAGAATTTGAAAAGGTACAGATAAATGTTTTATAGTACATGAATGTTATGTTATATGAGTATATACATGAAAACTAAATTGTGAGGCTTACGACCTCTACCCCTTACTAGTATAGTTTTATACGATGAAATTCATAAGATTTATATATGGATTAAGCCCATAAGTGTGAAAGAAGAGTTCAAAGGCTGAATAATTAATGATGTAGTCAGAATTGAGAATAGGTTAGTAAGTAAAGACGGTATTAGAAGAGATGTCAGATTTTTCCAAAGATTATTCTGAATATGTGATGTCATTATTAAGGAAGAAGATTTTTCATGAGTAATCGACTTATCCAGATATGATATTTACAGAATGGATTATCCAAAAAAATTTCCTAATTGACTATTTCAGTGAACTGAATAATGTAAAATAATTGATGACTTTATTAGTTAGTAGAATAGAAATGAAATTGCAAAGATATGTGAATACAGCTGTTATAATTGAGTATATTACGACAATCTCTTCTGGGTATTCTATATGTTATGTTATTCTCAGAGGCATATGAAATTGTGCATGTAGAGATGCAATATTTATCGTATTGAAAGGCTAGTAAATTATGATAGACGGAATTACTGAAAGTTTGGTTGATTTATGAGCGGTATTGCTCTACCTTACTTGGGTTTTCTAATTCATTATGATTGATATAAGATATGAGGATAAGATTCACATAATGATATTTTCTACTTTTACTGATTGAAGCCTTGAATTACGAATATGCAAGTTATATTGTCTCTATCACCGTTTTTTCTACTGAGTATGCGTGATATTACTCTACTGAATTCTCTTTGAGATATCATTAATCTCTTTATTATGTAAACATAGGTTATCTGTGAAAGATATTCTTTGATTGGAGGTAATTATAATTATTACCGTAATAAATATTGACTCGATCATGAGTTTGGTGATAGAGATCACAAATTATAGAAACTATGTTATTGCATTGGTTATTATTGGGGCCATTTTCGATTCTCCCTTTTTTAAATTGAGGTGTACTATTGATGTTGAAGTGTTGCTTTATCTATACAGCTGAAATGTCAGTCATATTATTACACAATGGTTTAAAATCTATCTGATGGTTGTGGCTTTGGAAAAACTCAAAGCCTCAATGTTAATAATTGAAATAGCTACATTGATGACCCACTTATTACAGAAAAGAGGTAAGAATTGAATGGACCGATAAATATCAGTAAAGTTTTGACCAGTTGGAAGCTATGTTGATCAAAATATTGATTCTGGTTCTGCCTGAATCGGGTAAGGAATTTGTTATTGCAGTGATGTATTATTGAATGAGATTAGATTATGTTTTGATGCAGTAAGGCAAGGTAATAGCCTGTACTTTCAAACAGTTATAGACCACATGAAAAGAATTACTCGATACATGATCTAGAATTGACAGGTATTGTTTTTGTGTTGAAATCTTACAACATTACTTGATTGGTGAAAAAAAAGTCATATATTCACCGTTATAAAGTTTGAAGTATCTGATGTTGCTACAAGATTTGAATCTCAGATAGTGTGTATGGTTTGAAATGTTTAAAGATTATGATTGGACAATTGTATACCACTTGGAAATAATGAATGTGGTTACAAATATTCTGAGTAGGAAATCTCTACATACTTTGCAAGCCATGGATACCGATTATGATTGTCTGATAATAACTTAAGTTTAGCTAAGTATAGAGCTAAACTAATGTTTCTACGACAGAATAGTGAAACTCAAAAAAGTGATTTTTGATGAAAACGTGATTTAGGGACTAAAATGAAAAGTTGTAAAATTTGATGAAAAATTCTAAAATTTTATGAATTCATGTTTTGTAAAATTTGTAATGGGGCTTTGGTTAGGCTTGAAATAGGGAGTAATTTGCACAAGTTTCATTTTCCGAGCCTAGGGACGAAATCAAAATTTATGAAAAAGTTAGGGGTAAAATGATAATTTTGCCTAGGACGTAAATTGAGTCCACATAAATATGAAATGTAATAAATTGATGTTAAACTTACTCGTACAGATCCGGATAGACCAAATTCGGAGTTAGAATCAGGAAAATGTAGAATTAGTAGATGTTTGTACACGAACCTTTGTCGAGGTAAGTTCGTGTAACTAAATTATGTTTATTTACATGCTTGTTTTGATTGAGATTATGTAAATTGTATAAATGTCATATATATGTGAAATGATTACATATTTGATCAAGCCCGACAAATAAAAATGTTCAAATTAAATGATAATGCCCGACAGATGATAAAGGATAAACGATGAAAATGTTACCTTTATGCTCGGAATAGATGTGGAATGTGATCACTTGAATTATATGGATGTTGTAGATGTATGAAATAATTAAATACTGAGAAATGCTTGAAAGTGTTAAATCTCGTTTGAATAAATGAAAATCGATGGTTAAATGTAATTGCTGAAATGAATGAGGTCCTGCATTAGTTGCAGCATGGATTTAGCTCGGACGAGTAATCTTAATGACTTCATTATAAAAAGGATTTAGCCCAGACGGGTAATCCTAATATAAGTGCTCTCGAACATATATTATGGATTGGATTTAGCCCGGACAGGTAATCTAGATCAAACTCTCTAGAGCATATGTCAAAAAAGGGATTTAGCCTGAACTGGTAATCCTGTTGTATACATGTGTGGCTCGAGAGTGTACTATCTGAAATTGTACCTTTCGGGTACTATTGGACATGAATTAACAGATTCTGGTTTGTACACTTTAGGTGTACTACCTGTGTATCCATTGATATTCTGAATAAAATCAACGGGTAACAATCTTGACATGATAGGACATGAATGAGAAATGAGTTATTATACGTAGTTGTCTAAAATCCATGAAAATGAAGGTACATGACAATTGACATATGAGATCATGTGATGATGATATTTGAATATGGAATTCATTAGATGAAAATGTTCATCATTGGTTATAAACGTGTACACTTCGAGTGTACCACTACTCATGTGACATTGATATTACGAGTATTATGAGTAAAGTTTTGATATGAAATAATTTGAACTCGAGATGAGTTATACGAAAATATGCTTGAGCTATAACTATATGATTTATACATGTTGTGGAAAGCATATGTGCATGGAAACTTGATCGTTATTGAGCTCATACATGTCTTGATGTTATTTTGGAATATATGACTAACAAGGGTAATGAGAATATGTGTAGGGCTTGAGGTCGAATTGAGTGAATATGCTTTACATAGTTACCTCAAAATAAATTGAATGGTAAGTTAAGTACCATGTTATACGAACTTACTAAGCATTTTATGCTTACTTAGTTTTATTTCCCTATTTTAGAGTAAATCGAAAACTCGTTGGATTGGAAGCTTGGCGGAGATCACTCACACTATCCGTCAGCCTATATCGGTATATATGGTAAATCAATTATGTTTGTAATGGCATGTATAGGTTATGTTGGCCATATTGGCATGAAAATGTAAATGATTATTGTAATCTAGCCATTGGAATGGCTAGTGATGATTATGTTTTGGTACATGTATATATATGTATTTAAGTTCATGTCATAGTGATAACATAAGTGTATATATTGTCTGATTAAGAGGGGGTAAACAAGTATGTTTTTAAAAGTGTAAGATTGTAAACATGAATTCTTATAATGGTATGCCATGTTGAATGATAGAAATTGCTTAATTTGATTGCTAGGAATGGTTGGATTGTACTTGGCATGTTTTGGTGTAGGAAAATTGTGAATTTGGGTGACAAATGAGCTAGGAAATTGCTTTATTTTGTCCACACGGGTAGACACACAGGCGTGTGTCTAGGCCGTGTGTGACACACGGCTGAGTACATGGGCGTGTAGTTAGGCTGTGTGTCCTCTGCACCTTAAATTCGAGAAAAAAAAATGCTCAAAATTGGGCACACGGACGTGTGTCTTGGCCATGTGAAACCTGTACCTAACTTCGAATTGATTTAATTAACCACACAGCCTAGCACAGGGGCGTGTGGCATGGTCGTGTGTGCAAGTCAGAGAGTTAAACGGGGTCGAACACGGACGTGTCCCTTGGACCACATGAGCGTGTGAGGCTTGTAACTTGGAAAATATTAAAATGTTGCGAAAAATTCTTAGAGTTTTTGATTAAGTCCCTACTCGATTCTAATGCTCGTATTAGACCTCGAGGGTCCATTTAAGGGACGTTATGAATTATCTCTGTTAATGAATATTAATTTACATGAATTATCTAAAAATGTTTTGAAAGTTCCTGGTAACACTCTGTAACCCTGTTTCGGCGACAGATACGGGTTGGGGGTGTTACAGGCAACCTCGGTATATCATTAACGTGATACATGTAAGTTATGCAATATCATCTATCATCTGGAAGGCAACGTGTAAAAACTCACATGGATTCTTTTATCCTCATCAGCTTAGCTTGTCCAAACGCTAGAGCCTTCTTTGTATTGGAAGCTAAGCATGACAATCATTTATTGGTTAAACTAAAGGTGTTCAACCCTTTAAAAAACCCAGAATCCATAATTATGTAGGAGCTTTGTCTAATGACCTCGTCATGTGTGTGTTACCCTTATATGATATCCTTGATTCTTTTCAGTTGAATCTGTTCACTCAATACAATTCTACTTTATCTCATTGTCACCATTATGTTTTCTTAACGATTAATATAATCACTGTTAACAAATGACTAGTATAAATTACTCGTTTGAGAACAAACAACCCGTGTCCACGTTTCATATTTATCAATCCACACAATCTAATGAGAGGATACAGTTAACTCTTTAATCGAGTTATGAATTCCATTGTTGCTAGTAGAGCCATGTCATACACAAGTCATGTACCCAACATACCAGCTATAGGCTCGATCATCTTTAGAGCATAAGCCTCTACTTATATCAAAGCATACGAGTTACATACACATGATCAATGACTAACTCAGGATTTAGGTAAATCACACCATGAACGTTACAAGTAAATTAATTCATAAACGAATTAAAAATTAATTCATCTTAGGTCCAATCCAATGTATCACTCTTTCAATAAATACATTTATGTCTCTACCTGTGAAGTTAACTGCTCCGATAGCCATGACTAATCATCTCCCCAATTGGAATTATAAACTGCATAATAATCCTTCTAAGTATTTGAATCAAATTCTCACTTTGATTCTTTTACGGGATTATGAACTCGTTTAGATTATCTACTAAAGTAAGTTGTCTTTCTCACAATATAAACATTCTTATAGTGCTACTTATCATTAGTTTGAACTTAGATAATCAATGAGCTAATATTTGCTTGTCACGGTTTCACATGTATGCAAAGCATGAAACACAAACAAAAAAAGACATAATAGTGAAACGTGAAATTAACTTTATTTATTAATCATTCAAATACATAGAAAACAATCACATGTTTACTACAATATTGGCACATTTTCTTACATACTTGTATAAGTGTTTCTCGCGTAAAACATCGGTGTTTGGAAGTTGAAATCAAAAGCACTAATAAAATGTTGTGTCAGGATGTAAAAGTTTTAGTTACCTACAAACCTTGATTGGTGGATGTGTAGTGTGCCAAAGTTGAAATATTGGGCTGAAAGTGATGAATGTTTTTCCATTGATGATTTTGAGATTTCATAATGAAGCTTTGTAACAAAGTCAAGAACCCACCGCACAATAGTGTGGTTGAACTTTTAGCTTCTTGTTCTATTCTAGCATTAACTGGAACAATTGTCGACCTTCGACCACCTTCATCGACGTCAACAAACTCAACATATAACTCAAGTATAGGTAATCCAGTAGCATTCTGCATCTGGGCTATTGCCTCGATCGCCACGAGGCCTCTAACATTAAATATTTCATATTTCACGAGGTTATCTGATGCTAAATATCTATACTTCAAAGACAATATTTTGTGGCTCAAAGTGCCCACTTTTCGCCTAATTCTTGCCCAGAGCTTCGACAATTGAATGTTCAAGTTGAAAGTCAATTGCATTGTGTAGGCATGAAAAAATGACCCCAATATTAGTGTCACAAATTTCACCATCGTAATAAACAACAACATTAACTCGTCCACTCATTTTCAACTAGATAACCTATTTCACATGTTTAAAACCAAAACATTATGCAGAAAAGTAGAGTACTAATTATCCATTAACAACAATAACGAAACTTACTTGATATAATTACGTATTTTGGGTCAATTTATGAAATTCAATTCTTTCACATAAACAACCTTATCCTTACGCAAATCTCCTTCTAGCGACAGTGTACTCGAAATTTTAGGTTGGAACGTCTCTAGAAGAATGGCCACTCGCTTTATAGCAAATACTACCCCGAATATCGATCATAACTTGACATGAGTAGAACCGTTTTGACATGACAATTTTGAGAGGTTCTTAACAAAACGAGTGGGCAGCGAGTAGGAGGAGCAAAACCCCCCATTTATATAGGCAGCTGGGTGGGCAACGAGTGAAAAAGAAAACAAAAATGTGCCTCGGTTAATCAAATAAAACCTCAGGATTCCTAGGACATTTAAAAAATAAGGACCACGAATCTTGGGATATCTAAAACATAAGGACCGAGATTCCTGGGTTTTAAAAACTTTTCAGGGGGGTTGAAATTAGGAGGGGAAAAATTCCCCACTGGGCACACGTTTTCAATGATATGGCAGAAAGATGCATTGAAAGCGCGCCTTGCTGAATGAGTTTTCATCAGGTGAAAACGCGTCCAGCAAGGCGCGCTTTCAGTGCATCTTTCTGCCACATCACTAAAAATGCTCATTGGGCAAATTTTTTTCCCCTACCATTTTCAATCCCCTGAAAAGTTTTCAGAACCCGAGAATTTCACATTAACATCCATCAACTAGGAGCCTTATTTATACTACAATTGGTGACCATATAAACACATCGAACTTTGCGCTTGAGTTGCAATGTGATAAGCTTCTAAGGCAATGGTTCCATCCTGATATGACAGTAGAAATGTATAGGTTTCCCAGTGCTATTGTATCACCGTCAATTGAAATATACATTTAAGCTTTCACAATGTCTACCTCAAACACAAATACAATTAAATTGACATTTCCATATTTCCAACCTTAAACCATAAATATCCTAAAAACCCTAAACTCAATCGAGGAGAGAGAAGGTGAAAACGCATCTAGCAGGACGCGTTTTGATGATTGTGCAAGAAAGCGCACCCCACTAAACGCGTTTTCTTACAAAGTCAACTGAAACGACGTCTACCTTCTCTCTCCAAAATTGGCCTATTCTAATAAATATCACAGAAATCAGCCTATTCCTTTAATTTTTTTAGACTAACTATTTTAGCTAATTTAGCTAAAAAAAAAACAAGTAAAATTTAAAGCTTAAATTAATAAAAAGAAGAAGAAGAAGAAGCATACTTTATTAAACAAGGAAAAGGAAAGCCATTAAACAAGGAAAAGGAAAACCAAATCCATTTTAGATATGATTGCTAAATTTAGTGTGTCCACGAACGCAATTAAAGAACAACAGGTCTAAGATTTTTTTTTTAAAAGGGAAATCAGATGAAATAATATTATTTTTATTAGATATATTATCTTTATTAAATTTCAAATAATAACTTAAACATATTATCATCTATATGTATCATTGTAATCCTTGCTAGCTTTATTAACAGAAGCCAATGAAAACTGTTTTCAAAAAAAAAAAAAAAATCAAATTCAAGAAAATAAGTGTTCAGGTTTACTGCAAAAATGCTAATTAATCACACACTTCCATCCAAATAAGGAGCAGATATGAAATTCCCCCACATAATTGTAGTGAAAAAATACAAGAAAGAAGAAAACAAAGCTGACAAAGTTAAAAATTCTCACAAAAGAAATCCTAGCAGATTACTAGATTCTGGAAAAGCTATCAATGCAAATTCAGGATTTGTACACTTTCTGCTATGGATATAGAAAAGGGTAGTTAGGAATAATTATGCCTGCAGTAGTATACACACTTTATCATAAAGTTTCTATTGTGTTTGTGTAGTAGGTTAATTGATTGGTATCATTAATCCGATAATATACTCTTTAAATTAATCTGTGTTATCTATTATATTTTTATCTTTTCGTATTTCTTTATAATCTTTAAATAAAATAATTAAAAATTACACATGTTTAACCAAATTTATAAACAAATTTTTTACTACCCCATCTATAATAATTGTTGAATAAATTTAAAAAAAAAAAATTTCTACATAAAATATTTTCTTTCACCATATCGTGAGTGTAACATAATCTAATATATATGTATATGAGTACTTTTTTGTATTCCATAAACAACTTTAAAAAATTAACACGTGTTTTTTTAAATATCTATTTTTTAAATATTTTACTCTATTTTATAAAATACTTGCCAACCCCTAATTTTGCTTGTGGAGTAGTATACCAAATATTTTCCTTTTATGGATACTTATTTGATAAATAAACTCAGGGTATTTTTAACTCTACAAATAAGATTAAAATTTTACCATATGTCTTAAAATTTTTAAAAGAACAAATAAAATATGTGAAAAAAATCTCAATCACGATATAAACCTTAAATTTTTATGATTAATGTATCAAATAATTATTTAATGATAGGATATTATATTTTTATTATTAATATATATTTATAGTTTGAATGTTTTTGAGCTGCGCAAATCAGGGGCAGTTGGAACTTGGGACGATAGGGTCAGCGGTGCAGTGTAAATTACCAGGAAAGCAAGATCGTTAATGTTTTTTTAAAAAAAAAATGAAAAAGATTCTATTGCATTTATCTTAGGGGAAATTTCAGGGGATTTTACATGTTCAAACATGTGGACTAGGATTTTCTTTCAGAAAGTAGATTAACTAGAAATGAAAGTTCCTGCTATAATATTAAATGTTAAGGTATAAATTTCGTCCAACTCCCTATTATTACCACTTTCACCTAGTATTCAAATCTAGGAATTGAAATTGGAAAAATAAAAACCCGAATTATGTGACATTTATTGACGAATTTATTGTATAATTAAAAGAAAAAGAAAGTGTAAGTTATGAGTCAAGAAGGGGTTCATTGAATTAAACAAAGGTTAAGTTGTTCTCCTTCGTATGGAGTTAACAGTACAACTAAATTAATAAAATATAAAAAAAGTTCTATCTAAAAAATGAAATTAGTCTTCGATATTTTTAGTATTAAAACTAATTAATAATAATATGAGTTGGGGGAAAACTCAAGGAAATTGCTTTGCAATATTGACACAAAAAAACTTGGGGAGGTCCAAGTCAAGGTCCCAAGTCCCAACTTCAAATCCAAGTTGATGATTAGATTTCTTTTGCCACCTAAAACATGCAAAACCCCTGGAATGTGCAATTGACTTATTTTATATGATCAGTCAAATTTGGCCACACCTACACTTTGCTTCATTTGTCTCCTTTTCCTTTCGTTTCTATATTAGTGAGTCAAATCATGAGGTTAATTTTAATTCTTCACTAAATAATTAAACCATTTTTCTTTAATAATCTTTTGGTTTACCATTTTTTTTCTTTTTCATTTATGGTAATTCACACAGTTAATCAATTAATTTTCATATGTTTTCATTTTAGTCAATTAAAAATAAAATAAAAATTGGCAATTTAAGTAATGACGTTAACAACCATTTTTAGTTTAGTCATTCAACTTAAATAAGTTTTTAGTTTGGTCACTCACTTTAATTCAATGTTATTTTACATTCATTTTGATTACTAAACTTTAATAATTTTTATTTTGGTAACTTATTTTATCTTTTATAAAATTAAGTTGATTTTGCTTTAAAAAAATTTAATTTTTACACGAAATTGAGTTATTTAGTTGTAGAGATAAAACCCAAGTAATAATAAAGTAAATTAAAAAGATAAAATATTTTTTTCATGTAAAAAGCCAAGTAATTTTCTATAAATCCCTAGAATTTTCCCATCTATTGGAAAAAAATTAAAAATAATTCTAAAAAAGAAAAAATTAAAAAATTAAAAAAGATAAATTGATTTTTTTTATAGAAACTTATGTACACGCGATTAGTGCAACTTGAATCTAAATTATATCTTAAACAATGAATATCCTTAACCATCATGCTATTACATCGGATTGACGCTAATTTAACATTAAAAGCTTCGTTTAGAAAAAAATAGTTTGAAAAATCTTGTATTTAAAAAGTGGTGCGGGAAAGATGTGAGTTTGTAAATAGGTGCATTACAATGAAAAAGTGTTGTAATAAATTGAAATATATAAAAAATTAGATATATGAGGATACCCAAGTCATTTTATCCTAAAGCTAATTTTCAAAAGCAAAAACATATATTTCTTGAACTTTTTATTTGCCAAACCATTTTTTTTTTTGGGTGAAAGCCAAACCATTATTTTAATAACAAAAGCTAAAATGTTTTAGCTGGTTTCGCATTGATTTTGTTGTGAAGCAAGAACTTTTTGACATGGATGAGCATTGATCTAGGGTTTTATGAATTCGGATTTAATAACTGAAAAAAATCATTTATTTTTATAAAACGCTTTTAATATATTTATTACATTTACAGATAAAAGTTCAATGAATTGAACCAAACTTGACAAATTTTAGAGTGTAGACAAATTTAACCTTTGTTAAAGATTAATCAATAACATTCAATCCTTTAATTTTGCATTTATTACATATCAATTAGATTTTCGTTTTTCATTATCGGAGTAATTCACCGCTATAGTATTAATTCTTTTTATGTGGATGTTATATGAAATGGTAATTGATGAGTTATTTTATAAGAGGATTAAATCTCCGACTATATGTTTAAGTAATGAGATGAATAATTATTACGCCGCATTTATCAATTATAAATTTGGCTGGTGTGCTTTTATTTTGGTAAATTTTTTTTACAATTTTATCACTCAATTTTTAAGGTATTTTTATTTTAGTTACAAGTGTTAAATCCTTTCTGATGCTAATAATACATGTCAAATCATGTCTTCATCATGTTTACATTTTCATTTTAGCCATCAATATCTAGGTCTCTTTTATTTTGGTCACTGAAAAAAATATTTTTTAAAGTCTTGATCGGGGTAAAAAAAGTAAGGATTAAATTGAAAAAGGGGTAAAAGCTAACATAATGCATTAAAATTGTGCTAAATTGTATTTATTTATCTCATTGATGAAAATTCTAATTTTTTTTAATATTGAAATTTTAAATTTCAAAATATCAAAACCAGTTAAATAAATTGTTGAAATTTTTTATCTATTGATAATTTTAATGGATTTGTTACTATAATATTGAAATTAATTTATTTTAAAATTCGAAATTTTATTTTATGTTTACAAAGTATCGTTAACGAAATCAACTCTTATAATTTATATTTAATAATTGTCTAGGAAACTTAATTTTATTATTGTATAATTTTGAATTTTTCATGCTAAGCTAAAAGGAAAGATTGCAATTAAATAAATTAATTGCTTGTTATTCGTTAAAGAAATGATGAAAATAATTATGGATTTTGTTTGGTATGGAAGATAAAATTAATTAATTTAATTAATTGTAATGATTTTTCTTTTCTTTTAGCTTAGCATGGAAGATTCAATATTATATGATCAAAAGAAATTTGGGTTTTGTAGACAATTATTAAAGATGAGTTATTTGTTTTGATTTTAATTTGGGAACATAAAATAAATTTTAAATTTTAGAAGAAGATTAAATTAATTAATTAATTTGAATATTGCAGTAACACATCCTCTCACACCATCAATGGATACGAAATTTCTAACACTTTATTCAATTGATTTTGTTGTTTTAAAATTTAAATTCTCAATATAAAAAAATAAAATTTTCGGTAAGGGAGTAAAGACAAGTTTTAATGCATTATTATAGTTTGTAACATTTTTTAATTTTAATGTTTAATTTTTTTTTACTCCGATACTTAAAAGAAGATTTTTTTAGATAACGAAAATGAAAAGAAACTAGAAATTAAATGAAATATGATATGACGTTAGAGATTTAATGCTTAAATAACTATAATGAAAGAGGTAGATGATTAATGGTATAATTACCTAATTTATTATTATACTTACCAACTCCACAAAACATTGAATAACGTTTTTTTCCATTAATGGATGAAACTTACCAAATAAATGGAAAGTTTTGAGAGAAATATACAAGTTAATAATTGTTGTACAATTAAGTATGGGTGTAAAAAGGTAGAAGTAATAAAGAAGAGTGAGAGAGATCCCTAAAACATAAACAAAAATAGTCCTAGGCTTACACAGCCCTTACCCCTTGTTTCCTCCCTCCCATTTAATGTCTGTTAATTTGTTTCCCATTCTTCTCCCTTTTGCATTTATGCTCTAATACGTTACAATTCCTCTGTACACCCTTCCAACATCATTAATTTGCCCCCTCCCCGCAATAATTATTCATTTGACACTTTCTGATTATTAAAATCATTCATTGATCACCAAAAAGGTCAGACAAATGAATGGCCCAGATGCCTCCATCACCTTGAAGATGTAATGAGGCTGAGGTGTAGGGTATAGGAAGGGCACCCCCAAACCAATAGGCTCCCCCAGTCTAAGCTCCCAATCATTTTAAGCTGACTTTTGAACCCAACAATGAGACTCCCCACTTTATAAACAGTGAAACATACCCCATATTGTACTACACCACCTAAGATTTTCCAATATCTATCTGATATGATACGTGTCTCACATCAGATGGGGTCAGGCCTTTGACTTTGACGACCACAGTCAAAAACCCTAGCTAATTATAATATTTTTATTTTGCTTTCCTTTTTCCTCATTAAAATATTTTTATTATTCATTTACTGTATCTATTTATTACTTAAGACTTTTATATCTATCACACCATCCCCCCATCTTTTTCCTCCTTCCTTCGTTTCTTTTCATATTCTTGTGCTTGTTATTTGTCTCCTTTTGTTTCCCTTTTATTTATTTATTGATTTTTATCTTTTTTATAAACTTTACCTTTTATCTCCTTAAAATCAATCGTTATCTTTCTCTTCTTTGTTCTTCTGCAACTTTCATGGCGGTTTTACCCACCGGCTCTTCACACTTGGAGTTGACGATATCTGTTCCTGGTTTCGCTTCTTCCCCTTCTTTCCCTTCTTCTGGTAAGCCAAAAATATTGTTTGCTTCTTAATACTGATAAACATAGACACACACACATATGTCAAACCTTTTAGTATCATCAGTCTTTGATCTTATGCTATACCCGGATTCCATGCATGGTTTCCAAAAAAATGTTTTTTTCTTTTTTTTCTTATGCTTTTTAAGATGGTCGTCCCTATGGGTGATGAAGATAGATTGATTTTGCATCAAATTTGATTTATTTACCTCGTTTCTTTTTAATATTACGTTAAAGGTGATCAAGGGGGTTGTACGGTGAGAGATTTGGATATAAACCAAGTACCAGCAGAAGATGAATGGATCACAGCAAGCATGGAAGATGAAGAAGAAAGCTGCAATAATGGTGCCCCTCCTCGAAAAAAGCTTCGTCTTACAAAAGAACAGTCTCGCCTTCTAGAAGAAAGTTTCAGACTAAACCATACCCTAAACCCTGTATGTAAAAATTTCAAACTAGTACCCTACCCTTTCCAAACTTATTAATTAACACCAAACTAACATTTTCCCTCTTTTAACATAAAAAATACCCCATAAACTCATCACACCATCTCTTCCATTTAATGTCTTTTTGGATTTTTGTGTTTTCAGAAGCAGAAAGAGGCATTGGCTTTGCAGCTGAAGCTTAGGCCAAGGCAGGTTGAAGTTTGGTTCCAGAACCGTAGGGCCAGGTACCCTATACGTATACACATATGCATATACATAAATTAATATATATTTTTTTACATTTAAATGAATTCTCATTCTTTTTTTTTTCCTTTTCAATGAATCATTATTTCTTTGGTGGGTGTTACTAAAGTAGCTTAGGGTAGATATATATATATAACAGAATAAATAAAACTAAATCAATAATTCCATCGGTATATTTTTCTCACACTAATGATATAGGTAGAAATATTTGAACAAAAGATTTTGTTTCAAAGATTTAGTTATTAGAGATATAATAATTTATGATGCTAATCAGTCTTAGGCCTGTTTCTCAAAGCTTAGATTCATTTTTATGGGGTTCTCTTGTCATTTCCCTGACAAAACGGTTGTCTTTGGACGTTGATATATCACTATCACTCTGTGATATACATTTTATTAGAGTAATTAAAAGCAAGCTATATATACAACACCACGTTGTCACCGTAAAATTCTAAGAATTTATTCATATTTTTAGGGCCTTCAAACAACTTGGAACAAGTTACAGGATAACTATTATTATTATTTTTTATACTATATATCATTTTTGGTCGTGTATGCATGACATAATAAGCAAAGCAAACATTTTGCCATTTGTTGTCTTTATGGCCTTCCTTCACTTATCTTTCACCTAAAATTTCATATGATTTTATGCTGCAAAAGGAAGTTGCACTTTCTTATTTTCATCAATATAATTTTCTCATTGCAAAACTTAATTAGCATAAAATTTAGATGAATATAAAAATAAAGTAAGCGATAAAATCGGGTACATAGATAGATGTAGAACTATTTCATTAAGTCCTTTTTCTTATTATTTCATAGACGCAAAAGCAATCATCCATGTATAAACACAAAACCAGGTTATAGAAACAAAAAACGACACACGACCGAAAAGCAGATCAACAGACTTATGAAGAACTAATGATGTGGTCTGATTTCATAAGCTGATAATAGAGAGCATGGGGGATTAAAAAATAAAAAAAAGAAGAAATGGGTATTATCACAATGATGGCAGCAAATTAAGAAATATTGCTTGTCTGCTTCAGGTCCGAATGGTAGTCAGATCATCATCATCATCATCATCCCCCTTTTCTCTAATAAAGTCGTGGTTTGACCCATCATTCTTTGGACTTAGCCATGCATTGGTGAATTATTACATACGTGTATTACATTATTGAATGAAATGAGTGAAGGGAAAGATAGGTTGGTATATTATAATCATGCATTTTCTTTTGTTTGATCAGAATTGCAGTTTGTTTTGAGTGATAATTGATTTGTCTGTATGTAATGGTTAGCATTTAATAAGATAATAAATGAACTTGAAATAGATACGAGTAAAATCCAAGCTTGAATTTATTACTCTCCATTCATCATCAGTTTAAAGGAAGGGGAAAAAATGGGTAAAAGAAAATCACAAGAAAGATTTTACTTACTTGGGAACTTTGGTACCTAAATTGGGTATCTGTTGTTAAGTTATTATTTGATACTTATTTAGGTTTATGATGCCACATGAAATGTAAAATACTTGGCACGTCAGGAAAGTTAGATAGAGGTTATTATCTTGGTTACAACTTATTAATTAATGACTAAAACCAAAATGAATAAATATATAGGAGCAAGTTGAAGCAGACAGAGATGGAATGTGAGTACCTGAAGAGATGGTTCGGATCACTGACGGAGCAAAACCGAAGGCTTCAAAGGGAGGTGGAAGAGCTTAGGGCCATGAAAGTAGCACCACCGACCGTGATATCGCCTCACAGCTGTGAGCCTCTGCCTGCGTCCACCCTGACTATGTGTCCTCGGTGCGAGCGTGTGACCACCACCACCACTGCTGCCATCGAAAAGGGCTCCTCCAAAATGACTGCCGCCACCACCCCCACCGCCACCACATTGTCCTCTAAAGTAGGAACATCAGCCCTCCAATCAAGGCCATCTTCGGCGGCTTGTTAGCTAGTCAGGCTTAATGACCCACTTTATCAACTTAATTTAAAAAAGGGGAAATGATTTAGGGAATGTTCATATTAGTTTACACACAATTGTAAGGGATAGATATTACATATCGGCATCTAATCTACATAGGGATTTTACTTTGTTTTTGCTTTCTCTTTATTTTATTGATCAATATTTTATTATTGCCTGCCTATTTACATATCTACTTTTTAAGTGCCATTAGCCGACAACAACCCCACTCCCCAAAGCCGAAAAGTTGTTCGAAAATCTCCAACTTTTTACTTGTGATCATTATTTTGCTTCAAAAAGTAAATAAAATACAACCCACACCCCCAACAAAAAAAAAAAAAAAAAACATAAGTAATTTTGGAGTTAGGATTAGGAATAGGAAAAAAAAGAACTCAAATTGGTTTTGGGTTTTAAAATTGGGAAAATTAAACAATGTAGATATCAATCATGCTATTATTAATCAATCAATCAATTCATTGGTGCTAAGTCAAAATTATTTATGCCTTGCTTTCATGAGCCAAATTTCAATCGAGATTGAGGCTATACGAATTACGAACCATTGTAATTAAGTCAAAAATTGGTAGCCAAGCCTTGAAATTAAGTCTTGATTAGTCTCACGAGCACTTCCAAAGGAAAAGAAAAAGGGTTTGGTTGGCATCGCAATAATGAGTGACGGCAAAAAGATGAGCAATGCTACTTTCAAATGATTTTGGCAGAAGAATATGCTTGCACTTGGTCGACACATCTCTCGTGTGGTGGACTATATCATGCTATAATTTCCATATATATATATATATATATGTACTATAATTAATGTCTAAAGCTTATTTCGTCAAGATGGTTTTAAGCTTTAAACTTCTGTCGGCTAATTAAATCTTATTTGAAAAGTTTTAATTGATAAGATTTAAATCAGGCTTTCCACCGAGAGACGAGTGAGGTTTATAAGCAGAAAGCTAGTTGTATGAAAAACTTAATTATGTGTTCATGGCCAAGATTTGTTAAGGCATTATCCCCAGCAGCCAAATTTGAAGGTAATAGCTTCTCACAGCTTTGAGCGGGGGGTATATATATGGTCAAAGGAATTTGTTGCAATGCTTCATATATAAAGAAAGGAAGGATCGGAGGAGATTTAACTTCAGTTCCACTTGAACAAGTCCACATATATATCTATATGTGGGCAAATGGAGCATAGCTTTTGATTTTAATTTCTACAATTTAGAGAGATCGAGGATTGATGTGTAGTTGAAGAAGCCAGCAAGCAATAGCCCATCTCACTGGAACCCAAACTCTTAAGTTAGTAGGCCGAAGATCTAATACTATCAATGCGAGATTTAGAAGGATAGTGACAGCTGGTTCAGATACCGAAACTTCCTAATTAAGTTACAAAAGCACAAGTGCTTTATATTTTTATTTTCATATTTAATCTCTTAATAAATCCAAAGATTATTATATTTACTATAATTATTTTGTCTATTATTTATGGATGGGTTGGATTCGGGTCTAAGTATAATATTAATATATTTTATTTTTATTCAAATTCGGTTTGATAAGAATTATATGCATAAAATTTTATTCAAATCCGTCCATATTTGCAAATAAAAATTAAAACATATATTGATATTATTTAATATTTAATATTTTTATATTTTTATAATTTTTATTTATTAAAATTTTATATACAATTACCTTAACATTTTTCCCTTTTATGTTTATAATTTTTAATGGTTACATTATAGTAGTATTATATATTACTATAAATTTAATTTTTATGTGTTATAAATTAAATAATATATAAAAATAATATAATATATAATATTATAAACTTAAAAATGGGTCGAGTCAAATTAGATTCGTACCTTTAAACCTTCCCAAACATATATAAAAGTCAATAATTTGATAAATTAAAGTTGAGTTTTTAATTATATAGGGGCGGTTAAAAAATTGCCATATATAATTAATTCCTATTTAAAAAATAATTTCTTTATTCTATTTGTAAATTAAAAAAATAGCCATATTAAAAATGAAGTTGGACCAAAGCCTTTTTTGTACCGAGGCCTGTGTATTCGTTGGATAATAAAGCATGGACTAAACTAATTGGACTACACTTTAAAAATATTGAGGCCTTTCCTTCAACAGAGAAATCTTGTAGGACAAGTACTGTACATTTTATTTTAGGCTTTGGACTTATGAGAGAGGTAGTGTACAAAGCCCCCACAAATCTTTGATGACTGAGAGTTGAGTTGGGCAATAACAGCTTGCAAAACAGGAGAGGCTTCCCAAGGAGACACCCTTTCATCCTGTGTGGGGACAAACACCTCACCTGTTTGAAATTTATTCATTTGATTCGTACCATAATTTCAAAAGATAAAATTCATTTGAATTTGAATTCTAACATTTATGGCATTGTTTTTCTTCTCCTATCCATATTTGAACCCTTTCTTTGTAAAAGAAAGTCATATTTTTATGTGACATAGCCTAAAATTAAAGCTTCCTGATTTCTTGGACACTGGTTTCCTTGTTCCCTTTGTGTAGGTTTCTCAGAGCATCTTCATTTCAACTGACAATCTGAGTTAATCCGGACTCCCTCCAACCAAACATATTAAGGCAAGAAACCAAATCACTTGCGCCTTACTCTCACTACAATAGGGGCATGCCGTGCTGGAAAACTATGCCACCAAATTAATCACTCTTTTTACCTTCCCAACCCAACCCAAAAACAAAAACTCACCATGTCCCCAACTCCCATCAAAGATGTCCCATATTTTTCTCAATTAAAATCCAAGTGGGTAAAATCCAATGGAAATGACATTGTTCAATACAAGCCTTAGCTGTCTTTTGGAAATTGCTCCTCCTCTT
The DNA here is from genome assembly GCA_025698475.1 of Gossypium anomalum. NCBI lineage: Eukaryota > Viridiplantae > Streptophyta > Magnoliopsida > Malvales > Malvaceae > Gossypium > Gossypium anomalum. The sequence goes on from CM046956.1 coordinate 71,921,131, forward strand.
CCTTTTTGGAGGAACACAGAGAAAGACGAATTATGACAAATGCTAATTGTGGGAGAAACCAATAATAAATAAATAACAATATAGCCTAACATTTTGCCATAATGGCAGGGTTTTTTGTTGCGGCTGGAGTGACACTATCTTAAAAAGAATGTTCTTTCACATGGAATGCTTTGGACTTAATAAACAATGATGATTAAAGCAATGCCCCACCTTTGCATGCAAACCTCCATAACCCAACTCCTACTTTCCATACGTATATCTCATTGGCGTTATCCATGTTTATTAATCCCACAATCTTCTTCTTTCATTTTTAATTATATGTTCACCTAGTTATGTCTAAACCCTATCCGAAGCATGATCATGGCTCGAGATTGATGTCGAGTCAACTATTTGACAAAACACGTGCTGAACCTGTACCGGTGGTTTAACTGTCCATATAACTATGCATGTGAAAATGGTGAGGCCTTTGGTCCCTTACATAGCATGCCTATTAAGAGGGGACGTTGGACCAAATAAAACCAACATATATTTATTTGGGAATCATGAAAATTGGACCCCAGGGATTTCATCCTCGGTTCAAACGACAAAATATGAACAAGCCCTAATGAATGAAGGATCCGTTCCTTGACGGGTGGGCTGCTTGTTTGCAATTAGTTTTGCACGTGCACGTGCATTTGTTGAATGTCCAAGTGCTGCATTTGGTCCCTTACATAGCATGCCTATTAAGAGTTCATTAGTAATATCAAAAACAAGAAAGTCATTAATTAGATTATTTTGGATAAAAGTATCATAAAATTCGTTTTACTGTACTTTGAATTGTATTTTAGCTCCTCTATTAAAAAATATGTAAATTAGTCTCTGTATGTTAGATGGATAAGTAAAATAGCCCATTCGTTAAAATTTGAAGTTTATATATAAAGTATAATAACAAATTTAGCTTTCAATCATTACACATTTATTCGATTTGACCCCTACTTTCTTATTGAAAGTAAATTATAAAATTTTGAAACTAATAAAGGGTGAAAAATGTCTTAGTAACAAATTAAAAAAATCAATTAGGCCCTTTTGAAATTTAGAAATAATTAAAAAATCATAAATAAAATTTATAATAGAAAGTTATAAAAATTTTGAAGTTATAAATTTTTTTAAAAATAACAATACTAACCCATTAAAATCTAATGATTATAAGCTTTTAAAAATTTTGACCCCAACTCTCTTATTGGGCTGATATTGTTATTTTTTAATAATAAAAAATTAATTATAACTTTTTATAATTTTTATGATTTTAAATATATTTTTTAAAATTTTAAAGGGGTTAATTGATTATTTTTATTTTTTTATTGAGCCCTTTTTGACCTTTTAACCTTATCAGTTTCAAAAATTCTTATTTACTTCCAATAAAAGAGTAGGGGTCAAATTAAATAAATTTTGTAAAGGTTGAAGGCTAAATTTGTTATTATACCTTATATATAAACACCAAATTTTAACAGAGGAGCTGTATGCTCACTCATCTAACATACAAGGGCTAATTTGCCCATTTTTTAGCAAAGGGACTAAATTGCAACACAAGATATAATACAGGGGGTTTTGTGGTACTTTTAACCAATTATTATGTTTGGGGTAGTTTTATTGTTCAACCAATAATCTTTTTGAGCGAAACTAGGAATTTTTTTGAGGCTAAATTTAATTAAAAATTTTATGAGAGTTAAAATGTAGTTTTATCATCGTATTAACTTATAACTTTACTAATTTTAATAAGGAGTAAATCGAAATTTTATTATTCTTGGAGGGGACAATGTGTAAGTTTACCATATTAACTTAAAGTTTACAAATTTTAAAGGCTTAAGAGAAAAAATTTCCCATTTGATGGGGTTGGACCCCTGCCAATCCCCTAGCGTCACCCTTGTCTTTGAGGTTCATGCTCACTATCAACAATATTGTCTTTAGAGTTTGAGTTTAGGCTCCGTTTGGTTTCTATTTCTTTTTCTTTTTTTATTTTCTATTTAAAATAAATTAAAAACACGTTTGATAAATAAAAATAAAAATATATTTTCAATACTGGAAACATGAAAGTATGTTTGGTAACTTTTTTTTTTATAATAGAAACATGAGAAATAAAATAATTATTTTTATATTTATATGGATTCAAATTAGAGTAACAGATTTAATATTTGAAATACTATTTAAAAAGAATATTTTTGCAATTTTTTAAATGATTTGAACTAAGGCTAATTCATTCAAAGTTAAAAACCCTTGTTTTCATCATTTTCACTTTTACAAAGCATTTTTAGTAAAAACAAAGAAAATGCTATAAAGTAAAGAATAAAGAGAGTAAAAACAAAAAAGCAGAGAAGTAGGAGAGAAGCATATATGTATTTTTATTCATCAATTTGGGATATTTGCAATGTTTCTTCAAAATCTATATTTATAGACATAAGAAGTATAAATGAAATAAAATTTTACTCCTAATGGGCATTAAATTTCTAAAATACATCAAATTTCCAATCCTAATCGTAACATCCCAAAATTTCTAGTTAGGATTTTTGAGAAAATTGAAAAAAAAATCCAGTTAAAAGAATTACTATAAAAATAAAGTGCTTTTGGGTTTAAGAATCAATGAAAAGAATTTTAGAAGTGCAAGCATGGAAAAAGGACCAAATTACAAATTTTGAAAAAAATTAGAGACTAAAGTGTAAATACAACCAAAATAAGACAAGTGAGTTAATAGTGATGAATTGACATAAGAATAAGTTGGAATATGTAATGGTATAATGAAAATCCCTTTTGGTACTAAATTGGAAAGTACATTTACTAAATTGTAGATTTCTCAATTTTATTGAGAAAAATGAAGAGATGTAATTTTCACCATCCATAAACTCACATTGAAGGATATAAGTTAATTTTGAGATTTGGTCTTATAATTGCCAATTATTGTGAAGAAATTGTATAAAGAGTAAAAAAGGGCAAAATGGTAATTTTTCATAAAAAGATATTTTAATTATTTCTCAAAAATCATATGATAAAAATATTATTTTGATGATATATTTTATTTATGAAATTAATTTGGATAATTAGATGAGATTGTGTTAGTGTGATGGAATGTGGACCAACCATTTTTAATGGGATTTTTACCTACCTTTCACCTTAAGATATTTTAATGTTATAAAAGAAAAAAAAATAAGGGCAAAAACATCCCATTACCAGCTAGAATAGCCAGGGAAGCATGTGACACAAATACAAAAAAAAAAAAAAAAAACTAAATAGAAATAAAGCTTAATATTATTATTACTCAATCAAGAGAATACAAAGAAATATAAATTGAAATGCTACACTTTTAGCTTAGTGTAAGACATTTATTTATACTAAAAAACTTCCTAAAATTACTCAACTACTTTGGCTACAATAAGCTAGCGTTGCTCCTATTTTATTTGCACAAATAAATGGTCAAATATGCTAATGACTCTTAATAAAAATGAATAACTTGACCAATTCATAACTAGTAGAAAGTTACACTAAATTTTGACACTCCCCTTAGTGGAACCTTGTTGTTAATGACACCAAGAACCTCACAAAAACTTTCAAACTTGGCTTTGGCAAGTGCCTTACTAAATATTTCATCAACTTGCTTTTTTGTTCGTATTTTTAGTAGCTCAATCTCATGAGTTAACACTTTCTCTTGAACAAAATGATAATGAGTTTCAATGTGTTTTGTATGAGCATGAAACATTGGATTTCTAGCAAGATTTATTGCACTCTCATTATCACAATAAACTTGAATTGGATGATTGAGAGTAGACACCATTTCTCGAATAAGTCTCTTAAGCCACAAACATTCCTGAATACCCATTATAGCTCCTATATATTCTGCTTCACAACTTGAAAGAGCCACAATGACTTTTTTTATTGCACCATGAAATTACAACTGAACATGTTGTAAAACAAAAACTTGTTGTGGAATGTCTGTCATTAACGTCACCAGCCCAATCTACATCTACAAAGCCACTTAAAGAAAATGACTTAGATTGCTCATACATCAATCCATAACTTAAAGTGCCCTTTACATAATAAAGAATCCTCGTTGCTACAATTAAATGAATATCACATGGTTGACCCGTGAATTGTGAAATAACTCCTATAGGAAATGCAATATCCTGTGATAGTTAAATAGAATAAACTACCAACAATTTGTTGACAAAGTGTCACATCTTCTAACAGCTTTCCTTTTTTTAGCTAACTTATGATGAGGTTCCATATGAGTAATTTTTTGTGCTTGACTCCTCCATACAAAACAACTGCAATAAACTTGCTGCATATCTTTTTTAGAGACAAAATAATCATCACATTTTTTAATTTCCAAACCAAGAAAACAACTAACTTCGCCAAAACTTTTCATTTCAAAACGAACCGACAAATCATATTGAAAACTGTTAATTTCAACACTATCATCACCCGTAATAATCATATCATCCGCATAAAGTAAGATCAAAGTGCACAAAGTGGGTGTTTTTTTAACAAATAAGCTTGGATCAACACATGAAGATTTAAAGCCAAAAAAAACAAGATATTGAGAAATCTTACCAAACCAAGCATGAGGAGCTTATTTGAGGCCATACAATGCCTTATTGAGCCATAATACATGATTTGGGTATTCCTTAGATATATATCTTTGTGGTTGTTCCATGAAAATCTCACGATCTAACTCACCATAGAGAAAAAATATTTTTTAGATCTAGCTGCCATAATTTCTAGCCTTTACTAGTGGCCAAAGAAATGATTGTTTGAATAGTTATCATTCTTCTGACAGGGCTGAAAGTCTCATCATAATGACGACCATATTGTTGGGAGAAACTACGAGAAATAAGGCAAGCTTTGTACCTCTCGATTATACCATCAACTCATTTCTTAAATTTGTAAACCCATTTACAGGTAAATAAATCAACATTTGTAACACCCAAAACCCGACTGAGATAGTTTGTAACACCCCAAACTCGGCCTAGACGTTATGGCCGGATCTAGCGATGTCATATAAGAGTGCTTTTGGAAAAACCTTAGCAAATTATAAATCGAGCAATTTATTATCTTTACTTAAGTCATGAAATCCTTATTCCAATCACAACTAAAAAACAATTCTTTTACGCTAAAGCAAAATTGTCATTCATTTTTACTAAAACCATAACCTTAACATTTTAAACTCCTGAAACCCAAAATAAATAGTTCAAGTCCAAAAATAAATCTCAAACAAATAAAAATAAAACTGATGTAATAAATGTTACTCAAAATCCATAAGTGTTTAACAGTGGTCACCATCGAGCCCTTCGTCACACCGATCCATCTACTGCTGAGGATTACCTGACATAAATTAAATAAAGGGGTGAGTTTTCACAAACTTAGTGTGTACATCCCCACAAACAGCATGCTTACAAACAGATAACAGAAAACAGAGATCATGTCCGCCAACCCTGCACACCATCTCCGACCAACCCAACACACCATGTGGGGATAAAATCGACCCACCCAGCCCTACACACCAAATATGGGGATACAATCACCCATCTATCCCTACACACCAAATGGTACCGTAAAACAGTACATAATGGGTATACGCATCTTAACTGCCGAGATAACGGGCTAATCGCCTCTCAGACTTCCTTCTCTTCATAGCAATCCCAACCCAATGCAATGCATCATAATATCATGGCATGCTTATATGCAGATAACGGATCATATCAATGTCATGGCAGAATAGCTATACAGAATCAGACAGATACACATGCTTATATTATCATGCTTTAGCATACAATTCATCAATCATTTAGAATATGGGGTCTAAGCAACGGTTACTGCCCCTACAATCAAGTCACAGTCGACTTAGGCGACCCGTGCAACCTTACAGAATATTCCAAACAAATTAGACTCACACGCCCGTGTGGGCCCACATACCCGTGTAGATCACACGGCCTGGCCTAGATTCCCACAGGCCCGTGTGATTCACCCGTGTAGGCCCACACGCCCGTGTGGCCTACACGGCCCATTTGCCTGAGCCCGTGCCTCGCACACGGCTTACAAGCCATCACTCGCTCGTGTCCGTCGTGCTTGTGTCCGAAGTACACACCTGGTTCATTTTTGCTGCTAATCTAACCACGAGCACTCCAAAGCCTAAGATTGACAATACCGAGCCTAAATCATTCACTTAAATCGACTTACATAAGAATGGACAAATCCCGAAACGCGAGATCTACTTACCTTCGGCGAAGAATGGTGATTCCTCGCTGGTAATAAATCGATCAGCGATTCACAGAACCTTGAATTCTCCTAAACAGTAAACAAATCGCTCTTAATAACCTCCAACGGAAATCACTTAACTTTATTAACAGCTAAACTTACCGAACCAACAAAATCGCTAGCAACATGCCACAACTACTTGAAGGAGAAGAAAAACGAAGAAGAAGGAAAAAGAAAGAAAATAATTTTGGCAACGTGGTTTTTGGGGAAAACAAAAGAAAAGACGGCAGAGAACAAAAATAATGCCTTTTTTCCAAAAAGAAGGGAATAAACCCTAATTTCCCTTAAAACCCCAACTCAGATTTCTGATAAGCCCAACTCTTAACTGAGACTTGCAGCAAAAATAATCCCATCGCTACTACAGGGAATTGAACCCCTGACCCTAAGCGTATTCCCTTGCCATTTAACCACTAGACCAGTAGGCCCATTCTGTTAAGTTTTTTTACCCACAACTCCATATAAGCCCGTTGACCTCAAGTCAGGCTTTATTCAAATAAAACCCAAAATTTAGCCTAAGTTAACGCTTAAACTTGAAACCTCCCAAACACACCCCAGAGCATATAATCACTTAACCCAACATATAATTAAGCCAAAATAACACGAATCACAAATTCAGACACTTCCAAGCCCAATACTCACAAAAGCTAAAAATTAAAAATTTAGGGCGTTACAACTCTACCCCCTTAAAGAAAATTCGTCCTTGAATTTTACTTGATCAGAAAAGGTGAGGATACTGCTGACGCATCGAATCCTCTGGCTCCCAAGTAGCCTCCTCCGTGCTATGATTTTGCTACAGCACCTTCACTAAAAGAATAGACTTCCTACACAGAACCTTGACGTCGCGATCCAAAATCTGAACCGGCTCCTCCTCGAATGTCAAATCCGACCTAACCTCAATCTCCTCCATAGGCACAATGTCAGAGCGATAGCGTCTCAACATTGACACGTAAAATACGTCATGTATATGATCCAACTCTGGAGGTAGCTCCAACTGATATACGATTGGCGCCACTCACTTCAAAATCCGGTACGACCCAATAAACCAAGGGCTCAACTTACCCTTGCGACTGAACCTTAGAACCTTCTTCCATAACGAGACCTTAAGAAAAATGATATCTCCTACAGAATACTCAATGTCCTTCCTTTTGAAATCCGCATAGGACTTCTGTCTATCAGAAGCCGCTTTCAGTCAATCCCGAATCAAGTGGAACTTATCCTCAGTATCTGATACTAACTCCGGACCCAGAATACGTCACTCACCTAACTCAATCCAGCACAAGGGAGTGCGGCAATTACGTCTATATAGTGCCTCATACGGTGCCATCTGAATACTAGACTGATAGCTGTTATTGTAAGCAAACTCTGCCAACGACAAATACTCCTCCCAACGACTGACCATCTGTCTGAGGATGAAAAGCAGTACTGAAGTCAAGTCAAGAACCCAAAGCCTCATGAAGTTTCTGCCTGAACCGAGACGTAAAACGAGGATCCCTATCGGAGATGATCGAAACAGGAACCCCATGCAACCTCACTATCTCGAAAATGTAGAGTTTAGTCAGCTTTTGCAAGAAAAAGTCCGTCCTAACTGGAATGAAATGTGCAGACTTGGTTAATCAGTCCACGATGACTTAGACAGAATCTTTCTTAGTGGGTGTCAAAAGCAACCCACTAATGAAGTCCATCGTTATTCGCTCTCACTTCCACATCGGTATCTTTATTGGCTGTACCAAACTCGAAGGTAACTGATGCTCAGCCTTAACTTGCTGGCAAGTCAAACAACGAGCAACAAGGTCTGTCACCTTACGCTTCAACCCTGGCCACTAATACAACTCTCGGAGATCCTTATACATCTTGTTTCCACCAGGATACATTACGTAAGGACTACTATGCGCCTCCCTCAGAATCGACAGCCTTAAATCCTCATTATTAGGTACACAGATCCTATCTCGGAAGTGTAACACCCCATCACTGTCAATCCTAAAGTCAGTAGTAATTCTAGCCTCAACCTGATGGAATCGCAACTCAAGAGACTTATCTCCTAACTGCTTAGCCTTAATCCGATCCAACCACATCGGTTTAACCTGTAACTCAGCCAGAAGACTCCCATCGTCATAAAGGCACAACCTAACGAACAACGCCCTCAAATCAGTCATAACCCTACGACTTAACGCGTCTGCCACCACATTAGCTTTACCTGGTTGGTACTCGATAATGCAGTCATAGTCCTTAAGTAGCTCAACCGAACGATGCTGCCTAAGATTTAACTCCTTTTGAGTGAGGAGATACTTAAGGCTCTTGTGATTAATGTAAATGGTACACTTCTCCTCGTACAGATAATGCCTCCAAATCTTAAGAGGAAAAACCATCGCTGCCAACTCTAAATTGTGCGTTGGATAATTAGCCTCGTGAGTCTTGAGTGGACGAGATGCATAAGCAACCACTTTACCATCTTGCATCAAGATGCAACCCAAACTTACATGTAACGCATCACTATAAACCACAAAGTCCTTGTCAGACTCAGGTTGTATCAGAACTGGAGCCTGAGTTAAAACTGTCTTGAGCTTCTCAAATCTCTCCTACTGAGTGTCAGTCCAAATGAAGGAGACTCCTTTACGCAGCAACTTAGTCAATGATGCTGCTATTGACGAGAACCCTTCTACAAATCGTCGGTAATATTCTGTGAGCCCAAAAAAAACTGTTAACCTCTGACACACTCTTCAACTATTTCCAATCCAACACAGCCTTAACCTTACGAGGATCCACCCTAATCCCCTCTGTAGAAACTACATGACCCAGAAATGTCACTTCTCAAAGCCAGAATTCATACTTACTGAACTTCGCATATAGCTGTTTCTCACAAAGAATCTGCAGAACTACTCGCAGATGCATATCGTGCTCATCCTCAGTCCTAGAGTATACCAACATGTCGTTGATAAATACCATAACGAACTGATCCAAGTAGGGCTAAAACACACGATTCATCAAATCTATGAACGCCGCTGGTGCATTAGTCAAACCAAAAGGCATAACTAGGAACTCATAATGGCCATACCGAGTCCTAAATGACGTTTTATGCACATCGGACTCCTTTACTCTCAACTGATGATAACCTGACCGAAGATCGATCTTAGAGAACACTGAAGCTCCTATGAACTGATCGAATAAATCGTCTATCATCAAAAGTGGGTATTTATTCTTAATCGTTAACTTATTCAACCGACTATAATCGATGCACATCCTCATCGTACTGTCCTTCTTCTTCACAAACAGAACTGGTGCTCCCCATGGAGACACACTAGGACGAATAAACCCACGATCTAACAGCTCCTGAATTTGAGCCTTCAGCTCTGCCAGCTCCTTCGGTGCCATTCGATAAGGGGCGATAGACACCAGAGCTGTACCAAAAATCAATTCTATCCCAAAATCCATCTCACGATTCAGAGGCAACCCTGGTAATTCCTCTGGAAAGTCCTTCACTGTACGGATGTCCTTAACTGAAGAGTCTATAGAATCAGAAACACTGATGTAGGCCAAGCACGCCTCACATCCTTTCCTCACAAGCTTCTCTACTACTAACGCAGATATCACATTGCTCAGATAATGCCGTCGTTTTCCAATCACGACTACCTCATTATCCTCTTTGGTCCTCAGAACCACTTTCTTTCCAGCACAATCCATACTTACACGATGCTTCACCAACCAATCCATACCTAGAATTAAGTCGAACTCCCCAAACAGAAGTTCCATCAGATCAACCAAAAATATTGTCCCTTGGACTTCCAACGGAACGTCCCTGAACAACTTACTAACCCTAATAGACTGCCCTAACGAACTCACCACAAAAATCTCACTAGAAGTGCTCTTAGTCTCAGACACAGGACATGTCACATAAGAGTGCGTAGAGCCTATGTCTATTAGTGTAACATAAGGTACATTTAGAATGAAAAACGTACCCGTGATGACGTTTAGAGCATCTTTATCCTCACGACGACGTGCAACATAAACAAGTGCAGGCTGCCACGTCTCAATCGACCCAGCACCCCTGCCAGGTGCTCTCTTACCTTGACCCATACCGTTACCACCCCTAGCCTGTCTTCAGCCCCTAGATGGCTGCTGTACTCCTCTCGGCGGTTGTGTAGTCTCAATAACCAGAGCTTACACCTGATTACCCCTTAGTGGGCAATCCTTAACTCGGTGCTCAGTTGATCCACATCTCAAACAAGCCCTAGTAAATCTCCAACACTCACCTAGATAGCGTCTATTACACAGCTGACAGATCGCCACCCCAGTAGGCCCAACTCTCACAGGCCCATCAGTCTTGGCCTTTTTCTTAGGCCTCATCCCAGGACCAGTAGACCCAGAATCTCTTATCCTTCCCTTTCTCACGGTTTTGGCGCTCAGAGCACTTCACCTCTTCGGCTATCTTGGCCTTCTCAACCAAGACCGAAAAATCCCACTCCCTCTGAGGAGCTATCAGAACTCGCAGAATATCTCACAGACCATCCTCAAATTGGACACAACGCTCATACTCGGTCATCACAATACCCCTCGCATAGCGACTCAGTCTAAAAAATTTGGCCTCATACTCGGCCACTGAACGGTCCCCCTGAGTGAGATTCAGAAACTCACGTCGCCTAGCGTCAGTGTAGCTAGCCGCCACATAATTACTCTGGTAGGTGGTCTTAAACAGATCCCATGTCAATCTATAGGCTGAGTACCCTCCTTAATGGTCAACCACCACTGATATGCCTCGTCGCGAAGCAAAGACACAACTCTCTTAAGCTTCTGCTCATTAGAAAAGTCTAGATCATCTATAATGTACTCTGTGGCCTCAATCCAGTACACAGCCACACTCGGAGCAACTCCAGCAATGCCCCTAAATATCTCAGCCCCATTCGATCGTAGTCGTTCCGTAACTGACCCACGGCCTCCAGATCCAACATTAGCCCCAACGACCCTCTCCAAAATTCGTAGCATAGCCTGGGACAATGCGTCATCCCCATTGCCGGGTCAATAGACTCAAAGACTGATCCTCAAAGCAGCAGGTGATACTGGTGTCCCGCTAGAGTATAAATCAGGGATCGTATCAGATGCGAGAGACTCAGCTCGAATCCCTCCACGGCCTCTACCACAGCCTCTAGTACCCCTTTTACGAGTACCACGTGTGCTTATCGTAACTATCGAATTAATCTGTATTTTAAAATTTTTATGCATATCACTTTACAGTTTCGATAATTATTAGCAGATATTTTATGTAGAACAGCATCAGAGTTTCAGAGTAAGTTATCGCGAGTAATACGTCTCACTACAATTTTAGTTTACACTACCTAAGTGTTTCAGAAAATACTACCTGTAGTAATCTCAATATACATACATAGCATTTCAGATAGATACAGATAAAATTTCATTATAGACATGCTTTCAGACAATACATATTAGGGTTTTAGAAAACTTTCAGGATCGGCGCCGAAGACTCAGTGAACCACTTATTTATCGAAACATTCCAAATTACTTTACCACTGATTTTTAAAACCATTCTTTTTACCGCCCCAAATCACAGCTGAGTTTTTGAAAACCTGGCTCTGATACAACTAAATCTAACACCCCAAACCTGACCTAAACGTTATGGCTGGATCTGGCAACGTCACATGAGAGTGCTTTTGGAAAAACCTTATCAAATTATAAATCAAGCAGTTTATTATCTTTACTTAAGTCGTGAAATCCTTATTCCAATCACTACTAGAAAATAATTTTTTTACGCGGAAGCAAAATTGTCATTCATTTTTACTAAAACCATAACCTTAACAGTTTAAACTCCCAAAACCCAAAATAAATAGTTCAAGTCCAAAAATAAATCGAAACAAATAAAAATAAAACTGATGTAATAAATGTTACTCAAAATCTATAAGTGTTTAACAGTGGTCACCATCGAGCCTTCCATTACACCGATCTATCTACTGCTGATGATTACCTGACATAAATTAAATAAAGGGGTGAGTTTTCGCAAACTCAGTGTGTACATCCCCACAAACAGCATGCTTACAAACATATAACAGAGTACAAATATCGCATGCATAATATATCAGATAACAGAAAACAGAGATCATGCCCGCCAACCCTGCATACCATCTCCGACCAACCCAACACACCATGTGGGGATAAAATTGACCCACCCAGCCCTACACACTAAAAATGGGGATACAATCACCCATCCAGCACTACACACCAAATGGTACCGTAAAATAGTACATAAAGGATATACGCGTCTTAGTTGCCAGAGAACAGGCTAGTCGCTCTCTGACTTCCTTCTTTTCATAGCAATCCCAACCCAATGCAATGCATCATAATATCATGGCATGCTTATATGCAGATAACGGATCATATCAATATCATGGCAGAACAGCTATAAAGAATCAGACAGATACACATGCTTATATTATCATGCTTTAGTATACAATTCATCAATCATTTAGAATATGGGGTCTAAGCAACGCTTACTGCCCCTATAATCAGGTCAGATTCGACTTAGGCGACCTGTGCAACCTTGCAGAATATTCGAAACAAATTGGATTCACACACCCGTGTAGGTTATACGACCCAAATTAGCCTTACTCGTGTGAATCACACGGCTTAGCCCATATTCCCACACGCCCGTGTGATTCACTCGTGTGGACCCACATGCCCGTGTAGCCCACACGACCCATTTGCCTGAGCCCGTGCCTCATACACGGCCTACAAGCCATCACATGCTCGTGTCCGTCGTGTCCGTGTGGCACGCGCACAGCCTAGCTCGTCGATTACACGGCCATGTACAGCCACACGGCCTTTACACGGGCAGTTCACATGCCCGTGTGGCGTCGGCGATTTGATTTTGGCTTTCATCAAAACCGCTTTTCTATCTGGCAAATCACGCTTTGGTGGTTTGTTTTTGCTGCTAATCCAACCACGAGCACTCTAAAGCCTAAGATTGGCAATACCGAGCCCAAATCATTCACTTAAATTGACTTAAATAAGAATGGAAAAATTTTAAAACTCGAGATCTACTTACCTTCAGCGAAGAACGGTGATTCCTCGCTGCTAATAACTCGATCAGTGATTCAAAGAACCTTGAATATCTCCTAAACAGTAAACAAATCGCTCTTAATAACCTCCAACGGAAATCACTTAACTTTATTAACAACTAAACTTACTGAATTGACAAAATCGCTAGCAACATGCCACAACTACTCGAAGGAGAAGAAAAACAAAGAAAAAGGAAAAAGAAAGAAAATAATTTCGGTAACGAGATTTTTGGGGCAAATAAAAAAAAAGACGACAGAGAACAAAAAGAATGCCCTTTTCCAAAAAGAAGGAAATAAACCCTAATTTCCCTTAAAACCCCAACTCAAATTTTTGATAAGCCCAACTCTTAACTGAGACTTGCAGCAAAAATAATCCCATCGCCACTGTAGGGAATCGAACCCCTGAACCTAAGTGTATTCCTTGCCATTTAACCCCTAGACTAGCAGGCCCATTCTGTTAAGTTTTTTACCCACAATTCCATATAAGCCCGTTGACCTCAAGTCAGGCTTTATTCAAATAAAACCAAAAATTTAGCCCAAGTTAACGCTTAAACTTGGAACCTTCCAAACACACCCCAGAGCATATAATCACTTAACCCAACATATCATTATGCTAAAATAACACGAATCACAAATTTAAACACTTCCAAGCCCAATACTCACAAAAGTCAAAAATCAAAAATTTGGGGCGTTACATAGTTTGACCTAAATTTGGGGTGCCATATTAGCCACCGAGGTGACTCTCCATTTAACCCCCAACCAATCCTTCATCGCACCAAAAAATTACAACATAAAAAATGAGTTAAGTCATCCCAGTGCAGCTGGATAACATAACCATAAACGTAGAACCTAAGGCATGCAAACACACTACATTTATTGCATAAGAAAAAATGATTTACGCATTATAGTAACACAGTATGAAGTCAAACATGAAATTTCCAGAGATCACATAGTGAAACCAATGTACAAAAATACATGTTAAGGCATGCCCAAAGACCAATCATGAGATGATTGTAATTACATACTTGTTTTACATTGTTTGTTAATATAAGGCATTGCCATTGTTGTTTCAGTTTCTTTTTCTGTGTGTACAAATAAATTGATTAATAATAAAGTCCTGAGAGTAATATGATTATTCTTAAAAGGTCCTTAGTAAAGTATTATTGTGGGCATGGACAATGATAATACATTGAGACTAATGTGTAGTTGATTGATGACAAAGTGTTGTCATTGACATAGGGATGTCAAAATCGATACACGAGTATGTCTTAGAGAACAATATAGTGGATTAACCCACTGTGAGTATGGTTTTGGGATTATTATGTAATAGTCACAACATTACTTACAATGGTAACTATGTATATGATCCTCAGACTTGAGATCATCATTGTCCAAACATAGTGAGTTGTATATTTTGACACAATCAAACGTCTACCATAATAGGTTGTACTATAAAGATTGATGTTGGGTATGTTACAATATATGTAGAGGGATATGGTTAATCAAGATAGGATTTGTCCCTTCTACATAATGGGACCAATATCTTAGGCCTCTTGATGGAGTGAGACTAGAAATGCATGACCATGTTTAAATAAGTTGATATAAGATATCACACACATTTGTTTATAATAGTCTATTCAGAATATCAAGAAATATGAGATTGGGCTATACAAGTGTGACTATTCCATGACTTGTGTCTAATCTAAATATTAAGGATAAAATGATATAATACATAAAAAGATTATCACAGAAAGGTTATGTTGAATCACGACTTCTTGTAACTTGGGTAGCAATGATGCATTGCTAGATGCCACTCATTGCTTGTAATATTAGAAATGTTCTAGTGTTACTACTAACATTACAAGAACCTATAGGGTCACACCCTATAGTTGAAGTGAACAGAATTCAAATACATTTGGTACTATATTTAGCTGTCACATGAATTAAATTAATTATTGAATTAATTTAATTTGATATTTAAATATTGAACATTATATGTACAAAATTGTTGTACATAAATAGAGATCATTGATAAAATTAATGTATGAATTTGATTCATACAAAATAATAATTTATATATTATTTACCGAAATTATTAATATAAACAATTATAATAATTACTTTCGGTCAAAATATAAAAAAAAATGAAAAATTGATGTTCTTTAAGTAAGAATATAATTTCTTTTTCTAACTTTCCATTTGTTTCTCTAATAATAAGGGAATAATATCATTTTATTTCTGATATGTAATATCAAAGAAAATAAAAGGAATAAAATCCTTTAGAGTGTTAGGGTTTCCTAGAAAAACAATATCAAAAGGTCTAGTAGTCGTTTTGTTTTTTTCCTCTCTGAAAAAGTTCAAGAGAATTTTGTTGTTCATTTTTTGACTGGGTGGATTACATAGAAGCCGAGACTTTATTGTTGCAGCTTGGGATTGACATCGTTCAAAGAAATCATATCAACAAAGTTGTTCATCACTCTTTCAATTTCAAAAAGGTGTATTTTCGACGCTTGTTTCAACCCGATTTGTTCCCCGTACACGGATCCATGGTTGATGATCGTCGGAATAATTTTTTCGTTGCGCCACGAGGTGTATTGGCATTCCAAAAATACATAGAAATTTTGCATTCAGTATAAGGTTCGCAGGCATGGAAAGGTTCACAAACATATGGGGTCCTACTTATATGGGTTTATATACTTTATCAAGGTTATTCAGACAAGGGTAATATACTTATCAGGGTTCCTCAAACAAGGGTTATATACTTGTCGAAACCATTTTTGGACGGGGGTTTGTAAAAACGGGGTTCGACTTAAAAATAAAAATGGGAGTCGCCACCAACCTTTTTTAGGTGCGATTGGAGCACCTTATAAAAACATTTTGGTCTACGAAAATTTTGAGAAAACAAGTTCGAGAGTCAGTTACGTGTGAGGAAGGGTTAGCACCCTCACAACGCCCAAAATTGGTACTGAATTAAATTGCTTTCTGTCTTTAACGCTAAAATTTGAAAATATCTGAAAATATGATATCTTTTGAAATTAGAACAGTTCAAGTTTAAAACCGAGATTCCTTTGTTCAAAAGAATATGAATATCACATCTAGCATGATTGGACAGGATATTCTAAAACTTTTGTAACTAAAATCATCTCGTAATTTATAAAATTGTTTAGAAGGGTATTTTAGGCAGTTAGACAAACGAGAAATCGTAACCCAGCATGTTAGAGCACTATTTCTCGAGTTCCTAAATACGAAAAAAACATTGCCTCATTCTTTGAAACACGCTTTTTATATTTTAAAACGATGATGCAAACAAGATGTCATATTTCAAGATATCAAAATTAAGCCATTATAATACATGCTTTAATACAAATATAACGTAAAAGATAACATAACATATATCTATCTTTCATGTGAATAAACATAAATAACATGCATTTACATACATGAATATTTTGTACAAAATACTACGTAGAAAACAATGTATATAATATAAAATATAATAATGTTTCATGCAAATGTAATAATAGCATAAATAATTTATTTTCATGCAAATATGTAAAACAACCAAAAAAGATATTTAATAATTCATGAGATGAAATTAACATGCTAAATAATATTAAGTAAATGCAAAATAAATTATGAACGTACATATAAATCTAAATAAAGATAATAAATAGATGCAAATAAAAGTGAGGTATAAAAGAGTATTTAAAATAACCTATAAATAATAAAGGAGAAATAACTTAGTGTAATCAATTAATAAAAATTTACTATATAATTATAACATATATTTATAAACGTAATATTATATTCAATAGAAACAAAATTTTGTAATAAATGTAGAATATAATATGCATACTAAATATTTAATATAATATTTAATTTATAATTTACAAATTTAAAAATTTACAAATTATACATAAATTATAAATATATATGTATTAAAATATAAAATAATATAATATGTGATATAAAAGTATAAGGTACTAATATAGATAATAAAATGAAGTTTAAATATTTAAGTAATAACATATAAAGTTATAACATTTAAGAATAATTTATACATTTCAAAATTGTATATAATATAATAAAATATAAAATAATAATATAATATATATAACATTTAATAATACAAAATAATATATGTTAAAATATAATATAATATGCAACAAAATAATATAACCAATAATATTATAAAAATAATATAATAATTAATATAGTAAAATATAGTAATAACTAATATATAAAATTATTAATAATATATGATATATAATAAATTATGTATAAAATATAAAATATAAAATAAATAAGAATTTTATACTTATATAAATATTATATAATAAACGTATTCGAAATAAATAAATTATATATAAAAAAATGGAAAAAGGATTACAATAAGAATTAAACAAATCTTTTGGGCTAAAAAAAAACAAAAAAAAAAATTGGACTAACTTGAGTGCGCGTTGATAGTCGAGGACTCCCAGAAATTTTCCCTTCCCTAAAAACGGTCTCTGTTTCAAGAAGTTCGTTTAAGTGGCCTTGGGACCAAATTGAAATGTAAACTAAATCAATGGGCCAAATTAGAAATAAAAGCGAATCTAATTAAAAATAATAAAAAATGTGGAAGGACTAAAGGGATAAATATCCCAATAGTTAAAAACACGCGGATCCTAAGGCGGGTATGGGTCAGATTTCGGGTCAACTTTTGGGTTATACACCTAAACGATGCCGTTTAGACTTATTATTTTAAGTCAAAACGACGTCGTTTTGGTAATGTTATATAAACTGATTTTTAACTCCAAAATCATTTGTAACCCCGAATTTAAAAAAACTCAAAATTCTCTCAACCTCTCCTCTCCTAGCCCAAATCCGCCACCAACCCCACAACGGACCACCATACACGCGCCTCCACACACACACAGACACTGTGCCCAGAGGCCAAAAACCTCTGTTTATGCACTCAAAAGGTAAATCTCTTTCCCCTCCTTATTTTAGTCATCTCTTTTCCTTTAAAAAAGTTGTTTTGTGTATATATATATATATATATATATATATATATATAAAAAATGTAAACGAAAAATATAAAAGAATATTACCTTCAAAAATATCTGTTATTGCTTTTCTCTCTGTTTCTTTTTTTTTTTTTTTTTGCGTATCTGTTTACAGGTTTAAAAATAAGGCTTTATAGCCCTTGTAATCTGTACAACTTTAGAAAGAAATCTTTCTTTCTATATTTGTTTCATTCTTTACTGTGATTTCTTTCCTTTTATTTGTAGGTAACCCCGAAGATTTTGCTCGAGCCTTGATGTTCGCGCACTGATGGAGCCAGTATTGACGACTCTTGGCGTGATTCATGTGCCGATGGTGGCGCACTGTCTGATGGCAGCGTTGAGAAGTCACGGCGCGCTTGGTGGCGACGGTCGGACCATGGAATCTGAAAGGTCGCGTTGCTTAGAGTGCCCAAAGTTTCTAGAACCTTATTGCGGCGCTGATGTCCTCAGGAAACCCTAGGGTTTCCTAAGTCTGCTGGCTAATTGGGCCATTCGGGTTAGGCTGCTGTTTGGGCAGGATTAAAATGTGGGCTTCTAGTGTAGTTGGGTCTAGGGTCTGCTGAGTACGGGTTTGGTTAGTAAGCTATGGGTGTAATTGGGCTCCGGGTGTTGGTTTAAATTTTGGGCCTGGACTGTTTAAAATATGGACATTATATTTATTATTTTTTTGTTTTCAATTTTAAAACCCGGGCAAATTTTGGTTACTACAATACTTATCATGGTTTACAAACACATATAGGGGGTCGTATGTACGCATACTTTGTAGCAAAATTTGGGCTTAAGTAGGTTTAGATTAAACAAAATAGTGTAGTACAACTTTTTTGGGTTTAAAGTTTAAATCAATTAAAAATCTAAGTACATAGATATGAGCTCACTTATTAGGAAGAATTATTTAGCATAGTATTTGATTCAAATTGAAAGGAAATTAACATAATCAATCAATCAATCAATCAATCAAGTAATAATCTACATAGCTTTATTAGTTCACAAGGTTTAATTTATAAACCTAAAGAAATTAAATCTTATAACAATGACGAAGTCATATAATATCACTAAGCCCAAACCTATTCCTATATTGCCTTTTTGTCCAGGGTTCGGTGGTTCATTTCTAGAATTTATGCTTCACTTGGATCACATGCCTCGCTTCAAATTGAATTGCGATCTAATTGTCTGCGATGTAAAGAAAAGAGTGGGTGAGTTCTTGCCAACTTAGTGAATAAACAGGCAATAATAACCACATTGTAGTACAAAACATAACCTAATAGAAACAAAGGTGTGGTCTCTGAATTGCCAACAAAGTTCGCCATACTTGTGCAAAGTTTGTTTCACAAACACGTACAGTTAGATAGCTTAAAATAAAACTTTGGATTTTAGAAACACAATCTTATTCACCTTTTTGTTCATGTTGGATAATCGAATCTCCTTATAACACTTCGAAATAAGTTAATGTGTAACATCCCAGATCTAGAGGGACTAAGGTTTTGGCGTATAGTGGTAAAATAGTCAGTTTGACAAAGCATTGTCACATCCAAAAAGTTGCGTTAGTAAAAATTGGGTTAATGAACAGAGAGTGGTCACACCCAAATTTTTTTTTTAAATTGACCTTTGCACATTTGATATTATATAAGTTTCAAATATAGTGATTGATTAGTGGTAGAGTTGTCCTTGATGATTTGAGTTTGAATCCCTTCCCTTTCATTAATTTCTAATTGGTGAAAATTTCATTTAAACCATAGTAAAGGTCACACCGTGTTTTTAAAATAATTGTTTTAGGAGTGTGAATAAGTAAGTGAGTTAGTCTAATGGTTAAGAGCTTAATTAGATTCCTAAAGGTCCTATGTTCAGTTCTCAACATCCTCATGATTTTATTTAATTTTTGGCTCATAAAACCATGGTTAACACCCCCCAAAATTGACCATAACATTTCCTTATAGGCAAGGGTTGCTTTCCTACTTTAACTAGTCAACCTACCATATTTTCCCCATTTTTCACTCCATGTGTTCCCCTCTTTCTTTTTCTTCTTTCTGTTTTCCTCATTGGCTTTTGAACTAATGTATGCCACTTCTAGTAGATGAAATAATCCACATTCATTTTTTTCTTTCATCTTTTCCATTCCCCTTTCTACTCTCTTTGTCTCCTTCTCTTTCCAAAAAGCAGAGTGTTGACTAGGAAGTTGTCTAACCCTTGAAAGCTATGCATACATTTTTGTCTTTCATTTTTTGCAAAAATCCTCTCTTTCTCCTCCTTTGAACCATCTTGTGCCATCCCTTATTTGGTTGTTCTCCTCTATCTTGTACTTCATTTTTCATTCATTTCTTATTCCACCACCATTAGTTAATCTTACCACCACCGCACCACCGTTAGACCACCACCCACCACCATAACTAATACTCTTTTCTTTCTCTCCACTCTCCACTCTTCTTTATTTTTGTCCTCCCTTCTCAAGTGCCGAGATTTCCTTTCTTTTTCCTCCACCTTTGTTGGACTGCCACTGTCGCTGTTGCCATCACCATCGTAGTGCCACCACTGGCGTTAGTATTCTTCCTCTTTTTTTCACCATTTTTCGATCCCTATTATTCCTTATAGTACTCGAAATCTTATTTCATCTTTTCAATTTGTTTTTAAATTATTCCTATATCTTCTACTTATTGACTCACTTTTCCAAATGAACATCTTCTCTAGTTCCTTTTTCCTCTCTGATTCAAGTGATCCTCCGACCTTCTCGTTTCAATCAAGGTATAGTAAGTGTAGTGGTTGGATGAAAACCGCTATTTCCTCTCTTCATTTCTCCTTTAGATCGAATGTAAATGAAGATTATAGTGTATTCTTTCCTTCAAGTATTAATATCTTGGATATTACTTTTGATAGAGGATCGATCGGTATCATCCCGAAAAGCCCCTAATTTTGGAAACGAAAGTACCATTATGATCGATTATTTACAAGAGTAAGTTCAGAATGGATGATTTAGTTTAAGTGAGTAATATCACAAAATGTTTAAAAAGATGAATTTTAATGGAAGGTCACTTTGATAATAGATTGGTATTCTATTGTTTTAGATCCAAGTGTGGCGTTCTTAGAGTGGTGATTTGCTTTGGATCTATTATCAGGTGTGGGTCTAATCTAAAATAAAAATAGATATACATTAAATCTAGTATTTAAATAAATATTATTGTTTTTTGTATTGTGATGTGCAAATAATTAAATTATTCCAAAAAGGGAGAATAAACACATCGATGTGTATTATACCAAGTAAGTGACCGAAACCAACTAGCTTATGAAAAGTATGTTGTATGGTTATAATTTTTGTTATTTGAAAAATATGTTATTCTCATTCTCATGTAATGTGAAAAATTGGCATAATTGGTTCTATATGATAAATAAATTGTGATATTTCGATATTTTGAAACAATACGTGAAACGCATGTTTAACAAGCCCTACATGATATATTGTGAAATTTGATTTGCATGTTTCAACATGCCCAATGTGACAAATGATATCTTAAAATAAAAAAATGTATATATATGTTTATTGTGGCCATATCACATGTAAGGAGGAAGAATTGGTGGTTTCGTCGAAAACCTACATGGCAGTTTGTCTGTAAATTTTGTGGTTTATGCACAACTTACATGGCAATTTGTCTACAAATTTTGTGGTTTATCCACAACCTACATGGCAGTTTATCTGCAAATATTGGTGGCTTTAACCACATATATTGGATTGTTTAGATGGATAAGTTTTAAGGAACTCTTTTTGGAGTGTAGTAGTTATAGGTAGGATGTTTTGAATTTTGTTTGCATAATTGTTTTACAAAAATTACACTACCATGATCACGTGCATAAAATTGATTATGTTGTATGATAAATGTGTGCTTATTGCTATGTAGCTTATTGTTTATGACTTTTTATAAGACTTACACTAGGCTTTAAAAGCTCACCCCTTTAGTTTTATAACCTTTCAAGTGGTTTATGGACTTAGGGCTTGGATTCAGCATTCAGAGGAGCTTCTCGAATGAATTTCTAATAAATGGATTATAAACTTTTTGGAATGTTATTTTGGACTTTGGACAATTGGACTTTTTATTAGGTTGTTTCTTTACTTTATAATGCTAAATTGCCATGCATGCATGCTTGATGGATTTACAAGTGTTTTTGAATTATTGAGTTTATTTAAATTATTTATGATTTTTATTTGATTTTAAACAAATTTTATGATTTTTCTAAGTATTTTCAAAAGTCTACTGCGAAAGATTTTTATCAAAATTCTTAGTTTAATAATTTAAGATGAGAGTTCGATATTATAATGATACTTTTCAAGTACTTGAGTTTCAATAAGTGTATTTCAAATGCAGAATTACTCTATTTATAAATTTTAGAGTTTTTTTTTTTGTAAAAATATCTGAAACCTAGTTATTTTCAACAAGTAAATGCTTCCAACATTTTTTTAATGTGACTTTCAAGATTTGGCCATAATGTTTAGGCTGAGTTTATGGTGTTACAAGTGTAATCCACCCAATTTCTTATTGTGGTGAATATGTGTGGGCATTTAGTAACTGCCACATATGTAATTAAGGATTTTGTTTCATGCTATTCTACTATATTAAGGAGAATTTTGTGTAAAGCAGTAAAGGTTAAGTATGGTATGAGTTGATGCCAAAGGTGTAATACGCCTTGTTTTTCTGGAGTACTGTACTAGTTAGATCATAAGTAGTCTGGTTAGAAATTAACTGGGAAGCCTAGCCTTATAATTATGAATGCAAGGGACTTATTTATGTTTTTCTCAGGAGCTATAACACCCCTTACCCATATTCAACGCCGAAATAGGGTACAAGGTATTACCGGACTTAAACATACACATTCATACAAAACTGGGCCATAAAATTCCAACCCAATTTAAAACTTTTCAATCACATGCAAATTGTCCGTTATAAGATTCTACAAGGCCCAAAACATACATCAGAAGCGGTTCGGGACTAAACAAAAAATTCCTAGAACTTTGAGATAACTTAGAAAATTTTCATGTTTTGAAGAGTCACACGCTCGTGTGGGTAAGCCGTATGGTCATACACGCTCTTGTGGCTTGGGACACACCCATGTGTTAAGCCTGTGTAACTCTTTGACTATGACATCATCAACCAAATATGGTCACATGGCCAAGTCACATGCCCATGTGCTTAGGCCGTGTGTCAAATTAAATTCCAAAAATTAAGTGCAGACTGTACACGTCCTGGGCACATGCCCATGTCCTAAGGACGTGTCCTTCACATGGCTGAGGCACACGGCAGTGTCTCTGCCCGTGTGTTTACTACTAGGCATACTGACTTGCATAATTAGGGTGCAGGGGGCACATGGCCGGATCACACGCCCATCGGGTAGACCGTGTGTCACACACGGCCTAGACACATGCCAGTGTGTCTATCCGTGTAGACAAATTCTAGGCTATTTTCCAAGCCATCTGCCACCCTTAAATACTCACATACTTAATCCTACTTCATAGCATGCAACATGACACATTTGGCTGCACAGGCACACACCATCATGTTTAATCCATGGCTTCATAATATGGACATATCACCTACTTCAATCATCATGCTACTATAGGGCATTCCACACCAATTTCATTTTTATTCATCTTTATAATTCTTCTTTCAAGTTACTCAATTACACTATAATTATGGTCATGCCTATTAGTCCCCATTTATTCATTAAATACATATACCATTCATCTCACATTTCATCACAACCAACCAAACCATAACAAAGCATAAACACATTTGCATGCATGCATAAATAATTAGGGTTACAACCTAATTAATCAATATGAGCCACCTCTCATGGCCATATGAAAAATAATCATAATACCATCATGAGCCAACACATTTGGCTAATCAATATGACACATAACAAAATACTAAGTCCTTATACATGCCATACTCAAAATCATAAATCTAACTATACCCAATTATCCAATTGATAGTGTGATCGAGTCTCCGACATTCTACGATATCCGAGTTAACTTGGCGACACTATAAGAAAAGGAAAGGAAATGAGGGTAAGCTTTAGAGCTTAGTAAGTTCACATGCAAATAAAATGCAACTTAAACAAGCATTAGTCATAAATTTAACATAATGAATATAATTTTGCATTTTATCAAATCTCTTAAACTTATTCTTCATATACATCTATATATATATTCATACCATATGTTCATCATATATCATGTTATTCTCATGAGTTCGATGTACATACCTGTGCCCACTTGCACATAATAACTTACTTTCTCGTCTTTGACGTAATCATTAAGATTACTTATTGAACTTCCTTTAGAACTACCCATTGAACACTCAGAATACTATCGAATACATCGAAATCTCACACCTAAGTGCCTCATATATAGCCAATGCTACCTCACATCACATGTTGCTCGCTTTCGAGCTACGCACGAGTCTGCTCATATAGGCTGTCAAGTAAGCACAACACATGCCGAACTACCCTGCCATCGGTATAATATACGAGACCAGTAATCGGACGCCAAAACATGTGTTATATATATCACAAACTCAGACCACAACTCAATGAGTTCGGATGTCACATATATCGTGAACTCAGACCACAACTCAATGAGTTCACATCACATAGTTCCTAGTGACATGACACTTGTATCCTAAACTATTCTTAAGGTTTAAACGGAATTATTTGATACCACATCTCTGTCAAACTTACTCAAAATGTTGATTTCAATATCCACAGCACCAATCACATACTCATGAAATATTCAAAGCATGATTCATAATAATTGTGTAAGCATTTAAACACATGATACAACATCACTTTAAATATGTATATACTCACCATACATGCAATATTAAAGCATTTAAAGTATGGTACATGTTGCATTATTTTCAAATGAACTTACTTCGGTACAAAGAATAGAAACGAATCTAATCCTCGTAAATCTTGTTTTTCCCCCGATCAAGACCTGAATCACGTTTTTCTTGATTATCAAGCTTGAAAGTTGAAGAAAACCCTAGCTATGGTGTCTTGAGAATTTCAGCTAGTACATGGAGAAGATGAGCCAATTTTGACTTATTTTCCCTTTTTATTCTTTTATTTACTAAATGACCAAAATGCCCTTAAGGCCTTTCTTTAAAATTTTTCCTATTCATGCCCATTTTTGTCCAAAAAATTAGAACTTGGTCAAATTGCTATTTAAGGATCTCTAATTAATGATTCAATGCAATTTCATGCTCAAAGCTTCTAGAACACAAGTTTTGCAACTTATTCAATTTAGTCCCTAACTTCAAATTGGATACTTTAGGCATAAAATTTCTTCATGAAAATTCTACACAAACATGCATTCATATCATGGACCATCAAATAATCATAAAATAATTATTTCTACTTCAAATTTGTGGTCTCAAAACCACTATTCTGACTAGACCGTAAATCGGGATGTTAGAGGAACTGTAGACCATTAAGAAGGTAAATTCTGAAACGTGTGATAGTTATCAAGTTCCACTAGTAAGTGGGTCATATCTATGTGTGAGGAGGTTTTTAAGGGAGGTTTTTCTTATTCTTGTTCCTTAAAAAAATACTACTATCTCATTCTTTCTTTAAAAAATATAAATGTGTCTCTTTCTCATTTAGCTGGAAGCTTCGATTCTAGGTCTAATCAGTGGTTATTCCATCTTCGAGTAACTGTTTCAGCTCTACATGTTAAGTTCTGAGAGTGCAAGATTGTAAGAGTTGTATAAACAATAAAGCTGTAAGTACAAGTTTTGCATGAGGTTGTCAGCTATTGAGATCATAAGTAAATTGTATGGATAAGAGTTGTAATAGTAAATTTATGTTTCTAAGAAGTTGTTGCTATTGGTTCGAAAGGGATGCTTGAGCCTAGAGCTTAAAACTACAATAGGTGAGAATCAGGTGAGTCTTTATCCTGACTCTTTTATACAAACTATTCAAATAAGAAATATATTTATATACCTACATAAATAGAGTGATGATGATGTTTACGAAAACTGGTAATGTATAAGTATGGTAAAGATGAGAGATGTGTTGTAATAAAATGTATAAAGTTCAGTTAAAGAAATGATGTTTTTTTATAAGTAGGCAGGTAAGGTCTAGTAGAAGAGATGTACGAGCCAGTTAAGAGGTGATAATCTAGGTAAGTGAATACTGAGCTGAAGTTTTATTGTAAAGCCTCTGGTAGGGTAGTTTTAGTGCTAACCAGTTTGGCATATCATAGTTTGAAAATAAGTGTAAGACCATGGAGTAGAGGCTCATGAAAACTTGGTACGATTGAGAGCCATTCATGGTATAGCCTTCAATAAAATGAAACTAAAATGGTAGAACATGATTTATGAATTTGTGTAAGACCATGTGGTTAAGGCTTATTGCATGATATGATATGACTGAACGTATGTTCTTGGTGTAGGCATCGATGATGTATGAATCGAAATGGAAGATCACGATATATGAAACTTTGTATAAGTCCATGAGTAGAAATTTATCCGTAAAGTTTGTCAGGACAAGAAGCACAGGTTTTTGTATAATACCTTTATGGCACATTCTGTTTGGCCCTTGTGGCGTAATCTGTCATGTATGTCTAGTAAGCTGTGTATATATGTCTCTATGGTAAGATGTCAATAAATTCTATCAATTCTGTAATAAGTTTGGTTCAGATAAGGTATTGATATGCTCAGGGTTAGGAGCTGAGTAAGATTTTTGAAATAATTGAATAAATTTTTGGAAAGAACTGTATAGCTATTTGATAATAAAGGTATCCTCCATGATGATCTACAAAGTTAAATATGGTTATATTTGTAGTTATGAGTGCCCTAAGAAATTGTGTATATGAGATAGTCTGTGTTATGAAATGATTGAATCAAAGTTACTTGGAATTTGTCATATCGGTGTTATGTTTGGACTATAGTGAGTCTTTTATGAAAACATATGAAGTCTAAGTTATGGCTATTTTGAGTATATATGGTTCTGAAAGCAATTAATGTGGAATTATTTTGATCGGTCTATGTAGTACATTACAAGTGTGGGTTGTGTGATACTGAATTAAGATATAACTTGGTTAATAATTTGGTGGTAATCAGCCCTATATAAGTATTCACTAATTGCAATGTTTCCACCATAATTCGAAATGAATTAATTAACCACACGGCCTAGTACACGGGCGTATGGCACGGCCGTGTGCACAAGTTAGAGAGTTACACGGGGTCAAGCATGGCTTTTAACACGAGTGTGTCATAGGGTCACACGGGCATGTCCCTTGGACCACACGGGTGTGTGAGTCCTGCACTTTCACAAAAAATTCTTAGAGGCCTCAATTAAGTCCCGACTCAACTTTAATGCTCGTATTGGGCATTGAGGGCCTAATCAAGGGACGTTATGAATGATATTGGTTAATGAAAAGTAAATTACATGAATTATCTGAAAATGTTTTGAAAGTTTTCGGTAATGCTCTGTAACCCTGTTCTGGCGACGAATATGGGTTAGTGGTATTACATTTAGTGGTATCAGAACTACGATTTAG
The DNA here is from genome assembly GCA_025698475.1 of Gossypium anomalum. Taxonomy (NCBI): domain Eukaryota; kingdom Viridiplantae; phylum Streptophyta; class Magnoliopsida; order Malvales; family Malvaceae; genus Gossypium; species Gossypium anomalum. Next base: position 71,949,066 of record CM046956.1, read on the forward strand.
TTGGTTCTCGGATTTAACGTAACATTTGTGGAGTCTAGAAATACATACCATTATATAGCCTGTGATAGTGTGATATCTCCCGACTCTGATTAAAATTATCTTATAAATAGATAGAGATGCTTTCCACCCGAGCTAATTCCAATAATACTGAAAGTGATACTCACGTGCCTGAGTAAATACGTTACTCATGATGAAATAGTACTCGAAAAGGTACGGATAAATGTTTTATAGTACATGAGAATGATGAATGTTATGTTATATGAGTATATACATGAAAACTAAATTGTGAGGCTTATGATCTCCACCCCCTTACCAGTATAGTTTTATACGGTGAAAATTCGTAAGATTTATATAAATTAAGCTCATGAATGTAGAACTAAAGAGTTCAAAGGCTGAATGATTAACAATTTAGTTAGAAATGAGAATAGGTTAGTAAGTAAAGATGATATTAAAAAGAGATGCCAGATTTTTCTAAAGATTATTGTAACACCCCTTACCCGTATTCAATACCGGAACAAGGTACGAGGCATTACCTAACTTACCACATAAACAATCATACAATTCCAGGCCATACATTTGCTTTCAAATTAAAACCATTTGCAATTAATCATAAAGTCCCTAATACGAGCCTACAAGGCCCAAAACATGCCTTGGGAGTGGTCCTGGACTAAACCGAGAACTTTAAAAATTTTTACAAACTTAGAGAATTTTTCCACTAAATAGGGGTCGCACGCCCGTGTGGATATGGGACACGCCCGTGTGGGCAAGCCATGTGGTCACACATGCCCGTGTCTCGACCCCGTGTAACTCTCTGACTTGTAACTTATGAACAAATTGGGATCACACGGCCAAGTCACATGCCCGTGTGCTAGGCCGTGTGGAAAATTAATTTTCATAAAATAGGTGCAGACTTCACACGCCCAGGACACACGCCCATGCCTGAGGCTGTGTCATCTACACGGCTGAGACACACGCTCGTGTCTCTGCCCGTGTGCTCAATTCTGAGCATTCTATTTCTCAAAATTAAGGTGCAGGGGACACATGGCCAAAACACATGCCCGTGGGGCAGACCGTGTGTCTACCCGTATGGACAGAATAAAGGATATTTACCAAGCCATTTGCCACCCTTATTAGCACAAACCTTGCCACAACTTTGATGTCATATAACATAGCATATTTGGACAACCAAACATCCACAGTCAAAACTAATACATATCAATGCAATACCATCCACTATCATGCTCACAACATTTTTTATGTCCCAAATTAATCATGCTAATTTCACATATACTAAGTATCATTAAACTACTTTCAAGACACCTAATTGAGCATAAATTTATCATCTCATCAATAGATCATATTTCCAAACATTTCACATTCATGCTATGAATCACATTCCATCATTCACCAAGCATACCATGATCATATCACCAAAGACATTGGCACATATATGAATATTACAACCACGTTAGCCAAAATAAGCCAATTTACATGGCCAAATATCAAATCAAGCCTTTGACAAATTACAAGTCAATACATTGGCTAAAATCATAATGACACATATAACCAAAAGACCAAGTCCCTATACATGCCATACTTTCAAAATACTAAGATCATCAATACCCAAAATGAAAGTTTGATAGTGTGACTCGAATCCCCGACGATCTCTGATCCGAACTAGCTTGGCAACACTATAAAAACATGGAAAATAAACGGCGTAAGCTACATAGCTTAGTAAACTCGTATGCAAGAAATAAGCTAACCTTACCATACATATAACATTCAAATAATATAACATGATTAAATGTAACTTTTCCATAGTCTCATGACCATAACTTATTCCATCACAATACTTACCTCATATTCATCATTTCAAGCATTTAGTAGATTTGAGCTTCATGTACATACCTGTACCATCTTGAAATGAATTTACACGTAATCTCATCTTTGCCATACCCGAGAACCACTCGGAATAACAATGTCAGATACTCGAGAAATTTTAACATTAAGTGCCACATATGCAGCCAAAGCTACCTAAGTCTCATATCACATAGTTGCTCGCTCTCGACCTATCAACGAGCCTGCTCACACAAGCTGTCAGTCAAGACGTACCTACATGGTGCTACTCACACAAGCTGTCAAGTATCCGAAACATATGCCAGTACACTCAACCACCGGTAGCACGTATAAGACTAGCACCCGGATCACATAATTTGTAACATCCCGAATTAGGGCCTAGTCGGAATAGTGGTTTAGGGACCACAAATTTGAAGTAAGAAAGTTTATTTTTATTATATTTTTATGGTCTATGATTTCACAGAATGATTTCGTGAAAAATTTGTTCGAAAATTTTAACGTTTGGGCACTCAATTTAGCCAAAAGGACTAAATTGTAAAAAGTGAAAAAGTTGAGTTCCACATGTTAGAAGTGTCCAATTGTTATGAGTTTTTAAATTAGAGGTCCTTAAATGGTAATTAGACCATTGGTTAATTGTTGGACAAAAATAGACATGAAATGGGTGTAATAAAATATTTTTAAGTTAGGGGCATTTTGGTAATCAATAATTAAAGGAATTAAAAAGGGAAAATAAGCCAAAATTGGCTATCATCTTCACCATCCAGCCGAAACTAGCATGGACACCATGGCTAGGGTTTGGTTCAAGCTTCCAAGCTCATTTGTAAGTGATCCCAAACCTCGTTTTTAATGTTCTTTACATTTTTGAAGTCTCGGTAACATGATCTACTCATTTCTACCATTATTTTGAGCTAGGGTTTATGTTTAAAAAATTACCCATGAGTGTCATGCTTGTATTTTTATGTCTAATGGTAGAAAATGAGTGTTGGGTGTTAAATAAATGACTTCTACCAAGCGATTTTCGACGAAAACGTCCGAAAGGACCGTTTTGTAAAAGTTGTAAAAATGGTAGAAAAGGATGTTATGACGAGAATTTTAGTTTACTATAGTTATGAAAATGGTTCGGCTAGACCTATAGAATGGGAAAATTGAACAAAAATCACTTTACAAGCCTAGGGGCAAAACTATAATTTTGATAAAGTTTAGGGGCAAAAATGTAATTTTGCCAAAATATGATTTTGGGTCAATTTGAATAATGTGAGTCCTAAATAGACTATATTTTAAATGATAGATCAAGGAAATCGAGATTCGAGCTTAAATCGAGAAAATACAAGTTTGAGACTAAAATGGTAATTTTGCCGTTTCCGTATTTGAGGTAAGTTCGCGTGATTTAATAAGCATATTATTCATGTTATTATTGTTATACACTGTATTGAATTTGACGTTAATGAACTTTTGATGGAAATTGACATTTTAAATGAAATGAATAAGTTTGCATGAAAACTAAGTGATATGTTATTTTTATTATATGGACTAATGCCCAAATAAACATGAAAATGTGTTGAATTGAATGTACATTGCATGATCATCTATGCATATTGATATACTTGATGAAAAGAGAAATTCCTGGTTGAATAAAAAGGGATATCCGATGGATAAATTATTGTTTACATGACATAAGATCCTGCATGTGTTGCAGAAAAGGATTTAGCCCGGACGGGTAATCTGTTGATCTCAATATAGAAAGAATCTAGCCCGGACGGATGTTCCTTAAGTGATCGAGCCTCCCGAAGAATATGGGTGCATTAAGGGTTTAGCCCGGACGGGTAATTCAATTAAGGACTAAATTTAACCTGGACTGGTAATTCAAATCCGAACTTATGTGAGTGTATGTCATTGTAAGGAATTTAACCTGGACTGGTAATCCCGACAACACTCTGTAAGTTATGATACGGGGGATTTAGCCTGGACGAGTAATCCTACCGTAATGAGTGAGGTTCGTGAGAGTGCGTACTTGAAATGATTGCTTGCATGACTTGATGATAAATGTGATATCCACCGAGATTCCAAGGAATTCAACGGGAATTAATATGAGAAATGGAATGGAAATGCTTGAAATGATAAACTCATCTATGCTTAGATGATACTAGTATGATGTATATGGTTGTCATATTTGGATGAGTGGTTGTGCTAAGAGATAGCACAGGTACGTACTTGAAACCCATGAGCATGTGTTTGCCATGTGAAATGAAATGGACTTGTGATAAGAGTGCAAATGAATGAGTGATATTTATGAGAATAATTTTTATGACAAATTGGTGATGGTTCTCATTATGTTGCACTAAGACAGTTTAGTACAATAACAGTTGTTTGACTTTGGAAATCCACCAAATATAGTGGAAATTGAGTTAGAGGTTGAGTAAAATATTAAATTAAAGCTTGTTGAGTCTAGTTTCAGATAAAGGAAACAATGTAAGCGAAAGAATCTCATATGATGAGATATTTGAATTTTTGTGAAACAGGGTCAGAGTGATCTCGGACTCCCCTATCTTAAATTTGGAAAATTATTAAAAATTGTAAAAAAATTATTATAAGTTAAAATTTATTTTCTTAAAATCCTTAATGAGTCTAATTTCAAGGGAAATAGACATAAGTGTCATTCAAATCCCGTACTATGAGATAATTAATTCATAGTGAAGATAGGTTGGAATTGCTAGACAGAGAAATAGGGGTAACTTTAAAGAATAAACTGTACTTAACGGCTTGAGAAAAAATTCTAAAATTTTTATGGTAAGAAGATATGTGAGTCTAGTTTCAGGAAAAATTAACGGTTCTCAATTCAGAGTCCCGTACCTCTGGATACTAATAATTTAGTAACCATGACTTAGGAAAATAGCTTGAATGGACTTTGAATAAATAGAAAGAATTTAAAAATAGCATGTTATCACATTACTTATTATTTTTCATGCGAGCTTACTAAGCGTAAAGCTTACTCCCTCCTTTCCATTTCCTTAGTGTTTTCAAGTCGGCTCGGGGTTGGAGATTGTTAGAGGCAGCATCTGTAACAGCCCAAAATTGGGTCTAGTCGGAACAGTGGTTTCGGGACCACAAACCTGATGAGAAAAAAATTATTTTTATTATATTTTTATAGTCTATAAATTTAAGAAAATATTTCGTAAAAATTTCGTTCAAAAATTTTGACGTTTGGGCACTTAATTTAGTCAAAAGGACTAAATTGTAAAAAGTACAAAAGTTGAGTTCTTTATATATGAGGTGCCTAATTGTTATGAGTTTTAAATTGAAAGTCCTTATGTGATAATTAGTCCTTTAATAAGTTAGTGGATGGATATTTGTTTGGTATTTTTGAAATTTGGTTGAAATAAAAAGGGTAATTTTGTAAATTAATTAAAATGATCTAATAAGACAAAAATGATAAAAGCTATCATTTTTTTTTCATTCTTTCTTCCTCAACCGTGGGAAAGAACCAAAAATGACAGCCATGGATGAGCTCTATTTGGCCAAGCTTCTGTGGCTTATATAGGTACAGTTTTTGTCTCGTTATTAATGATTTTCGTATTTTTGAGATCCCCGAAGCTTAAATTTTCTATTTCTACCAATTGATTGAAGAGAAATTAGAGTTTAAAAATTTACCCATTCATGATATGGTTGTGTTTTGATGATTTATAGTAGATAATGAATGTTTGATGTGTTAAATACGAGTTTTATTCGATGAATTTCGGTAAAAATGTCAAAAAGGGGTTAAATTGTAAAAGTTATAAATTGGTCATAAGTGTGTGAATTAGTGAAAATTTGGAGTTGTCATAGAAGATAAAAATGTTCAGCATGTCTTAAACCTTATAGAAATTGAATAAAAATTATTTTACGAGCCTAGGGGTAAAAGTGTAATTTTTGAAAAGTTACGGGGCAAAATTGTAAAGTTTATAAAATTTGATATATGAATTGAATTGGTTAGTGTGTTGATAAAATGTGTTAAATAAGTGTTATTTGACATGTTAGATCAAGAAAACATGAAATTTTGGATTAAGATCGGGGAAGAACAAAGTTGTGTGCTAAGTCAAGAAAGTTAGCCGTTTCGGCATTTGAGGTAAGTTGGTATGATAATAATACTGCAATAATGTTGTAATTTATATTTGAAAGTTAAATTTAGTGAATTAATTGAATTATGTTAAATTAAATGTTATGGTGCTAAGTTTATGAATTGATTTAAAAATATGTCTATGGTACATGAAGTGCATTGAATTATCATACATAAATGTGATTTCTATGATTATGGATATTATGAGCAATTGTAAGTTCATATGATTTTTAATAATGTAATGTGTAATTTAATGTTATTACCTTGATATTAAATCAGATATAAGTTTATATGTAAGTAATACATTAATTTTACTTGTATTATGATATTTTATAATAATATTGGAAATATGTTTGTTGATAATTACTTGATTGGTGAAATTGTTGGAAAAGAGAGAGGAATCCCGGTTGAACCTTCGGAAAGATTGGATGACACAGATGGTATGTAGCTAGTTCGCATGGGTGATACTATGAGTACACCATGTAGACAAGAGAGCTACGGGATATATGTAGCTAGGTCGCATGCGTGGTTCCAGGTGAAGACACCATATAGACAAGAGAGCTACGAGATAAGCTGGCTAGGTCACATGGGTGGTACTAAGTGTTCACCATGTGTACAAGAGAGCCGAACTTTATGATGGGTGGAGCTATGTGCTGAAACCACCAAGTATCGAGGATTGATCCGAAGTGTTCAACGGGAGACTTACTATGTACTGCTTTGTGAGTTTTGTGATGAATAAATGCAGGAACTTGGTTATGTGAATGATGTGTTCATTAAGTGACCGGGATGTGGTAAGGTTATAAACAAGTAAGTTATACATGAGGATGATTTTATGGTGACCTTGTAATCATGGGCCTATACTTGTGATGTATGAAATGTGGTGAAAATGCTTTGTGATATATATGTTAAAATGAGGTTAATACAAAGAAAGTGTGAAAGAGTGAATTAGCAATAAAATTGTTTTGGACAGTAGCAGTGACATGACTTTGAAAAATCACCAAAAATATTAGGAATTTAATTAGAGGCTGAATGAGATATGAAATTAAAGCTTAATGAGTCTCTTTTCATATAAAATAAACAGAGCAAGCAAAGGAATTCTATATTTTGAGATATTTATATTTTTGCCAGACTGGTTGAGAATGATTACGTGATCCCCTGTTCTGACTTGGTAAAATCATCATAAATTGTAAAAAAAATAATTATGGGGCATGGTTTATATGATTAGAAACCTTAATGAGTCTATTTGTTATTGGAATAATCAAAAAAATTATTTGAATTCTGTACAATAAGATAACTGAGTTTTTATATAGAGAGGTCAGAATTGTCAGATAGTGAAATAGAGGAAACTTTAAGAAAAATCTGGTATTGATTGGCAAAACCAAAAATTATGAAAATTTTATGGTAGAAATTTATATGAGTCTAGTTTCAAGGAAAATTTACGAAACTAAATTTTGAGTTCTTTAGCTTAAGAAATAATTAAATTAGTGACTATGATTCTGGAAAACAGCCTTAGCTGATCTTGTGTAAAAAGATAAAATCATGTGATTAATGATTCTATTTTCTTGAGCATATTTATTGAGGAATGGGATAATATTGTTAATTAAATTGCTTATTATTATTAACATGCCAGCTTAGTAAGCTTTTAAGCTTACACCATTTTCCCATTTCTCTTAGTGTTGTCAGGTTGGCTCAGGGTTGGAGATCGTCAGAAGTATCATCACACTATTAGTTTATCAAATTAGAATAATGGCAATTCTTATTTATTGTCAAATAAGTGGCATGTATAGATAATTAGTTATTGATATTAAGTAATATTATGATTTAGCCAAATGTATAAGCTCATTTTTGCTTCATTGTATATAGCCATAAGATTTGGCTCATAATGGTTAAAGTTATGTAAACCTATTTTATGTATGCAAAAAAATAAAATAAATTATAAGTGTCTGAAAGATTTTAGTTTGCTCCCGAACCAATTTCAATGATTGTTTTGGGCCTCGTAGGCCCTTTTTAGGGAAAAATTATATATGTTTGAAAAGTTTAAAATTTGATGAAATTTTATATCTCGGTTTTAAATGATTACAAGTACTCAAGTCTGGTAATACCTGCACTGCTCCTGTTAAGCGATACGGGGTAAGGGGTGTTCTGACATCACACTATCGAGACATCATTGTTGGAATATTAATATATTTATGCTAGCGATTCCAAGTGAGTGGCATGTATAGGGACTTAGTTTTATAATAAATGTTGTTATGAGTAGCCAAATGTATTGACTTATAATGATTCATTGTATATAGCCATGAGATGTGGCTTATAATGATTATGGCTTGTAAGCCTATTTATCCATATTAAGCCCTAATGTTTGTGATGTGGATATGCTTGTTGAAAATGCATGTTGATGTATAACATGTGTGTATGATGAATGCTTCATGACCAATCAAACCGGGCTATGAGAAAATGCATGATATAGAAAAGAAAAAAAAATGATGATGTTGATTGAACTTGAATGCTCAAGGTCTAATGACACAAGTGATAAGTGAATAATTCTAGATTATTGGTAAAGGTGGTGCAATAGTAAGATTAATGGTCATGGATGTTTACATCTAGACTCAATATTGCAGGAGCATGCGAAATACGTGACTAATGACATGTTAATGTTAATAATATATCTTAATGAAAGAGGTTAAATGTAATACCCTGAAAATTTCTACAGTAATATTATCCTTGATATAGTAAAATAAGGAAATAAAGTGACAAAAAGGAAATTTTGAGTTATGACAACATTGGGAAGTACATCATGATATATTAATTCAAGAAAAGGACTGAATTGTAAAAGTGAGAAAATTTTTTTTACCTAAGATTAAATACTCAAAAATGGAGAGGTTAAAGTGTAAATATGATAAGATGAAGGACCAAGAGTGCAAATATTTCAAGGGAGGAATGATCTAGAAACTAAGGAAAATGGATAAATTAGGACCAAATTGAATAGGTGAAGAATTATGAGGAAATAAATTGCAACTTTACCAAATTTAAATGATGACTCAAGGATGGAATTTTAAAAGATCATGATGGGCAAAATGGTCAATTGGAAGGAGAGAGAAATCTAGAAGGCAATGATGATGTTGGAGATATTTTAGATTAAATAAATAAATGTTAGTTTATTAATATTTTAATTTAATTTTTAAATGATATTTAATTATTTTATTTAGTATATATAAGGAAAGAAAGATGAAGAATCATCGTCTTTTCCCATGCACCCAACGTATGAAGAGAAAAGAAAGAAAGAAACTTTCATTTATTTATAATTTGGTCCTTTCATAAAAAATTTACCATTTTCACTTAGAAATCAAAAGAATTTCCATAGCCATCACGAGAGAAAGATGACAAGGAGACTATGGGGAGCTAGAATATCAAGTTAGATTCAAGAAATAGTAGCTAGAGGAGAGAGAAAATCAAGTTAAAGATTGAACTTAATAGAACAAGGTAAGAATATCAAGATTTCAATATATTTTTAAGTTTAATTTTTATGTTCTTGATATGTTAATGAAGGAAAGTAAGAGAAAGTGATGGAAAATATTTTAGAGAAAGGAAATAAGGGTGTTATAAACTTGGTAATCAACATTTTGTACTAAAACAATTTTGGACAGCAGCAGTGATCTAACTTTGAAAAATCACCAAACATTGTGGAAATTGAATTAGAGATTGAATAAAATAATAAATTAATTTTTGTTGAATATAGTCTTTCATAGAAGAAACGGTGTAAGAAATGGAAATTTATATTGGGAGATATAGTAAATTTAGTGAGACAAGGTCAGAACGAGTTTAGGTTCCCCTATTCTGACTTTGGAAAATCATTAAAAATGTTATAAAAATAGTTATGGGTTATAATTTATATGTTTAAAATCCTTAATGATCCTATTTTCAAAAGAAATAAATGGGAACATAATCAAAATCCCGTACGAGGAGATTATTAAATTTTAGTAAAGAGGAGTCGGAACTATCGAATAGCAAAATAGGGGTGAATTTGAAGAATAAAATATACTTATTGGCTAAACCAAAAATTCTCAAAAGTTTATGGTAAGAATATATGTGAGTCTAGTTTCTGGAAAAATTAGCGGATCTTAATTTAGAGTTCCATAGCTCAAGATATAAATAATTTAGTGACTATGACTTAAATGGACAACTTTGAATAAATTTAAAAGTAAATAGTGAAATCATAGATAATGTTGCTTATAAGCATGTTATATAAATTAAGGATGTGGAATGGAGAGGAGGAGGAGGAAAATATATATGTATATTCAGCTAGCATGGCTAATTTGCATGTTTAGGCTCAGGGACTAAATTGAATAAAAGTAAAACTTTATGGGTAATTTTATAAAAAAGTCAGAAATGACCAAATTGCATGAAATGGATTATTTTATTATTCAAATTACAAAACTGAATGAAATTATTAATTTAGATCAAGATCAGGTGAAAACATGTTTTAGGGATTAAATTGAAAAGTGTTAAAATTATAGAAAATTTTGATATTTCATAGAATCCATAGGCTGTTATCAATATGGATGGGAATAATTAGACTTGAAATAAGGATTAAATTACAAGAATTTACTTTTCTGAGCCTAAGGATGAAATCGTCATGAATTAAAAGTTTAGGGGCAAAATGGTAATTTTACCTAGAGCATTAATTGAATATATCAGAACATGAAATGAATGAAAATGATGATCAAATTTATTTATAAAGATTCAGATGACTCAAATACGAGACTTGAACATGGGAAAGAAAAAATATCGAACTAGTAAAATTATAAACATGAACAAGCAACAAGGTAAGTTCGTGTAACATGAATTGAATTCTTGAATGCTTGAATTGTATATTTATGTGACATAAATGTGAATTGAATGTTTAATAAATGATAATAGATGAAATGTTGATAATACTTGATAAAAAGAGAAATAAATCCAGGCTGAATGGAATGAAATTCGATAATATGTGTGAAAAGGATCTAGCCCAGACTGGTGATCCTGATATAAGCCCTCCCGAAGAATATGTTTGAGTCTGGATTTAGCCTGGACTGGTAATCCAGACAAAGCGCTATAGAGTATTTGTCATTGCAGGGGATTTAGCCTAGACTGGTAATCCCGACAATACTCTTTGAGCATATGTTACAAGGGATTTAGCCTGGATTGGTAATCCCGCTGTAAGAAATGAGGTTCCGGGAGTGTGCTCTCTTACGGGGGATTTAGCCTGGTCTGGTAATCCCACTGTAAGCAATGAGGTTCGCTGCAGTGTGCTCTCTGAAAAGGACTTATGTATATATGTGTATGAATTGACGGTTAATGAGATTGTACACTATAAGTGTACTATTGGAAATCCATCGAAATTCTGAGAAATCCAACGGGATAAATATAGAAAATGGTAAGTACTTGAAATCACAAAATTAAACTTGAAATACATAGAAATGATAATTATTTGATATATTGAAATATGACATGGAAAATACATGTATGTGAAACTTGCCTAATAATTATGCATATTCAAGATTATAAACTACTACTGGAATAAATATACACTAAACTCATGAAAATAATGGTACATGGAATATTGTCATAATGAATTGAATGGTTTATATTTAGGAAGAAACAACAAGAGAATGATATGTATCATGAAATGTAAATATAAGACTATCTTTGATACGTTGATACAAGGAAAATTATGTATATTAAGACGAGTAATAAATTCAAGTGAGACATGTCGAGAAAATAAGTTTGTCAATATTAAGGTACGCTAACCAATGTTGTTGCTTGAAGTTTAGGAAAGAGCCAAATTACTGATTTAATGGTAATATATTTATTTATATGATGTATTGAATTGGTAAGTATTTAAGTGAATTTTTTTTTTTATGATCTGTAAATTCTCGTAATGGTCCAAAACCCTATTTTGACGATAGATACGGGTTAGGGGTGTTACATTTAGTAGTATCAGAGCTACGGTTTAATCAGTTCTCGGACCAAACGTAGTATGTGTGAAGTCTAAAAACACATGCCATTATATAACCTGTGATGATGTGATATCTCTCGACTTTGATGAGATTTGTTTTACTTATAGATAGAGATACTTTCTAACCAAGCTAATTCTGATAATGCTAAAAGTGATACTTCAGTATATGAGTAGAAAGTTGATTATGATGAATCGAAACTCATAAAGGTATGAATAAATGTTTTATAATGCATGTCGATGATGAATATTATGTTATATCTATTATTAAAAGTAAATTATATTGCTACACGAAATAATGTGCTGATGGCTAAATTAAATTATATAAATATAAATATATATATATATATGAAGTACATGATAAAGATTATTAGGGAATTATGGATGAATAGTGAATTTTGAAATATATTACATGTATTAAAGATACAGAAGATATAAGTGTACGGATTATTCGTACAAGGATTAAATTGTAAAGCATGTAAAAGCATTATGAGAAAAGTGTAAAAGTGATATGGTTGCATAAAATAATTTGCGCAAGTAGATGAGATTAGAACTACTAGGATATTAGTGGCATACCATTACTGGACCTTAGCACGTCAGTGCTCTCTAGTTATTATCACATCCGTGCTCTCTGATTATTAACACATCAGTGCTATCTGATTATTAACACATTAGTGCTCTCTGATTATTAGCAGGTTGGTGCTCTCTGATTATTAGCACATTAGTGCTCTTCGTTTAGCACATTTGTGCTCTCTGTTTAATAGTGCATAACAATGCACCTCTGTATCAGTCTCGTATATCCTAAGTGTTCTATCTAGTCTACTGGGCCTCTGCTAAGTAAAAAAAAAGAGAAAATAAAAGAAAAAAGAAGTATACAATTTTCGTTACAAGGTAAAGGATTATTTCTGAGTAAAAATGTTGATTATGATGAAATAGAACTCGTAAAGGTACGGATAAATGTTTTATAATACTTGAGAATGATAAATGTTATGTTATATGAGTAAATACATGAAAATTAAATTCTGAGGCTTTACGATCTCTACCCCCTTACCAGTACAGTTATATGCAATGAAATTCATGAGATTTATATTGATTAAGTTCAGAAGTATGAGAGTGAAAAGGTTCAATGATTGACCAATTGATAATGCAGTTAAAACTAAGAATGAGTTAATAAGTAAAGATTGGTTCTGAATAGAGATATTAGATTTTTCTGATAACTAGTTTGGATATACAGTACCATTGTTAAAGGAATAAGTTATTTATGGGAAAATCGATTTATTCAGATATGGTATTTACAGAATGGTTAACTGAACATTTCTTCCGAATTAGTTTCTTGAGTGAACTGAATGATTTGAAATTATTGATGACTATACTAGTCAATAGATTGGTGAATAAATTGCAAAAATATTTGAATATAGCTGTTATAATTAGATGTATTATAGTAAAAAAAATTTTGGGATTTTATATGAGTGTCTTATATGTACTGATATTTTCAGGGGTATATGCAACTGTTCATGTTTGGATGCTATAATCATTATATGGACAGGTTGGATAAATATGCTAATAGACAGAAATTATCGTAAGTTTGATTGATTCACAAGTGGTATTACTCTATCTTTCTTTGGTCTTCCAAGCCAATATATGTTATAGAACACTTGATAATAAGACTCATATGATATTATCTTTTATTTCTGTTGGTTTAAGCTCTGAAAGGCAATATGAAATATTGAATAAAAAAATAAATTGTGAAATGAAAGGATAGAGGATGGATATAAATAATAAACTAGGTAAATATGTACAGAAAAAAACTATAGAATTATAGAAATAATGGAGTTCATGATAAAAAGAAAACAAGGAAATTTCGAGGACGAAATTTATTTTAAGGGAGAGAGAAATGTAATACCCTGAAAATTTCTACAGTAATATTATCCTTCATATAGTAAAATAAGGAAATAAAGTGACAAAAAGGAAATTTTGAGTTATGACAACATTGGGAAGTACATTATAATATATTAATTCAAGAAAGGACTAAATTGTAAAAGTGAGAAATGTTTTGTTGCCTAAGAGTAAATACTCAAAAATGGAAAGGTTAAAGTGCAAATATGAAAAGATGAAGAACCAAGAGTGCAAATATTTCAAGGGAGGAATGATCTAGAAACTAAGAAAAATGGATGAATTAGGACCAAATTGAATAGGTGAAGAATTATGAGGGACTAAATTACAATTTTACCAAATTTAAATGATGACTCAAGGATGGGATTTTAAAAGATCATGATGGGCAAAATGGTCAATTGGAAGGAGGGAGAAATCTAGAAGGCAATGATGATGTTGGAAATATTTTAGATTAAATAAATAAATAAATATTAGTTTATTAATATTTTAATTTAATTTTTAAATGATATTTTATTAATTTATTTAGTATATATGAGGAAAGAAAGATGAAGAATCATCATCTTTTCCCATGCACCCAACGTATGAAGAGAAAAGAAAGAAAGAAACTTTCATTTATTTACAATTTAGTCCTTTCATAAAAAAATTACCATTTTCACTTAGAAATCAAAAGAATTTCCACAGCCATCAAGAGAGAAAGATGACAAGGAGACTATGGGGAGCTAGAATATCAAGTTAGATTCAAGAAATAGAAGCTGGAGGAGAGAGAAAATCAAGTTAAAGATTGAAATTAATAGAACAAGGTAAGACTATCAAGATTTCAATATATTTTTAAGTTTAATATTATTGAAAAAGCATGGAAATGATGTGAATGTAGAGTTTTCTTATATAAATTTTTATGTTCTTGATATGTTAGTGAAGGAAAATAAGAGAAAGTAATGGAAAATATTTTAGACAAAGGAAACAAGGGTGTTATGAACTTGGTAATCAACATTTTGTACTAAAACAGTTTTGGACAGCAGTAGTAATCTAACTTTGAAAAATCACCAAAAATTGTGAAAATTGAATTAGAGGTTTAATAAAACATGAAATTAAATTTTGTTGAGTATATTATTTCATAGAAGAAACGGTGTAAGAAATGGAATTTTATATTGGGAGATATACTAAATTTAGTGAGACAAGTCAGAACGAGTTCTGGTTCCCCTGTTCTGACTCTGGAAAATCATTAAAAATGATATAAAAATATTTATGGGTTATAATTTATATGATTAAAATCATTAATGATCCTATTTTCAAAATAAACAAATGGGAACATCATAAAAATCCCGTATGAGGAGATAATTAAATTTTAGTGAAGAGGGGTCAGAACTGTCGAATAGCAAAATAGGGATGAATTTGAAGAATAAACTATACTTGTTGGCTAAACAAAAAATTCTCAAAATTTTATGGTAAGAATATATGTGAGTCTAGTTTCTAGAAAAATTAGCGGATCTTAATTTGGAGTTCCATAGCTCAAGATATAAATAATTTAGTGACTATGACTCAAATGGACAGCTGTGAATAAATTTAAAAGTAAATAGTGAAATCATAGATAATGTTACTTATAAGCATGTTAGATAAATTAAGGATGTGAAATGGAAAGGAGGAGGAGGAAAATATATATGTATATTCAGCTAGCATGGCTAATTTGCATGTTTAGGCTCAAGGACTAAATTGAATAAAAGTAAAACTTTGTGGATAATTTTATAAAAATGTCAGAAACGACGAAATTGCATGAAATGGATTATTTTATTATTCAAATAACAAAACTGAATGAAATTATTAATTTAGATCAAGATCAGGTGAAAACATGTTTTAGGGATTAAATTGAAAAGTGTTGAAATTATAGAAAATTCTGATATTTCATAAAATCCATGGGCTGTTATCAATATTTATGAGAATAATTAGGCTTGAAGTATGGATTAAATTACAAGAATTTAATTTTTTAGCCTAAGGATGAAATCGTCATTAATTAAAAGTTTAGGGGCAAAATGGTAATTTTACCTATAGCATTAATTGAATATATCAGAACATGAAATGAATGAAAATGATGATCAAATTTATTTATAAAGATTCGGACGACTCAAATACGAGACTTGAACGTGGGAAAGAAAAAATATCGAACTAGTAAAATTATAAACACGAACAAGCAACAAGGTAAGTTCGTGCAACTTGAATTGAATTCTTGAATGCTTGAATTGTATATTTATGTGACATAAATGTGAATTGAATGTTTAATATATGATAATAGATGAAATGTTGATAATACTTGATAAAAAGAGAAATAAATCCAGGCTGGATGGAATGGAATTCGATAATATGTGTGAAAAGGATCTAGCCCAGACGGGTGATCCTGATATAAGCCCTCCCGAAGAATATGTGTGAGTCTGGATTTTGCCTGGACTGGTAATCCAGACAAAGCTCTATAGAGTATTTTTCATTGCAGGGGATTTAGCCTGGACTGGTAATCCCGTTGTAAGAAATGAGGTTCGCGGGAGTGTGCTTTCTAAAAAGGACTTATGTATATATGTGTACGAATTGACGGTTAATGAGATTGTACACTATAAGTGTACTATTGGAGATCCATCGAAATTCTGAGAAATCCAACGGGATAAATATAGAAAATGGTAAGTACTTGAATTCACAAAATTAAACTTGAAATACATAGAAATGATAATTATTTGATATATTGAAATATGACATGGAAAATACATGTATGTGAAACTTGCCTGATAATTATGCATATTCAAGATTATAAACTGCTACTGGAATAAATATACACTAAACTCATGAAAATGATGGTACATGGAATATTGTCATAATGAATTGAATGGTTTATATTTAGGAAGAAACAACAAGAGAATGATATGTATCATGACATGTAAATATAAGACTATCTTTGATACATTGATACAAGGAAAATTATGTATATTAAGACGAGTAATAAATTCAATTGAGACATGTCGAGAAAATAAGTTTGTCGATATTAAGGTACACTAACCAATGTTGTTGCTTGAAGTTTCGGAAAGAGCCAAATTACTGATTTAATGGTAATATATTTATTTATATGATGCATTGAATTGGTAAAGTATTTAAGTGAAATTTTTTTTATAATCTGTAAATTCTCGTAATGCTCTGAAAACCCTATTTTGACGATGGATACGGGTTAGGGGTGTTACATTAAATCATTAAAATGATGCCATGATATGTGTCCTTAATATATGTAATGAATTGTGGAAATTAAGGGTAACACAAAGGCTTGGAAAACAGCCTAAGTGTTAATCACATGAGCAGAGACACGGCCATGTGTTTAAGCCGTGTGGAGGGCACGGCCTAGCACACGGGCATGTGGTTTGGCCGTGTGGTTCATTTTGTGTGATGACGTCATAGTCAGAGAGTTACATGGCCTGAAGACGTGGGCGTGTTAAAGACACACGGGCGTGTCCCTATGTCCATACGGGCGTGTGGCTCCGCTTCATGGAAAAATTTCATAAATTTTCCAAACCTTCCAAGGTTCTCGGTTTAGTCCCTAATTACTTTCATAGCACGCTTAAGGCCTCGTAGGCCCAAATAAGGGACTTCAAGATATAAATTGAAAAGTTTTAAATTTGAACAAAATTTTATAGCCCGATTTGCATGATTGTTTGTGTTTAAGTCCGGTAATGCCACGTATCCTGTCCCGGTATCGAATACGAGTAGGGGGTGTTGCATAATCACATAACACATAATGACCCTAGTGACGTATCACTTGTATCCTACACTATTCCTAAGGTTCAACGGGACTTCTCACTTGTCGAATCATCATTGAACTTGTTCGTAGAATTGTACTCATTCACATAATCAAACATACAATTCATGCAATATTAACGTATTTAAATACAATTATTCTAAATCTTATTTTTAACATACGAACTTACCTCGGTACAAAATGGCTAATAGTTCAATTTAGTTTACATCTTTGTTCTTTCCCCGATCTAGGTCAGAACCTCGTCTTTCTTGATCTATAATACCACATTTAACTTATTCAATCATTACATTATTCAATTTAATCCAAAAGAACTTTATGGCAAAAATTACATTTTTGCCCCTAACTTTTTAACTTTTTACATTTTAGTCCCTAGGCTCATAAAATGATTTTCATTCAATTTCTTCATTACCCAAGCCTACACGAATATTAATAGTACTCATAAAAGCCCACATTTTTCATTTATTCACATTTTTACAAACATTTTACATCTTTTACAAATAGGTCCCTATTTGACATTTTCTTCAAAAATCACTTGGTAAATGTTGTTTATCTAACACCAAACATGCATTTCCTACCATTAAACATCAAAATATCAAATATTCAACATGGGTAAAATTTTAGACTTTGATTTTCTTTCAAATTAGTCCTTGAAATAGCTAGATTAGGTTGAGACAACTTCAATAACATAAAAATCATTAAAAACGGGACAAAGACGGACTTACAATTGAGCTTGGAAGCTTGGCTGAAACCCTAGCTATTGAGACTCTTCAGATTTCAGCACAAGGAGGATGAAATTGAGAAGATGACATCTTTTATTTGTTTTATTTTGTCTTTATTAGCCAAATGACCAAAATGCCCTTAATGCCAAACTTTGAAATTTCACCTAGCCATGTCCAGTTTTGTGCAACTTAAAGTATAATGGTATAATTACCATTTAAGGATCTCCAATTTAAAATTTCATAGCAATCAGACACTTCTAGCTTCTAGAACACATATTTTGCACCTATTGCAATTTAGTCCTATTAGTCAAATTGGACACTTTATCGATAAAATTTCTTAATGAAATTTTCACACAATCATTCAATCATATTGTAGACCTTAAAAAAAATTAACATTTGTACTTCATATTTGTGGGTTCAAAATCACTGTTCTGATTTGATCCAAAAACGGGCTGTTACAATTATTCTGAATATGTGATGTCATTACTAAGGAAGAAGATTATTCATGAGTAATCGAATTATTCAGGTATGATATCTACAGAACGGATTAACAAAAAATTTCTTCCGAATTGACTCTTTCAGTGATGTAAGATTGTTGTTGACTTTATTAGTTAGTGGAATAGTGATGAAATTGTAAAGATATTTGAATACAGCTGTTATAATTGAGTATATTACAGCAATCTCTTCTGGGAATTCTATATGTTCTGTTAGTCTCAGAGGCATATGAAATTGTGCATGTACAGATGCAATGTTTATCGTATTGAAAGGCTAGTAAATTATGATAGATGGAACTACTGAAAGTTTGGTTGATTCATGAGCGGTATTGCTCTATCATAATTGGGTTTTCTAATTTATCATGATTGATATAAGATTTGATGATAAGGTTCATATGTTATCATTTTCTATTTCTACTGATTGAAGCCTTGAATTGTGAATATGCGAGTTATATTGTCTTAATCACATTTGTTTCTTCTGAGTATACGTGATATTACTCTTCTAAATTTTCTCTAAGGTATCATCAGTCTCTAAATTATGTAAACATGGGTTATCTGTGAAAGATATTCTTTGATCGGAGGTAATTACATTTATTACCGTTATAAATATTGACTCGATCATGAGGTATGGCAATAAAGATCACAGATTATAGAAATTGCATTACTGCATTGGTTATTATTAGGGCCACTTTTGGTTCTCCCTCTTTTAAATTGAGGTGCACTATTGATGTTGAAGTGTTTCTTTATCTACACAGTTGAAATGTTAGTCATATTATTGCAAAATGGTTTAAAATCTATCTGATGGTTGTGGCTTTGGAAAAACTCAAAGCTTCAATGTTAATAATTGAAATAGCTACATTATGACATAGTTATTACGGAAAGATGTAAGATTTGAATGGACTGACAAATGTTAGTAAAGTTTTGACCAGTTGGAAGCTCTATTGATCAAAGTATTAATTTTGGTTCAGCCTGAATAGGGTAAGGAATTTGTTATTACAGTAATGTATTATTAAATGAGTTTAAATTATGTTTTGATGCAGTAAGGCAAGGTAATGGCCTGTACTTTCAGATAGTTAAAGATCACATGAAAAGAATTACTCGATACATAACCTAGAATTGACAGCTATTGTTTTTGTGTTGAAATCTGACAACATTACTTGTTTGGTGAAAGATGTCATATATTCACCAATTAGAAAAAGTTGAAGTATCTGATGTTGCTAAAAGATTTGACTTTGAGATAGCGTATATAGTTTAAAATTTTGAAAGATTATAATTTGATAATTGAATATCATTCGGAAAGAACGAATGTAGTTGCAGATATTCTGTGTAGAAAATTTATGTTTGCTTTGCAAGCCATAGATACCGGTTCCTATTGTATGATGAAAGATTAATTTTAGCTGAGGATAAAGCTAAACCGATGATTCTATAACAGAATAGTGAAACTTAGAAAAGTGATAATGAATTGTAAGTTAAACGGGTATAGAATGAAATAATTATTGAATCAAGATAGCATATTTGAATTTGATGATTGTCTATCATTCTGAGATAGAGCCTGTGTACTGAAGAATTTGGAGTTTATATAAAAAATTTTACATGAATGATCATAGTGGTACTATGTCTGTTTATCTGGGAAATGATAAGATGCATAACAATTTGAAAAAGATGTACTGGTTGCCCAGAATGAAAGATGGTATTTCTAAATCTATATTTAAATGCTGAATGTATCAACAAGATAGAGATGATACTTTCGAGATGGTTATAGTCAGTGAAAATACCAAAATGGAAATGGGACAAAGTTACCATGAATTTTATATCAGGATTATCCCTATCTATGAAAAAGAAAGATACTATTTGAGCAATTTTTGATTGTTTGATGAAGCCTGCACATACCATTTTGGAATGAGTGGATTTCACACTTGATATATTGCTTGAATTATCTGTTTTTGAGATTGTCAGATTATATGATGTGCTAGTTTTTGCTATGTCTGATAGAGATCTACAGTTTAAATTCCAATTCTGAAACAAGTTACAAGAAACTCTGGGTATATGGTTACATTTTAGTACTGTAACGCACCAATTTTCGGGAACTTTGTAAAATCTGAAAAAAAAAATTAAAATTTTGTGTTCTGCTTGTTATGTGTAGGATTTATTATGATAGTGGGCCTCTAGAAGGCCCAAGCTTAGGATAAAACCCGATAGTTTTAATTAATTTTAATTCCATAGGAGAAAGGGGTTCTGTTAAATTAGGCTTATAGGAATTAATTGTGTAAAATGGATCACAAGGAAGCATGTGGTAAAGTGGCTAAGTGACGCCACTAGGAAGGATGTAGGTGGCGTGTGTGAGCTTAGGAGGACCTGTGTTCAAGCCACACATGCTGAAAGAAAATAATGGATTTATTTTTATGAACAGAAAAGGTAGGTGGTGGAACTTAAGTGAAAGTCTGTCAGTGGGAGTTTGAGTTGCTAAGGGGATTGAATAAGGATAAAGATAAGGGAGGAAATCTAGGAGCTGATCAAGGAGCAAGAGGTGGCCGACCAAGGGACTTTAGCTTGGGAAATTCGGCTAGGTAGTGCAGTATTATAAATTTCGGCATTTGGGTGTGTGGTGACCGATTCTCTGACCATCTTTCCTTCTCCTCTGTTCTTTCTTTCTTTTTCCCTCCATCTATTTTTCTTCTTCTTGCCCCATAGCCGAATCCTACCATTATTCTATTCATCTTCACATTTCCATCATTTGTTTTTAAGCTTTATACACAAAGCCGGAACCCCGAAATCCTATAGTTTTTCTGTGCCGATTTCTCCTAGCCCAAAACTCCGTGGTTTTCTCGTCTTATGGCCGATTCTTTTTTTCTAAATCTATAACTTCACCGACAAAGTCATTACAAAACCCTACTATATCGTATTTTCTTTCATTGTTACAAAAGCCAAAACTCCCACACCATCCTAGGGACATAGCCAATCACCGAGATCATTGAGGGCTCGACTTTTGTTATCGTTTGAGGGCTTGGAACGGCGTCAAGAATCAAGTAGGAACAAAGGGGAAACGTTGATCGGAAGAATCGGTGGTAAGTCCGTCCAACTTAGTCTATCTTGCATATTTTAAGAAAAGCGGAATCCCTAAAAGGTTAGGGAGGTTGTCGTTTTTTTGACTTATAGCCCTTAGGGGTTGTGATGACAGTGTTATTTTGGTAGTAGTGTGATTAAGAGGCTATTGATCAAGGGCTTGGATGAGTGGAACAATCGGATCATTGGAGCTAACCATCTCTCGGCATCATCAGGTAAGGGCAATAGAGGTTTTAAGCATGTTTGGCCGAATGTGGTAAGGGACTAAGTATTTGGTGTTACTTTGGTATTTAGAGTAATATTTTAGTGACTCAATTGTAGGCGCTTCGGGTGTAGAGCTTGTCGAGGAAATCGCAAAAGCAGTGTGTAATCTATACCCTTATATAGACTAGACTAGATCGGCAAAAAGTTAAAAAGCCAAAATACCAAAAAGTGGTATTTTGGGAACTTACGAGTGTGCGAATGCTCGTAAGAGGAAAGGGGTTATTAATTCAGTGTATTCGTGATGGTAAGATCGCAAAGTGCACCAATCCGTGCGTTTTGGAAATTTTGGGCTTAATGGGCCTAAAGTCGCTTAATGGGCCAACGGGCCCAACTCGTAAGTATGTGCGGTAAGTGGTTCAAATATACGCAAATAGTGAAAATATGCATGAAAACCCTAAGAATAGATAAATTACTAGATTACCCACATGTATGAAAATTACTCATTTATACCTATAGGTGTAAAATGACCTAAATACCCCTAGGGTTAAATTATGTCCGAAAAGCATGTTGACGATATTACAGTATGATGTATGACATGAATGTATATCATTGCATGGGGACATGGGTTATATTATGGAGGAAGCGTCCCGGTGGCTATGCCACAAATTATCTGATACAGTGGCTTTGCCACATATATATCTGCTGATCCGTGGCTTTGCCACATATATACGCATCCGTGACTCTGTCACATTTTTCAGATCCGCGGCCATGCTGCGTATTTCTGTGGCGTGTAGCGGTTGGGTGGGTCGAGTAGTCTCCCCACATGGTGAAAGGATGGTATGGGGGAGTATGTGGTTGGATATGGGTTGGGCTTTTGCATAAGCATGATATAAATCTGTACTGATTTGTTCTGGGCCTATGGGCTTTAATCTGAAATCTGTTCTGTGTGGTTTGAACTGATTTAGGCTATGGTTGGGATATTTACACACTGAGTTTTCCCAAACTCACCCCTCTATTTTCATCTTTGCAGGTAATCCCCAACCATAGTGGGCTTGGAGCTGTGAGGGATTCGGAGTGGCCACTTGTTTCCGCAATTCAGTTTCTTCCTGATGAACTGGACGTCTTTTATTTTATTTACGTTTTCTATGGGTTTTAAGTGTAATAAGGCCGCTTAATTATTGTTTTAAAGGTTTGATTTATATTCTGTTAGGTTAGGAATGATTTATGATAATTGGCAAAATGGACTAGCTCTAGGGCGCGTTTTCAAAAGCATAAAATGATTTTAAAATAACGTAATCACGAGTAAGACTTCCGCTAAACCAATATTTTTTTAAACTTAATCATTTTCTTAAGATGGACTTAACCAAAATAGTTTTCTGAAAATCATACGAGTTGTTAGAGTGTGGCAATGGCGGTGTGCATGTCTAGGATTGGATCCGAAGGAGCTTGGTACTTAAGCGATCAAGCTGCACTCACCTCCTCTTTTCCGATTTCCTACCTGGTGCACAGCTTCTATTCACTTTAACCTACTTTCAAAAGTGTCTTTTACAAACACCAACTAAGTTTTCTAAATTAAGTAATACGGAATGTTTTGAACGCATCGATGTGGCGCACTAGATCCGGTCATAACGTCTAGGCCGGGTTTAGGGTGTTACATTTAGTGGTATCAGAGCCAGGTTGCAACAACTCGGCTGTGGAATGGGTTTACAAAAACAACGATTTTCAACAATAAGATTTTTATGAAATTCAGTTAGAAGGTGGCATTCCAATCTCCTACCAAGTCCGTAAGTAATTCTGAATTTTTCTGAATATATATTTTGAACTATCTGTCTGTAGTAGAACCCTACTAGGATACTCTAGATAGGATGCTACTGAAACCGTAGGAAGACTTGATAAAAGACTAAAATGATAGCTAGACATCGACTCTGCGAAAACCAACTCTGAATTTCTGTCTGAATCATAAAACATTTGTAATAAACACTGGAATGCTAAAATTGATACATAAAATTTGTAGTCAGATAATACGATATGAGTTCGCGAGCAGCTCGAGGTAGAGGCCGTGGACGAGGCCGAGGAAGAGCCCGAGCGGGATCTTCATCTTTGGGACATATGCCAACGGCAGAAACATCGGTACCATCAGCAACAGAAGTAGAATCACACGATCGAGGTGCCGAGGATGATGCCCTATCGCAGGCAATGCTCCGAGTTCTGGAAAGGGTTGCCGGGGCAAGTTCGGGCAACGAATTCGAGGATCGATTTCTGAACGACTCCGGGGTAACGGTGCGGAAATCTTTAGGGGCGTATCTGGTGTAGCTCCGAATGTGGCTGAATATTGGTTGGAGGCCACAGAACAAATTATGGATGACTTAGACTGTTCTGTGGAGCAGAAACTGAAGGGAGCCGTATCGTTGCTGCGAGATGAGGCTTATCAGTGGTGGCTCACTGTGAGGGATGGAACCCAAAATGTGTGGTCACTTGGGAGCCGCTTTAAAAAGCGCCTTTAAGGGGAAGTATGTTAGGGCAAGCTATGTGGATGCCCGTAGGAAAGAATTCTTGAATCTAGTCCAAGAGGCGAATCTGCTGTCGAGTCACGGGCCGAAGTTTCGAGGTGGCGGGTATCTTGTGGGAATAGTTGCTACGAGTATGAACGTAGCATTCGCTTTGAGGATGGACTCGAGAGATGACCTTAAGGTGCTTGATTGCTCATGAGGGGAGCGTGACTTCGCAGCTTCCGTAGAAAAAGCTAAGATAGCCGAGGAGGTAAAGCGCATCGAGAGGCGTAACTCGTGAGAAAGATCGAAACCGCTTTGAAGGCATTCTGGACCCTCGGGTGGAGCAAACAAGAATGTCAAAGTGGCGAGTAGAAGAGCCGCTTAGAGCTGTTCCGATGAATGTGGTTAGACCGCCAATATGTGGGGATTGTGGTAAGGTGCACTTGGGTGAATGTAGGAAACGTTACGGTGCTTGTTTCGATGTGGATCGATGGAGCATAAAGTTAAGGACTCGCCCTCAAAAGCCGATCGAGTTCAAGTTACGAACAGAGGTTGCTCAACCAATGAGAGGTGTACCACAACCACCGAGAGGGCGTGGACAAGGTAGGGGCGGTAATGGAAATGGAAATGGTCGAGGTCAAGGGCGCTGGCGGGAGCCGGACATCTTTGAGGCTCGACAACCAGCGTTGGTATATGCAAATCTCGTCATCGAGAGGATGGCGACGCACCGATGTCATAACGATGCACGTTTTGGTTTCTAATATGTCGCATTCTTGCCTTGGTGGATATTGGATCTACTCATTCTTATGTTGCGTGTGCCATATCCGGGTTATTGGGAGTGCATTCTGAAAGATAGTGAGTGGGGTATCCGTATAAGTCCTTTGGGTCACTTTCGGTTAGGGTAGACAAGTTATATAGGGATGTACCCTTAGAAACTCAAGGAAGGGTCTTTTCTCGGCGATCTAATGGAGTTGCCGTTTGGAGAGTTTGATCTCATTCTGGGAATGGACTGGCTTGTTAAGCATAAGGCGACTTTGGACTGTGCCGCTAAGCGAATGGTGCTAAGGACCACGGAAGGTGATGAGATTATGATGATAGGTGAGCGAAGGGACTATTTGTCTAACGTGATATCAGTTTTGAGGGTTGAAAAGTGGATTCGAAAAGGATGTGAGGCTTATTTGGCATTTGTAAGTCAAACAGATGAAGAGGGGCTGACAGTGGATAAAGTTAGAACTGTAAAGAGTTCCAAGATGTTTTTCCGGAAGAGCTTCCGGGATTGCCTCCAAACCGAGAAGTCGAATTTGGAATCGACTGCATTGCTCAGGACAAAGACACAGTGTCCATTGCACCATATAGGATGGAACCGAAGGAGTTGGTAGAGTTAAAGGCGCAAATTCAAGAGTTGTTGGATAGGGGCTTTATTAGGCCAAGTGTGTCTCCATGGGGAGCACCGGTGCTATTCGTAAAGAAGAAGGATGGGACGATGCGCATGTGCATTGATTATCGCCAGTTGAACAAACTGACGATTAAGAATAAGTACCCTCTACCAAGGATTGACGATTTGTTCGATCAGCTCAAAGGGGCTTCTGTATTTTCCAAGATCGATCTTCGATCTGGATATCATCAGTTAAGGGTCAAAGAGGCAGATATTCATAAGATAGCATTCAGAACTCGTTATGGTCATTACGAGTTTCTGGTTATGCCATTTGGACTGACAAATGCTCCTGCAGCGTTTATGGACCTGATGAATCGTGTGTTTCAACCATTTCTGGATCGGTTCGTGGTCGTTTTTATTGACGATATTATGGTATATTCTGAGACTGAAGTAAAACATGATGAGCATCTGCGCACTGTGTTGCAAGTGTTAAGGGAGAAAGGACTTTATGTAAAGTTCAACAAGTGTGAGTTCTGGTTGAGGGAAGTAACCTTTTTGGGGCATGTGGTCTCTGCAGAGGGGGTTAAAGTGGATCCTCGAAAGATTGAAGCAATTCTGGAATGGAAGCCACCTAGGTCGGTGTCAGAAATTTAAAGTTTCCTTGGGTTGGCGAGTTACTACGAAAAGGTTCGTGGAAGGTTTTTCTGTGATGGCGGTGCCTCCGATTTAAACTCATAAGGAAAGGAGTACCGCTTTGTTTGGGTGAGAAACAAAGAGGAAGCTTTTGAGAGGTTGAAGAAAGTTCGATCAAGCACTGTGTTAATTTAGCCGAGTCCGAAAGGACTTCACTTGTATGCGATGATGCATCACACGTAGGTTTGGGTTGTGTGTTGATGCAAGAGGGTAAGGTGGTTGCTTATGCGTCACGACAACTTAAGCCTCACGAAGGGAACTATCCTACTCATGATTTGGAGTTGGCGCAGATGATCTTTGCGCTTAAGATTTGGAGACACTACTTGTATGGGAAAGGTGTATCATATACACACAGATCATAAGAGTCTTAAGTACTTGTTAACTCAAAAGGAGTTGAACCTTAGGCAAAGGAGATGGATTGAGTTGCTAAAGGATTACGATTGTTCAATCGAATACCACCCGTAAGGCTAATATGGTAGCCGATGCTCTAAGTCGTAGAGTCAGATTCGATCCGAGAGCAATGTTTGCTCGCCTAAGTCTGCTTGATGATGGAAGTCCATTGGCTGAATTGCAAGTAAGGCCAACGTGGGTGGATCGATTAGAGAGAAGCAGTTGAAGGATGAGTCTTTGGTCGCTCGCTTTCAACAAGTTAAGGAAGGGGAACTTCTGAGTTTGGGTTAAATGACGAAGGGATTCTGTGTTTTCGAGGTAGAATTTGTGTTCGAGGACTCGACTTGAGACAGTCAATTTTGAGGAAGCTCATGGGGGTTGCTTGCTATGCATCCTGGAGGGAATAAGTTGTATCACGACTTGCGAGAACTGTATTGGTGGCCTGGACTTAAACGCGAAGTAACAGAATTTGTGGGGAAATGTCTGACATGCCAGCAAGTGAAAGCTGAGCATCAATTACCCTCTGGATTACTGCAGCCAGTAAAAATACCACTTTGGAAGTGGAAGAGGGTAACTATGGACTTTGTGAGTGGGCTACCCTTGACACCCTCAAAGAAAGACTCGATATGGGTGATTGTGGATAGGTTGACTAAGTCGGCACATTTCATACCTGCTCGCACTGACTTTTCACTGCAGAAATTAGCCAAGTTGTATGTGGCAGAGATTGTACGACTTCATGGAGTTCCAGTTTCGATTATCTCTGATCGAGATCCTAGATTTACATCACAATTTTGGTAAAAGTTGCATGAGGCATTGGGAACGCGGTTGAACTTTAGTACGACTTTCCATCCCTAAACTGATGGTCAGTCGGAAAGAGTTATTCAGATTCTGGAGGATATGTTGAGGGGATGTGTGATTGATTTCCGAGGTAGTTGGGAGGATTACTTGCCTTTGGCGTAGTTTGCCTACAACAATAGCTATCGATCAGTATTTCAAATGGCACCTTATGAAGCATCAGATGGGCGAAGGTGTCGAACACCTAGTTGTTGGACCGAATCGGGGAGCGACAAGTTCTTGGACTGAGTTGGTGGCGAATCTCGAGGATAAGGTCAAGTTGATTAGAGATCGGTTAAAGGAAGCGTCGATAGGCGTAAGTCATATGCGGACTTGAAGCGTAAGGAGATTGAATACTCGAAGAGGCGATATGGTCTTCTTGAAGGTTTCACCTTGGAAGAAGATACTAAGGTTTGGTAAGAAGGGCAAGTTGAGTCCGCGGTTCATTGGGCCTTATCGGGTTTTGAAGCGAGTAGGCCCAGTGGCTTATCAGTTGGAATTGCCTCCAGAGTTAGACAGGATTCACGATGTTTTCCACGTCTCTATGCTAAGTCGTTATTGTTCTGACCCTACTCATGTCGTGCCGGTTACTGAAATTGAGGTGCGAACTGATTTAACCTTTGAGGAGGAGTCTGTGCAAATATTGGATCGAGATGTTAAGGTTCTGAGAAGGAAATCTGTCCCATTAGTGAAAGTACTTTGGCGTAATCATGGCAGAGAGGAAGCTACTTGGGAGCCAGAGGAGGCAATGCAGCAACAATACCCTCATATGTTCAGACCAGGTAAATTTCGAGGACGAAATTTCTTTAAGGAGGGTAGAGTTGTAACGCCCCAATTTTCGGGAACTTTGTAAAATCTGAAAAAAAAATTAAAATTTTGTGTTCTCGCTTGTTATGTGTAGGATTTATTATGATAGTGGGCCTCTAGAAGGCCCAAGCTTAGATATAAACCCGATAGTTTTAATTAATTTTAATTCCATAGGAGAAAGGGGTTCTGTAAAATTAGGCTTATAGGAATTAATTGTGTAAAATGGATCACAAGGAAGCATGTGGTAAAGTGGCTAAGTGACGCCACTAGGAAGGATGTAGGTGGCGTGTGTGAGCTTAGGAGGACCTGTGTTCAAGCCACGATGAATGAAGAAAATAATGGATTTATTTTTATGAATGTAAAAGGTAGGTGGTGGAACTTAAGTGAAAGTCCATCGCTGGGAGTTTGAGTTGCTAAGGGGATTGAATAAGGATAAAGATAAGGAGGAAATCTAGGAGCTGATCAAGGAGTAAGAGGTGGCCTGCCAAAGGGACTTTAGCTTGGGAAATTCGGCTAGGTAGTGCAAAGATAGGAATTTCCACATTTGGGTGTGTGGTGACCGATTCTCCACCATCTTTCCTTCTCCTCTGCTTCTTTCTTTCTTTTTCCCTCCATCTATTTTTCTTCTTCTTGCCCCATAGCCGAATCCTACCATTATTCTATTCATCTTCACATTTCCATCATTTGTTTTTAAGCCTTATACACAAAGCCGGAACCCCGAAATCCTATAGTTTTTCTGTGCCGATTTCTCCTAGCCCAAAACTCGTGGTTTTCTCCGTCTTATGGCCGATTCTTTTTTTCTAAATCTATAACTTCACGACAAAGTCATTACAAAACCCTACTATACCGTATTTTCTTTCATTGTTACAAAAAGCCGAAACTCCCACACCATCCTAGGGACATAGCCGAATACTGAGATCATTGAGGGCTCGACTTTTGTTATCGTTTGAGGGCTTGGAAAGGCATCAGAATCAAGTAGGAACAAAGGGGAAACGTTGATCTGGAAGAATCGGTGGTAAGTCTATCCAACTTAGTCTATCTTGCATATTTTAAGAAAGTTTAATCCCTAAAAGGTTAGGGAGGTTGTCGTTTTTTTGACTTATAGCCCTTAGGGGTTGTGATGACAGTGTTATTTTAGTAGTAGTGTGATTAAGAGGTCATTGATCAAGGGCTTGGACGAGTGGAACAATCGGATCATTGAGCTAACCATCTCTCGGCATCAAGGTAAGGGCAATAGAGGTTTTAAGCATGTTTGGCCGAATGTGGTAAGGGACTAAGTATTTGGTGTTACTTTGGTATTTAGAGTAATATTTTAGTGACTCAATTGTAGGCGCTTAGTGTGTAGAGCTTGTCGAGGAAATCAAAAACAGTGTGTAATCTATACCCTTCTATAGACTAGATCGGCCAAAAAGCCGAAAAAGCCAAAATACCGAAAAGCTGGTATTTTGGGAACTTACGAGTGTGTGAATGCTCGTAAGAGGAGAGGGGTTATTAATTCTGGTATTCTGTGATGGTAAGACTGCAAAGTGCACCAATCCGTGCGTTTTGGAAATTTTGGGCTTAATGGGCCTAAAGTCGGGTTAATGGGCCAACGGGCCCAACTCGTAAGTATGTGCGGTAAGTGGTTCTCAATATATGTAAATAGTGAAAATATGCATGAAAGCCCTAAGAATAGATAAAATTACTAGATTACCCACATGTATGAAAATTACAAGTTATACCCTAGGTGTAAAATGACCTAAATACCCTAGGGTTAAATTATGTCTGAAAAGCATGTTGACGATATTCTGTATGATGTATGACATGAATGTATATCTGTTGCATGGGGACATGGGTTATATTATGGAGGAAGCGTCCTGGTGGCTATGCCACAAATTATTTGTTCTGGTGGCTTTGCCACATATATATCTCTGATCCGTGGCTTTGCCACATATATTCGCATCCGTGACTCTGTCACATTTTTGTATCCGCGACCATGCTCGCGTATTTTACGTGGCGTGTAGCGGTTGGGTGGGTCGAGTAGTCTCCCACATGGTGAAAGGATGGTATGAGGGAGTATGTGGTTGGATATGGGTTGGGCTTTTGCATAAGCATAATATGAATCAGATCGATTTGTTCCGGGCCTATGGGCTTTAATCAAATCTGCTGCAATGAGGCCAATTTATTCTCTCTCGTGGTTTGAACCGATTTAGGCTATGGTTGGGATATTTACACACCGAGTTTTCCCAAACTCACCCCTCCATTTTCATCTTTGCGGTAATCCCCAACCATAGTGGGCTTGGAGTCGTGAGGGATTCGGAGTGGCCACTTGTTTCCGCAATTCGCTTCTTCTGATGAACCGGACGTCTTTTATTTCATTTACGTTTTCTATGGGTTTTAAGTGTAATAAGGCCGCTTAATTATTGTTTTAAAGGTTTGATTTATATTCTGTTAGGTTAGGAATGATTTATGATAATTGGAAAAATGGACTAGCTCTAGGGTGCGTTTTCAAAAGCATAAAACGATTTCAAAATAACGTAATCACGAGTAAGACTTCCGCTAAACCAATATTTTTTTTAAAGTTAATCATTTTCTTAAGATGGACTTAACCAAAATAGTTTTCTCAAAATCATACGAGTTGTTAGAGTGTGGCAATGGCGGTGTGCATGTCTAGGATTGGATCCGAAGGGAGCTTGGTACTTAAGCAGTCCGACAGACTCACCTCCTCTTTTCCGGTTTCCTACCTGGTGCACAGCTTCTATTCACTTTAACCTACTTTCAAAAGTGTCTTTTACAAACACCAACTAAGTTTTCTAAATTAAGTAATACGGAATGTTTTGAACGCATCGATGTGGTGCACTAGATCCGGTCATAACGTCTAGGCCAGGTTTAGGGTGTTACAAGTACCATATTTCATTTTTAGACGGATGATCAATCTGAACATGTGATTTGGAATTTGGAAGATATGCTTCGATGTTGTGTGCTTGAATTTGAAGGTAACTAGGAAAAGTATTTGCCTCTGGCTGAATTTGCTTATTATAATAGTTCACAGTCAAGTACAAAATTTTTACTGTATGAGGCTTTATATGGTCACAAATATAAAATTCTGATGTTTTGGACGGAGTTCAGTGAGAAAAGATACATGTAGTGGGTTTGATTCTTTGAAACCAAAGAAAGATGGAAATGATTTGAGACAATTTAAAGGCAATCTTCGATTGTTAGAAATCCAATGTGGATCTAAAATGAAAGGAAATAGAGTTTCAGATTGGCGACAAAATATTTTTGAAAGTTTCGCCATGGAATGAAGTTCCCCGATTTGGTCGTAAAGGTAAATTAAGTTTGTGATTTATCGGGTCATATGAGATTATTAAAAAGAATTTGGACCTGTTGCTTATTGATTGGTATTATTATTAGAGTTCTACAGAGTTCACAATGTTCTTATGAGTATATGTGTTATGACAGTATCGATCAGACCTATCATCTATTATTACTTTGATAAATGTTAAATTTAGCTTGACACGACTTACAGTAAGGGACTGGTTGAAATTCTGGCATATGAAGTGAAAGAAACGAAAAATACAAAGGTAGCTTCAGTGAAAGTTCTTTGACAATGATATAATATAGAGAAAGCTATTTGGGAACTGGATAGAAACATGAGAACATAATCTCTTTACTGGTGAAAACCATAAATTAAGGGAAGTTAACTTGAATGTGGGTTGAGGATTTTTCTTGAGGACAAACAAATGCTTAAGTGTGGGTATATTTGATAAGTGCTAAAAGTAACATGTTTTAACTCATTCTTAATGCGCTTTTGGGTGATTATTCGATGTTAATTGTGAATTTTATGCTCTTAATCCTTTTAATTCATATTTTTATGCTTCATAGAGCATTTAGGAGAAAAAAAGAGTGAAAATCGAAATATTGGAGCAAGCTACAAGAGCCACAAAAGTTGGCCCCTTCCACACGGCCTAGCCGCACGAACATCTGACCCACAAGGGCCATCACACGACCATGTGGTAGACCGTGTCGATTTTGTGAACTTACACTCTGAACTATGGAAAAATGCAACTTTTAGGTTTTTCAGGCATTCTAAGATGTATATATGACAAAAATAAGAAGATATGAGGGAGCCGTCATAGAATACTCAAGAAAATAACTCCAAAAACACCATTGAAGTTGATTTTGGAGAAACTTTCCATCAATATTGAAGATCCCCAGTTAATTTCTTAAGAGATTATCATGAATTTCATTATTTCTTTCAGTTATACTACATCTTGGATGTTTTTATTTTCGAGCACGAACTAATTTTCTAAATAACTAGGGGAAATGAACCCTATGGTGAATTCTGTCTTTTGATATTTATTTTACATAATAAATACTTGGATCTTGTTCTCAATTATGTATCCATAATTCTTGGTTTGATATGTAACATCCCAAAAATCGAGGGTTAGTAGAATCGAGTTTGTGAATCGAGGGAAAGTGGTCATGCATTAATTTTTGAGATTATATATGCATTTTTAGGAAATAAATGAGGTATTGGTTGGTGAGATAAGTGTTAGTGAAACGTTTCTTGAAACCCAAGTTCAAATCCCTTTTCTCTCACCATTTTTATTATTTTATAAATCTTGCCTTAAACCCTAGTATCTGTCATGCCTTGTTTTAAAAATAAATATTGTAAAATTATTTCAAGAATGAGGAAAAAGCCTAATGGTTAAAAGAATTATGAGAAACCATGGAAATTAAATGAGGTCCCAAGTTCAAATCCTTTCCCTTGTAAAATAATTAAAATTCGCAAAATCCCTTAGTTTTTTAATGTATGTGCCATCCATACCCTTGAAACCTAAGTATAAATTCAATTTTTTCTTGTATTTTTCAGCCTTTAATTCAATTTTTCCCTACCCTAGCCATTCACCCTCTTCCTCTTCTCTTTTCTTTTCAATTTTCTTTCTTTCTCCCATTGTTGTCATCTTCTACACCTCCCATTTTACCATCTCTTTCTTCTTCTTTTTTCATCAAGATTGCACACCATCTCATTTACTCTATTGATTCAATTTATCCTCATCTAAATGAGCCCAAAATATAAAATGTAAAACCCCAAGATCGATCCCAAACATTGCCAAGAAAGTGTCTTTGAAGTTTCTCTCAACTAGCTTAGGTAAGATCTCTTTTCTCTTCAATTTCTTCATTAATCTTGTCAATTAAAAACCAAAATTTCTAGATCTGGAATTTGGGGAATTTCAAACAATTTCAAAGGAATTTTTCCAGATTTTAATGACATCTCAAACCATTTTAAAATTCAACCCCAATTTAGGCCACCTTAGGTGATGATGCATGCACTTATGTGCAAGAAAGCGGGCTGTTTTGTTTCTTGGGTGTTGCCAATATTTTTCCAGAATTAATTGTGTTATTAAAACCTCATAATCATCCTTTAATCACATTTTAGTTAGGGAGAGAATTTATTGATCAATTAGCCAATTGGATCCCACAAAAAGTGAAGCGTAAGTGCAATTAAGGATAACTAGTTTGTTATTTTGACATAGTTGTTGGGTAAAAGTTATGAATTGATTAAATGAAGAAATTTAATAATTAATTAGCTACTGATTTTCCAACATATTATTGAATTTGGTGCTGTTACAAATGCCCAAAATC
Source organism: Gossypium anomalum (assembly GCA_025698475.1). NCBI lineage: Eukaryota > Viridiplantae > Streptophyta > Magnoliopsida > Malvales > Malvaceae > Gossypium > Gossypium anomalum. The sequence continues at coordinate 71,983,384 of CM046956.1, forward strand.
ATTCATAAAGGTGAAGAACGATGGTACATATGGTTCGCATAGATACAGTGTAAGAAATCTAAGTAGTTTGGATTCATAAAATAGTTATAATTTCAATGGTTGGTTTGAACTCATAGGTGGGTGTTTGGGGTCTATTTTAATCATAAATTTATTGAATTTATACTAAATTTTGGTTTAGGTTCGTTTAAGGAATTATTAAGGAAAATTAGAAGATTTGCTAGTGTGTTGTGAGGAAGTGAAAAATAAAGTGTGGGTCCTAAACTGACAAAATTGTTTTAAAACGTTAAAAATCATATCCTAAATTGATAAATGAGCCTGCTGATTGGATTGGCTTGATAGCCAAATTATTGATATTGTGAGTGGTCAGACTAGGTATGTTTCGAGCCTTAAAAGATTGACATGTTGGCAAAATTGCTAGTTTGATAGTATGAATGTTTGATTGAGTTTGTAATTGCATATTTGTAACACCCCTAACCCGTATCCATCGCCGGAACATGGTTATGGAGCATTACCAGAGTTTATAGTATAATTTCAGGTAATTCATGTCATTTCTATTCATATCCAAAACTAATTATATTGTTCCTTGAATGGACCCTCGAGTCCCAATTTAAACATTAGAATCAAGTCGGGACTAAGTTGAGAACTCAGAAAATATTTCGTAAACTTTCAAATTTTTTCTTATATACAAGGGTCACACGCCCGTGTGGGTGGGCCGTGTGGCTCACATGGCCATGTGACATGCCCATGTCTCAGGCCGTGTGGGCATTCGATGTGAGACACACGGCCATGTCCTAGCCTGTGTCCTTACCGGTGTAACTCCCTGACTTGTGCCACACGGTCTGCTACACACCTGTGTGCTAGGCCATGCGGTCAATTTAATTTTCACAAATTAGGTGCAGGTTTCACACGGCCAACACACACGCTCATGTTTTGGACCGTGTAGCACACAGCTGAGGCACATGCCAGTGTCTCTGCCCGTGTGCCCAATTCTGAGCATTCTGTTTCTCAATTTTAATATGCAGGGGACACACGGCCAATCCACATGCCCATGTGCCAGGCCGTGTGTCACACACGGTCTAGACACATGCTCATGTGTCTACCCGTGTGGACAAAATAAAGGCATTTCCTAGCTTTATTTCTCACCCAAATTTACCTACAACCTATTCCAATACTTGCAAATATATAACAACCAATTCAAACATTATAACCAAGCCAATTCTAACATCTAACATGATATATCATCATATGCAATCATGTTTATAATCTTACCTTTTATATACATATATGTTTAACATAATTCAATCAAACCATACTAAACACATATGTAATTACCATGATATAATCTTATAAATATACCAACTCAATCCATTACTAGCCATTCCAATGGCTAGATTACAAACAACCATTTACATACTAGCATTGGAAAAGTTAGCCTATACATGCCATTATACCAAAATGAGTTTACTATTTATACCAAAACAAGCTGGAGGGTAGTGTGATGATACTCCGACCGATCTCCAACCTTTACGAGCTTTCGAGTACTATAAAATAGAGAAAAGAAAACCTAGTAAGTATTTAATGCTTAGTAAGTTCGTATAACAGGAATTTAACTTACCATATATTTACATTTAAGATAAGCATATAATAATGCATCCAAGCAATTTGGCTTATAGCCTAAAACACAACTTCACCAAATCATGCTAGTCAAGTAATTCTCTTAATACTAAGAACATGGATGAGCTCATCATTTAATGTTTTTAATATTCATATGCTTTCCATAATATTATTCCATATTACATAAATACTTTGATGACAAATCATTCAAATTCAGTTTAGCCATGTCAGAACTTTACCTGTTGAATTTATTAGAAATATCGATGGATACACTCATATAGTACACTTTAGTGTGCACTACTATAATTCGTCAGTTCATTTCTGGGGGTACTCAATTAGGGCACATAACTGAGAAGCACACTCTTGAGTTTTGTAATGGGAAGCTCACACAGAGCCATTTCGGGAAGCTCATAAAGAGCCTATCAGGAAGCTTATCCGGGTTATATAATAGGAAACTCATAAGAGCTGTAATTGGGAAGTTCACAAAGAACCATATCGGGAAGCTTTGGATAACCAATATTAGGAAGTCCAAGAGAGCACTATCGGGAAGCTCAAAGAGCCAATTTAATAGGAAGCTCACGAAGAGCCTTTAATTAGGATGCTTGCAAGAGCTATGGTGTGTCCACAACAAATGTAAGGTCATAACCTATCAGGATGCTCCAAAGAGCTATAACGAGAAGCTTGCTGAACCATATAATGGGAGGCTCGAGAGGGCTAATAACGGGATGCTCTTTCAACCCATGGTGTGTCTGCAACATATGCAAAACCACAACCAATTCAGGAAAACTTGTTTCCATCGAATTTCACCTATTCAAACAAGACTTAACAATTCTCGGGTATATCGGGTATAAAATTATTTTCATTTATATAAAAAATTCAGAATTCACATATACAACGTTCAATTCAAACGTAAGAATGTACACAATTTAGTTACACGAACTTACCTCAATACTTGTTCGTATACGAAATCTACTAATCTGAAACTTTTTGTTTTCCTCAACCCAACTCGATATTAGGTCTTTCAGGATCTATATAAATAAATTTAATATCAATTTAATCCATTTCATACTCAATTTAATTCAATTCACATCCTAGAAAAATTACTATTTTGCCCCTATACTTTTCACAAATGACGATTTCATCCCTAGGCTTGGAAATTGAAATTCATGCAATTTAATCCTTATTCCGAGCCTAACCAAAATTTTCATATAACTTTTACAGTACATGTATTTCACAAAATTCAAAATTTTTTCCATAACTTTTACATCTTTACAATTTAATCCCTAAATCATATTTTCATCAAAATTCACTTTGTAAAAGTTGTTTATCATCAACAACCTTTCATTTCCTACCACAAAATTTAAAATTTCAGCATATTCATCCATGTCAAAACTTTAATACTTTGATATCTTTTCAAATTAATCCCCAAAATAGATAGATTAAGTTATCCTGATCTCATAAATATAAAAATTACTAAAAACGAGACAAGAAAACATACCTAATTAAGCTTGATTAGTTTCCTTTCTCTTTCCTAGGGTTTTCATGGAATTTTTGGGGATGAATATGATATAAAATGATATTATTTCTATTTAATTATTTATCATCCATTAATTTTTCCACTTTCCAATTTAGTCCTTGCTTATTCTAATTTTCCATGGATGATTCATCAGAAATATCTACTAACTTTTATTTAATGGTCTAATTACCATATAAGGACCTCAAGTTTTGAATTCCATAGCTATGTGATACTTATAGCTACTAGAATTCAACTTTTACATTTTATACAATTTGGTCCTTTGCCTAATTAAACACATAATCGGTAAAATTTTTTTATCAGAATTTTCTTATGACATTCCTATCACAAAGCAGACCATGTAATAATATTAAAATAAATTTTCTTTTCTGCTCGGATCTCAAAACCACTATTTCGATTTCACTGAAAATGGGCCGTTACAATATTTGAGTTATGAGATATGAGAATGTTTGACTAAATGACATAATGTGTTGAGATATTAAGCTTATGTATGATTTGAACACATGAGATATTTGTTATATTGTGTACTGAAAAGGGTGCTATTTGTAACACCCCAAACTCGGCCTGGACATTATGGCCGAATCTGGCGATGTCACATGATAGCGTGTTGAAAACTGAGTTGTCGCGATAAAACCATTTACATGTGTTGACTTTTGTTATCTCCAAAATTTTTTTACCTAATTAATCGATTATTTTAAAACATAATTTCGTTGCGGAAGCTTTAGCAATCATTTGTTTTGAGCAAAACTAGCTCATTTTATGGAAAACCTTGATTAGTAGGAAAATTCATATTTTGTTAAGTTTGAAGTTAAAACCCGTAAAACATTTAAATCTTTCCAAAACTTAAGCAAACAGTCCATAAAGTCCAATTATTAAACATTTCCCAAAATCAATAAATCCATAAATGGGAGAAAAGTAATTTAAATACGTGTGGCCACCGGTGAGTCCTCTGTTGCGCTGGTCCTTTAGGTTTGGGGACTACCTGTACAGTTTAAATAGAAAAGGTGAGTTTTCGTAAACTCAGTGTGTAATCCCCACCAAAAACATGCATACAGACATACATCAGATCATAATCATCATCAGTCTGGGCCGGAGTCCCTTACAGAAATCAGCGTAGGCCTTAGCCCATTTAGAAGCAGAATCAGACATATATAGTAGGGCCTTAGTCCATCCCAAAAACAATATGCAGAACATAACAGATTATTCAGAGTCCTACCCACCAACCTCTACACACCAACTCCGTCCAACCTTACACACCATGTGGGGATAAAATCGACCCACGCATCCCTACACACCATGCTGTACCGAATGCATCGCATAATTAGATAACTGTAGCTGTGCTGCTAGATATCAGGCTTAGGAGCCTTTCAAAATACTTCCTCCATATACATTAACCTAACCCCGATGCAATGCAGCATACAATACATGACATGCTAATATGCAATTAACAGATCATACATACAAATCGGTGAGCATGCTAAGGCACGTATAAAACATAGTCAAATCACAAAATTAGGGTCCAGGAACTCTCACAGACCCTATAATAGGTCCCAGTCAACTTGGGCGACCCGGGCAACCATTCAAAGTGTTTAAGGAAATTGGGCTCACACGCCCATGTGGTCTTTCCGTGTGGGCCCACACGGCCCAAACTGGCCTTGGCCATGTGGATCACACCGTCTAGCCCAGATTTCTATACGCCCATGTGGTTCATCCGTATGGACCCACACGCCCGTGCAGCCCAAACGAACCAAATTGGTTGAGCCCGTGTCCCTCACACGGCCTCAGCAGCCTTCACATGGCCTTGTCATGCGCCCGTGTCTTGCGCGCACGGCCTGACTCGTCGATCACACGCCCGTGTACTGCCACACGGCCTACCACACGACGACCACACGCCCGTGTGGCATCGACAGTTTCATTTTTTGGCTTTCGTCGATTCTCATTTTTTGTGTTTTCGGTACACGCCTGGTATGTTTTCACAACAAAAGTAATTTCGAGCAATCCAAAACCTATAATCAATTGAGAAAACCCCAATTTCAGTCACTTAAACCAATATCAAACCAAATTATCGTGAATTGACAATTCCAAAAACCACCTACAACCCTTAACTCCAAACGAAACAATAGTGTATTCGTACTTCCACAGCACTGATTGAAGACCCAAACTCTTTAATCCTCTCCTAAACTTAAGTCAGTACTCCTTTAGCAACAATTCAACATCCCAAAAAGGAAATTATACTTATAAAACTTATCAATAACATATTAGAGATACCGTAGTAAAGAGATGCAAAAAACGGTAGTATGGCAAAGGTAGAACTGAAATTGACAGCAAGAAAGGTGAAGATTCGACAGAAGAAAAAAGAAAAGAGGGAGAAAGGGTAGAAGAGAAGATGTCAGATTTTTTTCTTGGGGAGAGACTTTTGGGAAACTGATTACCCAAATCTCACTAACTACTCTATCTCAACCACCCATTACTCAGATTTTTAGTCCAACTCAAACTCTTCGGAGCAGACGATAAAAATAATGCTCTCACAAAGACTCGAACCCAGGACCCCAAACACACCAACACTCCACTTAGCCATCAGACCAGTAGGCCCATTCTGATATGGTTTTACTAATAATTAAACTTAAGCCTACTGGGCAAGGTTAAGGCTTTATTTAGAAAAATTCCAAAAATTTGCCAAATGCAAGGCTTGAACTTGGGACCTATCACACACACCCAGAACACTTAACCACTGAAGTAGATATACACTTGTGTCAATTAATAGCAGAATTAGAAACATAAAATTTGGGGAGTTACACTATTTATACACAATGAAAATCCGTAAAGTTTTTGAAATTGAACGATATTGATTGATACCAGCACAATGGTAATTTGAAAGATTGGAACACTATTTTAATTTACTAAAAGTAATTGATTATTAAGGACATGCTGAGCATGTCAAATGAATGTGAAAATTCTATGAGATTTTGTGACATATTGCATATACATTGGGTTGGGATTTTATGGTTGACAGAGGAGTTTCGTGGAGTACCAGCGGCGTATAAGTACGCATTATTCATAGTTAGTGCATTGCACCTGGAGTATCGAGGGGAATGGTGATTTATTGCATTTTTACTGGTAGCTTGTTTGCATTTTTACTTGCAGAATTTTCTGCATATTGTTATTGATTGTAACAGCCCAATTTCAGTGAAATCAGAACAGTGGTTTCGGGACCACAAATTCGAGCCGAATATAAAATTTATTTTATATTTTATTATATGGTCTGTATTATGTTAGAAATGTCATGTGAAAATTCTAATAAGAAAATTTTACCGATTGTGTTTAATTACGGGATGGACTAAATCGCATAAAATGCAAAAGTTGAATTCTAGTGGCTAGAAGGATTAAATAGCTATGGAATTCAAAACTTGGGGTCCTTATATGGTAATTAGACCATTAAAGAAAAGTATGTAGATATTTTGGTGACTCATCCATGAAAATTTAGAAAAAGGGCAAAGATTAAATTGGAAATTGAAATAATTTAATTAATTAAAAGATGATAAAAGAATTATCATCTTAGTTTATATCATCTTCAACCCCAAAATACATGGAAAACTTAGAAGAGAGAGAAGAAACTTTGTTGGCTTAATTGGGCAAGTTTCCTTGTCCCGTTTTTAGTAATTTGATATTTTTGAAACCGGGATAGCTTAATCTATCTATTTGGGGGATCAATTTGAAAAGTTATCAAAGTATGGAAATTAGGTCATGGATGAATATGCTAAAAATTTGAAATTTACTGTAGAAAATGAAAGGTTGTTGATAGATAAACAACTTTTACAAAGTGATTTTTTATGGAAACATGATTTAGGGATTAAAATGTAAAGTTGTGAAAATTGAAGAAAGTTTCTAAAATTTATAGAGTATATATTGAAATTTTGGTTAGGCTTAAAATAGGGAGTAAATTGCATAAATTTTATTTTCCGAGCCTAGGGACGAAATTGGAATTTATGGAAAAATTGGGGGCAAAATGGTAATTTTACCTAGGATGTGAATTGAGTCCACTTGAATATGAAATGTGATAAATTGATGAATAAATTCATTTATATAGATCCGGACAATACAAATTCGAGGTTAGACTAAGGAAAAGAAAAAGTTTCGGATTAGTAGATTTTAAACGCGAACAAGTGTCAAGGTAAGTTCATGTAACTTAATCGAGCATGTAAATATGTTAAATTGAATGTTGTGTTTGTATGGAATGTGACTTATATTGATGTAAATTGTTTGATTGCTACAATGAAGGATTGAATACATACTTGAAACGTTGAAAAGGGTTAAGTTCCGTTTGAATATTGAATTCTGATGAATATATGTACTTTCTCGAAATGAATGAAGTCCTGCATTTGTTGCTATCGAGATTTGGCTCGAATGAGTAATCCTATTAACCTTGTTAAAGAAAGGATTTAGCCCGGACAGGTAATATTAATATAATCCCTTTCAGGCATATGTTACAATTAGGATTTAGCCTAGACTGGTAATCCTATAATATGATATATGGCTTGAGAGTGTGTTCTTTGATTAAGTACCTTAATAGGTACTCTTGAATAAGAATTGACGGGTTATTGAATTGTACACCTTGAGTGTACTTGTAACACCCCGAATTTGGGCTTAGAAGTATTAGGTTTTGAGCAGGGGTGTAGTTAGAAGACTGAACATTAATATCTAATTGTGTAAGGACAATTGAGTGGTTGGCTTAGTGGTTATGTGCTCTAGAAGTGTCTGGGAAGTCATGGGTTCAAGCCTTGGCTTCCACAAAATTTTTGCTTCTTAAGGATAAAATCCCTATCTTTGGCCAATAGGGTTATAAGTTTATTTTGGTAATAACATGATAGAATGGGCCTACTGGTCTAGTGGATAGTGGCGTGTGGAGTGTGCTAGTGGTCTGAGGTTCGAATCCCTGCTTGTGCAAATGGAGGTTATTTTTGCTGCTGGCCATGAGAGGAAGTTATGTTTGATCGAAACGCCAAGAATTTGAACAGGTTTGAATCGATTTGTTGTTAGCCGAATCTAAGGAGATGGAGGGGAGGAAATTGTGGAGGAAATTGGGGAATTTGAGTGGTTTGAAGGTGTTGTGCTGAAATTGGACTGTAGGCACACAAAGTTTCAGCTGAGGTTGGCTACTCTATCACAAGTTTTTGTTTTTGTCTACTTCGGGGTTCTTTTGCTTGGTGGTCAAATGTGATAGAGTTCTTGAGGGTAGTTTGCATTTTGTTACTTTGTTTTTGGTAATCGATACAACTTTTGATTCCTCCTTTATGTTGTGTGTTGGGCGAACTCTTTCTTTTTCCCCCTCTTTTGCAACTGTGCTTTTATTGGATCGATTGTTTCCTGCCCTCTCCCTTTCTTCATTGTAACTATTGTAGCCGAATACCCTATTTCCCTCTTCTATCCTTCTCGGTTGCTTGCCTTTGGCTTAAGACCAAACCTTTTCTCCATTGCCCTTCCAATCGGTTGTTGGTTCTCGGCCAAATACCATTCTTCTCCTCTCATCTGGTTTCCATCAATCACCATTTCTTTTGTTGATTCATTTAGCCGAATACTCTATCTCCCTTAAGTCAATTGTTGGTGTTTTGTTTTCGATTGGTAGGAGTTCTCTAACAATCAGTAAGTGCTCATATTTTCCTTTTTGCTTCTGTCTACCATTGAGATCCTTTCGTTTGAACATCTCCTTTTTTGCCGATTATTGATAGGGGAAAACAATTGTTACGCTTCACCTCTATTCACTCTCTGTAGTTTCGGCATTGGTTGAGTGTGGTCGATTGTACTTTCTCTCGTATCTGGACGTTGCATTTTCGGTAAGTGACTTATCGACTAGTACAACTGTTCAAAGATTGATAGTTGATAAGTGTGGTTTGGATTGCATATAGCCCTAAGGCCTTTTGGTTGGTCTTTTACAGCGGATTCAGGGAGTGAGCCATAATCAGATTGATTGGCTCTAGTGAGGGGTTGGAGTACTCGTGGGCTTTTCGACGCGTTCTCGTAAACATTTGTGTTAAACACTGTCTTAACTGTAAATTGGCAAAAGCCGAAAAATAGGACCATTGATGCCACATGGGCGTGCGATCGCTCGTGTGGTAACCCCGAAGGCATAAATGTGGGTGCTGAATTACGAGAAGCCACCATGGGCGATACCCTAGGCTTAGGCCGTTTTGGGCCATGTTGGGCTGAATTAGGCCGTGTGGGCTCCATGGGCTCGTGGGCCCACACGGGTAAATCACACGGATGTGTGGAGATTATTGGGCCAGACTGTGTAGTTTGCACAATCAAAGCCTTTATTTTGGGCTTATTGGGCCAGACGGGCGTGTTGGCCCATATGGGCTGTATTGTGGGCTTTGGGCCATTTTCATTGTTTGACCGTTAAGGTTTCATGGGTTACCTGAGACGACTGTGGACCTACTGTTCGGTCTGTAAATATACCTAGACCCCCGTTTGATGAGATGACTGAAATACCCCTTAGGGTAAAATGACCAAAATACCCCTATAAGGTAAGATGACTGTAAAACCCCTGTAAGGTAAAATGACTGAATTGCCCTACGATGTGTATAACTGTATTTAAGAATGCCACGTTATATGTATGTCGCATCCATGTAAGATATTATGACATGATGCATGACATGTTGCATGGGGCTGGGATTGTTATGTTGGAGGAAGTGTACTGTACTAATAGGGTCGCACCGGTCGCCTAAGACGACTGTGGACCTACTGATGTCTTTAAGCCGTGCATATCATTGGTAGCTTTGCTGTAATACTGTTTAGTACCACAACTGGTGCTAATTCTGGAGTGTAGGGATGGGTAAGTCAATTTTATCCCTACATGGTGTGTAGGGTTGGTACAGAGATAGTGTGTAGAGGCTGGATGGGTACGACCTGCATACTATTTACTGTTACTGCAAAGGGCCAAGGCTCAAACATATGATTGTTTCTGTATTGAGATGGGCTAAAGCCCAAACTGATATTGCCACTATTACTGATATGGGCTTAGGCCCAGATTGTATTTGTTCACTGTATGTTTGACTGTCTATTTATTAAGGGATTACACATTGAGTTTTCGTAAACTCACCCTTCTGCGTATCTGCGCAGGTAATCCTTAGGCAGATCGGTGCTGCGAGGGACTCGAAGGTGACCACACAACAGCTTACGCTTCCTTATTTAGTTTATGATTTATAAATAATTTTAGTTTGGTTATTTTTGATGTAATAAGGTCTCTCTAAATTTTTAATCTTTAATTTGGGGTTTTATTTGTTTTGGTTTATAACTACTAGTGATAGGAAAAAAAGAGTTTCCAAGAGAAACAATGTTTTTACAAAGTAAACGCAAGTACGCAACGGTTTTAAAAAGCTTGCGCTATAAACAAGATTTTGAAAATTAATAACATTTTTTAGTAAATACCTTTTTGATTGGATCACAAGTTTTAATTGAATGACTCGTTTTATAAACCATCATTTAAACTACACAACAAAGGTAAACATGGAAAGGGTTTTCAATGACAACACACTTTACGAAAAACACTTCAATGTGAAATCTCCCAGATTTGGCCATAACGACTAGGCCGGGTTTGGGGTGTTACAGTACTACTCGAGTATCCATCGAAATTTCGATGATTCAACGGACACAACTCTTGGCATGGTAAGAGAATTATGGGATGAAATGAATAATGTTTTGAAGGAGTATAGTATGATGAGCTCATTTATGCTTACTGGATGTATGTGTGAATACTTATGTAACTAATTTGTTTGACTAAGTGAATGTGTATAGGTAAATTTGCCAAATTGATGAAAAAGCATATTATAGAATTCTTAATGTTAATAAATGTATATTGGTAAGTTTTAATTCCTGTTATACAAACTTAGTAAGCATGTAATTCTTACTTAGTTTTTATTTTCTCTATTTTATAGTTCTCGGAAGCTCGCGAAGGTTGGAGATCATTAGAGCATCATCACACTATCTACTAGTTTATTTTGGGTATATATAGTAAAATCATTTTGGTATAATGGCATGTAGAGGATAACTTGGCCATTAGTAGCTTGAAAATGATGCTTGTAATCTAGCCATTAGAATGACTAGTAATGGTTTGTGTTGATATACTTGAAATGTCATACTATAGTAGCTAAATATATGTTAAGTAATTGATCAAATTATGTCTAACATATGGACTAAACCAAGGTAAGATTATAATCATGTATGCGTGTAATAATATGCCTTGTTGAATGATAGAGTTTGCTTAATTTGAATGCTTGAAATGGTTGGTATTTGGATGTGAGTTTTAGTGCAAGTCATTAGTATGATTTTGGGTGAGAAATGAAGTTAGAAATGACTTTATTTCATCCACACGGACAGACATACGGGCGTGTGTTTATATCGTGTGTGACACACGACCTAGCACATGGGCGTGTGGTTAGGCTGTGTGTCCCTTACATCTTAAATTCAAGAAACAGAATGCTCAAAATTGAGCACACGGGTAGAAACACGGGCGTGTGTCACGGTAGTGTGTGCTACATAGGCCTAGAACACGGGCGTGTGTCTTAGCCGTGTGAACCCTGCACCTAAATTTTGAAAATTAAATTGATCACACGACCTACTCACACGGGCGTGTGGGTGGTCGTGTCGCATAAGTTAGAGAGTTACATGGGGTCGAACACGGCCTGCAGCACAGGCGTGTCCCTTGGACCACACGGGCGTGTGACCCCTGAATGCTTGAAAATTTTATAAGTTTCCTAAAGTTTGCAAATGTTATCGGTTTAGTCCCTAACCACTTCTAAGCATGTTTTAAAGTCTTGTATAGCCTCATAAGGGACATTGTGATTATATTTGATTGATGTTTATGTGAAAATGTATGATTTATGTTGTGATTGATCGACAATGCCTCGTAACCCTATTCTGGCTATGAATATGGGTTAGAGGTGTTACAATCCGTTACACACCACATGTTCCCCAGAACCCATCATCCGAACTCCAAAACATTATGGGCTTAAGCCTGTTGTGGTTAGAACCACCAATGTAACACCCCTAACCCGTATCCGTCACTGAAACAGAGTTATGGAGCACTACTGGAGTTTACAGAACATTTACGGATAAATCATGTCAATCACTGTTCATTTTCTGAGAATATTCATAACATCCCTTAAATAGACCCTCGTAGTGAAAATAGGCTTGATTAAAGCCACATTTCTCACCCTGCTCATGTCTTCCTACAACAAGACATTTTATACCATTTCAATACATTTATAGGCATCCAAAACATCATCAACTCATGCACATTTCATGCCATAATAACACTAGCCAATTCAATACATATTTACTACTCCAATCATATTGATTTCATATGCCAAAACAACAAGTCATAATCTTAACTTCTATATGCATTTTCTCACCATCTTACTAACTACTTTATGCCTTATAACATACCATTTCATCATCAATATACCAATCCACAATATGCCATGACAATCATACCAAAACACAGGGTATTTAATACAACACATTTCATTTGCCAAACTCATAACTTAAGCCAACTTAAATGGCCAAATACATACCAACATTTAAATCATATACAAGCCAAATCTCATGGCTATATCATAACTCAAAACATACAAAGATGACACTAGCCTATACATGCTATATACCATATATACAAAGCTTCAAAATTACCAACAAGATGATCAATAGTGTGATGACATTTTCGACGATCCCCGAGTTCGAGCTAGCTTCAATAATCTATAGAATGGGGAAAGAGCACACAAAGTAAGCTTTACAAATAAAACCATCTCATGAATCAACATCATTTCCATCAATAGGCAACTATAAGTAAACACATATAAGTTCATAAACCTTTCTCATTGTACACATATTCAATATCATAATTGAATTCATTAAAAACTTTCCTTTTCAATACTCGTGTGAATCTCGTACATACCTGAGTTACTTAACTCATTCACACATTCTTTCTCAACTTGAATTTTCCCGTTGAACCATTCGGAATCATTAAGGATACTCGAAAATCATAATAGCTCGTACTATATCATATTCTAGATATGGCCTTACATGTCGTCACATATCGATGCCACTGTCCCAGACAGGGTCTTACACGGAATAATATAACGATGCCAATGTCCTAGACATGGCCCTACACGTAATCACAATACAATGCCAATGTCCCAGATATGGTCTTACATGTAATCACATCTCGGTAACCTAATGTGATGACATTCGTATCCTATACTATTCCTAAGGTTCGTACGGGACTTTTAGATATTGTAACTTCGTAAATTCTTGCTCGTATTTGCTCGTTCAACATTCATAGCAATTTGATGATAATGAAACATATATAATTCAATTTAAAGACATTTATTTGCATATGAACTTACCTCTTATTAGGGATTGGTGTATCGGGTCAACTATTCAACAACTTTTGATTTCCCTTATCTAAATTCGATTTCTTTCTTTCCTGATCTATATGATTTAAAATTTAGCTCATTTATTCATCAATTCGTTCAATTTCATCCAAAAATACCTATTTGTGCATTTTTACACTTTAGCCCCTAAAGTTTCACATTTATTCAGTTTAATCCTTATTTCAAAAATACTCAAAATTCATACAATTTCATTACACCCAAGCCTAACCAAATTTCTTGTAGGTCCTTAGCAGCCAAAAACTTTCTTTTATTTGACAATTAAACTCTTAATTTACACTTCTCACAATTTAATCCTATTTAGGCATTTTCATCAAAAATCCCTTTCCCAAACATGTAAAACTATCAACGAATATTCATTTTTCATCATCAAACCTTCAAAAGGTCAAGCATTCATCAATGGCACTTCACAACATCATCAACACTTTCAAAAATTAAAGCATGTGTAACACCCCAAACCCGACCCAGATGTTAGACCTGAATCTAGCGTGTCACATTGAAGTGTTTTTCGAAAACCTTGTTTTCATTAGAAACCCTTCTAATTTAAAATGTAGTACATTGAAAACTTCTTAATTTTATTTCCAAAATGCTTTTTTACTTTGCGGAAGCCAATTCTAAAAGTGACTGATTTACGAAAACGTGATGTTTAAAAGTTAAGTTACGAAAACGTAATGTTTTGAAAACCGCGATCTACTTCTAACAAATATCAAACATAGTAAATAATTTTTTCTCAAATGAAAATTTAAGAAAGAAAATAAAGAGGCCCTATTACAACCCAAATCAAAAACCAAAGGGCTTAACTAAATAAACAAAATATAAAAACATGTGCAGATGTGTGGTCGTCTCCGAGTCCCTCTGCGACACTGATCCACCTAACGCTGGGGATTACCTGCACAGTTAATAAAATGGGTGAGTTTACAAAAACTCAGTGTGTAATCCCCTTACTAGAGTAACGATCGATATCTGAAACAAAAACGAAAGCTTGATGCGGGCGAGCCCTTTAACGCTAATAGTACAGTCCAGTTCAGAGCATACGTGGGCCGCAGCGCATTGCAAATCACTTGGGTCTCAGCCCTTGTCAGAATCAAACCATATGCATAATGTAAAAATGTTTGCTAACCCATCCCATCCAACCGTTATACACCAACTCGGTCCCTCGGTACACATTATGTGGGGAAATAACTATTGACGCACCTATCCAATACACATTAATGGTAGCCCGATTGTGGTACTACCTTCATTGCAGCAAGCTGCTAGCATATATACGGCTTTAAGCGTTCAGTAGTGGTATTATAATTAGCACAAATCCATCGATAACTGTAACAAGTTTGGCACATAGCCATCAACTAGAGTAACATAACTGGCACATAGCCCTAGGTAAATGTGATCGACACCGAGTCGTCAATAATCATATATTGGCATATAGCCTTAGGCAAATACGTTTGGCACATAGCTATAATCAGGTTGGCACAGAGCCATATGTAGGTTGGCGCAAAGCCATAATCAGAATAATTGGCTTTAAGCCATCGGTAGCTGTATCATGTTAGGCATATAGCCATCAACGACGATAATATAGTCGACACACAGCCTCGGGTAAATATGATTGACACAAAGTCGTTAGTAATCATATATTGGGCTTAAAAGCCACCGATGGATCCACGGTCATCAAGCAACCATGCAATCCTTAATCGGTGGATCCACGATCGTCAAGCAACCATGCGATCCTTATATACTTCCTCCATTCCATAATTCCTACCCATGTGCAACATAATATTATATGAATGCAGCAAATATACACACAGCATACAAAATCATACCAATCACAGTCACAACAGTCCAATCACAGTCATACATTCTCAGTCAGAACATAGTCAAATCAATCAAATTGTATTATCAGTGAGTCATATACCCTAGAGGGCAGAACGATCTTTTTACATATGAGGGGTATTGTATTTTAGTCATTTCACCTTACAAAGGTGTTTTGGTAATTCTCAAATCAAGGGTATTTCGGTAATTTTACAAATCAAGGGTATTTTTATAATTTTGTAAATAAGGGGTATTTTTGTAATTTTCCAAATCAAGGGTAGTTCAATAATTTTCCAAATCAGGGGTATTTTAGTAATTTACAAATTAAGGGTATTTCAGTAATTTTACAAGTTGAGGGTATTTCAATAATTTCACAAATCAGGGGTATTTTGGTAATTTTACAAGTCGAGGGTATTTCGGTAATTCTACCCTATAAGGGTATTTCCGTAATTCTACCCTATAGGGGTATTCCTGTAATACTAACCTATAGATATGAGATTCATATAGTCTAATCCAATATTTACTACACAATCATACAATTTACCCACTTGGGCCCATGGGCCCATTGGGCCCACATGGCCCATCTCGACCCATCGTGGCCCAAAGCAACCTAAACCCACAAGAGCACTCATGATAGCCTCAACCATCATGTCAAAGCTCCCACACGTGTGCTCGCACGCTCGTGTGGCTGCCATCGCCGTGTGACCAGCATTTCGGCATTGCGGCATTTGTCGTTCTACAACTAGAGTAGTGTGAAATACACACCTATTTATGAGCAGCTCAAATAGTAAAATAAATACTCCACTGTGCACCCCAATACTTGAACCTTAGACCTTACAGTTACATAACACGCCATCTTGCCACTCCACCACAAGGCTTTTTGTGTGATAAAAAGGTTCATAATTAACTTTAAGACATAAGTGCCAGCGTCCAGATTCACTTAAGAGAAAAACCAAAATGAATTGTAAGAGCCAAGACTTGAACCCAAGCTCCCTTGCAACCTTAAGGATACCACAACCACTAGACCACATGCTTCCTTGTGTTATTTATTTAACACAATAATTTAAAAGGCTATCATCCAAGCATCCAGGGTTTTATTCACTTAATATCAAAATTTTTGCTAAAACCTAGGTTTGAACCCAAGATTTCTCCAGCATTTCTCAGGGCCATTAACCACCAAGGTAGACATTTAATTGTGTCATTTCCTTGCATAATTAAATACTTATATACAACCTCCTTACAGACCCATACTCAAGGCCCAATACTTCTAGGCCCAAATTTGGGGCGTTACAATTCTACCCCCTTAAAGAAATTTCGTCCTCGAAATTTCCAACTATCTGAAAAAGTGCTGAGCTCAACCTATGCCACTACGCTCCTACTGCGTACTCTAGTTCCAAACTACACTAATACACTTTTAACTTAATCTCAAAAGCTCTCACACCCAACCAAACATCTAACCATAGAAGCAAATAGATATTTACCACACATGCATAAAATTTCTATATTCAAACATCACATCCAAACAAAACACTCCTGACTTAAAAGGAACTGTGCAATCCCGAACCCGATGCTCCTTAGACCCGCAGCTGAGACACGCTTCTGACTTTCTCCAGCATTCGCCCGAATGGCACCTTTTGCAACACTCGCAAGTTGGAAAGTTTGGACGCTTCTTAACGTGTTTCACAGAATGGGGCTCTTGGTTTAGAGGACTGTGATCCCTCTTTCTGCTGCACTCTAGGCACCTAGCCTGAAGTGTTTCACCATACGCCTTAACTCTTGCCTCGAACACTTCTTCTAGTACTTCCCTTACCAACTGGGTCAGTGCCTCCATACCAAGCTCCGGGTTATTGTTACCCGAAGTTGGCGGACTTACCTTGACTACAGTTTCCTCAACCATCTCATGTTCCAGGGAGACGGGCAACTCCTCACAACCTTTCTTGCCTTTGGAATCCATCATAGTACTGTTGCTAACTAAAAAAAATCTGATTTCCAGAACATATACTGAATAAATACAAAATCTAACTTTAAGTACAGTCTAACAGAAAACTTATGGATTCGGCGCTAGAGGCTCGGTAACCACACATTCAGGAAAATATTTAAAAAAAACATTTCAAATACTTCAAATATTTTCAAACCTTTTTGAAACAATTCTTTTGGAAATCCAATTTTAAAACTCATTCCATAGCCAAGTTTTGCAACCTGGCTCTGATATCACTAAATGTAACACCCCAAACCCGGCTTAGAAGTTAGACCCGAATCTGGCGTGTTACATTGAAGTGTTTTTCGAAAACCATGTTTTCATTAGAAATCCTTCTTATTTAAAACATAGATTTCCAAAATTCCTTTTTACTTTGCGGAAGCTAATTCTAAAAGTAACCAATTTACGAAAATGTGATGTTTAAAAGTGAAGTTGCAAAAACGTAATGTTTTGAAAACCACGATCTACTTCTAACAAATATCAAACATAGTAAATAATTTTTTCCCAAATGAAAAGTTAAGAAAGAAATAAAGAGGCCCTATTACAACCCAAATCAAAAACCAAAGGGATTAACTAAATAAACAAAAAATAAAAACATGTGCAGATGTGTGGTCGTCTCCGAGTCCCTCTGCGACACCGATCCACCTAACGCTGGGGATTTCCTGCACAGTTAATAAACGGGGTGACTTTACGAAAACTCAGTGCGTAATCCCCTCACTAGAGTAACAGTCGGTATACAGAAACAAAAATAGAAACAGTCTGGGCCAAAGCCCTTAACGCTAATAGTACAGTCCAGTTCAGAGCATATGTAAGCCACAGCGCATTGCAAATCACTTGCGTCTTAGCCCTTGTCAGAATCAAACCATATGCATAATACAAAAATGTATGCTAACCTATCCCATCCAACTGCTATACACCAACTCCGTCCCCCGGTACACATCATGCGGGGATATAACTATCGACCTACCCATCCGATACACATAAATGGTAGCCCGGTTGCGATACTACCTTCATTACAGCAAGCTGCTAGCATATATACTACTTTAGGCATTCAGTAGCTGTATTATAATTGGCACAAAGCAATCGGTAACTTTAATAAGTTTGGCACATAGCCATCAACTAGAGTAACATAACCGGCACACAGCACTAGGTAAATGTGATCGACACCGAGTCGTCAATAATCATATATTGGCACATAGCTTAGGCAAATACGTTTGGCACACAGCCATAATCAGGTTGGAACAGAGCCATATGTAGGTTGGTGCAAAGCCATAATCAGAATACTTGGCTTTAAGCCATCGATAGCTATATCATGTTAGGCACATAGCCATCAGTGACGGTAATATAGTCGGCACACAGCCTCGAGTAAATATGATCGACATAGAGTCGTCAGTAATCATATATTGGGCTTTAAAGCCACCGGTGGATCCACGGTCGTCAAGCAACCATGCGATCCTCATATACTTCCTCTGTTCCGTAATTCCCACCTATGTGCAACATAATATTATATGAATGCAGCAAATATACATACGACATACAAAATCATACCAATCACAGTCACAATAGTCCAATCACAGTCATACATTTTCAGTCAGAATATAGTCAAATCAATCAAATTATATTATCAGTGAGTCATATACACTAGAGGGCAGAACGGTCCTTTTACCTATTAGGGGTATTTTAGTCATTTCACCCTACAAAGGTGTTTTGGTAAATCTCAAACCAAAGGTATTTCGGTAGTTTTCCAAATCAAGGGTATTTCGGTAATTTTCCAAATCAAGGGTATTTTGGTAATTTTACAAGTCAAGTGTATTTCGATAATTTTACAAGTTGAGGGTATTTCGATAATTTTATAGGTCTAGGGTATTTCAGTAATTTCACAAATCAGGGGGTATTTTGGTAATTTTAAAAGTCGAGGGTATTTCGGTAATTCTACCCTACAGGGGTATTTCCGTAATACTAACCTATAGATATGAGATTCACATAGTCCAATCCAATATTTACTACACAATCGTACAATTTACCCACTTGGTCCCACATGGCCTATCCCGGCCCAAAGCAATCTAAGCCTACGAGAGCCCTCATGATGGCCTCAACCATCACGTCAAACCTCCTACACGTGCGCTCGCACGCTCGTGTGGCTGCCATCACCGTGTGACCAGTATTTTGACATTCCGACATTTGCCGTTCTACAACTAGAGTAGTGTGAAATACACACCTGTTTATGAGAACGCGCCGAAGTCTACGATCACCAACCTTAGCACAATCCTGTATTCAGTTTTCCTCCCAACTCATCTAGTTCGCTCTATTTAAAGCCAGCTTCTCACCAATTCTCATGTTAGCTTCCCGGTGTGGGATTACTTTCAACCATTAGGAAAATTCCTCATTCTTATGACCACTTCAACCACAGAGTTTCAGTCCAACTCCACCTCCTTCACAGCTCAAATAGCAAAATAAATACTCCACTGCGCATCCCAAGACTTGAAGCTTAGACCTCACAGTTACACAACACGCCACCTTGCCACTCCACCACAAGGCTTTTTGTGTGATAAAAACGTCCATAATTAACTTTAAGACATAAGTGCCAGCGTCCAGATTTACTTAAGAGAAAAACCAAAATGAATTGTAAGAGCCAAGACTTGGACCCAGGCTCCCTTGCAACCTTAAGGACACCATAACCACTAGACCACATGCTTCCTTGTGTCATTTATTTAACATAATAATTTAAAAGGCCATCATCCAAGAATCTAGGGTTTTATTCACTTAATATCAAAATTTTTGCTAAAACCCAGGTTTGAACCCAAGATTTCTCCAACATTTCTCAGGGCCATTAACCACCAAGGTAGACATTTAATTGTGTCATTTCCTTGCACAATTAAATACTTATATACAACCTCCTTACGGACCCATACTCAAGGCCCGATACTTCTAGGCCCAAATTCGGGGCGTTACAGCATGGGCTAACTAGAACACGAAGCAACGATCTCAAAAACATAGAAATCATAAAAAATCGAGCAAAAATCACATACCTAATAAGCTATCAAAGTGCCGAATTTATACAAGCTTCATGCCCTAGTTTTTCTTCTCCAATTTTGGTCGTAAACAAAGATGAATGAATCTATTTTAGCTTTTGTTTTTATTTAAATTTAACTTAATTACAAAATGACATAATTACCCTTAATGATTAAACATTAAAATTCCACTAACTATAGGCATAATTGTCCATCCATTATTCAAATGGTTTAATAACATCATAAGGACTTCATATTTAATAAACCATAGGTAATAAACACTTTTAACTTATAGCATGCTGCTTTTGAATTTACGCAATTTAGTCCTTTCGTCAAATTAAGCACTTAAATGCTAAAATTATTTCACGAAACTTTCATTCATATATAATCACATGCTATAAACACCAAAACTAGTATTAAAATAATTTTTTAACCTCGTATTTGTGGTTCCAAAACTACTATTCTGATTTAGCTAAAACCGGGCTGTTACACGTGGGTAAAAACCTTTTTGCATTGCATCATGCTCATGACATATCCGGATGTTATTAATTTATGATATGTGTTGTATTGAATGGGATCGAAATTAATGATTGTTACTCAAATGAATGATGTCCCATGCTCATACACCATTTGACAACAATTTGATAATGATTATGTAATGATGTGAAATTCCTATGATGGTTCTGTTTTCTTCTGTTAATGCTAATATGTTTCACTGTATTTGTTCTTGTTGTCTGTTTAAATAATTGTTCAATTCACACTGAGATATTCATAAGCTCACCCCCCAATAGTGTTTAACTTTTTAGGTAAACCTTGAAATTACGACCGAACTCAATATCCGGAGTGTAATAGCCTATTTTCGGTAAAATCAGAATAGTAGTTTTTGGACCACAAATTCGATTCCGAAAAGGAAATTTAATTTATTATTCTTTTATAATCTACAATATTATAATAATGTCGTATGAAAATTTCATAAAGAAATTTTATTGGTTATAAGTTTAATTTGATAAAGGACCAAATTGCACAAAGTGTAAAGTTGAGTTCTAATAGCTAAAGGGATTAAATAGCTATGAAATTCAAAATTTGAGGTCCTTAAATGGTAAATAGATCGTTAAAAATGCATAGTTGTTAAGGATGATGATTCATCCATGGAAAATAAAATAAAGAAAAATGATGAAATTGGAAAGTGAAAAATAAAAGATGATAATGATAAAAGAAAAGAAAATATCATCAACTTTATCATCTTCTTCCCCAAAAATACATGGAAACCCTAGGAAAGAGCATGTAACACCCATAACCCGAATTCATCATTGGAATAGGGTTACGAGATATTACCAAACCGTACATAAGATTTGCATACACATTCTTACATATATACATTTAATATCAAATTCCATTGAATCGCAATTACATTGTCCCTTATAAGGCATTATGAAACCTTAAAACATACTTAAAAGAGGTTTGGGACTAAACCAACAGCAATCGAAAACTTTAGAAACTTAGAAAATTTTTCAACTTTTAGAACTTAGAAAAATTTTTAATTTTTAAAAGGTCACACGCCTGTGTGAACAGGCCGTGTGCATCACACGGCCTTAGACACGCCCGTGTGTCTAAGCCGTGGCAAAATAGGGCATACATACTGACTTGTCCACACGGCCACAAGACATGCCCGTGTGCCAGGCCGTGTGAAAAATAGAAAGGTTATTGACTTGGCCACACGGCCAACCACACGCCCGTATGCCAACCCATGTGCCACACATGACCAATAGACATGCCCGTGTGTCTCTGTTGTGTCAAAACTGGAGGGTATACTGCCTTTAATTTGTAGGGTACCCCAGGGGACACACGGCCGGGTAACAAAACCATGTGTCACACATGGCTGAGACACATGCCCGTGTCTCTGCCCGTGTGAACAAAAATAGGCCATTTGAATAGCCAATTTGCCACCCCAATTTGGGTCAACCTACAAGCAAAGAAGCAAGTATATTTGCACAACCATTTCAGCCAAATCACAACCAAAACATGAGCCATTCAAGTCATGTTATAATCACCCAAATCCATGCTCATAAGCCTTGCCAATCTAAGTCAAAATATATGTCAAAAACATATCAAAGCATTTCTTTCCATAACTAATTTAATCTCCTGCCAAAACTCACCAAAACCTACCAACATTTACCATTTATTTTGACCAATTAAACACATACCCCAATTGAACATTGGCATAACGTATCATATACCATTATCAAGCTATAATTTCAAACATAAACTAGCCAAATCACATGGCTAAATATATACATCACAAAACATAATCTTACAACTACTAGCCTATACATGCCATACTTCAAAATATACATTTTCAAATTACCAAAAATGAGGTTAGATAGTCTGGTGACGATCCTTGACAATCCTCGAGCTCATAGTAGCTTCAATATATATAAAACAATACAAACACACACAAAGTAAGCTTTCAAAAGCTTAGTAAGCTCGTACCAAAAATCATCAACAGTGTATAAAACATAAAACATCAACACATAAGTGCTTATAAATTCTCAAATAATCTATCAATTCTATGCCAACACAATTCATATGTTCATACCAATTCAATGAGCTTCACATACATAATATCATCTACCACATAAGTATCGTACATACCTGAACCTTCCCGTATATATTCATTTTCATTCTCACCTTCCGTTCGGATATTTTAAAACTCTCCATAAATTATTCTTACTTTAAACATCTATACACTTAGTGCTTTAAAGGTTAGCCAAAACTAGAGCGATTCCGCACACTTAGTGCCATCTCTATTAATCGAAGCTATATCGGTATTGTACATTTAGTGCCTCATATAGTCGAAGCTAGTTTAAATCGCATAGTTAGTGCCAAATACCATTGATTTATCATCGTATTCATCCAAACTAAATATATATATAATTCATGTATAATCAAAGCATCAAAACATACTTGTAACATCATATTTTGCGTACGAACTTACCTCATACTCAAAATTGTCAACTCAGATCGTCTACTTTATAATCTTCGACTTCCCTCGGTCTAAATCCGAATTCCTCTTTTCTTGATCTATAGGTATTCAAAATTAACCCTTTTATTCACCAAATCATTCAAAATAATCCATAGACACATATTTAGGGCATTTTGCAAACTAGCCGTCATATTTTCATATTTTGACACTTTAGTCCCTAATTCACAAAATCACAAAATACAGAAAATTTGCTTGTACATAAGCTTAGTCAAATTTTCATAGCTCTCATACAAGTCCATGTATTTAATTTATTTCACATTTTTGTCCCTCAAAATAACATTTTTACAATTTGGCCCAAATTACTCAAATTCATTAAAAATCGAAAGAGAAAACATGTAAACCCAACATCAAGCTTTCATATTTCAACTTATAACATCACAAAGCTCATGAATTCATCCATGGCACATTTCCAAATAATCAACAAAATCAGAAATTGAGGCATGGGTTTGATAATATACGAAGCAATGATTACAAAAACGTAAAAATTATCGAAAATAGATCGAAAACAAACCTTGAATCAAGCTTCAATTATGGCTGAATGAACAAAGCTTTCCAAACCCTATTTATTTTCTAATTTTTGGCAAAGATGAAGACTAATGGCTTGATTTTCTAATTTGTTTTCACATAATTTACTTAATACTTAGTTTACCATTTTGCCCTTTTATAAACCATATAAAAATCATTTGATGGAAGGTCATTAATGTTCATTAACCCTTTAAATGGCATAATAACAACATAAGGACCTCTCATTTACAAAGCCAAGTCAAATAGGCACTTTTAACAAGTAGCAAGCAACTTTTATATTTTACACGATTAGGTCATTTTATCAAATTAAGCACACAAACGATTAATTTTTCATACGAGACTTTCACACATGCTCATTCACAAATCATAAAAACAGAAATTAATATTTAAATATTTTTTGACTCAAATTTGTGGTCCCGAAACCGCTATTCTGACTAGGGTCTAAACCAATCTGTTACAATTCGCCCCCCTTAGGGATTTTCGTCCTCGAAAATCTTACCATTAAACAGATTTGGATGTTGTTGTCTCATAACATCTTCAGGCTCCCACGTTGCCTCTTCGATATCGTGTCGATGCCACATCACTTTAACTAATGAAATTTTCTTATTTCGCAGCTCTTTAACCTCTCAAGCTAAGATACGGATCAGATTTTCTTCATAAGTCATAACAGACTGAATTTGAATCTCAGACGGAGGAATCACATGCGAAGGATTGGATCTATATCATCGAAACATAGATACCTGAAACACATTATGAATCTTTTCTAACTTTGGTGACAACAACAATCTATATGCTACCGGCCCAATACGCTCAATAATCTCATACGACCCGATGAACCTCAGACTCAATTTGTCTTTTCTACAGAACCAAAACACTTTCTTCCACGGAGACACTTTCAAAAACACTTTATCGCCTATCTCAAACTCAATGTCTTTTCTTTTCAAATCTGCATATGATTTCTAACGATCAGAAGCTATTTTCAAGCTATCTTTATCACCTTTACCTTCTGTTCAGTTTCTTTTATCAAATCAACCCCGTGAATCTTATTTTCGCTAGGCTCCGTCCAATACAAAGGTGTACGGCATTTGCAACCATATAAAGCTTTGGACGGTGCCATTTTAATGCTTGACTAAAAACTGTTATTATAAGTGAATTCAATCAAAGGTAGATATTGTTCCCACGTACCTTCAAACTCAAGAATGCAACATCTCAACATATCATCGAGTATCTGAATAATCCGTTTAGATTGACCGTCTATTTGCAGATGAAAAGCAGCACTAAAATGCAATTTAGTTCCCAAAGCATCTTGCAATTTCTTCCAAAATCGTTATGTAAATCTCGGATCTCTATTTGACAGTATAGACAATGGCACACCATGCAATCTCACGATATCAGAAATGTATAACTCATCTAATTTATCAAGTGAGTAATCAGATCGAATCGAAATAAAGTGAGCTGATTTTGTCAATCGATCAACTATAACTCAGACAACATCTTTCTTTCTCGGAGACAAGGGCAAACCCGAAACCAAGTCTATTGTCACTCGATCCCATTTCCACTTCGGAACCATAATCGGTTGTAACAACCCAGATGGCACCTGATGTTCAGCTTTAACTTGCTGACAGATAAAACATTTAGAAACAAAATTAGAGATATCTCTTTTCATTCTGGACCACCAGTAATGTTGCTTCAGATCATTATACATTTTTGTACTTCGTAGATGCATAGACAACTAACTACTGTGAGCTTCACTCAGAATCATCTGAATCAACTCTGGATTTCTTGAGACACATATTCAATCTCGAAATCTCAAACAATCATCTTTATCAACTCTGAATTTGGAATTAGAGTCTACATCACACTGAGCTCGTTTAGCTAGAATTTCATTATCAATCTTTTGAGCTTCAAAAATCTGTTGTAAGAACAAAGGTATTGCTTTCAATTCTACTAAAACTGAACCATCATCGAACAGAACCAAATGAGCATTCATTGCACACAAAGCAAACAATGATTTTTGACTCAAGGCATCAGCAACAACATTTGCTTTTCTCGGATGATAATCAATCACAAATTCGTAGTCTTTTAGCAGTTCTAACCATCTTTTCTATCACAGATTTAGATCTTTCTGAGTTATCAAATACTTAAACTATTATGATCAGAATACACGTGACATTTCTCACCGAACAGGTAATGGCACCATATCTTTAGAGCAAACACAATTGTAGCTAACTCAAGATCATGTGTCAGATAATTCTTTTCGTGCAGCTGCAACTGTCTCAAAGCCTAAGCAATGACTTTGCCTTCTTGCATTAAAACACATCCCAGACCAATCAACGAAGCATCACTGTATATCACAAATTCTTTACCCGATTCGAGTTGTACCAATACTGGAGCTTCAGTCAACAAAGTTTTCAACTGATCAAAGCTGTTCTGACACTTTTCGGACCGCTCAAACTTTACATCTTTCTATAGCAGTTTTGTTAATGGAGTGCAATCATAGGAAATCCTTTTACGAAACTTCTATAGTAACCAACAAGTCCCAGAAAACTGCGGACGTCAGAGACATTTCTTGGAGGTTTCCAATCCAGAATAGCTAAAATTTTGCTCGGATCAACCTGGATACCAGATGCTGATACAATATGGCCCAGAAAACTAACTTCTCGCAACCAGAATTCACAGTTACTGAACTTTACATACAACTGTTTATCTCACAAAATCTGTAACACTAATCTCAGATGCTCGACATGTTTGGATTCATCTCGTGAATAAATCAATATATCATCAATGAATACAACAAAAAATTGATTTAGATACGGTCTAAAAATTTTATTCATCAAATCCATAAAGATAGTAGGTGCGTTAGTCAATCCGAAAGGCATGACTAAGAATTCCTAGTGATTGTACCTCGTTCAAAAAGCAGTTTTCGGAATGTCTGAGTCTTTCACTCGTAACTGATAATAGCCTGATCTCAAATCTATTTTTGAAAACACAACAACTCTTTTCAACTGATCAAACAAATCATCAATTCGGGGTAGAGGATACTTATTATTGATAGTCACTTTATTCAACTGATGATAATCTATACACATTCTCATCGTTCCGTCTTTCTTTTTCACGAATAGAACCGGAGCACCCTAAGGTGAGAAACTCGGTCTAGCAAATCTTCTGTCAGTCAATTCTTGCAACTGGGACTTTAATTCTTTTAATTCAATCGGAGCTATTCTGTACAGAGCTATCAAAATCGGAGTAGTACCAGGTACCAATTCAATGGTAAATTCAACTTCTCTAACCGAAGATAATCTCGGAAGTTCTTTAAGAAATACATCAGAGAACTCACACACAACAGGCACTGATTCAACTTTCTTTTCTGACACTCTCGAATCAATCACATATGCAAAATAAGCTTCACAACCCTTTCTTACAATAGTTAAAGCTTTCATCGAAGATATCACTGTAGGCAATCCACTCAAATCACTAGATTCAATTCGAACTATTTTATCATTCTTGCATTTCAAATTAATATTTTTACGTTTACAGTTCACAACAGCATCATGCAAAGTTAACCAATCCATACCCAGAATTATATCAAATTCATCAAAAGGTAATAGCATCAGATTAGCCCAAAAACAAGTGTCTTGAAACATCAACGGGCAACTCTTGCAGACTTTATCAACCAGAACACATCTGGCTAGGGGGTTCAAAACTTTAATTACAAATTTAGTAGACTCTACAGGCAAAGTCTTACTGTTCACTAAGTTCATGCATATATACGAATGTGTCGATCCAAGATCTATCAAAGCAATCACAGAAGTATCATAAAGAGTAAATGTACCCGTAATCACGTTTGGCGATAAAGCTTCCTCGCGAGCTCAGATAGCATAGGCTCTGGCAGGTGCACGAGCCTCAGATCTAACAGTTGTGTCTTTTGTTCCTTTTTGACTACCGCTTACATTTACCTTATTTTTGAGAGGCCTACTACGAGAAGCATTACCACTCTGCCTTAGATTTTGAACATTATCTTTTTTAGCTAAATCTGGGCAATCTTTTATAAAATGATTTCTTGAACCGCAATCATAACAAGCTCGGTTATTACTTTTTCCCTAGCATTCTCTAAAATGTCGTCTTCCACATTGATCACACTCAGGTTTTTCATTCTTTGCATTATCAATACTAGCAACTGACGTGGCTGGAGCTTTAAAGTTTGATTACTATCTAACACGGTCTCTGTTTGAATGTCCCACATTAGCCTTTGAATGGCCATTATCATCTCTAAACTTCTTTGACCTAGATTGAAATGACTTTGCCCGATAATCTCTTTCGTACTTCTCTAGCTTCAAAATCAGCTTCTCTTTTCTCTTTTATGAGATCTTCAGCTTTACATGCTCCTTCAACAAGCACAACAAATTCTTTGATTTCCAGAATCCTGACTAACAGACGAATATCTTCATTCAAACCATCTTCAAATCTTTTGCACATTATTGCTTTTGTAATTACACATTCACAAGCATACTGACTCAACCTTACAAATTCTCGCTCGTATTCAGTGACAGACATACGACCTTGTTTAAGCTCGAGAACCTCTTTGCGTTTCTGATAAATAAATCTCTCACTGATATATTTCTTCTGGAATTTAGCTTGGAAGAAATCCCAAGTAACCCGTTCACTCAAAACCATAGATGTCAAAGTCTTCCACCAATGGTATGTCGTATCTCTCAGAAGAGAAACAACACATTTTATGCATTCCTCGGACAATTCATCAAACACTCTTATCGTGTTCTCTAACCAGAACACGACTTTTTCGGCATCATCATTCGTTGTAGCTCGGAACTCTTCAGCCCCATATTTTCTAATCTTATCAACTAGTGGTCTACTTAACTGGACCGGGTTCACTGGTGGCACAACAGGAGTTTGAGGAGGATTAATTGGGGGTGGAGGTTGTTGTACAGCCAGATTGGTTCTAATATATTGGGTGAACCAATCATTCATCATCTAATAGAAGGCTTGTTTAGCCTCACCATCACGGCTACTCGTAGCCGGTCGAGAATCATATGGCACCGTCTCTTGCGTGGGAGTAGGCGCATTGCTTTCGACATCATTTGCTACGGGTCTTTTGGGATTTATTTGCTATATAAAAGCACATTTCAATGTCAGGATTCATCACACTATCGCAGTTCATAAATATGGCATGTATAACTAGACTCACATACGCTATGGTAGTCCTAGAAAAGATTAAACCATAGCTCTGATACCAATAAAATTATAACACCCATAACCCAAATTTATCATTGAAATAGGGTTACGAGATATTACCGAACCATAGACAGCATTTGCACACGCATACATACATATGTACATTCAATATCAAATTCCATTCAATTGCAATTACATTGTCCCTTCTAAGGCATTATGAAACCTTAAAACATACTTAAAAGAGGTTCGAGACTAAACCGACAACAATCGAAAACTTTAGAAAGTTAGAAAATTTTTCAACTTTTAGAACTTAGAAAACTTTTTAACTTTTAAAAGGTCACATGCCCATGTGAACAGGCTGTGTGCGTCACACGGCCTTAGGCACGCCCGTATGTCTAAGCCGTGGCAAAATAGGGAATACATACTAATTTGGCCACACGACCGACCACACGCCCATAAGCCAACCTGTGTGCCACACACGACCAATAGATACGCCTGTGTGTCTAGGCTGTGTCAAAACTGGAGGGTATATTGCCTTTAATTCGTAGGGTACCCCAGGGGACACACGGCCATGTAACGAGAACGTGTCACACATGGCTGAGACACACGTCCGTGTCTCTGCCCGTGTGGACAAAAATAGGCCATTTGAATAGCCAATTTGCCACCCAATTTGGGTCAACCTACAAGCAAAGAAGCGAGCATATTTACACAACCATTTTAGCCAAATCACAACCAAAACATAAGCCATTCAAGTCATGTTATAATCACCCAAATCAATGCTCACAAGCCTTACCAATCTAAGTCAAAATATATGTCAAAAACATATCAAAGCATTTCTTTCCATACATCATTTAATCTCATGCTAAAACTCACCAAAACTTACCAACATTTACCCATTTCTTTTTACCAACTAAACACATGCCACAATTGAACATTGGCATAACGTATCATATACCATTATCAAGCTATAATTTCAAACATAAACTAGCCAAATCACATGGCTAAATATTTACATCACAAAACATAATCTTACAACTACTAGCCTATACATGCCATACTTCAAAATATACATTTTAACAGTACCAAAAATGAGGTTAGATAGTGTGGTGACGATCCTTGACAATCCCTGAGCTCACAGTAGCTTCGATATCTGTAAAACAATGCAAACACACACAAAGTAAGCTTTCAAAACCTTAGTAAGCTCGAACCAAAAATCATCAATAGTATATAAAACATAAAACATCAACAAATAAGTGCTTATAAATTCTCAAATAATCTATCAATTCTATGCCAACACAATTCATATGTTCATACCAATTCAATGAACTTCACATACATAATATCATCTACCACATAGGTATCATAAATACCTGAACCTTCTCGTAGTTATTCATTTTCATTCTCACCTTCCGTTCAGATATTTTAAAACTCTCCATAAATTATTCTTGCTTTAAACATCCGTACACTTAGTGCTTTAAAGGTTAACCGAAGCTAGAATGCTTCCGCACATGTAGGGCCATCTCAATTAACCGAAGCAATATCGGTATCGCACACTTAGTGCCTCATATAGCCAAAGCTAGTTTAAATCGCACACTTAATGCCAAATACCATTGATTTATTATCGTATTCATCCAAACTAAATATGTGTACAATTCATGTATAATCAAAGCATCAAAACATACTTGTAACATCATATTTTGCGTACGAACTTACCTCGTACTCAAAATTGTCGACTCGGATCGTCTACTCTATAATCTTCGACTTCCCTTGGTTTAAATCTTAATTCCTCTTTTCTTGATCTATAAGTATTCAAAATTAACCCTTTTATTCACTAAATCATTCAAAATAATCCATAGACACATATTTAGGGCATTTTACAAACTAGCCCTTACATTTTCACATTTTGACACTTTAGTCTCTAATTCATAAAATCATAAAATACACAAAATTTGCTTGTACACAAGCTTAGCCAAATTCTCATAGCTCTCATACAAGTCCATATATTTTATTTATTTCACATTTTAGTCCTTCAGAATAACATTTTTACAATTTGGCCCAAATTACTCAAATTCATCAAAAATCCAAAGACAAAACATGTAAACCCAACATCAAGCTTTCATATTTCAACATATAACGCCACAAAGCTCATGAATTCATCCATGGAACACTTCTAAATAATCAAAAAAATAACAAAATTGAGGCATGGGTTCGATAATATACGAAGAAACGATTACAAAAACGTAAAAATTATCGAAAACGAATCAAAAACAAACCTTGAATCAAGCTTCAATTATGACCGAATGAACAAAGCTTTCCAAACCTTATTTCTTTTCTAATTTTTAGCAAAGATGAACACTAATGGCTTGCTTTTCTAATTTGTTTTCATATAATTTACTTAATACTTTGTTTACCATTTTGCCCTTTTATAAACCATATAAAAATCATTTGATGGAAGGTCATTAATGTCCATTAACCCTTTAAATGGCATGATAACAACATAAGGACCTCTCATTTACAAATCCAAGTCAAATAGGCACTTTTAACAAGTAGCAATCAACTTTTACATTTTACGCGATTAGGTCATTTTATCAAATTAAGCACACAAACGATTAATTTTTCATACGAGAATTTCACACATGCTCATTCACATATCATAAACATAGAAAATAATATTTAAATATTTTTTTGACTCAGATTTGCGGTCCCAAAACCACTATTTTGACAAGGGTCTAAACCAGACTGTTACTGATAAAGCAAGCTTTCTTGGCTTAATTGGGTAAGTTTTCTTGTCCCATTTTTAGTAATTTTTATATTTTCGAGATTGGAATAGCTTAATCTATCTATTTTGGGGATTAATTTGTAAATTTATCAAAGTATAAAAATTTTTCCATGGATGTAAATGCTGAAATTTTTAAATTTATGGTAGAAAATGAAAGGTTGTTGATAGATAAACAACTTTTGTAAAGTGAATTTTGATGAAATTATGATTTTAGGACTAAATTGTAAAGTTTTAAAATTTATGAAAAAATTCTAAATTTTATGAATTACATGGGCTATAAATATTATATTAGAAATTCGGCTAGGCTTGGAATAAGGATTAAATTGCATGAATTTCATTTTTCGAGCCTAGGGAGGAAATCATCATTAATTAAATGTTTAGGGGCAAAATAGTATTTTTGCCTAAGATGTGAATTGGATTGAATTGAGTATAAATTGTATTAAATTGATGTTAAATTTACTCGTATAGATCTAGATAGACTGAATTTGAAGTTTGAACGAGGAAAAGAGAAAATGTCAGATTAGTAGATTTTACGTATACGAACATTTGTCGAGGTAAGTTTGTGTAACTAAACTTGTACATTTGTATGCTTGAATTGAATATTGTGTATGAGAATTGTGTAGTACTAGTTATCGTGCATATGAAATTGATTACATATCTGACAAAGCCCGATAGATATTAAATCCCATTTGAATAATGGAATTCGATGGATACAAGATTTTCCGAATTGGTTGTAGTCTTACATATGTTGCAGACACACCACAGCTCGAACGAGCAATCCTGTTATAAGCCCTTTCGAGCTTCCTGATACATGGTTCCTGCAAGCATCTTGATTGGTAGTGGTCCTGCATGTGTTGCGCACTACTGCAGCTCTTTGTGAGCGTCCTGTTACACGATTCGATCAGTTGTGATTCAGCATTTATTGTGGACACAAACATAGCTCTTCATGTGTATCCTGATATAAGCTCTTATGAGCTTCCTGACATGGCTTGCTTGAACTTCCTGTTATGCTATCTGGAGCTCCTGTTACATGGCTCTTCGTGAGCTTCCTGATTAAAAGTTCTTTGTGAACTTCCTGTTATAGACTCTTATGAGTTTCCTAGTATAGCCCGGATAAGCTTCTTGTTACATGGCTCACATGAGCATCCTGATATATGGCTTGAGAGTGTGTTTCCTGATTATGTGCCCTTAAGGGGTACCCCTTAATATGAATTAACGGTTTTTGATTTGTACCCTTCGAGTGTACTACATGTGTATCCATCGATATTTCATATAAATTCAATAGGAAAAATCCTAACATGAGAAACTCTGAACACAAAATTAATTATTACATGTATCTGCCTGAAATATATGAAAATGATGATACATGATATATGGAAGTATGAAATGGTGATATTTGAACACGGAACTTGTTTGATGAATATGTTCATATAAGATTATAGATTTGTACACTTTGAGTGTATTTTCCCAGGTTTCTGTTTATATTTTAATTTATTTAATGAGCAAAATCCTGACACGAAATAATCTGAACTTAAGACAAAATATTATGAAAATGTACTTGAAATACATGGGTATGAATTATATATATTATTTGAATTCATGATGTGGAAACATATATAGGAATTTGGTTATTATTAAGTCCTTACATGTTTCTTGATGTTTATATGAAATAGTATGACTTATAAATGAACTATTACCCATATGTACATGAAGTACATAGAAATGATATTACCTGATATAATGATGAATGAATTGGTTGTTACTGGAATGTGGAACTTGCTTGATGACTTTGTTCACCCATGATTAAGGACTATTATATGTGATTAATTGGCTAACATGATGAGGACATGTGTTTAGGGCTTGTAACCAAATTGGTTGATAGTGCCTTGAATGTTTATTTTGAACATAAATGTAACGCCCCAAAAATCCTGAACTTTCCTTCTTTTTCGATTTTGATAAAATGTGTGCTTAATATTCCTAGTCAAGTGTTATTTATGTGATAATAGGCCTGGTTAAGTTTTGAGTTTGAACTTTGGGGTGAAGGAAATTACAATTTAATAATTAAAAGAACCTTGATGGCAAGTAGTTTGGGTTTTAAATAAATGAACGGGGAATTGGACACAAGGAGCCTTGTGTTGGAGTGGCAAGTAGCGTCGCATGTGGGGCTTAGAGGTGGTGTCACATGCATGGCAAAGAGGTTTGGGGTTCAAATCCCTCATTGCTCGAAAGAAGGGTTTATTTTTGCTCAATAAATGGCCAGTAGTGGCGTTGGATGTGAACTCTGAAGGGAGTGATCAGAGGAGAAATTTAAGGAAGGGATTAAGGAGTTATCAGGGAGAAAATTTAGAAGATGAGGGGTGTAGAGAAGTGGAGCCGAATAGAGAATTTAGGGATAGGTAAATTCAGCTATAGTATATATAGGTGCCGATTTTGGGGATTCTATGGTATTGTCGAATTTGCTTCTCTTCCTTTAGCCGAATTCATCATTTTTGTATTGCCAAAACACTTTTCTCTCTAAGTGCTCAAAAGTCGAATTCCTTGTTCCTTGCTTGTCAATTTTTTATTCTTTCTCTTCTCAAATTCTCTTTTGATTCACCTTTGGTTTTAGCCGATTGCTTATTCTCTTCTTCTTATTTGTACCGAATAACCCCTTCCACCATACAAATCTCAAAAACAGAATACCTCTTTGGCTGAAGACCCTCTGTGCTGCCGCTACTCCCTCTACTTTGGCAAATTCTTGTGGGATTAGCATCGAATCTCAGATTTTAGATCTGTAACGAATTGCTCCTTAGGCATTTTAGGGTTTTGGATTTAAGGAATACTCGTGATTGGTGATCAAGGAAGGGATGTTAAGGCTTGTCGTTCAAGGTAAGGCAAAGGTGAGATTGTAACACCCCGTACTCGAGACCATCGCCGGAGTCGAACACGAGGTGTTAACAGACTTAATTCATTACTTTAAACAGCTCAAACAATTTATTTTTAAAATTTTCAGTCAAGCTACCAATCTGCATCACAGTCACTAAAAATTCATATCTCGAGTTCCAAAACTCGAAATCTAATTCTGTAAATTTTACCTGAAACTAGACTCATATATCTATTTACTAATTTTTTTATAGAATTTTTGGTCAAGCAAATTAGTACAGTTTATTAGTTAAATCTCCCCTGTTTCAGGGTTTGACTGCTCTGACCTCTGTGTATTACGAATCAGATATCTCTCTGTACAGAGTTTCAATGACTATGCCGTTTATTTCTAATAAAACTAGACTCAATAAGGAATCTTTACATATAAATCATGAATTCTAATTATCTTTGAAAAATTTATGGTGAATTTCCAAAATCAGAACAAGGGATCTAGAAATTGCTCTGGCCCTGTTTCACAAAAATTTAAACATCTCATAAAATATAACTCATATACCTATTTTGTTCCATCCATATGAAAATAGACTCATCAAGCTTCAATTCCATAACTTATTCATTATTTAATTCCATTTCTACTATTTTAAGTGATTTTTAAAATTCACGTCACTACTGCTGTCTGAATCTATTTTATGGTAAAATTTACCCATTTCATGGTTCCCATGGATTAGCTAGCAATTTAGCATACATAACACCAAATATGATCATGATTAGCCATTCCAATGGCTAATCAGTACCAAGCATTTCCATACCACTCAATAACCATATCATAAGACCATATATACAAAATGATTATAATGCTATACATGCCATACTCAATATACAAGCCATTATGCCAAGATGGTATACGGATAGTGTGAGCGTGCCTCCGACCGTTTCCGATTTTCGAGCTGGCTTGTCAACACTACAAGGAATGAAAAGGAGGGAGTAAGCACAAATGCTTAGTAAGTTCACATGCAAATAGCAAGTAACACAACTATATAAGCAAACATAAACATCATTTGCATGATCATCACCGAGACATTCATATCACATTTTCATTTATCATCTTACCATATTGTTGTTATATCGAGTTTTCAACCCGAGGGTTAAGTGCATACCTGTTCAAAGTATCCATTTCACAACACTTACCAACACATCCCTTTCATCTCGAGTATTCCTCCATTTGAGTAGAATTTTACCCGTTGAACACATCGGAATATAATTCGGATACACGAAAAGTTTGCACATAAGTGCCACATATGTAGCCAAGCTACCATGTAACCCGCCCATAAGTGAACTCGGACTCAACTCAATGACCTCGGGCGTTCGCATCCATAAGTGAACTCGGACTCAACTCAACGAGCTCGGATGCCTAGTTACATCTCTCGAACTCGGACTCAACTCAACGAGTTTGGACATTCGCATCTATAAGTGAACTCGGACTCAACTCAACGAGTTCGGATGACCAAATATCCCAGTGACATGTCACCTGTATCCTAATCCATTCCTAAGGTTCAACGGGACCTTTTTCCCAATCATGTGTCTCAACCATCTTCTACGGAATGCCGATACCGATACTCGATAGTATTTCACATTTTCCAAGTATATCACATAATTTGACATATTATCAAACAATTATCACGAGTATAATATTTCATAATAATTATCATATCATTTAAATAACATAAAAACATTTAAAATAATAACTATGTTACCAACATTTACATATGAACTTACCTCGTATGTGAAAATGGCTACTTTTACCATTTTGTCCACAACTTGGTATTTTCCCCATTTTAGCCTGAATTTTAGTTTTCCTTGCTCTATCATTTAAAATATAGTCTAATTAGGGCTCACATTATTCAAATTAACCTAAAATCATATTTTGGCAAAATTATAGTTTTGGCCCTAAACTTTTGCATATTTACACTTTTGCCCCAAAGCTCGTAAATTAAAATTCAGCATATTTTCTTATGTTTTATGACATGCTGAGCATTTTTCCCTTCTATGACAACATCAAATTCTCACTCTAACACATAGTTATGAACAATAACAATTTTTCCCGATTAAGCCGTTTTACTCATTTTTGCTTAAAATCGCTTAGGAAAAGTTGTTTAACATAATTTCAGCCTTCATATTCTACCATAAAACATCAAAATAAACACATTTTACCTATGGGTATTTTTCCAAATATGAACCCTAGCTTAAATTATTTCTAGAATAAGCTTAATCAAGTTACCGGGATTCCAAAAACGTAAAGAACTTGAAAAATAGGGCTAGAACGGACTCACAATCGAGCTTGGAAGCTTGAAAAACCCTAGCCATGGTTTCTCCTTGCTATATTCGGCCATGGGGTTGAAGATGAGAAAAATTGGCTTTTAATTTTGTATTTTAATTCATTTTACCCCTAAATGACCAAGATGCCCTTACTACTAAACTTTCCAAAAATTCCATCCATGTCCAATTTTTGTCCATAGACTTAGAAATAAGTAAATTTGCTATTTTAGACCTCCTAATCAATATTTCAAAACAATTTCATACTAGAAACTTCTAGAATGCAAGTTTTACAAATTATTCAATTTAGTCCCTAATTTCAATTTAAGCACTTTATGCATAAAATTTCTTCACGAAATTTTCACACAATCATGCAATCATATTATAGACCTCAAAATAATCATAAAATAATTATTTCTATCTTGGATTTTGTGGTCACGAAACCACTATTTCGACTAGGCCCAAAATCAGGATATTACAACTCTCCCCTCCTTTTAGGGATTTTCGTCCCCGAAAATCTTACTGGAAAAGTGGTCTTCACTTTTAATCTCATATTCGGTGCTGAAGAAATTTCACTTAGGCTGTACCTCCAATACATCTCTTTAATTTCTCATATGGTCTAAAAGCTTACAGTCTTAACTCTCAACTATTCTTAAAATTTCAACCCTTCTCAGTTTCCCATGATATCATGACATAAAACCAGGATCTTAAATTGATTAATGGAGACTGGAATTCTAAGAAATCCAACAATCAAAGAGACCTAAAATTCCATGAATCTGATGAGTAGGAATTCATTCAATACCGATATGATTTATAGATTTCCCCAAACATTTAAGAATAGGATACATCACATTTTCCTCTTTAACATTTAAGAATAGGATACATCACATTTTCCTCTTTCTGCCATAGAAATAATTCTGATATGGCCTCAAGAATAATCCTTCTCATTTCCATCCCAATATCAACATTGACAAGGATAATTTTGATAGATCCCAATGCTCAGCTTTAACCTCTTTAACAACTCAGATTTTATGTAACATCGAATGCTCTAAACTATCACATTACCTCACTGTCTTGAAACACATCACATTTCATACAACAGTACATTACTGAAAGTTAGGAAATCTTTGCTCAATGTAGACTAGTCTAGTTCAGATGCTTTGGTTACCAATATTCTCATCTATCCGAACTCTGTCAACATGTAATAAACTTTTCAGGTTTCATAAGATGAAAACCTTATCATTCGTAGTGGCTTTAACTAATATCCAATTCTTTCTAATAAATATACACTTCTCGTTCAGACTATTTACTCTTTTATCAGTACAAAAATGAAATTCTATTATCAGACTTGAGAAAAATAATCCTGACATAATTGTCACATGAAATCTTTCAAATAAATAATTCACCATACCGACTGAAACTCGCGCTTTTATCACCTATGCCTTTATTGATGTCAAATCTTTACACAGAAATTAGAAAAAAAAAATCCCAATACTAAAATCACCACATTACCAAGATCAAATTAGAACTATAGTCATATTTGACATGATTATCACGAGCTGAAGAACGCACTTCGAACATGAGTCGTAATTGACAAATTATGGAACAAAGATAACAAGAAAACCGAATAAAGAAATCCAAGATAGAGAAACCCGGAATAAAGAAATCCAGAATAAAAAGATCCAGGATAAAGAAACCCAAGATATGATACTATGCCGGAGAATCGAAAACCAAACTCATAGAGAAAATATAGAATACCCCGATAATTCTTCAAAGAAAGAAAATCCAAAAGAAAACATCATTTAATCCCACTGAAATCAAATATAACAAGATCAATATATCTTCCCATACATATATATTAGATGAAGCATCAAGTAGAAGAAACAGAATTATAATATCATATGTATTCTCTCATCAATTCTTATCGAGATTTAAATGAAATAGAATACCCAATGAAATAGAGCAATATAAATTATAAACCAGTCAGACGACCAATGCTTTCATCCAACACCAAAATTAGAAGACACTCCCATATAACAAGAATTTCTTCAGAAGATCAATAGCCATAGAAATATTTCTGAGAACGGGTAAACACATAGAACATCTCAAAAGAGATCTACTAAATCTGTCCCAAGTCATAATCATCACACACTCGGATAGTTCACATTTCAAATATCATTTCCCCAACTAGTTCTGCCATCACAAATTTCATATTAAACCATTCACTAAAGAAGGCCAGTTCTGAATAAATTTCTATTTACACTTTTCTCGACCTTGCACCTGAGTAATTCGATTTACCAAAGAGAATTCCTTCTCTAATTGGGACAGTGCATAACTCCAATAATCTTTACGTCAATCTGATACTTTACTGGCTCTAACTTTACTTATCAGCTCATTTTCAATCTCTGATCATACTTATAATTATTCTATCATTGAACTCTTTGGGTTCTCAATCGGAAACTTATTCAATACAAATCTCATGAAATTCCATTATAAGTACCACTTCGGTAAGGGGGAGGGGTTGTAGGACCTCTGACTCGACTTTCTTATACATACACATATGACACAACTTCCATCATCATAGCAACATCATCAAAATCATGTCATTCATTCAGGCAATGGAACATTCATGTTGGCTTACACAAATTTTCCTACTGTCCCATTTAGACAATATACTTATGCATACATTCTATGTTTTCTAGATAGCTTTACTTATCCATTTATTTAATTAAATTAATTCATGCTCATGACATCATATAGGGCCAAACAAACATAGATATTTGCATCACAATCACAACATTCATTTCGTGCATCATGTACATGTATTACAATCATATAATTCAGTCCAACAATTTAACATAGATAAGTTCATTTCATTATAATCCTTTATCTCATAAAAATTATATATCATTAGCATTCATCAACATTCGACATCCAAATCAAGACAAGGACATTTTCATTCATATCATAATATTATGACTTTTATTCATACCTCTACTACTTTCTATTTATTCCGTTCATCTTATCAAGTAAGCCATATACACTACATCATATGAGCATTAAGCAAATATGGATATTTATCACATATGTATCATAAACTTTTATTCATACTTTTCTGAACCGAGACTTATCATAATCATAATTTTACTCAAATACCTTCACATAACATTGAACATGGTCAGCACAGCTCGGTTGGAGAGTACCCTGTCTAAATAAGACGGTACTCATATGCGTCGGAAGACATCACACTATCACAGATCAGTGGCATGTATAGCTAAATTTTTACGCATGCTAAGTTAGTCCGAGAACTGACTAAACCTGCTCTGATACCACCAAATGTAATGCCCCGTACCCGAGACCATCCCCGGAGTCGAGCACGAGGTGTTAACAGACTTAATTCATTACTTTAAACAGCTCAAACAATTTATTTTTAAAATTTTTAGTCAAGTTAGTAATCTGCGTCACAGTCTCTTAAAAATTCATATCTAAAGTTCTAAAACTCGAAATCCAATTCTGTAAATTTTCCATGAAACTAGACTCATATATCTGTTTACTAATTTTTTTATAGAATTTTTGGTCAAGCAAGTTAGTATAGTTTATTAGTTAAATTCTCCCCTGTTTTAGGGTTCGACTGCTCTGACCTCTGTGTATTACGAATCAGATATCTCTCTGTACAGAGTTTCAATGACTATGCTGTTTATTTCTAATAAAACTAGACTCAATAAGGAATCTGTACATATAAATCATAACTTATAATTATCTTTGAAAAATTTATGGTGAATTTCCAAAGTCAGAACAGGGGATCCAGAAATTGCTCTAGCCCTATTTCACAAAAATTTAAACATCTCATAAAATATAACTCATATACCTGTTTTGTTCCATCCATATGAAAATAGACTCATCAAGCTTCAATTCCATAACTTATTCATTATTTAATTCCATTTCTACTATTTTTAGTGATTTTTTAAATTCATGTCACTACTGCTGTCTGAATCTATTTTATGGTAACTTTTACCCATTTCATGGTTCCCATGGATTAGCTAGCAATTTAGCATACATAACACCAAATATGATCATGATTAGACATTCCAATGGCTAATCATTACCAAGAATTTCCATACCACTCAATAACCATATCATAAGACCATATATACAAAATGATTATAATTCTATACATACCATACTCAAAATATACAAGCCATTATGCGAAGATGGTATACGGATAGTGTGAGCGTGCCTCCGACCGTTTCTGATTTTCGAGCTGGCTTGTCAACACTACAAGGAATGAAAAGGAGGGAGTAAGCACAAATGCTTAGTAAGTTCACATGCAAATAGAAAGTAACACAACTATATAAGCTAACATAAACATCATTTGCATGATCATCACCGAGACATTCATATCACATTTTCATTTATCATCTTACCATATTGTTGTTATATCGAGTTTTAAACCCGAGGGTTAAGTGCATACCTGTTCAGAGTATCCATTTCACAACACTTACCAATACATCCCTTTCATCTCGAGCATTCCTCCATTTGAGTAGAATTTTACCCGTTGAACACATCGGAATATAATTCGGATACACGAAAAGTTTGCACATAAGTGCCACATATGTAGCCAAGCTACCATGTAACCCGCCCATAAGTGAACTCCGACTCAACTCAACGAGCTCGGATGCCTAGTTACATCTCTCGAACTCAGACTCAACTCAACGAGTTCGGACATTCGCATCCATAAGTGAACTCGGACTCAACTCAACGAGTTCGGATGCCCAAATATCCCAGTGACATGTCACTTGTATCCTAATCCATTCCTAAGGTTTAACGGGACCTTTTTCCCAATCATGTGTCTCAACCATCTTCTACGGAATGCCGATACCGATAATCGATAGTATTTCACATTTTCCAAGTATATCACATAATTTGACATATTATCAAACAATTATCACGAGTATAATATTTCATAATAATTATCATATCATTTAAATAACATAAAAACATTTAAAATAATAACTATGTTACCAACATTTACATATGAACTTACCTCGTATGTGAAAATGGCTACTTTTACCATTTCATCCACAACTTGGTATTTTCCCCATTTTAGCCCTAATTTTAGTTTTCCTTGCTCTATCATTTAAAATATAGTCTAATTAGGGCTCACATTATTCAAATTAACCTAAAATCATATTTTGGCAAAATTACAGTTTTGCCCCTAAACTTTTGCATATTTACACTTTTGCCCCAAAGCTCGTAAATTAAAATTCAGCATATTTTCTTATGTTTTATGACATGCTGAACATTTTTTCCTTCTATGACAATATCAAATTCTCACTCTAACACATAGTTATGAACAATAACAATTTTTACCGATTAAGCCGTTTTACTCATTTTTGCTTAAAATCGCTTAGAAAAAGTTGTTTAACATAATTTCAGCCTTCATATTATACCATAAAACATCAAAATAAACACATTTCACCTATGGGTATTTTTCCAAATATGAACCCTAGCTTAAATTATTGCTAGAATAAGCTTAATCAAGTTACCAGGATTCCAAAAACGTAAAGAACTTGAAAAACAGGGCTAGAAC
This sequence comes from Gossypium anomalum, assembly GCA_025698475.1. NCBI lineage: Eukaryota > Viridiplantae > Streptophyta > Magnoliopsida > Malvales > Malvaceae > Gossypium > Gossypium anomalum. Next base: position 72,026,071 of record CM046956.1, read on the forward strand.
GGGACTTACAACGAGCTTGGAAAGCTTGAAAACCCTATCCATGGTTTCTCCTTGCTATATTCGGCCATGGGGTTGAAGATGAGCAAAATTGGCTTTTAATTTTGTATTTTAATTCATTTTACCCCTAAATGACCAAGATGCCCTTACTACTAAACTTTCCAAAAATTCCATCCATGTCCAATTTTTGTCCATAGACTTAGAAATTGGTAAAATTGCTATTTTAGACCTCCTAATTAATATTTCAAAACAATTTCATACTAGAAACTTCTAGAATGCAAGTTTTGCAAATTATTCGATTTAGTCCCTAATTTCAATTTAAGCACTTTATGCATAAAATTTCTTCACGAAATTTTCACACAATCATGAAATCACATTATAGACCTCAAAATAATCATAAAATAATTATTTCTATCTTGGATTTTGTGGTCACGAAACCACTATTTCGACTAGGCCCAAAATTAGGATATTACAGAGATTTTTGACTTTTGATGATCGTATTTGATAAGTGTGTGATTAATCGTTGAGTGACATCATTTTTAGTTTCGTGGCTGAGGAGATCACAGCACGTTTTAGTATCAGGTGTGTAGATGCACTGCACACACATAGTAGATCGGTAAATCCCAAAATACCGAAAAGTCAAAATGCCGAAAAGCTGAAAGTTTGGCTACAACAGACTTGCGAGTGCGTGAACACTCGTAAGGGGAAACTGATAGGTTATCAGAGGCCCCATGTGCGATTCCGTGGGCTTAGGTCGTGTATTGGCCAACTAGGCCAGAATGGGCTAAATGGGCCCGATGGGTTGTAAGGCCCATAATAGGCAAAATTGGCAATTTGTTACTAAGTGATGAAAAATCATATGATTGCATGACTATGATTGTGATTGGGCCTGACGAGCCATATGAATGTGATTTGGGACTAATGGGCCATACGAATGTGATTTGGGCCTAATAGGCCATATGAATGAGATTGGGTCTAGTCGGCCATATGTATGTATGTAGACTCGTTTAGGCTTTGTAAGGGGTTTTGGGCCTAGTATCTGATAACTGCTTAAACAGACATAAAACTTAAATAATTAATTAACTGTGACCGTGGACAAGCCATAAGGTTAAGGTGTGGGAATGGGTATATGCATGTCTAGGATTAGATCTAGGGAGAGCTTGGTACTTAAGCAGTCTTATTGACCCACCTCCTCTTCTCTGGATTCCTACCTGGTGCATAGTATCTGTTCGCTTTAGCCAACGAGGACTTGTTAATGGGACAAGGTAAGTAATAACCCATAATAAAGAGAAATTACCAAAAAGCCCCTAAGGGTAAAAATAACTAAAATACCCCTATGTGTTGAATGTGAGGTTTATGCATGTTACATGTATAACTGCTGCATTCATATGATATTCTGGTTAGGTTGCATATGGGTTGGGAATTATGGAACGGAGGAAGTATATGAGGATCGCATGGTTGCTTGACGACGTGGATCCATCGATGGCTTTTTAAGCCCAATATATAATTAGCAGCTTTGCTGCAATGTTAGGTAGTACCGCAACCAGGCTACCATTGGAGTGCATCGGATGGGTGGGTCGATATTTATATCCCCACATGGAGTGTATCGGGGGATAGAGATGGTGTATAGCGATTGGATGGGTGGGATCCGTGCATATTTGATTATCTTACATCTGTTCTGATATTGAATTGGGCTCAGGCCTGAAAAGACTTGCTATGGCATGCTTTTCTATTTACTGAGGGTTGTACACATTGAGTTTTCGAAAACTCACCCCCTCTTTTATTTTTCTCAGGTGATCCTTAGTAGGAGGTTCAACGATTGGAGGGACTCCGAGGTGGCCAGCTAGAAAGACGGCTTGGACTGGTTTTCTTAAGCCTATAATTTCTAGTATTTTAAGTTATTTCAGTCCGTTTTCTTAAGCCTATAATTTCTAGTATTTTAAGTTATTTCAGTCCGGATTGTAATAAGGCCTTTCCTCTGGTTATTATTTCAAATTAGGTTTATTATTATTTTTATGCTTTATATTTATTAGAAGTAGAACATGGTTTTCCTAAACCATAACTGTTTTCAAATACTACGTTTCCGCAACTCAATCTTTAAATGACAAGTTTTCGTAGATCATCTGCTTTAAATAAAGCTTCTGCAACTGAAAAGAGATTTTACAAAGTAATTATTATCATACAAGAAGGAATAGTTTTTATTTAAAGAAGGGTTTTCAATGAAAACAAGGTTTTCGATAAAACACTTCAATGTGACACACTGGATCTGGCCATAACGTCCGGGCCGAGTTTGGGGTGTTACAATAAATATATGGTAAGCTATTTACCATGTTATACAAACTTACTAAGCATTTCATGCTTACTGTGTCTAATTTTTCCCTTGTTCTATAGTAATTCAGAAGCTCGTTGGATTTAAAGCATTGGCAGAGATCACTCACACTATCAATCAGCCCATCTTGGAATATATGATAAATTAATTATGGGTATAATGGCATGTATAGATTAATTAGCCAATGTTGGCATGTAAATGTTTGGATTATAACTAGCCATTGGGATATCTTGTGATGAACATATTTTGATACGTATAAATAAGGCTATAACATGTTTGGTGTGTGTTAAAATGATTGATTTATAGAAATTATGTTGGCATATTTAAAATTAATTCTAACATATTTGATAAAATATGCATATAGGTGAATTCGATAAGTTAAGTAAGTTTGTATATTTAATTACATGATGGTAAAGTGTCATTTGAGGTGTTTAAGAGCACATTAGTTGTATGTGATGATATGTCATGCATGAGACTTGGTTTTGAATTGAATTAATTGTTTTAAAATGGCTTGTAAATATGTTTAAATATTGGTGAAAGAGGAAGACCAATTGGGTGAGAAATGTGGCATGGAAAATAGCCTATTTATCCCCACACGGGCAGCGGCACGGGCATGTGTCTCAGCCATATGTGACACACGGCCTAACACACGGGCGTGTGGATTGGCTGTGTGACCCCTACACCTACACACGACCTAGCATACGAGCGTGTGGATTGGCTGTGCGACCCAAGTCAGAGAGTTACACGATCTAAGACACGGGCATGTCCCTGGCTGTGTGAGCCACATAGCCTGACCACACGGGCGTGTTACCCCTGCATCTAGAAAAAATTTTAAGATTTTGCAAAAAAAATCTGAGTACCCAGTTTAGTCCTAACTCGTTTCTAATGCATGTTTTGGACCTCGAGGGTTCATATAAGGGACTTTATGATTGATTATAAACATGAATACTGATGGTGTAGAATATCTGTTTGTTTAATATGTAAGTTTTGGTAATGCTCTGTAACCCTATTTCGGCGACAGTTTTGGGTTAGGGGTGTTACACGGAGAATCACCTTAGACCTCGGACTATTTTTAATAAGTATTAATTAGTCTCTACTGGTTTTGGTTTGTAATTTTTAATGACTTCTGGTTTGTGGCTTGGTAACTTTTCTTCTGGGATTTTTGCATGCAGGGATTACTCAAGCATAACAACTGAAAAATTCATGATAACGGGCTTAAGTAAAATTTGATATTGTTCACTAGTTTCCGCTGCATTGCAAAGGAATCATTTTTGGAAAACAAATTGATAAAGAAACTAAGTTTCCAAAATGACTTAAAAGAAGGTTTTTCCGCTGCATTAGTTTAACATCAAGTTTTTTTTAAAGAAAAGCGACAAGTAAACAGTTTTTCTGAAACAACACTATCAATAATAAAATGAATCCTAAGTATACATGACCTAATGATTGAATGCTTTTAAGTTAACTCAAATTAAAACTATGATTTTCTCTAAAATGAGCTTATTTAAGGTCTTCAAAAGTAACGTAAGTTAGCTTAGTCATTTTTGTGGCTAATGTAGCCTTCTCAATCTAGCCATAATGTCTAGGCTAGGTTTGAGAGGTTACATGATATTTATAGATTATTGATTCATGTTTGATGTGCTTAAATTAGAGCAGAAATAGATCTTGTGTAAGAGTAGATCTAGTGTAATTGATTGGAGCTGCATTCAATCCTAGAAATAGAACGATATAAATCATTAAGATTAGAGTCAAATCTAATAGGGGAATCCATAGATTGATTTAATGCGATAATAGGGGTTTTAATTAGAAAGGAATTTTATTTAATCAACCTAGAGTCAGTTGCTCTTGCTCTCGGAATAGTTACTAGCATAATTGAGAGATTTCTACGAATCAAGATAATAAGTAAAGAAATTGCATAATTTAGATTGATAGTGACAAATGAAACCTAGGTGAATTCTTTCGTGTATTGTTTCGCTTCTTGGTTGTTACTCATTTATGTTCTTGCTTTGTCCTTTGTTGTGTTCGTTAGTTAATTTATTTAGTTAATTTTAGTTTTTAATCAATGACTCGAATTTATCTGTTAGATAATAGAAAGACGATAATTACTAGTATTTTTAGTCTTCATGGGAACAGACGATAATTACTAGTATTTTTAGTCTTCATGGGAGCAATACCTTTGCTCATCATAGCTATACTATTAATTGATAGGTGCTCTTGCTTTAGTCAAATTTTTTGTTAGTTTTGTCGACATCAATTGGACTATACAAGTTTGACTATTCCATGACTTATGTCCAATCTATATATTAAGGATAAAATGATATGATACATGAAAAGATTATCACATAAAAGTTATGACACTCATTGCTTGTAATATTAGAAACATTTTAGTATTACTACTAATGTTACAAGAACCTACACTTGAAGCGAACAGAATCTAAATACATCTAGAATTGTATTTAGCTATCACATGAATTAATTTAATTTGATAGTTAAATATTGAACACGTTATATGTACAAACTTGTTGTACACAAATAGAGAACATAGATAAAATTAATAAATGAATTTGATTCATACAAAATATAATTGTATATAGTTTACTGAAATTATTAATATAAACAATTATAATATTAATTTCAATCAAAATATATAAGACATGTAAATTGATATTATTTTGGAAAAAATATAATTTCTTTTCTAACTTTCCATTTGTTTCTCTAATAATAATGGAATAATCCCATTTTTTTAATGATATGTGTTATCAAAGAAAATAAAAGGAAAATAATCCCTTTGTGTGTTAGGGTTACCAAGAAAACATAAATCAAAAGGTCTAGTAGTCATTCTTGAAAATATTCTCTGAAAATTTTAAGAGAATTTTCCTATTCATTCTTTGATTGGGTGGATTACGTAGAGATAGAAACATTATTGTTGCGTCTTGAGATCGACAACGTTCAAAGGGATCCTAATAATAACATTTTTCATTGCTCTTTCAGTTTTGAAAAGGTATGTTTCCAACCCTTGTTTCAACCCAATTCGTTCCTCGTACATGGATTCATGGTTGATGATCACCAGAATATTTTTTCTCCTGCGCTATGGGGCGTATCGATGATCTAACATGAACCATCTTGTACAAGTGGACATTATCCTAAGACCCAACCCAAGGAGGTGAATTGCGTGGGAAATAAGGGTGGAAACCCCTATTCAAATACTTATAATCTGGGTTCGAAGAACCATCCTGTTGGATCACTGATACATCCCATGGAGCAGTGAAAAATTTATTCCAGTGATCACATCCAGGGATCCATGTGCAAGGAATGAATCAGGGTGAAAAGGGTATGAATGATTACCTTTAAGTATCTAAAAAATCGAAGAAACAAATTACACAATTGTATTTTGATTCCAAGCCAGTATGAAACATTTCGGCCTTTATGTAATCCACCCAGTGTGACAACAAATGGTAAGCACTCTCTAAAACTTTTTCAGAGAGAGAAAAATCTCTTGACTGCTGCTAGACTTCACACACACCTTATTTCGGGTATGTTAGTTTTTCTTAAAAACCCTATATATCCTAATTTGAGAATAATTGATATATTTTTTTATATAAATGAAATCTTAATAATTAACCAAATATAATAATTATAATTACCATAATTATAATAATGTTTGACCAAAAAATTACAATTACAGTAATTATAATAATATTGGACCCTAAATTATTATTAAAATAATTATAACAAGGATTTCGATAAATTATTTTTAGTTAAATTTTATACGAATCAAATTCATATATTAATTTAACCATATTTTTTATTATGTGTGTCGAAACCATTTTTTAACGGGGTTCGACTTTAAAAAAATAAAAACGGGAGTCGTCACCAATCTTTTTAGGTGCGATTGGATCACCTTTAAACATTTTGGTCCACGAAAATTTGAATAAACAGGGTCGGGAGTCGGTTACGTACGAGGAAGGATTAGCACCCTCGCAACGCCCAAAATCGGTACCAAATTGAATAGTTTTCTGTCTGAATGTCAAAATTTTGAAAGATTTTAAAAATAGGATCCCTTTTAAAAGTCAGAATAGTTTGAGTTTAAAACCGAGATTCCTTCATTCCAAAAATATATAAATATCACATCCAGCATGATTGAACATGATATTCTGAAATTCTTGCAACTGAAATCACCTCGTAATTTATAGAATCATTTAGAAGGGTATTTTAGGCATTTAGACAAACGGGAAATCGTAACCCAGCATGTTAGGGCACCATTTCCCGAATTCCTAAATACAAAAAAACATTGCCTCATTTTTAAAACTCTTTTGGGGTTTAAAATTTTTTAAACAATGATGCATTTAATATATTTCAAGATATCAATAATAACATAAACTAAATGGTACATGTTTTAGCAATTCATGCAAATATACTTTAAAAAAAAAACAACATACATTAACATTTCATGCAAAACACAACGTGGAAAAACCCTAAATTTCATAACATATATGCAAACATAGCTTAAAATAATCAATTTTTATGTAAATATATAAAAACAATAAATAACATAAAAAAATAATTTAAAATAAAATTAACATACTAAAAAATACTAAATAAAAGAACATATGAAAATAAATCAACAAATTTATGAACATATATAAAATAAGTCAAAAAGAAATAAGTGCAGTATAACAAATATTTAAAACAGTATATAAATAGTGAAAAGAGATTTTTTTTTAAAAAGGTTAATATATATACAAAAAAAATACTATATGGTATAATAATCTAATATATATTTATAATAATATGTTAAATAGGAACAAAATTTTGTAATAAGTTTAGAAGATTATATAACATACTAAATATTCAATAATATATAATTTTTAATAATAATTTACAAGTGTTGAAATTATAATAATAAAGATAAAGATAAACAACATAATAAACAATATATGATAAAATATAAATAAATAATAGATAATATATATAATAGACAATATAACATAATAATATAAATATATAATAAAATAATATACAATAAATAACTTTTTATATATGAATAATGTTTATAGTAAAATAAATAATATATAAAATATTTAAAATAAAAAATTTAGAAATATATAAAAAAAGGATTAAAATTAATGATTAATAAAACTGTAGGGTTAATTTTTAAAATATCAAAACTGAATTTGGGGCCTAATTAGAGTGCGCGTCTAAAGAGAGGGACTCACTGGGTAAATAACCCTAATCCTTAAAACGTCACCGTTTCCAGCGTTCAGGTATCACAGGCTCGAGACTAAATTGAAATTAAAAATAAAGTTATTGGGCAAAATTTAAATATGAAAGAAATGTAATTTTCAAGGATAGAAGGGCGGAAGGACCAATTGGACAATTATTCCAATAATAGAAAACACGCGGATCCCTTGGCCGGGTCAGGTCAACATACAGGTTATATGCTTAAACGGCGTCGTTTTAGGGGTTATTGTTTTAAGCCAAAACAGTGCCGTTTTATACTATTATAAAAACAAAATTTTACACCCAAATTCATTTAAACCCTGCCCTTTTTCTAAAACTCTCTCTCGGTTCTTCTCCTCAGCCCGAAATCAACGAAAGCTTTGACGGTTGACCGCTACACGCGTTACCACATGCGCCATCGTACGCGGCGGTCGAAGAGTCTAAAATCTTCCGTTTTCTAAGCGTGTCAAAGGTAACCTTCTTTCCCTCTTTTTAGTAACATTCTTTAAAAATGTTGTTTTGTATGTATTAAAAAAAACAGAAACGAAAAATAACAATAAATAGAATATCACCTTTCTTTCAAAAAAACACTATTTGTGTTTCTGTTTGTGTAGTAAATCGTACAACTATTTGTGTATGTGGTCCGTGTGGTGCCTATTACAACGATAGCACTTGGGCTTTATAGCCACTGTTTACATTTGGAAAGAATAATTTCCTTTGGTTCTTCCTATTTTTGTGTTGCTATGCTGCTTTTCTTTCCATTTGTGTGCAGGTGAGCGCGAAAATCACGGTAGTGATGAAGGCTTGACGATGGTGGCGACGGACCAGGCGTTGACTGCATACTAGTGCTTGCGGCGCAAGATCTTTTGACGTTTGGTATGGTGGGAGCTGCGGCGCCAACCCTAGCTAGGGTTTCCCGAAGCTGAAGATAGGTTGGGCCAATTGCGCCAACTAAGTCTTAGGTTACTGGACTAGTTTAAGGTATCAGGGGTATTGGGTATTTGATTGTAAATGGGCTGCTGGGTTAAGCGGGTTATTGGGTTAGTGTTTAGTGGGGTTATGGGTGTAATTGGTTATTGAGTTAGGCATCTAATTTTGGGCCTAAGTGTTAGTGGGCTATGGTATTTGGGTTCTATAAAAGGATTTAAATCGATTGTTTAATTTTATTTTTTGTTTAATTTTATTTTTTTAATTTTTGTAAGCCTGGGCAAAATATGGGTTCTACAGCTGCCCCTCTTTGCTCATTACTGTGTAATAGAAATAGAGGAAAGATATAAAAAACAATTTTGCCCGGGCTCGCCGACTCTTAAGTTCTTCGATCTACTCCCCATTGAATACAGAGACGCCCAAATCATCTTGAATCAGCCTTGATGAAGGTCAGATCTACTAATGTCTTCGATTTGCTCTCCATCCATTACAGAGATGCCAAATCATCTTGGATCTGCTCGACAAAGGTCAAATCTGCTATGTCTTCGATTTGCTCCCCGTCAAATACAGAGATGCCAAATCATCTTCTTGGTTTTGCTCCCCGTTGAATATGGAGATGCCAAATCTGTCATCTTGGATCTGCTCCCCGTCGAATATGGAGATGCCAAATCTACTTCTTGGATTTACTCCTCGTCAAATACGAAGATGCCAAATCTACTATCTTCGATCTGCTCTCTGACAATACAGAGATGCCAAATCTGCTATCTTCGATCTGCTCTCTGACAATATAGAGATGCCAAATCTGCTATCTTTGATCTGCTCCCTGACAATACAAAGATGCCAAATCTGCTATCTTCGATCTGCTCTCTGACAATACAGAGATGCCAAATCTGCTATCTTCAATCTGCTCTCTGACAATACAGAGATGCCAAATCTACTATCTTCGATTTGCTCTCTGACAATACAGAAATGCCAAATCTACTATCTTCGATCTGCTCCTTGTAAACGCAAGGATGCCAAATCATCTTGGATCTGCTTCGATGCAAAAACTTCCGAAGGTTAGATCTGCTATGCTTTAGCCTGTTACCCTATGCTTAGGGGGTTAAGGCGCATCAATCTTCATTGTCTCTTGAAGGACATAACCTATACAATGTGTATGAGTTCATGCTTAATGATTAGGATACTGTGATCGAAGTGAGTCAAATGCTCCTAATTAAACCTGTTATAATGCAAAATGTTTATGAATATGACCCCTATTCCAGACGTCACCACTCATTCCTTCGTCGAAGTTTATCCTTATTTCTCTCGAATTATCATTCCTGCTCAACCTGTGGGTTTGTACCATTCTTCCAATGCTATAACCCACCAAAAATGTTCGTAAGATGATCCTCTCTTAGGATCGAATTGTTTGATTTGTCCAATCATCATTTTGGAATAAATAAAGAATTTCTTCAAGTTCTTTCAAACCTCACTTACGTGAATTCCTCGAACAATTGTTCTGTTTTAGTTTCTTGTATTATCTAGAAATTTCCAGAGTAATAAGCAAAACTTCATTTGTGAAAATTATTTAGTTCATCTATCATTATTTTAATACAACATACTTTAAGAATAATGGAAGATGAATTTAATCTTGAGAATAATTAGATTTGAATGAATTTGTCAAAAATACAAAGGAAATTAATCTGATAGCCTATCTTTGAGAAGAAAGAGAATCTAAAGATAGCAAACAGGACAAAAATTAGATGCCCTAGATATCGCCGCTTGAGCGTTTATACACTAGTTCCATGAAGACTTTCTTGAGTTCAACATGTGTTTAAAAGATCCAAAGTACTTTGTTGATGCCTCGATATGCAACGCGCTTCGCTCTTTATTGAATTAGATATAGCAAGATTACCGTGTGCTCTTCAAAATTTGAGCTGCCCTTTCGGGTTTTCAACTCAAAACCCCTTTGGTCACAAGGCGCCCTTTGAGGGTTTTCACCCTGGATTCTTTATTTTCTTTTTTCGAAAAGTCAAGGCGCCCTTTGTGGGTTTTCACCCTGGATTCTCCTCTCCTTTAGACAAAGTACTTTTTGACTGAGTCTGAGTTCACTGGATTGGGTAAACTCTTGCCATCCATTTTCGTTAAGATTAATGCACCCCCAGAGAAGGCCTTCTTCACGACATATAGCCCTTCCCAAGTCGGCATCCATTTTCCTCTAAAGTCCTTCTGAATGGGAAGGATCTTTTTCAACACAAGATCCCCCTCGTGGAATTCTCTTGGTCGTACTTGCTTGTCGTAAGCTCACATCATTCGCTTCTGATACATCTGGCCATGATGAATGGCCCTTAGCCTCTTTTCCTCAATCAAGTTCAACTGATCATATCGCAATTGTATCCGTTCAGCCTTATCCAACTTTATCGCTGACAAGACTCGGAGAGACGGTATTTCTACTTCAATGGGTAACACTGCTTCCATCTCATAAACCAACGAGAAAGGAGTTGCCCCAGTAGAGGTTCTGACGGACGTTCGGTAGGCTAAAAGTGCAAATGGTAATTTCTCATGCCAATCTCTGTAGGTTTCAGTCATTTTCCCCACTATCTTCTTGATGTTTTTGTTAGCAGCTTCTGCTGCCCCATTTATCTTTGGGTGATATAGAGATGAATTATGATGCTCAATCTTGAACTGACTACAAACTTCTGCTATCATTCTATTTTTCAAGTTCAATGCATTGTCTGATATGATCCTTTCAGGCATCCCATACCAACAAATGATCTCTTTCTTCAAGAATCAACTTACAGCCAACTTAGTAACATTTGCATAAGAAGCAGCCTCTACCCACTTCGTGAAGTAATCAATGACCACAAAAATAAAGCGATGCCCATTTGAGGCTTTTGGTGATATTGGCCCAATGACATCCATGCCCCACATGGAAAAAGGCCATGGAGAAGTCATAACATGTAGAGGTAAAGGTGGTACGTGAATCTTGTCTCCACAAATCTGACATTTATGGCATTTCTTGGCGTAGTTGATACAATCCCCTTCCATAGTAGACCAATAATATCCAAACCTCATGATTTGTCTAGCCATCGTAAAACTATTAGTCATTTTCAGTTGCCTGTTCTGGGTATTTATGATGTCTCACATATCGCAATATATCCTGATACCAAGGGTTATCATCCTTTTCTTCTTCCTCCACGTTATAACAGTAAGCTGGAGCCTCAAAGATACTCATCTGAATGGGTCTCATCTCCTCCTCTTTATTCGCTCTAGTCATTGAAGCCAAGGTTGCTAAAGGATCTGCCATCTGGTTTTCGTCTCGTGGGATATAATTGAAAGTGATGTCATCGAACTCCTCAAGTAACCCAAAAACTACCTTTCGATAATTGATCAATTTAGGATCCCTTGTCTCCCATTCACCTTTAAGCTGGTAAATTACCAACGCAGAGTCTCCATATACTTCCAAGGTTCTTATTCCTCGCTCTATAGCCGCTCGGAGTCCCATGATGCACGCTTCATACTAGGCCATATTGTTTGTGCAATCAAAATCTAACTTGCACGTGGATGGATAATAATCACCATTTGGGGATACCAGGACTGCCCCAATTCCATTTCCCACCGCATTGGATGCCCCATCAAAGTTTAACTTCCAAGGATAATCCTCTGTAGTTGCTACACACATCAACTCCTCATTTGGGAAATCGAAATTCAACGGCTCATAGTCCTCTAGAGCTCTACTAGCCAGAAATTCCACTATCGCGCTTCCTTTTATAGCCTACTGGCTCACATAGACTATGTCAAACTCTGAAAGCAGAATTTGCCACCTCACCATTCTCTCATTCAAAGCTGTTGACTCCATCATATACTTCAAAGAATCAAGTTTTGAAATAAGCCAAATAGTATGATATAGCATGTACTATCTTAACCTTCGAGTCGTCCAGATTAAAGCACAATACAATTTCTCAATTAGTGAATATCTCATCTCACACTCTATGGATTTCTTACTGAGGTAATATATCGCCTTCTCCTTTCTTCCCGACTCGTCATGTTGGCCAAGTACACATCCCATAGAATTACTAAACACTGATAAGTACAGAATTAATAGTCTATCTGGACTAGGCGGAGATAACACTGGAGCATTTAACAAGTATTGCTTAACCTTATCAAAAGCATTCTGGCATTCCTCATCCCAAGTACCTTGGTTGTGTTTTCTAAGAAGGTGAAATATAGGATCACATTTCTCGATTAATTGTAAAATAAACCGAGCAATATAATTCAATCTTCCAAGAAAACCCGAACTTCCTTCTGAGTACGTGATGGAGGCAATTCTCGTATGGCTCTAACTTTGTCTGAGTCAACTTCTATTCCCTTTTCGCTGACCACAAAGCCTAATAACTTCCCCGACCTAGCTCCGAAGATGCACTTTGTCGGATTAAGCTTCAACTGAAATTTCCTTAATCTCAGGAACAACTTCCTCAAAACTTCAATATGTTCCTTCTCTATTCGAGATTTAGCAATCATGTCATCAACATACACCTCAATTTCTTTGTGCATCATATCGTGGAATAAAGTCACCTTTGCCCTTTGGTATGTTGTCCCTGCATTCTTTAGCCCGAAGGGCATTACCTTGTAACAAAAGGTGCCCCACAATGTTATAAAGGTGGTTTTATCCATGTCCTCAGGATTCATCTTTATCTGATTGTACCCTGAGAAACCATCCATGAAGGAGAACAACGAATATCCTGCTGTGTTGTCTACCAAAGTGTCTATGTGTGGCAGAGGAAAATTATCTTTCGGGCTAGCTTTGTTCAGATCTCTGTAATCAACACACATTTGTACCTTCCCATCCTTCTTAGGGACTGGTACAATGTTAGCTACCCATTCAGAGTACTTCACCTCTTGTAAGAATCCTGCATTGAACTGCTTCTTGACTTCGTCCTTTATTTTCAATACAATATCTGGCCTCATTCTTCATAACTTCTGTTGGACTGGCTTACAATCCTATTTTGTTGGAAGACGATGCACCACAATATTGGTATTTAACCCTGGAATATCTTGATAGGACCATGCAAAAATATCCTTGAACTCACGTAGCAACTCAATCAGTCCTTGCCTTGTGTCCTTAGCAATATGCGTGCCAATTTTCACCTCTTTCCCTTCTTCTACGGCTACATTCTCTATTGCCTCTTTCTCATAGGGCATAATTTGTTTCTCCTCCTGTTTTACCATCCTCAATAGATCCAGAGACACATCACAATCCTGGACATCTCCAAAATCCTGAGATTCCTCTAAACACATGTCTTGCTCACGAGAAAAATCGGGATTTGTAATATCAGTGCTCATGTCATTGATATCTAGGGACCTGTGAAGTATAAAGAATATACAAAGAATGTATGAATTTAGGAATGATTATTTATGTGCTATGAATGAAAGAATAAGAATTGAAAAAGTTTAACGAAATATTGGTTGATAAAAATGAAACAATGCTCGTTCAAATTGATAAAAGTTATTTTTATTAAAAAAAAATAGATGATCGTAAGCCCATTTCCAAAATGTAATCCTATTACCCCTAGGCTCTAGAATAATAAGAATGTTTCAAAAATTACTTTGAAAAATTCCTAAAGACTACAGGAAGTTCCTCCGCAGTCCAATTGTTCAGAGAGCTTCCTGGTTCATAAGGGCGAATGCCCTCAACGTTTCCTTGCTCCAATCCTTCATCGTGTATAGCATTAATTTGGTGACTTTCTTCTATAAGTAACCCTCTCGATATGTAGGTTTGGGATATTGGAGGAATGTCATCGGCTCCCACTCCACTTCTCTTCCATTAAGGCGCGCCCTTCTTCCCTCTTGGCGCTTCTCAACTTCCTTCCTCCTTTGCTTATTGTCTGGCTTGAAGCCCAGACCAAAGCGATCTCTCTTCTCTTTCAGTTCTGGGATTTGAGTCCTTCCTTGTAGGTATTTTCCTAACCCTCTTCCTGGTAAGGTTTCGTTTCCCACCATAATTTATAGAGCCATCCTCGTAGCTCTTGCTATCTTTGGCACCGGTAGCTCACTCCCTTCTGAAATGAAGGTCGCATTCACAAATTCTAAAGAGCAAAAGGAACACTCAATAGACTATTCGTTCGTCTCAACATAAGGGGCCTTGCTAGTGACTGCGGCTATAATGTTCTCCTCTAAATTGATGGTTACTAACCGTTCATCCGTCACTAACTTTAATTTCTAGTGCAACGATGAGGGCACCGCTCCCGCTGAGTGTATCCATGGCCTCCCTAATAAACAATTGTAGGAGGGCCTGATATCCATCACTGAGAAGTTTACTTCATATATACTCGGCCCAATTTCCAAAGGGATGTCAATCTTTCCCATCACTTTCCTTTCTGTACCGTCGAAGGCTCTTACCACATTTTGACATGTCTTCATGTGAGAATCATCAATAGGTAATCTGTTCAATGTAGACAATGGTAGAACATTCAAGGCCGATCCATTATCGACGAGCATGCTTGGAAGTGTGTACTCCTTACATCGAGTGGTGATGTGCAAGGCCTTAGTTGACCCTCTGCCCCCTGGTGGGATTTCATCATCATTAAAATAGATGAAATTATCTGCACTTATGTTATTCACCAACCGGTTCAACTTATTAACGGATATGTAATGGGTGACATATGTTTCATTGAGCACCTTCATCAATGCATCCCGATGCACCTCAGAACTCAGAAGTAGAGCTAATACTGATATGCGAGCTGGCTGCCTACGCAACTGCTCGACCACGCTATACTCGCTATGCTTAAGGAACTTTAGAAATTCCTTAGCCTCCTCCTCCTTTACTGGCTCCTTGACAGGCACTTCAGCCTTTTCTTCCTTATCCACACTAACATTCTTTGTTTTTGTGGGCTCCTCTCTGGCGCCCACCGTATCATACTGCTTCCCACTCCGTGTATGGGAACCCTCAACTTGCACATCCTTAGACGTACTGGCTATATCCTCCTTCTCCGGCATTGACACATGGCAGTTATAACTCCATGGTACCCTATTGTTATCCTTATAAGGAAAGGAAACAGGTTTATGAATGATGACTTTCGGTACCGTTGGTGTTTCAACTTCGTTACTTCTTGGTAAAGAAATAATAATCCTCGGCCGGTTTTGATTCTTTGGTGCACTTTCTAATGTGCATATATGTTCCTCATTTGCGCCAGCTTCATAAAATTCTAGCTCTTTGTTGTCTATAAGGCTTTGTATCAAGGCCTTAAACTCGTCGCATTACTGGATCTTGTGCCCCTCTTCAGCATGGAACTCACAGTAGTCCCTTGCTCCTTTATTCCTCTCTTTAGAGATTATCATCTTTCTTTTCACCATTTCTTCCCAAATCATCTTCATCGACGTTCTTACCTCAGCCACGCCTTCCTTCATTCTCCTCTCACTGGCTTCGCCAATGGTATTCACTCCTTGATAGCTATGATTTGGCAATGGGTTTTCAGTATTAGGGGTATTGTCAAACTTCACTACCCCCATCTTAATAAGCCTCTCTACAGCCCTCTTAAAATAGGTACAGTTTTCGATCGAATGCCCCGGTATTCCAGCATGGTATTCGGATCTGGCGTTTACGTCATACCATTTGGGATATGGGGGCTGTAGTGGTTTCAAGTGAAAAGAAGAAATAGCATGTGCATCATATAAGCTTTGATAAATCTCACGATACGTCACGGGGATAGGTGTAAATTGTATCTTTTTAGAAAATTGCCTTATACCTGACTCCTACCTTTGAGAACTCTATTGCTCAATCGCAGCTGTTTTAGGTTGACCAATTGTGATTGCCCTCGTGTTAAAGGTGCTTGTGTTATTCACTTTACTATCCTTTCTCTTTGGGGCCAATTTTTTAGTCGCTTCCCCCTCGATTTTGCCACCCCTTATGGCATTCTCAATTATCTCTCCCGCCATGACTATATCCGCACAGCTCTTAGCGGTGCTCCCAATCATGTGAGTGATGAATGGAGCATTTAGAGTGTTGATGAACAACATGGTAGTCTCCAATGACGGTGGTTGAACTTGCATTGCCAAGTCTCTCCATCTCTGTGCATATTGCCTAAAATTTTCATTAGGTTTTTTCTCCATGTTTTGCAGCGTGATCCTATCCGAAGTCATGTTAGTCATATGATTGTACTGCTGCATGAAGGCTTGTGCAAGATCCCTCCATGAACTTATTTTGGCCCGGCTCATTAATTATACCACTTGGCCGTTGCCCCAACCAAACTATCCTGAAAACAATGGATCAATAATTGATCATCGTTTACATAACCAGTCATCCGTCTGCAGAACATGGTATGGGCTTCCTGGCAAGTAGTCCCATTGTACTTCTCGAATTCCGGCATTTTGAACTTATGGGGAAGCACCAAATCTGGGACTAAACTTAAGTCCTTAGCATCCATTCCCTGACGATTATCAACATTTTTTAGTGCCCTAAATTTCTCCTCTAGTCACCTGCAACGTTCCTCTAATTGCCTTGATAATTCGAGTTTCATTTCTTCCCTATCAGCTACATCTAGATCGGGGATAACAGGATTGGCAGGATTGTCTCCAGGATTGAATCCCGAACCAGTTTGAAAGTTCATGGGTATTCCAGCATCGACTTGACCCTATTGAGGCCCTATTGTGACAGACAGCCCTCAGGGATATGCCTCAGGTTGGGTTTGTACGTGAGGTGGAGTGAAATCAGGAGGATGACCCTCATTATCCTCTTCAGTGATAGTCATAGGGGCTTTTCCTTTAACTGTGACCCTTGGTAGCTGAGCCATCTCAGCCATCATGTTCCTTTGAGCCTCTAACATTTGCTCCCTCATGTCGTTTTGCATTTTTGCCAATTGCTCTTGCAATTGGTCCTGCATATCCTTCTGTAGCTGTTCAAATCTTTGGTCCATATTCTTTGACTTAGCATGTGTACCGTAAGGATGTGTTGCTTCAGATTTTCTTTCTCTTACTCTCTTTCTCCCTAATAAGTTTAGCTAATTAGGGTTTTTCTATAAACTTGAATGCATATGATGTGATGAGATGCAAATGCATGAATGCAAAAAGATGTCGATTCTGATTCAGTTTCATTTTAGAAAACGTTATTTAGGGAACAAAAATCTTTTCATAAAACGGATTACAAATACGCTTTTTCCCGTAGGCCTAGAGTCTTAACCCTATCCAATAACAATGCTAACTCTCGTCCTCTGTCTGACGATGACTCATACATTATACTCAGCATTCTAGCTTGTATTGCCAAATCCTGCAAGTGTTGAGCAACCTCTCGAATCTAAACTAAGGCCTCTTCCATGACATGATCTCTATCTCTAACTCGTCCTTGAGATTGGTGGAATTCTCCTTTCCAATGTCCCTCTCGTGCCTCGAGTTGCTCGATACGGAGCCTACTATTATGCAAGGCTGACTTCAAAATTTCAAGCTTACTCTCCAATTCTTTTATCTCGACTACGGAGCTACGACTTTGTTGAAGATGAAGAGACCGTCCAAGTTCAGCCACATTGGTTTTTAATTCTTGATTTTCCTTCTCTAGGGTTTGATTACGCGACTGCCTCTCTTGGAACTTCTTCTCCCAATACTCGGCTTTGGCTCTTTCCTCTTGAATCTCTTGTTTCCACTGCTCTGAAGATCTCCCTAATCCGACCTTTTTCAATGTTACCTAGGCCTTCTTGTAGTGCATTTTTAAATCACGATCTTCCTCAATCTTTCTCTTTTCCTTTTCCACCTTCTCGACTTCCATCTTTTGAACATCGACGTCGAGACTCAAGCACATTTTTCCTCTTCGAGCTTCTCAATCCTCTTTTCAAGCTCTGAATTCTTTCTCTTGAACTCTTGCTTTATAACCTCCAACTCTGATGGAATCACTCATAAGCTTTCCTCTAATGATCGAGCCACCCCCAAAATTAGCCTAGGGACATTATCGTTGACTCTCCTACTAAACCACCCTTTATACTCGAGGGTTGACGTCGAGCCTTCGGTCAAGATCTTCATACGGAAAGGCTTCTTCCAAGCCTCAGAAATCTCTCACACCCTCTTCTTATAGTGATCTCCTTTATAAGAGAAATCACTCTGAGCTAAACTCTGTGTAGCCGATATGAACTACCTCGCTCGATATTGCCTTAGAACAAGCAATGGTGCATATCTAACAACTCCCAAATTCCTGGCAGAGGGACCCAATCAAAACTGCCACAGCGGTAAAGGACTTCACTAGGAACCAACCAAGGAGCCTTCCACATAGCATCCTCCTCTCGAAGATTCTGAAGAATGTCTATCCACCTCTCCTCTGAAATGTCATCTCTTCTAGGCATGTCTACTGCTTCCTTTAGCGAAGAGTAGTCTTTGAAGAATACTCGGCAAGGAACCTTATCAACCTTCCAAAAATGACTGTGAAACCAAACCAACAACAACTGTGCACATCTAATGAACCTTCTTTCACCAGCTCTTCGACATGCGCTTAAGGATCTAAACGTCTCAGCTAGGATTGCAGGCCCAGGTGTGTCCTGGTTACCAAGTAGATAGAATAAATCCGCAGCTGCCTCATCTATGTGTCCCAAAGCCTTTAGGAAGATCACTAAACCATAAATACTTAAAGCCAGGACATCAGCCCTTTTCTTTACGTCTGGATGTGTCAATATCAAATCCCTCAAAAACGGCCCATAAAACGCACTTACTATCACCCTTTTGCTGCACACGAGCTACAGCCCACTGCTCACTTATCCCAGTAATCATTACCAACTTCCTCATAAAAGTTGGAAGGCTAGTAGGCCTAACATAAGCCTTGTGACCCTGAATCCTCGAGCAACGCAGTAAAGTCTTATACTCCTCCAAAGTAGGTACAAGATCAACATCACCAAATGTAAAGCAACTATAAGCAGGGTTCCAGAACTGTACCATAGCTCGAAACAAGTGCCTATCTACTTTGACGTCTCCATAATTCTAATAGAAAAGCTACTTAGCCTCGTCATCCCATTGGACCCAAATGTCTCTCAACTCCTGAAACTCATTCTGTGTCGAATTAATACGAGTGAAGTCCCATAACTCTGATGTATACCCCTAGGTGACACTATCTCCCTTCTCTAACTGGGTTTTCTCTGACCAAGTACAGATAGAGGCATTGTCCTCCACTTTATTAAGATATTCGTTCCTCATTACAAAACTTTCTAATCTAGAAATCAAACCTTGAATTGGCACCTTTAAATGTTGAGTGACATGCAATAACAGCAAAACAAAATAGGTCAGTATCATATATATATAAAAAATAATAAACAAGTACTTACAAGAGCATCTTTCTAAAGGTTATCACTATTTCCTTAGGGTAAGCACTTAAAGTTCACTATATGAGTTTTAGTTCTAAAGCGAGGGTACCTGAACCAGCAGATTCCTCGGTCCTCACCATTATAGGCTCATATAGACCAAGTTCAGTTCAGGGGGCACATTTCCCTATGGCTATGAGGAGATGAAAATCTCACGAAGACATAGGTACAGCATCCCGGAAGCAATCCACTAGCTCATACGTAGGTGAAAACCTCACGAAAGCGTAGCTTCTCACTCCCACTTAAGGGTGCAACCACAACGGTCATGCAAATGCAATGTACGGCAATAGAATAACAAACATATGCAGCAAACACATGTAAAAAGGATCAAATTTTAAATTTTCCAAAATTCCGACATCAAAATAGAAAATAATCAATTTCTTGGCTCGAATCTCTTCAGTCCCCAGTAGAGTCGCCAAGCTGTCGAAACCATATTTTAACGGGGTTTGAAAAATGGGGTTCGACTTTAAAAAAATGAAAACGGGAGTCGCCACCAATCTTTTTAGGTGCGATTGGATCACCTTTAAACATTTTGGTCTACGAAAATTTGAGTAAATAGGGTCGGGAGTCGGTTACATACGAGGAAGGATTAGCACCCTCGCAATGCCCAAAATCGGTACCAAATTGAATAGTTTTCTGTCTGAATGTCAAATTTTGAAAGATTTTAAAAATAGGATCCCTTTTAAAACTCAGAATAGTTTGACTTTAAAGCCAAGATTCCTTCATTTCAAAAATATATAAATATCACATCCAGCATGATAGGACATGATATTCTGAAATTCTTGCAACTGAAATCACCTCGTAATTTATAAAATCATTTAGAAGGGTATTTTAGGCATTTAGACAAACGGGAAATCGTAACCCAGCATGTTAGGGCACCATTTCCCGAATTCCTAAATACAAAAAAACATCGCCTCATTTTTAAAACTCTTTTGGGGTTTAAAAATTTTTAAACGATGATGCATTTAATATATTTCAAGATATCAATAATAACATAAACTACATGGTACATGTTTTAGCAATTCATGCAAATATACTTAAAAAAAACATACATTAACATTTCATGCAAAACACAACGTGAAAAACCCTAAATTCCATAACATATATGCAAACATAGCTTAAAATAATCAATTTTTATGTAAATATATAAAAACAATAAATAACATAAAAAAATAACTTAAGATAAAATTAACATACTAAAAAACACTAAATAAAAGAACATATGAAAATAAATCAACAAATTTATGAACATATATAAAATAAGTCAAAAAGGAAATAAGTGCAGTATAACAAATATTTAAAACAGTATATAAATAGTGAAAAGAGATTTTTTTTTAAAAAGGTTAATATATATACAAAAAAAATACTATATGGTATAATAATCTAATAAATTTATTTATAATAATATGTTAAATAGGAACAAAATTTTGTAATAAGTTTAGAAGATTATATAACATACTAAATATTCAATAATATATAATTTTTAATAATAATTTACAAGTGTTAAAATTATAATAATAAAGATAAAGATAAACAACATAATAAACAATATATGATAAAATATAAACAAATAATAGATAATATATATAATAGACAAGATAACATAATAATATAAATATATAATAAAATAATATACAATAAATAATTTTTTATATATGAATAATGTTTATAGTAAAATAAATAATATATAAAATATTTAAAATAAAAAATTTAGAAATATATAAAAAAAGGATTAAAATTAATGATTAATAAAACTGTAGGGTTAATTTTTAAAATATCAAAACTGAATTTGGGGCCTAATTAGAGTGCGCGTCTAAAGAGAGGGACTCACTGGGTAAATAACCCTAATCCCTTGAACGTCACCGTTTCCAGCGTTCAGGTATCACAGGCTCGAGACTAAATTGAAATTAAAAATAAAGTTATTGGGCAAAATTTAAATATGAAAGAAATGTAATTTTAAAGGATAGAAGGGCGGAAGGACCAATTGGACAATTATTCCAATAACAGAAAACACGTGGATCCCTTGGCCGGGTCAGGTCAACATACGGGTTATATGCTTAAATGGCGTCGTTTTAGGGGCTATTGTTTTAAGCCAAAACGGTGCCGTTTTATACTATTATAAAAACAAAATTTTACACCCAAATTCATTTAAACCCTGCCCTTTTTCTAAAACTCTCTCTTGGCTCTTCTCCTCAGCCCGGAATCCGGCTAAAGCTCCTACAGTTGACTGCTACACGCGTCACTACACGCGCCATCGTACGCGGCGGTCGGAGAGTCTAAAATCTTCCGTTTTCTAAGTGCATCAAAGGTAACCTTCTTTCCCTCTTTTTAGTAACATTCTTTAAAAATGTTGTTTTGTATGTATTAAAAAAACAGAAACGAAAAATAATAATAAACAGAATATCACCTTTCTTTCAAAAAAACACTGTTTGTGTAGTAAATCGTACAATTGTTTGTGTATGTGGTCCATGTGGTGCCTATTACAACGATAGCACTCGGGCTTTATAGCCACTGTTTACATTTGGTAAGAATAATTTCCTTTGGTTTCTTCCTATTTTTGTGCTGCTATGCTGCTTTTCTTTCCATTTGTGTGCAGGTGAGCGCAAAAATCACGGCAGTGATGAAGGCTTGACGATGGTGGCGACAGACCAGGCGTTGATTGCGTACTGGTGCTTGCGGCACGAGATCTTCTGACGTTTGGTATGGCTTGGGAGCTGCGGCGCAAACCCTAGCTAGGGTTTCCCGAAGCTGAAGATAGGTTGGGCCAATTGCGCCAATTAAGTCTTGGGTTACTGGACTAGTTTAGGGTATCAGGGGTATTGGGTATTTGATTGTAAATGGGCTGCTGGGTTAAGCGGGTTATTGGGTTATTGTTTAACTCGGTTATGGGTGTAACGGGTTATTGAGTTAGGCATCTAATTTTGGGCCTACGAGTTAGTGGGCTATGGTATTTGGGTTCTGTAAAAGGATTTAAATGGACTGTTTAATTTTATTTTTCGCTTAGTATCATTTTTTTAATTTTTGTAAGCCTGGGCAAACTATGGGTTCTACAATGTGTACAACATACTTGTACATATAATTCGTTCAATATTTAACTGCCTAATTAAATTAATTCTATAATTAATTTAATTCATGTGACAGCTAAACACAATACCAACTATGTTTGGATTCCATTCGTTTCAAACATAGGGTGTGACCCTTTAGGTTCTAGTAACATTAGTAGTAATACTAGAACAATTTTAATATTACAAACAATGAGTGGCATCTAGCAATACATCATTACAAGAAGTCAGGATTCGACATAACCTCTTTTTAATTAACCCTTCATGTATTAAATCCTTTTGTCCTTTATATATAGAATGGACACAAGTCATGGAATAGTCACTTTTGCATAGTCCATCTAATGTTTCTAGATATTCTGTGTAGACTATAAGAAACAAATACGTATGATATCTCATATCAACTTATTTGAGCATGGCCATGCATTTCTAGTCTCACTCAGTTAAGTGGCCTAGGATATTTCTCCCATTATGTAGGAGGGACAAATTCTATATTGATCAACCATACCCCACTAAATGGATTGTGGTATATCCAACATCAGCTTTTATAGAACAACTAGTTATGGTGGACATTTGACTATATCAAAATATACGACTCACGATATTGGGATAATGATGATCTCAAGTCTAAGGATTGCATACATAGTAATCACTATGCGTAATTTTGTGACTATTACATAATAATCCAAGAAACATACTTATAACGGGTTAGTCCAATATGTTGTTCTCTAACACACATACTCGTGTGTTGATTTTGATATCTCATGTCAGTGACAACACTTTGTCATAAATCAGGTACACGTTACTCTTAATGTATTATTCTTGTCCAAGCCACAATAATACTCGACTAAGGACCTTTTAAGAATAATCATATTATTTTTAGGACATTATTATAAAATAGTTTATTTATATACGCAGAAAACAAACTGAAATAATAATGGATATGCCATATATTAATAAATGAGGTAAAATAAGAATGTTATTACAGTCATATCATTATTGGTCTTTGGGCATACTCTAACACATCCAAATATGAAATGGGGAGGTAACCAAAGAGGTGGAAATATAAATTAGAACCGACATATTCCTCCATACCAACCTCCACATATGTCAAAACATTAGGAGTATAAGAGGAACTTTAATGATCATGCTATAACACCCCTCACCTGAATTCAACACCGAAATAGGGTTACGAAGCATTACCAGACTTATAATACATATAAACATACTTTTCTCATACATTCAATCATTTCATACAATCATCATTCAAATTCAATCTATTTATCCCTTATACGAGCCTATGAGGCCCTAAACATGCTTTAGGAGCAGTTCAGGACTAAACCAGTAACATATGAAACTTTTACGAAACTTTGAAAAATTTCTCAAAATAGGGGACACACGCCCGTGCGGCCAAGTCGTGTATCTCACACGGCCACCAGACATGTCCGTGTTACAAGCCGTGTGAACATTTGAAATGGGAGTACAAGGCCGTGTCCCAGCCCGTGTCTGACCCCGTATAACTCTCTGACTTGGGTCACACGACCAACACACACGCCAGTGCGACTAGCCCGTGTGCCTTAAAAATAGCCATACATGCCCGTGTGCCAGGCCGTGTACTAGGCCGTGTCAAACCTGTAGGGTATACTGACTTATACCACACGCCTGTGTGTGAGGCCGTATGGAGCATACTGACTTGTTTTCAAAATCAACATAGGGAATACATGGCCGTGTAACATGACCGTGTGTCACACATGGCTGAGACACACATCCGTGTCTCTGCCTATGTGGACAAAAATAGGCCATTTACCAAGCTATTTTGTCACCCATTTTGCACATACCTATACACAATTGGTACTATTTTAAGACACAAATATGGAATCAAAAGTCATCAACCAATACACAATCATATATCCATTTCAACCAATTCCATACTCAATTCAATGCCATTTACATATTCAAATACCTATCAAGTCAACTTGCTTTACTATACATAATTCACATACACCATTCAATTAACTAAACCATTACAAACATGCAATATCCAATCAACCTTAACCACTCATTATTGGTCAATTACCAAACTCAAAAAATATCATTTGTACATTTATAGACAACATCAATTTCACCATCACAAGCCAATTCAAATGGCCTAAATACATGTTCATCAAACATACCAAAATGACTCAAGCCTATACATGCCATATACCATATATACACACTTCAAAAGTACCAAAATATATGTCCGATAGTTTGATGAAGTCCCTGATGATTCCCGGATCTAAGCTAGCTTCGAATTACTATAAAACATAGAAAAATAAACAAAGTAAGCTATAAAGCTTAGTAAGTTCGAATGTAAAAATGAAATGATCTCATCATTCATTTACATTTCTAAATGGATGAAATAAATTGCATTGAAGACATTAATCACTAAGTTAACATAAAGTTCTCAACTTCCATTAGCTCATTATTCGAATAGTTTTCCGTACATACCTGTACTGATATATATCTATTATCACCAATTCACTTATCAAATCTCTCCGAGTTTATAAATGCTTATGGTATGAGTATGTTGATTTTCCGATGCCATAGTTCATACATTGCCAAGGCCCTGCCATGGTCTTATATTCACATGCCATAATCCGGTTATGGTCTTATTATCTGATTACCATAGCCCAACTATGGTCTTATTTGGCATCTCGCCTTACTTAAATCATACATTTAATTTAATATCTCCACATTTATCTAATAGAATAAATACTATCTCAATTTCATCCATAAAAAAAATAGATACACATTTAAGTACAATTATACGAACTTACCTCGTGTACGGATATGACGAAACAAACTGACTATTTAATTACTTTGCTTTTTCCCCGGTCTAAGTCTGAATTCCTTTTTTCTTAATCTATAAGTAATCAAAATCAACTTATTTACTCTTCTATTTATTCAGTTCAATCCAAAAGACAACATTAGGGCTATTTTACACATTTGCCCTTAAAATTTCATATATTTACAATTTAGTCCTCATTTCACAAAATCATAAATTCATGAAATCCAAGACTAACCCATGCTAGCCGAATTACCATTATACCCCTAGCAGCCCATATTTTTTTATTTATTTTACATTTTAACCACTAACTTTACACATTTCTCAATTTAATCTGTAACACCCTAAACCCGACCCAAAAGTTAGGCCCGAATCTAACGTGTCACATTGAAGTATTTTTCGAAAGCCATAATTTCATTGAAAACCCTTCTTATTTGAAAACTTAAGTAAAATCCCAGTTACGTTAGTTTATTTTATAAAGTGGTACATTGAAAAGTTATTAATTCTATTCCCAAAATTTCTTTTAAGTTGTGGAAGCTAATTTTAAAAGTAATTGATTCACGAAAACGTGATGTTAAAAAAACAAAGTTGCGAAACCGTTCCGAGAATGTTGCGAAAATGTAGTGTTATTTAAAAATAGTTATAAATTGATGTAAATAAAACCCAAAGATAAAATCCAAAAACTTTAAGAGGCCTTATTACAAAAGTTGAAAACCCAAAACGGAATCTAAAACATAAATAAAGTCCAAAGGCAGTCGTGTGGCCATCTCCGAGTCCCTCGCAGCACCAATCCTCCTAATGCTGGGGATTA
Organism: Gossypium anomalum; assembly: GCA_025698475.1. Taxonomy (NCBI): domain Eukaryota; kingdom Viridiplantae; phylum Streptophyta; class Magnoliopsida; order Malvales; family Malvaceae; genus Gossypium; species Gossypium anomalum. The sequence continues at coordinate 72,052,544 of CM046956.1, forward strand.
CCTGCACAGTTAATAAACGGGGTGAGTTTATGAAAACTTAGTGTGCAATCCCCTTACTAGAGTAACAGTCAGTATACCAAAACAAAAACAGTCTGGGCCAGAGCCCTTTAACAGTAACAGTATAGTCCAGTTCAGAGCATACGTGGGCTGAAGCCCACTACAATATCATTTGGGCCACAGCTCATACCAAAATCAATTAGGCCTAACCCAAACCAATAACAGAACAAGTGGGCCTAAGCCCAAAATGGTGACAGATCTCATAAGCAGATATGTAACAGTATAAGGATGCATCCCACCCCGGTCCAGCCAACACACCACCCGTACCAACCCTACACACCAGGTGGGGATTAAATCGACCCACCCAACCAACACACCAATATCGCAACAAAGCTACTAACAGTAACATAGTAGTGCTGCTAATAACAGTAAACGTGGCAAAGCCACCAAAGCAGTAATTATGTGGCAAAGCCACTAATATAGTACTTCCTCCACGTGGGGATAAAATCGACCCACCCAGCCAGCACACCAATGTTAGCACTGGTTGCGTCAGTAACCGAAATCGCAGCAAAGCTGCTAGTATATATGCGCTCTAAGCCTTCAGTAGCGGTATTATAATTGGCACAAAGCCATTGGTAACTGTATTATGTTTGGCATATAGCCATCAGTGACGGTAATATAATCGGCACACAGCCTTGGGTAAATATGATCGACACAGAGTCATCAATAAGTATGTTAGGCACATAGCCATGTGTAAATGCGTTTGGCACAAAGCCATAGTCAAGATAGCACAGAGCTATAATCAGATTAAACAGCACTAAGTCGTCCATCGGTCCACAGTCGTCTCGTGCGACCCGTGCGACCTTAACAGATCAATACTGGACCCACATTCGTCTCGTGTAACCCGTGCGATCCTATCAGAACTTTCTCCGTATCAATGTCCCAACCCCATGCAATATGTCATGTATGTCATGCTCAATCATCACACGTGTATGCAAAATGGTCATGCTGAGTAACAATCATTTAAACATATATTAAAAGCATATCAGTCGTACAACCACCATTAAGTCAGTAAAACACAGTCATACGATCATAGTCAAATCGGTCAAACTCATAGTCTAAGTCGTTCATTTACCCACAAGGGCAAAATAGTCATTTTACCCTACAGGAGTATTTCGGTAATTTTACACTACAAGGGTATTTTAATAATTTTACAAACTAGGGGTATTTCGATATTTTTACAAGTCGGGGGTATTTTAGTAATTTCAAAAATTGAGGGTATTTCAAATCGAGGGTATTTCGGTAATTTCATAAATTAGAGGTATTTTGATAATTCTACAACCCAGGGGTCTTAATGACCCAACCGAGGGTCCATTGTCACCTCAAGAAACTTAAATAACCTAAACAGACATAACAGTGCAAGTGGGCCTAAGGCCCATTACTCGACCCAAGTGGGCCCACACGCTCGTGTGGCCCATTTAGCCCAAATTTAGATAAAGTTATGTGTACACCATAGCTCAGTTTATTAATAGTCACTTACCGCAGATTTTATCCGTGTAGGCCCACGAGCCCATTGGGCCCACACGGCCCATCGAGACCCAAAACAACCTAAGTCATGTGCGCGACATGACAAGTCTATCTACTTCCCGCTTAACAGTGAACTTTACCCACGCGGGCCCACGAGCCCATTGGGCCCATACGACCCATTTAACCCAAAACTATTCACGACTATACAAATGACGTAGCCCAGTCCAAAACTTACCATATAACATACATTTTATTCGAGTGGGCCCATAAGCCCGTCGGGCCCACTTGGCCCAGTCTGACCCAACATGGCCCAGAACGACCTATGCTATGTACGCGACATGATAAGCCCAACAGTATTCCATCTAGTAGCTGATTTGACACAAACGGGCCCAATGGCCCATTGGACCTATTCGGCCCATTTCGTGGCCCAAGTGGCCCACTACGGCCTAAGCCCACGAATTCGTTCATGGTGGCCTTTCTCGTCGTACACCCATGTTCTGTGAGCTCGGTTCACAGAGATAGGTTTCAGTGTACAGTTACATACCTTGCTAGCGAAAAGGCACAGAAACCCTTGAGCACAAAACCTTGATTGAACGAGCGTGGTCTAGCCCACTAAAACTGTTGACGAAATCGGATAACAGCCCCTTGATAAATATCTGCGTTAAAACAGACCTATTAACCATTACCATATGCACAAGTAACTTGAACCAAGTGCAAAGCAAATTACCAAAACGTGGTACTACGAAAGGCTAAAAGAGGTATTCGACCTGCAATGGCACACCCAAAAGTATACCCTTAAATTGAGGTACCAGATGGGACAATCGTTCCCCTATTAAAATCGGCATAGAGAAGAAGTTGTCAAAAGAAGGCAATAACAACTGATATAGGGAGAGACAAATTAAAGGTACTGCATGGCTAGATTAAAGAACACTTACACAGTTAAAACAACCATGAAGGGGGTATGAAGAATTCGACCAGTATCACAAAATTAAGAGCAGGGGATAGGGAGTATTTAGCCTGTGTTGAAAGAGAGAAAAGAGAATCGGTGATAGAAGAGAGAAAGAAAGATTACCCAAAAATTGAAAGAAACAAAGAGGGAGAGAAGCCAAGAATCGACCAAAAAAAGAAGAGGGAAATAGTAGAAAAAGAAGTCAAGGAATGTTTTCCAAAACCAAACCCAAAAGCACTAAGGTAATTGGCCTAAGCACATAATGGTAAGAGGAGAAAGGAAAAACGTAACAAACCAGAACCGAAAAGGTACCCGAACAGAATAATTGCAGTTATTCAGCTTCAGAAAACAAAGAGTAGAAAGAACCTCAATGCAAAAGGTAAAAACCGAAAATGAGGAGACAAACGCTTGAAACGTCAGAAAAAAGAAAATCGAGAGACCCCCAAATAACCCTTAACAAACACAGCTCCCAGAAGAAATGCCCAAAACTGATTTCCCCCAATGCCTAAAGACCAAATTCGGCACAACACTCTCCTCCCCCTTCAAATTTCCTATTTTCCTCCATAAATCACTCCTTAATCCACTCCCTGATTTCCTTTTCAACCCCTTCCTTGATTTACTCCTCCAACAACCCATTCAAATTCCTCAAAACCCATTCAAACTTAGAGTCCCCATCTAACTCAAATACTAGCCGTCCTATGTAGCAAAATAAATACTTTTTTATGCTGTGCCAATACTCGAACCTCAGACCTCAAGGTTACTCTACACACCACCTTGCCACCACACCACAGACTCCTTTTGTGATAAAAATTGTCCATAATTAATTATAAGACCTATGTGCTAGTGTCCAAATTCACTTAAGAGGAAAAACTAAAATTTTCCTAGAGCCTAGATTTGAACCCAAGACTTTTCTAACACTCCTCAGGACACTTAGCCACTGAAGCAGTCATTTACTTGTGTCATTTCTTGCACAACTAACTACTTATGTCAAGCCTTCCACTATTCACCTGCTCAAGGCCCATTCTTTCTAGGCCCAAATTCGGGGCATTACATAATCCTTATTTTGCATTTTCACTAAATATCACTTAACAAAACTTGTTTAACTATAAAAAAATATTCAAAATCTATCATCAATCATCAAAACTCATACATATTCATCAATGGAAACTTTCAAAATCTTTAACAATTTTGCAAAATAGTCCTTGGGCTAGCTAGTACTAGATGCAACGATCTCAAAAACACAAAAATCATTAGAAACGGATCAAAAACCATACTTTAATTGACAAATATGGCATAAACGAATGAAGAGAAAAGAAATGGTTTCCTTTAGCCCTAACTTTCTATTGAAAAAGATGATATGAATACTTAATTTAACTTTATTTTATCTATTATATGATTAATAATCAAATTATCTAAATAACCTTAATTAAAAAACATTAAAATTCTTGATAATATGTTTATAAAAGTCCACTTACACTAGGGATGGTCTAATTACAACACAAGGATATTAAATTTAAGGTTCTATAGCTGTTAGATACTTTTAGCTAATAGAACTCCACTTTTGCACTTTACGCGATTTAGTCCTTTTTCTCAAATTGAGCAATTAAACGATAAAATTTCTTAATGAAAATTTCACACCAACATGATATCATATTATAAACATTAAAATAATAATAAAATGATTATTTTGACTTTGGATTTGTGTTTCTGAAACCACTATTCTGATTTGACCAAAACGAGCTTTTACAACTCTCCTCCTTTAGGGATTTTCCTCCCCGAAAATCTTACCAGTGAAAAGGTTAGGGTACTGTTTTCTCATAGCTTCCTCGGGCTCCCACGTAGCCTCTTCGATACCGTAACATTGCCACAAAAATTTCACTAAAGCTATGCATTTATTTTTCAATTCTTTAACCTCTTCAGCTAGAATCCTGACCGGTTCTTCTGAAACCACTATTCTGATTTGACCGGTTCATCTCAGATGGAGAAATCACATGTGATGGATCAGATCTATACCGACGTAGCATCAACGTTGTGGATCTTTTCTAACTCTGATGATAGAGATAACCGATATGCTACTGGCCTTATTTTTTCAATGATTTCATATGGCCTGATGAATCTCGGACTCAATTTGCCTTTACGACCAAATCTAAGTACTTTCTTCCATGGAGATACTTTCAGAAACACTTTTTCACCGATCTGAAATTCAATGTCTTTTTGTTTTAAATCCGCATAAGATTTCTGATGATCTGAAGCTGCTTTCAAGCAGTTTTGAATTACTTTCACTTTCTCTTCAGTTTCTTTAACCAAATCAACCCTGTGAATCTGTTTCTCGCTAAGCTCAGTCCAATACAATAGAGTTCGGCATTTGCAACCATACAAAGCTTCAGACGGTGGCATTTTTATGCTCGATTAAAAACTGTTATTATATGTAAATTCAACCAGCGGTAAAAATTTCTCCCAATTGCCTTCGAACTCCCAAAGACAACATCATAGCATATCTTCAAGATTTTGAATTACTCTTTCAGACTGACCGTCGGTTTGCGGATGAAAAGCTGTACTAAAATTCAACTTCGTATCTAGGGCTTCTTGCAATTTCTTCCAAAATTGCGACGTAAACCTCAGATCTCTATCCGAAATAATCGAAATTGGCACATTGTGCAATCTAACAATTTCAGAAATATACAACTCAGCTAATTTTTCAAGTGAAAAATCTGTACATATAGGAATGAAATGTGCAGATTTCGTTAATCTATCAACGACAACCCAAATTGCATCTTTCTTTTTTGGAGACAGGGGCAACCCCAATACGAAATAAATCGTAACTCTATCCAATTTTCACTTAGGTATCATCATTGGCTAAAGTAGTCCCAATGGTACTTGATGTTCGGCTTTAACTTGTTGACAAACTGAATATCTCGATACAAACTCTGAAATGTCTCGTTTCATACCTGACCACCAATATAACTATTTCAAATCATTGTACATTTTAGTACTTCCAAGATGTATGGACAAACAGCCATTATGTGCTTCGTTTAAAATCTTCTGAATAAGCTCGGGATTCTTTTGTACATAAATTCTTCCTTGAATCATCAAACAATCATCAGGTCTAATTTGGAACTCTAAATCAAACGTCGACTCACACTGAACTCATTTGGCTTTCAATTTACTATCATATTTCTGGGCTTCACATATTTGCTAAAGAAATAACAATATCGCTTTCAACTTAGCTACAATCGAACCGTCATCAGACCAAGCTAATTGTGTTTTCATCGTACTCAAAGCAAATAATGACTTTCTACTTAAAGCATCAGCAACCACATTCGCTTTCCCGAGATGATAATCAATTACTAGCTCATAATCTTTCAGTAATTCAAGCCATCTTCATGGTCACAAATTCAAGTTTTTGTGAGTCATTAAATATTTTAAGCTTTTGTGACCTTTATAAACGTGGCATTTCTCACCAAACAAGTGATGTCACTAAATCTTTAATGCAAAGACAATCGTAGAGAACTCTCAATCATGCATCAGATAATTCTTTTCATGCGGCTTCAACTGTCTAGAAGCATAGGCTATTACTTTGCCTTCCTGCATCAATACATAACCCAGACCATTCAACGATGCATCACTAAAAATTACTTGCCTTTGTCAATAATGCTTTCAACTGTTCAAAACCCTTCTGACATTTCTCAGACCATTCAAACTTTTCATTTTTCTTAAGTAATCGAGTCAGCAGTGTAGCAATAATCGAGAACCCTTTAACGAAACGTCGATAATAACCAGCCAGTCTCAGAAAGCTTCTGACTTCGAATACATTTCTAGGTGGTTTCCAGTCAATAACTACAGAAATCTTGCTCGATTCAACTCTAATGACTTCGGTTGAAACAAGATGCCCCAGAAATCCAACCTCTCAAAGCCAAAACTCACATTTACAGAACTTTGCAAATAAGTGCTTGTCTCTCAAGGTCTGTAACACTATCCTCAAATGCTCGGCATGCCCAGACTCATCTCGAGAGTAGATCAAAATGTCGTCATTAAATACAACATCAAATCTATCTAAATACGGTCTGAAAATTTGATTCATCAAATCCATAAAAATGGCAGGAGCATTAGTCAATCCAAAAGGCATAACAAGGATTCATAATGTCCGTACCTCATTTCTGAACGCAGTTTTCAGCACATCTAAGTCTTTAACTCGCAACTAATAATAAATAGATCTCAAATCAATATTTGAAAACACTGTAGCTCATTTTAAATGATCAAACAAATCATCAATTCTCGGTAAAGGATATTTATTCTTGATTGTCACTTTGTTGAGCTGTCAGTAGTCTATACACATTCTCATAGAACCACCCTTTTTCTTTACAAACAACATTCGTGCACCCCAGGGTAAGAAACTCGGTCTTGCGAATCCTTTATCAGTTAATTCTTGCAACTAAGCTTTCAACTCTTTTAACTCTATCGAAGCCATTCTGTACGGAGCTATCGATATTGGTGAAGTTCCTAGTACTAAATCAATAGCAAATTCAACCTCTTTGATCGGTGGCAAACCCGATTACTCTTCTGGAAACACATCTTGATACTCACAAACAACTGGTGCTGATTCAATCTTTGTTTCTGACACTTTTGTATCAAGTATATACGCAAGATATGCATTGCATCCCTTTTTCACATACTTCTGAGCTACCATCGACGAAATTACAGCTGGTAAACCCTTTAAATCATTTGATTTGATTTGGATAGTTTCATTATTCTGACATTTTAACTCAATTGTCTTCCTCTACAATTTACTACTACATCATGCAATGTCAACCAGTCCATACCGAAAATAAAATCAAACTCTTCAAACGGCAACAACATCAAATTAGCCATAAAACAGTAACCCCGAGTCATTAACGAACAATTCTTGCAAACTTTGTCAACCAGGACAATTTGCCTAAGGGGTTCGACACTTTTATAACAAACTCAGTAGAATCAACAAGTAAATTCTTATTAGACACTAAGTTCACTCATATATATGAATGAGTTGATCCGGGATCTATCAATGCAACAATATCAGTGTCATAAAGTGAGAATGTACCGATAATAATATCTAGAGATGACGCTTCTTCGCGAGGGCGAATAGCATAAGTTCTGGTAGGTGCTCTAGGCTCAAATTTCACAGCAGTATCTCGTGTCGCACCTCTATCACCACCCACATCTCCAACATTACGGGATGATCTTCCTCTCACAGTCGGGTTGCCTGATCTTACATTCTAAGATTTATCTTTCTCATCTAACTCAGGACAATCTCGAATGAAATGTTCGAGTGAGCGACATCTAAAACAGGATTTATCATTCAGTCTACACTCTTCAAAATGTCATTTTCCACATCGTCCACATTCACGTTTATCCGATCTAACATTACCCACATTTGCCACTGACATAGCTGGAGTTTTTGAACCCGTAAATTGCTTCCCACGATCTCTATTAGAGTACTCCACTGATGCATTTGATTGACTATAGGAATCTCGAGATTTCTTTGATGAAGAGTGATAGGGTTTATTCATCAATCTCTTTCTCGAATCTCTAGCTTTAGAATTAGCCATTCTCTTTTCTTTGCCCAGTTTTTAGCTTTACAAGTACGCTCAACTAACACAATGAATTCTTTTAAATCTAATATCCTGACCAGAAGCTTAATATCTTCGTTCAACCCGTCAACAAACCATTTGCACATTATTTCTTCAATCGAAACATACTCTCGAGCATATTTACTTAACCGCACAAATTCTCTCTTGTACTTAGTTACAGTCATGCGACCTTGTTTTAGTTCTAAAAACTTTTTATTCTTTTGATCCAGAAATCGTTGACTTATGTACTTTTTCTAGAACTCGATCTGAAAGAACTCCTAGGTGACTTTCTCTTTCGGCACCACAGATATTAAAGTATTCCACCACTAATATGTAGTGTCTCTCAAAAGGGATATAGCACACTTTAAACATTCAACCGGTGTGTAAGAAAGTTCATCAAACACTCGAATCATATTTTCAAGCCAAAACTTGGCTCTCTTAGGATCATCATCAGTATTAGCCCTGAACTCTTTAGCCCCATGCTTACGAATTTTATCGACTGGCAGCTTATTCAATCGTATTGGATTAATAACTTTAGGAACTATGGGGATTGATTGAGGATTTGCCGGGGGTAGAGGATGTTGAGTAGTCTGGTTCGTATAAATATATTGAGTGGACCACTCGTTCATCATTTGAAAGAAGGCTTCTTTAGCCTCACCTCCGTGACTACTCGACATGGGTCTAGATTCAGAAGGCGTGTCCCTTGAGTGGGAGTTGGCGCATTACTCTCAACATCATCTGCTACAGGTAATGCCTCTAAATTTTCAGTGCGAATACCACCACAGCCAACTCCAAGTCATGTGTCATATAATTCGCCTCATGCTTCTTAAGCTGACGAGATGTATAAGCCACCACCTCACCCCCTTATATCAACACACATCCTAAGCCAACATGTGATGCACTGTAGATAACGAACTCCTTCCCAAACTCTGGCTGTATTATGATGGGGGCCTCAGTCAAGAATTTCTTAAGCTTCTCAGAACTTTCCTACTACTTATCAGTCCAGTTAAACGGTACCCCTTTAAGCAACAACTTAGTCAGGGGTGCAGCAATCAATGAAAACCCTTCAACAAACCTGTAACGCCCCGAATTTGGGCCTAGAAGTATTGGGCCTTGAGTATGGGTCCGTAAGGAGGTTGTATATAAGTATTTAATTGTGCAAGGAAATGACACAATTAAATGTCTACCTTGGTGGTTAACGGCCCTGAGAAGTGTTGGAGAAATCTAGGGTTCAAACTTGGGCTTTAGCAAAAATTTTGATATTAAGTGAATAAAACCCTGGATGCTTGGATGATGGCCTTTTAAATTATTGTGTTAAATAAATGACACAAGAAAGCATGTGGTCTAGTGGTTGTGGCATTCTTAAGGTTGCAAATGAGCCTGGGTTCAAGTCTTGACTCTTACAATTCATTTTGGTTTTTCCCTTAAGTGAATCTGGACGCTGGCACATATGTCTTAAAGTTGATTGTGGATGTTTTTATCACACAAAAAGCCTTGTGGTGGAGTGGCAGGGTGGCGTGTTGTATAACTATGAGGTTTGAGGTTCAAGTCTTGGGATGTGCAGTGGAGTATTTATTTTGCTATTTGAGCTGCGAAGGAGGTGCAGTTGGACTGAAACTTTGTGGTTGAAGTGGTCATAAGAATGACGAATTTTTCTAATGGTTGAAAGTAATCCCACACCGGGAAGCTAACATGAGAATTGGTGAGAAGCTGGCTTTAAATAGAGCGAACCAGATATAGAGCGAATCGGATGAGTTGGAAGGAAGACTAAATGCAGGATGTGCCAAGGTTGGTGATCGTGGACTTCGGCGCATTCTCATAAGCACGTGTCTATTTCGCACTACTCTAGTTGTAGAACGGTAAATGCCGGAATGTCAAAATGCCGGTCACACGGCGATGGCAGTCACATGAGCGTGCGAGCTCACGTGTGGGAGCTTTGACGTGATGGTTAAGGCCATTATGAGTGCTCGCGTGGGCTTAGGTTACTTTGGGCCAGAATGGGTCATGTGGGCCTAACGGGCCCATGGGCCCAAGTGGGTAAATTGTATGATTGTGTAGTAAATATTGGATTGGACTATGTGAATCTCATATCTATAGGTTAGTATTACGAAAATACCCCTGTAAGGTAGAATTATAGAAATACCCTTATAGGGTAGAATTACGAAAATACCCCTATAGGGTAGAATTACTGAAAAACCCTCGACTTGTAAAATTACTGAAATACCATCGACTTGTAAAATTATTGAAATACCCTCGATTTGTAAAATTACCAAAATACCCTAATTTGGAAAATTACCGAAGTACCCTTAATTTGGAAAATTATCGAAATACCTTTGATTTGGAAAATTACAAAAATACCCCTTATTTACAAAATTACAGAAATACCCTTAATTTTTAAAATTACCAAAATACCCTTGGTTTGAGATTTACCAAAACACCCTTGTAGGGTGAAATTGCTAAAATACCCCTAATAGGTAAAAAGATCGTTCTGCCCTCTAAGGTATATGACTCACTAATAATACAATTTGATTGATTTAACTATGTTCTGACTGAGAATGTATGACTGTGATTGGACTGTTGTGACTGTGATTGGTATGATTTTGTATGCCGTGTGTATATTTACTGTATTCATATAATATTATGTTGCGCATGGGTGGGAATTATGGAACGAAGGATGTATATGAGGATCGCATGGTTGCTTAACGACCGTGGATCCACTGGTTGAGGATCGCATGGTTGCTTGACGACCGTGGATCCATCGATTGAGGATTGCATGGTTGCTTAATGACTGTGGATCCATTGGTTAAGGATCACATGGTTGCTTGACGACCATGGATCCACCGGTGGCTTTTAAGCCTAATATATGATTACTGACGACTTTGTGTCGATCATATTTACTTGAGGCTGTATGCCGACTATATAACCGTCGCTGATGGCTATGTGCCTAACATAATACAGCTACCGATGGCTTAAAGCCAATTATTCTGATTATGGCTTTGCGCCAACCTATATATGGCTCTGTGCCAACCTGATTATGGCTGTGTGCCAAACGTATTTGCCTAAGGCTATGTGCCAATATATGATTATTGACAACTCGGTGTCGATCACATTTACCTAGAGCTGTGTATCGGTTATGTTACTCTAGTTGATGGCTATGTGTCGAACTTATTACAGTTACCGATGGCTTTGTGCCAATTATAATACCGCTACTGAAGGCTTAAAGTCGTATATATATGCTAGCAGCTTGCTGCAATGAAGGTAATACCGCAACCAGGCTACCATTGATATGTATCGGATGGGTGGGTCGATAGTTATATCCCCACATAATGTGTACCAGGGGACAGAGTTGGTGTATAGTGGTTGGATGGGATGGGTTAGCATTCATTTTTGCATTATGCATATGGTTTGATTCTGACAAGGGCTAAGACCCAAGTGATTTGTAATGGGCTATGGCCCACGTATGCTCTGAACTGGACTGTACTGTTAGCGTTAAAGGGCTCTGGCCCAGACTATTTCTATTTTTGTTTCTATATACTGACTGTTACTCTAGTAAGGGGATTACACATTGAGTTTTCATAAACTCACCCTGTTTATTAACTGTGCAGGTAATCTCCAGGGTTAGATGGATCGGTGTCGCAGAGGCACTCAGAGACGACCACACATCTGCACATGTTTTTCTATTTCATTTATTTAGTTAAGCCCTTTGGTTTTTGATTTGGGTTGTAATAGGGCCTCTTTATTTTCTTTCTTAACTTTTCATTTGGGAAAATTTATTTACTATGTTTGATATTTGTTAGAAGTAGATTGCGATTTTCAAAACACTATGTTTTCACAACTTAACTTTTAAACATCACATTTTCGTAAATTGGTTACTTTTAGAATTAGCTTCCACAAAGTAAAAAGGAATTTTGGAAATAAAATTAAGAAGTTTTCAATGCACTACGTTTTAAATAAGAAGGGTTTCTAATAAAAACATGGTTTTTGAAAAACACTTCAATGTGATACACTAGATTCGGGTCTAACTTTTGGGCTGAGTTTGGGGAGTTACAAAACCGTCTATAATACCTTGCTAGACCTAGAAAACTCCAAATCTCAGACACCGACTTAGGCTGCTTCCAATCTAGAATAACTTTAATTTTCCGAGGGTCAACCCTAATCCCCTCAGCAGACACCACATGACCCAAAATTGTTACCTCTTGTAACCAAAATTCACACTTGCTGAACTTAGCATACAATTGTTTCTCCCTCAAAATCTGCAACACAACTCGGAGATGTGCATCATGTTCATCTTCAGTTCTCAAATACACCACAATATCATCTATAAACACTACTATAAACTGGAACACTCAGTTTATCAGATCCATAAAAGCCGCCGGTGCATTCGTCAATCCAAACGGCATCACTAGGAACTCGTAATGACCATAATGAGTCCTAAATGTTGTCTTGTAAACATTAGTCTCCTTAACCCTCAGGTCATGGTACCCTGATCAGAGATCAATCTTAGAGAATATCGAAGCTTCTAGGAACTAGTTGAATAGATCATCTATCCTCGGTAGTGGGTACTTATTCTTAATAGTCAATTTGTTTAGTTACCGGTAATCGATGCACATATGCATGGTTCCATCCTTCTTTTTCACAAATAAAATCGGTGCTCCCCACGAAGACACACTAGGGCAGATGAACCCTCGATCCAGTAACTTTTGAATCTGAGCTTTAAGCTCCACGAGCTCCTTCGGTGCCATTCTATAAGGGGCGATGGACATTAGAGTTGTACCAAGCAGGAGCCCAATCCCAAACTCGACTTCACGATTTGGAAGTAACCTAGGTAGCTTATCGGGAAAGACATCTGGAAAGTCCTTAACTGTTCTGATATCTTTAACAGATGAAACCTCAGAACCAGACGCACTAATGTAGGCTAGATACGCCTCACAACCCTTACGAATCAACTTCTTAGCTCTAAGTACAGAAATCACATTTGACAAATGATTCCGATGCTCCCTAATCATAACCACCTCGTCACCATTCGTAGTTTTCAATATCACCCGCTTAGCAGCACAGTCTAAACTCAGTTAATGCTTAACCAGCCAGTCTATGCCCAATATTAAATTGAATTCCCCGAAAGAGAGTTCCATCAAATCTGCCAAAAAGATCGCTCTTTGAACCTCCAAGGGTACATTCTTAAACAGTTTATTCACTCTTACTGACTACCCTAATGGACTCAACACAGTAACCTCACTCGTAGTGTTTTCAACCATCACACCTAAAGTCTCAGATATAGTGCATGCTATATAAGAGTGCGTAGATCCAACATCAATCAATGTAGTATAAGGTACATTATGGATAAAGAACGTACCCGTAATAACATCTAGAGCATCTCCGTCCTCTCGACAATGTGCAGCATAAACCAGTTTCGGCTGCCTCGCCTCAGTATGACCAGTACCTCTACCCAGTGCTCCACGACCACAGCCCATACCATTTCCACCTCTGGCCTGACCACGGCCTCTCGGTGGCTGCTGAACACCTCTCAATGGCTGATCAGTACCCATACCTAAAGCTTGCATCTGATCGGGCCTCCGTGGACAATCTCTGATTTGGTGGTCCATAGATCCATACCTCAAACATGCTCCTAAAGGCGTCTCCCACAATCAGCACAAGGCTGCAGTCTAGTAGCAACAACAGGGGCCCTAACTCTAGCCGACCCATCAAATCTGGCCTTCTTCTTAGGCCCCATAGCTAAACTTGAGGGCTCCCAAACCCTCTTGTTCCTTCCCCTGTCCTTTTCACGATTGTGGTGCTCAGTGCTCTTCAAATCATTGGCGATCTTCGCTTTTTCCACTAACACAGTAAAATCTCACTCCCTCTGTAGAGCTATCAGAACTCGTAGATTATCTCTAAGGCCGTCCTCAAAACGAACACAGCGCTCATATTTAGTTGCCACCATCCCACGCACATAGCGGCTAAGTCGCAAAAATTTTGCCTCGTATTTAGCCATAGATTTATCCCTCTGGGTCAGATTCAGAAACTCTCTCCTCCGAGCATCCACATAACTAGTGCCCACATATTTCCCTTGGAATGCATTCTTGAAAAATTCCCAAGTCAACCGATCGCGCTGAGTACCCTCTTTCACTGTAAGCCACCACTGATAGGCTTCATCTCGTAATAACGACACTGTACCTTTTATTTTCTGCTCTGGGGTGCAGTCAAGGTCATCCATGATCGTTGTTGTGGCCTCAATCCAATATTCAGCCACATTAGGGGCAACTCCAACGATACCCCTAAAGATCTCAGCCCTATTAGACCTGAGTCGTTCCGTTACCGACCTATGACCTACTGTGCCAATATTATGCCCAACGACCCTTTCCAAAATTTGCAACATAGCTTGGGATAGTGCGTCGTCCCCAGCTGCACAATCGTGTGACCCAGTTTTAGTTACAAGTGAAGCTGGTGCCTCCCTAGCTTCATTGTTAGGCATAAGGCCAGACGCTGACGATCCAGCCTGAACACCTCCACAGCCTCCGCCGCGGCCTCTTGTACCCCTTTCACGAGTACCTCTGGTGCTTATTATCAAGTTACGCTTTATCTGTATTAACAGTTTTATGCATTAGTTTTACAGTTCCAGTGTTTATTACAGGATATTTTATGGAAAATATTATCAGTAATCCAGGGTTTTATTTTCTGAGATCGCAGTTTCACTATAGTTTTAGTTTACCCTAAACAGAGTATTTCAGTACAGTCTATTGCCTACAATAGTCTTAGTTTAAACAAACAGTAGTTTTAAAGGACTTACAGAATCGGCGCCAGAGACTTGGTAGACCACACTTTCAAAAATAACACTTCAAAAATACTTTTCAACCATTTAAAACAGTTCTTTTGGAAATTTATGTTTTTAGAAAAACCCAAATCCACAGGCAAGTTTTGTAACCTGGCTCTAATACCACTAAATGTAACACCCTGAACCGGCCTAGACGTTATGGCCGAATCTGCGATGTCACATTGAAGTGTGTTTTGAAAAGCATCATTTTGTTCGAGAAGTTCGTATTATATTAAAACCCTTATAGTGACCTTTCACAAAACTTTTAAGTATCTTGTTTGTTAATGAAATCTCAAGTACGTTTAATCATTTTAGGTTGTTATTACACTTTAAAGGCATTGTTTGTTGCGGAAGCTTTTGAAATATATATTGTAATGGTGTGGTATTTTGAAAACATTTATCTTTTTGAAAATCCGCGTCCTACTACTAGCAGATATAAATCAAAGTAAGTAACCCCAAATTAAAGTAAAAATTTAAATAGGCCTTATTACAAAGCAAACCCAAAGTAAATAGCTTATAGATTAAAAGTTTAAAATAGTAGCAAAAGCAGTTGTGTGGCCTCCATCGAGTCTCTCACAGCACCGACCCACCTAGGGATTATCTGCACAGAAGAGTAGAAAGGTGAATTTATGAAAAACTCAGTGTGTATTCCCTTTACAAAAATCAATCAAACCGTAGGAAAATACAGTTTGGGCCTAAGCCCGTTTGATGTGATCCGATGATCGGTGTGGGCCTTAGCCCATTACAAAGATAAAGATAGAAATGCAAACAGAAGTCCTACTTATCCATCCTCTACACTCCACTCTGTCCAGCCCTACACTCCATGTGGGGATAAAATCAACCTACCCATCCCTACACTCCAAATATAGCACCGGTTGCGGCACTAAATAGTATTTGTAGCAGAGCTACTAGTACAGTACAATTCCTCCACATATATCAAACCTACCCCCATGCAACATGCCATGTCATAATATCATAGTGTATGCAAAATGTCATGCTCGAATACAGTTAAACATATCATAGGGGTATATCAGTCATTTTACCTCTTAGGGGTATAACAGTCATTTCATTAGTATGAGGTCTAAGTGTACTTACCGACCTAACAGTAGGTCCATAGTCGTCCCGGATGACCCGTGCAACCTTAACGGTCATACAGTGAAAATGGGACCAAAGCCCAAAACATGACCCATGTGGGCCTACATGCTCATGTGGCCCAATAAGCCTAGAAATGGCCTTAGCCGTGTGAACTACATAGCCTGGTCCAATAATCTCCACACGTCTGTGTGGCTTATCCGTATGGGCCCACGAGTCTGTGGGGCCCACATGACCCATTTTGGCCCAACATGGCCCAAAACGGCCTAAGCCCATGAAATCGCTCATGGTGGCTTCTACTGTCAAAAGCCCACGTTTTATGCGTTCGGATCACCACACGAGCAAGCGCACGCTCATATAGCGTCTATGGACATGTTTTCCAACTTTTGTCATTTAACAGTTATTACAGTCTGATTATACACCTGTTTGCAAAACGTGCGTCTAGCTCAAGAGTTTCCCAAACCTTAATGCAAGAGTGTGATTAGCCTTGCTAGAACCGTTGACACAGGTTGATTTACTCTCCTAATCGAATAGCTTGATTAAGTGAAGAGGGAAAGGTTTCGACTGCTTCAGTATTTACTGGCAAGTCTTTCACTCCCCAAGAAGTTCTAGAACCCGAAAGAAACACTACACCAATTTGTTAGAGAAAAAAACCAAACCACAACAAAAAGGATGGAGTATTCGGTCATAATAGCAAGGTGGATAGAAATGAACTCTGATAACCACGAGAATCAAAAGAAGGGGAGATGATATATTCGGCCAAAGGAGAAATAAAAAAGGAAAGGCGAAGAAAAAAAGGTGTGTTGGGTCAAGAGGGAAAGGTTGGAGTAAGAGAGAGGAAGAAAGGAGTCAGCTCACCACCAAGGCAGAGGTATTCGGCCAAAGAGACTTGATACGAGAGAGAAGAGAAGCAAAGGCAATCGGTGGACAAAGACGTTAGAGGAGAACAATCTGAAAAAGACCAAAATGAGTAGAACCCTGAATGATTACTACTACCAAACTGTCCCAAAAATGAAAAATACGAAACAACCAAAACCAATAGGTAGGAATTCGCACCAAGGAGAAAAGAATCGAATAGAAATGACCAAGCCCCTAGTTATTTCTCAAAAGCTGAAAATTACCAGAAGTGAGAATCCAAATTCAGCTGACCCTCTACCTCACCATTCAAAACTCCTAATTTCGCTCCTCATATCGCTCCTAAGATCACTCAACCATATCCCATTCATCCAAATCCCTATCAGCCGAAATTCCCTCCAACCAATCCCTAGTTTTCGACCACAACTCCTCACACTCCTCCAACACCCCAATTTCAGTCCAACTACAACACCTTCCCAATGCCAGGAGCAAAGCAAAACAAAATATTCCTTTGCATTGCCAGGCCTCAAACCTAAGATCCCCTATAACACTCCACAAACCTTCATCCCCTAGATCAGTAGGCTTTTTATGACACAAAACACCCACATTTATTTAAGAAGCCTACTAACTAGAGACAGGGTAAATTCCTTTAAAAAAAAAACTTTTGCTCATGCCCATGCTTGAACCCAGGACTTCTAAGACACTTCTCAGAGTACTTAACCATTTAAGCAAGCAAGCCAATATGCAACAAAACATACAAATTTAATCGCTTGAGATTTGGGGCGTTACACTTAGCATTCTGTTTTGCAACAATTTAGGTGAAGGGGACATACGGCCAGATCACACGCCTATAGGGCTGACCGTATGCCACACACGGCCTAGACACATGCCCGTGTGTCTACCCATATGGACAATAATAATGCTATTTACCAAGCCATTTGCCACCCCTATTTGCACATACACTTACCCCAATTCAAAGGCACAAAATAATACATACTTAGGCAACCAAAACATCCACATTCATGGTTAAAACATATCAACTTTATATCTTTATCGAACATATTCAATACATTTATTGAGCCCTAAATCAAACATACAAATCTCATATTCATTAGGCTTCATTCAATTACTATCTAGTTACCAAATTATACTAAAATTCCTCATCTCATCAATAGGTCATAATTCCAAACATTACACAATCATGCTATAAATCACATTTCCAAATATTTCACATTCACCAAGCATATCATGATCATATCACTATAGACATTGACACATATATGAATATACTCAGGCTTAAAACCATGTTGCCAATATAAGCCAACTTACATGGCCAAATAGCAAAACAAGCCTTTGACGATTACAAGCCATTACATTGGCTAAAACCATATGACGCATATAACAAAATGACCAAGTTCCTATAGATGCCATAACTCAAAATACTTGAATTCATCAATACCCAAAATGATAGCTTGATATTGTGATAGAATCTCCGGCGATCTCTAACCCGAGCTAGCTTGACGGTACTATAAAACATGGGAAAGGAAGGGGGTAAGCTATATATATTAGTAAGCCCGTATGAAAATAATAGGCAACTCTTACAAATCTTTTAACAAGTCCAACAATTTAAACACAAAATAATACAAATTGTTATAAATCTCACAGTTATAATTTTAATCAGTCACAATGTTTACTCTAACTACTTATAAGCATAATTTAACATATCTAAGCATTAGCCTAACAGCCATAATCTCTCCTTTGTAACATATTACAGTAAATAACAAATCATTTCAGACCTCATAGTAAACATGCACATTAATATGTGTACTCATATTTCCACGCATATATCTTAATATCTTTCAATTGTCTAAACTTTTATCTTCCCGTACTTTCATAACCATTTTAATAGGCAATTATGCCAACCTTTCCTTTTTCTCATATCCAGTTAATCAAAATTTGTGTGAATCAAACATGCTAGATCATAACTTAATTTGGCCCGAAGCCAATTACATGATTGCCAACTGAATTTACCATGTATTCCGTACATCACAAGTATAGATCAATAATCACAAGGTTTTCGCAAAAACATTCTCATGGAAACCATGAACTCACAATATCACAAAGTCAATGCTTATAAAGTTTATGTACATACCTGTACCAATTCGTAATACTTACATGCTCTTTCTCTTCTTTGACAAACCCATTAAATTACCCGTTGAACCACTTGGAAAACTAAAGGATACTCGGGAATCTCGTACACACAGTACAATACCAATGTCATATGCTAGATATGGTCTTTTATGTAATCTCATATCAATGCCAATAGCCCAACTATGGTCTTACACGAAGTCTCTTATCGATACCATATCCCAGATATGGTCTTACTCATAATCTCAGTAACCCTAATGTCATGACATTTGTATCCTATCTATTCCTAAGGTTCAACTGGGACTTTTGCTGTATTGTATCTCTGTCGGTCATTTTCGTAGTATCGTACTCAATGACATTCACATTTCGCTTCAATAATATAGCATTTACCACAATTATATCAATTAAGCATTTATACTTACATAATTTAATGCTTATTAAACATACGAACTTACCTCGGCATAAAAATGGCGAAAAGGACCTAACCGTTAAATACTTGTTTTCCCTCCGTTCTAATTCTGAACCTTGTTTTTCTTGATCTATAATATCACATTTAACTTATTCAATCATTATACTATTCAAATAAACCCAAAATCACATTATGGAAAAAATACATTTTTGCCCCTAAAGTTTTACATTTTTACAATTTAGTCCCTAGGCTCGTAAAATAAAATGTACTCAATTTCTTCATTACCCATGCCTAGCCGAACCTTATACATGCTTATAATAGCCCACATTTTTCTTTAATTCGCATTTTAATACCTACTTTACAACTTTATACAAATAAGTCTTTTTAGGCATTTTCATTGAAAATCACTTAGCAAAAGTCGTTTATCATACACCAAACATACATTTTCTACCATTAGACATCAAAATACACAAATATCCATCATGGGTAAAATTTTAGACCTTGATTATTTCTTAAATTAGTGGTAGAAATAGATAGATCATGTTACGAGGATTTTAAAAACATAAAAACCATTAAAAACGAGGCTAGAACGGACTTACAATCGAGCTTGGGAGCTTGAAAAACCATAGCCATGGTTTCTCTTTGTAAAATTCGGCCATGGGAGGAAGATGGACAAAAATTGGCTTTTAATTTGGCTTTTTAATTCATTTAATTACTAAATTACTAAAATGCCCTTAATGAAAAACTTTAGAAACATACCTAATCATATCCATTTTTGTCCAAAAACTTTACCAATGGTCTAATTACCATTTAAGGACCTCCAATTTAAAATGTCATAGTAAATAGACATCTCTAGCATGTAGAACTCAACTTTTGTACTTTTTACAATTTAGTCCTTTTGACTAAATTGACTGCCCACACGTAAAAATTTTCGAACAAAATTTTCACGAAATCATCCCATAAAAATGTAGACCATAAAAATATAATAAAAATAAAATTTTCTACGTCGGATTTCTGGTCTCGAAACGACTGTTCCGACTGGACCTAAAATCAAAATGTTACAACTCTTCCCCCTTAGGGATTTTCATCCCCAAAAATCTTACCAGAAACGAAATTTGTGTAACGTTCTCGTATTTTCCTCTATCTCATCAAAGAGTCCTCTTCGAGGGAAATACTTCTAGAAACAATCTGTCATTAATCTAGAATCCAATATCTTAAATTTTCAAATCTGTATACTACTTATGTCAGTCTGAAGTTGCTTTCAACTTTCATGAATTACTTTCACCTTTTTCCTCAGAATCGCAAATTCATTCCACTTCGTATATCTTTTTCTAATCACCTTTGAACTCTGAAGCACAGTGCCGGAGTATATCGTCAAAGATCTGAATTACTCTTTGAATGAACAAATGGGCTACTACTGAGTCTCGTATAACATTTCCTGCATAAGCTCTGGATAATTCATTGTGCAGATTCTATCTTACAGTAATAATAACAAAAATCAGAATCAAAAGTCATCTCACACTGTAGTCATTTAGGTTACCACTCACTATCACATTTTTAAGGTTCTTAATCTTGCAAAGAAAACATTGCTTTAGCTTTTTAATTTGGCTAAATTCAGACATCCATCAAATAAGATTAATCATGTAGCTAACACTCACAAAATGAACAAAAGCTTTCCATTCAAACATCTGCAAATATATCTACTTCCCCAAATGTTAATCGTTAACTATTCACAATCTTTCAATAGTTCAAGCCATCAACGTTGTCATAATTTCAGATTTTTCTGTAGCATTAGATACTTTATACTTTTGGAATCAAGAAGCATATGACATTTTTCATTGAACAAACAATGTCATCAACTCTCAACACAGACATAATAGTGGCCGACTCTAAATCACCTATCGGACAATTATTTTAATGAGATTTTAATCATCAAAAAGCATAAACTGTCACTTCATGTTCTTGTATTAAAACACATTCCAATCCGTTCGATAGTGCATTACTGAAAAATCACAAATTCTTTACTCAATTCAAACAGAACCCAGAACCAGTGCTTTGGTTAATAACACCTTCAACTATTTTCAGCTTTAGTAACATGCAACGGACCATTCAAACTTTCACAAATGTGATAACTTTATCAATCGGAACAACTTTAACTCATAACAGCATCATTCAATTAGAACAAATCTAATAGGTATACCTCTGTATCATACTTTCTAGAATATGAATTCTTCCTTCAAACTGTTCGTCTATTCACCCATAAATGTACAAGATTTTATTTTCTTACCTGAGGATAAACTTAAATGCGTGTAAATCAAATTACCTTTCAACTGACCAGCTCGCTTGGATAAAAACAACTGAGTCGATCTCAACTATCAAATAATAACATATCAAAATACTCTTTTCTTCATGCTGTTAAATGACTCAAACATACAATCTTTTATAATTCCCTTAACATGCTAATCAAAGATCTTTACAACTGCATTAGCTCAAGGAAACAAAATATCCTAATCGAACTCATTGACCTTAATCAAACTTATACAATTTGAGCTTGAGCTTCCACTATCTATACCTTTGTCAATGTCAATTCCTTTCATGAAAATTAAAGAAATCCTGATACAAGAATCACCATGTTCCTATGATCAAACCAGAAATACACCCATAATACACATAGTTATCACAAGCCAAAGAACACACTTTAAATATGAGCCATGATTGATAATTTACGAAATAATGGTGGTAAGAAAACTGAGATAAAGAAATCCAATATGCGATACCAGACTGGAAGTTTGAGAACATAACTCATAGGAAAATAATAAAGATCTTGATGATTCCTCAGAGAAAAATAGAAGAAAAACAATGTTTACACACACTGGAATCAATCTAACAGAGATAATATATTTTCCAAATATATATATGTAAAACAAAATAACGTCTAGTAGAAATAGAAGAATAGCCTCACATAAATTTTCACCATCAACTTTTATTCCAAACATAATAGAATAGAACCCGAAACAAAGAGAGATAAGATATGCTGATCATCAACCAACCAAACAAATAGTGCTTTCATCTAACATTATAATCGGCTAGCATTCTCATACAATAAGAATTTCATTAGAAAAAAAGTAATCACAAATATCTCTGAGGATAAATGAACATATAAAATACCCAGGAGAGATCATCATAATCTATTCAATTTCAACTGTTACACTAAGACATCTTTACAATTCAAATATCATTTCTTTGACTAATTCTGTCATCACCAATTCCATATTATTCCATTCACTAACGAAAATTAATCTAGAAGAAATTCCAGCAATACATACTTTAGACATCATACCTGAATAAGTCGATTAGCCGAGATTAACTTTTTCTTTAACCGTGACATTGCGAAATCCGAATGATCTTTATAATAACTTGACATCTTTTCCAAACTTTATTAACTTGCCAAACTATTCTCAACTCTGACCACATTATTTGTTATTCATCCACTAAACTCTTTAGTCTCTCACTTGTGAACTTATTCAACATAAATCTCGTGAAATTTCGTTATAAAATACCACATTGGTAAGGGGTTGAAGTCGTAAAGCCTCTGACTCGACTCTCGTATATACACACATGTCACTTAACATTCATCATCATCATAATATCATTATCAGAATATCATCACAGTTATATAATTCACTTCAGGAAAATTTACATACATATTTATGTTACATGAACTTTCCGATTATCTTATTCAGACAAGTGAACTTATACATACATTCCATAAATTTTGAGTAAATTTACTTGTCGCATTCACTTAATCAAACAAGTTAGGCACATAACATCATATGAATGACAAACAAACATGGATGAGCTTATCGCAATATAAATTGTCATTTCGTTTCAAAAAATCACCATAATCTATTGAAACACAACGTTCAACTGGAACAATGACATTTTACCCATATTTCTCAACTTATGGTTATTTCATTCTGTACATCATCGCATACATATCATGAACTCTTATTCATACCTTTCCAAGTTTTGACTCATCACAAACACATTTTGAAATATCTTAGTATCACTTTCAGCGTTTTTGAAAGTAGCTCAGTTGGAAAACATCTCTGTCTCAACAAAACAATTTCATTAGAGTCGAGAGATATCACACTATCATAGGTTATATATGACATGTATAGCTAGACTTTCACACATGTTGGGTTAGTCCGAGAATCAACTAAACTGTAGCTCTGATACCACTAAATATAACACCCCTTACTCGTATTCGATGCTAAAACAGGGTACAAGGCATTACCAGACGTAAACACAAGCAAACATACATTTCGAATTGTAAATTTGACACCAAATTAAAACTTTTAAATAATCAATCATATCGTCCAAAAAATGAGCCTACAAGGCCCAAAACATGCTTTAGAAGCGGTTCGGGACTAAATTGAGAAATTTAGAAAATTTTACGACACTTAGAGAATTTTTGCTAAAATAGGGGTCACACGCCCGTGTGGCTTGAGATACGCCCGTGTGGGCTGGCCGTGTGGTCACACACGCCCCTGTCCCTAACCCGTGTAACTTTCTGTTTGTCACCAAAAAACAAATTGAAGTCATACAGCCAAGACACACGCTCGTGACTCGCGGCCGTGTCCTTCACACGGCTGAGACACACGGCCGCGTCTCATGCCCGTGTGCTCGATACTGAGCATTCTGTTTTGCAACAATTTAGGTGCAGAGGGCATACGGCCAAATCACACGCCCATAGGAATGACCGTGTGTCACACACGGTCTAGACACACGCCCATGTGTCTACCCATGTAGACAATAATAAGGCTATTTACCAAGCCATTTTCCACCCTTATTCACACATACACTTACCCCAATTCAAAGGCACAAAACAATACATACTTAAGCAAACCAAACATCCACATTCATGGTTAAAACATATCAACTTTATATCTTTATCTAACATATTCACTACATTTATTAAGCCCTAAATCAAACATACAAATCTCACATTCATTAGGCTTCATTCAATTACTATCTAGTTACCAAATTATACTAAAATTCCTCATTTCATAAATAGGTCACAAATCCAAAAATTACACAATCACGCCATAAATCACATTTCCAAATATTTCACATTCACCAAGCATATCATGATCATATCACTATAAACATTGACACATATTTGAATATACTTAGGCTTAAAACCATGTTGCCAATATAAGCCAACTTACATGGCCAAATAGCAACATAAGCCTTTGACGATTACAAGCCATTACATTGGCTAAGACCATATGACACATATAACAAAATGACCAAGTCCTTATACATGCCATAACTCAAAATACTTGAATTCATCAATACCCAAAATGATAGCTTGATATTGTCATAGAATCTCCAAGGATCTCCAACCCGAGGTAGCTTGACGACACTATAAAACATGGGAAAAGAAGGGTGTAAGCTATATAGCTTAGTAAGTCCATATGAACATAATAAGCAACTCTTACAAATCTTTTAACAAGTCTAACAATTTAAACACAAAATAATACAAGTTGTTATAAATTTCACAGTTATAATTTTAATCGGTCACAATGTTTTCTCTAACGATTTATAAGCATAATTTAACATATCTAGGCATTAGCCTAACAACCGTAATCTCTCCTTTGTAACATATTACAATAAATAACAAATCATTTAAGACCTCATAGTAAACATGCACATTAATTATGTGTACTCATATTTTCACGCATATATCTTAATATCTTTCAATTGCCTAAACTTTTATCTTCTCGTAATTTCATAACCATTTTAATAGGCAATTATGCCAATCTTTCCTTTCTCTTATACCCAATAAATCAAAATTTGTGTGAATCAAACATGCTAGATCATAACTTAATTTGGCCCAAAGCCAATTAAAGATTGCCAACTGAGTTTACCATGTATTTCATATATCACAAGTATAGATCCATAATCACGAGGTTTTCAGAAAAACATTCTCATGGAAACCATGAACTCACAATATCATGAAGTCAATGCTTATAAACTTTATGTACATACCTGTACCATTCGTAATACTTACATGCTCTGTACCATTCGTAATACTTACATGCTCTTTCTCTTCTTTGACATACCCATTAAATTACCTGTTGAACCACTTGGAATACTAAAGGATACTCGGGAATCTCGTACACACGGTACCGTACCAATACCATATCCCAAATGTGGTCTTGCATGTAATCTCATATCGATGCCAATAGCCTAGCTATGATCTTACATGAAGTCTCATGTCGATTCCATATCCCAGATATGGTCTTACACGTAATCTTAGTAATCCTAATGTCATGACATTTGTATCCTATCTATTCCTAAGGTTCAACCAGGACTTTCGCAATATCGTATCTCTGTCGGTCATTTCCGTAGTATCGTACTCAATGACATTCACAATTCATTTCAATAATATAGCATTTACCACAATTATATAAATTAAGCATTTATACATACATAATTTAATACTTATTAAACATACGAACTTACCTCGGCATAAAAATGGCGAAAAAGACCTAACCGTCAAATACTCATTTTCCCTACGTTCTAATTTTGAACCTTGTTTTTCTTGATCTAAAATATCACATTTAACCTATTTAATCATTATACTATTCAAATCAACCGAAAATCGGATTATGAAAAAAATTAAATTTTTGCCGCTAAAGTTTCACATTTTTACAATTTAGCCCCTAGGCTCGTAAAATAAAATGTACTCAATTTCTTCATTACCCATGCCTAGCCAAACCTTATACATGCTTATAGTAGCCCACATTTTTCTTTAATTTGTATTTTAACACCTACTTTACAACTTTTTACAAATAAGTCCTTTGAGGCATTTTCATCAAAAATCACTTAGCAAAAATCATTTATCATACACCAAACATACATTTTTCTACAGTTAGACATCAAAATACATAAATATCCATCATGGGTAAAATTTTAGACCTTGATTATTACTTAAATTAGTAGTAGAAATAGATAGATCATGTTACAGGGATTCAAAAAACGTAAAAATCATTAAAAACGGGGCTAGAATGGACTTACAATCGAGCTTGGAAGCTTGAAAAACCATAGCCACAGTTTCTCCTTGTAAAGTTCGGCTTGGGAGGAAGATGGACAAAAATTGGCTTTTAAGTTGGCTTTTTAATTCATTTAATTACCAAATTACTAAAATGCCCTTAATGAAAAACTTTAGAAACATACCTAACCATGTCCATTTTTTCCCAACAACTTAACAAATGGTCTAATTACCATTTAAGGACCTCCAATTTAAAATTTCATAGCAATTAGACACCTCTAACATGTAGAACTCAACTTTTGCACTTTTTACAATTTAGTCCTTTTGACTAAATTGAGTACCCAAATGTCAAAATTTTCGAACAAAATTTTCACGAAATCATTCAATAAAATTATAAACCATAAAAATATAATAAAAAAATTTTGCCTATGATTTATGGTCCCGAAACCACTGTTCCGACTAGATCGAAAATTTGGCTGTTACAAAGTCCGAGCAATAATCAACGTAATACAAAACGAACTTCATAAACTTAGGAAAAAATAATCTATGGAAGCATCGAAAACATCATGGAAGATATTAGTAAAAGTTTACCATATTATTCCCAAAACATAAAAAATTAACAATAACTCCTACAAAATAATGGAAAAGGACTTGCTGGGATCATCCCTTGGAAACCACACTGCTCACACCAGCACACAACTGATCTGCAATGGTTTAAGAAGGGAGTGGGTGAGCTTACCAAGATCAGTGAATGCCTAGAACAATTACCATGCACACAATTGATCAAGTAGTAACAAAACAACCATATAGCACAACCTTAATAGTTCCAACTTTAGTGTCATATTATTCTTACTCATGCATTATTTACTAGTTCATTTACAAGGTAATCATATTCACTTTTAAGCATGTATCACATTACACATATAGTCACATAACATTTAAGCATATATCACAATACTCACATATTTATAATACACACATATTCATAATCTAAGATAATTTGGCACTTGAGCTATGAAACATAAAAGTGAGCTCTACCATCACTCATCGAATACACGGGTCTCCAACATACCACATAGACTCATAGAGTCAAACATGTCCAAAAAGTGAAGCATAAGGCTAACACTCTCTTTATTTCCCATCACATGTCCCCTTAAATGGAGCTTAGCTCACATTCCCTTATCCCTCCAACATGTCCTAGGGCCTCAACGCCCAAAATCACTATACAAATATATGAGTACTTACAATCCTCTGGAATGCCAACTATATCCAATGGTCTCAAGTATCATAAGGAAAAATATCCATATTTAAACACACATATTACTTACCAATTTCTGATTACTTTCACTGTAGGTTTGTATCATTTTCACAATATTATCACTGTGACTCAACATGTATGACATTTCTACCCATATACTCTTTCACAATAGTAACCATGAACATATTCATAAACACATAAGCATAATGTTCACAAGATAGCATAAATATGAGAAAGTTTACACTCAAAATTTGGAGTAGGGGTTTAGGCTACTATTAAGTTCCAAAATAACGCATTGAATCATGTCCACAAGCAATTATTCTAAACACTCACCAATTATGCTTTCGCCAAAAAGCCGAAAGCTCAAACTAGCTTTTCCTTGCCTTTATTTCTACTCGTAGAAGGTCCTAACAAATTCGAAGCCTCGACACAGTAATTTCACAAAACATACAAATAAAAATCAGCCAAAGACTCACCACAAGTAATAAAAAACATAAGCCTAAACTAAGTTCTCATGTAATTAAAACCTTTAACATAACAAACTTTAAATCCGAATATCTCAGTTTATACTAATATTTTCATCTAAAAATAATTCCAGTCATCTTATAATTCACCTATGACTAATTCCCAACCTTTAAATTACACAAAACTACTCAATTCATAGTATCAACTTTTTTGACATGTTTTATGGCTATTTTTTAAAAACTCAAGAAACCTTTAATGAAACTTCAAAGCAATTTTAGAAACGTCTTAATCATGTCAAAACTATTTGAGAAACACTTTGAAACTACATTTTTACTCAAAATCTTGAAATCCACCATTAACAAGCCAATTTTTTACTTTTATTTAAAACATGCAATTTAATGGCTAATAATTCAGTTTTAAGGACTAATTAACATTTAAAACCAATTAGAATTTGAATTGTTACTGTAACAAACCGTTTCTAGTGAAATTAAAATAATAGTTTCGGGACCACAAATTTGATGAGTAAATTATTATTTTTTTATTATTTTAATGTCTACAGTATGTTAGTAAGGTTGTATAAAAATTTTGTTAAGAAATTTGGACGTTTGCATGCTTAATTAAGTGAAAAGGACTAAATTGTAAAAGGTGCAAAAGTAGAGTTCTATAAGTTAAAAGTGTCAATTTGCTAGGAATTTTTAAAATTAGTGGACTTAGATGGTAATTATAACATTATTATTAGTAATGGACAAATATGGGCATGATATAGATGTTTTAATTAGTTTATGTAAAGGTTAATTAAGTAATTAGATAAATAAATAAAGTAAAATATGTAAAAGACAAGATATCATCTTCTTCAAGTGAACTTTCCACTGAAAATTAGAGGAGAGAAAGGCTATAGATAGGGTTCTTGGTTCGGCAACTTCTAATGCTTGCATGTAAGTGCAATTTGTCCCTTTTTAATGATTTCTATGTTTTCGAGATTATTGTAGCAAAACTGTTAAAGGTTTAGAGCTTTACCATGAACATGTTTGCATGTTTCCTAAATTTTAATGAAAGATTATGAGTCATTGTTGTTAAATAAACAAGTTTTGTAAAGGGATTTTTTGATGAAAATGTCATTTAGGGACTTATTCATAAAAGTAATGAAATACCATGATAAATTTGTGAAATAATGATTTGTATGGATTGATAGAAGCCTTTAGTGAATTCAACTAGTATGAAATGTGAATGAAATTGCTTAAATCTTATTTTACGAGCTCGAGGACTAAATTGTAAAAAGTGAAAATGTTAGGGGCAAAATTGTAATTATGCATAAATACAGATTATGGATTGAATTGAATGTTCAAGATTGATTGAAACACTTAATTTAATATAATTATTTATTTAGATCAAGATAAATCTCAACCGGATCTAAACCGATGAAAGGCGAAAATCACGGATTACCTCGATCGTATTTTTGCACTCTAGTTGTCAATGTAAGTTCATAGTATTTAAATGTGTAATTGAGTTTCTACTTCTATTTTCATATTATAGTTATGTAACTAAATGCTTATAGTTAATTATTCCCTAAATTGCACATACGTGCCCTTGTTTGTACTTCGGTACCCCTAAATTACACATGCGTGCCCTTGTTTGTACTTTGGAACCCTTGAATTACACATAAGTGCCCCTGTTTACACTCCGATAACTTTGAATCGAGTAAAATATGAATCATAGTCAATTGTTGTTAAATTTGATGATATACTATGCTCTTACTAAGCTCTATAAGCTTATTAGTGTTTGTGGATTATTTTGTAGATCGTTGCTGCTGACTTTCAGATGGATTGAACATTTGTCTCACACTATCCATTGATGCTGATAGTTCTTTTGTCTCTAAGGGTAGTGGCATGTATGTGTGGCTAAGGTGAGTACTCGATCGAGTCGAGTCGAATCGAGTAAAAAAATTTTGAGTTAGTCGAGTTGACGAATCATAATTTAGCGACTGAACTCAATTTGAATTTTTTTCAAATTCAATCAAATCGAGTGAAAAAATTTTGATGTAAGTCAAGTCGAGTTAACGAATCATATTAGT
Source organism: Gossypium anomalum (assembly GCA_025698475.1). Classification (NCBI taxonomy): domain Eukaryota; kingdom Viridiplantae; phylum Streptophyta; class Magnoliopsida; order Malvales; family Malvaceae; genus Gossypium; species Gossypium anomalum. The sequence continues at coordinate 72,082,792 of CM046956.1, forward strand.
TATACTTAATGTTGCGTTTACATGGACCAATTACTTAACTAGTAGACGAAGTACGAGATTATTTAACTACATAAACAATATAATTGTTTTACCTTTTAACTTAATGAGTAAATATTTATCAAAACAACGTAATTTTGCCTTTCAATTTAATAGTTTTTGACTTTTAACTTTAGAAAAGGTAAACATTTATCAAAACGATGTAGTTTTACCTTTTCTTATTCAGATTTGCAGATAACTCGAATTGTGTAATTCATATTCGAGTTAAACTAAAAAACTTAATTTTTTATTCTAGTTGATCCGAATAACTTGATTAACTTAAATAACTCGAACTATTTAATTCAAAATTTGAATTTTTTTATCGAGTTTTTCGAATCGAATCGGATTTTACTCACCCCTATATGCGGCTATATGTGTTATTTTTGTACAATATGTCAATATACTAAACTAAGTTGTTAGGTAATTTATTAAGGTTGTAAGTAGGAATCTTTTTAGTACAATTAGAATGGTATGAAAATGAACACTTGTGAATTGTTTTGGCTTGAGAATGAATTAGGTGCTATGCTAGAAATGGATCAATATTACATGTTTAGTTGTTGATGTTAGATATATTTGTGGTGTTTATGAAGGGCACGTTGGTTGATTGTTGTTAGGACATTAAAATGGTATGTTATTTTGAGTTACTTGTGGCCTCAATTTTTGTATACCTTAAGATGAAAATTGAATTTGTTGTGAATGTTTTAAGTATAGTAATACATACGATTAGGTGAGGTTATTTGATTGTGATTGAGGTGCCTATATGGTGTATTGGTTGAATAGGGTTCGGTAATTTGAATTGGTCATTTTATACATGTTTTGGTATGTTTGGAGGCCTTGGTCATGGGTGCAAATGGCTTGTAGGTATATGCTTGAAATGGGTGAAGGAAATGGCTTGATTTTGGCCAATTTCTTGTACACATGACCTAAGGCACAGGCGTGTGTCTCAGTTGTGTGTGACACACGGCCCTACGACACGGTCGTGTGTCCCCTTGTAATGCGTAGGTTTGTGCAAGTGTACACAGTTGTTATCAAGTAATAAGTAAGTATCAAGTTATTGTCTCCACAAGGATTGTATTTGTGTTAAATCACTTAATTGTAAAATTATACTAACAACTTGGAAAATAAAAACACAATATTGTTGAGAAGTGATGATTAAAATTAAATATATTAACTAAATGCAATGATCCCTAATGCAAATTATCCTAAGTATGCAGACTATATGAATGAAATAGATTTTAGCAAAATTAAACACAATTTGCAACAATTATAACATAAATAAACTAGGAAAATTACTTTAATTAAACTCAATTTATTATCAACATGCTTAATAACATTTGAAAAAACATTTCATGGCAATTCGATCTTTCATGAGTTTGGAAATCACATTAGGTCCTTTCGGAATCTTTTACTTAGTAAATACTCATTTTACTGATCCTTTTTTATTAAGGGTTTCTTAGCATTCGTGTGAGGTAACAGGGACATGTTAGGTTTGAAACAATTTAATCACACAAATCTATAAATTATGCAGATAACAGAGCTTGGTTAGAGTTGTTATGCAACCTGCAACTTAATCGGTTTTAGATCTAAATTGAGCATGCACTTTCAATTATGCGTCTACTAGGCGTCGTCTAGTTAGGATCACTCAGCTAATTCAGGTGCATTTGAATCATGTATGAACGAAATACAAACTTTATTTTAATTGAAAACATGATCAATTGAAGCACAAACATTATAAGCATGTATCAAATAAATATTATTTAATCAAAGCAATCATTCTAGTTTAAATAAAATTAAGCTAACATTGTTGGAAACAGGAACAAAGAACTCATAGCAAACATTTTTAGATTAAATTAAAGAAAAGAAAGATTAAACCCAAATCAAAATGGTTGTCACCCAAGACTCTGATTGATGATGCTCCTTCACTTCTTCACTTTTCTCCTTTGCTGATGGCTCTCTAAGGTGGCCGGCCAAGGGTTCTTCAATTCTAGGTGTGAGAAATGGAAAATGCTAAAGAGAATTGAGAAAGAAGGGAGAATGATGATAGATAAGGGATGATGAATAAAGGAATAAACGGGTCTTGTTTATAGGTGAAGAGAGGTAGGTAGTTTGCTAAAAATAGCTGGGTTTAGTCTCTTTAAACTTCTTTCATGAGTGGCTGGCCACAATTAGTGAATTTGAGCTGAATTTTGCTTGATTTTTAAGAAATTTAGATGCCATAATAACTCAGGACTGAGACTCGGTCAAATGTAAATCTTCGGGCAAATCTCTAATTTCTTCAACAATGTAAAGACTTTGTGTAATTAAACCAAAAAGTGGTTTAAGTGGATAGCCATGTATAGCCAAATTTGGGTTGACTTGGTCTTCAATTTGGACGGTTTTTGAAATCCAGCAAAGCTACCAGACCTGTCCAAAATAAATCAATAAGTTAAAGGACCAAAGAATAAAATTTATCCAATTTAAATAATTAATTACAACCCAAATTATTAATGAAATATTTAAAATGATTTATTAAATATAATTTTATATTTTATTATCTAATTTAATCATGCATGACCCATTTTATGTGTTAAAAATATAATATGTTCAAATAAGTATAAAATAAGCCTTTTTATGCATGAAAATTATATAATAAAGCATAAAATCACATTTTAATAATTTCTATGTCCTAATTTCATATTTTCACATATTTCATTATTTTATTAAACAATTACTTAGTTTTAACAACAAATTTAAGTAAAAAGGTGACAAATTACATAGGAAAAATCTTATATATTTTTCAGTTTACACACCCTCAAACTTAGATCATTGCTCGTGCCTAGTAATGTTTATGCACAACAAAAAGGTCTTGCTAAGGCAAAATTTCCAACTCTGTGAGTAGCATCAATATTTGTCCCATAATCATGCATTAATAACTTCATGTTCATATATCTTCTTTATTAACATGTAATTCATATGCAAACATTTATAGAATTTTATACTAAGTTTCAAAATATGCCAACATGAATCATAGTTTGTATGTATATCACGACTATAGATAACATTCTTCATTCAACATAATTTCTTATCAATTAAGCAAACAATTATAAGGCTTATTTATGATCTTCATATGTTGAACTTAGTCCTTCCTCTCCAGTAATGTAGGTGACATAATCAGCAAATTAATTGGTCTTTTATAAGGTTGTAATGGGGCTAGGTTAAAGGTAGGGATTTCAAGAGATGAGACACTTTGGTTTCAAAATCTTAACCTTTAACTTTGTCTTGGATTTCTCGAAATACAACCTTTTTCCTTAAGCGAACCTTTGAAACACCCCTAAACTTATTTTGAACTCAAGCTTATGCATTTTTCCTTTTTGGAGGTTGTGCACATATATCTTTTTGAAATTTTCCTCAAATGTTGATTACCAAGAAAAATTTAGTTAAGATGGGTGCACAAAATTAGGATAACTTTAAAAGATGGTAATGTGGCTTATAATGTAGGTTCATTGCCATAAACAGGCCTTTAAGCTCAAAATTATAGTTTCAAAGGTCTAATATCATAGGGTTGGCTTGAAAAGGCTCAAACGATCCAAAGAAATAGTGCCTATATCATTTTATATCTTTATGTCCCCTAGGATTTCGCCTCAAGAAAGTTACTAAGTCAGTTCTAAAGATATAAACCTTCATGCATGTCTAATCTTAAGAGAAACTAAATTTTCATGGCAAACATTACTAAGATTAAGATCATACAAGCATTCCATTCTTTATGATAACATACTTTTACTTAGATAAAATCATCATTCATACTTGCATACAAACTATCTCATTAACAAAAAATGCCTCTAAACATTCATTTATTAAAACATACTTATGAAAGAAATGATTGAAACATATTTGAAAATTTTTAAAATTTGAGCAATTTATTTGCCTTACCCCCTTTAAAAAGAAGCAATGTTCTCATTGCAAGAACAAATTAATGAATGAAAATTAAACATAGGTAGGGTTGTAAAGAAAAAGAGGTGAGTCATTCAGACTGCTTAAATACCAAGTCTTTCCTAATAACCCAATCCTAGACATGTTCATTCCCATTACCACATCACTTAGTCTTTTTCTTTCTAAAGAAGTATTAAGTTTATTCATGCTTGCTATGTTTTATTCTGCAGAAATTAAATCCTAATTATGAAAGAAAGAAATTCCTAAAGAGCTAAAAATAATTAAATAAATAGCAAGACAAGAATCCCCCCTTTTATTTTTCTGACTCTTTCCCCTTGTCTTTCTCAGCTCCATCTCTGCTTGCATAGTCAGTATCTTCCATCCATGTCTCAAAGATAGCATCTCGGAACTCAGGAAAAAAGTATTAGAGATATTCTTAAATGTATTTCGAATTGATTTATCTCTATTTTTTTCATATTTCCAGTAAGTTTGTTGTTGATTGTGCATGAACTTGCACATATCCATCAAAATTGACAACTTCGATTTCTTTGAAGCACTTGCGTAAGTCAGCATAGGAGTTGTAAATTTAGGTTCAACACTTAGCTTGACCGGTTCTTCTTCTTCTTCAGGCATTGATAACCCTTGGTTCAGGGGTTGCAAATCCTTCAACTGGTTTAGGACTGTTCAGTTCCTTTTCAGATTCTTCTTCTTCAGTGTCTGTTACTAAATTCGTGACATCCCGAAATAGGGTCTAAACAAAATAGTGGTTGTGAAACCATGAATTTGAGGTCAAAAAAATTTATTTTGATTAATTTTTAAGGTTTATTCATTGATTGAATAATTGTGTGAAAATTTCGTGAAGAAATTTTATCTCTAAGTGCCTAATTTGAAATTAGGACTAAATTGTAAAATTAGCAATATGTGTGTTTTAGATAATAAAGGGGATTTAATTGAAATGGGTTCTTCAAGTGGAGGTCCTTATTTAGGAATTAGACCATTATATTTAAGTTTGGACAAAAATGGGCAAGAATAGGACAAATTTGAAAGAAAAGCCTTTAAGGGCATTTTGGTCATTTAGTAATTAAAAGAATTAAAAAGGGAAAATAAAGCCAAAATTGGTCCATCTTCTTCATGGAGACCGAATATATCATGGGGGAAGTCATGGTTAGGGTTTCCAAGCTTACCAAGCTCAATAGTAAGTCCGTTCTAGCGTCGTTTTTAATGTTCTTCAAGTTTTTGAAGTCTCGGTAACTTGATTTAGCTTATTCTAGCAATAATTCATGCTAGGGTTCATATTTGGAAAAATACCTATAGGTTAAATGTGTTTATTTTTATGTTTTATGGTAGAATATGAAGCTTGAAGTTATGTTAAACAACTTTTGCTAAGCGATTTTAAGTAAAAACGAGTAAAACGACATAATCGGTAAAAATACCTAATGTTCATAAGTACATGATAGAGTGGGAATTTGTTGTTGCCATAGAAGGGAAAAATGTTCATCGTGTCATAAAACATAAGAAAAAAGGATAAATTTTAATTTTCAAGCCTAGAGGCAAAATCGTAATTCTGCAAAGGTTTAGGGGCAAAATTATAATTTTGCCAAAGTTTGAGTTAGGGAATGTTTTGAATAGTAAATTAATTAAATAAGTGAAATATGATGTTTTAGATCCCGAAAAGTGAGATTTGGACCTAGAATGGGAGAAAAACCAAAAATCGAGAAAGTTGGTAAAATGGTCGTTTTGGTATCCAGGTAAGTTCATATGTTTAATAAGCATTTAATTATGCATATTTGAATGATAAATTGATATTTTGGCCATAAATACTTTAGTATTGAGTTTCAGATATAATGATTAATGTTCGATAATAATTCGATATTGGAAAGAGAAATTGTATAATTTATATGTAAGACCATATTTTGTATTATGGCTTTGTATGATAACAAGAAAGTATTGACTAGCATAGTTTGATGAGAATAAGTTAAGTTGATGATATGATGAGATTGAGAATGTAAGTATGTAAGTTTAGTAGCATTTTATTATTATGCAATTATTGTTATTAGTATTGTTATTATTGAGTTATGCGACTAACCTTGAGAATTTGAGCAACTATGTTTCAGCTATGACTTGACAAGGCATTGATATCTCAAAGTCCATGGTTGTACCATGAAAATTAAGGAAGAATTGACGAAAAAGACCATGTTCATAACATGGTATTTAAGGAGGAATTGACTGTTAAGGATACCATGTAAGACCATGTCAAGACATGGCATCGGTATTGATTAAGGACTCCATGAAAGACCATGTTTAGAATATTGCATTTGGTAAGACAAGGATTGTAACACCCCAATTTTTGGGAATTTTGTGAATCTTGGTGAAATCTAAATTTTTGTGATCTGTCTGCTTGGCGTAGGTATAAGTATGTTAGTGGGCCTCTAGAAGGCCCAAGCTTAAGATAAAACCCGGTAATTTTAATTAATTTTAAATCCATAAGAAAGTGGGGTTCTAGTTAACTGGGCTTTTAAGTATTAATTGGGTAAAATAGAACACAAGGAAGCCTGTGGTGAGTTGCCTAAGTGACGCCACTAAGGAGCTTTAGAAGTGGCGTGTGGATGCTAGGAAGAACTGAGGTTCAAGTCACAATGACAGCAAAATAAGGGAATTAATTTTTATGTACAGAAAAGGGAGGTAGTGGAACTGAAGTAAAAGTCTGTCAGAAGGAGTTTGAGTTGCTCAAAAGATTGAGTAAGGAGGGGATAAGGGAGAGGATTTAGGAGCTGATTAGGGAGAGCAGAGTTGGCCGAATGGTGGACTCTAAAGGAGTAAGAGTTGGCCGGCCAAGGGGAGCTTTAGGTGGGCAAGTTTCGGCTAAGGTTAGTGCCAGTATAAATTCAGCATTAAGGGGTAAGTGAGCCGTTTTCTGATCATCCTTCCCCTCTTTTTTTCTTTTCTTTTTCTCTCCATTTGCTATTCTTTTCTTCTTCTTTCCCTCCATAGCTGAATCCTCCCATCACTCTACTCAACATCACTTTCCTTCCATTATTTTTAAGCCTATAGCCATTTGCCATAAAAAGCCGAAATCTCAAAAGCTATACTTTCTTCTGTGCCGATTTCTCCTAGTCAATCCTCTTAGTTCTTTTCATCATATTTGGTCAATTCTTTAGTCCTCTAAACCCTAAGTGTCTATCGACAAAGCCAATACAAATCTTCATCTTTTCTTCACTGTTACAAAAAGCCGAAAACGCATAGCCATAGGGACATAGCCGAATTCTAAAAATCACTGAAGGCTCGACTTTTGTTATCATCTGAGGGCTTAGATCTACATCAGAATCGAGTAGAAACTCATTGGAATCATTGATCGAAGGAATCGGTGGTAAGTCTTTTCAACCCAACCTATATTTCGTATTTTAGGAAAAGCTGAAATCCCTAAAAGTTAGGGAGGCTATCGATTTGGACTTGTAGCCCTAAGGGGTTGTGGTAACTATTTTACTTTGATAATGGTGTGATTTAGAGGCTGTTGATCAAGGGCTTGGATAAGTGGAACGAACGGATCTTGATCTAGTCGCTACTTACGACAAAGGTAGGATCGCTAGTGCCTAAGGTGTGGTTGGCCGAATATGGTAAGTGGTTAATATGTAGTTCATGTCAGTAGTTAGAATTAACATAGTAGTAATATAATTGTACGCAGTTCGTACGTGGACCTCGTCAGTGAATTGTCATAAAACAGGTGTGTAACTGACACCCTCTCATAGACTAGATCGGCAAAAGTCGAAAAGTCGAAATGCCAAAAAGCCAGTATTTTGGTAACTTGCGAGTGTGCGAACGCTCGTAAGATAAATGGGTTAATAATTCTGGTAATCTAAAGTGATAAAATTGCAGTACGCGCGATTTCGTGCATTATTGATATTTTGGGCTTAATGGGCCAAAAATCGGTTAATGGGCCACCGGGCCCAATTCGGTAAGTATGCGCGGTAAGTGTTTTTGATTATACGTATATAGTAGAAATATGCACGAAAACCCTAAAATAGTTAGATTACTAGAATACCCCTATGTATGGAAAATTACCATGATACCCCTAAGTGTAAAATGACCTTTATACCCCTAGGGTTAATTTTGTCTGAAAAGCATGATGATTTAAATCTGTATGATGTATGCCATGAATGAATATCTATTGCATGGGGACATGGGTTATATTATGGAGGAAGCGTCCTGGTGGCTATGCCACAAATTATCGATCTGTGGCTCGCCACGTATATATCTGATTCGTGGTTCCGCCACAATTATTCTGCTTCGTGACTCTGTCACATTATTCGCTCGCGACCATGCCATGCGCATATTTCGTGGCGTGTATGCGGTTGGGTGGGTCGAGTAGTCTCCCACATGGTGAAATGATGGTATGGGGTGTATGTGGTTGGATTTGGGTTGGGTTTTGCATAAGCATGTAATATCTGCTACGATCTTTATGGGCCTATGGGCTTTATTCAGATGCTTGCAGGCTAAGGCCAATTTATTACTGCTTCGTGTGGTTTGAACCGATTTAGGCTATGGTTGGGTTAATTTACACACTGAGTTTCCCAAAACTTACCCCCCTTTGTTTCATCTACGCAGGTGATCCCCAACCATAGTGGGCTTGGAGCCGTGAGGGATTCGGAGTGGCCACATGTTTCTGCAAATTCAATTTCTTTCTGATGAACTGGACGTCCTTTTATTTTCGTTTACGGTTTTGGGTTTTTAAATGTATTAAGGCCGTTTATTTATTTTTATGGTTTGGGATTTATATTTTATTATTATGAAAATGATTTACTTTAACTATCGAAATAGATTAGTTCTAGGGCGCATTTTCCAAAATAATAATTGATTTCAAAATAACTCGATTACAAGTAAGGCTTCCGCTAAGCAAATGTTTTTGAAAAATTAATCACTTTTCTAAAATGGACTTAATCAAATGGGTTTTCTTAAAAATATACGTGATGTTAGAGTGTGGCAATGGCGGTGTGCATGTCTAGGATTGGATCTGAAGGGAGCTTGGTACTTAAGCAGTCCGACGGACTCACCTCCTTTTTTCCGATTTGCTACCTGGTGCACAGCTTCCATTCACTTTAACCTATTTAAAAGGTATATTCTAAAACACCAACTAAGTGTTTTTTAAACTAGGTAATACGAAATGTTTTGAACGCTTTGATGTGGCACGTCGGATCTGGTCATAACGTCTAGGCTGGGTTTGGGGTGTTACATTTAGTGGTATCAGAACCAAGTTGCAACAACTCGGTTGTGGAATGGGTTTACAAAAATAAGGATTTTCAAAAACAAGATTTTATAAGATTACAAAACTCAGTTTTCGAAAGTTAGATCTTTAGAAGGTGGCATTCCAAATCTCCGGCCCAAGTCTTTAAGTATTTTGAATTTTTCTGAATATATTCTGAATTATCTGTCTATACTAAAACCTTACTAGAATACTCTACATAGAATGCTACTAAAACCTTAGAAAAGCTTGCTAAAAGACTGAAACTGTAGCTAGACATCAATTCTACGAAAACCAACTCTGAATTACTGTCTGAATCATAAAACATCTGTAAAAATCACTGGAATGCTGAAATTAGTGCATAAAATTCTTAATCAGATAGCACGATATGAGTATGCGAGCAGCTCGTGGAAGAGGCCGTGGACGAGGCCGAGGTCCCATGTAAGACCATACCAAGGCATGGCATTGGTGAGTTTATAAGGCAAGGATACCACGTAAGACCATGTCAAGACATGACAACGGTAAGTTCAAAAAGGAAAAGGTTCCCGAGTAATCCAAAGAGTAAGTCAAAGAAACGACAAGGTGAGAACATGAAGAAAAAGTACAGGTATGCATTTAAGGCTTATTTAATATTGAGATTGTAAGTAATTGAGATTATCAAGTATTAAGTAAGTGATGAGTTTTCAGTTATGCTTGTGACACTTTATGACATGATTGGCAATATGCCTATATTATGAAAGAGTACTCATGTGTTAAGTGAGTTGTTGTAGGTATGTAAGCAAGCTATTAAGTAAGGTGCCTTTTGTATTCTGAGCCTTTGGTAAGGTTACCGATGAGTAAGATGGGAAAGTAAAAATTAAACATTATTTAAGCAAATTATGACAGCATAGTAGTAAGCTAAATTGATTGCTAATGCTTATTATTTTACATGTGAACTTACTAAGCTTTATAAGCTTGCTTCTTTCACTTTCCCATGTTTTAGAGTACTTGAAAGAAAGCTCGGGTTGGAGATCGTCAAAGATCACTTCACACTATCGACTATCAATTTACCAAATGGATATCTTCGTTTACAAACGTTCTAGTTTATGGCATGTATAGGGACTTAGCCATTTTGTGTGTATGTCCTTATCATATGGCTAAATAATTGTATGTAAATATTTGATAATGATTAGCTATAGAAATGGCTAATGAAGAACATGTTCCGGTGTTATGTATGCCTAAATGGTAGTTAATACAAAGACATCATGAACAAGTGAAATTAGCATTAAAACAGTATTGAACAGCAGCAGTGACGTGACCTTGAAAAAACACCAAGAATAGTAGAAATGGAAATAAGTGATTAATGAGATATATAATTAAATATTATTGAGTCTATTTTCATATGAAAGAAACAGAGTAAGCAAAAGAAGCGTATATTAAGAGATATTTGAATTTTAGTGAGACAGGATCAGAGCAATTTCTGAATCCCCTGTTCTGACTTTATAAATTCACTACAAATTTTAAAAAAATAATTAGGAGTTATAGTTTATATTTCTAGATTCTTTAGTGAATTTACTTTCAATAGAAACAAACAGCATGGTTATTTGAATTCTGTACAGGGATAAAATTGATTCGTAGTAAGGAGAGGTCAGAGTAGTCAAACAGTGCAATAGCGGAAACTTTAACTAATAAACTGTACTAATTGACTAGACTAAAAATTCTGGAAAAACATTCGTAAGAATATATATGAGTCTAGTTTCAGGAAAAATTCACAAATTTAAATTTTGAGTTTTGTGACTCAAGTTATGATTTATTTAGTGACTATGATGCAGGTGGGCAGTTTTATAAGGAATAAGGAAATAAATTGTTTTGATTTGTCTAAGTATTCGGAAAATTTTTAATGTTTCCGGTTTGGTCCCAAACCGTTTCAATTGCATGTTTTAGGGTCTCGAGGGCCCTTTTAGGGACATATTGAATGAATGTAAATAAATTAATTTTAAGAAGCAAATTTTATGCCCCGAATTAGTAAGTTAAGTTAGGTAACGCCTCGTGCTCGACTTCGGTGATGGTCTCGGGTAAGGGGTGTTACAAAATTAGCTTCAGTTTTAGTTTCATTTGTTGACTCCTTAGTATTTGGCTCAGTTGGCTCTTCTTGCTCACCTTGACTCAGCTCATGCACCTTCTCTACTAACCTTTCAAGATCATGATTTATAATGCACCCTTGAACATATCGCCCCTTTAGATTTGCTTGTGCTTTAACATGGGCCCTTAAGCAAAGTGAAGTGATTAATGATGGAAAATAAGAACTTCTTGTCTTCTTTTTAGCATAATCATGAATCTCCTTGAGAATAATTTTTCGAACATTAATGGACTTTTCTGTCAAAATTGCATATAACAAGAGCATCCGTTCCATCGATATGGTGGAACTATGTGAGATAGGCATAAAACTATAGCGAACGAAATAAAACCATACCTTTGCTATTGGTTTTAGGTATTCCCAAAACAAGAATGGCTCCCATACTTTCTTATAATCCATTAAGATACTGAATTTCTCACAACATCAAGCACTTGTTGAATCAAGCACTTGTTGAAGAAAATCCCAATTGATATTGTTCATCATAGGGTAGTACTCATCTTCTTCAACATCAGGTAAGTTAAACAAATCATTGATGGACTTAGAAGTAAGAGGTACCTTTTTCTTTCGAACAATGACCTTAATAGCATCTTGCATAGTCAAACTAGCATAGAATTCTTGAACTAGTTCACCATCGAGAAGTGAACGAGCATCACAAAATCGTTCCCAGTTGAGAGCATTGATTTTCTTTCTAATCGGTATAGGAACAACCATCAAATCATTACTCTTCAAGTCAAAACCTTTTTTCGACATCATAAGTTGATGCTTGAAGATTGAATCAAATCTCTCTTTCACTTCTTCATCAATCGAAATTGGGTTTTCAGGAGTAGTCTTTGAAGATCTAGTTCTTTTACGAGACATGGTATATTTTCTTGAAAATTGGCAAAGTTTTTGCACAAGGGGAAAAAAAAAGAAATCAACAAAGTGGTAAAGATTTGCTACGGTAAAAATCTTGCGACAACAAGAATAGTGCGGTGACAACGACGGCATGCGATAGCAACGGCGACGCTTCGGCAATCTTCTTGCAATGGCAATAGATGGTTTCGACAAAAAAGGAAGAGAACTAGGGTTTCTTTTGGGATTTAAGGTTGACAACAAAAAATAGAGATTTAGGGGTTTTTTTTAGGGGCTGACCAAATTGCTTTGAGGGATATGAAAATTAGTAGAATGGAGAGGGGTTTATATAAGGAAGAATTAGGGCAGCATATAGCTAAAATTTAGCTACATTAGGGTTACTTGGGCGGCAAGTAATGGGAGTGCCGACAAAGTGTGGATTCTTTTTTTCTCCTTTTTGCTGTATTAGGCCTCAAACTCAGATTGTATTTATAAACTTACTCAAGAAAAAAAATTGATTAGTACTTGGGCCAAATTTGACCCCCTTTATTAACATAAAAATTTAAAATTTAAACAGAACAAATGAAACTTAAAAAAAAAATTAAATCTTAATTAGAAAATATCTTCTTAACAAATTATATTAAATTAATTCCCAAGAAAGGTTGGAGGGGTCACAACGGTCTTGCTTAAGTTCCAATCTCCTTAGACAGAAATAATTAAATGTAATAAGTTAAGAAAACAAATTCTAATTATTTATTTATTTACAAAAAGAGTTCATGAATAATCAAGGGTCTGCTAATTTGAACGAGGATTCAACTCGCTCAACTTCACCATCCCAATAGTGTTTGAGACGTTGACCATTAACTTTAAACTTACCTCTATAATTATCGTATAATTAAATAGCTCTATAAGGATAAACTTGATACATGGTATAGGGTCCTTTCCATCAAGATTTAAGCTTCCCAGAAAGTAACTTTAACCTTGAATTAAACGACAAAACCTTCTGACCTTCTTTAAACTTGCGGGGTTGTATATGACTATCATACTGTCTCTTTGATCTTTCTTTACACATTTTGGCATTCTCATAGGAAAAGAACCTCAGCTCTTCTAACTCATCAAGTTGTAACATCCTTCTCTCACTGGCTTGCTTAAGATCAAAGTTCATCTGCTTCAAAGCCTAATGAGCACTATTCTCCAATTCTAATTGCAAATGACATGCCTTTCTAAAGACTAACTGATAAGGAGTCATTCCTAATGGTATCTTAAATGCTATTCGATAGGCCCATAATACATCATCGAGCCTTCGAGACCAATCTTTTCTGCTAGGGCGTACTACTCTTTCAAGGATACCTTTGATTTCATGGTTCACTCTTTTAACTTGCCTATTAGATTGGGGGTGATAGGAAGTAGCAATCTTGTGCTTCACATCCTATTTGTCAATCAACCACTTAAGCCATTTGTTCACAAAGTGAGAACCTTCATCACTAATAATAGCTCTTGGTGTCCCAAATCGTGTAAACACATGCTTATGTAGGAATCGCATGACTACCTTAACATCATTTGTAGGGTATGCTTCAGCTTCAACCCTCTTGGATACATAATCCATAGCAACTAAGATGTATTTGTTCCCATACGAAGAAGGAAACAAGCCTAAGAAGTCAATGCCCTATACGTCGAACAATTCAATCTCCAAAATGTTTGTCAAGGGCATTTCATTCCTCCTTGATATATTTCTGGTCCTTTGGCATTTATCACAGCATAAGCATATTTAAATAGTGTAGGCCAAAAGAAACCTACTTGCAAAGTCCTTACTACAGTTTGTGAACCACCAATGTGTCCCCCACTTGGAGATGAATGGTAATGATACAAGATCCCAGCAATCTCACTTTCAGCTACACACTTTCGGATTATATTATCTACACACTGTTTAAACAAAAACGGATCCTCCCAAAAATAATACCGACTATCATGAAGGAATTTTTTCCTTTGTTGGTATGCCATTTCTCAATGAATTATTCCACATGCAAGATAATTGGAAAAATCAGCAAACCAAGGTGTTTCATGAATTTGACTTACCTCAAATAAGTGTTCATCTAGGAAATTCTCGTTGATAGGCACACATAATCGAGTTACCTCATCTTGCTTCAACCTTGAAAGATGATCAGCTACTTGATTTTCAACACATTTTCTATCTTGGATCTCAAGGTCAAATTCTTGGAGTAACATTATCCAACAAATTAGCCTCGATTTCACATATTTCTTCATGAGCAAGTATTTAATGGCCGCATGGTCAGTAAATACTGTAACTTTGGTACCTATAAGATATGAGCGGAATTTTGCAAAAGTAAAAACTATAGCAAAGAGTTCCTTTTTAGATACCGTATAATTGAGTTGGGCTCCCGTCAAAGTTCTACTTGCATAGTAAATAGGGTAAAACACTTTGTTTCTTCTTTGACCCATCACAGCTCTAACGGCATAATCACTTGCATCACACATCAACTCAAAAGGTGAGCTGCAATCAAGTGTAACGATTATTGGGGCTGAGATGAACCCTTTTTTTAGATCTTCAAAAGCTTCTAAACATACTTTGTTGAAATCAAACACCATATCTTTCTCTAACAACAAATACAACGGTTTAGAAATTTTTGAGAAATCTTCAATAAACCTTCGGTAAAAACTGGTATGGCCTAAGAAACTTATGACTCCTTTCATATTAATTAGGGTCGGCAACCTTTCAATTATGTCTACATTTTCTTTATCGACTTCAATTCCTCTCTTTGAGATTTTATGCCCTAAGAAAATCCCTTCCTTAACCATAAAATGACATTTTTCCTAGTTAAGGACAAGATTTGTCTCTTCGCATCTCTTCAGTACCTTAGCCAAATTACTCAAACAAATATCATAAGTATTACCAAAAATAGAAAAATTATCCATGAAAACCTCAACAAAATTTTCAACCATATCAGTGAATATTGCCATCATGCATCGTTGAAATGTTGCAAGTGCATTGCATAAACCAAAAGGTATTCGCCTAAAAGTAAATGTACCATATGGACAAGTAAAGGTTGCTTTATGTTGGTCCTCCGAAGCTACAACTATTTGGTTATATCCTGAATAGCTATCTAAAAAATAATAGAATTCATTACCTGCCAATCGATCTAACATCTGATCTATAAAAGGCAACGAAAAATGGTCCTTCCGAGTGGCTTTATTCAATTTTTTGTAGTCAATATAGATTCTCCAACCAATAACAGTTCTTGTTGGAATCAACCTATTACAGTCACTTTCAACAATCGTGATTCCACCTTTCTTCGGCACACACTGCACCAAACTTACCCACGAATTATCTGAAATAGGATAGATGATTCTTGCATTTAACCATTTGATCACTTCCTTTCTCACGACTTCTTTCATAATAGGATTGAGCCTCTTTTGCCCATAAATTCTAGCTCTTTAACCTTCTTCTAAAATATTTTATGCATGCAAAAAGAAGGGCATATACCTCGAATATCAGCTATGGTCCAACCAATTACTTTCTTAAATTTCTTTAGAACAACAATTACTTGCTCCTCTTGATATTACGTCAGTTCTGCTAAAATAATCACAGGCAAAGTGGAACAGTCATCTAAATTAATCTATTTCAAATTGGAAAGAAGTACCTTTAGTTTGAGTTTAGGTGGTTCTTCAATTGACAACTTGGGTTGCACACATTCTTTGACTTCTAACCCAACGGTTCAAACCATTTGGATTGAATAAAATTTCTCGGATTGGCTTCCATCAAAGCCATGTTTTTTTCACCTTCTTCATCCTCCACAAGGTCAAAATCTAAGGCTTTCTCTAATGGATCTTCTTCAAAATTGCTTTCCATAGAAACCAAGGTTTCTATATCTTCCATAATTGAACTTTCTTCTATCGGATCGGAAAATTTCATCACTTTAAGAATGTTAAAGGTTACCTGATCGTCTTGAACTCGTATGGTGAGTTCACCTTTTGGTACATCAATTAACGTACTTTCCGTGGCTAAGAAAGGTCTCCCAAGGATGATTGGCACTTCCTTATCTGCTTCAAAATCTAAGACAATAAAATTAGCAGGAAAAATAAATTTATCGTCTCTTACCGAATCATCCTCGATCTTTCCTTTGGGATATGCTAGAGATCAATCCGCTAGTTGAAGTGTCATAGTTGTAGGTCTTACTTCACCTATCCCTAGCATCTTGAAAATAGACTTAGGCATCAAGTTGATACTCGCTCTTAAATCACACAAAGCTTTACCACAGTAATATTCACCAATGTTACAAGGTATAGTAAAGCTTCCTCAGTCTTTCAAATTCGGTGGCAGTTTGTTCTGTAGGAACGCAATGCACTCCTTTTTCAAGGCAACAGTCTCATACTCACTCAGTCCTTTTTCCTTGGACAGTATATCCTTCATAAACTTTACATAATTTGGAATTTTTTCTAAAGCCTCCACCAATAGAATATTGATGTGTAACTGCTTCAGAACATCCAAAAATTTCTTAAATTGTACCTCCTATTTTTGCTTGTGT
The DNA here is from genome assembly GCA_025698475.1 of Gossypium anomalum. Classification (NCBI taxonomy): domain Eukaryota; kingdom Viridiplantae; phylum Streptophyta; class Magnoliopsida; order Malvales; family Malvaceae; genus Gossypium; species Gossypium anomalum. The sequence goes on from CM046956.1 coordinate 72,099,464, forward strand.
TGGTGCAATCTTTGTGGATATGGAGCTGATGAAACTTTCGGTTGAATCGGATAAATCTTCTGAGTAGGTAAATTTGCATCCAAAGAAGATGTTAAAGTATCTAAATTCACTGAGTTAGGATTTACCTTGTTAGTCTTTGCAAATTCTGACTCTTTTGGTATAGGTGTAACACCCCAAACCCGGCCTGGACATTATGGCCAAATCTGACTTGTCACACGCAGTTTAAAAATCCATGATTCGTTTTATTATCTAAAAACCGACTATTGATGGGCTAACCAGAGTGAATGGAGGCTGGGCACTAGGTAGGTATCTGAAACAGAGGAGGTGAGCCATGAAGGCTGCTTAAGTACCAAGCTCTTAATTGGATCCAATCCTAGACATGCCCACAACCATTGCCACACTTTGGTAAATGAGTTGAAATTTCCTTTAAGTGGTTATCTTTGTTATACCAATTATGTGTGTCGTTGTGTTATTTTGGAAACAGGTATCACTTTGAAAACGCGTCCTAAGTCTAGCCCATTTTGATTATTATCAGAAAATATAAAGTTATTTAAAGATAATCCCAAATAAATAGTTAAAATGGCCTTATTACAACCCAAATATAAATAGCATTAAAAGTGAAGATAAATTGAAAGAAAAATCGTTTATTTATTGGTAAGTCCAAACGTGATCATCATGGCCACCCCAAATCCCCTCCGGCTCCAAGTCTCCATATCAAGGCTCACCTGCAAAGATAAGAAAGAAAGGGGGGTGAGTTTGGAAAACTTAGTGTGCAACAAGCCCCCTTCAGAGCCGAAGTCAATATCAGCCTACTGGGCCTAAGCCCGAATTCAATTACCACATATACTGGGCCGAAGCCTTTAATTATTCATATAGTAGGCCGAAGCCTTTTTATTATTCATATCACTGGGCTGAAGTCTTTTCTATAAAAGGGATGGCCTATGGGCCCATTTCAACATCACATGTAATATTCATGCAAGAATGCAAACCCGTTTGGAGAAGCTACTCAACCCACCATCCACTACTCTCCACCCGTACCAACCAAGCTCTCCATGTAGGGAATAACTCAACCCACCCAACCAAACTCTCCACTGGCAGCATAGCTGCTTTATCATATAACTGGAGGCCTAGCCTCTTTTAATAACTGGGGCAAAAGCCCTTATCGGTAAACTGGGGCAAAGCCCTTCTTCACTTCCTCCATCCATATAAAAGCCCAACCCAATGCATTTATAAATATATCATGTGTATTTCATACATATCATCTGCATATCATACATATCATGTACATATCATATATATCATGTGCATATCATATATATCATGTGCATATCATATCAATCATGCATATCATATCCCATGTATCAAATTTATAATTAAACCCTAGGGGTATAATGGTCATTTTTACCTAGGGGCAAAATAGTCAATTTTCATAACATATGGGTAATTTCGTAATTTTACCTACTATCGTGAGTTTTCCATGTACATTAACTATTAACAGAAGTTTCGAATGCTTAAACAACAATTTTTAATCCACCTTAGCAAATTCAGGCTTTTGGGCCCTAAACCCCTAATGGGCCTGATGAGTGTCGATTTAGCCCTTTAAGCCCATTTAGCCAGTATTCCACCACATTATTAACTGTCTTAACATGCAATTTAACAGGATTCCATTTTCTACCAAATTTACCCAAATGGGCCCAAAAGCCCATTGGGCCCGATTTTAACCCCTCAAGGCCCAACTCACCGTGAATGCCAAACATCATGCTCTTACCTTTTCCAACGTTCACGATCATCGTCTTAGAGGATCTAATTAACCGATGAGTGTTTTCTTGCTCACAAGTCCTCGAAATGCCAAAATTTCAGTATTTCGACTTTTCGGCATTTATTGAGTTAAGCTACGAAAGAGGGTTCGTTACACACCTGATTTGCGATATTCCTTGATGAGATCTCCTACACGATTTCTCCTATAATCAACCACTTATGTATCAGCCCACAATAATTAAACCAAAATGACTATCAACACTTTCTCATTCGGCCACCATCCATAATTGCCTTAGAATCCATACCTTTGCCGGAGTTGATGACTAGATCTAATCACTCCGATGATCCAAGCTAATCCAAGTCGACACTATGCCTTGCTGCTCCTCCACTATATAATCCATAAAAAAAATTAAAAGAAGAACCCTATAAGGCCTATGCCCATATTCGACCACCTCCCTAAACTATAGGGGTTTCGACTTCTGTCAACAGTTATTACCGAATCGATTGGAGTATGAATACTTACCACAATCTTCCTCTTTGCATCGATTAAAGATTTAGCAGATGAATAAATTGGCCACCAAAAAGTGAAGGAAAAAGAAGAAGGTTGCTGGTCAACAAGAAATCGGCACCTTTTAAGCTTCACAGGTTTCGGCTTTTATGGTTTTCAGCAAAGCTTCACAGGCTCTTTTTGATACATTTTACCCACAAATTTTAATAAGACCACCTATCTTAAAGCCCCTAACTTTTCAAGTCCAAAATTCAAAAATTCTACCAGGTTTTGGCCAACACATGGGCCTTCCACCAACCCATTTACATATTCCAATTATGAATTTCACCACTAAATACCAGATTTTAAAAACTTTACCAGAATATCGAGAACCGCAAATAAATCCGAAAATCAGGATGTTACAACTCTACCCTCCTTAAAGAAATTTCGGCCTCGAAATTTTACCTGATCCAAATAGTTAAGGGTACTGTTGACGCATCACCTCTTCGGTCCCCCAAGTAGCTTCTTCCTTGCCATGGTTCCTCCAAAGTACTTTCACTAATGGAACTGACTTCCTTCTCAGCACCTTGACGTCACGATCAAGTATTTGCATAGGTTCCTCTTCGAAAGTCAAATCCGACTGTACTTCAATTTCTACAACTGGTACGATATGAGTTGGGTCAGAACGATATCGCCTTAGCATGGACACATGAAAAACGTCATGGATACAATGTAGTTCCGGTGGTAACTCTAGCTGATAAGCCACCGGTCTTATCCGCTTAATAATTTGGTAAGGCCCAATAAACTGTGGGCTCAACTTACCCTTCTTACCAAATCTCAATATCTTCTTCCAAGGCGAAACTTTCAAAAAGACCATGTCCCCTACAGCAAATTCAATATCCTTACGTTTCAGATCGGCGTAAGACTTTTGTCGATCCGCTGCCTCCTTTAACCGATTCCTAATCACCTTAATCCTGTCTTCAGTATCTGCTACCAACTCTGGCCCAAGTACTTGCCTTTCCCCAATTCTGCCCAACAAGTAGGCGAACGACACCTTCGTCCATATAGTGCCTCATAAGGAGCCATCTGAATACTTGCTTGGTAACTATTGTTATATGCGAACTCTGCCAATGGTAAATAATCCTCCCAGTTGCCCCTAAACTCAATAACACAACCCCTCAACAAGTCTTCCAAAATCTGAATAACCCTCTCTGACTGCCCATCCGACTGAGGGTGAAAAGCCGTACTGAAATCTAATCGTGTTCCCAACGCCTCATGCAGATTCTGCCAAAACTGAGATGTAAACCTTAGGTCTCGGTCAAAAATTATTGACGCTGGCACCCCATGCAACCGTACCATCTCTGCCACATATAACTTGGCCAACTTTTGAAGTGAGTAATCGGTTCGAACAGGTATGAAATGAGCAGACTTCGTTAGCCTATCCACAATTACCCAAACTGAGTCCTTCTTGGAAGGTGTCAATGGCAAACCACTTACAAAATCCATGGTTACCCTTTCCCACTTCCAAAGTGGTATCTTTACTAGCTGTAACAATCCTAAAGGCAGTTGATGCTCAGCCTTTACTTGTTGACACGTTAAACACTTTCTCACAAGTTCAGTCACTTCTCGCTTAAGCCCAGGCCACCAATATAGCTCTCGCAAGTCTCGATACAACTTGCTTCCTCCTGGATGCATAGTACAAGGTCCACTATGCGCCTCCTTTAAAATCATCAACCTTAAATCAGAGTCCTTCGGTATACAAATTCTTCCTCGAAAACAAAGAACCCCATCACCATTTAGTCTAAAGTCTGGATTCTCGCCTTTCTCAACTTGCTAAAATCGAGAAACCAACGACTCATCCATCAACTGTTGCCTCTTAATCTGCTCTACCCAAGTCGGTCTCACTTGTAACTCTGCCAATAAGCTTCCATTATTATACAAGCTTAAGCGAGCAAACATCACCTTTAACTCCGCCACAGTTCTACGACTCAACGCATTAGCCACAACATTTGCCTTACCTGGGTGGTATTCAATCGAACAATCATAGTCTTTTAACAGCTCTATCCACCTTCGTTGTCTAAGATTCAACTCTTTTTGAGTCAGCAAGTACTTAAGACTCTTATGATCTGTGTAAATAATGCATTTCTCTTCATACAAGTAGTGCCTCCATATCTTAAGTGCAAAAATCACCGTTGCCAACTCTAAGTCATGAGTAGGATAATTCAGATCATGAGGCTTAAGCTGTCGTGAAGCATAAGCGACCATTTTGCCCTCTTGCATCTATACACATTAAACCTACATGTGATGCATCATTTGTACACGATGAAATCTTTGCGGATCTCGGTTGAATCAACACCGGTGCCTCAGTCAGAACTTTCTTTAACTTTTCAAAAGCCTCTTGCTGCTTATTCGTCCAAACGAAAGGTGCTCCCTTCCTTATAAGTTTTGTTAATGGCGCTGCCAACATAGAAAATCCTTCCACAAACCTTCTATAATAACCTGCCAACCCCAGAAAACTTCAGATTTTTGTTACAGACCTCGGTGGCTTCCACTCCAAAATCGCCTCAACCTTCTGAGGGTCTACCTTAATCCCTTCTGCAGACACAACATGCCCTAAGAAGGTTACTTCATTCAGCCAAAACTCGCACTTACTAAACTTTGCATAAAGTTACTTTTTCCTTAGCACTTGTAGCACAATCCGTAGATGCTCATCATGCTTTTCTTCCGTTTGCGAGTACACCAAGATATCATCAATAAAAACAACAATAAACTGATCCAAGTATGGCTGAAACACTCGATTAATCAAATCCATGAATGCTGCCGGTGTGTTAGTTAAGCCAAAGGGCATAACCAAAAACTCGTAATGACCATATCAAGTTCTGAATACCGTTTTATGGATATCCTCCTCTTTGACTCTCAACTGATGATATCCTGACCGAAGGTCAATCTTGGAGAACACCGAAGCTCCTTTCAGTTGATCAAACAGATCGTCGATTCTTGGCAACGGATACTTGTTCTTGATCGTCAGTTTGTTCAACTGGCGATAATCAATACACATTCGCATGGTCCCATCTTTCTTCTTTACGAACAACACTGGGGCACCCCATGGAGAAATACTGGGTCTTATAAACCCTCGTCCAAATGATTCTTGAATCGAGCTTTCGGTTCTACCAACTCTTTTGGTGCCATCCTATAAGGTGCAATGGACACTGGAGCCGTTCCAGGTAACAAGTCGATTCCAAACTCGACTTCTCTGTTCGGAGGTAGTCTAGGAAGTTCCTCCAGAAATACATCTTAGAACTCCTTAATGGTCCTAACTGACTCCACGGTCATCTCCGCAGGTTCAGCTTGACTTACGAATGCCAAAAATGCCTCACAACCTTTCTGAATCAACTTCTCTGCCCTTAAAGCCGAAACAACATTAGACAAATAATTCCTTCACTCCCCAATGACCATTATTTCCTCATCTTTAGCAGTTCTTAGCACCATTCTCTTAACAGCACAATCCAGCGTCGCCCTATGCTTGGTCAGCCAGTCCATCCCCAAAATAAGATCAAACTCCCCAAATGGCAGCTCCATCAAATCCCCTACAAATATCTCACCCTGTGTCTCTAAAAGCACTTCCTTAAAGAGTTTTTTTTACCCTAACCGAGTGTCCCAAAGGGCTTAATACTGATACCCCACTCATAGTTTCCTCAGGAAGCACACCCAACGTCCTAGATACATCACAAGCAATATACGAATGGGTGGAACCCACATCAACCAAAGCAGTGTAAGGCTTGCTATGAATGAGGAACGTACCGGTTATAACATCAGGAGCGTCACCTTCCTCACGACGTCGTGCAGCATAAACCAAGCCAGCTATCGAGCCTCAGCTTGTCCAGCACCCCTGCCAGGTGCCCCACGTCCTCGTCCACCACCATTTCCACCTCTACCTTGCCCACGGCCCCTCTGTGGCGGTGGTCCTCCTTGCTGCGGTTGAACACCTCTTTGCTCCGCAGCTTGATCCTGAGCTGCTCTCCGAGGACACTTTCTGAACTTATGCTCCTTTGACCCACATCGAAAACACGCTCCAGTTCGTTTCCAACATTCCCCCATATGTGCTCTGCCACAGTCCTTGCAAACCTGCGGTTTAAAAGTATTTCCTGGAGCTGGCTCCTCCACTCTAGCTCTTTTAACATTTCTATCTACTGATGCACGAGGTGCTGAATCCCTTCTCGAATCTGGGTGATCCTCTCACGATTTCGCCGCTCAGTCTGTTTTACTTCCTCGGCTATCTTAGCCTTCTCCACTAATGCAGCGAAATCACGCTCCCAGTGTGGAGCTATCAACACTCTAAGCTCATCGTGGAGGCCATCCTCGAATCGAATGCTGTGCTCATATTCAGTCACAACTATCCCGCTAGCATATCGACTCAGCCTCAAGAATTCTGCCTCATACTCCGCAACAGTCCTATTACCCTGAGCCAGATTTAAAAATTCCTTTCGGCGGGCATCTACATAACTAGCTCCAACATACCACCCCTTAAAAGCAGACTTGAACAGCTCCCAAGTCACACGTTCGATGGGGTACTCTCCCTTACAGTGATCCACCACTGGTATGCCTCATCTCTTAGCAATGATACGGCTCGCTTCAGCTTTTGCTCCACAGAGCAATCGAGGTCGTCCATAATCCGCTCTGTTGCCTCTAACCAATACTCAGCCACGTTTGGGGCTACTCTAGATACGCCTCTAAAAACCTCTACTCCATTAGCCCGGAGTCGCTCAGAGATGGATCCTCTATTTACTGTCCCGGTGCTAGCTCCAGCAACCCTTTCTAGGACCCTTAGCATCGCTTGGGACAAAGCATCGTCCCCCGCAGCCCGATCATACGACCCAGTCTCAGTTGTCTATGGCACAAATGTCTCCTCAGCTGGCCTATGCCTTGAGGATGAAGATTCAGCTTGCACTCTTCCACGACCACGTCCGCGGCCTCGTCCACGCGTTCCCCTTGTACTCATATCGAATTATCTGATTACGAATTTTATGATATTAGTCAATTATTTCAGTTTTTATTAAGAGATGTCTTATGGAAATATGGTAATTCAGGGATTGTTTTCGTAGCGACATAGCCTAACTACAGTTTCAATCCTACTGTTTTACAGTTCTACTCTATCTAAAGTATCATAGTAGGGCCTCAGTTTTATCCACAACATTTTATCAATGTTAACTAACGTAAAAGTAAGGATACTTACAGATTTGGTGCCGGGGATTCAGTGTGCCACATCTTTCTTCAAACCATTTAAAAAATTAAAAACATGCATTTGGTCAAAAATAAAAATTTTCCCAAAACTGATTTAAAGTACCTCTGTTTTGAAATTCTCGATTTTAAACCCATTTAAAAACCCACAGCCGAGTTATTGCAACCTGGCTCTAATACCACTAAATGTAACACCCCAAACCCAGCCTGAACATTATGGCCAAATCTGACGTGTCACACGTAGTTTAAAAATCCATGTTTTGTTTTATTATCGAAAAACAGACCATTGATGAGCTAACCAGAGTGAATGGAGGCTAGGCACCAGGTAGGTATCTGAAACAGAGGAGGTGAGCCATGAAGGCTGCTTAAGTACCAAGCTCTTGATTGGATCCAATCCTAGACATGCCCACAACCATTGCCACACTTTGGTAAATGAGTTGAAATTTCCTTTAAGTGGTCATCTTTGTTATACCAATTATGTGTGTCGTTGTGTTATTTTAGAAGCAGGTATCAATTTGAAAACGCGTCGTAAGTCTAGCCCATTTTGATTATTATCAGAAAATATAGAGTTATTTAAAGATAATCCCAAATAAATAGTTAAAATGGCCTTATTACAACCCAAATATAAATAGTATTAAAAGTGAAGATAAACTGAAAGAAAAACCATTTATTTATTGGTAAGTCCAAACGTGATCATCATGGCCGCCCCAAATCCCCTCCGGCTCCAAGTCTCCATATCAAGGCTCACCTGCAAAGATAAGAAAGAAAGGGGGTGAGTTTGGAAAACTCAATGTGCAACAAGCCCCCTTCAGAGCCCAAGTCAATATCAACCTACTGGGCCTAAGCCCGAATTCAATTACCACATATACTGGGCCGAAGCCTTTAATTGTTCATATACTGGGCCGAAGCCTTTTCATTATTCATATCACTGGGCCAAAGCTTTTTCTATAAACGGGATGGCCCATAGGCCTATTTCAACATCACATATAATATTCATGCAAGAATGCAAACCCGTTTGGGGAGGCTACTCAACCCACCATCCGCTACTCTCCATCCGTACCAACCAAGCTCTCCATGTGGGGAATAACTCAACCCACCCAACCAAACTCTCCACTGGCACCATAACTGCTTTATCATATAACTGGAGGCCTAGCCTCTTTTAATAACTGGGGCAAAAGCCCTTTTCGATGGCCAATCGCAAGCCTTTCTTCACTTCCTCTATCCATATAAAAACCCAACCCAATGCATTTATAAATATATCATGTGTATTTCATACATATCATCTGCATATCATATATATCATGTACATATCATATATATCATGTGCATATCATATCAATCATGCATATCATATCCCATGTATCAAATTTATAATTAAACCCTAGGGGTATAATGGTCATTTTTACCTAGGGGCAAATAGTCAATTTTCATAACATATGGGTAATTTCGTAATTTTACCTACTATCGTGAGTTTTCCATGTACATTAACTATTAACAGAAGTTTCGAATGCTTAAACAACAATTTTTAATCCACCTTAGCAAATTCAGGCTTTTGGGCCTTAAACCCCTAATGGGCCCTATGAGTGTCGATTTAGCCCTTTAAGCCCATTTAGCCAGTATTCCACCTTATTATTAACTGTCTTAACATGCAATTTAACAGGACTCAATTTTCTACCAAATTTACCCAAAAGCCCATTGGGCCCGATTTTAACCCCTCGAGGCCCAACTCACCGTGAATGCCAAACATCATGCTCTTACCTTTTCCAACGTTCACGATCATCGTCTTAGAGGATCTAATTAACCGATGAGTGTTTTCTTACTCACAAGTCCTCGAAATGCCAGAATTTCAGCATTTCGGCTTTTCGGCATTTATTGAGTTAAGCTACGAAAGAGGGTTCGTTACACACCTGATTTGCGATATTCCTTGACGAGATCTCCTACACGATTTCTCCTATAATCAACCACTTATGTATCAGCCCACAATAATTAAACCAAAACAAAAACCATCTACTATCAACACTTTCTCATTCGGCCACCATCCATAATGGCCTTAGAATCCATACCTTTGCCGAAGTTGATGACTAGATCTAGTCACTCCGATGATCCAAGCTAATCCAAGTCGACACTATGCCTTGCTGCTCCTCCACTATATAAACCATAAAAAAATATTAAAAGAAGAACCCCATAAGGCCTGTGCCCATATTCAGCCACCTCCCTAAACTATAGGGGTTTCGCTCTTGTCAACAGTTATTACCGAATCGATTGGAGTATGAATACTTACCACAATCTTCCTCTTTTCACCGATTAAACCTTTAGCAGATAAAGAAATTGGCCACCAGAAAGTGAAGGAAAAAGAAGAAGGTTGCTGGTCAACAAGAAATCGGCACCTTTTAAGCTTTACAGGTTTCGGCTTTTATGGTTTTCGGCAAAGGTGATGAAGAGAAAAGGAATAGTATATTAATTTCGGAAAAGAAAAGGAAAGAAAGATGGATGGAAAGGATGTTAATTTCGGCTAGAGAGGAAAAGGGAAGAAAAGAATAATCCTATCATGTTTTATACAGAAGAAAACGGCACAACTAAACCCCTAAGTGCCGAAATACTAACCTAATACTCCTCTGCCAAAATTCCGTCTCTAATTCCCACTATTCGACCAACTCTTAGCTTCTCTCCAAATCCCTAAAATCTCTCCCCTTATCCCTCCTTAATCCATGCCCTTGACTGATTCAAACTCCCCTTAGCAGAGTTCCATTCAGCTTTAAACTCCAGCGTGCACAAATTATAAAAATTAGCATCATATTTGCCACCACAAGGAATCGATCCCATGTCTTCCCAAACCAGTTACACGCCACCCTTATAGCCCCCTAGTGGCGTCACTTAGCCACTTTACAAGAGGCTCTTTTTGATACATTTTACCCACAAATTTTAATAAGACCACTTATCCCAAAGCCCCTAACTTCTCAAGTCCAAAATTCAAAAATTCTACCGGTTTTGGCCAACACATGGGCCTTCCACAAGCCCATTTACATATTCCAATTATGAATTTCACTACCAAATACCAAATTTTAAAAAATTTACCAAAATATCGAGAATCGCGAATAAATCTAAAAATCAAGATGTTATAATAGGAATTTCAATAGCTGGTTGATTCTTCTCAACGGGCTTATCTTTGACATCAATCAATCGGGGTTCCAGAATTTTACCACTTCGCAATACCACTGCTTTGGTATGTTCTTTACCCAAATCTCTTGGATTCTTAGTATCGCTCGGCAAGGTTCCTTGTGGTCTATTACAAAGCTCCGTAGCTAACTAACCTATTTGGTTTTCCAAATTTTTCAATGTTGCTGCTTGGCTTTGGATCAAAGTGTCATTCTTTTCCTTGTATGCTTTCAACAAGTTCTCCAAACTATTTGATGCCTTAGCTTGAGGTGTTTTTGGAGCTTACTGATTAAACCCTTGAGATTGGTTGGGTCTATGCTACAAGAAGTTGTTGCTCGATCCATTTCCCTGGTTACTCTAAGAAAATTTAGGATTATTACGCCATGAAGGATTGTAGAAGTTAGACTGGGGTCCTTGTCCACTCTTATTTTGATGTTGGTTCCCCACATAGTACACTGACTCGGGATTTGACAGACAATTCTCAAAAAAATGACCTTCCCCACAGTGTACACAGGAAACTACTTCAAATAGACTTGGTGGCTAAGCTACAAAGTTATTGCCACTATTAGCGGTAAACTTTTCTAACCTAGAGGAAATAGACGATACCTGAGCTGATAACGAAGTGAGGGTGTCAACTTCATGAACTCTAACTACACGTCTTCCTGAAGCTGTTCGATTTGTTGGCCATTGATAGTTATTACTTGCTATCCTCTCGATGATCTCATAAGCCTCATTATAAGACTTAGACAAAATTGCACCATTCGCAGAAGCATCTACCATCAATCTTGTATGTGCATTGAGACCTTTATAGAATGTCTCCAACTGGATACAATGAGGAAACCCATGATGAGGACACTTACGAAGTAACTCCTTGAATCGCTTCCAAGCCTCATACAAAGACTCGTCATCCAATTATTGGAAAGTTGTGATCTCGTTCCTCACCTTACCGTTTTTGCTAGGCGGGAAATACTTAACCAAAAATCTCTCTGTTAATTCTTGCCATGTAGATATGGAATGTGGTGGCAATGAATTGAGCCATGCTCGTGCTCAATCTCACAACGAGTACGGAATCAACTTCAACCTTAGTGCGTCTTCAGTCACACCGACTATCTTGAATGAATCACTCACCTCTATAAACAATCGAAGGTGGAGATGTGGATCTTTCGTGGGCATACCACTGAATTGGCCCACCGTTTGAAGCATTTGAAACATCACTGGTTTCAATTCAAATTGGGTTACCTCAATATCTAGCCTTCTAATTCCTGGATTTAACTCACTGAAAAGTGGCACAACATATTGTTTGATGCATCGATCCCTATCAACGGCAATAAGGATAGGATTTCGTACATGATCGACTTCATTACCTTGGTCTTGATTCTGATTTCCAAGGTTCATCTCGACTTGTCTTTGAGCTGTTCATTCACGTCTTCTTTATTAAAACAATTACTTAGTTTGAACAATGAATTTAAGTAAAAAGGTGACAAATTACATAGAAAAAATCTTATATATTTTTCAGTTTACACCCCTATAGGTTTTAAAGGTTTCAAGTTAGGTAGTAACACAAACTAGCACACGGCCTGGCAAAGGAGCGTGTGAGGCCATTTTGAGTGTTACACGGTCTAGCACATAGGCGTATGGCTTGACCATGTGATCCAACTTAGAGAATTACACGGGCTGCGACACAGCTGTATGTCCCTATTTCAAAAGTTACACAGCCTGGGACACAGACGTGTGTCTCAACCGTGTGAGTCACACGACCTGGCCACACAACTGTGTGACACCTACAGTTTAAAATTTCTAACATTTTTTACATGTTTCAAATGTTTCCAATTTAGTCCCGAATCATTTCTAAAGGGTTTCTAAAGCTTCTAACGCTTGATTAAGGGACGGTATGCATGTATATGAATGGATTATGCTATGTTGATTTTAATGTTTTAAAATGTATGTTTTTATGTTATGTTTTTATGGTAATGCTCTATAACCCTCTTTCGACGATGGATACGAGTTAGGGGTGTTACATTTAGTGGTATTAGAGTTACAATTTAATCGATTCTAAGACTAACGTAGCGAAGTAAGATTTAGTATATACATGTCACATATACCCTATGATAGTGTGATGCTTTTGATCCATTGTAATATTTTATTTCTTATAGGTTCAATATGTCATCTGAATCAAATCGAGCTATAGTTAATGAAGTTAAAAGTAATGTTCAAGCTTTGAATCTTGAGGCAAGTAATAGTGCGCCTATTTTACATTCCATTAGTGATAAGATGAAAATTGTATTTCTCGAAATGATGAACCAATGGTTCAACGAATTCAATAAGGCAAATCTTGCAACTTTGCCACCTTCACCCCCTATTATGCCTCTTCTGGCACCCTTGAATACTCCAAACCCTGTATGTGCGATGGTTACTTGAGTATTTGTAGATAAAATTTAGAAATGTGGAGCAGAAGAATTTAGAGGTATGGTAGATGATGATCCTTCAAAGAATGAGTATTGGATTTTGAACACAGAGAGTTTTTATAGAGTTATTGTGCACCCCTGGAGTTTGCTTAAGATGTGCGGTGTCCTTACTAAAAGATGAGGCCTATCAATAGTGGGATACTTTGAACATGATGGTATTAGATGATCAGGTTAATTGGGACTTTTTTCAGAATGAATTCAAGAAAAAATATGTTAGCTGGTCTTTCATTGACCAAAATAAGAGTTTCTCGAGTTAAAATAAGGAAACCAGACTGCAGATGAATATGAACGTGAATTTATACAGTTAAGAAAGTATGCTCATAATATTGTATCAAATGAGGAAGAAATGTGTATGAGATTTGAATATGGGTTGAATGATGAGATACGTATAGTTGTAGCAGCATTAAAGTTATAGGAATCTGTAAAACTTTCAGAGTGGGCTCAGAAAGTTGAAGAGATTTGTAAAAGTAAGCAATAGTCAGATTCAAAATTCAGAGACTATAACAAAAGGGGGTCATTCAAGCCAGCTTAAACTTCTTCCTCGAAGAAATTTAGAAGTGACACCCGTTAATCAGTTGCTCCTATAGAGTTTATTGGTAAAGAGAAATCGAGGCAAAGTAATTTTCCAATCAGTTAATTCTCCAGTGTCTAGTGTTGAAAGTGTAAGAAATGTTGAGAGAACCATTCCTGTGTGTGATGAATGCAATAAAAGATATTTTAGTGAGTGTTGATCAAACTTGGGAGCTTGTTTCTATTATGGGTCTACTAACCATTTTCTTCATAACTATCCGAAGAAGCAAAATGACTTTGGAAATCAATCAAACAAGCTTAAAGTAACTTCTCAGAGACGTAGATGATTTGGAAATATTAAAAATAATACTTCTGGTCAAGGAAATAATATCAAGATGAACGAAAGGTCTAAAGCAAGAACACCAGCTAGGGCCTATGCAGCCCGAGCTCGAGAGGAAGCTACTACTCCAAATGTTATTACGGGTACTTTTTATCTCTTTGATGTTAATGTATATGTATTGATTGATCCTAGATCAACTCGTTCTTATATATGTACTACATTAGTTGACAAAAAGAAAATACCTGTTGAATTCACTCAATATACTGTCAAAGTTACAAATCCCCTCGGTCAGTTGTTCTAGTTAATCAGTTATATAGATCATGTCTACTGAAAATTAAGGGTTACAATTTCACTGCTAGTTTGATGTTGTTACCTTTTGATGAGTTTGATGTGATTTTGGGTATGGACTAGTTGACTTTGCATGATGCTATTGTGTTAAAATGTTAGGATGGTAAATGGGTTCGAATTGAGTCAGATAGATTGGATAGTACATCTAATATAATCTCTGCTATGATGGCACAGAAACATGTTAAAAAGGGCTGTGAAGCATATCTCGCTTACATAGTTGATTCTAGGGTTTCAAAATTGAAATTAGAACTAGTCACGATTGTGTATGAGTTCTCATATGTGTTTTCAAAGGAATTACCCGGGTTACCACTGGCCCAAGAGGTCGAGTTTTCTCTTGAATTGGTTCTGGGAACATCCCCAGTATTCATAGCTCCATACAAAATGGCATCTACAAAATTAAAGGAGTTGAAAGGTGGGACAGTGTTCTCAAAGATCGATCTTCGTTCTAGTTACTACTAGCTGCGAGTTAAAGACTCAGATCTGCTGAAAACTACTTTCAGGACTAGATATGGACATTATAAATTCCTTGTGATGCCGTTTCGTTTGACTAAGGCACTTGTAGTATTTATGGACTTGATGAATAGAATCTTTAGACCATAGTTAGACAGATCTGTTGTGGTATTCATTGACGATATCTTGATTTATTCACTAGATGAAACAGAGCATGCCAAGCATTTGAGAATTGTTTTGCAAACTTTGTGCAAAAAATAATTATTCGCTAAGTTTAGCAAATGTGAATTCTAGCTTCCGGAAGTAGGATTTCTAGGACATGTTGTGTCAGCCAATGGCATTAGAGTGGATCCGAGCAAAATTTCAGCTGTCATAGATTGGAAGGCTTTGAGAAATGTATTTGAAGTCAGAAGTTTTCTGGGTTTAGCCGGATATTATAGAAGATTCGTTAAAGGCTTCTCGATGATTGCTACACCATTGACGAGACTACTGCAAAAAGATGTTAAGTTCGAATGGTTAGAGAAATGTCAACAAAGCTTTAATCAATTGAAAGCATTATTAACCGAGGCACCGGTGTTAGTTCAGCTAGAGTTGGGCAAAGAATTTGTGATTTATAGTGATGCTTCGTTAAACGGTATAGGCTGTGTTCTAATGCAAGAGGACAAGGTGATAGCATGGTGTAACGCGTAGGTTTGTCCAAGTGTACAAAGTTGTTATCAAGTAATATGTAAGTATCGAGTTATCGTCTCCACAAGGATTGTATTTGTGTTAAATCATTTAATCGTAAAATTATACTAACAACTTGGTAAATAAAAACACAATATGGTTGAAAAGTGATGATTAAAAGTAAATCAATTAAACTAAATGCAATGATCCCTAATGCAAATTATCCTAAGTATGCAAACTATATGAATGAAATAGATTTTAGCAAAATTAAAACAATTTGCAACAATTATAACATAAATAAACTAGGACAATTACTGTAATTAAACTTAATTTATTATCAACATGCTTAATAACATTCGAAAAAACATTCCATGGCAACTTGATCTTTCATGAGTTTGGAAACCACATTAGGTCCTTTCGGAATCCTTTACTTAGTAAATATGCATTTTATTGATCCTTATTTACTAAGGGTTTCTTAGCATCCGTGCGAGGTAATAGGGACGTGTTAGGTTTGAAACCGCTTAATCACACAAATCTAACAACTATGCAGATAATAGAGCTTAGTTAGAGTTGTTATGCAACCTCCAATTTAATCAGGTTAGGATCTAAATTGAGCATGCACATTTCAATTATGCGCCCACTAATCGTCATCTGGATAGGATCACTCAGCTAATTTAGGTGCATTTCTATCACGTATGAATGAAATACAGACTTGATTTTAATTAAAAACATGATCAATTGAAGCACAAACATTATAAGCATGAATCAAGTAAATATTATTTAATCAAAGCAATCATCCTAGCTTAAATAAATTTAAGCTAACATTGTTGTAACAAGAACAAAGAACACATGGCAAACATTTTCAAATTATATTAAAGAAAAGAAAGATTAAACCCAAATCCAAGTTTCTATCACCCAAGTCTCTGACCGACGAGGCTCTTTCACTCCTTCGCTTTACTTCTTTGCTAATGGCTCTCCAAGGTGGCCAACTAAGGCTCTTTAAGAGGCTTAATTGCTAAAATCTCGATGAAGAGATGATGCTAGGCATGGGGAATGGAAAATGCTAATGAGAATTGAGAGAAAAGAGAGAATGATGAGGGATGAGAGATCAGGGATCAAATGAGGTCTTATTTATAGGTGAAGAAAGGAGGGTAGTTTGCTAAAAATAGAGAGTTTAGTCTCTTCAAGCTTTTCCAATGAGTGGCCGGCCATGCTTAGTGGATTTTGAGTTGAATTTTGCTTGATTTTTAAGCAATTTAAATGCCATAACAACTCAGAACTGAGACTTGGTCAAAAGTAAATCTTCGGGCAAATCTCTAATTTCTTCCATATTGTAAGGACCTTGTGTAATTAAACAAAAAAGTGGTTTATGTGGACAGCCATGTGTAGCCGAATTTGGGTTGACTTGGTCTTCAATTTGGATGGTTTTTGTAATCCAACAAAGCTATTAGACCTGTCCAAAATAAATCAATAAATTAAAGGACCAAATAATAAAATTTATCCAATTTAAATAATTAATTAAAACCCAAATTATTAATGAAATATTTTAAAATTAATTATTAAATCTAATTTTATATTTTATTATTTAATTTAATCATGCATGGCCCATTATATGTCTTAAAAATATAATATGTTCAAATAAATAAAAAATAAGCCATTTTATGCATGAAAACTATATAATAAAGCATAAAATCACATTTTAACAATTTCTATGTTCTAATTTCATATTTTCACATATTTCATTAATTTATTAAACAAAAACTTAGTTCTAACAACAAATTTAAGTAAAAAGGTGATAAATTACATAGGAAAAATCCTATATATTTTTTAGTTTACACACCCCCAAACTTAAATCATTGCTCGTCCCGAGTAATTTTTATGCACAAAAAAAAGTCTTGCTAAGGGAAAATTACTAACTGTGTAAGCAGCATCAGTCTTTGTCCCATAATCATGCATTAATAACTTCATGTTCATAGATCTTCTTTATTTACAAGTAATTCATATGCAAACATTTTTAGAGTTTCATAACGAGTTTCAAAATATGCCAACATGAATCATAGTTTGTATGTATGTCACAGCCACAGATAACATTCTTCATTCAACATAATTTCTTATCAATCAAGCAAACAATCATAAGGCTTATTTATGATCTTTATATGTTGAACTTAGTACTTCCTCTCCACTAATGTAGGTGACATAATCATCAAATCAATAGGTCTTTTATAAGGTTGTAATGGGGCTCGGTTAAAGTAGGGATTTCAAGAGATGAGCCATTTCGGTTTCAAAATCTTAACCATTAACTTTGTCTTGGATTTCTCGAAATAGAGCCTTTTTCTTTAAGTGAACCTTAGGAACACCCCCAAACTTATTTTGAACTCAAGCTCATACATTTTCCTTTTTAGAGACTGAGCAAACTTTTCTTCGCTCTTCCTTCATCTTTTTTTTTTAAGCATGATCACATACATTTTTTTTAAAATTTTCCTCAAATGTTTATTACCAAGAAAACTTTAGTTAAGATGGGTGTACAAAATTAGGATAACTTAAAAAAATGGTAATGTGGCTTATAATGTAGGTTCGTTGCAATAAACAGGCCTTTAAGCTCAAAATTAGAGTTTCAAGGGTCTAATATCATAGGGTTGGCTTGAAAAAGCTCAAACGATCCAAAGAAATAGTGCCTATATCATTTTAGATTTTTATGTTCCCTAGGATTTCACCTCAAGAAAGTTACTAAGTCAATCCTAAAGATATAAACCTTCATGCATGTCTAATCTCAAGAGAAACTAAGTTTTCATGGCAAACATTACTAAGGCTAGGGTCATACAAGCATTCCATTCTTCATGATAACATACTTTCACTCAGATAGAATCATCATTCACACTTGCATACAAACTATCTCATTAACAAAAAATGTCTCTAAACATTCATTTATTAAAACATACTTATGAAGAAATGACTGGAACGTACTTAAAAATTTTAAAATTATTTGCCTTACCCCTTTTAAAAAGAAGCAATGTCCTTATTGCAAGAACAAAGTAATGAAAGAAAACTAAACACTAGGTAGGGTTGAAAAGAAAGAGAGGTGAGTTATTAAGACTTCTTAATACCAAGTCTTTCCTAAGAACCCAATCCTAAAGATGTTCATTCTCATAACCACATCACTTAGTCTTTTTCTTTCTAAAGAAGTGTTAAGTTTATTCATGCTTGTTATGTTTATTCTGTATTCATGCTTGTTATGTCTTATTCTGTAGAAAGTAAATCCTAATTACGAAAGAAATAAATTCCTAAAGACCTAAAAATAATTAAATAAATAACAAGACAAGAATTCCCTCTTTTATTTTTCTGACTCATTCCCCTTGTCTTCTTCAGCTCTATCTCCGCCTGCATAGTCAGTATATTATGTGTATTTCTCAAAGATAGGATCTTTGCTACTGGTTTTAGATATTCCCTTCGGCGAGAATGGCTTCCATACTTTTTTTAATCCATTGGGATCCCGGATTTGTCACAACATCAAGCACTTGTTGAAGAAAATCCCAATTGATATTGTTCATCATAGGGTAGTACTCATCTTCTTCAACATCAGGTAAGTTAAACAAATCATTGATGGACTTGGAAGTAAGAGGTACCTTTTTCTTTTGAACGATAGGTTTCCATTGATCAGATAGGTTGAATTTTCTATTTAATTAGTACCGAGAACATCACTGATATTGATAGCTCTGTACAGAATGGCTCCAATTAAATTGAAAGAATTGAAAGCTCAATTGCAAGAGTTAACAGATAGAGGTTTTGCACGACCAAAATTTTCACCCTCGGGCGCACCAGTTCTGTTTGTAAAGAAGAAAGATGGTTCAATAAGACTGTGTATCGTCTATCATTAGCTCAACAAGATTACGATTAAGAATAAGTATCCTTTACCGAGATTTGATGAATTTTTTGATCAGTTGAAATGAGCAACAATATTTTCAAAGATTGATTTGCGATTTGGCTATTATCAATTGTGAGTTAAAGATTCAGATCTGTCGAAGACTACATTCAGGACCAGGTATAAGCATTATGAATTTCTTGTTATGCAATTCAGATTAACTAACGCTCCTACAGTTTTTATGGGTTTGATTAATAGAATTTTCAGACCATATTTGGACAAATTTGTTGTTGTATTTATCGATGACATTATGATCTATTCCCGAAATAAATCTAAGCAAGATGAACATTTGAGGATTGTATTACAAATATTGAAAGATAAGCATTTTTTTGTTAAATTCAGCAAATGCGAGTTTTGGCTCCAAGAAGTTGGATTTTTGGGACATGTTGTTTCAGCAGAAGGCATCCGAGTTGATACGAGTAAGATTTCAGCAGTTGTTGACTAGAAACTACCAAGAAACATATTTGGAGTCAGAATTTTTCTGGGATTAGCTGGCTATTATTGGCGTTTTGTACAATGGTTCTCGATGATTGCTACATCGATGGCTCGATTGTTACAAAAAGATGTGAAATTTGAATGGTCTGAGAAATGCCAGCAGAGTTTTGAACAGCTGAAAGCAATGTTAACTGAAACACCAGTTTTAGTTCAGCTTGAGTCATTTAAAGAGTTTGTGATTTTCAGTGAAGCGTCATTGAACGATTTGGGATGTGTTTTGATGCAAGAAGGCAAAGTGATAGCTTATGCTTCTAGACAATTGAAGTCGCATGAAAAGAATTATCCAACGCACGATTTACAGTTGACCGCTATTGTTTTTGCATTGAAAATTTGGCGACATCATTTATTCAATGATAAGTGCCATATTTTTACCGACTGCAAAAGCTTGAAGTATTTAATGTCTTAGAAAGATTTGAATTTTCGACAACGAAGATGGCTCGAGTTATTGAAAGACTATGAATTAGTGATTGATTATCATCAGGGGAAAGCGAATGTAGTAGCGAATGCTCTGAGTAGAAAAGATTTGTTTGCTTTACGGGTGATGAACACACAGTTAACCTTATCTGATGATGGTTCTATTTTAGCTAAGTTAAAAGCTAAACTATTATTTCTTCAACAAATTTGTGAGGCTTAGAAATATGATAATGAATTACAAGCTAAAATAGTACAATGTGAATCGACTACTGATTCAGAGTATCAGATCGAATCTGATGATTGTTTGTTGTTCCGAGGTAGAATTTCTGTATCGAGAAATTTTGAGCTTATTCAGAAAATTCTACACGAAGCACACAGTTGTTGTTTATCTGTTCATCTGGGGAGTACTAAGATGTACAATGATTTGAAACAGTTGTACTGGTGGTTGGACGAGACAATTTAGAATTTGTGTCGAGATGCTTAGTTTATCAACAAGTCAAGGCTAAAAATCAAGTACCTTCGAGACTACTACAGCCAGTGATGATACCAGAGTGGAAATGGATAGAGTTACATTGGATTTCGTATCGGGATTACCCTATATCTGAAAAAGAAAGATGTTATTTGGGTTGTTGTTGATCGACTGACGAAATCTGCACATTTCATTTCGGTATGTAAGGACTTTTCACTTGATAGATTAGCTTGATTGTACATCTCTGAGATTGTTAGATTGCACGGGTGCTAATTTTTATTATTTCGGATAGAGATCCGGGATTTATGTTGTGATTTTGGAAGAAATTACAAGAAGCTTTGGGAGCTTTGGGTATGCGGTTGCACTTTAGTACTGGATTTCATCCTTAAATCGATTGTCAGTCTGATAGAGTAAATTAGATTCTCGAAGATGTGCTTCGTTGTTGTGTTTTAAAGTTTGAAGGCAACTGGGAAAATTATTTACCGTTGGTTGAATTAACGTATAACAACAGTTTTCAATCGAGCATAAAGATGGCATCGTATGAAGCTTTATATGGTTGTAAATGCTAAACTCTATTGTACTGGACCGAACTTAGTGTGAAAAAGATTCACGGGGTTGACTTGATCAGAGAGACCGAAAAGAAAGTGAAAGTAATTCGTGATAGTTTGAAAGCAGCTTCAGATCGACAGAAATCATATGCGGATTTGAAACGTAAAGACATTGAATTTCAAATCGGTGACAGAGTGTTTCTAAAAGTATCACCGTGGAAGAAGATTCTTCGATTTGGTCGCAAAGGAAAATTGAGTCCACGATTTATCAGGCCGTATGAGATTATCGAAAGAATAGGGCCAGTGGCATATCAACTAGTTTTACCATCAGAGTTAGAAAAGATTCATAACGTATTTTATGTGTTCATGTTACACCGATATAAATCAGATCCGTCACACATAATTTCTCCAATAGAAGTTGAAATTCAACCCGACATGTCGTATAGTGAAGAACTGATCAGAATTTTGGCCCAAGAGATTAAAGAGTTAAGAAATAATAGCATAGCTTTAGTGAAGGTTCTATGGCAACATCACGGTGTCGAAGAGGCTATGTGGGAACCTGAGGAAGCTATGAGAAAACAGTACCCTAACCTATTTTCTGGTAAGATTTTCGGGGACGAAAATTCCTAAGTGGGAAGAGTTGTAACAGCCTGTTTTTAGTCAAATCAAAACAGTGGTTTCAAGACCACAAATCTGAGGATGAAATAAATATTTTATTATTTTAATGTCTACAGCATGATATTATGATTGTGTAAAAAATTCGTTAAGAAATTTTATCGTTTGCTTGCTTAATTTGATAAAAAGGACTAAATCACGTAAAGTGTAAAACTTGAGTTCTATTAGCTGAAGGTGTCTAATAGTTATGGAACCTTAAAGTAGATGTCCTTATGTTGTAATTAGACCATTAATAGCATGAGTGGACAATTATGGACATTTTATATGCGCTTTTCAAAGGTTATAATTAAGGGTAAAATAGTAAAATAATAAAATTAACTTAAAATTAAAAGAAAAAAAATATGAATCATCTTCTCAATGCTATTTTCTACTGAAATTAGAAACAAAGAAATCCATTAAAGACTCTCCAAGGTTCGACCATAGTCCTTTAGTGCATGGTATGTATTTTTGTCTCGGTTTTTAATGATTTCTATGTTTTTGGAGTCGTTGTAGCTTAATCTAGCTAGCCCAGGGACTAATTTGTGAAACTGTTAAAAGTCTAGGGTTTTACCATTGATGAATATGTGTTTATTTTGATGTTTGATTATAGAAAATGAATGGTTGTTGTTAGATAAACAACATTTGTTAAGTGAATTTTGATGAATTTGTTAATTAGGGATTAAATTGAAAATTATAAAAATATTCATGATTAAATTGTGAAATAAACGTAATATAGGGCTTTCTAGGGACTTAAGTCATATTCGGCTAGCATGGGTATAAGTTGAATTGCATGAATTTGCATTTTTATGAGCTAAGAACTAAATTGTAAAGAAGTTAAAATATTAGGGGAAAAAGTGTAAATTTTCCATAATATGATTTTTGGGTTAAATTGAATAGAATGATAATTAAATAAGTTAAATTTGATTATATATAGATCAAGAAAAGCAAGGTTCAGAATTAGATCGGGGGAAAAACAAAATAATGGATTGATAACTCGTTTCTCTCCGTATAAATCCAAGGTAAGTTCGTACGTTAATAAGCATTAATGTAATTATGTTTTAAATGTTTTATAATTGTATTGTTGATGAATACGATCTTACAGAAATGTTCAAAAAAGATTCAACAATGTGAGATTCCAGTTGAACCTTTGGAATAAATGGGATAAAAATGACATGTCATTAGGGGTTATTGTTTTGGGTGCTGGTCCGTACGTTCAACCGGTGGTTGAGTTTTCCAATATGTGTTGCGGATTCTCGTCAACTTGTGTGAACAGGACCGAGTAGTTACGTCTTGACTATCAGCTTGTGTGAGCAGACCCGTCGATAGCTTGAGAGTGAGCATTATATGAGATATGAGATTGAGATGGCTTTGGCCATGTATTGGCACTTTGGGTGCGAGATTCCAGGGTATCTGATATTATTCCAAATTGTTCAACAAGTATATTAAAGATATGAAAGGGTAAGCGATCGATAAGTATCAGTGCAGGTATGTATGTAAATCGTATAAGCATTGAATCTAGGTAAATTTGTAAGTTACATGATTTACTATGTGGATGAACAATGTTAGCCTTGTGGTTAAATTGAATTGTAGTGTATTATGATAGATAACAAAATGATTGTTAAGTTATATTTATTAATCATACGAGCTTTGTAACACCTCGAATTTGGGCCTAGAAGTATTGGGCATTGTGTATGGGTCCGTAAGGAGGTTGTATATAAGTATTTAATTGTACAAGGAAATGACACAATTAAATGTCTACCTTGGTGGTTAATGGCATTGAGAAGTGTTGGAGAAATCTTGGGTTCAAACCTTGGCTTTAGCAAAAGTTTTGATATTAAGTGAATAAAACCCTAGATGCTTGGATGATGGCCTTTTAAATTATTGTGTTAAATAAATGACACAAAGAAGCATGTGGTTTAGTGGTTGTGGCATCCTTAAGGTTGCAAGGGAGCCTAGGTTCAAGTCTTGGCTCTTACAATTCATTTTGGTTTTTCTCTTAAGTGAATCTGGACGCTAGTACATATGTCTTAAAGTTAATTATGGACGTTTTTATCACACAAAAAGCCTTGTGGTGGAGTGGCAAGTGGTGTGTTGTGTAACTGTGAGGTCTGATGTTCAAGTCTTGGGATGCGTAGTGGGGTATTTATTTTGCTATTTGAGCTGCGAAGAGGTGGAGTTGGATTGAAACTCTATGGTTGAAGTTGTCATAAGAATGAGGAATTTTTCTAATGGTTAAAAGTAATCCCACATCGGGAAGCTAACATGAGAATTGGTGAGAAGTTGGCTTTAAATAGAGCGAACCAGATGAGTTGGGAGGAAGACTCAATGCAGGATGTGCCAAGGTTGGTGATCGTGGACTTCAGCACGTTCTCATAAACATGTGTGTATTTCGCAATACTCTAGTTGTAGAACGGCAAATGCCAGAATGCCGGTCACACGGCGATGACAACCACACGAGCGTGCGAGCGCACGTGTGGGAGCTTTGACATGATGGTTGAGGCCATCTTGAGTGCTCTCGTGGGCTTAGGTTACTTTGGGCCACGATGGGCCGGGATGGGCCATGTGGGCCCATTGGGCCTATGAGCCTAAGTGGGTAAATTGTATGATTGTGTAGTAAATATTGGATTGGACTATGTGAATCTCATATTTGTAGGTTAGTATTACGGAAATACCCCTGTAGGGTAGAATTACGAGAATACCCCTGTAGGGTAGAATTATTGAAATACCCTCGACCTATAAAATTACCGAAATACCCTCAATTTGTAAAATTACCAAAATACCCTTAATTTGGAAAATTACCGAAATACCCTTGATTTAGAAAATTATCGAAATACCTTTGATTTGAAAAATTACAAAAATACCCCTTATTTGCAAAATTATAGAAATACCCTTGATTTGCAAAATTACTAAAATACCCTTATTTTGAGATTTACCAAAACACCCTTGTAGGGTGAAATGACTAAAATACCCCTAATAGGTAAAAAGACCATTCTACCCTCTAGGGTATATGACTCACTGATAATACAATTTGATTGCTTTGACTATGTTCTGATTGAGAATGTATGACTATGATTGGACTGTTGTCACTGTGATTGGTATGATTTTGTATGCCGTGTGTATATTTACTGCATTCATATAATATTATGTTGCACATGGATGGGAATTATGGAACGGAGGAAGTATATGAGGATCGCATGGTCGCTTGACGACCGTGGATCCACCGATTGAGGATCACATGGTTGCTTGACGACCGTGGATCCACCGATTAAGAATCACATGGTTGCTTGATGACCGTGGATCCACCGGTGGCTTTTAAGCCCAATATATGATTAGTGACGACTCTGTGCCGATCATATTTACCCGAGGCTGTGTGCCGACTATATTATCGTTGCTGATGGCTATGTGCCTAACATGATACAGCTACCGACGGCTTAAAGCCAGTTATTCTGATTATGGATTTGCGCAAACCTACATATGGCTCTGTGCCAACTTGATTATGGCTGTGTGCCAAATGTATTTGCCTAAGGCTATGTGCCAATATATGATTTTTGACGACTCGGTGTCGATCACATTTACCTAGGGTTGTGTGCCAATTATGTTACTCTAGTTGATGGCTATATGCTGAACTTATTACAGTTACCGATGGCTTTGTGCCAATTATAATACCGCTACTGAAGGCTTAAAGCCATATATATGCTAGTAGCTTGCTGCAATGAAGGTAGTACTGCAACCGAGCTACCATTGATGTGTATCGAATGGATGGGTCGATAGTTATATCCCCACATGATATGTATCGGGGGACGGAGGTGATGTATAGCAGTTGGACGGGATGGGTTAGCATACATTTTTGCATTATGCTTATGGTTTGATTCTGACAAGGGTTGAGACCCAAGTGATTTGTAATGGGCTGTGGCCCACGTATGCTCTGAAATGGACTGTACTGTTAGCGTTATAGGGCTCTCGCCCGCATCGCTTTTATTTTTTCTCAGATACTCGATCGTTACTCTAGTAAGGGGATTACACACTGAGTTTTCGTAAACTCACCCCATTTATTAACTATACAGGTAATCCCCAGCGTTAGGTGGATCGGTGTCGCAGAGGGACTTAGAAACAACCACACATCAGCACATGTTTTTCTATTTTGTTTATTTAGTTAAGCCCTTTGGTTTTTGATTTGGGTTGCAATAGGGCCTCTTTATTTTCTTTCTTAACTTTTCCTTTGGGAAAAATTTATTTACTATGTTTGATATTTGTTAGAAGTAGATCACGATTTTCAAAACACTACGTTTTTGCAACTTAACTTTTAAAAATCACATTTTCGTAAATCAGTTACTTTTAGAATTAGCTTCATCAAAGTGAAAAGGAATTTCAGAAATAAAATTAAGAAGTTTTTAATGCACTACGTTCTAAATAAGAAGGGTTTCTAATGAAAACAAGGTTTTCAAAAAACACTTCAATGTGACATGCCAAATTCGGGTCTAACTTCTGGGCCGGGATTGGGGTGTTACAAGCTTACTAAGCTTTATAGCTTACTTTATTTACTTTTCCATGTTCTATAGTGATTTCAAAGCTTGCTCGGATTAGAAGTTGTCAAAGATCTTATCACACTATCCAGCTGTTATTTTGGTATTTTTGAACTTGTTCTTTTGGTTATGTGGCATGTATAGGTGTTGTGGTTAATATGATCTATATGTTGGTCATGGATTTAGCCAATTGATTTGGCTTGTTAATGATGAATGTCTGGTTATGAGTAAAGCCATGTGATTTGGCTTATTTTGGTATATTTGGTTATGTATATATATGTGCAAATGGTCTTTTGTTATGTGGTTGGTAATTGCTATGTGAATGCTTGTTGTTAATTGGTATTTTGAGTACTAAATGGCTGAATTTTGAGATATGGTATGTATGTGGTTTTAGGCAAGATAATGTATATATGAAGTTAACCATTTATGTGATTTGAAAAATGTGAAATTGGTATGTTTTGAATTGGCAAAACATGATCTTATGAGCATTATAGTTGTTGATATTTGTATAGTATTATTTTAGGCTTGATTGAGATTGATTTGAATGTTTATTGATGCTATGTTATATGACACTTGACATGTTTAGGTGGATGCAAATTTGGGTGAGAAAGATGGCTTTGAAAATAGCCTATTTTTGTCCACACAAGTAGAGACATGGGCATGTGTCTTAGCCGTGTGTGACACATGGTCAGGTGACATGGCCGTGTGTCCCCTGATGTTTATTAGAAACCAAGTCAGTATGCTCCACACGGCTTAGCACACGGGCGTGTGACTTGGCCGTGTAACATAAGTCAGTATACCCTACAGTTTTGGCACGGCCTAGCACACAGTCTGGCACACAGGCATGTGAGGCCATTTCGAAGGTTACACGGGCTAGTCACACGGGCGTGTGGTTGGCCATGTGACACAAGTCAAAGAGTTTCACGGGGTAGGACACGGGCTGGGACACAACCATGTGATTCCATTTTGATTGTCCACACGGCCTGTGACACCGGCATGTCTTTGGCCGTGTGAGACACAGGACCTGGCCACACGACCGTGTGTCTCCTGTATTTTGAAAAATTTTCTATGTTTTCCAGAAATTTCTTGAGTTATTGGTTTAGTCCCGAACCACTTCTAATGCACTTCTAATGCTTCTTTTTGGCCTCAAGGGCTCATGTTAGGGACTATATGATTGTATTTGTATGGTTTTTAATTAATATGATAATTGTAATTCGAATTGTACAATTGTTTATGAGATTAGTTCGATAATGCTTCGTAACCCTATTCTAACGATGGATACGGGTTAGGGGTGTTACAATTTCAACCACTTATTAACAAAATGGGACCCTTCATCACTGATGATGGCTCTTAGGGTTCCAAACCTTGTGAACACATGCTTCTGTAAAAACTTCATCACAACCTTAACATCGTTCGTCGGATATGCCTCAGCCTCAAACCACTTAGACACGTAGTCTACTGCTACCAATATGTACTTGTGACCAAAAGATGGAGGGAAAGGACCAAGAAAGTCAACACCCTAAACATCGAATAATTCTACCTCAATGATGTTTGTTCAAGGCATCTCATTTCTATTTGTGACGTTTCCAACCCTTTGACATCGATCACATGTAACAACCCGATTTTGGGCCTAGTCGGAACAGTGGTTTCGGGACCATAAATTCGACGAGGAAAATTTTATTTTTATTATATTTTTATGGTCTACAATTTTACGAAATGATTTCGTGAAAATTTCGTTCAAAAATTTCAACGTTTAGTCAAAAGGACTAAATTGTAAAAAGTGCAAAACTTGAGTTCTAAAAGCTAGAGGTGTCTAATTGCTATGAAATTTTAAATTGAGGTCCTTAAATGGTCATTAGACTATTGGTTAATTTTTTGGACAAAAATGGGCATGAAATAGTTGAAATAGAATATTTTTAAGTTAGGGGCATTTTGGTCATTTAGTAATTAAAATGAATTAAAAACAAAATAAAAGCCAAAATTTCTTGTCCATCTTCTTCCTTGGCCAAATTTTACATTAAGAAACCATGGCTAGGGTTTTCCAAGCTTCCAAGCTCAATTGTAAGTCTGTTCTTGCCCCATTTTTAATGATTTTTACGTTTTTGAAATCCTCGTTGCAAGATATACCTATTTCTACCATTTATTTGAGTTATGATGAAGGTCTAGAGTTTGACCCATGTTATAAATTTGTGCATTTTGATGTTTAATGGTAGATTATGCATGTTTATGGTTGGAGAAACAACTTTTGCTAAGTGATTTTCGGTGAAAATGCTTAAAAGGACTAAATTGTAAAAGTTATAAAATATGTAAAAGTGTGTTATAGTGGAAAATTTGGGCTGTTATATTTATGAAAATGGTTCGGCTAGGCTTAAAGTACAATGAAATTGAATAAATTTCATTTTACGAGCCTAGGGGTAAAAATATAAATATGAAAAAGTTTAGGGGAAAATGTAATTTTGCCATAATATGATTTTTTTGTCACAATGAATAATGTGACTAATAAATAAGCTAAATCTGATATTTTAGATCAAGGAAAATGAGGTTTGGACCTAGAACTGGAGAAAAACGTGTATTTGATGGTTAGGTCTTTTTCACCATTTTTGGTATCGAGGTAAGTTTGTATGTAAATAATGCATCATTTTTACTTACGTTATCAGATTTTATAATGTTTTATGAAATGTGGCTGAATATTGAATGAAATTGACAAGTATCGAAAACTGAGAAATTTCTCGGTTGAACATTAGGAACAGAATAGGATACAAGTGACATGTCACTAGTGACTCAAGTGTGGTACTATGTGAAGGCGACTTTGTGAAGAAAGATAGCTTTTGGTCACAAGTGTGGTACTATGTGAAGGCCACTTTGTGAAGAAGGTAGCTTTGACTACAAGGGTGGTACTATGTACAGGCCACCAGGTATCCGTTATTATTCTGATATGTTCAACGGCAAATGACTAGGTGTAATTGAATATGACTATGTGATGAATAAGTGTAGGTACGTATGTGTAAACTTATGAGCAATGTGCTCGATATGTGATCGAACTTTGGTAAGATTGATATGGAGTAAGTGTTACAATGAAAGTTACTACAAAGAAAACATGAAAGAGTGAAATTTAGTAATAAAACAGTTTTGGACAGCAGCAGTTGTGTGACTTTGAAAACTCACCAAAAATGGTGGAAATCAAATTAGAGGTTTAATAAGATATTAAATTAAAGCTTATTGAGTCTATTTTCATATAAAGGAAACAATGTAAGTAAAATAATTTCATATTATGAGATATTTGAATTTTTGTGAGATAGAGTCAGAATGATTTCAGAATCCCCTGTTCTAATTTGGGAAAATCATTAAAAATTTTAACCAATTAATTATGGGTTATAATTTATACGGTTAAAATCCTTAATGAGTATATTTTCAAAAGAAATAAACAAGAACATCATCCGAATCCTGTATGAGGAGATAGTTAATTTTTAGTAAAGAGGAGTCGGAACTGTCAGACAGCGAAACAAAGGTGACTTTAAAGAATAAACTATACTTATTGGCTAAACCAAAAATTCTAAAAATGTTACGGTAAGAACATATGCGAGTCTAGTTTCTATAAAAATTAGCAGATCTTAATTTGGAGTTCCATAGCTCCAGATATAAATAATTTAATGACTATGACTCAAGTGGATAGTTTTGTTATGAACAGTAAATAATTGTTTTGATGTGTTTAAGCCTTGATTATGGTCGTGTTGGTAGCTTAATTGTGTCATGTTAAGTTCCATTGAAAGTGTGTATATGAGTGTGCAAATGAGGGTGGCAAATGGCTTGGTAAATAGCCATTTCCTTGGCCATACAGGCAGAGACACGGCCATGTGTCTCAGCCATGTGAAGGACACGGCCCCAAGACACAGGCGTGTGACTTGGCTGTGTGACCCCAAATTGTGCATGACGTCATAAACAGAGAGTTACATAGGCATGTCCAAAGCCACATGGGCATGTGACTCTCTAATGTCTAAAAATTTTCTAAGTGTAGTAAAAGTTCCAAAAGTTTTCAGTTTAGTCTCAAACCACTCCCAACGTATGTTTTGGGCCTCGTGGGCCCGTATAAGGGATGATATGCATGTGATTGGATGAATTTGATTTTGGACCAAATTTTATGGCCTGATTTGTATGAATGTTTATGTTTAAGTCTGGTAACGCCTCAAACCCTATCCCAGCGTCGGGTAAGGGTAAGGGGTGTTACGTCAGAGCTCCTTACATAAGTATACACGTCTTTAAATGATGTGGACCAAAAGAATTTGGCTTGCAATACTTTGGCCGCAGTACGTGTACCTCCGAAGCGTCCCCCACTTAGAGCTGAGTGGCAATGATATAGAATCTTATGTACTTCATCTTCTGCCATGCATCTCCTGATCATTTGATTTACACATTTTTTAAATAAGTATAGTTCTTCCCAAAAATAGTACTTCACATGATGAAGAAATTTTTTCTTTTGATGATACGTCTTACCAATCAGCATCAAACCACAAGCTAAATAGTTAGCAATATCAACAAACCAAGGGATATTATGGACATGATTTACCTTCAGTATGTGTTCATCTGGAAATGCCTCCTGAATGGGTATAAGTGGAGAATTCCATTCTTGCGGCTCCAATTTGGTGAAATGGTCTGCTACTTAGTTTTTTACTCCTTTTTGATCTTGAATTTCTATATTGAACTCCTGAAGTAGAAGTACCCATCGGATCATCTCAGCTTAGCACCTTTCTTCGTAAGTAAATACTTAATTGTGGAGTGGTCCGTATAGACAGTCACTTCGGTACCTACAAGATAAGATCGAAACTTTTCAAAAGCAAACATAATAGCAAGTAACTTTTTCTCTGTTACCGTATAATTCAGTGGAGCTCCTGTCAGATTCTGACTTGTGTAGTAGATGGGATGAAAAACTTTGTTCCTTCGCTAGCCCATGACAGCTCCTATCGTGAAGTCACTTGCGTCAGACAGCAATTCAAATGGAAAATCCCAGTCTGGTGTGATGATTATGGGTGCCGAAACTAACTGACTCTTCAAATCTTTGAAAGCTCTTAAGCACTCCTCATCAAATTTTAACGTCGTGTCCTTATCCAATAATTTGCATAAAAGTCTAGCAATTTTGGAGAAGTCCTTGATAAATCTTCGATAGAAACCAGGGTGGCCCAAAAAGCTCCTAACACTCTTTACAGATGTTGGAGGTTGGAGTTTCTCAATACCATCTACCTTTGCTTTATCTACCTAGATCCCATGTCTCATTATCCGATGCCTTAGAACAATACTTTCTCGTACCATGAAATGACACTTTTCCTAGTTGAGTACGAGGTTTGTTACTTCGTATCACCTTAGTACCTTGGCTAGATTGGCTAGAAAATCATCTTATGTATCTCCGAATACTGAAAAATCATCCATAAAGACTTCCAAGTATTTCTCAACCATATCAGTAAAAATAGACATCTTTGAAATGTAGCAGGTCCATTACATAAACCAAATGGCATGTGTCTAAATGCGAATGTATCGTACGGGCAGGTGAATGTTGTCTTGTGTTGATCTTTCGGTGCTATTGTAATCTGATTATACCCCAGTATCCATTGAGAAAACGTAATAGTCTCCCCCCGCAAGTCTATCTAGCATCTGGTCTAAAAACAGCAAAGGAAAGTGATCTTTCCTAGTCACCTTGTTCAGCTTTCGGTAATGGATGCAAATTCTCCATCCCGCAACATTTCTAGTCAGTATCAACTCATTATTCTCATTCTCAATGACTGTAATACCTTATTTCTTTGGCATGCACTGGACCGGACTTACCCATGAACTGTCTGAGATGGGGTAAATTATACCTGCATCTAACCACTTGATGATTTCTTTCTTTACCACGTCCTTCATGATGGGGTTCAGTCTTTGTTGTCCATCAATCATCCCTTTTTCACCATCTTCTAGAATGATCTTGTGCTTGTATACAGACAGACTAATGCAGTGAATATCGGCTATGACCCATCTGATAGCCTTCTTGAATTATTTCAATACTAGGATGAGTTTCTCTTCTTGCTCAATGGTTAGTTCCGCTGAGACAATCACATGTAAAGTAGACGCATTACTTAAATAAACATATTTTAAATGTAAAGGAAGTACCTTAAGTTCTAATTTAGGTGGCTCCTCGATTGATGCTTTTGGTTGGGCATAATCCCTATTCTCTAACTCTAAAGATTCAAAATGGGATTGCGAATTAAATCCCCTTTGATTAGCTTCTAGCAAAGCTAAGTATTCATCCTCCTCTTCATCATTTGGAGGGTCTGATGTCAAAATTTGCTCCAATGGGTCCTCAACATAGTTGAGTTCCTTTTCCATGATTAATTTCTCTAAATCGGACACTACAAAACAATCATCAATTGTGTCAGGAAATCGCATAGACTTAAAAACATTAAATATTACCTGATCCTCCTGAACACGCATAGTAAGCTCGCCCTTCTGCACGTCAGTAAGGGTCCTTCCAGTTGCTAGGAAAGGCCTTCCTAGGATGATTGGCACTTCTTTGTCTGCTTCAAAGTGTAGAATAAGAAAGTCAGCAGGAAAAATAAATTTGTCTACATGTACCAATACATCATCGATTTTTCCTTCTGGATGTTCTAAAGATCAATCTACTAATTGAAGTGTAATCGTAGTAGGTCTAACTTCACCTATCCCCAACTTCCTAAATATTGACATGGGCATGAGGTTGATACTCGCACCTAGATCACATAGTGCCTTATCATAATATGTTCCTCCAGTGTTGCAAGGTATGGTAAAACATCCAGGATCCTTCAACTTTGGGGGTAGTTTGTCTTGAAGATATGCACTGCATTCTTTTGTCAAGGCTACCGTATAAAATTCTCCAAGTCTTTTTTTTTTTATAGGACATCTTTCATGAATTTGACGTATTTCAACATTTGTTCAAGTGCCTCAACCAACGGGATGTTGATATGAAGTTACTTAAGTCCGTCTAGGAACTTCTTAAATTGAACTTCCTGCTTCTACTTTTAAAGTCTTTGAGGGTAGGGTGGTGGAGGCTTCTTTATTGGAACTAGTTGATTCGTCTTTTGTGGCAATTCTACATCTAATGAAGTTGTTAGTTTATCAGAATTAGTTGGTTCAGAAATTACCTTATCAGATTTTGTACATTCAAGTTTCGGTGAAACTAAAATTTCAACACTAGGTTGAACTTCCTTTAAGTCTTGAGCATCATCTAGTTCCTTTTTAACTTCGATGGTGCTGGGCTCTAATGTCTTTCCGCTCCTCAATGTCAACGCCTTACAATGCTCCTACCCTAGATTTATCTGATTCTTAGTCTCAATAGGTAAAGCACCTTGTAGTTGATTTTTGAGTTCAATTGCAAGCTGGCCTATTTGATTTTCTAGGTTTTTCAATGTAGCTGCTTGGCTTTGGATTAAGGCATCATTCTTGGCTATGTATGCCTTCAACAAGTTTTCTAAGCCATTGGATGGTTTAACTTGAGGTTGTTTCTGAACTTGTTAGGTAAAAATAGGTAGCTGGGTCGGTCTAGGTTGGGCGTATGTGTTATTGGGCCTAGCCCTTTGGTTACTCCAGGAGAAATTGAGGTTGTTTCGCCATGATGGGTTATAAGAATTGGATTGTAGTCCTTACCTTCCTCAGTTTTGGTTCTAGTTACCCATGTAATAAACGGATTCTGGGTTTGATGGACATTCTTCGAATGCCTTCAGGACTTAACCCGGTTATAGTAACCTGCAAGAATGCCTTCGGGACTTAACCCGGTTATAATAACCCGCACGAATGCCTTCGGGACTTAACCCGGTTATAATAACCCGCACGAATGCCTTCGGGACTTAACCCGGTTATAATAACCTGCACGAATGCTATGCACATATATATATCATAACCCATTAGCATTTCCATTACATTACTAGAAAACAAGTTCAACATGCTTATCAACCCTTACTCTTTCGGCTCAATAGCCACATACACGTAATTCGATTTCATTTCACTATTCCACATGAATTCTTTAACCATTCGGCTCCAAGTCATATAAAATAAGAATCATTCGTTTCACTATGTAATTTATATAGAACCATAAGATCACAATTTATCTACTATGCTTTTATATCAGAACTTTATAAAATCATAAGCTAAGTTCCGTTACTCAAAGACTTACCTCGGATATTGTGAATAGTTGTGGATAGACTACTCGATTGCTTTTTCTTTTCCTTTATCTGATTTTGACCCTCTTAGCTCTTGAGCTTGATTCAACAAATAGATTTTATTAAATAACTTATCAATTTAGCTATTCGATTTAATACATGTATACCATACAATTAAGTACAAATGATGTTATTAACTAGTTATTAAACATCATACATATGCTCTACTCATGTACCAACGAACATAATACTAGCTTAATACCATGCATAATCGAATTTATTTAACATCATTTAGTTTCATATAGATACACATATCGTCCCAAATCAACACAAGAGTCAAATTCATCACTTAAACATTCACACCAATTTATTTTAATATTATGGCCGAAACCCTCAATTGGCTAACATAGCCTTAATATTTCAATATAAACACGTATACATATATATACAACCTAAATCCCTCACTTAACACATAATCCACTAACTTGGAAATTATTTTCTAACAAATTTTAACTTACACTAAAGCTGAGTGTTACTCAAGCTTTAAGCTCATGTTCTTTCATTATTAAGCAAGTGTTATAACACAACTAACATCCAATTTCCATTTGAACATCAACATAACAAAAAAATTAAACACAAAGATTCATAGCCGAAACCTATGCATAACATTATTCAAGATTTAAACTCTTAAATTCATTTACAAAGCCGAACCTTTTGATTTATATATATATAAAATAATCTCTAATTATTTTATTCAAGCACCCAATGGCATTTTCTTTAATTTAACCCTAAGATAAACAAAAGATTTGTTCATGTAACTTAATAAGTTCAAGTTCATCTCTTTCATATATAAATACCAACAATTAAGTATTTACTAGTTCAAACTCCATTAAACCGTTAGAACATCAATCTATCCCTCACCATATCTCCCAAAAACCGAATGCACAAATATATATAAATGAAAAATAATGTTAAATGTCATTAACAAATAAAGCCATACACACACAACTTATAAGTAAATTCCATCCTTGCAAAGCCTATAGTTCACTCGGCCACTCAACCCACAACCTATCGAAACTTCAATTCAAACTCATTAGCCGAATACACATATACTTATAATAAGCACATATGACATCTTATTCATGACACATTCGGCTATGGCATAATTTCCTTATAAAACCCAATTAATCAATCCACCATCACATGTATCATTTCAAAGCTTCACACTTAGCATGCTAATGACATCAAAACAATCCACCATAACCGAAACTTAACTCATACAAAACCTATCTTCAAACCATAAAATAGGTAGAATTTAAACTAATCATCCAATTTATGCATAAGTTTTTCCAAGAATGACATTGAACTTACCTTACTTTATCTATCCACCTTAGCCGAATTTTCTTCCCCAAAGATTTTTCTTCTTCTTCTTTCTCTAGTTACGGCAATGGAGGAGAAAACATAGGCTAACTTTGGTTTCTCCTCCCACTAACTAATATTTTATTAACCTTACTCATTATTTCATTTTGTAACATAAAATATTAGCATAAAATAGTTATAATATTCTTTAATCAATAACATGGCCGGTCACTATCTAAAATTTGGCTAATTTGACATGCAAGTACAGTTTTTTTGACATCATGCACTATTAGATCACTTTTACCTTTGTCTAGCACATTTCTAAATTTTCTCATATAAGTCCTATTTAATAAAATTCACATACAATTAACAAAATTCAAACATGAAATTTTCACACATGCATATTTACATATAATAAGCATCAAATATGACGGTTAATTATTTTTACGACTCGGTTTTGTGGTCCCGAAACCACTTTCTGACTAGGGTCAAATTAGGGCTGTCACACTTTGACTTGCTTGTCTTCTTTGCTGTCGAAAAGTTCTTTCAACCTCAGGGTCTACAGGGAGTAAATCGATAATTCAGTCAATACTCATAAACACTTGAAATAAACACAAAAAAATTAATTCATTTAAAATTAATGACTTTTTAAAACAATCCCCGGCGACAACACCAAAAACTTGGAACGACAGAAATGTGCAAGTGTACACAATCTCAACAAGTAATAAAGTGACAAGTAAATGTCGAGTTATCATAGCCACAAGGACTGTGAAAAGAATTATTTATGAATGCAATTTTAAAAATACTTTGGTGAAGAAAAATATTTTGATTTGAAGAAGTTATTAAAAACTAGGATTTTAACAAAGTAAAATAAATAAAAATAAAATAAAAGTTCCAATGCCCAATTTCAAAAGATGATTTTAATCAAGATGACATAATTGTGTTTGATTAATTACATTTCTTAACTTAGAATTATTAAACTCATGTTTATGTTGTTACGAATAAATTCATGGCAACTCAGTAATTTGCTAACTTATGAACATACTTACTTACCAAAAATTCATTTATCTCTTGACTATATCTCTATGTCAATTCAACCGATTAAAAAAATTTTAATAAGAAAATGTGTTAATGCACATACATACTTATGAAATTAAAATAATCTCTTGTACATATCTCCATGTCAATTCAAACAATTAATTCAGTCTCATAAGAACATAAAAGATTATGTGAGGTAATAATGTATTTCTACCTTGAAACAGTTTAATCACAATAATCTTGCAAGTTATGCAAGACTAACGTATCGTTAGATACCGTTGCTAATTTAACCCTCAGCTACCTTAAATGATTAAACATGCACTGATTAAGTATTGTGTCAATTAATTACAATTTGAATCTGTTTAAATAATTAATTCATTAGTTACCTTACAATTGTAAAGCAAGAATAACTTAGTTATGGTTTTACATAATCAAACATCTTACCGAGGCCTATAACAAAACAAACACAATTTTAATAACTCATGTAGACGAAATGCAATCAACCTAACACGAATTAAATTTAAGCCATATTAATTAAATTAAACATATCAACATCACAAATATTCATAGACATGTTCATCATAACAAAAAAATTAAAAAGATAGGGAACAAGAATCAAATCCGGTGTTTTCTTCGTAGCTTGACTAGTTTGCTCCACTCCTCCTCCGCTTGTCCTTGCCGAACCGAAGCTTCTACGAACACTTGAATGCTGCTCCAAATGGTGGTTGATTGACTCATTTTCAAGAGGTGAAATCGGCAAGGGAATAGGGGAAGAAAATGAAGAACAATGGAAGGGAATGAAGAGAGAAAAATGAGTGAGAAGTGAAGAGATGAGAAGGGTTTAGATTTGTTTGAAGTGAGCAGCCAAG
This sequence comes from Gossypium anomalum, assembly GCA_025698475.1. Taxonomy (NCBI): domain Eukaryota; kingdom Viridiplantae; phylum Streptophyta; class Magnoliopsida; order Malvales; family Malvaceae; genus Gossypium; species Gossypium anomalum. Next base: position 72,137,329 of record CM046956.1, read on the forward strand.
GGGGGGTATTTATAGCTTGGGAAGGATGCTAAAAATAGCCAAAATCAGCAGCCAAAGACTCCCCCCATGGCCGGCCACACATGTGGCATGTTTGAAGATTTTAAACATGCTATTTTAAAGTAGGGGTCAGTCTAGAAAGGCATAAATAGTGGAGGGGTTTGAATGCAATTTGAAGGAATATTCAAGGGCCATTTTGCAAGCCAAATAACCAGCCAAGCAAGCTGATTGGGTCAGCATGTGGGACCTTTTTGGGCTGCCCAGTGCTCGGTTGGATCGATTTTCTCGGTTCAACTCAACTGGGCCCCTTTTCATAATTAATTAACAATAATTTATTTAACCCAAATTAAATTGGATTAAAATTAAAATTAATTATATTATGAATTAATACTCATAATTCGGACTGTCTTAGGCTAAAAAAATTAATTCGCCTTGAAGCTTCAAAATTGCTTCTCGGTTTTGTGCTTCTAATAGTGTCTGCCGAGCTATTTTTCGCCCTTTGTGCAAATCTGTCGAAAATAATCAAAATTAATCAAAATTTGATGTAAAATTAATTAAAATTCAACAAGTTCATAAATTGGGTGCAATTTAATTATTTTATAAATATTATTTATTTTTCGACACGAACTTTTTACCGAAACTGCATGAATTTGAGTTAAAAAGAGCATGAAAAAGTATGCATATTTTCGTGTTTCCGGTTTGGCATGTGTTTAATGTAAGAACTTGTGAACTTTGAATGCAAATTAATTGTGTATGAAATTTGAATTTGGTTGATAATTGAATTGTGGTGTCAATGAGGACACATTGGTTAGGCACTTAAGTTGAATGTTTTTGCATGTTTTAGGCTTGTTTCAATGTATTTTTGAAGTATGGAAATGGTTGATTTTGATTTGGCCACACGATCTGTGTGACCACTGTTTCCAAAACTTTCAAAATTTTTCATGTTTTTCTGTATTGATTCAAATTAGTCTCTGATTGTTTCTAAATTATTTTTAAGGCCCTCCAAGACTGATTTATTGTCAATAATTATATTTATGCTCTGAATGACATTTCAATTTGATTATATGTTATTTAATTTGATATTTGAATGGTTAGATGTTAGAAATTGTTATGATTTGTGTTGTACTGCTCCATAACCCTAATATGGTGATGGAGACGGCTTAGGTGTGTTACACATAGTCCCCGAGCTACTCTCTTATCATGTCCAACTCATCGATGTGTCCCTCAACTACCTCTAGTGCTTCCTTCACACCACCCATGGATTCTTCAAGATTGGTGTAACAGCCTGATTTTGGGTCTAGTCAGAACAGTGATTTTGGGACCACAAATCTGACGTAGAAAATTTTATTTTTATTATATTTTTATGGTCTACAATTTTATGAAATAATTTCGTGAAAATTTCGTTTGAAAATTTTGACGTTTAGGCACTCAATTTAGTCAAAAGGACTAAATTGTAAAAACTGCAAAAGTTGAGTTCTATAAGCTAGAGGTGTCTAATTGTTATGAAATTTTAAATTGGAGGTCCTTAACTGATAATCAGACCATTGGTTAAATTTTTGGACAAAAATGGACATGGTTAGGTATGTTTCTAAAGTTTTTCATTAAGGGCATTTTAGTAATTTGGTAATTACATGAATTAAAAAGCCAAATTAAAAGCCAATTTTTGTCCATCTTCCTCCATGGTTGAATTTTACAAGACGAAACCATGGCTAGGGTCTTTCACGGTTCCAAGTTCAATTGGAAGTCCGTTCTAGCCCCGTTTTTAATGATTTTTATGTTTTTGAAATCCTTGTAACATGATCTATCTATTTCTACCACTAATTTAAAACATAATCAAAGTATAAAATTTTACCCATGATGGATATTTGTGTATTTTGATGGTTACTGGTAGAAAATGCATGTTAGTTTTTTTGATAAATGACTTTTGCTAAGTGAATTTCGATGAAAATGCCTAAAAAGGACTTATCTGTAAAACGTTGTAAAATGGGTGTTAAAATACAAATAAAAGAAAATTTTGGGCTCTTATAAGCATGTATAAGGTTCGGCTAGGCATGGGTATTGAAGAAATTGAGTACATTTTATTTCAAGAGCCTAAGGACTAAAATATAAAAATGTGAAACTTTAAGGGCAAAAATGTAATTTTTGCCATAATGTGATTTTGGGCTGATTTGAATACTATAATGATTAAATAAGTTAAATGTGATATTATAGATCAAGAAAAATGAGGTCCGAAATTAGAACGGGGGAAAAACAAAAATTTAACAGTTAGGCCCTTTTCGTCATTTTTATGCTGAGGTAAGTTCATATGTTTAATAAGCATTAAATTATATATGTATAAATGCTTAATTGATATAATTGTGGTAAATGCTATATTAATGAAATGAAATGTGAATGTTATTGAGTATGATACTACGGAAATGACCGACAGAGATTCGATACAGTAAAAGTCCCGGTTGAACTTTAGGAATAGATAGGATACAAATGTCATGACATTAGGGTTATTGAGATAATGTGTAAGACCATATCTGGGATATGGCATCAATATGAGACTTCGTGTAAAACCATAGCTAGGCTTTTGGCATCAATACGAGATTACATGTAAGACCATATCTAGGATATGGCATTCGTATAGTACTGTGTGTACGAGATTCCCGAGTATCCTTTAGTATTCCAAGTGGTTCAATGGGAAATTCAATGGGTATGTCAAAGAAGAGAAAAAGTATGTAAGTATTATGAATTGGTACAGGTATGTACGTAAAGTCTATAGGCATTAACTTCATGAAATTGTGAGTTCATGATTTCCATGAGAAAGATTTTGTGAAAACCTTCTGATTATTGGTCCATACTTTTGATGTATGAAATTCATGATAAATTTGGTTGAAGATCATGTGATTGGCTTCAAGGCCAAATTGAGTTATGATATAGCATGTTTTATTCACACATATTATGATCTATCGGATATGAGAAAAAGGAAAGATTGGTATAATTGCCTATTAAAATAATTATGGAAGTATGAGAAGATATGAACTTGGAATAATTGAAAGATGTTAAAATATATGCTTGAAATGAGAATACTCATAATTCATGTGCATGTTTACTTTGATGTTTGAAATGACTTGCTAGTTGTTGTAATATGTTACAAAGGAGAGGTTATGGTTGTTAGGCTAATTGCAAGATATGTTAAATTATGTTTATGAGTTAATAGAGTAAACATTGTGACTAAATAAAATTATAACTGTGAAATTCATAGCTATTAGTACTATCTTGTGTTTAAATTGTTGGACTTGATAAAAGGTTAATAAGAGTTGCTTATTATTTTCATATGGACTTACTAAGCTATATAGCTTACCCCTCTTCCTTTCCCATGTTTTATAGTGCCATCAAGCTAGCTCGGGTTGGAGATCACCGGAGATCCTTACACTATTAAACTATCATTTGTTAAACTATCATTTTGGGTATTGACGAATTCAAGTATTTTGAGTTATGGCATGTATAGGGACTTGGTCATTTTGTTATATTCGTCATATGATTTTAGCCAATGTAATCGTCAAAGGTTTGTTTTGCTATTTGGCCATGTAAGTTAGCTTATAGTGGCAACATGGTTGTAAGCCTAAATATATTCATATATGTGACAATGTCTATGGTGATATGATCATGGTGTGCTTCGTGAATTTGAAATATTTGTAAATGTGATTTATGGCATGATTGTGTAATGTTTGGAATTGTGACCTATTGATGAGATGAAGAATTTGAGTATAATTTGGTAACTAGATAGTAATTGAATGAAGCCTAATGAATGTGAGACTTGTATGTTTGATTTAGGGCTTAATAAATGTAGTGAATATGTTAGATAAAGATAGAAAGTTGATATGTCTTAACCATGAATGTGGATGTTTTGGTTGCTTAAGTATGTATTGTTTTGTGCCTTTGAATTGGGGTAAGTCTATGTGTGAATAAGGCTGGCAAATGGCTTGGTAAATAGCATTATTATTGTCCACACGGGCGTGTGTCTAGGCCGTGTGTAACACACGGTCAGCCCCATGGGCGTGTGATCCGGGCATGTGTCCTCTGCACCTAAATTGTTGCAAAACAGAATGCTCAGTATCGAGCACACGGGCATGAGACACGGCCGTGTGTCTCAGCCATGTGAAGGACACGGCCTGGGGACAGTGGTGTGTGTCTTGGCCATGTGACTTTAATTTGTTCTTAGGTTACAAACAGAGAGTTACACGGGTTAGGGACACGGGCGTGTGTGACCACACAGCCTACTCACAATGGCGTGTCCCAAGCCACACAGGTGTGTGACCCCTGTTTTAGCAAAAATTCTCTAAGTGTCGTAAAATTTTCTAAAGTTCTCAGTTTAGTCCCAAACCGCTACCGAAGCATGTTTTTGGCTTCGTAGGCTTGTTTTTGGAACGATGTGATTGATTGTTAAAAAGTTTTAATTTGGTGCCAAATTTATAACTCGGAATGTATGTTTGCTTATGCTTATGTTCGGTAATGCCTCGTACCCTGTCCCAACGTCAAATATGGGCAATGGGGTGTTACATTTAGTGGTATCAGAGCTATGGTTTGGTCAATTCTCAGACTAACCTAGCATGTGTGAGAGTCTAGCTATACATGCCATATATAATCTGTGATAGTGTGATATCTCCCGACTCTAATGAAATTGTTTTGTTGAGACAGAGATGGTTTCAAACTGAGCTACTTTTGAAAATGCTAAAAATGATACTAAGATATTTGAAAATGTGTTTGTGATGAGTCAAAACTTGGAAAGCTATGAATAAGAGTTCATGATATGTATGTGATGAGGTATAAAATGAAATAACCATAAGTTGAGAAATATGGGTAAAATGTCATTGTTCCTGTTGAACATTGTGTTTTGATGGATTATGGTGATTTTATGAAATGAAATGACAGTTTATATTGTGATAAACTCATCCATGTTTGTTTGGCATTCATATGATGTTAAGTGCCTAACTTGTTTGACTAAATGATTGCGATAAGTAAACTTACTCAAAATTTATGAAATGTATGTATAAGTGGACTTATTTGAATAAGATAATCGGAAAGTTCGTGTAACATAAATATGTATATTAATTTGCCCGAAGTGAATTATATAACTGTGATGATATTATAATGATGATGAATGTTAAGTCACATGTGTATATATGAAAGTCAAGTTAGAGGCTTCACGACCTCACCCCCTTACCAATGTGGTATTTTATAACGAAATTTCACGAGATTTATGTTGAATGAGATCACAAGTGAGAGACTAAAGAGTTTAGTAGCGAAATAACTAATAATGTGGTCAGAGTTGAGAATAGTTTGGCAAGTGAATACAGTTTTGGAAAAGATGCCAGGTTATTCTAAAGATCATTCAGATTTCACAAAGTCACGGTTAAAGAAAAGGTTAATCTCGGCTAATCGACTCATTCAGGTATGATGTCTAAAGTATGTATTGTTGGAATTTCTTCTAGATTAATTTTCGTTAGTGAATGGAATAATACGGGATTAGTGATGACAGAATTAGTTAGAGAAATGATATTTGAATCGTAAAGATGTCTGAGTGAAACAGTTGTAATTGAATAGATTATGATAATCTCTCCTGGGTATTTTATATATTCATTTGTCCTCAGAGATATATGTGATTGTTCGTTTTCTGATGAAATTCTTATCGTATGAGAATGCTAGTTGATTATAATGTTAGATGAAAGCACTGTTGGTCTGGTTGGTTAATGATCAGCATATCTTATCTCTCTAACTTTGGGGTTCTATTCTATTATGTTTGGAATAAAAGTTGATAGTGAAAATTTATGTGAGGCTATTCTTCTGTTTCTACTGGATGTTGTTTTGTTTTATATGTATTTTTGGAAAATATATTAGCATGTAAACATTGTTTTTCTTCTGGTTTTCTCCAAGGAATCATCAAGATCTTTATTATTTCTTATGAGTTATGTTCTGGGACTTCCGGTATGGTATTCGTATCTTGGATTTCTTTATCTCGGTTTTCTTATCATCCTTATTTCGTAAATTTTCAACCATAGCTCATCTTTAAAGTGTGTTCTTTGACTTGTGATAACTATGTCTATTATGGGTGTGCTTCTGGTTCAATCATAGGAACGTGGTGATTCTGGTATTAGGATTTCTCTAATTTTCGTGAAAGGAATTGATATTAGAAAAGGTATAGATAGTGGAAGCTCAAACTTAAGCTCAAATTGTATAATGGTTTTCTTTTCTCAGGTAAGTTATTAATTGATAGTTGAGAACGACTCAGTTGTTTTTATCTAAGCGAGCTGGTCAGTTGAAAGGTAATTTGAGTTATATGCATTTAAGTTTATCCCCAGGTAAGGAAATAAAATCTTGTACATTTATGGGTGAATAGACAGATAATATGAAGGAAGAATTCATATTTTAGAAAGTATGATACAGAGATATATCTATTAGATTTGTTCTAATCAAATAATGTTGTTATGAGTTAAAGTTGTTCCGATTGATAAAGTTAGTACATTGGTGAAAGTTTGAATGGTCTGTTGCATGTAAACAAAGTTGAAAATAGTTGAAGGTGTTATTAACTGAAACACTGGTTTTGGGTTCTGTTTGAATTGAGTGAAGAATTCGTGATTTTTTAGTGATGCACTATCGAACAGATTGGAATGTGTTTTAACACAAGAATGTAAAGTGACAGTTTATGCTTTCGGACAGTTAAAATCTCATTAAAAGAATTGTTCAATGAGTGACTTAGAGTCGACTGCTAGTGTGTCTATGTTGAGAAATTGATGACATCGTTGTTTGTTCGACAAAAAACGTCTTATGTTTCTTGATTCGAAGAATATAGAGTATCTAATGTTACAGAAAAATCTAAAATTAAGACAATGTTGATGGTTTGAACTAGTGAAAGATTGTGAATAGTTAACGATCAACCTTTGGGGAAGTAGATATAGTTTCAGATGCTTGAATGGAAAGCCTTTGTTCATTTTGTGAGTGTTGGTTACATGATAAATCTTATTTGATGGAAGTTTGAATTTAGCCAAATTAAAAAGCTAAAGCGATGATTTCTTTGCAAGATTGAGAACCTCAGCAATGTTATAGTGAGTGGTAAACTAAACGAGTACGGCATGAGATAACTTTTGACTTTGATTTCTATTATTATTACTCCGAGATAAAATTCGTGCAATGAATTATCTAGAACTTATACAGAAAATGTTGTATAAAACCCAGTAGTAGCTTGTTTGTTCATTCAGGGAGTAATAATATGCAGTTATTTGAAGAAGATGTCCTAATGATCGGGAATATAATCTGAGTACGCAGTTGCATCTTGGCAATGTAATTCATATTTAGATTGACGGTAAGCCTGAGAGAGTAATTCAGATCTTTGACGATATGCTCCGACACTGTGTTTCAGAGTTCAAAGGTGATTGGAAAGAGATATACGGGGTGGAATTGACTTGTGATTCTGAGGAAAAGGGTGAAAGCGATTCATGAAAGTTGAAAGCAACTTCAGACTGACATAAGTGGTATACAGATTTGAAAATTTAGGATACTGGATTCCAGATCGATGACAAAGTGCTTCTGGAAGTATTGCCCTCGAATAAGACTCTTTGATGAGGTAGAGGAAACTACGAGAATGTTACTCTAATCACTTTTCTGGTAAGATTTTTTAGGACGAAAATCCCTAAAGGGGGAGAGTTGTAACGGCTCGATTTTGAGTCTAATCGGAACAGTGGTTTTGGGACCACAAATTCGATGTAGAAAATTTTACTTTTATTATGTTTTTATGGTCCACAATTATATGGAATGATTTCGTGAAATTTTCATTTGAAAATTTTGACATTTGGGCACTCAATTTAGTCAAAAGGACTAAGTTGTAAAAACTAAAAAAGTTGATTTCTATAAGCTAGAGGTGTCTAATTGTTATGAAATTTTAAATTGGAGGTCTTTAAATGGTAACTAGGCCATTGGTTAAGTTGTTGGACAAAAATGGACATGGTTAGTTATGTTTCTAAAGTTTTTCATTAAGGGCATTTTAGTAATTTGGTAATTAAATGAATTAAAAAGCCAAATTAAAAGCCAATTTTTGTCCATCTTCCTCCCATGGCTGAATTTTACAAGAAGAAACCATGGCTAGGGTTTTCCAAGCTTCCAAGCTCGATTGTAAGTCCATTCTAGCCCCGTTTTTAATGATTTTTATGTTTTTGAAATCCTTGTAACATGATCTATCTAAAGTCTAAAATTTTACCTATGATGGATATTAGTGTATTTTGATTTTTAATGGTAGAAAATGCATGTTAGTTGTTTGATAAATGACTTTTGCTAAGTAATTTTCAATGAAAATGCCTAAAAAGGACTTATTTATAAAAAGTTGTAAAATGGGTGTTAAAATACAAATAAAAGAAAAATGTAGGCTTCTATAAGCATGTATAAGGTTCGGCTAGGATTGGGTATTGAAGGAATTGAGTACATTTCATTTTATGAGCCTAGGGACTAAAATGTAAACATGTGAAACTTTAGGGGCAAAAAAGTAATTTTATCCTTAATGTGATTTTGGGCTAATTTGAATACTATAATGATTAAATAAGTTAAATGTGATATTATAGATCAAGAAAAATGAGGTTCAGAAATAGAACAGGGGAAAAACAAGTATTTGACGGTTAGGCCCTTTTCGTCATTTTTCTGTCGAGGTAAGTTCGTATGTTTAATAAGCATTAAATTATATATGTATAAATGCTTAATTGATATAATTTTGGTAAATTTTATATTAATGAAATGAAATGTGAATGTTATTAAGTACGATACTGCAGAAATGACCGACAGAGGTTCGATACAGCCAAAGTCCCGGTTGAACCTTAGGAATAGATAGGATACAAATGTCATGATAGTAGGGTTATTGAGTTAACATGCAAGACCATATCTAGGATATGGCATCGATATGAGACTTCGTGTAAGACCATAGCTAGGCTTTTGGCATCGATACGAGATTACATGTAAGACCATATCTGGGATATGGCATTGGCAAGGTACTGTGTGTACGAGATTCCCGAGTATCCTTTAGTCGTAACAGCCCAATTTAGGGCCTAGTCGGAACAATGGTCTCAGGACCACAAATCCAAAGTTTGGAAAATTATTTTTATTATTATTTTAAAGTCATAGCATGTATATTGTAGTCCATGAAAAATTTGATGAGTTAATTTTGACGGTTGTGAGTCCAATTGTGAGAAAGACTAAATCGCATAAAAGGTAAAAGTTTCATTTTAATACCCAAATGTGTTAAATAGCTATAGAACTAAAATTGGGGACCTTTAAAGTGCAATTAGACCCCTAGAAACAAGGTGGCCGGCCATAGGAGACAAGTTTTATCAAAAAGTCAATATTAGGTGACTTGATGACATACTTTTGTGATAAAATAAAGCCTAAAAGCCTAGCTATTATTTTTCTTCTTCTCCATCTTTTCTCTTCATAAAAAATGTCAGTAAATATGGAGGTTTGAAAGCTAAAAATTTGCAGCAACTTAATCCTCTCATAATGTAAGTGATTTTGATGATTTTCTTGATAATTTTTACATTTTTGGAATGCTTGTATCATGGGTTTTCAAATGAGAGGACTATTTTGCATAATGGTGATAAGTCTAGGGTTTCACCATGTTGATGTTCATGTTATTTTCTGAAACTTTCTGAAAGAATATGAGGCTTAGAAAGGTTCTAAACAACTTTTCTAAAAGGTGTTAGCATGAAAACACCAAAAGGGACTATTTTGTATAAGTTGCAATATAGGTGATAAGTGTGTGAAATAGTGAGTATTTGGGGTTGCTATAAGAGTAAAATGGGTTTGGTTAGGCCTAAGATAAGAGGAAATCTGATAAAACTTGATTTTTGAATAGAGGGGTAAAATGGTCAACTTGCCAAAGTCTAGGGGTAAAATAGTCATTTTACCAAAAAATGTGAATTTATAATTGCCTAATTGCAATTAGTGGCTAAATGAATGCATTTTTTCTATTATAGATCAAGAATTACCAAATCCGCAACTAAGATGACTTGTCGAGTACATTTTGTAATCCAAGGTAAGTTGTATGTAAATAATACAACTAAGTCGATAATAAATGTGCTTAAATTGTCATTGAATGGATATAGCATGAATTGCTTGATTGTGAATTGAGAATGCATAATGACAATGAGATATTAGAATTCCCGTTGGAACATTAGGAAATAACTTGGATATTCAAGCCATGACATTTGGGTCACTTGTGTGAGCTAGTGTAAGACATGTCTGGGACATGCATCGGCCACACTACGAGAGCCAGTGTAAGACCATGTCTGGGACATGGCATCGGCATTGAGATGAGTGCTAGGGTATGACGTGTCTGGGACGCGTATCTGCCTTGATAATGTTAGTCTGTATAAGACCATGTCTGGGACATGGCATCGACTTGAGGGATGAGCCAGTGTAAGACTATGTCCAGGACATAGCATTGGCACCTTGCCCAAAGTTTGAGGTTTATAGAATATTCGATAGTATTTCGAATGGTTTAACGGTGAAAGTATGTTTGTGAGTTGACAAGGAAAACATAACGATGTGGTGAGTGGTACAGGTACCTAATTGGTACGTATGAGAAATGAGCTCATTAGAGAGTATATGACTTTTATGGATGGTAATGAGTAAGTTATGCTTACGCTTACCCTTGTGTTATGAGCATGATGATTATTAATGACTTGTTGTTGTATATTTATTTATATGCAACTTACTAAGCTCTTGTGCTTACTCCCTCTTTCTTTCCATTTTTCTTATAGTGTTGTCTACATAGCTTAAGGATCACCAGAAATTGGAGATATCGATCACACCATCATCCAAAACATTCGGTATAGTTGGATTTATATTTTTGGAAATGACATGTATAGGACTCAGACTTTAATGTTTTGTGTCTTTGAGATTTGGCAAAATGTGTTGGCTTGGGTTAGAAACCCTTCATTTTGCATTAAGCCTTAAATGATGGCTAACATTCATTTTGAGTTATAGAAGATGTATCCACATGGTTGAATGAATGTCTATTATGCCTGATTTGATTTGAGAATTTATGCTTGTTTTGGCATTGTTTGGTATTTGTATGAAAATAAGTATGTAAGGGTGCTAATGAGGCTTAGTAGATAGCCTCATATTGTCCACACAGGCAAACACACGGGCATGTGTCTAGGCCGTGTGTGACACACGATCAGCCCCATGGGCATGTGGTGAAGCCGTGTGTCCCCTGCATGTAAAAATTTCAAGTCAGTATGGATGGTAATCAACACACGGGCGTATGCTTTAGCGGAGTGACATTTTGAGTATGTTGACGTCAGAAACAGAATACCCAAGTTTTTACACACGGGCTACGACACGAGCGTGTCATGGCCGTGTGATGGACACGGGTGTGTATCATGGCCGTGTATCCTTAGTTGGTGATGAAGTCAGAAACAGAGAGTTCCACGGGCCATAGACACAAGCATGTCGAAGCCATGTGAGCAACACGGGCCAGGGACACAGGCGTGTGTCCAAGCCGTGTAAAGTCTGCACTTGAATTATGTGAGATTGTGTAATTAAATTGGTTACACGGGTAAGAGACACGGGCGTGTCCCTAGGTGCTTAGGCTGTGTAAGACACACGGGCCATCAGCACGACCATGTTAAGATGGTCACACGGGCATGTTACCCGTCCACACAGGCGTGTGCCCTGTTTAAAATTCAAAGTTTGCATAGATTGTATGGGGACCCGAAAAGGTTCCAAATGGTTTCCAATGGTCGATTTAGGCCTTATAGGCCCATATTAAGAGGTTAAAAGTGGAAATAAAATAAGTTTTAATTTGGACTGAGTCTCGGTGATTTGAGAATGATTGGTTGCATAAGAACAAGTTAGGTAATGCCTCGTACTCTTCCCCGGCATGGGTTGTGAGTATAGGGTGTTACATTTAGTGGTATCAAAGCTATGGTTTAGTCAGTTCTAGGACTAATCTAGCGAGAGTACGAGTCTAGCTATACATGCCATAATTGTATATTGATAGTGTGATGAATCCTGACAATTATAAATTTTATTTTTATATAGTAAATGGATCCTGATAGAGCCACGGCGGATGACGTGGAAAGTAATGCGCCGGCTCTCGCCGAGGGGACCGCGCCAGTGGAGAGCGAGCCTGTGAATATGGGCCAAGGCGGAGGGGTTAGGAAAGCCTACCTCCGAATGATAGATGCTTGGTACATGGAGTTTGTTCGTGCGAATCTGAACACTCCACCTCCCCTACCTCCTCTAATTCCTCAGTATGCCCCGGTAGCTCCGCAAGGTGCGGACATGTTTAGAAGAGAAAAGCCCCTAGTAGACAAGATCCGAAAACAAAGGGCCAAGGAATTCTGGGCTAACTTAGATGATGACCCAGAGGAGGCAGAGTTTTGGTTAGAAAATACCATAAGGGTATTTGATGAATTATCATGCACACCCGATGAGTGCGTGAAGTGTGCAATGTCACTCCTACGGGATTCGGCGTATCAGTGGTGGAATACTCTCGTGTCCAGGGTACTGAGAGAAAGAGTAACTTGGAAATTTTTCCAAGAAGAGTTTCGAAAGAAGTACATTAACCAGAGGTTTATGGACCAGAAAAGGAATGAATTTTTAGAGTTGAAACAAGGTAATAAGACTGTGACAGAGTATGAGTGTGAGTTTATGAAACTCAGCAAGTATGCACGGGAATGCGTATCCACTGAAGCTACCATGTGTAAGACGTTTGAGGATGGCCTTAATGAAGACATCCGAGTGTTTGTGGGCATTCTTGAATTAAGAGAATTTTTGGTGCTCGTTGAGAGAGCGTGCAAGGTAGAAGAACTGGTAAAAGAGAGGAGGAAATCGATTATTGAGTCACGGGATTTAAAGAAGAGACAGATGGGGAAAGCACATCAGTCCTCATCTAATAGATCAAAAGAATTCTCTACTGGACCGAATGTTTCGGTAGGGTTTTCGAAGAGAAACAAGAATCAGCAGAATATGGCTTCTAAAGCCCAAACCACTTCGGTCGCTAGTGTCGGCAGTGCTCGACCAAATAGGCAGGAGTGTCCACAATGTGGAAGACGTCACTTAGGCGAGTGCCGAAGAAACGAGAGGGGCTGCTTCAAGTGTGGGTCACTTGATCACTTTATTCGTGATTGTCCGGAGACGGAAGAGAGAGAAAGGAAACAAGAAGTGAAAGCAAGTAGTGCTCCGTTGAGGGGTAGATCACAAAAGAACCCTGGAAGCGGGGCTTGCAGTAGAGGCGTGCCAGGAAACGCCGCAGTGAGATCTGAGGGCAGGGTGCCAGCAAGGACCTATGCTCTACATCCCGGGAAGAGGCAGGGTCTCCCGATGTGATCACTAGTACCTTTTCTATCTATGATATAATTATCGTTGCTTTAATTGACCTGGGATCTACCCACTCTTATATTTGTGAGGATTTGATACCTCGTATGAGTATGCTAGTAGAGCCCACTGAGTTTGTAATAAAAATGTCCAATCCTTTAGGTAGACATGTGCAAGTGGATCAAGTGTGTAAGAATTGTCCTTTGACAATTAGAGGTAATTGTTTTCCGGCTAACTTGATGTTATTACCGTTTAATAAATTTGATGTAATCCTTGGAATGGATTGGTTGACTACTCATAGTGTTGTAGTGGACTGTGGGAAAAAGATAATTGAGTTGAAAAGTGAAGATGGGATTGTTCTTTGGGTAGGACCAAGTAAGTCAGACGAACTACCTATGGTAATATCGTCTTTGACTGCCAAGAAATATTTGAGAAAAGGATACAAGTCCTACTTAGCTTTTGTGCTGAATACTCAAGTGTCTGAGTTGAAGATTGAATCAGTACCGGTAGTTTGTGAGTTTACAGACGTGTTTCCAGAAGAGTTACCCGAATTACCTCCAGTAAGGGAACTTGAGTTTGGAATTGAGTTGGTCCCCTGTACGACACCTGTCTCTATCGCTCCGTATAGGATGGCTCCAACAGAGTTGAAAGAATTGAAAGCACAGTTGCAAGAGCTAACGGATAAGGGCTTTGCGAGACCGAGCTATTCCCCGTGGGGTGCTCCAGTGCTTTTTGTTAAGAAGAAAGATGGGTTGATGAGGTTATGCATCAACTATAGACAACTCAACAAGGTAACAATGAAGAACAAATATCCTTTGCCAAGGATCGATGATCTATTCGATCAGTTAAAGGAAGCCATGGTATTTTCCAAGATTGACCTGAGGTCGGGATACTATCAGCTAAGGGTTAAAGAGTAAGATGTGCCGAAAACTACATTTCAGACAAGATACGGGCATTATGAGTTTCTTGTCATGCCTTTTGGTTTGACTAATGCCCTGGCAGTGTTTATGGATTTGATGAACCGCATCTTTAGGCTGTATTTGGATAAGTTTGTCGTCGTCTTTATCGATGACATATTAATCTATTCGCGAGATGAGGGCAAGCACGCGGAGCATCTGAGAATTGTGTCGCAAACCTTGAGAGACAAACAGTTATATGCCAAGTTCAGTAAGAGTGAATTTTGGCTTAAAGAGGTCGGATTCCTAGGACACATTGTGTCAGGTGACGGGATCCGAGTTGACCCAAACAAGATCTCGGCTATTATTGAGTGGAAACCACCGAGGAATGTGACAGAAGTCTGAAGCTTTTTGGGTTTGGCTGGATATTATAGATGGTTTGTAAACGAATTGTCTATGATAGCTACCTCGATGACGAGACTGCTGCAAAAAGACTTCAACTTCGAATGGATAGAAAAATGCCAACAAAGTTTTGAGAAACTGAAGGCTTTATTGACTGAAGCACCAGTGTTAGTACAACCGGAATCAGGCAAGGAATTTGTGATATATAGTGATGCCTCCTTGAATGGTTTGGGGTGTGTACTCATGTAAGAAGGTAGAGTTATAGCCTATGCCTCGAGACAACTAAAGCCACACGAGAGAAATTACCCGACCCATGACTTGGAACTAGCAGCTATAGTGTTCGCATTGAAAATTTGGAAACATCATTTGTATGGAGAGAAATGTCGAGTATTCACTGACCATAAAAGCTTAAAATACTTGATGACCCAGATGGAGTTGAATTTACGGCAACGCCGATGGTTAGAACTAATAAAGGATTATGAGTTGATTATTGACTACCATCCAGGAAAAGCGAATGTAGTTACTGATGCCTTGAATAGAAATTCATTGTTTGCTCTGAGAGCCTTGACCACCCAATTGACTGTGTCTAGCGATGGTTCGGTCTTAGCAAAGTTGAGAGCTAGACTGACATTTCTGCAAGAGATCCGTGAAGCTTAGAAAGGTGATAGGAAGTTGCAAGCTAAGATGGCTCAGTGTGAAATGGAAAGTGAATCCAAGTTTAGTATCAGTGCCGATAGATGTGTAATGTTCAAAGACAGAGTTTGTGTACCCAAAAACAATGAGCTTATTCAGAAAATTCTGAGAGAGGCACATAGTGGATGCTTGTCCGTCCACCCGGGTAGTGTGAAAATGTACAACGACCTTAAGAAAATGTATTAGTGGTCAGGTATGAAGAGAGATATTTCAGAGTTTGTGTCTAAGTGTTTAGTGTGTCAGCAAGTAAAGGTTGAACACCAGGTACCATCAGGTCTACTTCAGCCTATTATGGTCCCCAAGTGGAAGTGGGATTTGTGACAGGTTTGCCAGTAACCCCGAAAAAGAAAGATGCAGTATGGGTTGTTGTGGATAGACTAACTAAGTCGACACATTTCTTACCAGTACGTACCGACTGCTCTCTCGAGAAGTTAGCCAACTTATATATTTCCGAGATTGTAAGACTTCATGGAGTGCTGTTGTCGATTGTTTCGGATAGAGACCCGAGGTTTACCTCAAGATTCTGGAAAAAGTTACAAGAGGCTTTGGGTACCAAGTTGAGCTTTAGCACGGCATTTCATCCGCAAACAGACGGACAGTCAGATAGAGTAATTCAGATCTTAGAGGATATGTTGAGGTGTTGTGTTCTCGAGTTTTAGGGAAGTTGGGAAAAATACTTGCCATTGGTTGAATTCGCCTACAACAATAGTTATCAGTCGAGTCTGAAAATGGCGCCATATAAAGCTTTGTACGGGAAAAAGTGTTGAATGCCCTTATACTGGACTGAGTTGAAAGAGAGTCAGATTCACGGGGTCGATTTAGTCAAAGAGACTAAGGAGAAAGTCAAAGTGATTCGCGACTGCTTGAAGGTCGCCTCGGACAGACAGAAATCCTATGCAGATTTGAAATGAAAGGAAATTGAGTTTCAAGTGGGTGATAAGGTATTTTTGAAAGTTTCCCCACGGAGGAAAGTTCTCAGGTTCGGTAGAAGAGGCAAGTTGAGTCCTCGTTTCATAGGACGTTATAAGGTTATAGAGAGAGTAGGGCCTGTTGCCTATCGGTTGGCTTTACCATCAGAATTGGTAAAGATTCACGATGTGTTTCATGTGTCCATGGTACGTCGGTATAAATCAAACCTTTCGCATGTAATTGCGCCAACAGAGGTTGAGATTCTTCCAGACATGACATATGGTGAAGAGCCAATCAAGATTTTGGCCCGGGAAGTCAAACAATTGAGAAATAAGAGTATAGCACTTGTGACAGTTTTGTGGCATAGACATGGGGTCGAGGAAGCCACATGGGAACCAGAGGAGACTAAGAGAGATCAGTACCTGAATTTATTCGCTGGTAAAATTTTTTAGGACAAAAATCCTTAAGGACGGAGAAATGTAACAGCCCGATTTAGGGCCTAGTCGAAACAGTGGTCTCGGGACCACAAATCCAAAGTTGGGAAAATTATTTTTATTGTTATTTTAGAGTCATAGCATGTATATTGTAGTCCATGAAAAATTTGATGAGTTAATTTTGACGGTTGTGAGTCCAATTGCGAAAAAGGACTAAATCGCATAAAAGGCAAAAGTTGCATTTTAATACCCAAATGTGTTAAATAGCTAGAGAACTAAAATTGGGGGCCTTTAAAGAGCAACTATACCCCTAGAAACAAGGTGGCCATCCATAGAAGACAAGTTTTGTCAAAAAGTCAATATTAGGTGACTTGATGACATACTTTTGTGATAAAATAATGCCTAAAAGCCTAGCTATTATTTTTCTTCTTCTCCATATTTTCTCTCCATCAGAAATATCAGCAAATATGGAGGTTTGAAAAATAAAAATTTGGAGCAACTTAATCCTCTCATAATATAAGCGATTTTGATGATTTTCTTGATGATTTTTACATTTTTGGAATGCTTGTATCATGGGTTTTCAAATGAGAGGACTATTTCACATAATGGTGATAAGCCTATGGTTTCACCATGTGAATGTTCATGTTATTTTCTAAAACTTTATGGAAGAATATGAGTTTTAGAAGAGTTCTAAACAACTTTTGTGAAAGGTGTTAGCATGAAAACACCAAAAGGGACTATTTTATATAAGTTTCAATATAGGTGATAAGTGTGTGAAATAGTGAGAATTTGGGTTTCTATAAGAGTAAAAAGGTTCGGTTAGGCCTAAGATAAGAGGAAATCCGATAAAAATTAATTTTTGAACATAGGGGTAAAATGGTCAATTTGCCAAAGTCTAGGGGTAAAATAGTCATTTTACCAAAAAATGTGAATTTATAATTGCCTAATTGCAATTAGTGGCTAAATGAATGCATTTTGCTATTATAGATCAAGAATTACCAAATCCACAACTAAGATGACTAGTCGAGTACATTTTGTAATCTAAGGTAAGTTGTATGTAAATAATACAACTAAGTCGATAATAAATGTGCTTAAATTGTCATTGACTGGATATAGCATGAATTGCTTGATTGTGAATTGAGAATGCATAATGACAATGAGATAGTAGAATTCCCGTTGGAACATTAGGAAATAACTCGAATATTCAAGCCATGACATTTGGGTCACTTGTGTGAGCTAGTGTAAGACATGTTTAGGACATGCATCGGCCACACTACGAGAGCCAGTGTAAGACCATGTCTGAGACATGGCATCGGCATTGAGATGAGTGCTAATGTAAGATATGTCTGGGACACGCATCCGCCTTGATAATGTTAGTCTGTATAAGACCATGTTTGGGACATGGCATCGACTTGAGGGATGAGCCAGTGTAAGACTATGTCTGAGACATAACATTGGCACCTTGCCCAGAGTATGAGGTTTATAGAGTATCCAGTAGTATTACGAATGGTTCAACAGTGAAAGTATGTTTGTGAGTTGACAAGGAAAACATAACGTTGTGGTGAGTGGTACAGGTACCTAATTGGTACGTATGAGAAATGAGCTCATTAGAGAGTATATGACTTGTATGGATGGTAATGAGTAAGTTATGCTTACGCTTACCCTTGTGTTATGAGCATGATGATTATTGATGAATTGTTGTTGTATATTTATTTATATGCAACATACTAAGCTCTTGTGCTTACTCCCTCTTTCTTTCTATTTTTCTTACAGTACTGTCTACATAGCTTAAGAGTCACCAGAAATTAGAGATATCGATCACATTATCATCTAAAACATTCAGTATAGTTGGATTTATATTTTTGAAAATGGCATGTATAGGACTTAGACTTTAATGTTTTGTGTCTTTGAGATTTGGCCAAATGTGTTGGCTTGGGTTAGAAACCCTTCATTTTGCATTAAGCCTTAAATGATGGCTAACATTCATTTTAAGTTATAGAAGATGTATCCCTATGGTTGAATGAATGTCTATTATGGCTGATTTGATTTGAGAATTTATGCTTGTTTTGGCATTGATTGGTATCTGTATGAAAATAAGTATGTAAGGATGGCAATGAGGCTTGGTAGATAGCCTCATATTGTCTACACAGGCAAACACACGGGCGTATGTCTAGGCCGTGTGTGACACACGGTCAGCCCCATGGGCGTGTGGTGAAGCTGTGTGTCCCCTGCATGTAAAAATTTCAAGTCAGTATGCATGGTAAGCAACACACTGGCAGAGACACGGCCGTGTGTCTCAGCCGTGTGGAGGACATGGCCTAGCACACGGGCGTGTGCATTGGCCATGTGACATTTTGAGTATGCTGACGTCAGAAATAGAATACCCAGGTTTTTGCACACGGGTTACGACATGGGAGTTTCATGGCCGTCTGATGGACACGGGCTATGGACACGGGCATGTGCTGTGGCCGTGTATCCTTAGTTGGTGATAAAGTCACAAACAGAGAGTTCCACGGGCCATAGACAAGGGTGTATCGAGGCTCTGCGAGCAACACGAGCGTGTGTCCAGGCCATGTGAATTCTGTACTTGAATTATGTGAGATTGTGTAATTAAATTGGTTACACGGGTAAGAGACATGGGCGTGTCCCTAGGTGCTTAGGTCGTATGAGACACACGGGCCATTAGCACGACCATGTTAAGAAGGTCACACGGGTGTGTTACCCGTCCATACGAGCCTATGCCCTGTTTAGAATTCAAAGTTTGCATAGATTGGATGGGGACCCGAAAAGGTTCCAAATGGTTTCCAATGGTCGATTTAAGCCTCGTAGGCCCATATTAAGAGGTTAAAAGTGGAAATCAAAAAAGTTTTAATTTGGACTGAGTCTCGGTGACTTGAGAATGATTGGTTGCATGAGAACAAGTTTGGTAATGCCTCGTACTCCGCCCCAGCGTGGGTTGCGAGTATGGGGTGTTACATTAGTATTCCAAGTGGTTCAACTGGAAATTCAACGGGTATGTCAAAGAAGAGAAAAAGTATGTAAGTATTACAAATTGGTACAGGTATGTACGTAAAGTCTATACACATTGACTTCATGAAATTGTGAGTTCATGATTTCCATGAGAATGATTTTGTGGAAACCTTGTGATTACTAGTGTATACTTGTGATGTATGAAATTCATGATAAATTTGGTTAAGGATCATGTGATTGGCTTTAGGGCCAAATTGAGTTATGATATAGCATGTTTTATTCACACATATTGTGATCTATCGGATATAAGAAAAAGAAAAGATTGGTATAATTTTCCTATTAAAATGATTATGGAAGTATGAGAAGATATGAACTTGGAACAATTGAAAGATGTTAAAATATATGCTTGAAATGAGAATAGTCATAATTTATGTGCATGTTTACTTTGAGGTTTGAAATGACTTGTTAATTTTTGTAGTATGTTACAAAGGAGAGGTTATGGTTGTTAGGCTAACGCAAAGATATGTTAAATTATGCTTATGAGTTAATAGAGTAAACATTGTGACTGAATAAAGTTATAACTGTGAAATTCATGGCTATTAGTACTATCTTGTGTTTAAATTGTTGGACTTGATAAAAGGTTAATAAGAGTTGCTTATTATTTTCATACAGACTTCCTAAGCTATATAGCTTACCCCTCTTCCTTTCCCATGTTTTATAGTGCCATCAAGCTAGCTCGGGTTGGAGATCACTGGAGATCCTATCACACTATCAAGCTATCATTTTGGGTATTGATGATTTCAAATATTGAAACGCCCCAAATTTGGGCCTAGAAGTACTGGGCCTTGAGCAAGGGAACAGTTAGGTAATAGTGTTTAAAAGTCCTAGGAGATGGCATAAAATAATTGTCTGCTCTGATGGTTAAGGGATTTGGGAGTGTCTAGGAGTATTGGAAAAGTCCTGGGTTCAAACCTGGGCTTTAGTAAAAATTTTGGTTTAAGTGAATAAAACCCTGGATGCGTGGAAGTAGGCCTTTTAAATTATTGTGGTAAATAAATGACACAAGGAAGAATGTGGACTAGTGGTTGTTGCGTCATTAAGGTTGCAAGGCGGCCTGGGTTCAAGTCTTGGCTCTTGCAAATTATTTTAATTTTTGCTCTTAACTGAATCTAGACGTTGGTATGTAGGGTTTATATTTTGTTACGACTGATTGATGACACAAGTGAGCTTGTGGCCTAGTAGTGGTGGCGTAGCATGATTATTGTGAGAGCAAGGGTTCGAATCTCATGGCAAGCAAGGAGCAATTATTTTGCTATCAGGGGACGGCAAGAGTTAGTGTTGGATTTGAACTCTGGTGAAGAGAAAGTTTGAATTGGTCTTGAGTTGTTGGGAGAATATTATAGAGCAAACTAAGGAGGGATAGGGCGAGAGAATCAGGGAGATTTTTAAGGAGTTTGAGATTGGGAAGAGTTATAGCCGAATTGGGGAGCTTGAGGGTGCAAAATTTGGCCAAGGGGGTTTGGGATGTGCATTTTGGCAATTGGTGTAGGAGTACGTGCTGAATTCTCCCTTTGTATTTCGGGTTTTTGTTCTTTTGGCATTTTTTGGCTTCTTTTCTCTCTAATGCCGAAATGGAAAAGTAACCATTCGTGCCTTTTCTTTTCGGTTTCTCATTTTGGTATTTCCTTCTTTGCTCTTCTCTTTGTTGATTACCCGATATTGTTTCTCTCTTAGTCTCTCTTCTCTTATAATCTAACTTTTTTGGCCGAATATCCTTTTTTGATGGTGAGCTAATTTTTTTCTTTTTTTTACTCCTTCCTCTCTTGTGGTAGACCGAATACTGTGGCCCTTCTTCTTCTCTGTTCTATTCTATTCTTGGCTTTCGCTCATCTCTCTCTCCCTCTTTTTTGGTGTTGGCTGAATATTGACTGGTAAGTCCTTAGTGATCACTGTTCTTTTCGGTTTTTCCTTCTTTTCTAGGAATGCCGAATCTCATCTCTTTCTCTAATAATTCTAGCATTCTCTAGGGGTAACACTTCTCAAGGAGTAGAGAAGTGCACAAGTATTTCAAAACGATTAGAATCTTCGCTTGACTCTCAATCAAAGGTAGCGTTTTATTTTACCTTAGTTTTAAATTGGGGTATTTGGCGTAGATCCCTTAGTGTTGGTCGAATGCCCTTCTCTTTGTTACTAGACTCTACTCATGTGTATAGGTTGACATAAGTAATAAAAACCGCTTATTGTGCAGTGTGTATCAAGGAGTTCTTTACCAAACCTTCGTCAACTGTTCAGCAAGTAAACCATATTGGCGGATCTATTCAAGTGAGGGGTAGGTTTGGACAAGTTATTTTGATGGGGATTTTGGATAGATTGGTTACCGTAAGTTTAATTGAATCTTGTGAATGAATGTAAGTTGGAGAACTTGCGGATCTTTCGCACATTTTCATAAACAGGTGTGTATTCATACACAGTAGAGAATGTAGATCGACAAAAGCTGAAAAGCTGAAAAGTCAAAACTTCAGCATTTGAGGCCTCACGAGTGTGCGAACGCTCGTGGGGTAAACCGAGCTCACAAATCATGGGCGACAGGCAGTTGAGGCCGCCACGAGCGTTTTACTGGAATACCGGTGCCCCCAAGGTGCAGTGGAAAAATAAAATTTCGGCAATCCAAACCATAGATCCATATGTGAGGAACGAATCGGGAAAAATGAAATTATAATGATGGTTTCAAAATTACCAAAACTTCAATCTTAGTAGACAGTGATGCCTCGGCAACAAGAATTTAAAACCACTATCGAACAAAGTCGTAACTTTTCAAATGCCGACCTCTACGTAATCTACCAAGTTGACAATGAACGGAAGAAGTCCCCAAAACTATTTTTTAGAGATTTCTTTGCTTGACGGCTGCTAGACCACAAAACTAGGTTTTCGGGGTAGTTTTAATCCTTGTATAACTCCCCTTTTAAATTGGTATATTTATATCGAAACTTAATTCACAAAATTTTAAAATAAATAAATATAATAATGTTTTAACCGAAAATTATAATTACATTAATTATAACAAAAATTTCAATAAACTATATTTATTTAAATTTATATACGAATCAAATTCATATATTAATAGAATTATGTTCTCATTATGTGTACAACATCCTTGTACATATAATATGTTCGATATTTGATTGCCCAATTAAATTAATTTAATTCATGTGACAACCACACACAAAACCAACTATGTTTTATTCTGATCATCTCAACCATATAGTGTGACCCTGTAGGCTCTTGTAACGTTAGAAGTAATACTAGAACGATTCTAATGTTACATGCAATGTGTGGCATCTAGCAATGCATCATTGCTACCTAAGTTACAAGAAGTCATGATTCGACATAACCTTTTGTGATTTACCTTTCATGCATTAATCCTTAAGTCCTTTATCTCTAGAACGAACACAAGTTATGGAATAGTCACACTTGCATAGTCCATCTCATGTTTCTTGATATCTTGAGTAGACTATGATATACAAATAAGTATGACATCTCATATCAACTTATTTGAGCATGGCTATGCATTTCTAGTCTCACTAAATCAAGTGGCCTAAGATATTACACCCATTATGTAGGAGGGACTTATTCTATATTGATCAACCATATCCCTCTACATAGATTGTGGTATATCCAACATTAGCCTTTATAGAACAACCAATTACGGTGTACATTTGACTGTATCAAAATATACAACTCACGATATTGGGATAATGATGATCTCAAGTCTGAGGATCATATACATAATAATCACTATGAGTAATGTTATGACAATTACATAATAATCCAAGAAACATACTCATAGCGGGTCAGTCCAATATGTTGTTCTCTAACACACATATTCATGCATTGATTTTGACACTCCATATGAATGACAACTCTTTATCATCAATCAACTACATGTTAGTCTTAATGCATTATTGTTGTCCTAGTCAACAATAATACTTGACTAAGAATCTTTTAAGAACAATCATATTATTCTCAGGACATTATTATAAAACAGTTTATTTATACACACAGAAAAGAAACTGAAATAATAATGGAAACGCCTTATATTAAAAACATGGTAAATCAAGTATGCTATTACAACCATCTCATGATTGATCTTTGGGCATAATCTTACACGTTCTCGTGGGCTCAAGCCGTTAAGGGCCTCGATAGGCCTGGATGGGCCGTGTCGGCCCAATAGGCTTGTGGGCCCCGTACGGATTAAATCTGTGGTAAGTGATAAATATTGTACTGCGCTATGTAGGTCACATAGCCGTAATTGAATTTGGGCTAAATGGGCCATACGAGCGTGTGGGCCCACTTATGCCGAGTAATGGGCCTTGGGCCCATTTACACTGTTATGATCATTTAGGTTATCTGTGTCGCTTGAGGTGACTGTAGACCTCCGAAGCTCAGACCCCAATATTGGTAAAATTACCAAAATACCCTTATGGTGTAAAATGACCGTAATGCACCTGTAGGGTAAAATGACTGTAATACCCCTGTATGGTAGAATGATGATTATGCCCTTATGTTCCGTATGACTGATGTGCTTATGATTTACATATATGATTGTACTGAGTATGACTTTGCATACACGTAATATTTATGACATGACATACTGCATGGGGTTGGGTTATTATTGACAAATGAAGTGTACGGCCTGTAGCCATTCTGTACAAGGCTTTCAGCTTTTCTGTGATACTTATGGCTTATAGTTATTCTGTTAACTGGCAGCGTTGCTGCAATATTAACGACCTTTAGCCGTTCTATCTACAGCGTTGAGCCGTTCTGTTGACTTAGTGCCGTAACCGGTGCTAAGCTTGGTGTGTTGGATGGGTGGGTAGATTTTATCCCCATAAGGTGTGTTGGTTGGTACAGGTGGTGTGTTGGTTGGGTGGGCGGGAATCATGCGCATATCTCGCATCGATCATCGATTTTGTATTGGGCTTAGGCCCACCTGATTCTGTTAATGGGCCAAGGCCCACCTGTTACTAATTCTATGATGGGCTCAGGCCCAGTCTATTTCTGCATACCGTATATATAACTGTTTGTATTTTTAAGGGACTACGCACTGAGTTTTTGTAAACTTACCCTTTCTGTCTAACTGTATAGGTAATCCCTAGCCTTAGATGATTTGGAGCCGTGAGGTACTCGAAGGTGGCCACACGATTGCAGTGGATCTACAACTTGACTTTACTTATTTTAAATTTCATATTGGGTTTTTTGATTATGTAATAAGGCCATTGTGGGTTTATGTTTTAATTAGGCCTTTGATTTCTTATATTAAAGTGCTAGTCTAGGAAAACTCGAGTTTTCAAAATATTCACGGTTTTCTAAAGAACATGAGCTTGAAACACAAGTTGTCAAAATGCTTCTGCGATTTAAGTTGAATTAATACTCCAAAGGCAAATATTTTGGCAAACCTTGGTGACGAGATGATTTGCTAACCCCGTACAAAAGGTTTTAATTTTAGAAATAAACTTTTAACGACAACTTGATTTTTTAACGACGCTTTGATGTGACACGCCAGATTCGACCATAACGTTTAGGCCGGGTTTAGGGTGTTACAAGTATTTTGAGTTATGGCATGTATAGGGACTTGGTCATTTTGTTATATGCGTCGTATGATTTTAGCAGATGTAATAGCTTATAATCGTCAAAGGCTTGTTTTGCTATTTGGCCATGTAAGTTGGCTTCAAGTGGCAACATGGTTGTAAGCCTAAATATATTCATATATGTGTCAATGTTTATGGTGATATGATCATGGTATGCTTGGTGAATGTGAAATATTTGGAAATGTGATTTATGGCATGATTGTGTAATGTTTGGAATTGTGACCTATTGATGAGATGAGGAATTTAAGTATAATTTGGTAACTAGATAGCAATTGAATGAAGCCTACTGAATGTGAGATTTGTATGTTTGATTTAGGGCTTAATAAATTTAGTGAATATGTTAGATAAAGATATAAATTGATATGTCTTAACCATGAATGTGGATGTTTTGGTTGCCTAAAAATGTATTGTTTTGTGCCTTTGAATTGGGGTAATTGTATGTGTGAATAAGGGTGGCAAATGGCTTGGTAAATAGCCTTATTATTGTCCACACGGGTAGACACACGAGTGTGTTTCTAGGTCGTGTGTGACACACGGTCAACCCCATGGGGTGTGATCCGGCCGTGTGTCCCTTGCACCTAAATTGTTGCAAAACGAAATGCTCAGTATTAAGCACACGGGCATGAGACACGGCTGTGTGTCTCAGCCGTGTGAAGGACACGGCCTCAAGTAACGGGCGTGTGTCTTGGCCGTGTGACTTCAATTTGTTCTTAGGTGACAAACAGAGAGTTACACGGGTTAAGAACATGGGCGTGTGTGGCCACACGACCTACCCATACGGGTGTGTCCCAAGCCACACAAGCGCGTGACCGCTATTTTAGCAAATATTCTCTAAGTGTCGTAAAATTTTCTAAAGTTCTCGATTTAATCCTGAACTTCTTCTAAAGCATGTTTTGGGCCTCGTAGGCTCGTTTTTGGGATGATGTGATTGATTGTTAAAAAGTTTTAATTTGGTGCCAAATTTATAACTCGGAATGTATGTTTGCTTGTGTTTACATTCGGTAATGCCTAGTACCCTGTCCGAACATCGAATACGGGTAAGGGTGTTATAATTGGTCACCTGACCTTCTAAAGCTAACAACATATTCCTTGATCTGCTATTTTTTTTTGTCATCCCACAGGTCTCCATCGGGACATTTTGTCATCTCAACTAGCGTCTTCGAACACTAGCTTGGATACCAACTATAACGAGGCCAAAACTTTTGTTTGGAAAAATGTGTTGCCTTAGGCGATTTATTGTGTTCAAATCTACCTAAGTCAGCTTTACTCTCGAAAAATGAGAGTTCTCGCAAAAATTCTCTAATGCATCGAAGTAATGCGAGAGCAACCTCGAAAGAGAAAGAAGCCGATAAGAAAATAAAAGCCACACAAAATAGCACACACCAAGTGTTTGAGTAAATACTCTCAAATGTATTCTATTATTTTGAAAGATTACATCTGAGTGATTACAAATGAGGGGAAATGCCTCTATTTATAGTTGAGCTCCCCTAAATCTAATGCTACAGATCGAATTACATCAACAATTGAGATTAGTGCTTATCTACAAGATGAGAGTCTTAAGGGATTTAAACTCTATACATCTTTATCCTTTAAGATTTACAATAATTACCTTGGTAACATTAATTTTACTAGAGTGTTTCACTAGCCCACCAAAGCTTCAAGTACATGGGTTTTTTCATGTGTTCCACGAATTGGGCCAGTTCAAGTGAGTCAAATGAGACCCATTTTATCAATTGAACTTTATGGGATATTTTGCGTGCATTTGTCACGGACTTAAATCTCCGCCCTATAACACTTACATGTTCTAGGTTTTCTTTTCTATTAGAGAAAAAGATGAATAGAAACAAAATTATAAGGAACTTTAATTTTTGGGTTATGATCTTATAGGGATTTTCTTATTGTTGAAGATAGATATGAATTAAAATTTTGAGTTAATGACGATTTTTCTGGATTTTAATTTATGGGTTAATGGAAGTTTTTTAAATTTCTTGTTAATGAATTTTTTGTGGTAAATGATATTTTTGAGTTCTTTTTTTTCTTTTATGTTGGTTAATGAGTATTTTTTTTTATTATGCTTTCATTTGATTTAAAAAAAGAAAAAGAAAAAATTTGGATGGAAAATATTAAATAAAAAAGAAGACTAAAAAAATAAGGAAAAAAGGAGAAAAAATCAATTAATATAATTTGGGAAAGAAATATATATATTTTTAAAAATATATTTTAAAATAATTTTATATAATTTTATTTTTTTAAAATATATTTCTACTAAATATATAAAAATATATATATATACTTTTAATATTTTTAAAAATTTAGGTAAGAAATGTTTCTTTGAAAAATTAAAAAAAGATGCTCACAATAGCTAGAGGTGTTCAAATGGTTAAATATTCGGTTAACCGAACCGAAATTTTTTCAAAAAAAATTAACTGAACCTAAATATTTCGGTTAATTCTATTAGTTAACCGAGTTAACTAAATTAACCAAATTTATATATTTTTTTTAAAACAAGTACAAAACATATAAAAAATAAATTGATAATGTTCATTTGACTGAATTAACAGAATTAAAACTACATATTTGTATTATTAATTATTAACTTCGGTTAATTCGATTAATTACTTGATTTCGAACCGAATAAACCGATAATCAAACTTCAAAAAATTCATTAATCGACCTCTGACTAATTTAGATCGATTTATTAACTGATTAACCGAATTAGATCCATTCAGTCGATTAATTTACTTTTTTAATCGAAATTTGAACACTCCTAGCAATATCTTCACTTACTTGGTCTAAGGTGTCCTGATTGGACCGCATGCCATGTCAACATAAATTCTTATGCAGTTAGGGTTTGGAACTTTTTTTTTAGGGAGAGAAGGGTTTAGAACTATTTTACTAAACATAAATAAAGTACATCGGCTTAGACATTTTGAACGTTTAAAGGGACACATTATAACAAACTCTAAAGTACAAGGCTCTTTGTTACCATTCTCCCTTAAAATTTTAAAGATTTGTAATTGAAATAAGTTAGATTTATTTAAATTTGGCTTCAATTATAATGAAATCAAATTTTTATTTCTAATTTAATTTAATTTAGTTCTTTCAAATTTTAGTATGGAGTGAGGTGAGTATTTATGGTTGTTTTTAAAAATAAAATAATAAAATGAACTTTATTTAAAATAAAATTCAAACTTATATTTTTTCAATAAAATTACTTTCGGTTTTAAAGCTCAAATCAACTTTTTTTTTCATGGAGTTCACCTTTTCTATTTCAAATGATAAAATTAAATGTTAAAAACTAAATAATTTTTTTGAAAAAAAACCAAATAAGTTTTTTACTAACGCTTTATTTTTTTTTAAAATTTGTCGAGATAGTTAAACATAGAAGCTAAATTAAAAATGCTTCTCATCTAGAAACCTGTCTTGAGACATAAAAGATATAATCTCCGGACATAAATTTCAATGTCTCAATATATAACCACATCAAGACAGAAATATCAAAATCAAGGAAAGACTCATCTCAAGACATGGAACTATTTGTTTCAAGACATAATGTTAAATTTTGATAATTATAGTTTAGATTCAAATTTTAATTATGTTATGCAATTTCTAAATGTATATAGTATGTTTAAAGTGCATTCATTTAGCTTATTTTTGTGATTGGTTGAGGTTTAGGGAAATTTAATTGCTTGAATGCATACTTGAAATTGATTCAGGATCCGGTCGAGTGTGGAAAGTAATATTTAGTGTTTTAAAAAATATATATTTCTTTTTAATTTAGAGCCTAAATAAGCTTGCCGCCCAATTTATCTTTGTTTTAATTTTGAGCCCGTTTTAATTTGCAGCCTATTTCTATTTTATAAAAAATGAGTCGAAGTTATATTTGCCAGTCCAATTGTTTTAAAGTCCAAGCCCATTGCATATTCATCTTTCAATTGGTAGCTAATGTTTCTGACCCCTAGCCACCGCCGCCACCACCACAGGAGCCACCAGTGTGAACACCAACGAACATCGGTGTGAACACACGCACACGAGTATAATTTTCTTTTCAGCCATTCCCATTCACGAATCAGCAAACAATTATCAACCAAAGCAGTTACAACAACACAATAACAGAACCTCAAATAAAAAATGAGATTAATTAAACAATCATGTATCATTAAGAAACCAAAGGAGATTACGAATTAGTATAAGAATCCTGTAAAAACAAGAGAAAGGGATGGGGTCAATTAGTATTAGAAGACCATTATGAAAAAGAATGAAAAGGAGGATAATCGTAGAGTGAGTCGATAGACAAAAGTTATAAAAAATAATAATAAAGAACACCAAAGAGAACAAAAAAAGAAAAAACAGAGATTTTTGAAGGCGACTTTTTTTCCTCTCTTTTTTTTTTTCCGTTCTTTCCATTTTCTTCTCCAACTTATTTAGATCGTTGCATGCATGTTGAAGGAGGGGAAACCTGGATCTCTTTGGTTCTATTTTGTTTTTCCTTTTTCCATATCTTTATTTTTTTTATTTGAAAGAAAATATGTTTAGAAAAGGAATAAGATGGAGAATGCCCTAACCTAAATATCAAAAAGGATTTTCAAATTTTTTAAAGGATTTAGAGAAATCCGAATTTGAAAAAAAATTGAAAAAAAGAAATGAAAAAGTTTTTGTTTTATTTGGAATAATAAAATATTTTTTAAAAGGAACAAAGGTGGTTGTGTGTACGGCCACTATGAGAGTGATGCAGAAGAGAAGAAGAAGATTCACAAAATAGGGTAAAGAAGAGAGGATAGAGGTTGAGGAAAAAGAAAATAGATTGAGGAAATGGTACTGAATTTTCATAACCAACCATCAACACTGATTGCTGTTAAAAAGGATAAATAACAGCTATGGCAACTAGCACCTATTATCATTGAGGCAAAACGCCCCATTTCACTAAACTGAATCCCCCTCCCCAAAATGCAACGTATTCATTAACTATAACAACCACAAAAAGCATTGTTTTTACAAGACATTTAAGCTAACATAGTTAAAGGGTAATTATCCCCACACCCATCCCATAATTGCATATCGAATCTCTGCTACCTTTTTATACCATAACAAATACCCCTCTCCTCAAGCAAGTTCTTGTCCTCAAGGATCAAAAGTATGATATTGTTGCTAGAAGTTTGTCCAAGTTTCCCAGTTGAATCTTCTAGAAAAGTGTCCGCTCATTCTATTAACACCTCAGTGATGGCGTGGTTCCCTTTTTTTTTTTTTCATTCTCCTTTCAAGAATTCTCATTGGTTCCTTTAACAATGAACCATCTAGGCCTACGGGAGGTAAAATAGGGGAATTGGTAGTTGTGCCAATGTGTCTTTTCAACTGTGAGACATGCAAAGTGGAGTGAATTCGAGCCCCTTCAAGTATTTTCAGTCTATAGGCCACTTGTCCAACCCTTACTTCCACTGGGTAAGGTCCAAAGTACTTGGGAAAGAGTTTTTGATTTCTTATCTTCCTCAGTGGATGTTTGTCTGTAGGGTTGAAGTCACAAATATACCAAATCTCCCACCTCAAATGATCTATTAGACCTCTTATTGTCTGCTAGCTGTTTTATTCTCTCTTGCGCTCTTTTTAAATAGAACTTAAGTCACTTCCTAAGGCCCTCCCTATGTTGAAGAGTTCTATCAACCTTAGCTACTGTCGGATAACCTACTAAATAGGGTATATGGACTGGTGGATCTTGACCATATAAATCAACATAGGGAGTGTGAGTGGTATTATATCACCATTCGACTAAGGGCAACCTATGAACCCATTCAGTAGTTTTCTCACACGTCATGCATCTTAGGTAGCCATCTAGGCATCTATTCAACACTTCTGTTTGCCCATCAGTTTGAGGGTGATAGGCAATAGATAAATGGAGCTTGGTGCCTAGAATTTTGAACATTCTTGCCAAAATCTACAAAGAAAGGCTTTGTCCCTATCAGAAACAATGGACTCAAGAACCCAGGTAGTCTATCTTGGTCCAAATAAACCTGAGCCAAAACAGTAGTAATATAAGGGTATGCCAAAGCAATAAAGTGATCATACTTAGTCAACCTATCCATCATTACCATAATGGTGCTTTTACTTTTGGAAAATGGTAGACCCTCCACAAAATCCATGCTGATAGTGGACCAAGCTCTATCAGGTATGGGGAATGGTTGCAATAGCCCCGAATAAGCAACATTATCATTTTTGCATTGCTAGCAGATGCTACACTCTTTAACCCAATTTTTGACATCCTTGAAAAAACCTTTCTAATAAAGTAGACTTGCTATTCGATGTCTGGTAGCATGAACACCAAAGTGGCCCCCAATGGCTTCATTATGAAAAAAACCAAATATGGTTTTCCTGAGCTCTAGTTTATTGCCTATCACTACTTTCCCTTTTCTTCGAAGGATTTTGCCATCCCATGAATATTTAGAATGTTAGTGTGGATGTTGCTGTAATTATTTGCACAATTGCTAAATTTTAGTGTCCTCCAACCCAGCTTCTATAATCTGATCCCAAAGTTCAGACCATGTTATTATCATTTGCCCCATACACTGAAAGAACTGTTGATTGCCTTCAGACATACTAATGTCCAGAGTGTGAATACTACAACTAAAGATGTGGAATTGAGGCGGTGTCCGTAAGTATATGGGTCACGTTGTAATATAGTTACAGCGAAGTAGGTGAGTACTTTGAGGATCGTACCTAAGGGAGGCAACTACTAGATTAATTCTAACCTAAACACCAATAGATCTAATTAGTATTTTAAATAAACTATATTACAAATAAACATAAATCAAGGGCATTTGGTTTTTATAATTAAAGAACTAAAAATAACATAAAAAAGGATTCTTTGAAAAACTAGATTACAAACTGGATCAAATATAAACATGGGTGATTAGCTCACTTTGGTAGTCATAATCAATTATGGTCTCGGGTTTCCTTGTTCAATCAACTAGTCAATACCCTAGCAGGATCTTCTGTAACACCCCTTACTCGTATCCGACACCGGAACATGGTTTGAGGCGTTACCGGACTCAAACATAAACATTCATTTAATTACATACACATCATCCCTTATATGGGCCCAAGAGGCCCAAAACATACATTGGGTCTGGTTCGGGACTAAACTGAGAATTTTTAAAACTTATACAACACTTAAAAAATTTTCATATTTTGGAGGGTTACATGCCTGTGTGGATTGGGACACGCTAGTGTCCTCAGCTCGTGTAACTCTCTATTTATGATGTCATCAACAAAATAGGGTCACATGCTCGTGTGCTTAGGCTGTGTGGCGAATTAAATTCCAAAAAATCAGGTGTAGACTTCACACGGCCATGGCACATGCCTATGTCCTGAGGTCGTGTCCTTCACATAGCTGAGACATATAGCTGTGTCTCTGCCCGTGTGTTTACTACTAGGCATTCTGTTTTACCTAATTAGGGTACAGGGGACACACCGCCGGATCACACGCCCATGGGCAGACCGTGTGTCACACACAGCCTAGGCACATGCCCGTGTGTCTATCTGTATGGACAACTTTAAGGCTATTTTCCAAGGCAATTGCCACCCTTATTTGCACAAACACGTACATGACTTCAAAGGCACTTAAACATACATAAACAAGACATGATCATGATCATTTCATCTTTACTAATACATGCATAAGACTTCATACTTTGTTAAGCCAAATTTATAAATTTCAATACACAATGAGTGGTAAATTACTTCTATTTAACATACTCATGTCTTAGTTGTAATCATGCCATTCACTCACAATTCCATCATCAAACATCCATAGCCACAATACATCTCATCACATTCACACAACAACCGACCACACCACAATTGCATAGGCACATGCATGCATATATGAATAGGTTTACAACCTAATAATCAATATGAGCCACATCTCATGGCCTTACACAAAATGAATCAAATATCTTCATAAGCCATCACATTTGGCTAAACCAATATGACATATAACCAAAAAGACCAAGTCCCTATACATGCCTTAATCAAAATGTTGGGACTAACTATATCCAAATGTCCAATTCATACTGTGATCGAGTCTCCAACGTCTTTCGATCCCTGAGCTAGCTTGGTGATACTATAAGAAAATGGAAAAGAAAGGGGAGTAAGTGTAACTGCCCGATTTTGGGCCTAGTCAGAACAGTGGTTTCGGGACCACTATTCTGAGGCCGGAGAAAATTATTTTAGTATTATTTTATGTGTTATAATATAATTTTATAAGTTCATGTAAATTTTGGTAAGTTAATTTTAGCGATTTCTAGTCCAATTTCAAAAAGGACTAAATCGCGTAAAAGGTAAAAGTTGTATTTTTGTGCCTAAGGTGTTAATAGACTAGAGAACTAAAATTAGAGGCCTTTAAAGGGAAATTGACCCTTTTTAAGTGTGTGGCCGGCCAAGGGGAGACAAAATTTTCAAAAAGCCAAAATTTATGGGATATTATATGACTTTTGACTAAATAGGTAATAAAATAAAAATAGGATGATATCATCCCTTTTTTCATCTTCTCTCCATCAATTTCTCCAGCCAAGAAATGGGTTTTGAAAGCTTCAAATTTTTAGCAAATTTGAGCCTTAGCAAGTAAGTGATTTTAATGTCTTTCTTGAAGCTTTTTACATTTTTGTAACCCCTAAAGTTTCATAAGAGAGGACTGTTTTGCAAAATGATAAAGAGTCTAGGGTTTTTCCATGAATGTATATGTGTAGTTTTCTGAGTTTTTATGGAAGAATATGAGTTTTAGTTGTCTAATAAACAACCTTTGTGAAGGAAATTTGCATGAAAATACCTTAAAAAGGTTATTATGCAAAGTTGTAAATGGGTTGTTAATGTGTGTAATAATGATTTTTGTGAGTTGCCATAGTTATGAAAATGGTTTATCTAGGCTTAAGGAGTAAATAAATTGAATAACAATCTTGTTGTGAGCCTAGGGGCAATTTGGTAATTTTGGCAAAATAGAGGGGCAAAATTATAAATTTTGCCAAAGTGTGTCAATGGAGTAATTTGATTAGTACATTATTTTAGTTAGCTAAATGTGATGTTTTAGATGTTGAAAAATGCAATTTGGGCCTAGAACGGGGAAAATCAAATTATAGACAATTTTGTTTTTTTCACCTTTGTGGTATCGAGGTAAGTTTGTATGTAAACAATAACATGCTATACATGTATTTTAAATGTTATCATTACATGAATTGTACAAATATTAATGTGTATGTGATTAATAGAAATATGATAAGACAAAGCCTTGATAGGCGAGGAAGAATCCCGTTTGAACCTTAGGAATAAAATAGGATACGAGTGACATGTCACTAGGAATTATGAGTCTAGATGACTAGCTCGAGAGTGAGCATTGAAATGTCATGAGATATGAGGTAGCTTTAGCTATGATTGAGGCACTTATGTGCAAAGATGTTTCCGAGTATCCAATTAGTATTCCAAGTGTTCAACAGGTAATCTAAATAAAGAGTTGATGATGGTCCCAATGAGGTAAGTCATTGGTGAGTATGCACTTGAGTTATGTTACGAGTTGTGCAGGTACGTACACTAAGCCTATGAGAATGTCTTGGTATGTGAAAGATCTATGATGCATAAATATGTGTTCTTACCATGATGGATGAAATGATGTTGTATTAATTTTGTGAACAATGACCATGAATGAGTAACTTAGCCTTGACAGATTTCAGTTACTGCAGTAGTGTAACTTTGAAAATACACTAAAAATAGTAGAAAATGAGTTAGAGGCTAAATAAAATATTGAATTAATTCTTAATGTGTATAGTTTCTTACAAAACAAACCGTGTAAGAAAAAACATTTCTTATAATGAGATATTTGAAGTTGTGTGAGACAGGGTCAGAATGATTTCGAGATCCCCTATTCTAATTTGAGAAAATCATTATAAATTGTACAAAAATGGTTATGAGTTATAATTTATATTCATAGATTTCTCAATGAGTCTAGTTTTAATAGAAATAGAGGAGAACATTATTTGAGTCTTGTGCTATGATATAATTGAACTTTAGTGCAAAAGGGTTGAAACTGTCAGATAGTGAATCAGGGGTAACTTTGAGGAATAAACTGTACTAATTAGCTAAAACAAAAATTCTGGAAATTTTATGGTAGAAAGTTAAGTGAGTCCAGTTTCAGGGAAAATTAATGAAACTTAATTCGGAGTTTCATAGCTCCATATATAAATAATTTAGTGACTGTTGCTCAGGAAGACAGCTTGTCATGAACTTGAGAATATGTTGTAAACATTGACAAAACATGTTGAGGAGTTGCTTATTGTTTTCATATGAACTTACTAAGTGAAATCCTACCCCCCTTCTTTCCCATGTTTCCAAGGGTTGCGAGGTTAGCTCGGGTTGGAGGCCATCAGAGATATTATCACACTGTCGAGTAGACACTATCGGCATAAGTAAATCCAAGTGATTCGAGTCTATGGCATGTATAGGGTTTTAACGTTGAGTATGTGATATTATGATTTAGCTAAAGGTGTTGTCTTGTATTGATAAAGTGTTGTAGCCATGTGAATTGGCCTATATCGGCTAATGACGTTATGGGCCTATATGATTAGTCTTATGCATGTATGTTATTATCTCTTGCGATGTGGCTTACAGTATGCCTAGAGATTGCAATGAGATTCATTGATGAGTTAGTACCTTATGCATGATTAAGTGATTGGTAAATAATTAATAAAGCCTTATAAATGGTTTGTGGATACGATTATGCATGCTTAGTGATGGACATGAGGTTTGATGACATGTTGATAGCTATAGCGTTAATGTGGTAAAGATGAGAGTAAAACCTATGGTAATGGTTGCATGTGAAATTACCATGATCATGTCATGTTAGGAATTT
Source organism: Gossypium anomalum (assembly GCA_025698475.1). Taxonomy (NCBI): domain Eukaryota; kingdom Viridiplantae; phylum Streptophyta; class Magnoliopsida; order Malvales; family Malvaceae; genus Gossypium; species Gossypium anomalum. The sequence continues at coordinate 72,173,513 of CM046956.1, forward strand.
TTAAGTGCCTAATTTTTCCATGTTGTATGCTATTGTATAAGTATGCGTGCATGTGTTGTGAGGGTGACAAAATGGCTTGGAAAATAGCCTCGTATTTGTCCACAAGGGTAGACACACAGGCATGTTGTCCAGCCGTGTGACCCCTGCACCTAAGTTTTTCTAGTCAGTATTCATGGTAGTAGTACACGGGCAAGAGACACGGTCATAGGACACGGGCGTGTGCCTTGGCCGTGTGGTTTTGGCAGAATGTCCAGGTTTTCAGAGACGGGTTTGGGACACGGGCGTGTCCCTAGCACACGGGCGTGTGCTCTATACCCACACGGGCATGTGGAGCTTTGATGCAAGAGATTTTCTAAGTTTTTCATGAGTTCTCGGTTGGGTCTCGAACCACCCCGAATGTATGTTTTAGGCCTCGTAAGCCTGCATAAGGGACAGATTGCATGTGAAAAGAAAAGTTTTTAATTGTTTGAGATTTCGTGGCCCTGTTTAGTATAGAAGTCTTAGTAAAAGTCAGGTAGCACCTTGAACCCCATCCTGGCGTCAGATGCAGGCGAGGGGTGTTACATTTAGTGGTATCAGATCATGGTTTAGTCAGTTCTCAGAGTAACCTAGCGTAAGAGAGTCTAGCTATACATGCCATAGTATTACTCGTGATAGTCTGATATCTCCCAGCCCTAACAAATCTATTGATTAAGACAGGAATGAGTTCCAACCGAGCAAATCTTGATAGAGATAAGAGTAAAGTTGAGATTATTGAATCATGCTTGTGATATGTTGAAAATGGGAAAGGTATGAAAAGAAATTCATGAATTTTGCATGAACTAGTATTCATTATGTGATACTCCTGAGTTAAAGAATGTGAAATAGTGGAGTAAAATGAAGTTAAGTTGTGAAAAGCTCTTTTATGCATGTTAGTATTCATACGATATTAAATGTCCAACTTGATTGGCCAAGTGTTTATGAAAAGAAAGAAATTTGCTTGAAATGACGGAGTGTATGTATGAATGCTTTTATTGCATAATTAGTAATCAGTATATATACGAGGTTGACGTTTATGTCTAGATTAATGAAGTCAAAATGCCGTAATGTTATGCTTTACAATCTCAGTTACAGAATTATAAATGTCACAATAGCATGAAAGTTGTAATGAAAGATCAAATTGGGTGGAACGCAGGGAATGAGTACGATCGTTCACTAATGAATTGACGGAAAAGACCATGGTTGGACCATGGTAATACATAAGATTTGTGTACCAGTGTAAGACCATGTCTGGGACATGGCATTAGCATTGAGACGAGGGCTAGTGTAAGACATGTCTGGGACATGCATCAGCCACACTATGAGAGCCAGTGTAAGACATGTCTGGGACATGCATAGGCCTCGAGATGTTAGCCAGTTTCAGACATGTCTGGGACATGCGTCGGCTACGAGGTGTGCTAGTGTAAGACATGTCTGGGACACAGCATTGACACAGATGGACGAGAGGTAGTACAAGACCATAGTTGGACTATGGCATCAAGTAAGCGATATACTCAAAACAGTAAGACATTCTCCAATTTGATAAATATTGGCAAGTGATTAAGACTCAATGTGGGAACTTGATAAGACATTAAGGGTAATTTGAGTAAAAGAAATAAAAGTTTGAGTTGTGATAAATTCACTTATGTTTAGCTAATATTCACATGAAATAAAGTTGCATGTATTACTGAGATATGTGAAGATGTGTTCATAACAAGTTGGAAATTTGAAATGTTTGAATCAATGTGCGTAATGCTATGTTGTTGTTGAATATGTATTTGCTTGAGAGTCAAAAGTTTAGAGGCTTTACAATCTTCGCCCCCTTACCAGAATAGAGTTATACGATGAGATTCTCGAGAGATATGTTTACATAAGCTTGCAAAAGTGATACTAAAGATCACAATAATGGAATAATATGGGATTAGTGAAGGCAAAATTAGTTAGAGGAATAACGTTAGACTTGCACAGATGTCTGAGTATTACGGATTCAATTAAATAAAATTTATGGCTATCTTTCTCTTCTGAGTATTCTATGTTTTCCTCTATTCTAGGGAATATTTATGGTTATCCCTTTCGAGTGGGAATTCTATTGTGTGAGGATGCTAGTGGCTGTGATGTTAGATGAAAAGCTCTATTGGTCTAGTTAGTTATGATCGACATTTCTCCATCTCTTCAGATTTCTATTATGATATATTGGAATGAAGTAGATAGTAAAAATCTATGTGAGATTATTCTGATGTTCTATTGATTATGGTTTATATATATGTGGGAATTATATTATCTCTGTTACGAGGAATTCTAGAGCGTACAAACAGTAGTTTCCTTCTGGATTTCTCTGAGGATTTCCTGGTATAGTCTTATATCTTGGAATTTCTCATATTGGTTTTTCTCTAGTTCTTGTTTTGAGAATTATCGAGCTTGGCTTATCTTTATGAGTAATCTTTGACTTGCAATATTAGAATCTGTTATAATTATGCTTCTGGCTCAAATATAGAAGTGCGGGGATTTCAGTGTCGAGATTTCTTTAAAAATTCTTAGGGTGAAGAATGGTTATTCGGCAAAGGTAAATCTGAGTTATGTGCATTTAAGTTTATTCTCTGGTTCGAGAATACTGTTACGTGTTCTTTGGTAAGTAGTCGTGCAGTTAGAAATGATGAGGTATTATTCTTATAAGTATGATACGGAAAACATAATTAGTTGGATTTCTCTCATTTAAGAGATGTTGTATAAGTAAAGTTATCCTGATTAATAAAGAGATCACTCCTATAAAGTTGGAATCATTTGATTCATGTTAGTAAAGTTTCTAAACAATTGATGATCAGAGTATAGAAATGTGGCTATAAGTGATAAATTAAACAAGTACAACATAATTCAACTTTTAATTTGGAATTGCAGGGAGGATTTGATTTCTAGTTTCTGTTACTATTATTTAAGAGTAAGATTTGAGTACTAAGAAACATTGGGTTATACAGAGAATTGAGTATAGAGCTTACATCACTCTTTTGTCTATTCTTCTAAAGGATATTGAACTGTCTACAAAGTGAAGCTAAATATCAGATGCACCAGAGACTATTATTGTCGGTGATGATATTGAAAGGAAAATGAGAGAGTACTGTTATGAAATTTCGTATCGGGATATCTCTCATCCCCGAGAAAAAGGAGGGATGCAAGTTGAATTGTAATAGATTGATGATAGTAGTCCACATGAATATTTTGGTATATACAGAGGTATTGTTAGACGGATTTGGACAAGTTGTGCCTCTAAGCTTCTAGTTCTTAGAATGTCAGTTTTTAGTATTTCGAATTGAGCCGAGAATTTTATGGTAATTGTGGAAAGCTTACAGAAATCCTGAGTATTAGCTTCAACTGAGTTGTTTTGTAAGTTTTGAGAAAAAGATATAAGTGACTCGTGAAAGTTGAGAGCAACTTTTTCTGGTAAGATTTTCGAGGACGAAAATCCCTAAAGGGGGGAAGAAATGTAACAGCCCGATTTTGGGCCTAATCGGAACAGTGGTTTCGAGACCACTATTTTGAGGCCAGAGAAAATTATTTTAGTATTATTTTATGTGTTATAATATAATTTTATAAGTGCATGTAAATTTTGGTAAGTTAATTTTAGCGATTTCTAGTCCAATTTCGAAAAAGGACTAAATCGCGTAAAAGGTAAAAGTTGTGTTTTTGTGCCTAAAGGTGTTAATAAACTAGAGAACTAAAATTGGAGGCCTTTAAAGGGAAATTTGACCCTTTTTAAGTGTGTGGCCGGCCAAGGGGAGACAAAATTTTCAAAAAGCCAAAATTTATGGGATATTAGGTGACTTTTGACCAAATAGGTAATAAAATAAAAATAGGATGATATCATCCCTTTTTTCATCTTCTCTCCACCGATTTTTTCAGCCAAGAAATGGGTTTTGAAAGCTTAAAATTTTCAGCAACTTTGAGCCTTAGCAAGTAAGTGATTTTAATGTCTTTCTTGAAGATTTTTACATTTTTGTAACCCTTAAAGTTTCATAAGAGGGGACTATTTTGCAAAATGATAAAGAGTCTAGGGTTTTGCCATGAATGTATATGTGTTGTTTGCTGAGTTTTTATGGAAGAATATGAGTTGTAGTTGTCTAATAAACAACCTTTGTGAAGGAAATTTGCATGAAAAATACCTTAAAAAGGTTATTATGCAAAGTTGTAAAATGGGTTGTTAATGTGTGTAATAATGATTTTTGTGAGTTTCCATAGTTATGAAAATGGTTTATCTAGGCTTAAGGAGTAAATAAATTAAATAAAAATCTTGTTTCGAGCCTAGGGGCAATTTGGTAATTTTGGCAAAATAGAGGGGCAAAATTGTAAATTTTGCCAAAGTGTGTCAATGGACTAATTTGATTAGTACATTATTTTAATTAGCTAAATGTAATGTTTTAGATGTTGAAAAATGCGATTTGGGCCTAGAATGGGGAAAATCAATTTATGGACGATTATGTCTTTTTCACCTTTATGGTATAGAGGTAAGCTCGTAAGTAAACAATAACATGCTATACATGTATTTTAAATGTTATCACTACATGAATTGTACAAATTTTAATGTGTATGAGATTAATAGAAATATGATAAGACAAAGCCTTGATAGGCAAGGAAGAATCACGTTTGAACCCTAGGAATAAAATAGGATACGAGTGACATATCACTAGGAATTATGAGTCTAGATGACTAGCTTGAGAGTGAGCATTGAAATGTCATGAGATATGAGGTATCTTTAGCTACAATTGAGGCACTTATGTGCAAATATTTTTCCGAGTATCCAACTAGTATTCCAAGTGTTCAACGGGTAATCTGAATAAAGAGTTGATGATGGTCCCAATGAGGTAAGTCATTGGTGAGTATACACTTGAGTTATGTTACGAGTTGTGCAGGTATGTACACTAGGCCTATGAGAATGTCTTGGTATGTGAAAGATCTATGATGCATTTACCATGATGGATGAAATGATGTTGTATTAATTTTGTGAACAATGACCATGAATGAGTAACTTAGCCTTGACAGATTTGAGTTACTGCAGTACTATAACTTTGAAACTACACTAAAAATAGTGGAAAATGAGTTATAGGCTTAATAAAATATGGAATTAAAGATTAATGAGTATAGTTTCTTACAAAAGAAACCGTGTAAGAAAAAGCATTTCCTATAATGAGAGATTTGAAGTTACGTGGGACGGAGTCAGAATGACTTTGAGATCCCCTATTCTGAATTGAGAAAATCATTATAAATTGTAAAAAAATGTTTATGAGTTATAACATATATGCTTAGAATCCAAAATGAGTCTAGTTTGAAGAGAAACAGACAAGAACATTATTTGAGTCTTGTTCTATGAGATAATTGAACTTTAGTATAGAAGGGTTGAAACTGTCAGATAGTGAATTAGGGATAACTTTGAGAAATAAAATGTACTAATTGGCTAAACAAAAAATTCTGTAAATTTTATGGTAGAAAGGTAAATTAGTTTAATTTCAGGAAAAATTAACAAAACTTAATTTAGAGTTTCGTAGCTCCAGATATAAATAATTTAGTGACTATTGCTCAATAGTTTGTCGTGAACTTGAGAATATATTGTAAACATTGATAAAACATGTTCATGAGCTGCTTATTGTTTTCATATGAACTTACAAGCGAAAGCGTACCCCCCTTCTTTCCCATGTTTCCTAGGGTTGCCAGGTTAGCTCGGCCGTCAGAGATATTATCACACTATCGAGTAGACGCTATCGGCGTAAGTAAATCCAAGTGATTCGAGTCTATGGCATGTATAGGGTTTTAATGTTAAGTATGTGATATTATGATTTAGCTAAAGGTGTCAGCTTGTATTGATAAAGTGTTGTAGCCATGTAAATTGGCCTGTATCGGCTAATGACGTTATGGGCCTATATGATTAGTCTTATGCATGTATGTTATTATCTCTTGCGATGTGGCTTACAGTATGCCTAAAGATTGAAATGAGATTCATTGTTGAGTTAGTACCTTATGCATGATTATGTGATTGGTAAATAATTAATAAAGCCTCATAAATGGTTTGTGGATATGATTATGCATGCTTAGTGATGGACATGAGGTTTGATGCACTGTTGATAGCTATAGCATTAATGTGGTAAAGATGAAAGTAAAACCTATGGTAATGGTTGCATGTGAAATTACCACGGTCATGTCATGTTAGGAATGTTTAGGAATGTTTAAGTGTCTAATTTTGCCATGTTGTATGCTATTGTATAAGTATGCGTGCATGTGTTGTGAGGGTGACAAAATGGCTTGGAAAATAGCCTTGTATTTGTCCACACGGGTAGACACAAGGGTATGTTGTCCAGTCGTGTGACCCCTGCACCTAAGTTTTTCTAGTCAGTATGCATGGTAGTAGTATACGGGCAAGAGACATGGCCATGTGTCTCAGCCGTGTGAAGGACACGGTCATAGGATACGGGCATGTGCCTTGGCCGTGTGGTTTTGGTAGAATGTCCATGTTTTTAGACACGGGTTTGGGACACGGGCGTGTCCCTAGTACACGAGCGTGTGCTCTATACCCACACAGGCGTGTGGAGCTTTGATGCAAGAGATTTTCTAAGTTTTTCATGAGTTCTCGATTGGGTCCCGAACCACCCCGAATGTATGTTTTGGGCCTCGTAAGCCCGCATAAGGGACAGATTGCATGTGAAAAGAAAAGTTTTTAATTGTTTGAGATTTCATGGTCCTGTTTAGTATAGAAGTGTTAGTAAAAGTCAGGTAGCACCTCGAACCCCGTCCTGGTGTCGGATGCGGGCGAGGGGTGTTACAGTAAGCATAAAGCTTAGTAAGTTTGCATTTAAATAATTAACAACATTAATTATGTATTATTATACACATAACATAATATAGTTTGTCACAATGTCATCAAGTGCCATAGATACATCTTAAATCATGTCATTTACATGGTGTACGAATAAACTCATAATCATGATTTATTCATTCACTTCTTACCGAGGTCTCATCGATTCATAATCTCAATATTTATGGGCTTTGTGTACATACCTGTACCCTTCTAACATGATCATACCTTGTCATTTCTTTGACAAAATCTTTGAATTACCCGTTGAACCACTTGGAATACTAAAGTATACTCGGGAATTATCATACACATAGTAAGATCTCAATGCCATATCCCAGATATGGTCTCACATGGAATCAAATATCGATGCTGATAGCCCAGCTATAGTCTTACACGATGTCTCATTTCGATGTCATGTCCTAAACATAGTCTTACACGAAATTACATATCGATGTCAATGCCATATCCCAGATATGGTCTTACATGGGATCACATATCGATGCCAATGCCATGTCCCAGACATGGTCTTACATGGGATTACACATAACCCTAATGTCATGACATTTGTATCCTAACTATTCCTAAGGTTCAATCGGGATTTTGAGGTATCAATTCTTCGTCGAATCGTCACTGAGTCATCATTAATCAAATCCATACAGATAAATATACATTTCATGCAATATCAAAACATCATATACATAATAACATGATGTTGAATTATTTACACACGAACTTACCTCAATACCAAAATATAGCTATCTATTCGATTTAGTCCACAACCTTGTTCTTTCCTCAGTTTAGGTCTGGACTCTGTTTTTCTTGATCTATAATAGTAAATTTCACTAATTTAAGTATCACATTGTTCAAAATAGTCCATAAATCATACTTTGGAACAATTATAATTTTGCCCCTAAACTTTTACATATTTACAAATTAGTCCCTAGGCTCGTAAAATAAAATGCACTCAATTTCTTTGTTACCCAATCCTAGCCAAACCTATATCATACTTATAACAGCCCACATTTTCTTTTAAATCAGATTTTTACGACCTATTTTACAACTTTTATAAAAAGGTCCTTTTTAGGTGTTTTCATGAAAAATCACTTTGTAAAAGATGTTTACCACACATCAAACTTTCATATTCCTCCATTAAATATCAAAATACATGCATGCCACACATGGGTAAGTTTTTTAACATGAACCCTAGCTCAAAATAATGGTAGAAATAGCTAGATCGGTTGATAAAAACTTTAGAAATGCAAAGAACATTAAAAACGGGGCTTGGATGCACTTACTATCAAGCTTGGAAGTTGAACAAAACCCTAGCTATGGCTCCTTGAGATTTTCTGCCAAGGTAGGAGAAGATGGACAAGATTTTTGACTTATTTTCCCTTTTAATTCTTTTATTAACCAAATGACCAAAATACCCATAAGACCTTTCTTTTAAATTTTTCCTATTCATGCCCATTTTTGTCCATAAAATAGAAATTGGGAAATTAGCTATTTAAGGACCCCTAATTAATAATCCAAAGCTATTTCATACTTAAAGCTTCGAGAATCTCATATTTTGCAACCTTTGCAATTTAGTCCTAAAAGTTAAATTAGACACTTATTTCACAAAATTTCTTCATGAAATTTTCACACAAGCATGCTATCATATCATAGACCTCATAATATTCATAAAATAATTATTTCTACTTCAGATTTGTGGTCTCGAAACCATTATTCTGACTAGGCCCAAAATCAGGATGTTACATCTTTCGATATGTCCACTGAAATACTGAGTCGACAAGAACTACTTATCTTTTGACCTCCTAGTCCAGAACGGTTTAGGGTTAAGGTGTTCATGGATAGGCCATACCAAACTTGGGTTAATTCCCACCTTGATGACTTCCTGGGGTTTTCAGGCCTAGGGTTTAGGCTATTCCTTTCTTGAACAACTGATCTGTTAAGAAATAAATACAAAAAGTTAATTATTCATACCTTCACTTGCTAATCCCTCATAAGGGGATTAGTTCCTCATGGAATCAATAAACATCATACACTTGATATTGAATATATGCATAGAGAATAAAACAATAGTAGAGTTTAGAGAATCATGTTTGTATTTAATATATGAAGTGTTGAAATCCTCAAACGTTTGATTACATCTACAAATCAAGTTCTCCAAAGAACACGAATGAAAAGAGTTGAAAAGAAGTCTAAACCCTAAGAGAAAGAAAAATAAATTAAAAACTAGATTTTACAAATGAAACTAAAAATATAAAAATCTGTCTTTAACAAGTGCTAAAGAGCCTATTTATATAGTTAAGGTTGTTGTCGTCCTCAACCCTAGGTCACCTGACGCTCTTGTAAAATGCCCTTGGCTCATAAGTGTTTCTTGTATAGGACTTGTGTCGCGACATCAAAGGTAGTATGCTCAGGTTCAGGGTAGCTTTAGGGGTGTGTCACGACATCTAATGGCTTTGTAGTGACACTGAAGGCAGTCTCAAGATTCTTGTATTTTGCTCCCTATGTTGTGACATCGAACTTCTAGTGTTGCAACACGCAACCAGTATTTAGTTTGTACACCCTTTGATGGTCTCCTACACATTCACTAAGTACATTAGCTCACCTTTAGGCCTTATTCGACCTTTAAGAACAAATCATACCAAACTCACATTCACAAGTACCAACACAAATACTTGTATCATGCATAATTCTTAGATTTTCCTTGATACTAATGAGCCAATCTCAACCATTCAACAACAAAACCTTTAAGTCACATTCAACCATTCACCAATCATTTCTAGACCACATCATAAAGGAGATATTTGCACATGCACGAATATACTAAAGCTTACAACCAATTTAGCCAAATAAGCCAAGTTACATGGCCAAATACCACATCAAACCTTTGACAATTACAAGCCAATACATTGGCCTAATTCATAACGACACATATAATAAAATGTCTAAGTCCTTATACATGCCATATACTCAAAATGTTAAGATCATCGATACCCAAAATAACAGTTGATAATGTGAAGCGATCTCCGATGGTCTCTAATCCGAGCTAGCTTGGCGACACTATAAAACATGGGAAATAAAAATGGAGTAAGCTGTATAGCTTAGTAAGCTCGTATGAAAGAAATAAGCTAACCTTACCATACATTTAACATTGAAGTAACATAATATAAGATAATGCATCTTATCATAACCTCATGACCAAAAATCATTCCATCATAAACTTACCTTAAAATCATCATTTCACGAATTAAATAATCATAAGCTTGATGTACATACCTATACCATCTCGTAATAATCTCATACTTATTTTCCTCATTGGCATACCTAGTGAACCACTCATAATAATAATATTAGATACTTGGGAAAACCTTGCACACAAGGTGCCACATATGTAGCCATTGCTACCTCTATCTCATAACATATATGCTCGCCCTCAAGCCATTAACGGGCCTACTCACACAAGCTGTCAGTCAAGACGTAGCTACTTGGTGCTGCTCACACAAGCTATCAAGTAACCATAACATATGCAGGTATACTCAGCCATCAGTAGGACGTACAGGACCAGCACTTGGATTACATAACATAAAACCCTAGTGACATGTCACTTGTATCCTAATCTATTACTGAGGTTCGATTGAGATTTCTCGCTTGCCAAAACGTCGTCGAACATGTCCATAGAGTCATTTACACAATTCATGAGCTACTAAAGCATTTAAAATATAATTATAAGAAAGCTTATTTACATACGAACTTACCTCGGTTACAAAAAATGGCCAAAGGGATTTATTTGTCAATTACTTTGCTTTCCCCCCGATCTAGACCCGAACTTCATTTTTCTTGACACATTATTCAATTAAGCCCAAAAACACATTATGGAAAAATTTACATTTTTGCCCTTAACTTTTTAACATTTTACAATTTAGTCTCTAGGCTCGTAAAATGAATTTCTTTCAATTTCATCACAACCCAAGCCTAGTCGAATATTATTGGCACTCATAACATCCCAAATTTTTCATTTATTCACACTTTTCTACACATTTTATAGACTTTTACAAATAAGTCCCTATTTAACATTTTTATTGAAAATCACTTTTCGAATGTTGTTTAACTAACAACGAACATGCATTTTCTACCATCAAACATCAAAATACAAACATATTCAACATAGGTAAAATTTTAGAAGTTAACTTTCTTTCAAATTAGTCCTTGAAATAGCTAAATCAAGTTACAACAATCTCAAAAATATAAAAATCATTAAAAACGGGACAAGAACGGACTTACAATTAAGCTTGAAAGCTTGGCCAAACCCTAGATATGTCTTCCCTTGCAATTTTCAGCTATGGGGGCCTAAATTGAAGAAGATAGACACTTTAATTTGTTAAATTTGTCTTTATTTTCTAAATTACTAAAATGCCCTTAATGCATGACTTTAAAATTTTTCCTAATCATGTCTATTTTTGCCCATCCAAAGGTATAATGGTCTAATTACCATTTAAGGACCTCTAATTTAAATTTCATAGCAATTAGACACCTTTAACATATAGAACTCAAATTTTGCACGTATTGTAATTTAGTCCTTTTAGCTAAATTGAGTACTCAATAGATAAAATTTCTTAACGAAATTTTCACAAAATCATTCTATCATGCTGTAGACCTTAAAGAGATAATAATATAAATATTTCTACTTCGGATTTGTGGTCCCAAAACCACTGTTTTGATTTGACCCAAAAACGGGTTGTTATAATGAGTTGACGATTTACAATTTTGTACACCTTATGTGTACTACCTGAGTATCCATCATTATTTCAATAGTTCAATGGAAAAAACTCCCGATATAAAAAATTATGAGATTAAAAGAATTATGTTTTTAATGCTTCTGAAATACCTGAAAGTGTGCAACATGATAAACTCATCCATGTTTATTTGTTATACATATGAATTACATAACTAACTTGCTTGATTGAGTGTATGTGTGTAGGCAACTTGCTAAATTGATAGAAAGTATGTTATTGTATGCCTAATATTAATGAATGTGATTAGTAAATTTAATTTATGTTATATGAACTTACTAAGCATTAAATGCTTACTAGGTTTTATTTTCTCTATTTTATAAGGCTCAGAAGCTCGCAAAGGTTAGAGATCGGTTGGAGCATCATCACACTATCCACTAACTTGTTTTGGTATAAATAGTAAACTTATTTTGGTATAATGGCATGTATAGGTAACTTCGCCATTGTTGGCATGTAAAGGTGGTTTGTAAACTAGCCATTGGAATGGTTAGTAATGATTTGTTTTGGTATATTTATAAGGTTATATTATGACAAATACCTATGTGTTAAATATATTAAGTATGGTTGATCAAGTTATGCTTAACATATAAGTTAAACAAGAGTAAGAATATAAACATGAATATATATGATAAAATATCATGTTAGATGTTATAATTGGTTTGAATTGGCTGGTATATACTTGTAAGTTTTGGTGTAGGTTATTGGAAAATTTGGGTGAGGAATAAAGCTAGGAAATGGCTTTATTTTGTCCACACAAGTAGACACAAGGGCGTGTGTCTTGATCGTGTATGACACACGGCCTAGCATATGGGTATGTGGTTTGGCTGTGTGTCCCCTGCAACTTAAATTTGAGAAATAGAATGCTCAGAATTGAGCACACGAGGAGAGACACGGGCGTGTGTCTCAGCCGTGTGTGCTACACAGCCCAGAACATGGACATTTGTCTTGGATGCGTGAAACTTGCACTTAATTTTGGAAAATTAAATTAACCACAAGGCCTAGCATACGGGCGTGTGGTTGGCCGTATGGCACAAGTTAGAAAGTAACATGGGGTGGAACATGGGCTGCAGCACGGACGTGTCTTATGGTCACACGGGCGTGACCACACGGGCGTGTGTGCCCTGCATCTAGGAAAAATTTTAGAAATTTTGTGATAAATTCTTTAAGTTCCCAATTTAGTCCCGACTCGATTCCAATGTTTATATTGGGCCCCGAAGATCCATTCAAGTGACAGTATGATTAGCTTTAGATATGAATAGTAATTGACATGAATTACGTGAAATTATTCTATAAACTCTAGTAATGCTTCGTAACCCTATTTTGACGATGGATATGGGTTAAGGGTGTTATATTTATTGGTATTAGAGCTATGGTTTAGCTAATTCTCGAACTGAATGTAGTAAGTATGCGTTTAGCTATACATGCCATTATATAATTTGTGATAGTGTGATATCTCTTGACCATTTTAAATGTGTTTTTCATATAGCAATGTCATCCAATCAAGCTAGAGATGAATCCGTAGAAGCTGAGAGCAACACTTCAGCTTGAGTTCAAAAAGCTACATCTAGTAGTGGATGGCCTGTATTTGAGGGCTAAAGTGAGGAGGAAAAACAAGCCTTCTTTCTAACGATAAATGAATGGGTTCACTGAGTTTTTAAGAACAAATCCTATTGTACAACAACCTCCTGCACCTGCTTCTCAACCGGTTCCTGAGATGCCACAAGGTGTTGAACCTGTTAAAAATGGTAAGCCTCCGGTAGATAAAATTCGTAAGTATGGAGTAGAGGAATCTAGGGCTACTGCTGATGATGATCCAGAGAGGGCTGAATTTTGGTTGGAAAATACCATCAGGGTTTTAGATGAATTATCTTGTACACCAATTGAATGTTTGAAATGTGTAGTTTCTTTATTGAAAGACACAGCTTATCATTGGTGGAATACCATAACTTCTGTTGTACCAAGAGTAAACATTACATAGGCATTTTTCCATACTGAATTCAGAAAGAAATATGTTAGTCAGAGATTTCTAGATTAGAAAAAGCAAGAATTTTTAAAACTCAAACAAGGAAACATGATTGTATTTGAGTATGAGTTAGAATTTGTTCGATTCAGCAAGTATGCCGGAGAATGGATTCCAACCGAGACTGATATGTGTAAACAATTTGAAGAAGGGTTAAATGAAGATATTAATTTATTGATCAAAATTCTTGAATTAAGGGAATTTGTGGTACTGGCCGGTCGAGCACACAAAGCTGAGGAATTGAGTAAAGAAAGGAAACAAGCTAAAAGAGAAGCTCGGGTTTTTGGTAAAAGATTTATGAACAAGTCACAATCGTCTGCTTCGAAGAAATCAAAGAAGTACCATGATCGTTCTACCACCTTTTTAGGATATTCTGGAAAAGAGCGGGGCTCTCAACATTCTAACCCGAGGTCTTCATCTCCATCTGTAACCAGTGCTGGAAATGTCTGTAATCCCAAACTGAAATGTAAATATTACAACAAATTTTACTTTGGGGAATGTTGTTTAAGAATTGGAGCATATTACCGATGTGGTTCTCTCGACTATTTTCTTAAGGATTGTCCAGAGAGAATTGAAAAAGATACTGAACAGGCTCCAAAGCTGAGTAATCCCGTCTCGAGAGGTAGACCACCCGTCACCCTGGCAATATCAATGGTAGCCGATGTACTACAAGGGATACAACAGTCAAATCTGAGGCACGAGCACCGGCAATTACATATGCTATTTGCACTAGAGAAGATGCTTCTTCACCAGATGCCATTACTACTTGATACTGTTATTACTGCTTTGATTGATCTTGGTTCCACACATTCGTACATAAGCACAAATTTAGTGTCTGTTAAAAATTTACTTGTTGAATTCACTGAAATTGTGGTTAAAGTTTCAAACCCCTTGGGCTAGCATGTTATGGTGGACAAAGTTTATAAAAACTGTCCGTTGATGGTAAAAGGGTTATTGCTTTTTGGCTGATTTGATGTTATTGCCATTTGATGAATTTGATGTGATTTTGGGAATGGACTGGTTAACCCAACATGATACAGTGGTGAATTGTAAACAGAAATATATTGTGTTGAAATGTCAGAATGGTGAATTACTTCATGTTGAATCTGATAAACTAGATGGGTTATCTAATCTGATTTCAGCAATATCAGCACAGAAATATGTTAGAAAGGGTTATGATGTTTATCTTGCATATGTGTTGGTTACTGAAGTATTTGAGTCAAAGATTTAGTCGGTGTTGGTTGTTTGTGAATTTCCTGATGTATATCTAGAGGAATTACCTTGTTCACCACGAGTTAAAGAAGTGGAATTCTCTATAGATCTTGTTCCGAGGACAACACCTATATCCATAGCACCTTACAGAATGGCTCCTACCAAATTAAAAGAATTGAAATCACAACTGCAAAAGTTGATTGATAGAGGCTTTGCTCGACCCAGTTTCTCACCTTGGGATGCACTGGTTTTGTTTGTAAAGAAGAAAGATGGATCGTTGAGGCTGTGCATTGATTACAAATAGCTCAACAAGGTTACAATAAAAAATAAGTATCCATTGCCTCGTATTGATGATCCGTTTGACCAGTTGAAAGATGCCACTGTATTTTCAAAGGTTGATCTTTGTTTTGGTTATTATCAGCTATGGGTGAAGGAATCAGATGTTCCAAAAACAACTTTCAAAACCAGATACGGGCCCTATGAGTTTCTTGTGATGCCGTTTGGTTTGACAAATGCATCTGCAGTGTTTATGGATCTGACAAACATAATTTTCACACCATATCTAGACAGGTTTGTGGTGGTATTTATAGATGATATTCTAGTTTACTCTCGAGATGAAAACAAACATACAGATCATTTGAGAATTGTGTTACAAACACTGCGAGAGAAACAATTATATGCCAAATTCAGTAAATGTGAATTTTGGCTATGAGAAGTTGGATTTCTCTGGCATATAGTATTTGCAGAAGGTATTCAAGTGGATCGGAACAAAATTTTAGCCATTGTTAATTGGAAACCAGCAAAGAACATGTCTGAAGTTAGAAGTTTTCTAGGACTAGCTGGATATTATCGGAGATTTGTAAAAGGGTTCTCGATGATAGCTTCTCTGATGACCTGTTTGTTGCAGAAAGATGTGAAATTTGAGTGGTTTAATAAATGTCAACAGAGTTTTGATAGGTTGAAAGCCTTATTGACAGAAGCACCAGTGTTAGTTCAGCCTGAACTGGGTAAGGAATTTGTAATTTACAATAATGCATCGTTAAATGGTTTATGATGCGTCGTTGATAGCACCAAAAATATCCTATTCCCTGTAAAATAGTAAAAATAACAGTAAAGGGGAAGTAGGGTCGAATCCTTAGGGACCGGATTGTGCGAATGCTTGTTTCTTGAAATCCTGGACAATTTCTTGGCCAAGAAAACTTGCGTTCCTGAAAAATAAAAAAAAACAGAACTAAGAATTTCGATCTGGAAAAATAAAAATAGAATTTAAAAAGAATTGAAATTGTAAAATTAAATAAATGGAGGAAATTAAATGAGGAATATAAAAATAAACAGAGTTTAGGGAAGAGAAATTTCTTATGTGGCAAGATTCCAGCCTCCGGTTGTCTCGTTCCGCCTTGGGTTCAATTCTTAGCTTTTAAGTAACCCTTCTTGAGCAGGATAAGTCAGTTATAGTGGAAGAGGACGCCTACAACCACCAGCTCCAAGGATTTGGACTTAAGATTTGGCGGAGCCTGACTTTAGCCAATAATCGCTTTTCTAGGATTATCTTCTGCTAGATCACCTCTTCCCAACGGTGAATACCACGCCGTTTTGTCTCTTGGATTCACCAACCTTTGACGTAGAAAGCCAACAAACTGACTGTGCAACCTTTCCAAATGTACAAAGCAGTCGTTCCTTGCACAAGTTGAAAAGATCACCTATGAAGGGACATGGATGGAAGAGCCAGTCCCGTAATGTGGAGAAACAATGAATACCTTGTTGAGAAGGCTAAGCGCGGATTCTAAGCCTCATGAACCTTTTTGGGGAATTTTGACAACCTTCAGCTAGATTGGTTTAGTGGCTCATGATTTTTGGGAAAGAAAGAAATATAATATAAATGGGATTTTTATTAAAGAAAATATGGAGAGAACAAAAAGACAGAGTTTTTAGGAGAGGGAGTGTTTACAGTAAAAAAGAGATATCAAATATGTGCCACTCCATCCCCTATTTATAGTACTAGAAAACCTAGTCTATTCCTAATGAAATTCTAAAAGATAAATACAAATAAAAAAAGATAAATGAAAATAAATCCTAAAATTAAATCTAAATAAAAATCCTTAATAATTATCCTAATATAATTGAAATTAAAATAGAGTCTTGTGCTATAAAATCTCTTCTTTTGCATTTTAGTCCTTGGGTCTTCCATGTTTGCATTTTTGGCACCACGTCTCTCTTTCTTTGCATGTTGGCCCATTATATCTTCAAATTTGCACTTTTTGCCCTTAAATTTCCTCTTGCCTCCAATTTAGTCCCTAAAAGATAAAAGACCACAAAATAATCCAAATTAGTAGGATCATACTCAAAATAATCATGCAATTAGCACATAAAATATGTCATTCTAGAGTATTATCAAATTCCCCCTACTTAACCCATGCTTGCCCTCAAGTATAGTTCATGTCCACTGTGAAAATTAAATCTTGCCATGAAAGAAATACTACTCCAAAGTTTTATAAAAATTAGACAAAATGCATATGAAAAATAAAGAGAACCCTTAGCTTGCTTTAAGTAAAATTGAAAAAAGTATTCCAATTAACACACACAAAAATTAAGATCGACTTGGATTATTTCATGAAAATTAGGTAATTTACCAAACTTATCAAGACACCTTATTTATTTCTCCCTTTAGTCTCCAAATTTTATTAATTCATCTTTCTTTCTTTTTCTTTCTTTTTTATTTTTTATTAGTTTTTTAAATTTTTAAATTTTATTTATTTACATTTACTTAGAAATATACTAAACCTTTTGAGGCGAAGAGAGATGACAATCCAAGCACCCCACCCCAGTTACTCAGCCCAGCACATTCCTAATTATTTATTATTCCTAAGAACATATCGAACCTTTTGACGCGAAGAGAGATGACAGCCAAGCACCTCACCTCGGTTACTTAGCCCAACACATTCTTAGAAATTAATTCTGGTTAGCGGAGTTTTACCTAACATGTCACACAACTTTTTAACGTGAAATAGGATGACAACCCAAGCACCCCACCCTGGTTACTTAGTTAGTCACGTCTTAAGCTGCACTCATAATCACGGAAACATTATTACTAAACAAAATTTTAATTTTGGAGGACTAAGGAAAAACAGTCAAGTTTCAAAAATAAGTTTTAGTAATCACCTTAATAGTCATGAACATATTTTAAGCATGCAATTGTATTAAGTGTCCTCTTGTATTTAGGCTTAATCAAATTTACCAAAATCAAGATAGGGTTAACTCTATTAATCATAATTATTTAAACTAAAAGAAATAAAACAGTGGAGATGAAATTTATCAAGCAAAATCATAATTAACTCAGTAGATAAGAATCATGAATGTGGGTTAAATAGTGGGCAAGTCGTGGTCAAATTCTTGGGCATGAAAAGAGGCAAGATATTCTTTAAAAAAATTATATGGGTAGGAACGACCAAATCAGCAGCAACAACAAAAATTCAGCATCTAAAACGACAGATATAATGAGGAATGCCTCCCCCTACTTAAAACCCATAGTCCTCGATGTGCAATAAATAAATAAATAGGCAGAACAAAAGTTTAGAAGAACTCCCCGTGTAGTTACTGTTGTTCGCGCATTATGGTAATGAGTTCTCCCTATTGTTGCTTCGATTTACCTAGATAAAAGAAGAGAATTTTATCAACGTCCAAAAAAATAAAATAAAATAAAATAAAATAAAATAAATTGGGTTGCCTCCCAATAAGCGCTTGTTTAACGTCGTTAGCTTAACGCCTTGAATGGTTCTATGGTGGCTCTAACTGATTTTTTTCGACCGTGTAGGCCTAAAAATTTTCATAAAATGGCTTCAATCTTTGGCCATTGACTATGAACCGCTTTCCTAATTCTTCACTTTCTATTTCAACTACGCCATGCGTAATACTTTGGTCACAATAAAAGGTCATTGCCACCGAGATCGAAGCTTACCTTGAAATAGCTTTAATGCAGAGTTATAAAGCAAAACTTTTTGTCCTACCGAAAAATGCTTCTGAGCTATTTTCTTATCGTGAAATAGCTTTGTTTTATCTTTATAAATGCGAGCATTCTCATAGGCATCATTACGAATTTCTTCCAATCCTTGAATGTCCAATTTCTTTGCCTTCCCTGCGGGCTCTAACTCCATGTTACATTGTCGAAAAACCCAATAAGCTTTATGCTCCAATTCTACTGGTAGATGACACGCTTTGCCAAAAACAAGTCGATACGGGGTCATGCCAATTGGGCCCTTATATGCCGTCCGATAGGCCCAAAGCGCGTCATTGAGTCGAAGACTCCAATCCTTTCGACTGGGCCGAACTATTTTTTCTAGGATGGACTTGATCTCCCTATTCGAAATCTCTGCTAAGCTGTTCGTTTGGGGATGGTAGGCTGTTGCTATACGATGATGAACTCCATATTTTCATAATAGTGCCTCCATGACTTTGTCGCAAAAGTGGGTACCACGATCACTGATCAAAGCTCGAGGTGTGCCAAACCAAGAAAAAAATAGTTCATTTTAGAAACTCCACAATAGTTTTAGCATTATCATTGTGAGTAGGCTTTGCTTCTAGCCACTTAGAAACATAATCTACTACAAGAAGTATATATACGTTTCCAAATGAAGAAATAAAGGGGCCCATGAAATCGATGCCCCATACATCAAAAATCTCACATAAATGAATCTGGGATAGTGACATTCGATTTTGTTTAGTGATGTTACCTGTATGTTGGCATTTATCACAAGACTTATAGAAGTTATATGCGTCACGAAAAATTGTGGGCCAATATAGCCCACACTCCAATACCTTGTGAGCTGTCCATTTAGGGCCGAAGTGACCTCCACAAGCTTCTGTATGACAAAAAGTAAGGATAGAGGTTACCTCAGTTTCTGGAACACATCGTCTTATTATCTGATCTGAACAGTGTTTCCACAAGTATGGGTCATCCCAAATGTATTACCAAGCTTCTCATCTAAGTTTGTCCTTCATGGAACATGTTAACTCAGTATGTAACGATCCTGTGGTTAAGAGATTAACTATATCATCAGGGAACTCATCCTTTATAGGAACATCATCAAATGGAGTTTTTATCCTACTCAAGTGGTCAGCCACCAGGTTTTCACGTCCCTTTTTGTCACGAATTTCGATGTCAAATTCTTGGAGCAGCAAAATCCATCTAATGAGCCTTGGTTTTGCCGCCTTCTTTGCGATCAAGTACCTAAGAGCTGCATGGTCAGAAAAAATAATCACTTTAGACCACAATAAATAAGATCAAATTTTATCTAAAGCGAATACAATTGCTAAGAGTTCTTTTTCTGTAGTGGTGTAGTTGCTTTGTGCAGCATCTAGGGTTTTTAAGGCATAGCAAATGACATGAGAATCTTTGTCTATCTTTTTCCCTAACATGACCCCCACACTGCGTTCGCTTGCATCACACATAATTTCAAAGGGGTAGTTCCAATCTGGTGCTTGCACTATAGGAGCGGTCACCAACTTCTGCTTGAGTGTATCAAAAGCCTCCTTACATTTTGGGCCGAACTCAAATTTACTATCTTTCTGTAATAACTCCCATAATGGTTCAGCCACTTTTGAGAAGTTTTTTATGAAACGCCTGTAAAATCCTGCATGGCCAAGAAAAGAGCGAATTTCCCTTACAGCGGAGGGATATGGCAAAGAATTAATAATGTCAATTTTGACCTTATCGACCTCAATTCCCTTGGCAGAAACTATATGACCTAGAATCAGACCCTTGTCTACCATAAAATGACACTTTTCATAGTTCAAGACAAGATTAAATTCTATGCACCTATTCAAAATTATCATGACGTTTTTAAGGCATTCATTAAAATAATTTCCATACACAGTAAAATTATCCATAAAAACTTCAAGAATTTTCTCCACATATTCAGAAAATATACTCATCATGCATCTCTGGAATGTGGCTGGTGCGTTACAAAGTCCAAATGGCATCCTTCTATACGCAAAAGTGCCGAATGGGCATGTAAAAGTGGTCTTTTCCTGATACTCTGGTGCAACTGGAATTTGGAAGAAGCCTGAGTATCCATCAAGACAAAAAAAGTGAGTTTTACCTGATAAATGTTCAAGCATTTGATCTATAAAAGGAAGAGTGAAATTATGTTTTCTAGTGTAAGAGTTCAACTTCCTGTAATCAATGCAGAGACACCACCCGTTTTACACTCGAGTTGGTACCAAGTCACCTTCGGCATTTTTCTTTATTGTCACGCCCATTTTCTTGGGCACGACTTGTACCAGACTTACCCATCTACTGTCAAAAATGGGGTAGATTATGTCAGCATCTAGCAACTTGATTATCTCTTTTTTCACCACGTCCATCATATTCAGGTTTAACCATCTTTGGGCCTCTCGCTTCGGTTTTGCGTTTTCCTCCAACTAGATTTTATGTGCGCATGTCAAAGGGCTTATTCCTTTTAAATCGGCAATGGTCCAGCCAATCGCGTCCTTATGACTTTTTAGTACCTGGATCAAACTTTCTTCTTCGAGCTTAGTGTAACACCCCATACCCGAGACTGTTGCCAAAATCGAGCACGAGGCATTACTAAACTTAATCTATCACTTAAATAGTTTTAAAATTGTTTATTTAAACTTTTCGGAATGTGCTATCATTCTGCGTTGTAGTCGCCTAAAAATTCATATCTTGAGTTCCGAAACTCAAAATTTGGATCCGTAATTTTTTTCTGAAACTAGACTCATATATCTATCCACTATTTTTTTTTTAGAATTTTTTACTTAGCCAATTAGTACAGTTTATTAGTTAAAGTTACCCCTGTTTTAGAATTCGACTGCACTGACCTCTACTTACTACGAACCACTTTCTCCTTATACAAAATTAATATAACTATACCATTTGTTTCTATTAAAACTAGATTCAATAAGGATTCTAACCATATAAATTAAACCACCTAATTATTTTTGTACAATTTATGGTGAATTTCCATAGTTGAAACAGGGGATCTAGAAATTTCTCTGACCCTGTTTCACTAAAACTCAGATATCTCATAAAATATAAATCCTTTACCTGTTTTGCTTATTCCATAAGAAAATAGACATAATAAGCTTTAATTTTATATATTATTAACCATCAAACCATGTCTCTACTATTTTTAGTGATTTTTAAAAGTCATGCTATTTCTGATACTTAAATCTGTTTTTAAGTTACTTTCACATTTTTCTTAGTTTTCATGTGATAGTTACTACTTATTCATACATACTATTAAACATGTATATCATCAGCCCTTCTATTAGTTAATCACTAGAAAGTATTTACACATCATTCATTGATCATATCATATCAAAAGAAACCAAGTTCCTATACATGCCATACACAAAACGAAACGTCTAACTATACCAATGTGATTCCTTCGATAGTGTGATCGGGTCTCCGACGTTTCCTTCGATCCCAGAGTGGCTTGATAAAACTATAAGAAAAAGAAAATAAAGAGAGTAAGCACTAGGCTTAGTAAGCTTACAAGCAAATAAATTACAACATTCAATAATGAATAATTATACATAATGTCACCTAGCCTCATAAACTTTATTTACTTCTCATTTTCTACCTTCTTCTTTACTCACTTAACTTCTTTCTTACCTGACCTTTCACTATTCATAAATATAATCTACCTTCCCTTTTGCTGATAATTCACTGTAATTTAACGTGTACAATGACCCATTGAACCAATCGAATACTAAGGTTATTGGGGTCGTTCTTGTCTATCAATCTCACAATGCCAATGCCATGTCTTCGACATGGACTTACATGAATTATTCCTGCCTCCAATGCCATATATATATCTAATATGGGCTTACATGGCTCATTCCTGTCTCCAAAGCCATATATCTGATATGGACTTACATGGCTCATTTCTGCTTCATCTGTCACTGTCAACCCCAATATCCTAACATTCCTAAGGTTCAAACGGGGCTTCCTAATGCTTTTTCTCTCACTTTCGCCTTTAATTCGACTTTAAATATTCTCATGAAATAAGTATATAAATGCTGGAAATTGACAATAATAATGTAAAATAAAAGAATATTGCATTTATTTCTGTCAGAACTTACCTCGTATGCAAAAAAATAGCTACTTTTACCATTTCGTCCACAACTTGGTATTTTCTCCATTTTAGCCCGAATTTCAGTTTTCCTTGCTCTATCATTTAAAATATAGTCTAATTAGGACTCACATTATTCAAATTGACCCAAAATCATATTTTGGCAAAATTATAGTTTTGCCCCTAAACTTTCGCATATTTACACTTTTGCCCCAAAGCTCGTAAATTTAACTTCATCCTATTTTCTTATGTTTTATGACATGCTGGTCATTTTTCCCTTCTATGGCAGCATCAAATTCATACTCTAACATGCACTTATGACTATTAGGTATTTTTACCGATTAAGTCGTTTTACTCGTTTTTGCTTAAAACCGAGTAGTACAAATTATCTAACATAATTTAAAACCTCATATTCTATCATAAAACATCAAAATACACAAATTTCAACTATGGGTATTTTTCCAAATATGAACCCTAACTTAAATTATTGCTAGCATAAGCTTTATCGAGCTACATGGACTCAAAACGTAAAGAACATTAAAACGGGGCTTGGAATCACTTACTATGGAGCTTGAAAGCTTGAAACAAACCCTAGCTATGGAGAACCCTTGAAATTTCGTCCTAATGAAGAAGATGGACAAAAATTGGCTTTTAATTTTGTTTTTAATTCATTTTAATAACTAAATGACCAAAATGCCCTTACTACTAAACTTTCCAAAAATTCCTTCCATGTCCTAATTTTGTCCATGAACTTAAAATTGGTCAAATTCTATTTAAGACCTCCTAATTAATATTTCAAAGCAATTTCATACTAAAAACTTCTAGAATGCAAGTTTTGCAAATTATTCGATTTAGTCCCTAATCTCAACTTAAGCACTTTATGCATAGAATTTCATCACGAAATTTTCACACAATCATGTAATCATATCATGAACCTCAAAATAATAATAAAATAAATTTTTCTACCTTGAATTTGTGGTTTCGCAACCACTATTCCGTTTAGGCCCTATTTCGGGATGTTACATTTCTCCCCCCTTTAGGGATTTTCGTCCCAAAAATCTTACATGAAAAGATTTGGGTACTGTTTTTCGCATAGCCTCTTCGGGTTCCCATGTAGCCTCGTCTACCCCATGCCTATTCCATAGTACTTTCACAAGTACAATACTTTTGTTCCTTAATTGCTTTACCTCTCGAGCTAGAATCTTTCTTTGGTTCTTCACCGTAAGTCATGTCCGATCAATCTCAACCTGTCATGCGAGAAATTACATGTGACGGATCTGAACGATAACGACGTAGCGTAGACACATGAAATACATTATGAATCTTCTCTAACTCAATCGGCAAGCTAACCGATATGCTAATGGTCCGACTCTCTCAATCACTTCAAACGGTCCAATAAAACGTGGACTTAGTTTGCCTTTCTTGCCAAATCGAGAACTTTCTTCCACGGGGATACTTTAAAAAAAAAAAACTTTGTCACCAACTTGATACTCAATCTCTTTTCTCTTCAAATCGCATCGACTTTTGTCCATCTCGAGGTCGCTTTTAAGCAATCTCTGATGATTTTTACTTTCTCTTCTTTCCTTAACTAGATCAACTCAGTAATCTGATTTCCTTAAGCTCTGTCCAATACAAAGGTGTGCGACATTTACGTCCATACAAAGCTTCATAAGGTGCCATCTTCAAACTCGATTGATAACTATTATTGTAGGCAAATTCTACTAATGGTAAATATTTTTCCCAACCGCCTTGAAATTCCAATACACAACATCTAAGCATATCTTCAAGTACTGAATAACTCTCTCTCGATCGACCGTCGGTTTGAGGATGGAAAGTCAGTACTAAACTCAACTTTGTGCCCAAAGCCTTCGTAATTTCTTCCAAAACCGTGAAGTAAATCTTGGATCTCATGCAAAATAATCGATAATGGCACTCCATGTAGTCTAACTATCTCTCAAATGTATAACTCACCAACTTGTCAAGTGAGTAATCCATACGGATTGGGATAAAATGAGCCGACTTAGTTAACTTATCAATCACAACCCATATTGCATCTTTCTTTCTCGATGTAAACGGCAATCCTATCACAAAATCTATAGTAACTCGATCCCATTTCCACTCGTGGACTAGCACAGTCGCAATAAACACAAGGTACTGATGTTCGGCCTTTACTGCCGAGATCAAGCATCTAGAAATAAACTCAAATGCCCCTTTCTCATTCCTACCCACCGACAATCGGATATCATCATTTAACCCATCCTCAAACCTTTTACACATGATAGCCTCTGTGGACACACATTCTTGAGCATATTTACGAGCACGACAAATTCACGCTCATAATCGGTCACCGTCATATTGCCTTGTTTCAATTCCAGAATTCTTTTCTCTTACGGTCAATAAACCTCGACTAATGTACTTTTTACGAAATTCCTCCCGAAAGAAATCCCAAGTGACCCTCTCCTTTGGTACAAGCTGATATAAGTGTCTTCCACCAGTAGTAGGTGAGTCTCCAAAAGTGATACTACACATTTCATACATTCCTCGGGTGTACAAGATAATTCACAAAGACTCGATAGTATTTTCTAACCAAAATTCTCGCTTTTCTGCATCATCATCTTTTGTTGCTCAAATTCTTACTCGCCCCTTGTTTCTGATTCTATCAATCGGTGGCTTTTCTCTTATCACTATACCTGTGGATCGGGGAGCTTGAGCTACATGGGTAGCTTTGAGAATCATGAGGGGGTGGAGGCTTAACTCTACCGGATTAAATGCGAACGAACTCGGCAAACCAATCATTCAAAGCTTGGAAGAGAGCTTCTCGAGTCACTCCTCCCGATTAATCATTCTTGGCCTATTCTCATGGTGGTGCTACCCTTTCCACGGAGCAGGCGCATTACTTCCTACATCATCATCACCAGCTCACTTGGGATCCATTACAATAAAACAAAATATTTAAAAATTGTCAGGAGTCATCACACTATCAAAATACAGGTATGGCATGTATAGCTAGACTTTTACTCACACTAACTATTCCGAGAACTAAACCTGCTCTGATACCAATAAATGTAACACCCCTTACCCGATACTGTTGCCAAAATCGAGCACGAGGCATTACTAAACATAATTTATCACTTAAATAGTTTTAAAATTGTTTATTTAAACTTTTCGGAATGTGCTGTCATTCTGCGTTGTAGTCGCCTAAAAATTCATATCTTAAGTTCCGAAACTCAAAATTTGGATCCGTAATTTTTTTCTGAAACTAGACTCATATATCTATCCACTAATTGTTTTCTAGAATTTTTGACTTATCCAATTAGTACAGTTTATTAGTTAAAGTTACCCCGGTTTTAGAATTAGACTGCACTGACCTCTACTTACTGCGAACCACTTTTCTCCCTATAAAAAATTAATATAACTATACCGTTTGTTTCTATTAAAACTAGATTCAATAAGTATTCTAACCATATAAATTAAACCACCTAATTATTTTTTTACAATTTATGGTGAATTTCCAAAGTTGAAACAGGGGATCTAGAAATTTCTCTGACCCTGTTTCACTAAAACTCAGATATCTCATAAAATATAATTCCTTTACCTTTTTTGCTTATTCCATAAGAAAATAGACATAATAAGATTTAATTTAATATATTATTCACCATCAAACCATGTCTCTACGATTTTTAGTGATTTTTAAAAGTCATACTATTTCTGATACTTAAATCTGTTTTTAAGTTACTTTCACATTTTTCTTAGTTTTCATGTGATAGTTACTACTTATTCATACATACTATTAAACATGTATATCATCAGCCCTTCTATTAGTTAATCACTAGCAAGTATTTACACATCATTCATTGATCATATCATATCAAAAGAAACCAAGTTCCTATACATGCCATACACAAAAACGAAACGTCTAACTATACTAATGTGATTCCTTCGATAGTGTGATCGGGTCTCGACGTTTCCTTCGATCCCCGAGTGGCTTGATAAAAACTATAAGAAAAAGAAAATAAAGAGAGTAAGCACTAGGCTTAGTAAGCTTACAAGCAAATAAATTACAACATTCACATAATGAATAATTATACATAATGTCACCTAGCCTCATAAACTTTATTTACTTCTCATTTTCTACCTTCTTCTTTACTCACTTAACTTCTTTCTTACCCGACCTTTCACTATTCATAAATATAATCTACCTTCCCTTTTGCTGATAATTCACTGTAATTTAACGTGTACAATGACCCATTGAACCACTCGGAATACTAAGGATATTGGGGTCGTTCACTGCTCTATCAATATCTCGCCAATGCCATGTCTTCGACATGGACTTACATGAATTATTCCTGTCTCCAATGCCATATATATATCTAATATGGGCTTACATGGCTCATTCCTGTCTCCAAAGCCATATATCTGATATGGACTTACATGGCTCATTTCATTACGTCTGTCTGTCAACAACCCCAATATCCTAACATTCCTAAGGTTCAAACGGGGCTTCCTAATGCTTTTTCTCTGCCACTTAGCTTTTAATTCGACTTTAAATATTCTCATGAAATAAGTATATAAATGCTGGAAATTGACAATAATAATGTAAAATAAAAAAAGAATATTACATTTATTTCTCAGTAAACTTACCTCGTATGCAAAAAAAAAAAAAGCTACTTTTACCATTTCGTCCACAACTTGGTATTTTCTCCATTTTAGCTTTGAATTTCAGTTTTCCTTGCTCTATCATTTAAAATATAGTCTAATTAGGACTCACATTATTCAAATTGACCCAAAATCATATTTTGGTAAAATTACAGTTTTGCCCCTAAACTTTCGCATATTTACACTTTTGCCCCAAAGCTCGTAAATTTAACTTCATCCTATTTTCTTATGTTTTATGACATGCTGGTCATTTTTCCTTCTATGGCAGCATCAAATTCATACTCTAACATGCACTTATGACTATTAGGTATTTTTACTGATTAAGTCGTTTTACTCGTTTTTCTTAAAACCGAGTAGTACAAATTGTCTAACATAATTTAAAACCTCATATTCTATCATAAAACATCAAAATACACAAATTTCACCTATGGGTATTTTTCCAAATATGAACCCTAACTTAAATTATTGCTAGCATAAGCTTTATCGAGCTACCGGGACTCAAAAATGTAAAGAACATTAAAACGGGGCTTGGAATCACTTACTATGGAGCTTGAAAGCTTGAAACAAACCCTAGATATGGAGAACCCTTGAAATTTCGTCCTAATGAAGAAGATGGACAAAAATTGGCTTTTAATTTTGTTTTTAATTCATTTTAATAACTAAATGACCAAAATGCCCTTACTACTAAACTTTCCAAAAATTCCTTCCATGTCCTAATTTTGTCCATGAACTTAAAATTGGTCAAATTGCTATTTAAGACCTCCTAATTAATATTTCAAAGCAATTTCATACTAAAAACTTCTATAATGCAAGTTTTGCAAATTATTCGATTTAGTCCCTAATCTCAACTTAAGCACTTTATGCATAGAATTTCATCACGAAATTTTCACACAATCATGTAATCATATCATGAACCTCAAAATAATAATAAAATAAATTTTGCTACCTTGAATTTGTGGTTTCGCAACCACTATTCCGTTTAGGCCCTATTTCGGGATGTTACACTTAGAGAGTTTGTTGGAAACTATGATTGGTAGGGTGTTACATTTCCCCAAAAATGCATACTTAAGATGTTCGGGAAGAGGTTTCAATTCCAATTCTAGAGCCTACACAACAGAAGATGAAAGTTTAGTATTTGATGGAGATAATAACTCATTAACAGATTCATGGTCATCAGATATAAATTCAGATTTATCTTCATAAATCGACTCAAATGTCTCCTCTACTAATGAGTTGATTATGTCGACACGATTTACGCTCAAAATTTCGCTTGGATGAGTAATGGCATCGTAAACATTAAACTTCACGATTTCCCCATCAAATTCCATCGTAAGAGTTTTGCTTCGAACATCAATCTTGGTGCTAGCGGTACCAAGAAAAGGTCGGCCCAACAGGAGGTCCGAAGATCCAACAGTATTGTTCTCCTCCATTTTTATCACATAAAAATCTGCAGGGAAAATAAGTTTGTTAACTTTCACCAGTACATCCTCGAGGACTCCTTCGGGGTGCATAATAGACCTGTCCACCAACTGAATTATAACACCTGTTTTCGACAAAAAACCTGCGTTAAGTGATTCATAAATAGAATAAGGCATAACATTTATAGAGGCCCCTAAATCACACATGGCCTTCTTGATCCTCAAATGGCCTATTTTGCATGGTATAATGAACATACCCCTATCTTTACATTTTGCCAGCATTTTTCGCTGTAACACTGCGGATACATTCTCACCAACACTTACCTTTTCATTACCTATTAGTTTTCGTTTGTTGGTGCGAAGCTCTTTGAGGAACTTGGCATACCGCAGAATCTATTTGATGGCATCCAACAATGGTAAATTGATCTCGACATTCCTAAATGTTTTGAGGATCTCCTTGTCTTCTTTACTTTTTCGATTCTAATTTAATCGTCCTGGGAATGGAGGTTGGATTTTCGGTAGTAGGGGTTTTCCTAGGACCTTTTCGTCATTTTTAGGTTTTTCCTGGGCAATTTTTTGGCCAAGATTCCTGCCAGGAATTGGTTCCAGTACCTTTCCACTTTGCAGCGTCACTGTATTTACGTTTTGCCTCGTGTTTGGTTCTGTTTATGATAGCAGCTTCCCTTGAGAACTCATCTTTTCAATTGATGTGGTCAATTCTCTTATACACGCTTTGGTTTTTTGTTGGAAATTGAGCTTGTTAGCTGCTAATTTATTGACCAAAGTTTCTAGAGAATTACGTGAATCTTGTCGCTATTGTGGAACTCGGTTCTAGTATGGCTGGTTATATCATGGGTTGGCCCCATAACTTAAGTTAGGGTGATCCCTCCATCCTAGGTTGTAGGTATTAGCGTAGGGGTCATATCGCCTTTGTGGTGGCCCAGGGAAATTTCCCACAGCATCTAAATGAGCCATAGTATCATCATTCAAACTGTGACATGCATCAATTGTATGTTCAGGGGTAGCACATATTCTGCATAACTGGGTTGTTTTTGCTTTTTCTGCAATAAGAGAATTCATCATATTAGTAAGTCTGTCAACTTTATCCTTTAAGGTTGAATTACTTAGCTGGTGAACCCTTCTAAGGGGTTCAGGATTGGCTTGAAATTACTGAGAACTTGTAGCCATCGTGGAGATTAAGTCTCTTGCTTGTTGTGGAGTCATGTTGACCAACGCTCCTCCACTCGCGGCGTCCATATTCATCTCCATGGGTTTTAGGCTTTCATAAAAGTACTGGAGCAAAGACTGTTCTGTTATACCATGTTGTGGGCAACTTGCACACAACTTTTTAAATCGCTCCCAATAGTCATATAGAGACTCTGCGTCTTTTTGCCTTATTCCCATGATTTCTCTTCTTAACTCGACTGCATGCGACGTTGGAAAAAACCTGTTGAGAAATAAACGAGACAGATCAGCCCAAGTCGTTACAGATCCAGGAGGTAAATATAATAACCATTCCCTAGTAGAATCTGCTAAGGAAAAAGGGAAAGCACGCAGTTTAATTTGATCCTCAGTTACCCCTTGAGGTTTCATACTAAGGCAGACCATATGGAATTCTTTCAAATGCTTGTGGAGATTTTCGTTCTGTAACCCTCAAAAAGTTGGCAGTAGCTGGATCAAGCCTAACTTTAATTCAAAATCAATATTCATAGTAGGATACGCGATGCATAGTGGCGGTTGTTCTGCCGGCACTTCAGCCAATTGCCAAATTTTTTGAGCCATAGGTTGAAGTGCTAAACTAGGGTTTTAGTCAACCCTAGCGTTAAGCACTTCTTCTGGGGAATCGACTTTGACTTTTTTACCTTCAAAAGTTTGAGTAGGATTTTCATTAACCCTAGACTCTGCTTCGTCATCGATCCTGATTTCTGGCGGTGGATTACTTTGAGTCCCAATCATCGCTGACTGCTTTTTCCTTATCTTTGTTTCCTTACGATTAGCTCTCGCAGTCTTTTCAATTTTTGAATGAAACGCAAGAGTTCCTGGAGTAGATCTGGTCATAAGAAAAAAAAACAAGATTAGTACGTTACCGATCCCAGACAACGACGGCAAAATTTGATGCATCATTGAGAGCACCAAAAATATCCTATTCCCTGTAAAATAGTAATAATAACAGTAAAAGGGAAGTAGGGTCGAATCCTCAGGGACCGGATTGTGCGAATGCTTGTTTCTTGAAATCTTGGACAATTTCTTGGCCAAGAAAACTTGCGTTCCTGAAAAATGAAAAAAACAGAACTAAAAATTTCGATCTGGAAAAATAAAAATAGAATTTAAAGTGAACTGAAATTGCAAAATTAAATAAGGAATATAAAAATAAACAAAGTTTAGGGAAGAGAAGGTTTCTTATGTGGCAAGATTCCAGCCTCTAGTTGTCTCATTCCGCCTTGGGTTCAATCCTTGGCTTTTAAGTAACCCTTCTCGAGCAGGATAAGCCAGTTATAGTGGAAGAGGATGCCTAAGGAAACCAGCTCCAAGGATTTGGACTTAAGATTTGGCAGAGCCTAACTCTAGCCAATAATCGCTTTTGTGGGATTATCTTCTGCTAGATCACCTCTTCCTAATGGCGAATACCACGTCGTTTTGTCTCTTGGATTCACCAACCTCTGACGCAGAAAGCCAACGAACCGACTGTGCAACCTTCCCAAACGTACAAAGCGGCCGTTCTTTGCACAAGTTGAAAAGATCACCTATTAAAGGACATGGACGGAAGCGTCAGTCTCGTAATACGGAGAAGTGATGAATACCTTGTTGAGAAGGCTAAGTGCAGATTCTAAGCCTCATGAACCTTTTTGGGGGATTTTGACAACCTTCGGCTAGATTGGTTTAGTGGCTCATGATTTTTGGGAAAGAAATTGATCGTCGATTTTTCATGTGATAAGTTTTATAAATTTATAATGACTCGTTCTTCAAACTAACTATGATCACGACATAGGCAAGTGTACCTATCGAATAGTAGTATAGCTTTAGCAAGACCGGATTGTCGAACCCAAAGGACTATGAGTACTAGTAATGACTGTCTTTTTATTATCTAGCCGAATAAGAGAGGATTGTTTTGACTAACTAATTAAACTAAGAGCTTGCAGAAAATAGAAATTGGGTAATTACTATTTGGGAAAACGATTGATTGAGACAATACCTAAGGAAAAATCCACCTAGACTCTTACTTGTTATTCTGGCTCCGAACTGGACGAATTATTCATTCAACTTGTTCCGAAGAAATCCCTAATGTATATTATTATCCTTTTAGAGACTAACAACGTCTAATCCCTAGGTTGAATAGCCAAGAGTTATCTCTAATTAACACCCTAAGGTTGCATTAACTCGATCTATGGATTCCCTTATTAGGTTTCACCCTAATTCGGCAAAATCTTGTCATCCTATCTCTAGGCGCGCAATCAACTCCACTTAATTACGACAAAGTTACTCTTAGTCATGGTCTATTCCTCCTCCAACTAAGAGTAGTAACTTGAAGTGATATCCTGAAATACCAAAACAAGAATTAAGAACACGTAATTAAGAACAAGTTAAATATTTATCATACGATTCAGAAATAATAACAAGGTTTAGTCACAAGTTTCATCCCCCTTAGGTATTTAGGAGTTTAGTTCATAACTAAACAAGAACACATCTCAGAATAATAAAAATTACAAAACATAAAGAAAACCCAAAGCTCCTGAAGGGAAGGTTGAGGAGAGATCTTCAGTCTTGATGGTGACTCCGGCTTCTGAGATGGATCAATCGGCTTTCTCGGAGTAATTTCTTACTCCCTATTCTCTGTCTCCCTTTTCTTCCTCCTTTAGGGTGTATTTATAGGCTTTGGAATGCCTAAGAAGCCCTAAATTTTGGCCTTTTTCGAATGAAGCTTAACTAGGATTCGACAGGGGCATGCTCGTGTGCATTACTTCAGGCCGTGTTCGAGCCTATTAGGTTGGCACGGGTGTGTGAGCTGTCCATGTGAATCGTGCTTCAATTCTGCCAGATTGACACGGCCATGTGATCTGCCCATGTGAAGAGGTCCAAGCCGTGTTGATTTCGTGCTTTGGCCCATTTTCTCCGTTTTTGGCCCATTTCTCGTTCCTTTAGCTCTCCTATGCTTACCTAAGGATAAAACATGAAATTAAGGCATTAGGAGCATCGAATTCACCAAATCTAAGGGGAAATCATTCATAAAATGCGTTAAGCATGGGTTATAAATATGTATTAATTACGGTTTATCAAATACCCCCACACTTAAGCTTTTGCTTGTCCTCAAGCAAAATCCTCGGATCATAGTTAAAATTTCCTTTTTCACAACTTATAATTCTGATCAATATTATCTCAAATAATCTCATAAGTAATCATACATTGAAAATTCAGACTAAAAGAACATTAAAGCCTCAAACATTCCAAGTTGAATATTTAATCATGAAAAACTTAGGCATCTCCCTTCATCTAAGTAGTTATCATTAGTTCGAAACCTCACAGAGTTTAACATCCTCACTAATGATTCACTCAAATCACTCGAAGTGTTTAAGAATAATGAAATTAGCACTCATTAGTCAATATGAAAATTATTACCATAAGCTTGCATGAAAATCAAATCTCCACCACTATAAATCGAGATGATACATCAATCAAAAGGTCTTTAAAGGGTTGTAATGAGGCTTGGTTAGAGGGTGTGGTCACAAGCTAAAAGAAAAGGTTAGAATCGAGATTGAACTGAAAAATTACTTAACTAGAAAAATATTTAATCACCACTTGCGTACAACATAGCTTCTTTTCTAACTATGGAATTTGAATAATGAAGCGTATAACAAAAGATAACAAAAGCTAACTTGTGGTGGTTCGGATATTAACTTCGACATCTGACCTATCTGTGTCTTGAGCCCTTGAATTGATGCTTGTTAATTTTTGAGTGCTGTCTCGGTATACTAGAAACGAGTTTCTGATACCAAGATGAATTTGGATAGCATCTCCTCAAGGTTCGACTTCTTTTCCTGTTGCTAAGGTGGCTGTTGGAAACTCTAAGGATTCTGTGGCCTTTGATTTCCTTGACCGCCCCAAGAGAAATTTGGGTGGTTCTTACAAGCTGCATTATAAGTATTACTATATGGGTTATTTTGAGATCTAAAATTATTGTTACCCATATAGTTGACTTGTTCCTCTTCGGTTCTAGGATTGAATGGTGGGTATTCTGTAGGCAAACCTCCTCCACTTGAATCGTACTGTAACACCCTGATTTTGGGCCTAGTCAGAATAGTAGTTTCAGGACCACAAATTCAAGATATAAATAATTATTTTATGATTATTTTGATGTCTATGATATGATTGCATGATTTTGTGAAAATTTCGTGAAGAAATTCTATGCATAAAGTGCTTAATTTGAAGTTAAGGACTAAATTGAATAAGTTGCTAAACTTGCATTCTAGAAGTTTCTAGTATGAAATTGATTTGAAATATTAATTAAGAGGTCTTAAATAGATATTTGACCAATTTTTAAGTTTATGGACAAAAATTGGACATGGATGGAATTTTTGAAAGTTTAGTAAGTAAGGGGATTTTGGTCATTTGGATATTAAATGAAATTAAATGGGAAAAATAACAC
Source organism: Gossypium anomalum (assembly GCA_025698475.1). NCBI lineage: Eukaryota > Viridiplantae > Streptophyta > Magnoliopsida > Malvales > Malvaceae > Gossypium > Gossypium anomalum. The sequence goes on from CM046956.1 coordinate 72,208,205, forward strand.
AAAAAATATCATCTTCTCCACAAGTTGCTGCTGAATTTTGCTCTCCACCATAGCTAGGGTTTCAACACTTTTAAGCCTTGATTGTAAGTGATTTCTATGCCCGTTTTTAATGTTCTTTACATTTTTGAAATCCTCGTAGCTCGGTTTACCTATTTCTACCAATATTTTGAGCTAGGGTTTATATTTAAAAATTTACCCATGGATGATTTGTATGAATTTTGATGTTTTATGGTAGAACATGAAGGTTGAGATTGTGTTAAACAACTTTTGCTAAGTGATTTTTTGTAAAAACGAGAAAAACAGCATAATCGATAAAAATACCTAATGTTCATAAGTACATGTTAGAGTGAGATTTTTATGTTTCCATAGAAGGGAAAAATGATCAGTATGTCATAAAACACAAGAAAATAGGATGAAGTTTAATTTTCGAGTCTTGGGGAAAAAGTGCAAATATGTAAAAGTTTAGGGGTCAAAATGCAAATTTGTAAAAATATTATTTTTAGATCCATATGAATAGTGTGATTAATTATTAGGCTAAATGTGATATTATAGATCAAGGAAACCGAGATTTGGGCTTAAATCTGGAAAATACAAGGTTATGGACTAAAATGATAAATTGCCCTTTTTTTTGGATTGAGGTAAGCTCGTGTGATTTAATAAGCCTATTATTCATGTTATTATTGTTATACATGAAATATATCTTGTGGTGAAGAGCATTGAGTTATCATACATAAATGTGATTTCTATGATTATGGATATTATGAGCAATTGTAAGTTCATATGATTTTTTTAATAATGCAATGTGTAATTTAATGTTATTGTCTTGAGATGGAAGTTTATATGTAAGTAATACATCAATTTTACTTGTATTATGATATTTTATAATTATATTGGAAAAATGTTTGTTGATAATTACTTGATTGGTGAAATTATCGGAGAAGAGAGAGAAATCCCGGTTGAACCTTCGGAAAGATTGGATGGTACAGATGGTATGTAGCTAGGTCACATGCATGGTGCTGAGTGCACATCATGTGTACAAGAGAGCTACAAGACATCATGATGCAGCTAGGTTGCATGGGTGATACTATGTGTACACCATGTAGACAAGAGAGCTATATATGTAGCAAGGTCGCATGCGTGGTTCCAGGTGAAAGACACCATGTAGACAAGAGAGTTACGCAATAAACTGGCTAGGTCACATGGGTGGTACTAAGTGTTCACCATGTGTACAAGAGAGCCGAACTATATGATGGGTGGAGCTATGTGCTGAAACCACCAAGTATCGAGGATTGATCCAAAGTGTTCAACGGGAGACTTACTATGTACTGCTTTGTGACTTTTGTGATGAATAAATGCAGGAACTTGGTTATGTGATTGATGTGTTCATTAAGTGACCGGAATGTGGTAAGGTTATAAACAAGTAAGTTATACATGAGGATGATTTTACGGTGACCTTGTAATCATGGGCCTATACTTGTGATGTATGAAATGTGGTTAAAATGATTTGTGATATGTATGTTAAAATGAGGTTAATACAAAGAAAGTGTGAAAGAGTGAATTAGCAATAAAACTATTTTGGGACAATAGCAGTGACGTGATTTTGAAAAATCACCAAAAATAGTAGGAATTTAATTAGAGGCTGGATAAGATATGAAATTAAATATTAGTGAGGCTATTTTCATATAAAAGAAACATAGAAAACAAAGGAATTATATATTTTTAGATATTTATATTTTTGTGAGACTGAATGATTACGTGATCCCCTGTTCTGAATTTGAAAAATCCTTAAAAATTTTACAAAAAAGAATGAAGAAATATAGTTTATATTCCTAGATTCCTTATTGAGTCTAGTTTTAAATGAAACAAATTTCATGGCTATTTGACTCTTGTACAGGGAGAAAATCAATTCATAGTGAACAGAGGTCAGATCAGTCGAGCTGTATAACAGGGGAAAATTTAACTAATAAACTGTACTAATTGGCTGGACTAAAAATTCTAGAAAAATTTTATTAAGAATTGATATGACTCTAGTTTCTGGGAAAATTTACAGATCTTAAATTGGAGTTCCGTAGCTCTAAATATAAATAGTTTAGTGAATATGACTCGGGAAAATAGCTTAGCTGGAATTTGAATAAATAGAAAGAATATGAAAACAGCATGTTATCGCATTACTTATTATTTTCATGTGAGCTTACTAAGCGTAAAGCTTACTTCCTCCTTTCCATTTTTTTTAGTTTGTCAGCTCAGCTCAGGGGTTGGAATCGTCGAAGGCAGCATCACACTATCAAGGCATTATCCTTGGAGTATTGGCAAGTATATGTTAAACATTTTCATGTGAGTGGCATGTATAGGAAGTTTGTTTCATGTCATGTATTATTATTATGATTTGGCTTACGTATTGGACTAAATCGAGCTATTGTATATGGTCATGAGATGTGACCTTTATTCATTGTGGTTTGTAAGTTTTAATTTTGGGCAAAACTTGTTGTCTCGATTTTATATGTTTGTGAATGTTTAAGTCTGGTAACGCCATGAACCCTGTCCCAAAGTTGGATACGGGTGAAGGGTGTTACATTTAGTGGTATCAGAGCAAAGGTTTAGTTAGTTCTTGGTCTAACCTAGCATGTGAAAAAGTCTAGTTGTATATGCCACGGATCTGTGATAGTGTGATGTCTTCCGACGCGTATGAGAACCGTCTTGTTTAGACAGAGGTACTCTCCAACCGAGCTGCACCGACCATGTTTAACGTGATGCAAAGGTAATTGAGTAAATCACGATTATGATAAGTTTAGATTTAGAAAGGTATGAATAAAGGTTTATAATATTTTAATAGAATAAAAATGTCATTGTCCTGATTGAACGTTGAATGTTGATGAATGTCAATGATATTTTTTTATGAGATAAAAGATTATAATGAAATGAACTTATCTATGTTAAATTGTTTGGACTGAATTATGTGATTGTAATGATATGTATATAATGATGCAAGAAATGAAAGTTGTGTCATATGTATATGTATAAGAAAGACGAGTCAGAGGCCCTATAACCCCACCCTCTTATAGAAGTGGTGCTTATTATTGAATTTCATGAGATTCGTACTGAATAAGTTCCCGTTTGAAAAATTAAAGAGTTTAGTGATAGAATAATTATAAGTATAATTAGAAATTAAGAATGAATTGTTAAGTAAAGTCAGAGCTAGAAAAGTATCAGGTTGCCATAAAGATTATTGGAATTATACATTGTTCCAGTTAGAGAAGAAATTTACTTTGGTAAATCGAATTACTCTGGTACAAGGTCGAGAAAAGTGTAAATCAAAATTTATTCAGAACTGGTCTTCTTTAGCGAAAGATCTAATATGAAATTTGCGATAGTAGAACTAGTTGTGGGAAATGATATTTGAAATCTGTAATATCTGAATATGACAATTACGGCTAGACAAATTTTAGCATTAGGATTTTTTTAAAATTTCCGTGTAAGGATTTGACAGTAGTAAAGACATAAGTGATAAAAGCGCGAGTCTCAATCGATATAGTGGATTACTTCTCTCAAATAAGTCAATTATAATTAATGACTTCAATTGAGATATTTTGGTTACTTGAACTAATGCAATTGAGATGGTTTTAGTTAGCGTAATGAATGAATAGTAAAGGATTACTGGAAAAGGAAATGTCATTCACTGGTGATTAGGATCGACTCGAGTGTTTAATCAGTGTGAATTATTTATTTGAAATATTTCATGTGACAATTATGTCAAGATTATTTTTTCTAAAGTCTGATAATAGAACTTTATTTCTGTACGGATAAAAGGTAAATATTCTGAACGAGAAGTGTATATCTCTTAAAAAAATTGATATGAGTAAAAACTACTACGAATGATGAGGTTTTCGTCTCGTGAAAGCTGAAAAGTTTATTACATGTTGGTAAAGTTTGAACAGATGAGAATATTGTTAACTAGAATGTCTGAGCTGGACTAGTCTGCATTGAGTAAAGCCTTCCTGATTTGTTTTAGTAATGTACAGTTGTATGAATTGTGATGTGTTTCAAGATAATAAGGTAAGGTAATGTAATAGTATAGAGCATTCGATGCCACAGAGAATGTAAATTGTTAATGGGGTTAAAGCCGAGCATCAGGATCTACCAGAATTATCTCTGCCAGGATTGATATTAGGATGGAAATGAGAAATTAAAGAGGTGTATTGGAGGCACTGCCTGAGTGAAGATACTTTATTATCGAATATGAGATTGAGGAATCTAAGTAAAGACCACTTTTTTGGTAAGATTTTTGGGGACGAAAATCCCTAAAGGGGGGAGAGTTGTAACACCCTGATTTTGGGCCTAGTCAAAATAGTGGTTTCGGGACCACAAATATGAGATAGAAATAATTATTTTATGATTATTTTAAGGTCTATGATATGACTGCATCATGGTGTGAAAATTTCGTGAAGAAATTCTATGCATAAAATGCTTAATTTGAAGTTAGGGACTAAATTGAATAAGTTGCAAAACTTGCATTCTAGAAGTTTCTAGTATGAAATTGCTTTGAAATATTAATTAGGAGGTCTTAAATAGAAATTTGACCAATTTTTAAGTTTATGGACAAAAATTGGATATAGATGGAATTTTTGAAAGTTTAGTAAGTAAGGGCATTTTGGTCATTTGGAGATTAAATGAAATAAAATGGGAAAAATAACACAAAAATGATCATCTTCTCCATAAGTTGCTATCGAATTTTGCTCTCCACCATAGCTAGGGTTTCAACACTTTTAAGCCTTGATTGTAAGTGATTTTTATGCCCATTTTTAATGTTCTTTACATTTTTGAAATCCTTGTAGCTCGGTTTACCTATTTCTACCAATATTTTGAGCTAGGGTTTATATTTAAAAATTTACCCATGGATGATATGTATGAATTTTGATGTTTTATGGTAGAATATGAAGTTTGAGATTGTGTTAAACAACTTTTGCTAAGTGATTTTTCGTAAAAACGAGTAAAACGGTATAATCGGTAAAAATACCTAATGCTCATAAGTACATGTTAGAGTGAGATTTTGATGTTTCCATAGAAGGGAAAAATGATCAGTATGTCATAAAACACAAGAAAATAGGATGAAGTTTAATTTCCGAGTCTTGGGGCAAAATTGCAAATATGCAAAAGTTTAGGGATCAGAATTCAAATTTGTAAAAATATGATTTTTAGACCCATATGAATAGTGTGATTAATTATTAGGCTAAATGTGATATTATAGATCAAGGAAATCGAGATCTGGGCTTAAATCGAAAAAATACAAGGTTATGGACTAAAATGATAAATTGCCATTTTTTTTGGATTGAGGTAAGCTCGTGTGATTTAATAAGCCTATTATTCATGTTATTATTGTTATACATGAAATATATCTTGTTGTGAAGAGCATTGAATTATCATACATAAATGTGATTTCTATGATTATGGATATTATGAGCAATTGTAAGTTCATATGATTTTTTTAATAATGCAATGTGTAATTCAATGTTATTGTCTTGAGATGTAAGTTTATATGTAAGTAATACATCAATTTTACTTGTATTATGATATTTTATAATAATATTGGAAATATGTTTGTTGATAATTACTTGATTGGTGAAATTGTTGGAGAAGAGAGAGAAATCCCGGTTGAACCTTCGGAAAGATTGGATGGTACAAATGGTATGTAGCTAGGTCACATGTATGGTGCTGAGTGCACATCATGTGTACAAGAGAGCTACGAGACATTATGATGCAGCTAGGTCACATGGGTGATACTATGTATACACCATGTAGACAAGAGAGCTACGGGATATATGTAGCTAGGTCGCATGCGTGGTTCCAGGTGAAGGACACCATGTAGACAAGAGAGCTACGCAATAAACTGGCTAGGTCACATGGGTGGTACTAAGTGTTCACCATGTGTACAAGAGAGCCGAACTATATGATGGGTGGAGCTATGTGCTGAAACCACCAAGTATCGAGGATTGATCCAAAGTGTTCAACAGTAGACTTACTATGTACTGCTTTGTGAGTTTTGTGATGAATAAATGCAAGAACTTGGTTATGTGATTGATGTGTTCATTAAGTGACCGGAATGTGGTAAGGTTATAAACAAGTAAGTTATACGTGAGGATGATTTTACGGTGACCTTATAATCATGGGCCTATACTTGTGATGTATAAAATGTGGTGAAAATGATTTGTGATATGTATGTTAAAATGAGGTTAATACAAAGAAAGTGTGAAAGAGTGAATTTGCAATAAAACTGTTTTGGGACAGTAGCAGTGATGTGACTTTGAAAAATCACCAAAAATAGTAGAAATTTAATGAGGGGCTGAATAAGATATTATATTAAAGCATAATGAGTCTATTTTCCTATAAAAAAGCAGAGCAAGCAAAGAAATTCTATATTTTGAGATATTTATATTTTTGCGAGACTTGTCCAGAATGATTACGTGATCCCCTGTTCTGAATTTTAAAAATCCTTAAAAATTGTACAAAAATAATTAAGAAATATAGTTTATATTTCTAGATTCCTTATTGTGTGTAGGTTTAAATGAACAAATTTCATGGCTAGTTGACTCTTGTACAGGGAGAAAATCAATTCGTAGTGAACAAAGGTCAGATCAGTCGAGCTATATAACGGGGGAAACTTTAACTAATAAACTGTACTAATTAGCTGGACTAAAAATTCTAGAAAACTTTTAGTAAGAAGTGATATGATTCTAGTTTCTGGGAAAATTTACGGATCTTAAATTGGAGTTCCGTAGCTCTGAATATAAATAGTTTAGTGACTGTGACTCGGGAAAATAGCTTAGCTGGAATTTGAATAAATAGAAAGAATATGAAAATAGCATGTTATCGCATTGCTTATTATTTTCATGTGAGCTTACTAAGCGTAAAGCTTACTTCCTCGTTTCTAGGTTTTTTAGTTTGTCAGGTCAGCTCAGGGGTTGGAGATCGTCGGAGGCAGCATCACACTATCAAGCCATTATCCTTGGAGTATTGGTAAGTATATGTTAAACATTTTCATGTGAGTGGCATGTATAGGAAGTTTGTTTCATGTCATGTATTATTATTATGATTTGGCTTACGTATTGGACTACATCGAGCTATTGTACATGGTCATGAGATGTGACATTTATTCATTGCGGTTTGTAAGTTTTAATTTTGGGCAAAACTTGGTGTCTCGATTTTATATGTTTGTGAATGTTTAAGTCCGGTAACGCCTTGAACCTTGTCTTGGAGTTGGATACAGGTGAAGGGTGTTACACGCACCTTATCATTGGATGTACCTGCGTAGAACCAAGTAAACCATCAATTTTCTTATTCAGAAGTTCTACCTGATTTGGCAACATGGTGTCTGAATCAACGTTATAAACTCCTGCTGTTTTCGTTGGCTTAGTCCGCATGACTTGCCACTGATAGTTATTCAGTGACATCTCCTCAATGAATTCAGAAGCCTCTTCAGGTGTCTTGTTATTGATGGTTCCACCGGCAGCTGCATCAATCATTTATCTTGTAGAAGGGTTCACACCTTTGTAGAACGTTTAAACTTGCAGCCATAAAGGTAACCCATGGTGTGGGCACCTTCATAAAAGGTCCTTGAATCTCTCCCATGCATCGTAAACTATTTCTAAGTCCATCTGCACAAAAGAAGAAATATCATTACGCAACTTAGCTGTTTTTACTGGTGGAAAATATTTTAATAGAAACTTTTCGGTCATTTGCTCCCAAGTGGTAATGGACCATCATGGTAGTGAGTTCAACCACTATTTAGCTTTATTCCTCAGTGAAAAAGGGAATAACCAAAGGTGAATGACATCATCAGAAACACCATTAATTTTGAAAGTGCCGCACAGTTCTAGGAAATTTGCTAAGTGCGTGTTGGGGTTCTCATCCTGCAAACCATCAAACTGAAGAACTTGCTGTATCATCTGGATCGTGTTAGGTTTTAGTTCAAAATTATTTGCAGCAATAGCAGGCCTAACTATACTTGACTCAGTTCCTGTAAAATTAGGTTTAGCATAATCATACATAGTACGAGGAGTAGGATTCTGATTCGCTAATTCAGCGGGTATGGCTGGAGGTATTTAGGGGTTTAGTTCATAACTAAACAAGAACACATCTTAGAATAATAAAAATTACAAAACATAAAGAAAACCCAAAACTCCTAAAAGGAAGGTTGATGAGAGATCTTCAGTCTTGATGGTGACTCCGGCTTCTGAGATGGATCAATTGGCTTCCTCGGAGTAATTCCTTACTCCCTATTCTCTGTCTCCCTTTCTTCCTCCTTTAGGGTGTATTTATAGGATTTGGAATGCCTAAGAAGCCTTAAAATTTGGCCTTTTCCAAATGAAGCTTAACTAGGGCTCGGCAGGGACACGCCCGTGTGGCACGGCCGTGTGCGATTACTTCAGGCCATGTTTGAGCCTATTAGATTGGCACGGGCGTCTGAGCTGCCCGTGTGAATTGTGCTTCAATTCTGCCAGATTGACACGACCATGTGATCTGCCCGTGTGAGGAGGTCCAGGCCGTGTTGATTTTGTGCCTTGGCCCAGTTTCTTCGTTTTTGGCCCGTTTCTCATTCCTTTCACTCTCCTATGCTTACCTAAGGATAAAACATGAAATTAAGGCATTAAGAGCATCGAATTCACCAAATCTAAGGGGAAATCATTCATAAAATGCGTTAAGCATGGGTTATAAATATGTATAAATTACGGTTTATCAGAAATAAATATAATATAAATGAGATTTTTATTGAAGAACTTATGGAGAGAAAAAAAAGACAGAGTTTTTGGGAGAGGGAGTGTTTACAGCAAAAAAGAGATATCAAATATGTGCCACTCCATCCCCTATTTATAGTACTAGAAAACCTAGTCTATTCCTAATGAAATTCTAAAAGATAAATACAAATAAATAAAGATAATTGAAGATAAATAAAGATAAATGAAAATAAATCCTAAAATTAAATCTAAATAAAAATCCTTAATAATTATCCTAATATAATTGAAATTAAAATAGAGTATTGTGCTATAAAATCTCTGCTTTTGCATTTTAGTCCTTGGGTCTTCCATGTTTGCATTTTTGGCACCACTTCTCTCTTTCTTTGCATGTTGGCCCATTATATCTTCAAAGTTGCACTTTTTTCCCTTAAATTTCCACTTTCCTCCAATTTAGTCCTTAAAAGATAAAAGACCACAAAATAATCCAAATTAGTAGGATCATACTCAAAATAATCATGCAATTAGCACATAAAATATGTCGTTCTAGAGTATTATAAGTTTAGGTTGTGTATTGATGGAAGAAGGTAAAGTAGTAGCCTATGCTTCAAGACAGCTAAAACCACATGAAAGAAATTACCCGATACATGATCTTGAATTGGCAGCAATTGTGTTTGCATTGAAAATATGACGACATTATCTATTTGTTGAAAAATGTCACATATTTGCTGATCATAAAATTTTGAAGTATTTGATGTCATAGAAAGATTTGAATTTGAGACAACGTAGGTGGCTTGAGTTATTGAAAGATTATGATTTGGTTATTGACTACCATCCAAGAAAAGCCAATGTGGTTGCAGGTGCTCTGAGCAGAAAATCCTTGTTTTCTTTGCGAGTAATGAATACCCGATCGTCGTTATCTGATGATGGTTCAATTATAGCAAAGTTAAAAGCTAGACCAACATTTTTGTAGGAGATTTTTGAAGCTTAGAAAGATGATAGTAAATTACAAGCAAAACGGATTTAGTGTGAATCGACTTCTGATTCAGAATTTAAGATTGGGTCTGATGATTGTTTATTATTTAGTGGCAGGATATGTATTCCAAAGAACTCATAATTTGTACAGAAGATTTTACATAAAGTTCATAATAGTACCATGTCTATTCATCCTGGTAGTAACAAAATGTATAATAAATTAAAAAAGATGTACTGGTGGCCGGGAATGAAACGGGATATTTTTGAATTCGTATCTAAATGTTTGCTATGTCAGCAAGTAAAAGCTAAACATAAGGTGCCTTCAGGATTGTTACAGCCAGTTACGATACTGGAATGGAAATGGGAAAGAGTTACCATGAACTTTGTATTGGGATTACCCCCATCTTCGAATAAGAAAGATGCCATTTGGGTAATTGTCGATCGGTTAACAAAGTCTGCACATTTTATTTCGGTATGTATGGATTTTTCCTTGGATAGATTGGCTGAATTATATGTTTTTGAGATTGTCAGATTGTATGGAGTACCTATATTCATTATTTCAGATAGAGATCCTCAATTTACATCTCGATTTTGGAGCAAATTGCAAGAAGCTTTGGATGCACAGTTAGATTTCAGTACTGCATTGTAACGCCCCAAAAATCCTTAAGTTTATTTTCGTATGCTTGTGTTACACAAATACATGCCTGCTCCAGTGGTTAAGTGTCCTAGGAAGAGTCTAAGAAGTCTTAGGTTCAAGCCTTGGCTTGTGCAAAACTTTTATTTTTAATATGAATGAACCGTATCTCTAGTTAGTAGGCTTTTAAATAAATGGGGGGTAAAACATGTCAAAAAGGGCCTGCTGGTCTAGGGGATAGGTGGCGTGTTGCTGTTCCATGAGGTTTGAGGTTCGAGTCATGCTTTGAGCAATGGGAGCGTTTTATTTTGCTACTAAGGCCGTGTGGGAGTTCTAGTCAACCTGAACTACTGAAGTGTTGTGGTGGAATTTGAATTAAGTGGTTGAGGGAGGAGTGGACGGTATAGAGGGATTTGGGGAGGAAACATGGGATTTTGAATGAGTGGGAGAGTAGTGCCGAATTTAAACTTTTGCTCAGAGAATTTTGACAGTGGTTGGAGATTTTTGAGGAGACAAGTGAGGGGTGTGTTTTGAGGTCATACCAAATTGGGAGTCTCATTTTAGTCAAGAATCGATCGTAGCTCACCTTTTTTCCTTTGGTGCCAAAATTTTACTTCTGTTTTCTTTTCTCTCTACTCTTTATTTTATCATTTTTCTCTCTTTTTGAGGCCGAATATTGCTTTCGGGTATCTTCTCATTTTTGTTGTTTATTTCAAATTTACACTTCTCTCGAGTTTACCTACTGACCAATTGGCTCACCTCTAACAGTCGATCTCTCTATTTTTCTTGCTTGACCGATTGCTTCTTCTTCTCTTGCTCTTAATCGGTTCTTGCTTTGGCCTTATACTCTCTCTTTTCCTCTTTTTTTTATCTTATTTTGTTGTGGCCGAATACATTCTCTCCTTGAAGCTGAACCTTGCCTTTTCTCCATCTATCTATTCCTCTCTTTCATTGTCGAATCTCTTCACTCAATCAAAGGTAGCCTTGTCATCAGTTATCACTTGTGCAACTCAAGTGCTTTGGCTTGCATTCTTGACTGTAGGCCGATTGCTTTATCCCCCTATTATTGGGTTCTGCATTTTCTGTAAGTTGGTATGCATTTGATTCAAGCTACTTGTATGAGTATTAGTGGTTAATAAGGATCAGTTGGAATGCAGGTAATCCCTAAGGTCTTGTAATCAGTCTCTTGCAACAGGTTAAGTGTTCAAACCTCATTCGATCGACCAAGGCAAGTGATGATTAACCTTTTGGATAAGTGTTATTTGAGGGGTTGTTTAATCTTGTTGTTAAGTGAATAATGGTCCATCGCGTTTGAATGTAAGTTTGGAGTGCTTGTGGACTGTTGCGCATTTTCGCAACATTGTGTGTACAAACATAACTCTGGTTATAGAAATCGGCAAAAGTCAAAATGAGAGAATGTCGTCGCCACACGGGCATGCTTGCGCTCGTGTGGGTAGGCCATGGGATTAAACATGGGCGTATTGTCGACATGGCTGGCCATGAGCGATTTCATGGGCTGAGGCCATATTGGGCCATATTGGGCTGAATTGGGTCGTGTTGGCCACAGGCATGTGGGCCCCACATAGGTAAACCACGGACGTGTGGAGAATATTGGGCCAGGCTATGTAATCCACACGATCAAGGCCATTTCTGGGCTATATGGGCCACACAGACGTGTGGGCCCACACGGGCCTACAAAATAGGCCATGGCCCATTTTCACTGTTAGACTGTTAAGGCTGCACGGGCCACCCGAGATGACTGTGGACTTACTATTGGATCAGTAAGTTTACCTAGACCCCCTTATTGATAAAATGATTGCTTTGCCCCTATGTGATATATGATTGTGTTAAGCATGCCATTTTAGTTGTATTAAGTACATGTATGATATTATGACATGACATGACATGACATGATGCATGATGTGTTGCATGGGGTAGGGTTTTATTATGATTGAAGGAAGTGTACTGTACTGGCAGCTCTGTTGCAAATACTGTTAAGTGCCGCAACCAGTAATATTTCGAGTGTGGGGATGAGTGGGTTGATTATATCCTCACATGGAGTGCAGGGTTAGACAGATATGGAGTGTAGAGTCTGGCTGGGTAGGATCTCTTGATTGCATATCTGTACTGCTATTGTCACTGAGATGGGCTCAGGCCCAAACTGACACTGATACTATAATGGGCTAAGGCCTTAACTGAGACTGAACCATTACTGAATTGGGCTTAGGCCCAGATTGTACATGCTCACTATTTGCTTATCTGATATGGGGTTACACACTGAGTTTTTATAGCTCACCCATCTGTTTATCTGTACAGGTAATCCCTAGTCTTAGGCAGATCGGTGCTGCGAGGGACTCAAAGGTGGCCACACAACCGCACATACTTTCATATTTAATTTTTAAATTATAAGTAATTTTATTTTGGGTATTTTTACTGTATTAAGGCCTTTATGGATTTTTACTTTAATTTGGGTTTTTATTTGTTTTGATTTATAGCTTCTAGTAGTAGGGAAAGACGCGGGTTTTCACAAAGATAAATGTTTTTCAAAAACACCACGAATACGCAACCTGTTTTAAGAGCTTCCGTAAGAAATAACGTTTTAAAATATAAATATAATAATGACGTTTCAATATGATTAACTCTTTGACAAACGTCTCACATTTTGAAAATAAACGAACGTCTTTAAGTTCACATAAAAAGGCTAAATAGAGAATGGGTTTTTCATTAACATCACACTTACAAGAAAACACTTTAATGCGACATCGCCAGATTCAACCATAACGTCCAGGCCAGGTTCGGGGTGTTACATGCATTCTATCCCCAGACTGATGGTAAACTCGAATGTTGAATACAGATTTTGGAAGATATGCTTCGGTGTTGTATTTTGAAATTTGAAGGTAATTGGGAAAAATATTTGCCTTTAGTTGAATTTACTTACAATAATAGTTATCAGTCCAGTATCAAAATGGCACTGTATAAAGCTCTATATGGTCGCAAATGTAGAACTCCATTGTATTGGACAGAACTTAGTGAGAAAATGTTACACGGAGTTGACTTAGTTCGTGAAATCAAAAAAAGGTGAAAGTAATTCAGGACAGTTTGAAAGCAGCCTCTGATCATCAAAATTCTTATGCTGATCTTAAATGAAAAGAAATAGAATTTCATGTCAGTGACAAGGTATTCTTGAAAGTATCACCTTGGAAGAAAATTCTCCGATTTGGCTGTAAAGGAAATTTGAGTCCACGGTTCATTAGGCCATATGAAATCATAGAAAGAATTGGACCTGTTGTATATCGGTTAGCTTGACCACCAGAACTTGATCAGATTCACAATGTTTTTCATGTGTCTATGTTACGACGGTATCGATCGGATCCTTCACATGTTATTTCTCCTTCAGAGGTAGAGATTTAGCCTGTTATGACTTACAATGAAGAACCAACAAAATTCTAGTACCTGAAACAAAATAGTTAAGAAATAAAAAGGTAGCATTGGTAAAAGTTCTCTGGCAAAGACATGGTATAGAAGAGTCTACTTGGGAACCAGAGGATTGAGGAAGTCATATCCCAATCTCTTTATTAGTAAGATTTTTGAGGATAAAAATTTTTAAGAGGGGGACAATTGTAACAACCCATTTTCAGTGAAATCGAAACAGTAGTTTCAGGACCACAAATCTGACCCAAAAAGAAAATTTATTTTAATATTATTTCATGGTCCGCATTATGATAGGAGTGTTATATGAAAATTCTGATAAGAAAATTTTACCAATTATTTGTTTAATTAGGGAAAGGACCAAATTGCATAAAATGCAAAAGTTGGATTCTAGTAGCTAGGAGGATCAAATAGCTATGGAAATAAAAATTTTGAGGTCTTTATATAGTAATTAGACCATTAAAGAAAAGTTAGTAGATATTTTTGATGAATCATCCATGGAAATTTAGAAAAAGGGCAAGGACTAAATTGAAAATCAAAATAATTAAAAGATGATAAATTAATAAATAAGAAATATTATCATATTGTTATCATATTTATCCCCAAAATACATGAAAACCCTAGGAGAGAGAGAAAAAACTAATCAAGCATAATTGGGTAAGTATTCGTCCCGTTTTTAGTAATTTTTATATTTTTAAAACCGGGATAGTCTAATCTATCTATTTAAGGGTAATTTGAAAAGTTATCAAAGTATATAAATTTTGCCATGGATGAATATGCTGAAAATTTGAAATTTATGGTAGAATATGAAAGGTTGTTGATAGATAAACAACTAAATTGAAAAGTTGTAAAAGTTATATAAAAATTCAGAATTTTGTGAAATACATGTGTTGTAAAAGTTATACTAAAATTTTGGTTAGCTTTGAATATGGATTTAATTGCATGAATTTCATTTTCCAAGCTTAGGGACGAAATTGGGATTTATGGAAAGTTTAGGGGCAAAATGGTAATTTTTCCGAGGGTGTAAATTGAATATAATTGAATATGAATTGTATTAAATTGATGATTAAATTCCTTTATATAGATCCGAATAACTCAAATTCGAAGCTAGATCGAGGAAAAGAGAATGTTTCGAATTAGTAGATTTTTTTATACGAACTATTATCGAGGTAAGTTCGTGTAACTTAATTATGCATGATAATACGTTTAAATTAAATGTTGAGTTTGATTTGAATGTGGTATTTATTTATGTGATTTTTATGAATACTATAAATAACATGTAATGATTACATGATTGAAAATGTTACAAAGAAGTTAAGTTCCGTTGAAGAATGAAAATCGATGGATACATGTGATTTCCCGTGTGTGAATATAATTCTGCATATGTTGCAGACAGGATTTAGCTGAGATGAGTAATCCTGATAAAGCACTCTCGAGTGTCCTATTATATAGTTCCTGCGAGCATCCTGATCGGTAGTGATCTTGCATAATTCGATCCGTTGTGATCCAGCAAAAAATGTGAACACAAACGCAGCTCTATATGAGCATCCTGATATAGGCTCTTATGAGCTTCCTAACATGGGTCGCTCGAACTCCCTGTTACCTTATCCAGTGCTCCTTAATAATAATTCTTCAAAGTTATTTGTAAGCTCTATGAGCTCCTTGAATAAAAATCTAATGAGTTTCCTGTTTAACTAGAATAAGTGTCCTGTTACATGGCTCATCTGAGCATCCTGATATGTGGCTCGAGAGTTTGCTCCTTGATTATGTGCCCTAATGGGTACCCTGATTATGAGTTGACAGTTTATAGTTTTGTACACCTTGTGTGTACTACCGGAGTATACATCGTTATTTCAATAATTCAACGGGTAAAACTCCTCATATGAGAAATTATGAGATTAAAAGAATTATGTTTTTAACGCTTTTGAAATTCCTAAAAGTGTGAAAGATGATGAGCTCATCCATGTTTATTTGTTATACATATGAATTATATGACTAATTTTCTTGATTGAGTGTACGTGTTTAGGCAACTTACCAAATTGATGGAAAGTATGTTATTGTATGCCTAATATTAATGAATGTGATTGGTAAATTTAATTTCTATTATACGAACTTACTAAGCATTATATGCTTACTAGGTTTTATTTTCTCTATTTTATAGTGCTTGGAAGCTCACGAAGGTTGGAGATTGGTTGGAGCATCATCACACCATCCACTAACTTGTTTTGGTATAAATAATAAACTTATTTTGGTATAATGGCATGTATAGGTAACTTGGCCATTGTTGGCATGTAAATGTGGTTTGTAAACTAGCAATTAGAATAGCTAGTAATGATTTGTTTTGGTATATTTATAAGGTTATATTATGACGAATACCTATGTGTTAAATATATTAAGTATGGTTGATCAAGTTATGCTTAACATATAAGTTAAACAAGGGTAAGAATATAAACATGAATGCATATGATTAAATATCATATTAGATGTTATAATTGGCTTGAATTGGCTGGTATATACTTGTAAGTTTTGGTGTAGGTTATTGGCAAATTTGGGTGAGAAATAAAGTTAGGAAATGACTTTATTTTGTCCACACGGGTAGACACATGAGCGTGTGTCTTGACTGTATGTGACATAGGCCTAGCACATGGCATGTGGTTTGGCCGTGTGTCCCCTGCAACTTAAATTTGAGAAATAGAGTGCTCAGGATTGAGCACACAGGCAGAGACACGGGCGTGTGTCTCAGCCGTGTGTGCTACACAGCCTAGAACATGGGTGTGTGTCTTGGTCGTGTGTAACCTGCACTTAATTTTGGAAAACTAAATTAACCACACGGCCTAACATACAGGCGTATGGCTGGCCATGTAGCACAAGTCAGAGAGTTACACGGGGTCGAACATGGCCTGCGGCATGGGCGTGTCCTATGGTCACACGGGCGTGTCCCTTGACCACACAGGCATGTGTGCCCTACATCGAGGAAAAATTTTGGAAATTTTGTGATAAATTCTTTGAGTTCCTGATTTAGTCCCGACTCGATTCCAATGTTTATATTGGGCCTCGAAGGTCCATTCAAGGGACAATATGATTTAGTTTTAGATATGAATAGTAATTGACATGAATTACGTGAAATTATTCTATAAACACTAGTAATGCTCCGTAACCCTATTCCGATGGTGGATACGAGTTAGGGGTGTTACATGGATCGTGTGACGGGTTAAGTTGACCCTTGCAAAAATTTACAACGATGTCGCGGCACCCGTAGTAAGTTACCGATGTTGCGACAAACTTTGATATTTTTGGATTTTGGTCTAAACTGATCACTTTGTCGTGACATCAAGCTGAGTTGCTCGATTCCTTGAATTTGTGATAGGTGTTGTAACATAGAGAATTCGTGTTGTGACATCAACTTTGTTTTGGCCCTTCCTCTTGCATTTCAAAGTGTTCGATACATACATATCCTACTTTTTAACAATTAAAATAAAACTAAATCCTAATATAAATGAGTTCTATGTACTGCCCCCACACTTTAAAGCATGCATTGCCCTTACTGTAAAATGATTAAAGCTCAAACAAGAAAACTTCCCTGAGAAGGTCGAATAATTGTTGATGTATTGACATCTGAGTTTGTTTGCTCCAATTGGAAGGTAGTACCTACAAGAAAATACTATGACAAGAGATATGAAATATGTAATGTAACATTAAGGAAAAGAAATTAATGAATAAAATAAAATGTAATAAACATTACTGTAATATAATAAACAAAACAAAATTTACAACAAGAAATAAAAGTTCTTTAAAAACTCGAACGACCCATGTTGCCACCATAGAAGAACTTCCAGCTGGTTCTTGACACTTTAATTTGACCTTTGTTCCTCTATCAATGTATATTAACCAGCCTCTCCGGTTGATTGCATTGATTGTTTCTTATTTTTTACCGACGTGGCATCCACATCGTGAGCCATTTAGTAACAATTTTGAGCCAACCCCAAATTATTTTTCAGGGTATTACTTTTCAAGCTTCCTTCTCTCCCTATTGTGTGAGACTTTGGTTGCTTGAGCCTTGCTGTCGTTGTCGAATTGGATCAGAGACCATTTCAATTATGTTAGTGGTTAGTTCATCTTTCACTTCTACCTTTTACTTCAAGGATCCTAGACTATTCTTTAAATACAATGTATGTTGGGCAAAGAATAAGGAAGCCAAAAATATTATCAAGATTGCTTAGAGCTGGATTAAAATGGATAGCCTTGAGAAGCTCGAGAAAGTGGGCCTGAAGCATGGTCAGCGGCAGCATAGGCACTACAAAAGAATGAAAAATCAAATAGGCATGTTGATTGCAAAGATTAATAATATCATTGATGGGCCCAACAAAGAGAGTAATGCGAGTAAGTTGAAAATGGCGTGCATGAAGCTTGGCCACCTCTATGCTAAGGAGAAGTGTTACTGGGCTCAGAGGTCTCATATAAGATGACTCAAGGAAGAGGATAGAAACACACGCTTCTATCATGATTAAGGCAGCTGAAGGATGAAGAAAAATAATATTGATAGATTAATGGACTCGAATGGATGCTGGAAGCATGATAAAGATGACATCTGTAAAGTTGCCTGGGAGTATTTTCACAATCTCTTTATTTTGACTGTGCCTTGTAATGAGGAGCTTAACCTTAGTTTCATTAACAAATGTATCATCAAAGACATTAATAGTAGATTGGCTAGGGATTTTGCAGATACAGAGATTTTGGAGGCTTTCAACCAAATGTACCCTCACAAAGCGACTAGGATCAATGGCCTATCGGGTTGGTTTTTTAAAGAAAATTGGAAGGTTGTGGGTAGGAAGATTATTAATCTTTGTCATGATGTCTTAAATGGCAACGAAGACATTGCTAGCCTTAACGATACTATGATTATTCTTATCCCTAAGACTAAGGATCCCCATGACATGACTAATTTTTGACCTATTAGTTTATGCAGGGTGTTTTACAAAATTATTTCCAAAGTCCTCACAAATCGACTCAAGACTACTATCTCGATGTGTATTAGTCAGAACCAAAATGTGCTTGCCTCTAGCCATAGATCCATGAAAATATCCTTATAGCTCATGAGTTGATGCATTATCTTCAAAGTGTGAAGAATGGTCTACACAAAAGATTTGTTATAAAGCTTGATATAAGCAAAGCTTACGACCTCATCGAGTGGAATTCTCTCAAAGATGTCATGAAGTGTTTGGGTTTTGCAAATCCTTAGGTGGAAAAGATTATGAGTTGTGTTCGGCCAGTTCGTTATGTGGTAAAATGAAATATGGTTCTTTCAGAAATTATTATTTTGAAGCGGGGTCTTAGACAAAGGGATCCCCTCTCCACTTACCTTTTCTTGTTTTGCATGGAGGCTTTATCGGGAATGTTTCTACATGCTCAAAGTAATAACATTATTAAGGGCATTTAGGCTAGCATTAATGGCCCTTGTATTAATCACTTATTTTTCACAAATGATGCCCTTCTTTTTGATAGAAACAAAAAGAGGGATGTCGAGGCTGTCTTGACAATCCTTAAAAGTTTTACGAAAACATCCGGCCAAAACATTAACATTGATAAATCAATAGTTTTGTTCAGCCCGAACACTCTCCTTGTTCAAGGGCAACAATATAGTGTTTTACTTGGGATGCGTATGG
Organism: Gossypium anomalum; assembly: GCA_025698475.1. NCBI lineage: Eukaryota > Viridiplantae > Streptophyta > Magnoliopsida > Malvales > Malvaceae > Gossypium > Gossypium anomalum. Next base: position 72,227,632 of record CM046956.1, read on the forward strand.
TCAATAAACTTGAAAATTATCTTGGCCTACCCCTTCTAATTGAAAAGAAGAAAACTATAGCTTTTTATAGCATTATTAATCATTTTGCATGCAGGATTAATAGCTGGTCGAAGAGACTCATTCTCTACAACGTTACAGAGATATTTATAAATGCTATCCTTCAATCCTTTTGTACTTATGCTTTTTCTATTTTTCTTGTGCCCAGGGGTATTATTGAGGACATGCAATCAAAGATGAGCCGAATGTAGTAGGCTAGAAATGAAAGAAGTAGAGGTTAGTCTATGCTGGCTTAGGAAAGGGTATGCTACTCAAAAAGCATAGAGGCTTGGGTTTCGTGATTTGTGCCTCTTCAATTTGGCCCTCATCGGCAGACAAGTTTGGAGGCTTACCCATTTCAAAGAAACATTGTGCTACAAGGTGTTGAGCTCAAAGTATTTTCCTAGTGGGGATATCTTTCCCCCCAAAGTGGTTGGCAAGCATTCTTATACTTGGTCAAGTATAGCCACTGCTGCCAAAAATCTTGAGAACGACTTCATTTGGTTTGTGGGTTATGGTAATAGTATTGACATTTACAATGATAATTGGGGTTTCAAGGGCTTAAATGGTGACTCTCTGTGCCATTCTTTGCTGACCGTCAACAAAATAAATTTGCCATGGGTGTTCTATGGGGGACCAAATTTGTAATTTTCCCATTTTGAATGTTGGCCTTAATGACAGGAGGGTTTGGCTTAATAACCCGCATGGATTTTATACGTCTAAATCTGCTTACTCTTGGCTTCTTCTCAAATAGATAGGCTTTGGTCCATATAGATTTTATTAGAGAATAATATGGAAGTTGAAATGCTTCCTAAGATTCATGTATTCTGCTGGCGGGTGGGTCACAATATTCTTTCGACTTATGCTAACATTTCTTCCATTTGGCAAAATTTTAAGAAGGACTGCCCTAAGTGTGGTGCAAAAAAGGAAACCTTTATCCATGCTCTTAAGGACTGCCCTATGGCTCGCACCATTCTGATTCTTGGGGGTTTCAATAATAGGCTACTTGTTCGTGACTACTCCTGTTACACTGACTAGTTGGAGGATGTTTTACATGTTTTTGATTTGAAGGCTGCTACTGACTTCTTCACAACCCTCTGGAATAGTTGGAATAATCAAAATAATTTTGTTTTTAGGGGAGAAGAGGACGACGCAAAAGTGGTTTAGGAAAGGGAAAAAATCTCTATCATGACTTCAAAATCCATAACCTGGTTAATAACTCGATGCTTACCATAACCCTAGCCTACAAAAAATGGGAAAAACCTTCCTATGGCTACGCTAAAATCAAGTTTGATGCTTCTGTCTCTTACGGTAAAGTGGGTTTTGGTGTGATAGTTAAGGAATCAGATGGTTTCATGCTCGGGGGAAGTGGTGGTTTTAAAGATAAAATTATCACTATTGAATGCGCAGAGTTGGTTGCTTTTGAAGAAAGCTTAAAGGTGGCAAGTGCTATCAACATTTTGAAATCCATGTTTGAATCTGATTGCGCAAGTTTGGTTAACAGGGTGGATAATCGGGGTAAAGATATTACCATTTTGGGCAGTCAAATTAATGAGGCCTATAAGAATTTGGATAAATTTGTTTTGGCCAATGTTGTGTAGGCCCACCGAAGCTGCAACAAAGTGGTTTATTTTGATTTGTGATTTTGCTATTAAAAATAGTAGTAATTGGAATTTTAATATGGATTATCCATTGGATATTCATGACCTTGTAATGAACGATGCTATTAATTGAATTTTTAACCTTTCAGTCTTTTTATCAAAAAAATAAAAGTACAGGAGCCAGAGGAAGTAGTTGCACCGGCTGTTAAGCCAAAGATAGAAACAACTAAAGATTTTGCCATTGCAAAGATACCATTCCCTTCAAGGCAATAAGATAAGCAAAAATAGGATGAAGACGAGTTTGTAAGCTTTCTAAACTTCTTCAAAACATTAAATGTTAACCCATCATTGCTTGAATTAATTGAGAAAGTTCCAAAGTACACCAAGTTTTAAAAGGAAATTATGTCTAGGCGTAGGAAATTTAGGGTAGGTGAACAAGTTAATATAAGCAATTCCTATAGTGCAATTATTTTGAGACAAGTTCCCAAAAAATTGAAGGACTCAGGAATTTTTGCTATTCCCATAGAGATAGGGAACATTCATTTTAAAAAAGCTCTATGTGACTTAGGAGCTAGTATTAATTTAATACCCAATTTTTGAAAAAATTGGGTTAGGAGACAAAAAATACCTAGATAATACTATAGTTAGCTGACCAATCTTCAGTACATACGAAAGGAGAATTAGAATATGTGTTAGACAAAGTGCACAACTTTGTCATCTCAGCAGATTTCGTGGTTTTAGACTTTGAGGAAGATCGAGAAATACCAATCCTGCTAGGTAGACCTTTTCTAGCTACCTCAAGGTCCACTATTGATTTAGAAAAAAATGAATTAACCAAAAAAATCAATGGTGACACCGAAACTTTTAAGTGTGGTCACTGACTGAGCGAGGAAGGTAGGAGGAAGTCAAGGGAGCATTGTAATGAATAATTTATTTCAAACACTCCTGAATCAAAGGATGTGTAACAGCCCGATTTAGGGCCTAGTGGGAATAGTGGTCTCGGGACCACAAATCCAAAGTTGGGAAAATTATTATTATTATTATTTTAGAGTCATAGCATGTATATTGTAGCCCATGAAAAATTTGATGAGTTAATTTTGACGGTTGTGAGCCCAATTGCGAAAAAGGACTAAATTGCATAAAAGGCAAAAGTTGCATTTTAATACCCAAATGTGTTAAATAGCTAGAGAACTAAAATTGGGAGCCTTTAAAGAGAAATTAGACCCTTAGAAACAAGGTGGCTAGCCATAGGAGACAAGTTTTGTCAAAAAATCAATATTAGGTGACTTGATGACGTACTTTTGTGATAAAATAATGCCTAAAAGCCTAGCAATTATTTTTCTTCTTCTCCACCTTTTCTCTCCATCAAAAATGTCAGAAAATATGGATGTTTGAAAAATGAAAATATGCAGCAACTTAATCCTCTCGTAATGTAAGTAATTTTTATGATTTTCTTGATGATTTTTACATTTTTGGAATGCTTGTATCATGGGTTTTCAAATGAGAGGCCTATTTTGCATAATGGTGATAAGTCTAGGGTTTCACCATGTGAATTTTCATGTTATTTTCTGAAACTTTATGGAAGAATATGAGTCTTAGAAGAGTTCTAAACAACTTTTGTGAAAGGTGTTAGCATGAAAACACCTAAAGGGACTACTTTGTATAAGTTGAAATATAGGTGATAAGTGTGTGAAATAGTGAAATTTTGGGGTTTCTATAAGAGTAAAAAGGGTTCATCTAGGCCTAAGATAAGAGGAAATTCGATAAAAATTGATTTTTGAACATAGGGGCAAAATGGTCAATTTGCCAAAGTCTAGGGGCAAAATAGTCATTTTACCAAAAATTTAATTTATAATTGCCTAATTTCAATTAGTGACTAAATGAATGCATTTTTGCTATTATAGATCAAGATTTACCAAATCCAAAACTAGACCGGGAAAAAGCCAAGCGAATCGACTAAGCCGATTGGTCGAGTACATTTTGTAACCCAAGGTAAGTTGTATGTAAATAATACAACTACGTCGATAATATATGTGCTTAAATTGCCATTGAATAGATACAGCATGAATTGCTTGATTGTGAATTGAGAATGCATAATGACAATGAGATAGTAGAATTCCCGTTGGAACATTAGGAAATAACCCAGATATTCAAGCCATTACATTTGGGCCACTGGTGTGAGCTAGTGTAAGACATGTCTGGGATATGAGAGCCAGTGTAAGACCATGTCTGGGGCATGGAATTGGCATTGAGATGAGTACTAGTGTAAGACGTGTCTGGGACACGCCTCGGCATTTATAATGTTAGTCTATATAAGACCATGTCTGGGACATGGCATTGACTTAAGAGGTGGGCCAGTGTAAGACTATGTCCGGGACATAGCATCGGCACCTTGTCCAAAGTTTGAGGTTTATAGAATGTCCGGTAGTATTCTGAATGGTTCAACGGTGAAATTATTTTTGTGAGTCGACAAGGAAAACATAACGATGTGGTGAGTGGTGCAGGTACCTAATTGGTACATATAAGAAATGAGCTCATTATAGAGTATATGACTTGTATGGATGGTAATGAGTAAGTTATGCTTACGCTTACCCTTATGTTATTAGCATGATGATTATTGATGAATTGTTGTTGTATATTTATTTATATGCAACTTGCTAAGCTCTTGTGCTTACTCCCTCTTCCTTTCCATTTTTTTTACAGTGCTGCCTACATAGCTTAAGGATCACCAGAAATCAGAGATATCAATCACACTATCATCCGAAACATTCAATATAGTTGGATTTATATTTTTGAAAATGGAATATATAGGACTTAGACTTTAATGTTTTGTGTCTTTGAGAATTTGCCAAATATGTTAGCTTGGGTTAGAAACCCTTCATTTTGCATTAAGCCTTAAATGATGGCCAACATTCATTTTGAGTTATATAAGATGCATCTTCATGGTTGAATGAATATCTATTGTGGCTGATTTGATTAGAGAATTTATGCTTGTTTTAACATTGATTGGTGTTTGTATGAAAATAAGTATTCAAGGGTAGCAATGAGGCTTAGTAAATAGCCTCATATTGTCCACACGGGCAGACACACGGGCATATGTCTAGGTCGTGTGTGACACACGGTCAGCCCCATGGGCGTGTGGTGAAGCCGTGTGTCCCCTGCACATAAAAATTTCAAGTCAGTATGCACGGTAATCAACACACGGGCAGAGACATGGCCGTGTGTCTCAGTCGTGTGAAGGGCATGGCTTAGCACACGGGCGTGTGCCTTGGTCGTGTGACATTTTGAGTATGCTGATGTCAGAAACAGAATACCCAGGTTTTTGCACACGGACTACGACACGAGCGTGTCATGGCCGTGTGATGGGCACAGGCTATGGACACGGGCGTGTGCCATAGTCATGTATCCTTAGTTGGAAGTTAAAAACAGAGAGTTCCACGAGCTATAGGCACGGGCATGTCGAGGTCGTGTGAGGAACATGGGCAAAGGACACAGGTGTATGTCCAGGCCATGTGAAGTCTACACTTGAATTATGTGAAATTGTGTAATTAAATTCGTTACACGGGTAAGAGACACAGGCGTTCCCCTAGGTGCTTAGGCTGTGGGAGGCATACGGGCCATCAACATGACCATGTTAAGTTGGTCACACGGGCGTGTTACCCGTCAACACGGCTGTGTGCCCTGTTTAAAATTCAAATTTAGATTGGATGGAGACCCGAAAAGGTTCCAAATGGTTTCCAATAGTCGATTTATGCCTCGTAGGCCCATATTAAGAGGTGAAAAGTGGAAATCAAAAAAGTTTTAAATTTGAACTGAGTCTTAGTAACATGAGAGCTATTGGTTGCATGAGAACAAGTTAGGTAATGTCTCGTACTCCGCCCTGGAGTGGATTACGATTATGGGGTGTTACATTTAGTGACATCAGAGCTATGGTTTAGTCGGTTCTAGGACTAACCTAGCGAGAGTACGAGTCTAGCTATACATGCCATAACTGTATATTAATAGCGTGACGAATCCTGACGATTATAATTTTTGTTTTTATATAGTAAATGGATCCTGATAGAGCCACGGCGGATGGCGTGAAAAGTAATGCGCTAGCTCCCGCCGAAGGGACCGCGCCAGTAGAGAGTGAGCCCATGAATATGGGCCAAAGTGGAGGGGCTAGGGAAGCCTACCTTCGAATGATGGATGCTTGGTACACAGAGTTTGTTCGTGCGAATCCGAACACTCCACCTCCCCTACCTCCTCCGATTCCTCAGTATGCCCCGGTAGCTCCGCAAGGTGCGGACATGTTTAGAAGAGAGAAGCCCTCGGTAGACAAGATCCGAAAACAAGGGGCCGAAGAATTTTGGGCTAACTTAGATGATGACCCGTAAAAGGCAGAGTTTTGGCTAGAAAATACCGTAAGGGTATTTGATGAATTATCATGCACACCTGATGAGTACGTGAAGTGTGCAACGTCACTCCTACGGGATTTGACGTATCAGTGGTGGAATATTCTCGTGTCTGTGGTACCGAGAGAAAGAGTAACTTAGGAATTTTTCCAAGAAGAGTTCCGAAAGAAGTACATTAGCCAAAGGTTCATGGACCAGAAAAGGAAAGAATTTTTAGAGTTGAAACAAGGTAATAAGACTGTGACAGAGTATGAGTGTGAGTTTGTGAAACTCAGCAAGTATGCGCGGGAATGCGTATCCACTGAAGCTACCATGTGTAAGAGGTTTGAGGATGGCCTTAATGAAGATATCTGAGTGTTTGTGGGCATTCTTGAATTAAGGGAATTTGTGGTGCTCGTTGAGAGGGCATGTAAGGCAGAAAAAATGATAAAAGAGAAGAGGAAAGTGGCTATTGAGTCCCCGGATTTAAAGAAGACATAGATGGGGAAAGCATATCAGTACTCATCTAAGAGATCAAAGGAATTCTCTACTCGATCGAATACTTCGATGGGGTATTCGAAGAGAAACAAGAATCAGCAGAATACAGCATCTAAAGCCCAAACCACTTTGATCGCTAGTGTCGGTAGTGCTCGGCCAAATAGGCCAAAGTGTCTACAATGTGGAAGACATCACTTAGGCGAGTGTCGAAGAAACGAGAGGGGCTGCTTCAAGTGTGGGTCACTTGATCGCTTTATTCGTGATTGTCCTGAGGTGGAAGAGAGAGAAAGGCAGTAAGAAGGGAAAGCAAGTAGTACTCTGTTGAGGGGTAGATCACAAAAGAACCCTGAAAATGGGGTTAACAGTAGAGGCATGCCAAGAGATGCCGTAGTGAGGTCTGAGGGCAAGGCGCCAGCAAGGACCTATGCTATACGTGCCCGGGAAGAGGCAGAGTCTCCCGATGTGATCACGGGTACCTTTTCTATCTATGATATAATTATTATTGCTTTAATTGACCTGGGATCTACCCACTCTTATATTTGTGAGGATTTGATACCTCGTATGGGTATGCTAGTAGAGCACACTGAGTTTGTAATAAAAGTGTCCAATCCGTTAGGCAAACATGTGCTAGTGGACCGAGTGTGTAAGAATTGTCCTTTGACAATTAAAGGTCATTGTTTTCCAGCTAACTTGATGTTATTGCCGTTTAATGAATTTGATGTAATCCTTGGAATGGATTTGTTGACTACACATAGTGTTGTAGTGGACTGTGGGAAAAAGATAATTGAGTTGAAAGGTGAAGATGGGATTGTTCTTTGAGTAGGACCAAGTAAGTCAGACGAACTACCTGTAGTAATATCATTTTTGACTGCCAAGAAATATTTGAGAAAAGGATACGAGTCCTACTTAGCTTTTGTACTGAATACTCAAGTGCTTAAGTTGAAGATTGAATCAGTATTGGTAGTTTGTGAGTTTACAGATGTGTTTTCAGAAGAGTTACCTGGATTACCTCTAGTGAGGGAAGTTGAGTTTGGAATTGAGTTGGTCCTCGGTACGATGCCTATCTCGACTGCTCTATATAGGATGGCTCCAACAGAGTTGAAAAAGTGGAAAGTACAATTACAAGAGCTAACGGATAAGTGCTTTGCGAGACCGAGCTATTCCCCGTGGGGTGCTCCAGTGCTTTTTGTGAAGAAGAAAGATAGGTTGATGAGGTTTTGCATCGACTATAGACAACTTAACAAGGTAACAGTGAAGAATAAATATCCTTTGCCAAGGATCGATGATCTGTTCGATCAGTTAAAGAAAGCCAGGGTATTTTCCAAGATTGATCTGAGGTCGAGATACTATCAGCTAAGGGTTAAAGAGCAAGATGTACCGAAGACTGCATTTTGGACAAGATACGGGCATTATGAGTTTCTTGTCGTGCCCTTTGGTTTGACTAACGCTCCGACAATATTTATGGATTTGATGAACTACATCTTTAGGCTGTATTCGGATAAGGTTGCCGTTGTCTTTATCGATGACATATTAATTTATTCACGAGATGAGGGCGAGCACGCCGAGTATCTGAGTTGACTATTGGGCAGATACACAGGCGTGTGTCTAGGCCGTGTGTGACACACGATCAGCCCCATGGGCATGTGGTGAAGCCATGTGTCCCCTGCACGTAAAAATTCCAAGTCAGTATGCATGGTAATCAACACAGGGGCAGAGACACAGCCATGTGTCTTAGCCGTGTGGAGGACATTGCTTAGCACAGGGGTATGTGCCTTGCCGTGTGACATTTTGAGTATGCTGACGTCAGAAACAGAATACCCAGGCTTTTGCACACGGGCTACGACACAGGCGTGTCATGGTCGTGTGATGGACACGGGCTATGGACAAGGGCGTGTGTCATGGCTGTGTATCCTTATTTGGTGATGGAGTCACAAACAGAGAGTTCCACAGGCCATAGACACGGGCGTGTCGAGGCCGTGTGAGCAACACGGGCCAGGGACACAGGCGTGTGTCTAGGCCGTGTGAAGTCCGCGCTTGAATTATGTGAAATTGTATAATTAAATTGGTTAAACGGGTAAGAGACTCGGGCGTGTCCCTAGGTGCTTAGGCCGTGTGAGACATAAAGGCCATCAACACGACCATGTTAAGATGGTCACACGGGTGTGTTACCCGTCACCACGGGCGTGTGCCCTATTTAAAATTCAAAGTTTGAATAGATTGGATGGAGACTTGAAAAGGTTCCAAATGGTTTCCAATGGTCGATGTAGGCCTCCTAGGCCTATATTAAGAGGTTAAAAGTGGAAATCGAAAAATTTTTAAATTTGGACTGAGTCTCGGTGACTTGAGAGCTATTGATTGCATGAGAACAAGTTAGGTAATATCTCATACTCTGCCCCGGTGTGGGTTGCGAGTATGGGGTGTTATAGGATGTACTTCCTTTAATCCATACCGGTCAAAAAAAAATTAGGAAAGGGATAAGCAGACAAAGGTAGAATGGCAAGACGAGCGATGTACAAATATTGATTGAACCAGAGAATCATCCTTTTGTGAAACAATGATGCTGTCAGATGAATCCATCAGTAAAACTTGAATTATTCAAATTAATTTTTAACTTGTTGTAAATTATTGTATATTTAGCTAACTATTTCGTCTAGATTTTAATTTTTATTAAACTCATGTTTTATAGAAACTGTAACACTTTAGAAATTGGAATTTTAGGTGAAAATAGAGCCAACGCCACAACACGATAACTTCGTGTCGCAACATCAATGGAAGAATTTATGAATTTGGAACAACCATTTAGATGTCGTGACACAACCTTTGTGTGTCACAACACTAAAGCCAGTATACCTAGAAATCCAAAAGTCCAGAGTGTGTCGCAACGTCAAACCCCGATGTCCCAAGTTCGATGTCATGATGTCCCAAGTTCGATGTCATGAAAACGACAAACTAATAGGGATATCGCAACACGAAACCCATGTGTTGCGACATCACTGTGATTTCCTGTAAGGTTGACTTGACCCATTTGCGTGACCCAAAAAAATCTCGCTTTACCCGATTTTTAACCCTCAGAACACCTATTTTAAACCTAATACATATTATCCCATTATTTAAACATTTCTTAAGTCCTTTAACCTTTCAAAACATCTTAAAATCCTTTAAACCCTAAAAATCACTTTTAACTTCTTCTTTTTCATTTGTTTGGGAAATTTCTTCTTTCAATTTTATTCGGTGTAGAGAAGGACAAGAACATCCCAAGAAATGATGAACAAATGAACATGACGAGGAATCCAATGACATATACGAGGTTAACAATTCTTAACTAAACTTTTATTGTTCTATTGAACTTATTTGCTTGACATTTCATTAGTTCGTAATCCTAAACATCATGCCTCCTAGAAAGGTCCAAAGAACTAATGAACTGAAATCATTGACAGTTCTAAACCCCTCTAGTTTTTCAAACCCAAATATTGAAAAACACTTTGTTGAACTTTAAGGGAAAAATTCATCCAAGAGAGGAGATTTGATTCATCGATGATTATTTGTAAAGAAATATGGCCTTTGGTTAGAAATCAAAGGTGGGAACATTTTTTGATGATCTTGAAAGATGTTGTCGTGGTCCATGTCATTCAAGAGTTTTATGCATCTTTACAAGACCAAGAGTCTAGAAATGCCAAAGAGCATATGTAGGAAGCAATACCTGTGTGGGGGAAAGAAGTAAAAATAACCCATCGAATCATTTGTGACTTTTATAATGCTCCATACTATGAAAAAGATTTTATTGATGAAAATAACTTAGTATTTTTTAGACATAGATATGGATAACATTATAAAATTTTTAACAGAAGGAATGAGCGAATGGAAATATTGCCCAAGTACCAGTATCCCAACCTCCCGGGAGGATATTGAGATGCCTAGGGATGACTTAAGGCATTGTTTGGAATACAGCTAGAGCCAAAAATTTAACCCTGTTACTTATCTTTAGTACCGATTTTGAGCCAAAAAACACTCATTGATAAACCTTCGTACAAAACTCGAGCCAAAACATCAATTTGTACTTACCTTTTTTCTTTGGTCCTGAGCTTCATGACTCTAGACATTTGGCAATACGTATTGGAGGTTAATTAGATACATTATGAAAGATGTTGTAAAAATAGAGTGAAATAGGAGGGATCAGTGTGATATAGTAATTACAGGTTAGCCAATATGTGCAACAAAAGAAAAATTCAAGAAGAAAATAAAAACGAGAAGAAAAAATAACGAGAAGAAAAAATACTTGAAAAGTAAAAGCATTTGTGAGTGAGATGTATTCAAAAAGAAGAAGAAAATGTGACAAAGTCATAATAGTAGAAAAACTCCTTCATTACTGCACAAAAACTCATGAGCTAACAATGATTGTTATATTAGGCTATGACTTTCTTCAAGGAGAAATAAGCAAAGTGATAGAAGGAGACATAAGGCGGTGAGCGGGAAAAGGTTACAAAAGGGGGTGAATAGGGGACAATATGACGTGTCAAACTATTTTCGTGCTTGAAACTATTTGATTCTTACTAATTTTGAAATCCATACCTGTCCTAAACCTTAGTATGTTAAAAGTTGAAAACCCTATGTGATCTAGGTAGCCTAATTCACAATTCAAAATCATACTAAATAATAGCATTTACAACTATTTGTGTTCTACTAGGATAATCAACTTAATTGCATAAATTATTGATGGATTTGTACACCTGAGACCCGTAATGCTTGTATGTTTTGTAATATACTGAACTTAGGTGTTTGATATCAAAAGTGGTAAGTCAGTTATATCTCATGCCAGGATTATGTGTGAATATAAAATTCCTATTCATATGCTCCAAAGCTAACACTTGTACTATACTTTCTCAGGGGTCTTCTTTTCATTTATTGTTTTTGTTCATGTTGCTTGAGGACAAGAAATGACTTAAGTGTAAGGAAGTTTGATCTATCATAATTTGGTATAGCAGATTAAACAAGTTTTAGAAGTTTAAGAGCTTGAATATAAGCATTTTAATTAATTTTTAATTACATTTTAGTGAGTATTAGTTAAGTTAATAAGATGTGTAATTTGAATCTTTTATTGACCTTAAGGGACGAATAAGGCCTAAGGGTGAGCTAATATAGTTTGTGAGTGTGCAGGAGACCATTAGAAGGCGTATTAGCTCAGTACCGATCGCTAGGTTGCAACACGGAGCATGGAATGTTGCAACATAGAGAGTAGAATAGAAGAATTCAAAGACTGCCATCAATGTCGTGACACTACCCTCGATGTCACGACATAGGACTTGGTGTGTCGCGACATCACCTCTGTACAGGAAATTAATATGAGCCAGGGGTGTTTTAGTTTGCACAATCCAACTTTAGGCTCCAGAACGTCAACTAACCTAGGGTTAAGGATGACGACCATTCTAAGTTTATGAATAAGCTCAACTAACACATGTGATGGACACTTTTTAACTGTTTTATAATTTTCTCTTTAGTTTTAGTCTTTAGTTTTTCCCTTTTTCTTAGGTTTTAGATTTTATTCCTATTCTTGTTATTTACTTTTAGGGAGAAACTAGATTTTGGAATAAGTCTCAAACTTTATGAAGATTCTGCACATAAATTCAATACAATTAGGCTTCTTTTAAATTGTATTCTTGAAATTGTTCTTTATGTTCATTCTTTCATTCAAGTTTATGTTGTTTACTAGATCCATGAGGAACTAATTCCCTTGTGGGGATTAGAGAGTGGAAGTATGAATAATTAACTATTTTGTAGGGATTTCTTAATGGATTAGCTGTTCAGGAAACGAAGAACCTAAAACCCTATGCATGACGACCCTAAGAAGTCATCATGGTGGGAATAAACCCAAATTTGGTATGACCTATCCATGAACACCTTAACCTTGAACCGGTTATGACTGTGAGGCCGAAAGATAAGTAGTTCTTGTCGACTCAGTATTTCAGTGGATGTATCGAAAGATCCTACTGGGGTATTGATAGTTTATTGAACAAGAACAACCAAGGCAACTATTGATTAAGATTACCAAAACGAACTAATCACCCATGCCCAGATTTGATATATATTTTATTTTTTGATTTCTTGCTTTTCATTTATTTAATTTTCCTTTATGTGCTTGCTTATTGTTAGTATAGTTTATTAAAACCCTTCTTTTAACCTTTCGTACAATAATCTAATTGAAGTATTAATTAGATCTATTTATGTTTAAATTAGAATTAATTTAGTGCTTGCCTCCCTTGGGTACGATCCTTGGAGTACTTACTTACTTCGTTGTAACTATATTACAAACTGACCCATAGACTTGCGGATACCGCTTCGTCACATCTTTTGTGCAAGGTTTCTACTCTGGACATTGGTGAGTCCAAAGGTGGTCATAGTGCGGCAATGCTACAGCAATGACATGATGATGGTACAGTGAGTGGGGAAGAGTGGGGAAGTATTTGTGAAATTGTCGTGGTGGTTTGTTGAAAATATGGTGGCTGATGGTGGTGTTTTGGTGGCAAATAGAAAAAATATGGTGGTTGAAAAAGGAGGAAAAAGAGAGGAGAAGAGAGAAATGTTGGAATGAAAAACAAAAGTGAATAGTGGGAGTCTAGGTGCATGGGACAATAATAGCATGGTAAGGGAGGGAGACATGGAAACTAGGGGAACAAGGGCATGAAAGGTGGATCAAGGGAGTGAAAAGAGGGCTATTGGGGGAAGGTTTACTAGTTAAAGAAGGGAAGAATCTTCCCAAGCATGACAACAATCGAGTGGACAGCAAGGGGGGTTGACCATCATTTTTTAAATGCTAATAATTCTAAAAATAATATGTGGGAGGGGAGAATTGAAAATAGGATATCTAGGAATTTAATTAAAATCCTTACCATTTGACTACATACTTTCTTATTCATGGACTAACTAAATAATTAATAAAAATATGGAGTGTGACAAGACCCCAAGATGTTTTGCCAAGTGATACAAAAAATCCAAGCAGTATAGGTAAAGACTAGTGTAAAACTGTCACCTTAAGGAGCAAAAAAGTGTTGGAACCAAAAGTTGTTGATGTTACTTCCCTAACCCGGCCTAGAAGTTATGACCGAATTCTGAATGCTACATTAGCCACCAAAATAACCTGGATAAACTTTTGAGTTATGAATGTACTTTTTAAACCATTTCTTATTTATTCAAAACTAATGAAAAACTGAATACTTTCATAATATTTTTTGCCAAACTATGTTAAATTTTAGGAATCGAATGATTTTAGTATTACATTTGAAAAGATTAATTATTTTGAAAACCAAGTTGAGTTTTTATTCAAAACTTACTTTCAATATTGTAACGGAAAAATGTGATATTGAACTTTTTTATTAAAAATCAAGTTTCATGCATAATCATTTCAAATACCAATTTAAGTAGTTTTTTAAACCTTAATGTCAAGTAATAAAAATAATTCCAAAATAAAAACCCATGCCACAGTCCAAATAAGATTTAATATACCAATTCACAACCAACCTATATGCCTAATCAATATGCTCTTATTGGCACCACAATTCAAATATAAACAATAATCAATCAAACCAAAAAATAATCAACATTCTAACCTCATTCAACCATCAAACAAGTCTCAAATATAATATGCCAAAATCATCCATTTACACCAATCTTCCAAATGCACACATACTCCAACCTAAGTTCGTAAATTACTAAACCAAAATTAACATTTTAACAACAACTTACCAATAAAGGCATCAAGTGATAATCTACCATTTCACATTACCAAAACACCAAAATAAAAAAATTACATCCCAAATGACACAAGTCATTACCAAGTTACCTAATAACATAAACATATCGAAAACCTTATTTACATGCCACCAATAATCGAGCCAAAGTAAACAAATAGTTACCGAAAGAGTTGTCAGATAGTGTGATCTCCAATGATGTACCAATTGACAACAAAAGTCTGACAATCCACAAAGAATGAAAACCAAATAAAGTAAGCTTACGTAAAGCTTAGTAAGTTTGTAAAACAAAACATCACATACCTATCAATCATTTGTCCTTTTTAATTTAAAAATCATATATAACATAGAATTAACAGTCATTTGTCCTATTTCATCATTTCAACTATACGAAATGATTAAACCTGAATAGTTCATATCACTAATACATAACATGTTACGAATCACATATTAAGATAAAATCAACCAAATATAAATCATTGTATCATCTCATTTCATTTCCATTTTGATAATTAATTGTTTAATTTACAAATCATATATAACATAGAATTAACAATCCTTTGTCCTATTTCATCATTTCAACTATACGAAATGATTAAACCTGAATAGTTCATATCAACAATAAATAACATGTTACGAATCACATACTAAGATAAAATCAACCAAATATAACTTATCGTATCATCTCATTTCATTTCCATTTTGATAATTAACTGTTCACACAAACATTAGAGAATCCTCAGCATATGTAAGATCTGAATCCATCAGTATGGTATCCATCACCTGTACATGGTACCTAATAAATATAACACCGGTACAGAGTACTTGATACTGTAACATTGATACAAAGTATCTGATACTATAATCACCAAAAACTAGTGCTTGATACACTCTAATGACATGCCATTTGTATCCTAGCTATTCACTAAGTTCACTCAGGCTTACCCAATTTTATCAAGACCATTTCATGCTCAAAGTTTACCTTTCAAACCACAATCTACCATTCAATAGATCCTAGCATCTTTCAAATTCATATAACCAAACACATAATTAATTAAGACATTAACAAACTTAATAAATGTAATATGAACTTACTAAAATACGATAGCTATCAACTCTCGACGATGACTACTCGATGAATTTTCCTCTCTCATGATTATCAATCGACTGATCCGTTTCTTGATCATGCAAGAGTGCCAAGCTATATCTGAACTTAAGAATCTTAACAGTAGTTTTTATTTCTTTCAAAATTCAGTGAAGATGAATAAGGAAGATGACAATATGTTGAAGTTTCTTTTGTTTTTGTTTAATTATTAATCTGTGTACCTTTTTACCCTTTTTATTAACATATAATATTACTAAAAAATCATGTACCTAACCGTCCCCTAAAGCATCTATGGCATAATTTCCTTTTAAAAGCATTCAACCTAACCTTTATACTTCTCTACTACATATAAATTGATAGCAATTAACTTTTACGCTTTTACGCTTTAATCTTTTTTACTTAATTAACTATCTAAACGTTAAAATTTTCTAACCAAATTTTGATATGACTATGCTATAACCCTATAAATAATAAATAAATAATAAAATACTAACTAACTAATCAGAATCGTGATCCCAAAACCACTATTTTTGAAAATAGGTTGTTACATAGGCAGCCCTTTTGGCGACTCCTGGCTAAACCCCTCAATTGTCGACAACCCTTGTAGTTGCCCCTGGCCCATCCTTGAGGTAATTTGGATTTATTTTTCTAATAAAGTTGTGTCTGTCTCGATTTTTTTGATCAAGGCAAAGATGAAATATGAAAGTGAGATATATTAGAATATTCAAGAAAAATATTCAGGAAAATATTCTAGAAAAACCTCATGTTCTCGGATAAGGGTTTTTAACTTGCTAGCAAATATGATGTACCTACACTCATTCGGTAAGCTATTGAGAAACAGGGATGAAAGTTTTTGTGTGATATTTGATCCTTTTCCAAATGAAGACATTGTTAGAGAATTTTATGCACATTTGAATTAATTAACATTAATAGCACTCAATGTACATAAAAAGGAGATATTTTTATCATTAATAGTAATCAATGTCCTATTTAATTTACCCAATGTTGATGGTAATGAATATTTTGTCATGGTAGCGAATGTTAGTGAAGAGACGATACAAGATATTCTAAGAATAGTCACAATTCTTCGAGCTAAATAGACAATCTCGAGACAAAGTACTCGTTATTGAGGAAGAGCACATCTGACTCGAGAGGAAAATATATGGTTCTATTTCATTCAGACAAGTATTATACATGTTATTTTCAGTTACACTATTTTGATAAACCAAATGATTATCCTATATTGTATATTGACCAGAAAGTTAATTAATGTAGGCAAAATAATACTTAACGAAATTCGGGAGTGTGTAGTAGGAAAGATAGGTTATTGTTATTTCTCATCACTCATCACTCTACTGTGACACCAAGTAAACATACCAATGCAAGACATTGAAGATTATTATAACAGAGGTATGATTACTACCTATGATGTTTCTAGGGCAGTGGGTGACACCATTAGAAAAAGACAAATAATTCAGATTGATGAGGATGAGATGATAGAACTAAAAGATGATTCAAGTAATACCAAACCATTTGATGATCTCATACCTACTTTTATGTCTACTTAGCCTTCTGTTAATTCGATAACACAATTAGATATTATGGATTTTTTTACAACATATGAATAAGCAGCAATAAATGTACTAGAAGTATGCTAAAATTCGAGACGAATTGGATGTCTTTTCATAAACTATAAAAATCTTTTGATGTTCTTCCTGAGTTTCCAGATTCATTATTTGAGACATGGAACTCAACTCAGGGAACTGATCCTAAAGATTCCGTAATAACTAGGCAAGATGTTGATGAAGTAGAGGAAAAGACATATATAGATAGTGATGAGTCAACAAATAAATGAGGGGGCTTTTTATTTAAAGACATTTCTAGTTATTTTTTTTATTTTCTTATTTTTAAAACATTATTTCTACTTTTTCTCTCTCTTTTTTTTTTTTTTGCAAAATGATCGTGCCTCAAAATTTTTTCGATGTTTTCCTAAGTTTTGTTTTTGTAGAAGATGATTTTTGCATGGAGGCAGGTAAGCAGAAAAGATGCTCAACACCAATTAATTTTATATGGTATGTTAGTCTAGATTTAGGTATGATCTTTTATTTTCTTCAGGTATTTTTATGTTAAATAAATCATAAAATGAATGTTGATTTTAGTGGGCATGTATAGATTAAGCATAAATTTTTTTATATTCCTTGGAAAAATTAAGCATGCATGAGGGTTTAGTCTCTAGAATTGGTTTGATAATTTCCTTAAGGCGAAATCCTAAGAAATATAGTGGTATACAAATGATTTAGGCATGATTTTTTTGGATCGATTGAGCCTTTCAAGCCTACCCTATTAATTGTTATCCTTCGAAACCCCGTTTGAGTTGTATGGCCCATTTTTTTTAAACCCATGAATTAAGTAGCTCTTCTTAAAATTTATTTTTTCGACCTCCTATACCACCAAATATTAACCTTACTTACTTTGGACCTGTTTGGAAATTAAGTTTGGGGAAATTAAGAGGGATATTAGGTGTGCACTAAAGAGCACTCAATGATGAGTTACATAAAGTTCTATGCTCTAAATATATAGATATTTTAGCATTCTTTTATGTACATTTTATGTTGGTTCCAAGTGAATAAATAACATTTTCTGTGGTTTTTCACTTTATTTCATGATATTTTGTAATCTTCATGGGAATGTCTTATGTAACACCTCTTACCCGTGTTCAACACCGGAACAGGGTACGAGGAATTACCGGAATTAAACATACACATTCATACAAACTGGGCCATAAAATTCTAATCCAATTTAAAACTTTTCAATCACATGCAAATTGTCCCTTATAAGAGCTTACGAGGCCCAAAACATACATAGGAAGTGATTCGGAACTAAACAAAAACTTCTCAGAACTTCGGGATAACTTAGAAAATTTTCATGTTTTGAAGAGTCACACACCCGTATGGGTAAGCCGTGTGGTCACACATGCCCGTGTGGCTCGGGACACGCCCATGTCCTCAACTCGTGTAACTCTCTGACTATGATGTCATTAACCAAATAAGGTCACACGCCCATGTGCTTAGGCCGTGCGTTGAATTAAATTCCAAAAATTAAGCGCAGACTTCACACGGCCTGGGCACACGCCCATGTTCTAAGGCCGTGTCCTTTACACGACTGAGACACACGGTCGTGTCTCTGACCGTGTGTTTACTACTGGGCATACTGACTTGCAAAATTAAGGTGTAGGGGATACACAGCCAAATCACACGCCCATGGGGCAGACCGTGTGTCACACACGGCCTAGACACATGTCCGTGTGTCTACCCGTGTGGACAAATTCTAGGCTATTTTCAAAGCCATTTGCCACCCTTAAACACTCACATACTCAATCCTACTTCATAGCATGCAACATGGCACATTTGGATACACAAGCACACACCATCATGTTTAATTCATGACTTCATAATATGGACATATCACCTACTTCAATCATCATGCTACTATAGGGCATTCCACACAAATTTCATATTTATTCATCTTTATAATTCTTCTTTCAAGTTACTCAATTACACTATAATTATGGTCACGCCTATTAGTCCCCATTTATTCATTAAATACATATACCATTCATCTCTCATTTCATCCACAAGCAACCAAATCACATCAAAACATAAACACATTTGCATGCATGCATAAATAATTAGGGTTACATCCCAATTAATCAATATAAGCCACCTCTCATGGCCATATACAAAATAATCATAATACCATCATGAGCCAACACATTTGGCTAATCAATATAATACATAACAAAAGACCAAGCCCCTATACATGCCATACTCAAAATGATAAATCTAACTATACCCAATTATCCAATTGATAGTGTGATTGAGTCTCTGACATTCCACGATCTCTGAGTTAGCTTGGCGACACTATAAGAAAAGGAAAGGAAAGGAGGGTAAGCTTTAGAGCTTAGTAAGTTCACATGCCAATAAAATGCAACTTAAACAAGCATTAGTCATACATTGAACATAATGAACATAATTTTGCATTTTATCAAATCTCTTAAACTTATTCTTCATATACATCTATATATATATATTCATACCACATGTTCATCGTATCTCATGTTATTCTCATGAGTTCGATGTACATACCTGTGCCCACTTCCACATAATAACTTACTTTCTCGTCTTCGACGTAATCATCAAGATTACTCATTGAACTTCCTTTAGAACTACCTGTTGAACACTCGGAGTACTATCAGATGCATCGGAATCTTGCACCTAAGTGCCTCATAAATAGCCAATGCTACCTCACATCACATGTTGCTCGCTTTCGAGCTACTCACGAGTATGCTCATATAGGCTGTCAGGTATCCGCAACACATGCCGGACTACCCCGCCATGGTATAATATACGAGACTAGTACCCGAACTCCAAAACATGTGTCATATATATCACGAACTCAGATCACAACTCATTGAGTTCGGATGTCACCAATATCATGAACTCAGACCACAACTCAATGAGTTCACATCACATAGTTCATAGTGACATGTCACTTATATCCTAAACTATTCCTAAGGTTCAAATGGGATTCTTCGATACCACATCTCTGTCAAATTTGCTCGGAATTTCAATTTCAGTATCCATAGCACCAATCATATACTCATGAAATATTCAAAGCATGATTCATAATAAATGTGTAAGCATTTAAACATATGATACAACATCACATTAAATATGTATATACTCACCATACATGCAATATTAAAGCATTTAAAGTATGGTACATGTTGCATTATTTGCAAATGAACTTACCTCGGTACAAAATGATAAAAATGAGTCTAATCCTCGTAAACATTGTTCTTCCCCCGATAAGACCCGAATCACGTTTTTCTTGATCTATAATGCCAAATTTAACTTGTTCTATATATACATTATTCAAATTGACCCAAAAATCATACTTTGATAAAATTACCATTTTACCCCTAACTTTTCACTTATTTACACTTTAGTCCCTAGACTCGTAAAATGAAATGTATGCATTTTTTTGGTTACCCAGCCTAGAAGATTTATATTCCCTCTTATAATAGCCCATAGAAGATTTATATTCCCTCTTATAACAGCCCACATTTTTCATCAAATCACATTTTTATCACCCATTTTTACACCTTTTGCAAAAAGGTCCTTTTAGGGGTTTTTATGAAAAATCACTTAGTAAAAGATGTTAAACACACATCAAACTTTCATATTCCTCCATTAAACATCATATTAAAAACATGTCACACATGGGTCAAATTTCATACATGAACCCTAGCTCAAAATATGGCTAGAAATGAATAGATCATGCTTCAAGGGCTTCAAAAATCCAAAGAAAATAAAAAACGGGACTATGATGCACTTAATACCAAGCTTGAAAGTTGAAGAAAACCCTAGCTATGGTGTCTTGAGAATTTCGGCTGGTAGATGAGCCAATTTTGACTTATTTTATCCCTTTTATTCTTTTATTTACTAAATAACCAAAATGCCCTTAAGGCTTTTCTTTAAAATTTTTCCTATTCATGCCCATTTTTGTCCAAAAATTTAGAACTTCATCAAATTGTTATTTAAGGACCTCTAATTAATGATCCAATGCAATTTCATGCTCAATGCTTCTAGAACATAAGTTTTGCAACTTATTCAATTTAGTCCCTAACTTCAAATTGGATACTTTAGGCATAAAATTTCTTCATGAAATTTTCACACAAACATGCATTCATATCATGGACCATCAAAGAATCATAAAATAATTATTCCTACTTTGAATTTATGGTCTCAAAACCACTATTTTGACTAGTCCCTAAATCAGGATGTTACATGTTAAGCTTGTGAAATTTATGTAGAACACATGTTATTTTGTTATTTTTTGGAAATAATTGGGTTAAAAGAAAGGATGGCAAAATTTTGGTTTTATTTGGGTCTTAAACAAGTACAAGTTGGAAGATCGAAGATGCAGTGTTGCATGTAAAATACTAATGCAATTGTGCAAGTTTACACGTCTTTCAAGTAATAAAGTGATAAGTAAGTATTGTCTCCACAGGGATCAAAATTTTGGTAAGAAATCGATTAAGTTATTATAATCCTATTAACTATATTAAATAGCAGGAAATACTTTTAAACTAAATAAGAATTTGGTATAATAAATGAATGTAATTGAATGCTAAAAACAGAAAATTGATATGGAAAATAAAATGTAGTGGCAAATTATAGAGAAAAGCAAGGGTAATTCTATTGTTGAATGAACAGGGCTAGAATTGTATCACCCCTAACCCGTAGTTATCGTCGGAACAAGGTTTTAGAGTATTACCGGAACATTCAAAACATTTTTCAATTAATATTAAATTACTATTTATATACTGAGATCATGTATATTGTCCCTTATATGGACACTCGAGGCCCAAAACGAGTGTTGGAATCAAACCAACACTAAATCAGGAACTCAGGGAACTTTTTGCAAAATTCCAAAAACTTTCCTAAGTGCAGGGCTCACACTCCCGTGTCGACTAGGGACACGCCCATGTGGTCAGGCCGTGTACTACACACACCTGTGTCCCTAACCCATGTAACTCTCTAACTTTTAAAGCATGAAGAAATTGAAGTCACATGACCAAGTCACACGCCTGTGTATTAGGCCGTGTGGTGAATTTTTATTTTAAAAATTTAGGTGCAGTTTTCACACGGCCTTGTAACACGCCCGTGTCCAAGGCCGTGTCAACCACGCGGCTGAGACACACACCCGTGTCTCTACCCATGTGTCCAATTTCAAGCATTCTGTTTCTCATTTTTAAGATGCAGGGGACACACAGCCAGTCCATATGCCCATGGGACAAGCCGTGTGTCACACACGGCCAAGACACACGCCCATGTGTCTGCCTGTGTGGACAAAATAAGGTCATTTCCTAGCTTCATTTAATACTCATAAACATATATCCACCAATCCAACATCGTATTCACAAAAAAATTGACATCAATCGTATAGTATTATCTCATGCATCAATAGATATAAACTTACTCATGTCATAAACTCATATGCTAACACAATTTCATCAAACCAATTCATAATAAGCACTTATGTGATTATCAAAACATCACTTTAAAATAGCCAAACTTAGACCTTCATTAGCCACTCCAATGGCTAGGTTAGAAAATAACCATTTCAAGCCATCATTGGCCAACTAAGCTTATACATGCCATTATACCAAAATGAGATAGTGGATAGTGTGATGACTGCTCCGTCCGACTTTTAACCTTCGCGAGCTTTGAGCACTATAAAATAGGAAAAATAAACGGAGTAAGCATTTTATGCTTAGTAAGTCCGTATAACGGAAAAATAAACTTATCAGTCTTATTTATTAACACAAGCACACACAAATACATATTCCATCAATTTTGGGTAAGTTACCTAAACACATACACTTATTCAAACAAGTTAGTCATGTAATCTCATATGAATATCAAGTAAATATAGATGAGATCATCACATTACAAACTTCCATTAATTTTATCTTTCCACTCTTCAAGAGTCTTTTCCGTCGAACTATTGAAATTTCGATGGATGTTTGGGTAATATACACATGTGCAAAAGTACCCATTGGGTACATAATAAAAAGGCACACCTTTGAGCCGTACATTTTACCATAGGATTACTAGTCTAGGCTAAATCCTATTCGTAGCATATGCTCTAAAGAGCATAATATAGATTACCCGTTCGGGCTAAATCCAATTTATAACCTAACTCAAGAGAGTTTACATTAGAATTACCCATCTGGGCTAAATTCTATTTGCAACATATGCACTATTACTTTTAACCCATCAAAATTCAACATTCGACTGGAACACGATAATTTGTCCATATTACACATAACAACACAATCATACAATTCAATTCAAGCAAATTAACATACATTTCTAAGTTACACGAACTTAACTTGAACATGGTTCGTTTTTGAATTTCAACTAATTCGAAACATTTTTCTTTCCTCGATCTAGTTCCGTAGTTGGTCTTTCCAGATCTATATGGATAAATTTAACTATTATCTATCACATTTCATATGCATTCGCATTCCATTGCATCCTAGGAAAACGTACCATTTTGTCCCTATCCTTTTCAAAAATTCTAATTTCGTCTCTAGGCTCGAAAACTGAAATTCATGAAATTTAACCCTCTTTCCAAGCCTAGCTGAAATTTATAAACAACATTTATAGCACACATTTTTCACAAATTTTAGAATTTTCCATGGGTTTTTACCATTTTTCATTTTAGTCCCTAAATCAAGTTTTCATCAAAAATTGCTTTGTAAAAGTTGTTTATCTATGAATAACTTTTCATTTTATACCATAAATTTCTAATTTTCAGCATATTCATCCATGACCCAAATTTCATACCTTGATAACTTTTCAAATTAATCCCTTAAATAGAGAGATTAGACCATCCCGGTTTCAAAAATATAAAAATCATTAAAAAGGGACTTGATTTTATACCCTTTCAAGCTTGGTAAGTTATATTCCTCTCTGCTAGGGTTTCCATAAAAATTTTTGGGAAGATGATATGAAATTAGATGAATATTTCTTTTTATTTAATTTTCATCTTTTAATTTTAGTGATTTCCAATTTAGTCCCTCGCCTTTTCTAATTTTTCCATGGATGAGTCATTAAAATATCTACTAACTACTCCTCAATGGTCTAATTACCATATAAGGACTTTAAGTTTTGAATTCTATAGCTATTTGATACCTATAGCTACTAGAATCCAACTTTTGCATTCCTTGCAATTTAGTCCTTTACCTAATTAACCACGCAATCGATAAAATTTTCGTATCAAAATTTTCATGTGACCTTCCTATCATGATGCCAACCATAAAATAAAATAAAATAATTTTTATTTTTAACTTAGATTCGTGGTCTCGAAACCACTATTCCTATCTCAACGAAAATGGGTTGTTACAACTCTCCCCCTTTAAAAATTTTCGTCCTCGAAAATTCTTACCAGAAAGAGATTAGGGTATTGCTTTCTTATAGTATCCTCCAGCTCCTAAGTAGCTTCCTCTAATCCATGCCATTGCCAGAGAACTTTTACCGATTCCACATTTTTTTTAGCTCTTTTGTCTCGTACGTCAGTATTTTAATCGATTCCTCACTGTAAGTCATATCAGGCTAAATCTTAACTTCTGTTGGAGCAATAACGTGTGATGGATTCGATCAATATCGTCGTAACATAGACACATGAAACACATTATGAATTTTATCAAGCTCTGGTGGTAATGCTAACCGATATACAACAGGCCCTATTCTTTCAATGACCTCATATGGCTAGATGGACCTTGGACTCAGTTTTCCTTTACGTTCAAATCGAAGAACCTTCCTCCAAGGTGACACTTTCAAGAATACTTTATCACCAACCTAAAATTCTACCTTTTTCTATTTTAAATCGGCATAGGATTTTTGACGGTCTAAAGCCGCTTTCAAATTGTCTCGAATTATCTTCACCTTTCTTCGGTCTCTTGGATCAACTCAACTCCATGTATCTTTTTCTCACTTAACTCTATCCAATACAATGAACTTCTACACCTTTGACTATATAGAGCCTCATACGGTGCATTACTTTCAACATCATCAGCAATTGCTCATTCAGGATCCATTTACTATACGAAAAATACATTTTAACTGTCAGGAATCAACACACTATCGCAGTTTATATATATGGCATGTATAGCTAGACTCTCACTTGCTACGTTAGTCCTAGAATTGACTAAACCGTAGCTTTGATACCAATTAAAATGTAACAACCCTAACCCGTATCCGTCGCCAGAATAGGGTTACGAGGCATTACTGGATAATACATCTCATTCACATACATTTGTGCATTCATAATCAAAATCTATTCAAAACATTCACATTGTCCCTTATAAGTATCTACGAGACCTTAAAACATGCTTAGAAGTGGTTTGGGACTAAACTGATTATAACACCCCACACCTGTACTCTACGTCGAGATGGAATACGAGGCGTTACTAAACTTAAACACATGCATACGGACATTCCCGAGTCAGAAATACTTGATCAAAATTTTAAAACTTTTCAAACTTTATCTAAACTCCTTAATATGGGCCTACGAGGCCCAAAGCACCCATTGGAAACCATTTGGGACCAACTAGGGTCCGTTAGGAAATTTTGGGAAATGACACTTGAAACAGGGGCACACGTCCGTGTGAGAGGAGCGACATGCCCGTGTGGTCATCTTGACATGGTCGTGTTGAAGGCCCGTGCGGCTCACACGGCCTATGGATATAGGGACACGCCTGTTGATTGTCACTCACGATAAGTTTTAAATTTTATAAATGATCGTACCTAAACTAACTATTATCACGACGAAGGCAAGCGCACCTATCGAACAGAAGTATAGTTTTAGCAAGATTGGATATCGAACCCAAAGGAACTAAAAGTACTAGTATTAACTTTCTTTTTATTATCTAGCCTAAGAATAATGAAGGTTGTTTTAACTAACTAATTAACTAATCTAAATATTGCACAAAAAGTAAATTGGGGAAAATACTTTTGGAAAACTGATTGATTTAAGACAATACCCAAGGAAGAATCCACCTAGACTTCTCTTGTTAACTGGCTCTGAACCAGACGATTTATTCACTTGACTTGATCCGTAGGAATCCCTAAGTTATGTTACTATCCCTATTCAAGACTAATAACGTCTAATCCTAGGTTGATTAATTGAAATCTCTTTCTAATTAAAACCCCTAGTTTTGCATTAACTCGATCTATGGATTCCCATATTAGATTTGACTCTAATCCGGCAGATTTATGTCATCCTATCTCTAGGATTGCATGCAACTCCGCTTAATTACGAGTGATCTACTCTTAGACAGGGACTATTCATCCTTCAAATAAGCACATCAATACTTGAATCAATATCCTAGAATATTCAAACAAGAGGTAAAGTCATAATTAAGAACAAATTAAATATTTATCAAACAGTTTAGAAAATATTAACAAGATCCGTCTTAGGTTTCATCCCTCTTAGGTATTTAGGGGATTAGTTCATAACTATAAAAGAAAACATCTCAGAAGAATGATAACAAAACATAAAGAAAACCCAAAAACCCTGAAGGAAATTAAAGGGAGATCTTCAGTCTTAGAGGTGAATCGGGCTTCCGAGATGGATCAATCGGCTTCCTTCGAGTAATTCCTTGCTTTTTACTCTCTGTGTCCTCTTTAATCCTCCTCTAAGGTGTTTAAATAGGCTTTAGAATGCCTAAAAGCCCTCCTAATCACCCTTTTCTGAATAGAACTTAACTTGGGCTTGACAGGGACATGCCCATGTGCGATTACTTCAGGTCGTGGTCAAGGCTGAGAGATCAACACGCCAGTGTTGAGGTTGTTTTAGGCCGTGTTCGAGCCTGCTAGAATGGCACGGGCATGTGTGCTACCCGTGTGGGGAAGTCGAGGCCGTGTTATTTTCCCACGTCGGCCCATTTTCTCCGTTTTTAGCCCGTTTTTTGTTCTTTTTGCTCTCTTGTGCTCACCCAGTATAAAACATTAAATTAAAGGATTAAGAGCATCAAATTCACCAAATCTAAGGAGAAATCATTCATAAATGTGTTAAGCATGGGATAATAATAGGTATAATTTACGGTTTATCAAATACCCCCACACTTAAGCGTTTGCTTGTCCTCAAGCGAAATCCTCAATTCTTAAGAATTCCTTTTTCTCAACTTATAATTCCTATCAATAATATCTCAAACTAATCCATAAGTAATCATATATTGAGAATTCAACTGGAAGAACATTAAAGTTTCAAACATTCCAAGTTGAGCATTTCATCACGAAAAACATAGGCATCTCCCCTTATCTAAGTAATCACCATTGATTCAAAATCTCACAGAGTTTAACATCTTCACTAAAGATTCACTGAAATCACTCGAGGTGTTTAAGGATAATGAAATTAGCACTCAACAGTCAATATGAACAGTTACTACCATAGGCTTGCATGAAAATCAAATCTCCACCACTATAAATTGAGATGATACATCAATCAAAAGGTCTTTAGAGGGTTATAACGAGGCTTTGGTTAGGGGGTGTGGTCACAAGCTGAAAAAGAAGGTTAGAATTGAGATTAAATTGAAGAATTACTTAACTAGAAAAATATTTAATCATCAATTGTGTACAAAAGAGCTTCTTCTCAGAATATGGAATTAAACACTCAAGCTTCAAAAAATTTGACTTACTGCTATTATATAGATATGTATGTATATTTTTTTCAAGAACAAATCAAATAACATAGACTAACTATTAAGAATAAGACATCGCTAAGCAATTTATTCAAACCAGATCTCGACAAAAATAGGGATAAAATTAATTTAGGGGATTTCAACAATAATGAGTTATGGGTTAATATTAAGGGTAAATCAATGAATGGGATGTTAGGCTCAAAGGAGTTTACTAAGGGTTAGTTGTAAAGGTAGGCTTTTCATGGCAAGAGTGGGTTAAACCTAAGTGCCTTTATCATCTTGATGTATAAAATCAAATGGTGTGGTCTTGACATGCATAATAAAGCAAGTTGTAGAATAAAAATTCGATATTGATGCACTCAAAGAAATAATAAAAGTAAGCATGAAAGAAATAATAGATGCTCTAAAGGCTCAAACTCTCATACAATTTATGGCTTTTTGATGTTTAAACCTATGGATTTCAGTTCAAGATAATAGCTAAACTTGGGGAAAACAACCTAAAATTTTTAATTCTCAAAAAATCAACTTATCATGTTTAATTCTCTACTGTCTTTGTAACACCCCAAACCTGGCTCAGAAGTTAGACCCAAATCTGGCGTGTCACATTGAAGTGTTTTTCGAAAACCATGTTTTCATTAGAAACCCTTCTTATTTAAAACGTAGTGTATTGAAAACTTCTTAATTTTATTTCCAAAATTCCTTTTTACTTTGTGGAAGCAAATTCTAAAAGTAACCGATTTACGAAAATGTGATGTTTAAAAGTTAAGTTGCGAAAACGTAGTGTTTTGAAAACTTCGATCTACTTCTAATAAGTATCAAACATAGTAAATAAATTTTCCCAAATGAAAAGTTAAGAAAAAAAATAAAGAGGCCCTATTACAACCCAAATCAAAAACCAAAGGGCCTAACTAAATAAACGAAATAGAAAAACATGTGTAGATGTGTGGTCGTCTTCGAGTCCCTCTATGACACCGATCCACCTAACACTAGGGATTACCTGCACAATTAATAAACGGGGTGAGTTTACGAAAACTCAGTGTGTAATCCCCTTACTAGAGTAACAGTCAGTATATAGAAAAAAACAGAAACAGTCTGGGCCAGAGCCTTTTAACGCTAACAGTACAGTCCAGTTCAGAGCATACGTAGGCCATAGCCTATTAAAAATCACTTGGGTCTCAGCCCTTGTCAGAATCAAACCATATGCATAATGAAAAATGTATGCTAACCCATCCCATCCAATAGTTATACACCAACTCCGTTCCCCGATACACATCATGTGGGGATATAACTAACGACCACCCATCTAATATACATCAATGGTAGCCTGGTTGCGGTACTACCTTCATTGCAGCAAGCTGCTAGCATATATACGGCTTTAAGCCTTCAATAGCGGTATTATAATTGGCACAAAGCCATCGGTAACTGTAATAAGCTCGGCACATAGCCATCAACTAGAGTAACATAACTGGCACACTGCCCTAGGTAAATGTGATCGTCACTGAGTCGTCAATAATCATATATTGGCACATAGCCTTAGGCAAATACGTTTGGCACACAGCCATAATCAGGTTGGCACAGAGCCATATGTAGGTTGGCATAAAGCCATAATAAGAATAATTGGCTTTAAGCCATCGATAGCTATATCATGTTAGGCACATAGCCATCAACGATGGTAATATAGTCGGCACACAGCCTCAGGTAAACATGATCGACACAGAGTCGTCAGTAATCATATATTGGGCTTAAAGCCACCGGTGGATCCACGGTCGTCAAGCAACCATGCGATCCTTAATCGGTGGATCCACGATTGTCAAGCAACCATGTGATCCTCAATCGGTGGATCCACGGTTGTCAAGCAACCATGCGATCCTCATATACTTCCTCCGTTCCATAATTCCCACCCATGTACAACATAATATTATTTGAATTCGGCAAATATACACACGGCATACAAAATCATACCAATCACAGTCACAACAGTCCAATCACAGTCATACATTCAAAGTCAGAACATAGTCAAATCAATCAAATTGTATTATCAATGAGTCATCTACCCTAGAAGGGCAGAACGGTCTTTCTACCTATTAGGGTTATTGTAATCATTTCACCCTACAAGGGTGTTTTGGTAAATCTCAAAACAAGGGTATTTCAATACTTTTGTAAATCAAGGGTATTTCTGTAATTTTGTAAATCAGGGGTATTTCGGTAATTTTCCAAATCAGGGGTATTTTGGTAATTTTACAAATCGAAGGTATTTCGGTAGTTTTACAAGTCGATGGTATTTCGATAATTCTACCCTACAGGGGCATTTTAGTAATTCTACCCTACAGGGGTATTTCCGTAATACTAACCTACAGATATAAGATTCACATAGTCCAATCCAATATTTACTACATAATCATACAATTTACCCACTTGGGCCCATTAGGCCCACATGGCCCATCTCGCCCATCGTGGCCCAAAGTAACTTAAGCCCACGAGAGCACTGATGATGGCCTCAACCATCACGTCAAAGCTCCCACACGTGCGCTCGCACGCTTGTGTGGCTGCCATCGCCGTGTGACCTGTATGTCGGCATTCCGGCATTTGCCGTTCTACAACTAGAGTAGTGCGAAACCTATTTATGAGAACGCGCTGAAGTTCACGATCACCAATCCTTGGCATATCCTTCATTCAGTCTTCTTCCCAACTCATCTGGTTCGCTCTATTTAAAGCCATCTTCTCACCAATTCTCATGTTAGCTTCCCGATGTGGGATTACTTTCAACCATTAGGAAAATTCCTCATTCTTATCACCACTTCAACCACAGAGTTTCAGTCCAACTCCACCTCATTCGCAGCTCGAATAGAAAAATAAATACTCCACTGTGCATCCCAAGACTTGAACCTCAGACCTCACAGTTACACAAAACGCCACCTTACCACTCCAGCATAAGGCTTTTTGTGTGATAAAAACGTCCATAATTAACTTTAAGACATGTGCCAGTGTCCAGATTCACTTAAGAGAAAAACCAAAAGGAATTGTAAAAGCCAAGACTTGAACCCAGGCTCCCTTACAACCTTAAGGACACTACAACCACTAGATCACATGCTTCTTTGTGTCATTTATTTAACACAATAATTTAAAAGTCCATCATCCAAGCATCCAGGGTTTTACTCACTTAATATCAAAATTTTTGCTAAAGCCCAAGTTTGAACCCAAGATTTCTCCAACACATCTCAGGGCTATTAACCACCAATGTAGGCATTTAATTTTGTCATTTCCTTGCATAATTAAATACTTATATACAACCTCCTTATGGACCCATACTCAAGGCACAATACTTCTATGCCCGAATCTGGGGCGTTACAGTCTTAAAGTTTAAAAAATCAATGCATGAATGCCTATGTCTTAATTCAAGACATATAAATAAAAATCATAAATTAATCAAAATTCATCCTAAAAATGATATGAGAGATTTACAAGAGAACAAGACAAAATTAAGGGATTTTTCTGATAGTTATATAATTGACCCCCCACACTTAACATGTACATTACCCTCAATGTACAAAGATAAAATTAGTGGCAATTATAAATATATGATCATAAGATAGGGAGAGAACTGAAACTTCCTAAATGTTAAATGAATGAACTTCCTAGTTTGGAGTTATGTAGAGTGGAGGAGAATACTCCGGTGGTGGTAGAGGTTACGTTCCACAAGTGGCAGTCGTGGAGAACCTTTTCTAGTGGAGTTTCAAGCCCCTAAGTAATAGTGAGCTTTGGGGCTCTTTATAACTGTGATAGAATCAGGAACTTTTTAGGAATATAGAGGAATAAGATTACTCATGAAAAAATACTTACAAATATAAAGTACTTAATAATTATAAAAATCTTAAAAAATGAAATGAAATAGTTTTAAAGAAAGGTAAAACTAGAAAAATAGGTATTTGGGGCACACGGTCATCGGGCACACCCGTGTTCCTTTTATTTAGCCCTTGTTCTTCGTGGATTTCAAATTTTGGGCGTGTTGGTGCACATGGCTGTGTCGCACTACCGTGTTTGGCTTTTTCACTTCTCCCACACCCGTGTACATAAACCCACGCCCATGTTCGTTTGACAGTGTCGACCACAGGTACTGGGCACGGGCGTGCCGCACGCTCGTGTTACTTTCTCAGGTTCAACCACAGTTCTAAGCCACGAGCGTGTCGCACGCCCGTGTTGTTTTGGGAGGATCGCCCACGGCCATGTCGTACGACCGTGGCAATTTATTGTATCCCGTGTTTTGGGGAAAAATTTTGCTTTATTTTCACACGGTCTACAGCACGCTCGTGTGCCAGGCCATGTGAGTGTAGAAAACCTATACTCAAGAGCTCAGTTAGTAAGTTAGGTGTTAAACACTAAAAATTAAAGAAGTTAATACTGTTAGTGCTCGGGTTACCTCCCGAGAAGCGCTTATTTATAGTCTAAGCTCGACTTACCTAGGCTTCACGCGGTCATGGTGGTTCGAGGAGTTTACACTCCTCATTCCTTCTATCAGTTTTATCAAAATAAGGTTTTAAGCGAGTATTATTTACCTTAAATGTGCCAAATTTGGAATGAGTTACCTCGACTGTACAGTATGGAAAGATGTTAAGTACCGTAAAAGGGCTTGCTCCATTCGGTTCAAAAGTGGTAATACGAGGATCTGCGGCATATAATAGTACTTTGTCTCCAACCTTAATTTGATTTGTAAAAAAATTTAGTTCATCATGGCGTGTTTTCGGTTTAGCTGTCTGCCATTCATCTAACTCCTCAATTTGTAGCCTTTGTTCTTTATGGATAGGTCCTTGTTGTTGCTTGAACATGGCTCATGTATTTCCTTCAAACCTATTTCCTGCAGAGTAGGTTGCAGCATATGGTCAGTCTTAGTAGAATGTTTGATACAATCACCTTCAATTTTTGATGTGTTGCTCGAATTGCGGGCTTGAAGGGTGATTGTTTTGTCTCCCACACGAAGTGTGAGTTCGCCTATGCCAACATCAATAATTGTTCTAGCAGTTGCTAAAAAGGGCCTTCCTAAAATTAAAGGAATGTTACTATCTTCCTCTATGTCTAAAACAACGAAATCCACTGGGAATATAAATTTACCGATTTTAACGAGCACATCTTCAACAATACCCCTAGGAAATCTGATAGTTTTATCTGCTAATTGAATGCTCATCCTAGTTTGTTTGGGTTTCCTAAGACCTAGTTGCTTAAACATTTTGTGAGGTATGACATTGATACTAGCCCCTAAATTAGCCAACGCATTGTTCACATCTAAATTACCAATTAAACAAGGAATTATAAAACTCCCTGGATCTTTTAATTTATTCGGTAGCTTATTTTGTAAAATAGTTGAGCAAACTGCGTTTAACTCCACATGTGATGCCTCATTCAACTTCCGCTTATTTGTTAAAAGCTCCTTTAAAAACTTCATTGCGTTCGGTATCTGTGAAAGAGCTTCAATAAATGGTAAGTTGATGTGTAATTTCTTTAAAAGTTTAAGGAATTTACCAAATTGTTCAACTGAGTAGTCTTTCCTTGTCACATTGGGATATGGCACATGAGGTTTATATTCTACACTTACCAGTTTCTGCTCATTGTGGCCTATTTTACCTTTACCTTTGCTTTCTACCGTTTCTTGCTTTGGTTCTGGTTCAGATGCAACTAACCCTTCCTCATTTCTAATGTTAATCGCATTGAGTTGTTCTCTTAGGTTAGGTTCAGTATTACTTGGCAAGCTACCTTGTGGCCGTTCAGAAATTAATTTGGACAGCTAGCCTATCTGAGTTTCGAGCCCTTGGATCGACGCTTGTTGATTTTTAAGTGCTGTCTTGGTATTCTAGAAATGATTTTTTGACACCGAGATGAATTTTGTTAGCATCTCCTTAAGGTTCGGTTTTTTTCCTGTTGATAAGGTGGTTGCTGAAAACCTGGAAGATTTTGTGGCCTTTGATTTCCTTGACCACCCTATGAGAAATTTGGGTGGTTCCTCCAACCTAGATTATAGGTATTACTGTATGGGTTATTTTGAGATCTAGAGTTATTGTTACCCATATAGTGGACTTGATTTCTTCAGTTGTAGGATTGAAGGGTTGGTATTCTGTATGTACGCCTCCTCCACTTGAATCACACCTCATCACTGGATGTACCTGCATGGAACCATTTAACCATCAATCTTTTTATTTAGAAGCTCCACCTGATTTGATAACATATTAACCACATCGACGTTATAAATGCCTACTGTTTTGGTTGGCTTAGTCCTCATGACTTGCCACTGATAGTTATTCAGTGACATCCCCTCAATGAATTCGTAACCTGCTTCAGGTGTTTTGTTGTTGATGGTTCCACCAACTGCTGCATCAATCATCTGTCCTGTCGAGAGGTTGACACCATTGTAAAACGTTTGAACTTGTAGCCATAGGGGTAACCCATGGTGAGGGCACCTTCACAGTAGATCATTGTATCTCTTCCATGCATCGTAAAGGGTTTCTAAACCCATCTGCACAAAAGAAGAGATATCATTCCTTAGTTTAGCTATTTTAGCAGGTGGAAAGTATTTAAGTAAAAACTTTTCGGTCATTTGTTCCCAAGTAGTGATTGATCCTCGTGGTAATGAGTTCAACCACTATTTAGCTTTATTCCTCAATGAAAAGGGAAATAGCCGAAGGAAAATGGCATCATCAAAAACGCCATTAATCTTGAATGTGTCACAAAGCTCCAGAAAATTTACTAAATTAATATTTGGGTTTTCGTCCTGCAAACCATCAAACTAAACAAACTATTCTATCATTTGAATTGTGTTAGGTTTCAGTTCAAAATTATTTGCAGAAATAGCAGGCCTAACTATACTCGATTCAGTTCCTATTAAAGTAGGTTTAGCATAATCATACATAGTACGAGGAGCAGGATTCTGATTTATTGGGCCAACAACAAGCACAGGAGGTAGCGAATTTTATTGATTTTTGGCCATCTCCTCGGTTGTAGTTGGAGTAACTTCCTCTTACTCTTCCTCTGTGTATTGTAAGCTTCTCCTAATTTCTCTCCGATTTCTATGAGCTGTGCGACCAATCCCACCGTCAAAAAGTAATAGTCCTGACGGGTTTTATCTAGTCATAAACTATAAGAACCTGCCAGAAGAAAGAAAAAGAAAATTTAGTAATGAAAATCAAAGCAAAATTTAAATTGCAATAAAAGTAAATGGCTAAAGTAATAAAAATCAAGTGTTCCTAATATCTTAGTTCCCCAGCAACGGCGCCAAAAACTTGATTGTCACTCGCGATAAGTTTTAAAATTTATAAATGATCGTACCTAAACTAACTATTATCATGATGAAGGCAAGCGCACCTATCGAACAGTAGTATAGTTTTAGCAAGACCGGATATCGAACCCAAAGAAACTAAAAGTACTAGTATTAACTTTCTTTTTATTATCTAGCCTAAGAATAATGAAGGTTGTTTTAACTAACTAGTTAACTAATCTAAAGATTGCACAGAAAGTAAATTGGGGAAAATACTTTTGGAAAACTGATTGATTTAAGACAATACCCAAGGAAGAGTCCACCTAGACATCTCTTGTTAATTGACTCTGAACCAGATGATTTATTCACTTGAATTGATCCGTAGGAATCCCTAAGTTATGTTATTATCCCTATTTAAGACTAATAACGTCTAATCGTAGGTTGATTAATTGAAATCTCTTTCTAATTAAAACCCCTAGTTTTGCATTAACTCAATCAATAGATTCCCATATTAGATTTGACTGTAATTCGGTAGATTTATGTCGTCCTATCTCTAGGATTGCATGCAACTCTGCTTAATTACGAGTGAGCTACTCTTAGATAGCGACTAGTCATCCTCCGAATAAGCACATCAATACTTGAATCAATATCCTAGATTATTCAAACAAGAGTTAAAGTCATAATTAAGAACAAATCAAATATTTATCATACAATTCAGAAAATATTAACAAGATCCGTCTTAGGTTTCATCCCCCTTAGGTATTTAGGGGATTAGTTCATAACTATAAAATAAAACATCTCAAAAGAATGATAACAAAACATAAATAAAACCCAAAAACCCCTGAAGGAAATTGAAGAGAGATCTTTAGTCTTGGAGGTGAACCCGGCTTCCGAGATGGATCAATTGGCTTCCTTCGAGTAATTCCTTTCTTCCTACTCCTTGTGTTCTCTTTAATCCTCCTCTAGGGTGTTTAAATAGGCTTTAGAATGCTTAAAAGCCCTCCAAATCGCCCTTTTCCGAATAGAACTTAACTTGGGCTCGACAGGGACACGCCCGTGTGACACGCCTGTATGCGATTGCTTCAGGCCGTGGTCAAGGCTGAGAGATCCACACGCCCATGTTGAGGTTATTTTAGGCTATGTTCGAGCCTGCTGGAATGGCACGAGCGTGTGTCCTACCCGTGTAAGGAAGTCCAGGCCGTGTTATTTTCCCACGTCGGCCCATTTTCTCCGTTTTTGGCCTGTTTCTTGTTCTTTTTGCTCTCCTGTGCTCACCTAGTATAAAACATGAAATTAAAGGATTAGGAGCATCAAATTCAGCAAATCTAAGGAGAAATCATTCATAAATGTGTTAAGCATGGGATAATAATATGTATATATTACGGTTTATCACCCGTGCCCCTTTCTCGTGTACATTTATTTTTCAATTTGAACCTACAGGGGTTTTCACACAGCCTGGCACACGCCTGTGTCCATGGCCTGTGTCCCTCTCATGGCCTTGACACGCTCGTGTCTCAGCTCGTGTTTAATAAGCTAGACATTCTATTTTTGACGTCAGCAACCCTTAAGGGTCACACGACCAAGGCACACACCTGTGTCCTAGGCCGTGCCTTTCACACAGTTGAGACACACGGCCGTGTCTCTACCTGTGTGTTTACTACATGCATACTGACTTGTAAATTTAACGTGCAGGGGACACACGACCATGCAACACGCCCAAGGGGCTGTCTGTGTGTCACGCACGGCCTAAACACACGTTCGTGTGCCTAGCCCTGTGGGCAAGACAAGGTTATTTTCCAAGCCTTTATGCCACCCTTACATGCACCAATCTACACCATTATCTAACATGACCAATCCACACAGCAATACAAGGTCTAATTAGCCACAATAGGCATTAGTTCAATCATGCAATTTACTCATCCATGAAAACATCATCATTTGCATATATCAATAATGAGTATTAGCCATTATCCAAGGTCATCATCTAACATGACCAATCCACACAGCAATACAAGGTCTAATCAGCCACAATAGGCATTAGTTCAATCATGCAATTTACTCATCCATGAAAATATCATCATTTGCATATATCAATAATGAGTATTAGCCATTATCCAAGGCTTTATACAAAATGAAGGGTTCATCCCAAGCCAACAAATTTGGCCAATATAACAATGACACAAAAGTCTAAGTCCCTATACATGCCATACTTAAAATAGAAGGAAACTAACTATACCAAATGCTTTGGCTGATAGTGTGATCGATGTCTCTAACATCCGTTGATCCATAAGCTAATTAGGTGGCACTATGAGAAAATAAAAGGGAGGGGGTAAGCATAAAGCTTAATAAGTTGCATGCAAATAAATATAACAACAACTTTACCATACGATAATATGCTGATAATACAAAAGTAGACATAAGCACAACTTACTCATCACTATCCAATACAATTCATATAGCAATTAGTGGACTCACATCTCATACGTTTCATATAGGTACCTGTACCACTCACAACATGGTCATCACCTTTCTCGTTTAGCTTAAACTGTAAATCTCTCCATTGAACCAATCAGAATACTAAAGGATATTCGATCAGCCCCGAACATAGGGTAGAATGCCAATGCTATGTCCCAGACATAGTCTTCCACTGGCTCATGCATCAAGTCTATGCCATGTCTTAGACATGGTTTTACATTGACTATCGTAATTGAGGTCGATCCCATGTCCTAGACATGGTCTTACACTAGCTCACATACCCGTGCTGATGCCATGTCGTAGACATGGTCTTATACTGACACATTTCATATTCGATGCCATGTCCCAGACATGGTCTTACACTGGCTTACATCTCGAGGTTGATGCATGTCTCAGACATGTCTTACACTAGCACACAAATGACCCAAATGTCATAGCATGAATATCTGATTTATTCCTAGGGTTCAACCTGGAGTTTCTACTACATCATTTATCATCATGCATATTCATACTCACAATCAACGAATTTATGCTATAACAATTCATTCACAAATGACAACAATGTAGTTGCATTATTTACACACAACTTACCTCGGTATACAAAACGTGAGCGGCTATATCGGCTTAGTCCGCTAGCTTGGCTTTTTCCCATTCTAGGTCCGGATTGCGTATTTCTTGATCTAGAATAATAAAATTCACTCATTTGATCACTAAATAAATTTAGACAATAAAAAATTCACATTTTTGGCAAAATGACTATTTTACCCCTAGACTTTCACAAAATGACCATTTTACCCTTAGGCTTGAAAATCAATTTTTATCAAAATTCTTCAAGTCTTAAGCCTAGCCGAACCATTCTTACTCTTATAGAAACCTGAAATTTCCATTATTTCACAATATTACTATCTATTTTACAAACTTTACAAAATGGTCTTATTAGGGTTTTCATGAGAAATCCTTTCATAAAAGTTGTTTACTCAACCACTAAGACTCATTGTCTTCCATAAAATCTCAGCAAATATTAAAAATCCTTTCATGGAAAATCCCTAGACTATGAACCATTTCACAAAATAGTCCCCTTAATGGCTAGCTCATGCTACAAGGGTTCCAAAAGTACCAAAATTATCAAAAATAGGCATCTAAATCACTTACTTGCAAGAAGATAGCTTGGCTGAAATTTTAAAGCTTCAAAACCCTTACTCTTACTGAAATTTTTGGTGAAGAAGAAGATGAGAGAAAATATGATATAATTCTCTCTTTATTATATTTTATTCTTAGTCAATTTAGTCACCAAACCCACTAATTTTGGCTTTTTGACCCTTCTTGTCTCTATGGCCGGCCAGCCTATGTATTAGGGGTCTAATTGCTCTTTAAAGACCCCCAATTTTGGTTATCTAGCTATTTAACACCCTTAAATTAAGCTCTCAAATGCTAAAATTAATCCACAAAAATTTTCATATCCTTATATAATCATGTTATAACACCAAAATAATAATAATAAAATAATTTCTTGGCCTCGAATTTGTGATTCTGAAACCACTGCTCCTACTAGGGCCACAATCAGGCTATTACAATTCTCCCCCCTTAGGGATTTTTGTCCCCGAAAATCTTACCAGTGAATAGATTCAGGTATTGGTCTCTCATGGTCTCCTCGGGTTTCCATGTAGCTTCCTCAACTCCATGTCTATTCCATAATACTTTAACAAGTGCTATACTCTTATTCATTAATTGTTTAACCTTTTGAGCCAAAATCTTAACCGGCTCTTCGCCATAAGTCATAACTGGCTAAATCTTAACCTCAGTTGGCGCGATCACATACAAAGGATTAGATCTATATCGACGCAACATGGACAAATAAAACACGTCATGAATCTTTACCATCTCTGAGGGCAAAGCCAATAGGTAGGCAACGGGCCCTACTCTCTCGATAATCTTATAAGGTCCCACGAAATGAGGACTCAGCTTGCCTTTTCTATCAAATCTGAGGACTTTCCTCTACGGGGATACTTTCAAAAACACCCTATCACCGACTTGAAACTCAATTTCCTTTCGTTTCAAATCCGCGTAGGATTTTTATCTATCTGAAGCGGCCTTTAAACAGTCGTGAATCACCTTAAATTTCTCTTCAGTTTCTTTGACTAGATCAACCCCGTGAATCTGATTTTCTTTAAGTTCGGTCCAATACAAGGGCATTTGGCACTTTCGCCCATAGAGAGCTTCATAAGGCGCCATTTTTAGACTTACTGATAACTATTTTTGTAGGCGAATTCAACCAACGGTAAGTACTTCTCCTAACTGCCTTGAAACTTAAGAACACAACACCGCAACATGTCTTCTAAGATCTAAATCACTCTTTCTGACTGATCGTCGGTTTGTGGATGAAATGCCGTGCTAAAATTCAGTTTTGTTTTCTATCCGAAATAATCGACAAGGGCACTCCGTGAAGTCTCACAATCTCAGAAACATATAAATTGGCCAATTTCTCAAGTGGGTAGTCGGTACGCACTGGTATAAAATGTGCCAACTTTATTAGTCTATCGACCACAACCCAAGCGACATCCTTTTTGTTTGGCGTTAAAGGCAACCCCGATACAAAATCCATGGTTACTCGGTCCCATTTCCACTCAGGAACCATTATGGGTTGAAGCAAACCTAAAGGTACATGGTGTTCAGCCTTCACTTGCTGACAAACTAAGTATTTAGAAACAAACTCTGAAATGTCTCTTTTCATCCCCAACTATCTAAACATTTTCTTTAAGTCATTATACATTTTTACACTACCTGGGTAGATAGACAAGTAACCACTATGTGCCTCTCATAGAATCTTTTGAATAAGCTCACCATCTTTGGGTACACAAACCCTATCTTGAAACATCAAGCATCCGTCGGTACCAATTCAAAAATTTGATTCAACACCCGACTCACACTGAGTTCTCTTGGCTTGCAAATCACTGTCATTGTTCTGAGCTTTACAAATCTCTTGGAGGAACATTGGTCTAGTTCTCCACTCTGCCAGAACCTAACCATCATCAGTCACTGACAACTGAGCATTCATAGCCCTCAAGGCGAACAACAACTTTCTACTCAGAGTGTCGGCGACTACATTCGCCTTTCCCAGGTGGTAGTCTATTATCAACTCTAACCATCTTCGTTGTCGTAGGTTCAACTCCTTTTGGGTCATCAAATACTTCAGACTTTTATGGTCGGTGAACACTTGGCATTTCTCACCATACAAATGGTGTCTCCAAATTTTCAACGCTAACACAATGGCAGCCAACTCTAAATCGTGAGTCGGGTAGTTTTTCTCATGTGGCTTCAGCTGTCTCGAAGCATAAGCTATGACCTTACCTTCTTGCGTGAGTACGCACCCTCATCCATTCAAGGAAGTGTCACTATATACCACAAACTCTTTTCCCGGTTCCAGTTGCACTAAAACTGGCGCCTTAGTCAACAAGGTCTTTAATGTCTCAAAGCTCTGTCAGCATTTATCCGTCCACTCGAACTTGACCTCTTTTTGTAGCAGTCTAGTCATCGGAGTAGCTATCATCGAGAACCCTTTAACAAATCATCTATAGTACCCTGCCAAACCTAGAAAGCTTCTAACCTCTGACACATTCCTCAGCGGTTTCCACTCTACAATAGACGAGATCTTACTTGGGTCAACTTTAATTCCATCACCCGACACGATGTGTCCTAAGAATCTGACCTCTCGGAGCCAAAACTCACTTTTACTAAACTTGGCATATAGCTGCTTATCTCTCAAAGTTTGTAAAATAGTTCTTAACTGCTCCGCATGCTCACTCTCATCACGCGAATAAATCAATATGTCATCGATAAAAATGACGACGAACTTATCCAAATATGGTCAGAAAATGCAGTTCATTAAGTCCATAAATACCACCAGGGCATTAGTTAAGCCAAAGGGCATGACGAGGAACTCATAGTGCCCGTACCTTGTCCGAAATGCAGTTTTCGGTACATCTTGCTCCTTAACTCTTAGTTGGTAATAACCAAACCTTAAAGTCTATCTTAGAAAACATGGTGGCTCCCTTCAACTGGTCAAACAGATCGTCGATCCTTGGCAAGGGATATTTGTTCTTCACAGTCAACTGGTCAAACAGATCGTCGATCCTTGGCTCCCTTCATCGGCCCGTTTTTCTTCTTCACAAAAAGTACTAAAGTACCCCACGGTGAAAAACTCGGTCTTGCAAAACCCTTGTCAGTTAGTTCTTGCAACTGTACTTTCAACTCTTTTAATTCCATTGGAGCCATTCTATATGGTGCAATTGAGATAGGGGTCGTACCAGGGACTAACTCGATACCAAACTCAACTTCCCTAGTTGGAGGCAATCCAGGCAATTCTTCCAGAAACACATCTGGGTACTCGCATACCACTGGCACTGACTTGATCTTCGATTCAGATACTTGAGTATTCAGCACAAAAGCGAGACAAGCTTCGCACCATTTCTTCAAATACTTTTCCACAGTTAAAGATGATATCACTACAAGCGGTTTATTCGATTCATCTTATTCGACCTGAAGGATATCCTTGCTTTCACATTTTAACTCGATAACTTTTCATCCACAATCCACTACAACGGCATGAGAAGTCAACCAATCCATACTAAAGATTACATCGAATTAATCAAACGGCAGCAACATAAGGTTAGCCGAAAAATAATGACTTCTAATTGTCAAGGGACAGTTTCTGCATACTTGGTCTACTAATACATGTTTGCCTAACGAGTTACACACTTTTACTACAAATTCAGAAGACTCAACTAGCACATTCATACCAGGTACCAATTTTATGCAAATATAGGAATGGGTGGATCCTAGGTCAATCAAAGCAACAACGGGTATATCATGGATATAGAAGGTACCCGTAATCACATCGGGAGACACAACTTCCTCACGAGCACGAATGGCATAAGTCCTTGCAGGCGCATAGCCCTCGGACCTCATAGCTGAATCTCTAGGTGCACCTCTACCGTTAGCCCCACTACCCGAGTTCTTCTGAGGTTTACCCCTAGAAGGAGCATTACTCGTTCTCACATATTGCTTTTCCCTTTCTCATAAAAATTGGGACAGTTTCGAATGAAGTGGTCTAGTGATCCACATTTAAAACAACCTCTTTCATTTCCTTGGCACTCACCAAAGTGCCATCTACCACACGACGAACACTCAAGACTATTCGGTCGAGCACTACCAATGCTCGCAATGGAAGTGGTCTGAGCTTTAGACGCCATGTATTGCTTGTTCTTGTTTCTACTCAAGAACCCTACCAAAGCATTCGATCGAATCGTGAACTCTCTCTAGCTTTTAGATGAGGACTGATTCGATTTCCTCATCTATCTTTTCTTCGAGTCACGCGACTCAATGTTGGCTTTTCTCTTTTCTTTAGCTAACTCTTCCGCCTTGCATGTTCTCTCCACTAGTATCACAAACTTCTTCAATTCTAAAATGCCAACTAGAAATCAAATATCCTCGTTCAATCCATCTTCAAATCTCTTGCACCTCGATAGATACGCACTCCCGAGTGTATTTGCTCAGTCTTACAAACTCATGGTCATACTCTATTACTGTCATTCGGCCTTGCTTTAATTTTAAAAATTTCTTCCTCTTCTGGTCTATAAACCTTTGGCTAATGTAATTCTTCCGGAAGTCTTCCTGGAGGAATTCCAAATTTATCCTCTCTCTCGGTACAATAGACATGAGAATATTCCACCATTGGTAGGCCGAGTCTCGTAGAAGTGACACTACACACTTCATGCACTCCTTTAGCATGCACGATAGCACATTAAATACCCTAATAGTATTTTCCAACCAGAACCCTACTCTCTCTGGGTCATTATCGATATTAGCCTGAAATCCCTTAGCTCCTTGCTTACGAATTTTGTCTACTGGAGGTTTCACTCTCCTAACCATTTCCACTCCTTGAGGAGCCATAGGGGCATGCTGAAGAATCGGAGGAGGTAGGGGAGGTGAAGTGTTCAGATTTACACGAACAAACTCTGTATACCAAGCATCCATCATATGGAGATAAGCTTCGCTAGCCCCTCCACCCTGACTCATTGTCACGAGCCCACTATCTACTGGTGCAGTCCCATCAGCGGGAGCCGGCGCATTACTTTCCACATCATCTGTCATAGCCACGTCAGGATCCATTTACTATATGAAAACACAATTTATAGTCTTCAGGAGTCATTACACTATCAATATACAACTATGGAATGTATAGCTAGACTCATACTCAGGCTAGGTTAGTCCTAGAATCGACTAAACCTGGCTTTGATACCACTAAATGTAACACTCCACACCCATAACCTACGCCAGGACGGAATACGAGGCGTTACTAGTCTTAAACACGTGCATACGGACATTCCCGATTCAGAAAGACTTGATCAAAATTTTAAAACTTTTAAAACTTTGTCTAAACTCCTTAATATGGGCCTATGAGGCCCAAAGCACCCATTGGAAACCATTTAGGACCAACTCGGGTCCATTAGAAAATTCTGAGAAATGACACTTGAAATAGGGGAACATGCCCGTGTGAAAGGAGCGACACTCCCGTGTGGTCATCTTGACATGGTCGTGTTCAAGGCCCGTGTGACTCACACAACCTAAGCATATAGGGACATGCCCGTGCCCCTTTCTCGTGTGGATTTATTTTTAAATTTAAACTTATAGGGGTTTTCACACAGCCTGGCAGACGCCCGTGTCCATGGCCCCTATCCCTCACACGGCCTTGACACGCCCGTGTCTCAGCCCGTGTTCAGTAACTTGGACATTCTGTTTTTAACGTCAGCAACCCTTAAGGGTCACATGACCAAGGCACACGCCCGTGTCCTAGGTCGTGCCCTTCACACGGCTGAGACACATAGTCGTGTCTCTGCCCGTGTGTTTACTACCATGCATACTGACTTGTAAATTTAACGTGTAGGGGACACATGGCCGAGCAACACGCCCAATGGGTTATCCATGTATCACGCACAGCCTAGACACATACTGACTTGTAAATTTGACGTGTAGGGGACACATGGCCGAGCAACACGCCCAATGGGTTATCCATGTATCACGCACAGCCTAGACACATGGCCGTGTGTCTAGACTTGTGGGCAAGACAAGGCTATTTTCCTAGCCTTTTTGTTACCCTTACATGCACCAACCTACACCATCATCTAACATGACCAATCCACATAGCAATACAAGGTCTAATCAGCCACAATAGG
Organism: Gossypium anomalum; assembly: GCA_025698475.1. Classification (NCBI taxonomy): domain Eukaryota; kingdom Viridiplantae; phylum Streptophyta; class Magnoliopsida; order Malvales; family Malvaceae; genus Gossypium; species Gossypium anomalum. The sequence goes on from CM046956.1 coordinate 72,272,208, forward strand.
CATTAGTTCAATCATGCAATTTACTCATCCATGAAAATATCATCATTTACATATATCAATAATGAGTATTAGCCATTGTCCAAGACTTTATACAAAATGAAGGGCTCATCCCAAGCCAACACATCTCGCCAATATAACAATGACACAAAAGTCTAAGTCCCTATACATGCCATACTTAAAATAGAAGAAGACTAACTATAGCAAATGCTTCGACTAATAGTGTGATTGATGTCTCCGACGTCCGTTGATCTACGAGCTAATTAGGCGGCACTATGAGAAAATGAAAAGGAGGGGGGTAAGCATAAAGCTTAGTAAGTTGCATGCAAATAACTGTAACAACAACTTTACCATGCGACAATATGCTGATAATACAAAAGTAGACATAAATACAACTTACTCATCACTATCCAATACAATTCATATAGTAATAATCGGCCTCACATCTCCTATGTTTAATATAGGTACCTATACCACTCACAGCATGGTCATAACCTTTCTCATTTACCTTAAAATGTGAATCTCTCTGTTGAACCAATCAGAATACTAAAGGATATTCGATCAGCCCCGAACATAGGGTAGAATGTCGATGCCATGTCCCAGACATGGTCTTACACTGGCTCATACATCAAGTCGATGCCATGTCCCAGACATTGTCTTACATTCACTATCATAATTGAGGCCAACGCCATGTCCCAAACATGGCCTTACACTGACACCTCTATAAGTGTCAATGCCATATCCCAAACATGGTCTTACACTAATACATATCATAGCCGATGCCATGTCCCAGACATGGTCCTACACTGGTTTACATCTTGAGACCGATGCATGTCCCAGACATGTCTTACCCTAGCTCTCGTCTCAATGTCGATGCCATGTCCCAGACATGGTTTTACACTAGCACACAAATGACCCAAATGTCATGGCATAAATATCCGATTTATTCTTAAGGTTCAATCGGGAGTTTTTACTACATCATTTCTCATCATGTATATTCGTACTCACAATCAACCAATTTATGCTATAACAATTCATTCACACATGACAACAATGTAGGTGCATTATTTACACACAACTTACCTCGGTATACAAACTGTGAGCGACTATATCGGCTTAGTCCACTAGCTTGGCTTTTCCCGGGTCTAGGTCCGAATTGTGTATTTCTTGATCTAGAATAATAAAATTCACTCATTTAATCACTAAATAAATTTAGACAATAAAAAATTGACTTTTTTGCAAAATGACCATTTTGCCCCTAGACTTTCACAAAATGACCATTTTACCCCTAAGCTCGAAAATTGATTTTTATCAAATTTCTTCAAGTCTTAAGCCTAGCCGAACCCTTCTTACTCTTAGAAACCCAAAATTTCCATTATTTCACAACATTACTATCTATTTTCCAAATTTTACAAAATGGTCCTTGTAACACCCCTTACCCGTCATCGTCGCCGGAATAGGTTAAGAGGCATTACCAGACCTGTAACTCACTTCAAAACATTTACTTTAACAAATTCCATCTCATTTCAGTAACTATTAATCAGTCACATTCAAATGTATTTAAATCAATCATACAAAGATTTAATCATGCATTTGGGACCAATTTGATAACATATAAAAGTTTCAGAAACTTAGAAAATTTTCAACTTTTAAAGTGTCACACGCCCATGTGAACAGGCCGTGTGCCTCACATGGCATTAGACACGCCCGTGTGTTTAAGCCGTGGCAAAACAAGGCATACATACTGACTTGCTCACACGGCCAGAACACACGCCCATGTGCCTTGGCCATGGTCAAAACTGACTTGGGTCACACAGCTAGCCACATGCCCGTGTGTCTTGGCCATGCTCAAGCCTAGCTTGCAATTGTAGGGTACCCCAGGGGACACACAGCTGTGCAACATAATCATGTGTTGTACACGGTTGAGACACACGCTCGTGTCTCTGCCCGTGTGGACAAAAATAGACCATTTGAAAAGCCAAATTTTCCACCCTAAAACATGAGCATAAACATTCATATTTGACCATATTTAAACAACTCAATTAACAATCAAATCAACCATTTCAATACACATTATAAGCCATAATCAAGCTTACCATTTACATGTCCATATACATATATAACTACATATACAATTCATTCATCTATCATCCATATATTAAGACTTATTTTGCATAATTTCATTCAAACATTACATACCAAAGCATATCATCATTAAGCACATATATGCAATCCAAATGATACCAAAATAAGCCAAATCACATGGCTTAACTTATATACAAATTCATTCTCAAACCATGATACCAAAACATAACTTTAGGTATCGAACTAGCCTATACATGCCGTATTTACATAAGTTCATAAGTTCAAAATACCAAATGAAAATTTGGATAGTGTGACGTGCGACTCCGACCTGTCCGAAATGAGCGAGCTAACGAACCTCAATAAGATATAGAAACAGAAGCAGAGTCAGCTTCTAAGCTTAGTAAGCCCGTATAATTTAGAATTAAACTTACCGTTTAAAGTAATCAAAACAATAATAAAATGCCAACAATTCAATATAATCATCACCTAATCACACATAATCATCATATGTTAGTCATCTAACTAATACATAAACCATAACTTGTTCATATAACAATGCTTAGGCTAGTTGAATCTATTAGAACTTCAAAGGATAATCGAGCGAACAATGTCAATAATTCGTCAATTCATCATCATACATGCTCTTTCGAGTCATGGTCAGTAAGCTCTTACTGAGCTGAATAACAATAAGCTCTATTCATCTAAAAACAGTAAGCTCTATTAAGCTGAACAGTAAGCTCTTTCGAGCTGAATCTGTGAGCTCCAATAAGCTGAAACAGTAAGCTCATACGAGCTATGGTGAGTTCGCAACAAATGCAGGAGCTCAACCATTACGGTAATTCCAGTAACATGTCACCCGTATCCAATGAATTCACATAGTTCAAACAAGGGTCAGTAACAATTTCGATATATCATCAAGGCATTCATATTTCAAATAATTCAATTAAATACATTCAATTCAACCATTACAAGTATAGTAAAGTTCGATTCTATTTATGCGAACTTACCTTGACTTGCTCAAATGAAAACTATCGTCTACTCTTCTACCTTTCGTTTCCCCTAATCTAATTCTGATATTTACTTTCTTGATCTAGATAATATAAAATTAACTCATTTAAACTTTCATTCAATTCAATTTAGCCTAAAACATTCATTTTGGCTAATTTACAAATTTACCCCTAGACTTTTAACTACTTTGTAATTTAATCATTTTTACACAAAATGGCAAATTTATGCAAATTACCCAAAGCCCATGTATAACTGAATTTCATATAACCTCTTAACAGCCCATATTTTCATTCTATTCACATTTTTAACCACAACATTTCTATCTTTCACAATTTAATCCCTAATTTTCTTTTTTGTCAAAAATCACTTTATAAAACTTGTATAACTATTAACAACCTTTAATAATCTAACAAGAAACTTCAAAATACTCAAGTATTCAACAATGGCATATCTCAAAATCTTTAGACATTTCAAAAATTAAGCTACTGGCTAGCTAGATTACGAAGCAACGATCTCAAAAACGTAAAAATTATTAAAAACCGACTAAAAACATATGTTAATTAAGCCATCAAAGTAGCCGAATGTTTAAACCTATCTACTAACTCTCTCAAGCTTTAGTTTCGGTAGAAAGATAAACATTTGCATGCATTTTCACATTTTTGTTTTAGTAATTTAATCATAATAGAAATTTTACTATTTTAACCTTTGTATTTAAGCATAAAAATCATGAAATTTAAGTCCATTACCGTCCACTCATGTTAGTAGTGGGCTAATTTCAAACCAAGTACTCATACATTTTAAATATATAGCTATTTAATACATTTAAACAATAGAACTCAACCTTTATGCGTTACGCGATTTAGTCCTTTTTACCGAATTAACCATTTAAACGGTAAAATTTCTTTACGAAACTTTCACATAATAAATCTATCATGCTGTAGACCTTATTAAAATAATAAAATAAATATTTTGACTTCGAATTTGTGGTCTCAAAACCACTGTTCTGATTTGACCTAAAAATGGGCTGTTACAGTCCTATTAGGATTTTCATGAGAAATCCTTTCACAAAAGTTGTTTACTCAACCACTAAGACTCATTTTCTTCCATAAAAACTCAGCAAATATTACAAATCCTTTCATGGCAAATCTCTAGACTATTAACCATTTCAGAAAATAGTCCTTGCATTTGCTAGCTTATGCTACAAGGGTTCCAAAAGTTTCATAATTATAAAAAATAAGCATCTAAATCACTTACTTGCAAGAAGATAGCTTAGCTAAAATTTTAAAGCTTCAAAACCCTTACTCTTGCTGAAAATTTCGGTGAAGAAGAAGATGAGAGAAAATATGATATAATTCTCTATTTATTCTATTTTCTTCTTAGCCAATTTAGTCACCAAACCTACCTAATTTTGACTTTTTGAACCTCCTTGTCTCTATGGCAGGCCAACCTATGTATTAAGGGTCTAATTGCTCTTTAAAGACCACCAATTTTTGTTATCTAGCTAATTAACACCCTTAGCTAATGAAATAAAACTTTTTCCCCTTATGCGATTTAGTCCTTTTTCGAAATTAAGCTCTCAAACGCTAAAATTAATCCACCAAAATTTTCATGCACTTATATAATCATGTTATCACAAAAATAATAATAATAAAATAATTTCTTGGCCTCAAATTTGTGGTTCCGAAACCACTGCTCCAACTAGGCCCACAATCAGGCTGTTACACTGATAACATATGCAAACTTTGAGAAACTTACAAAATTTTCCAACATTTAAAAGTCACACGCCAGTGTGAATAGGCCGTGTGCCTCACACGACCACTAGACCCGCCCATGTCACAGGCCGTGTGAAAACAGGACATACATACTGACTTGCACCACACGACTGAGGACACGCCTGTGTGCCATGGCCATGGGAAAACTGGAGGGGTTACTGACTTGGGTCATATGGCCAGCCACACGCCCATGTGCTAGCCCGTGTGCCATACACGGCCAATAGACACGCCCGTGTGTCTAGGCCATGTCAAACCTGTAGGGTATACTAACTTAATTTGAAAGGGTACCCCAAGGGACACACGATTGTGTAACATGACCGTGTATCACACACGGCTGAGACACACATCCGTGTCTCTGCCCGTGTGGACAAAAATAGGCCATTTGTAAAGCCAATTTGCCACCCTTCTCTCATGCACACAGAGCAACCAAATTGGTACCATTTCAAAACATATTTTAGCAACCAAAACATGCTATTCCATATACATAACATGCCATCTATCCACAACCATTTCAACTACTCAATTCCATATTCAAAAACATACCAATTCAATATGCCAAAATCATCAAACTTACATAACTTCTAAATGTATTTTTATCACCTTTCTATCAACTAAATCATGCCTCTCAAACATATCAATTCCTCATCTATAAATCATACCATAATATACCATTCCTCAAGCATTAATAACTAACCAATAAGCAACCATTTAGTCATATCAACAACCATGGAAAACAATGCGAAAACACAAGGCATTATATATATCACATATATCACCTATCAAACATATAATTTAAGCCAACTTAAATGGCTATACACACCAACATTTACAAGCCAAATGTCACGGCTAAAATCATAACTCGAAACATACCAAGATGACACTAGCCTATACATGCCATATACCATATATACAAGGCTCCAAAAGTACCAACTAGATGATCCCCGAGTCTGAGCTAGCTTTGATAATCTATAAAATAGTGAAAAATAAACACAGTAAGCTTTGAAAGCTTAGTAAGCCATATACAAATAACTCATCTCATGAATCAATATCATTTCCATCAATTAAGCAAGATATGAATAAGCACATCTAAATATACATTCAAATTCACAAACCATTTTCATGATACACATATCCAATGTCATAATTGAATACTTCACTTTTCAATACTCATATGAATCTCATACGTACTTGAGTCACTTAACTCATTCACACATTTTTATTTACTTGACTTTGCCCATTGAACCATTTAGAATTGTTAAGAATACTCGAAAATCACATAAGCTTGCACAATTCCATATCCAAGATTTGGTCTTACATGTTATCATATATCGATGCCATTGTCCCAGACAGGGTCTTACACAAAATCATAATACGATGCCAATGTCCCAGACATGGTCTTACATGTATCCTCAATACAATGCCAATGTCCCAAACATGGTCTTACACGTAACCTCAATACAATGCCAATGTCCCAGACATGGTCTTACATGTAATCACATCTCGATAACCTAATGTCATGACATTCGTATCCTATACTATTCCTAAGGTTTGTACGGGACTTTCGGATGTCGTAACTCTGTCGATTCTTGCTCATAATTGCTCATTCAAAATTCATAACATTTCAATGACAAATAAACACATATAATTCTAGTTAAAGAAGTTTATTTGCATATGAATTTACCTCGTCTTAGGGATTGACGTATCGGGTCGACTATTTGACAACTTTTAATTTCCCCCGATCTAAATCAAATTTCTTTCGTTCTTGATCTAAACACATTCAAGATTAACTCATTTATTCACCAAACCATTCAATTTAGTCCACAAACACATATTTGGGAATTTTTGCACTTTAACCCCTAAAGTTTCACATTTATTCAATTTAGACCCTATTACACAAATACACAAAATTCATAAAATTTCATTACACCCAAGCCTAGCCGAATTTCATATAAGTCTCTAGCAGCCCAAAACTTTGTTTATTTCATATTTTAACCTCTCAATTTACACTTTCACTCAAAATCACTTTATAAAACTTAGATATCTATCAGTAAGCTTTCATAATTCATCATCAAACATCCAAAAACACATGAATTCATCAATGGAAACTTTCAAAATCATCAACACTTTCAAAAATTAGGGCATGGGCTAGCTAGTACTCAAAGTAACGATCACAAAAACATAGAAATCATCAAAAATCAAGCTCAAAACATACCTAAATCAATCTATGCAAGTGCCAAAATTTCCAAAGCTTCAAGCCCTACCTTGTTTTCTCATTTTTGGTTGTAAAAAAATGAGAATGAATTAATGAATTTGTTTTGTTTAATTAAAACATATGTTAATTACTAATTTACTAATTTGACTTTGGTTTAAAATATTAATAAACATCAAATTTATTCCCATTTATGTCCATTCCCACTATCAATGGTCTAATTACAACATAAGGACCTCCCATTTAATAAGCCATGGCAATTAAGCACATTTAACATATAGAATGCCACTTTTGTATTTTACGCGATTTAGTCATTTTCTCTCAAATTGAGCTATTAAACAATAAAATTAGCTCACGAAATTTTCACACATATATAATCACATGCTATAAATACTAAAAATAATATTAAAATAATTTTCTAATCTCAAAATTTGTGGTTCCAAAACCACTGTTTTGATTTAGCTAAAACCGAGTTGTTACAACTCTCCCCCCTTAGGGATTTTCGTTCCCCAGAATCTTACTAGTGAATAGGTTTGGATATTGCTTTCTCATAGCATCCTCGGGTTCTCACGTAGTTTCTTCTACCCCGTGTCGATGCCATAAAACTTTCACTAATTCTATTCTTTTATTTCTCAACTCTTTGATCTCATGAGCTAGAATTCGGATCGGTTCTTCATTATCGATAAACTTTGTTGAATCTCAACCGGTCGGGAAATAATGTGTGAGGGATCAGATCTGTATCATCGAAGCATCGATACATGAAACACATTATGAATCTTTTCTAACTTAGACGGCAATGCTAGTCGATAAGCCATTGGTCTAATTCACTCAATAATTTCGTACGGTCTGATGAATCTCGGACTTAACTTGCCTTTACGACCAAATCGAAGTATTTTCTTCCATGGTGAAACTTTTAGAAACACTCTATCCCCAATCTGAAACTAAATATCTTTTCGTTTCAAATCTGCATATGATTTCTAATGATCTAACGTTGCTTTCAGAGTATCACGAATTACTTTCACTTTTTCTTTTGTTTCTCTAATCAGATCAACCCTGTGAATCTTATTTTCACTTAACTCAGTCCAGTACAAAGGTGTTCGGCACTTTTGATCGTATAAAGCTTCGTATGGTGCCATTTTAATACTTGATTGAAAACTATTGTTATATACAAATTCAATCAACGTCAAATACTTTTCCCACGTACCTTCAAACTCAAGAATGCAACATCTCAACATATTCTCGAGTATCTGTATAACTCGCTCGGATTGACCATCTATCTGCAGATGAAATACGGTACTAAAATGTAGTTTTGTACCCAGTGCATCTTGCAGTTTCTTCTAAAATCTCGATGTGAATCTCGGATCTCTATCCGAAACAATAGAAATAGGTACTCCATGTAATCTCACAACCTTGGAGATATACAACTTAGCTAATTTTTCAAGCGAATAATCTGTTTGTACCAAAATGAACTAAGCTGATTTTGTCAATCTATCAACTATAACCCAGATCGCATCTTTCTTTCTAGGAGATAGGGGCAATGCTGACACAAAATCCATAGCCACTCTATCCTATTTCCACTCAGGAATCATAATTGGTTGCAATAAACCAAACAGTACCTGATGATCAGCTTTAACTTGCTGACAAATCAAAGATTTAAAAATGAATTCTGAAATATCTCGTTTCGTGCAATGCCACCAATAAAGCTATTTCAAATCATTATACATTTTCGTGCTTCCTGGATGAACAGATAAATGACTACTATGTACTTCATTCAAAATCATCTGAATCAACTCTGAATTTCTCGGAACATATATTCAATCTCTAAATCTTAAACAGTCATCTGAATCAACTTGAAACTTTGAATCAGGGTTCGAATTACATTGAGCTCATTTTGCTAACATTTCATTATCAACTTTCTAAGCTTCACAAATCTGCTGTAAAAACAACGGTCTTGCTTTCAACTCAGCTACAATTGAGCCGTCATCAAATAGAGCCAACTGTGTATTCACTGCACGTAGACAAAACAAAGATTTCTAGCTTAATACTTCAGCAACAACATTTGCTTTTCTCGGATGATAATCAATCACTAGCTCGTAATATTTTAGCAATTCTAGCCATTTTCGTTGTCGCGAATTCAAATATTTCTGAGTCATCAGATATTTTAAACTCTTATGATCTGAATAAACATGACATTTCTCACTGAACAAATAATGGCGCCAAATCTTCAATGCAAATATAATGGCAGCTAACTCTAAATCGTGCGTCGGGTAATTCTTTCATTCGACTTCAACTGTCTCGAGGCATAAGCTATGACTTTGCCTTCCTGTACCAAAACGCAGCCTAGACCTTTCAATGATGCATCACTATAGATCGCAAATTCTTTACGATTACGTTTGTACTAACACTGAAACTTGATCAAAAAGAGCTTTCAAGCGATCAAAACTTTTACGACATTTCTCAGACCATTCAAACTTTACATCTTTACGAAGCAATCTAAATCAGCGGTCGTAATCATTGAAAAGCCTTTCACAAATCGTCTATAGTAGCTGGCTAATCCCAAAAAACTGCGGACCTCAAAAACATTTCTTGAAGGCTTCCAATCTATTATTGCAGAAATTTTGCTCGGATCGACTCGAATTCCCGATGCTAACATAATATGCCCCAGAAAACCAACCTCACGCAACAAGAAATCACATTTACTGAGCTTTGGATATAACTACTTATCACGCAGAGTCTGCAATACAATTCTCAAATGCTCGGCATGCTCAGTTTCATCTCGTGAATATATCAATATGTCGTCAATAAATACAACAACAAATCGATCTAAGTACGGTTTAAAAATCTGGTTCATTAAATCCATAAAGACAGTAGGTGCATTCGTTAATCCAAAAGGCATAACTAAGAATTCATAATGACTATACCTCGTTCTAAATGCAATCTTTGGCACGTCAGAGTCTCTAACCCGCAACTGATAATATCCTGATCTCAAATCTATCTTTGAAAACACTGTATCCCCTTTTAATTGATCAAACAAAGCATCAATCCGCGGTAGAGGGTATTTGTTCTTGATTGTTACTTTGTTGAGTTGTCTGTAGTCTATACACATTTTCATCGTGCCATCTTTCTTTTTCACAAACAACACGGGAGCACCCCAAGGCGAGAAACTCGGTCTTGCAAAACCTCTATCCGTCAGTTCTTGCAACTAAGCTTTCAATTCTTTTTACACTGTCGGTGCCATTTTGTACAGAGTAATCAATATCGGCGTTGTTCCCGGCACTAACTCAACGCCAAACTCAACCTCTCAGATCGGTGGTAAACTCGGTAACACTTTAGGAAACACATTCGAATATTCACACACAACTGGCACTGATTCTATCTTCTTTTCAGTCACTTTTGTATCAAACACATAAGAAAAATAAGCTTCGTAACCCTTTCTCACAAATTTTTGAGCTAACATCAATGAAATCATTACTGGCAAACCATTCAAATCATCTGACTCAATTCGGATAATCTCATTATTCTGACATCTCAGGTCAATCATCTTTCTTTTACAATTCACAACAGCATCACGCAATGTTAGCCAATCCATACCTAGAATTATATCAAATTCATCAATTGGTAACAACATCAAATCGGCCAGAAAACAGAAATCTTGAATCATTAACGGACAGTTCTTACACACTTTATCAACCAAAATACACTTGCCTAGGGGTTCGATACTCTAATTACAAATTCGTGAGACTCTATAGGCAAAGTCTTCTTGGATACTAAATTCACACACATATCACGAATGAGTTGATCTGGATCTATCAATGCAATAACTTTAGTACCATAGAGAGTAAAAATACAGGTGATAACATGCGGAAATGGCGCTTCTTCACGGCGCGAATAGCATAGGCTCATGCGGTGCTCTATCATAAGATCCGCGACATGTCTCGTGTCACACCTCTACCACTCACATTTCCAACATTACGAGATGGTCTCCCCTAAGCTGCGGTGTTATTCGGCCTCGTGTTTTATCTTGTCTCTTGCTCGACCAACTCGGGCGATTCTGAATGAAATGATCTAATGATCCACATTTAGAACAAGTTCGATCATTCGATCTATAATCACCAAAATGTCCTTTTCCACACTTTCTACATTGAAGTCGATTTTGTCTCACTGCTTGCCAACACTAGCAATAGTATAGCACAGGCTTTAGAACTCACAGGTTGCTTTTCACGATCTACTGTTTCAATGTCCCAACGATGCATTAGAATGATTATCGAGTCTCGAAATTTCTTCAATGAAAATTGATCTGACTTACTCATCGATCTCTTTCTCGAATCTCTTGCTTCAAAATTAGCTTTTCTCTTTTCTTTACTGAGATCTTCGGCTTTACAAGCCCTTTCAACTAAAATGACAAATTCCTTCAATTCAAGTATCCCAACTAATAGTTTTATATCTTTACTCAATCCTTCAACGAATCATTTACACATGATTTCCTTAGTAAACACATATTCTCGAGCATACTCGCTTAAACATATGAATTCTTTTTCATATCCTGTGTCACAAATCATCGACCTTATTTCAACTCTAGAAACTCTTAATGTTTCTAATCGAAATCAACGACTTATATACTTCTTTCAATACTTAAATTAAAAGAACTCCCAAGTAACTCGTTCTCTAGGAACCACAGATGTTAACGTTTTTGTAACAGCCCAGTTTTAGCTAAATCAGAACAGTGGTTTCGAAAGCACAAATCTGAGGTTGGAAAATTATTTTAATATTATTATTAGTGTTTATAGCATGTGATTATGCATGTGTGAAAGTTTTGTGTCTAATTTTATCATTTAAGTGGTTAATTTGACTAAATGACTAAATCGCATAAAATGCAAAAGTTGCATTCTATTTGTTTAAAGTGCTTAATTGCCATGGCTTATTAAAAGTGAAGTCCTTATGTTGTAATTAGACCATTGATAGTGGGAATATACATAAATGGGCATTTATTAGGTTTTAATGGTTATTAAACAAGGTTAATTATGGTATTTTGTAAATAATGTTAAAATAAGTAATAATAAAACACAAATTAGCCATATTATCATCTTAGTGCACCGAAAATTTGAAAGAGAAGAAGAAACATAGGGTTTCTCATTCGGCGAGCATAAATTCTTTGATTAAGGTACGATTTTAGCTCAATTGTTGATGATTTCTATGTTTTTGTGATCGTTGCTTTGAGTACTAGCTAGCCCGTACCCTAATTTCTAAAATTTTTGATGATTTTGTGAAGTGCCATTGTTGAATTTATGAGCTTTGTGATGTTTAATGATAGACTATGAAGGTTTAATGATAGATATACAAGTTTTGTTAAGTAATTTTTGACAAAAATGTCAAATAGGGATTTATTTGTAAAAATGTAAAAATATGTGGTTAAATGTGTGAATAAATGATAAATATGGGTTGATTTATGGACTAGGAAAATTTAGCTAGCATGTATTTGAAAGAAATTATGTAATTTTGTGTATTTGTGAAATAAGGACTAAATTGTAATAAATGTGAAAGTTTAGGGCTAAAGTAAAAAAATACCCAAATATGTGTTTGTGGACTAAATTGAATGTGTTGATGAATAAAAGAGTTAATTTTGAATGTATATAGATCAAGAACGAAAGAAAATGGATTTAGATCGGGGAAAATCAAAAGTTGTGAATAGTTAATCCAGTTCATTTATCCAGAATATGAAGTAAGTTCATATGCAAATAAGTGTATTTAAATTGAATTGTATGTGTTTACTTGCCATTGAGTTGTTATGAATGTTGAGCAGTGATTACAAGCAGAATCTCTGAGTTCGACATCCAAAAGTCCCATCTGAACCTTAGGAATAGTATAGGATACAAATGTCATGACATTAGGTTATCGAGATGTGACTACATGTAAGACCATGTGCGAGACATTGGCATTGTATTGAGGTTCTGGTCGCGGGTCTACTCTCAGCGTGTTGCCCCTTGGCGAGGAGCCGACTCATTACTTTCTACATCATCAACTTCATTTCGATTGAGATCCATTACTATGTCAAAACACAATTTAAAAGGTCGAGGAGTCGTCGCACTATCATAACTCATTTATGGCATGTATAGCTAGACTGCGTGCACTGCCTCACGTTAATCAGAGAATCAACTAAATCGTAGCTCGATACCACTAAATGTAACACCAGCGACCGTGTCGACATCAAAAATAGGGTCAGAAGAGTTACCAGGACTCAAACATAAACATTCATTAACATACACATCATCCCTTATATGGCATGCACGAGGCCCAAAACATACATTGGGTGTGGCTCGAGACTAAGCAGAAAATTTTGGAACTTATACAAAACTTAGAAAATTTTACGTATTGTGGAGGTTATACACCCGTGTGTGGGTAAACCATATGCTCACACATGCCCGTGTGGCTTGGGACACGCCCGTGACCTCGGCCCATGTAACTATCTCATTTATGACATAATCAAAAAATAGGGTCACACGGCCAAGTCACTGCGCTTGTGTGCTTAGGCCATCTGACAAATTAAATTCCAAAAAAATCAGTCTGAGACTTCACATGGCCATGGCACACGCATATGTCTGAGTTCGTGTCCTTCACATGGCTGAGACACACGGTCCTGTCTCTGCCCGTGTGTTTACTACTGGGCATTCTGTTTTACCTAATTAGGGTGTAGGGGACACACGGCTGGATCACATGCCCATGGGCAGACAGTGTGCCACACACGGCCTAGACACATGCCTATGTGTCTATCTGTATGGACAACTTTGAGGCTATTTTCCAAGCCAATAGCCACCTTTATTTTCACAAACACATACATGACTTCAAAGGCACTTAAACATACACAAACAAGACATGATCATTATCATTTCATCTTTACTAGTACATGCATAAGACTTCATACTTTGTCAAGCCAAATTTATAAATTTGCACGCATTATGAGTGGTAGATTACTTTTATTTAACATACTCATGTCTTAGTTGTAATCATGCCATTCCTTCACAATTCCATCATCAAACATCCATAGCCACAACGCATCTCATCACATTCACACAACAACAAGACCACACCACAATTGCATAGGCACATGCATGCATATATGAATAGGTTTACAACCCAATAATCAATATGAGCGCATCTCATGGCCTTATACAAAATGAATCAAATATCATCATAAGCCAACACATTTGGCTAAACCAATATGACATTTAACCAAAAAGACCAAGTTCCTATACATGCCGTACTCAAAATGTTGAGACTAACTATACCCAAATGTCCAATTGATAGTGTGATCGAGTCTCTAACGTTCTTCGATCCCCAAGCTAGATTGGCGATACTATAAGAAATGGAAAAGAAAGGGGAGTAAGCATAAAGCTTAGTAAGTTTGCATGTAAATAATTAACAACATTAATCATGCATTATTATACACATAACATAATATAGTTTGTCATAATGTCATCAAGTGTCATAGATACATCTTAAATCATGTCATTTACATAATGTACGAATAAACTCATCTTAAATCATCTTATACACATAGTAAGATGCCAATGCCATATCCGAGATATGGTCTCACATGGAATCACATATCGATATCGATAGCCCAGCTATGGTCTTGCACGATGTCTAATATCGATGCCATGTCTCGGAACATGGTTTTACGAAATTACATATTGATGCCAATGCCATATCGGATATGGTCTTACATGCGATCATTTATCGATGCCAATGCCATGTCCCGACATGGTCTTACATGGGATTACATATAACCTAATGTCATCACATTACGTATCCTAACTATTCCTAAAGTTCAATCGGGATTTGAGATATCAATTCTTTGTCGAATCGTCACCGAGTCATCATTAATTAAATCCATAGAGATAAATATACATTTCATGCAATATCAAAACATCAAATACATAATAACATGATGTTGAATTATTTACACACGAACTTACCTCGGTACCAAAATATGGCTATCTATTTGATTTAGTCCACAACCTTGTACTTTCCTCGATTTAGGTCCAGACTCCATTTTTCTTGATCTATAATAGCAATTTTCACTTACTTAATTATAATATTATTCAAAACAGTCCATAAATCATACTTTCTAAACTTTCACATATTTACAAATTAGTTCCTAGGCTCGTAAAATGAAATGTACTCAATTTCTTTGATACCTAAGCCTAGCTGAACCTATATCATACTTATAACAACCCACAATTTCTTTCAAATTAAATTTTTACAACCTATTTTACAACTTTTACAAAAAGGTCCTTTTTAGGTGTTTTCGTGAAAAATCACTTTGTAAAAGATGTTTACCACACATCAAACTTTAATATTCCTCCATTAAAAATTAAAATACATGCATGTCACACATGGATAAGTTTTTGAACATGAAACCTAGCTCAAATTAATGGTAGAAATAGCTAGATCGGTTGATAACAACTTAAAAAATGCAAAGAACATTAAAAATAGGGCTTGGATGCACTTACAATCAAGCTTGGAAGTTGAACAAAACCCTAGCTATGGCTTCTTGAGATTTTCAGCCAAGGTAGGAGAAGATGGACAAGATTTTTGACTTATTTTCCCTTTTAATTCTTTTATTAACCAAATGACCAAAATACCCTTAAGGCTTTTCTTTCAATTTTTTCCTATTCATGCCCATTTTTGTCCATAAAAATAGAAATTGGGAAAATTGCTATTTAAGACCCTAATTAATAATCCAAAGCTATTTCATACTTAAAGTTTCTAGAATCTCATATTTTGCAACCTTTGTAATTTAGTCCTAAAAGTTAAATTGGACACTTATTTCACAAAATTTCTTCATGAAATTTTCACAAGCATGCTATCATATCATAGACCTCATAATAGTCATAAAATAATTATTTTTACTTCAAATTTATGGTCTCAAAACCAACTTTGTTACGACTAGGCCCAAAATCGGGATGTTACACAACTTAAGCAAATTTCATCATTCACAAGGCATAACTCTACAAGTATACATGATCACAACCTTACCTTAGTTTAACTTAGGCATGCACAACATTGATCACATATTCTTAACATAACACATGTGTATATATATATCATAATAATCTACTTAGTCATACCAAAATGAACCATTACTAGCCATTCCAATGGCTGGGTTACAAAAATAACATTTTTAAGCTACTAATGGTCAAGTTGTCCTATACATGCCATTATACCAAAATGGTTTTACTAAGTATACCCAAAATGACTAGTTGATAGTGTGATGATGCTCGAATGATCTTCCAACCTTTATGCGCTTTTAAGAATTATAAAATAGGGGAAAAATAAACGGACTAAGCATTACATGCTTAGTAAGTTAAATATATGAAGCTAAACTTACCAATCCTAATTATTAAATCTAAGTATATAATGTCATGTTTCCATCCATTTGGCTAAAGCGCCTAATCACATACATTCAATCAAACATGTTAGTCACCAAAATCTTCATATCAATCAAGTAACATAGATGAGCTCACCTAGCAATATTCCTTCAAGTCATTATTATTTCATCTCACGGTTCTCATGCCATGTCAAGAGTTTTATGTCTGCTGAATCATTGAAATTTTGATGAAGGCTCAAGTAGTACACTCGAGGTGTACAATTCATTAATGTGTCAATTCTTTTTGAGTTTACCCCTTAGGGTACTTAACCAAGGTGTAACAGCCCGTTTTGGGGTCAAATCGAAACAATGGTTTTGTGACCACAAATTTGAAGTAGAAATATTTATTTTATTATCTCTTTAAGGTCTACAGTGTGATTTAATGATTATTTTAAAATTTCGTTAAGGAATTGTATCATTTGAGTGTCCAATTTGACTAGAAGGACTAAATTACAATAGGTGCAAAGCTTGAGTTCTCTATGTTAAAAGTGCCTAATTGCTATGAATTCTTAAATTAGAGGTCCTTAAATGGTAATTAGACCATTATATTTTAGTATGGACAAAAATGGACATAGTTAGATAAATTTTCAAAGTTTTAAGAGAAGGGCATTTTAATCATTTGGTAAATAAAGACAAAAATTAACAAATAAAAGATGTCATCTTCACCAAATTAGTCCCCATAGCTGAAAATTGCAAGGAGAGACACAGCTAGGGTTTTCCACTTTCAAGCTCGATTGTAAGTCAGTTTCTTGTCCCACTTTTTAACGATTTTTATATTTTTGAGATCGTTGTAACTTGATTTAGCTATTTCAAGGACTAATTTGAAAGAAAGGTGAAGTTTAAAATTTTACCCTTACTGAACATGTATATATTTTGATGTTTAATGATAGAATATACATGTTTATTATGTGTTAAACGACTTTTACAAAGTGATTTTCGATAAAAAGGTCAAATAGGGACTTATTTGTAAATGTCTATAAAATGTGTAGAAAAGTGTGAATAAATGAAAAATGTGGGCTGCTATGAGTACTAATAAGGTTTGGCTAGGCTTGGATTGTGATGAAATAGGATGAAATTCATTTTACGAGCCTAGGGACTAAAATGTAAAATGTTAAAAAGTTCGGGGCAAAAATGTAATTTTTTCATAGTGTGTTTTTGGGCTGAATTAAACAATGTGATAACTAAATAAGTTAAATTTCGTATTATAGATCAAGAAAAAAAAAGTTCGGGTCAAGATCAGGGGAAAAACAAAGTAATTGACGAATAGCTCCCCTTGGTCGTTTTTGTAACCGAGGTAAATTCGTATGTTAAATAAGGTTTAATATAATTGTATTTAAATGCTTTAATATTGCATGGACTGTATGATTGATTATGTGGATGAGTTTAACTCTACGGACGAGTTCGACGATGGTTCGATAGATTAGGATACAAGTGACATGTCACTAGGGTTATATGAGTTATGTGATTATGTGATTCGGGTGCTAGTCTCGTACATCCTGCCAGTGGCTGAGTATACCGGCATATGTTACGGTTACTTGACGACTTGTGTGTGTGAGCGACATTGAGTAGCTATGTCACGATTGACGACTTGTGTGAAGCGCGGGCGTTGATTAGCTCGAGAGCGAGCAATTATGTGATATGAGATTGAGGTAGCATTGGCTACATATGTAGCACTTAGTGTGCAAGATTCCCAAGTATCCGAGATTATTATTCCAAGTGGTTCACGGGGATGTCAAACATGAGAATAAGTGTAAATTCGTTATGAGATTATACAGGTATGTACTCGAAGCTTATAATTATTAATTCGTGAAAGAACAATTTCAAGGTAAGATATGATGGAAGTGAATTATAATCATGAGATTATGGTAAATTATGTTATCTTATATTATATTGCTTGCATGATTGATGTTTGGTAAGGTTGCTTATTTCTTCATACGAGCTTACTAAGCTATATAGCTTACTCTATTTTATTTTCAATGTTTTATAGTGTCACCAAGCTAGCTCGGGATTGGAGATCGATGGAAGTAGCATCACACTATCAAAGCGTCCTTTGAGCACCAATAATTTTAAAACATTTTGGGAGTATGGCATGTATAAGGACTTGGTCTTTTTGTTATATGTGTCATTTGATTTGGCCAAATGTGTTGGCTTATATTTTTAAGGTGATTTGGTATTTAGCCATGTAATTGGCTTATTTTTGCTAAAATGGCTATAAGCCCATTTATATAAGTATATGTGTTAATGCCTTTTTGTTTTTGTGTTTTGTAATGGGTTGCTATATGTTTATTATGGTTAAATGATTTGTTGTGAAATGGATGAGATGTGTCCTTGGGTGTGCTAGGAAACCTAAGTAGAATTATGCATGATGAAAGTATTCATGTTGATACTTGTGAATATAAGTTTGGTATGAATTGATTTGGTAAATTATGCTATAGTAAATATGTTAAGTGTTGGTAATGAATGATATTATTTAGCGTTGTTTATGGATGTTTTGGTTGCTTAAACATGGAATGGATTATGCCATTGAACTTGTGTGTGTAGGTGTAAAGGAGGGTGACAAATGGCTTGGTAAATAGCCTTTATTTTGTCGCTTTAAGTAGACACTGCAGGCGTGTGTCTAGGCGTGTGTGACACACGATCTGCCCCATGGGCATGTGTTACAGCGTGTGTCCCTGCACCTAAATATTGAAAAGCAGAATGCTTCGAAATTGAGCACGGGCAAAGACACGGCGTGTGTCTTAGTTGTGTGAGGACACGGCCTCGAACACGGCGTATGCCGGCCCGTGTAAAGTCTACACCTATTTTATGAAAATATAATTTACCACAAGGCACGGCACCTGAACATGTGGCTTGGCGTGTGACATCAATTTGTTCACGCATTGCAAAATAGAGAGTTATACGGGTTAGGGACATGGGCGTGCTGTGACCACACGGCTGCCCACACGGGCGTGTCCCAAGCCACCTGCGGGCATGTGACCCTATTCATAGCAAAAATTTTCTAAGTTTTGTAAAAATTTCCTAAGTGCTCGGTTTTGTCTCGAACCACTTCCAAAGCATGTTTCAAGCCTCGTAGGCTCGTATTAGGGACTTATTATTGAATGCGAATAATTTTTTTAATTTAGATAAAAATTTATGACCCATTTTCATACCTTGATAACTTTTCAAATTAATGACCCTAAATTTTTACGACATGCCTATTATAATATGGACCATATAATGAAATAAAAATAAACCTTATTTTTGGGTGGTTGTGGTCAGAAACCATTGTTACGATTTCAACGAAAAATAGGTTGTTACAACTCTCCCCCTTTAGGGATTTTAGTCCTCGAAAATCTTACTAGTAAAAAAAGATTCGGATATTGCTTCCTCATTTGTATCATCAGGCTCTAAGTAGCTTTTTCAATACCATGTTGTTGCCAAAGAACTTTTACTAAAGCTACCTTTTTATTTCTTAACTCTTTTGTTTCCTAAGCTAATATTTTGATAGGTTCTTCACTATATGTCATATCAGGCTGAATCTCTACCTCTGTCGGAGAGATAACATGTGAAGGATCGGATCGATACCACCGTAGCATAGACACATGAAAAACATTATGAATCTGATCAAGTTCTAGTGGTAAAGCTAACCTATATGCAACCGGTCCAATTCTTTCTATAATCTCATATGGTCCAATAAACTGTGGACTCAGTTTTCCTTTACGTCCAAATCGGAAAACTTTCTTCCAAGGTGACACTTTCAAGAATACTTTGTCACCGACTTGAAATTCTATTTCTTTTTGTTTCAGATCACTATACGACTTTTGATGATCAGAGGCTGCTTTCAAACTTTCTCGAATTAATTTAACTTTTTCTTAGGTCTCTCAGACCAAGTCAACTCCGTGTAACTTTTTCTCATTTGAGTTACGCGATCTACAATGGAGTTCTACACTTGGGACCATACAAGGCTTCATATGGTGCCATTTTAATACTAGGCCCGATAAGCGTTATTATAAGCAAATTCAACCAAAGACAAATACCTTTCCCGATTACCTTCATACTCAAGTATACAACACGAAGCATATCTTCCATGATCTATATTACAGTTCAGGATTGACCATCATGCGGGGATGAAATCACGATACTAAAGTGTAACTAAGTACCCAGAGCTTCTTGTAATTTTCTCTAGAATCGAAAGTAAATCGAGGATCTCTATCTGAAATAATGGAGACGAGGCACTCCATGCAATCGACAATCTCGAAACATATAATTCAGCCAATCTATCAAGGAATAATTCATACATCTCAGGAACAAAGTATGTAGACTTTGTCAAGCGATCAACAATTACCCAAATGGCATCTTTCTTCCTTGGAGGCAGGGGTAATCCCGTTACAAAGTCCATAGTAATTCTTTCCCATTTCCATTCCTGTTTCGTAACCGGCTACAATAGTCTAGAAGGCAACTGATGTTCAGCTTTTACTTGCTGACATATCAAACACTTAAATACAAACTTAGAAATATCTCGTTTCATTCCTAGCCACTAGTACATCTTTTTCAGATCATTATACATTTTATTACTATTAGGATGTATAGACATGTTACCATCGTGAGCTTCATTCAAAATCTTACGTACTAGTTCTAAACTTTTTGGTACACATACTCGCCTCTGATTAACAAACAACTATCGGTCCCTATCTAAAATTACGAGTTAGAAGTTGATTCACTCTACCCATTTTGCTTGCAACTTACTATCATTTTTGAGCTTGATCATGCATTTGTAAAAACATTAGTCTAGCTTTTAACTTTCAGCTATGATTGAACCATCATTAGATAACGATAAGCGAGTTTTCATTGTTTGTAAGGTATACAAGGATTTTCTACTCAAAGTATCTTCCACTATATTGACTTTCCCAAGATGGTAATCAATAACGGATCATAATCTTTCATGGTTCAAGCCATATGTCTTTGTCTCAAATTCAAATCTTTTATGACATCAAATATTTGGACTTTTATGATCGGTGAATATATGACATTTTTCCCCAAATAAGTAATGCTTGAAATTTCAATGCAAACACTATAGGTATGCCAATTCAAGGTCGTGTGTAGGGTAGTTCTTTTCATGTGGTTTTAGTTTGTCATGAAGTATAAGCTACTACTTTAGCTTCTTGCACAAAACATAACCTAAACCATTCAATGAAACATCACTGTAAACTGTAAATTCCTTACCCGATTTTGGCTGAACTAATACTAGTACTTCTATCAATAAAGCTTTTAATCTATCAAAACTATGCTGGTATTTATCAGTCCACTCGAACTTTACATTTTTCTGTAGCAAACGAGTCATTGACGAAGCTATCGTTGAAAAACTTTTTACAAATCTCCGATAATAACCAGCTAATCCAAGAAAACTTCAGAGTTCTAACACATTCTTCGGTGGCTTCCAATTAATAATGGCTGAAATTTTATTCGAGTCTAGCCTGACACCTTTAGCATATACTATATGCCCAAGAAAACTAACTTCCCGTAGCCAAAATTCAGATTTACTAAATTTGGCGTACTGTTGTTTCTCTTGCAGAGTTTGCAACACTATTCTCAAATGTTCAGCATGCTCATTTTCATCTCGAGAGTAAACCAAAATATCATCTATAAATACCACCACAAACCTATCCAAATATGGGCTAAAAATTTTGTTCATCAAATCCATAAACACTATAGGTGTATTAGTCAAGCCAAATGGCATCACGAGAAACTCATAGTGCCCATACACTTTCTAAAATTTGTCTTTGGCACATTCGATTTTTACCCGTAGTTGATAGTAACGAGCGGAGATCAATCTTTGAAAATCTGATGGCACATTTAATTTGGTCAAACAAGTCATTTATTAGAAATGGATACTTGTTCTTTTTGTAACTTTGTTTAGTATGCATGCGTAATCAATGCACGACCTTAAAGATCCATCCTTCTTCTTTACAAATAGAACCAGTAGCACCTAAGATGAGAAACTAGGTCGAGGAAAACCTCTGTCAATCAATTCTTGCAAGCTGTACTTTCGGCTCTTTCAATTCGATGGAGGAGCCGTTCACGTAGGTGCTATAGATATCGATGTCGTTCTAGAAGCGAGATCTATAGAAAATTCCACTTCTCTATCAGATGGTAAACAGGTAATTCTTACGGGAATACATCGGAAATTCACATACAACCCAGGCATTGGTGAATCTTTAACTCGGATAATTTAGTATCCATCACATATGCAAGATAAGCATCATACCCTTTCCAACATATTTTTGTCTTGATATTGTTGAATTCACACTAGGTAATCCATCATGTTTATCAGTTCGACATGAAGCAATTCACCATTCTCACATTTCAATACAATATATTTCTACTTATAATTTACCACCACATCATATCGGGTTAACCAATCCATTCCCAAAATCAATTCATATTCATCAAATAGAAATAACATTAAGTCGGCCAAAAAGTAATAACCTTTTCTGAGTCAGCGAACATTTCTTACAAACTTTATCCACCATAACATCTTGGCGGAGGGGGTTTGAAACTTTAACCATAAATTTAGTGAATTCAACGGTAAATTTTTAATGGACACTAGGTTCATGCATGCGTATGAATGTATGGAACCGGGATCAATCAATATAGTAATATCGATTATCAAGTAGAAAAATGTACCCGATGTGGCGTGCGGTGTAGAGGCATCCTCTCTGGAGCGGATAGCATATGTTCTTGCAGGTGCTTGTGCCTCGAGATCTAAGCTGTTGTATCCTGGTGGTACCTCAACTACCACTAAAATTACTTTGGGGTATTGGATGGTCTACCTCTCAAATAACGGATTACTAGGCTTTGGAGTTGGTTCTATTTCTTTTTCAAATCTTCTGGACAATCCCTAAGAAAATGGTCAAGTGAGCCACATCCAAGATCAAGCTCCACTTCTAGGTGAAATTCCCCATGATGATATTTTTACAATGTTTACATTTCAGTTTAGGATTACCGACACTACCCACACCTTTGGTCATAAGCGAAGATGAAGACCTTGGGTTAGAATGCTAAGAGCCCCACTCTCTTCCGAGAATATCCAGTAGAGGTGGTCACACAATCATAATACTTCTTTAGTTTCTTAGAAGCAAACAATTGTGATTTACTTATAGTTCTTTTCCAAAAACACAGAGCCTCTCTTTCGGCTTGTCTCTTTTCCTTACTCAATTCCTCGAGTTTGTGGGCTCATTGGCTAACACTGCATGATTCCCTTATTTCAAAATTCCAATAAATAAATTGATATCTTCATTTAAAACCTCTTCAAAGCGTTCACACATCTCATCCTCGATTAGAACCCATTCTACGGCATATTTGCTCAACCAAACAAATTCTTATTCATATTCGAATCTGATCATGTTTCCTTATTTGAGCTCTAGAAATTCTTTCTTTTTCTGATCCATGAACCTTTGACTAACATACTTCTTCCTGAATTCAGCCTAGAAGAATTCCCATGTAACATTCTCTCTCAATACAACTGAAGTTATGGTATTCCACCAATGATAAGCTATATCTTTCAGTAGGGATACCACATATTTCAGACATTCAGTAGATGTGCAGGATAATTCATCAAAAACCCAGACAATATTTTATAGCCAAAACTCAGCCTTTTCCGGATCATCATCTGCGGTAGCTCTAAATTCTTCTGCCCCATGCTTGCGAATTTTATCTATCGGAGGCTTACCAATTCTAACAAGTTCGACACCCTGTGCTATCTCAGGAACCAATTGAGGAGTAAGTGGGGAGGTCGTTTGTCTGTGAGATTTCTTCTTAGGTATGTGTAAACCATTCATTCATCATTTGAAAGAAAGGCTTGTTTTGCCTCCTCACGGGCCTTTCATTGCAGGCCTTGACGCAACTCTTGGAAGCTGAAGCTAAAGCATTACTCTCAGCTTTCTCGGATTCAGCTCTAGCTCGGTTGGATGACATTACTATATGAAAAACACATTTAAAATGATCAGGCATATTAACATACATTACTATATGAAAAACACATTTAAAATGATCGAGCATATTAACATACATTTTTAAGTTACATTTTTAAGTTACACAATCATATAATTCAATTCAAGCATATTAACATACATTTTTAAGTTAACGAACTTACCTTGAAAATGATTCGTTTTTGAATTTCAACTAATCTGAAACCTTTTGCTTTCCTCAGTCTAGTTAAAGTAGTTGGTCTTTACGGATCTATATGGATAAATTTAACTATTAATCTATCACATTTCATATACATTCGCATTCTATTTCATCTTAAGTAAAATTACCATTTTGCCCCTATTCTTTGCAAAAATTGATTTCATTCTAGGCTCGGAAAATGAAATTCATGAAATTTAACCCTCTTTCCAAGCCTAGCTTGAAATTTATAAACAACATTTATAGCACACATTTTTCACAAATTTTAGAATTTTCCATAGGTTTTACCATTTTCATTTTAGTCCCTAAATGGTTGTTTATCTATGAATAATTTTTCATTTTCTACCATAAATTTATAATTTTCATCATATTCATCAATGACCCAAATTTCATACCTTAATAACTTTTCAAATTAATCCCTAAATAGAGAGATTAAACCATCTCGGCTTCAAAAATATAAAAATCATTAAAAACAAGACTTGATTTCATACCTTTTCAAGCTTAGTAAGTTGTCTTACTCTCTTAGGGGTTTCCAAAGAAATTTTTGGGAAGATGATATGAAATTAGATAGATATTTCTTTTATTTAATTTTCATCTTTTAATTTTAGTGATTTCCAAATTAATCCTTTGCCTTTTCTAATTTTTCCATAGATGAGTCATTAAAATATCTACTAACTACTTTTCAATGGTCTAATTACCATATAAGGACCTTAAGTTTTGAATTCTATAGCTATTTGATACCTATAGCTACTAGAATCCAACTTTTGTATTTTATGCAAATTAGTCCTTTACCTAATTAACCACACAATCAATAGAATTTTCATATCAAAATTTTCATGTAACCTTCCTATCATGATGCCAACCATAAAATAAAATAAATTTATTTTTATTTTTAACAAATTTGTGGTCCAGAAACCACTATTACGATCTCACCAAACAATGGGTTGTTACAAGAATTATTCAAGTGAAATGTTCATATCAAAATTATGTCATGACAAAAGATTGTCTAATCAATTGCTTACAAAATTACTACTTTGTAACATGCCTCTTTCGATAGCTAAATTTAAGCTAGAAATTCGAGTTACTGTATGTCTATGAAACTCTAGATTAATAAATGCAATGAGCGATCTTCTCTGCACAATTCACAACATCTATGTCTATAGTGCTATGAGTATTTTATCGAATACTCACTTGCATCACATAATTCTAGATCAATATATTTAACCTTTTGAATTAAAAATACATCTATGAACACAACATACAATCAACTATATCTAGAGCTTGCATGCATGAATTTAAAATAAGCATCAATCGAATAAAGCGATGATATAGGCAAATTCAAATCAACATTAAAGATGATCAACATCCACCCAAATAACTCCAACCTAGAAAAGATTTACTTCATGGGTGGAAAAGTAAACATTGAATTTAAATCATTCATCAACATTTTAAAGAAGTTTGAATCACAAAAATCGGGAAAATTAAAGCGGAAGCTGCGGGATTTCTCGTCACACTCTAGCTTCTCTTTTATATTCCAATTGTTTGTGAATCGAGGATAGATGTCTCTTCCCTTCTTCACGTGCGTATTTTTTTCTCTGTAGTTGCTACCCTTCTTTCTTTGAAATTCTCCAATGGAGTTTTCTCTGCGAGAGAGAGGATTGTTGTCACCCGATCTCTTTCTTACACAAATTCTCCTCCCTTTTTCTTCTACCCTCTCCTTCTTTTATGGGGTGATCAGTCCCACCTCGGCACACATTTTCATTCCTCCTTTTAGGTTGGTTTTTACGGTACATGTCCGATTAGTGAGAGTGGCGTGAATAAGTCTTTGAGTCATTTTCCCGAATTTCCATGACAATTACATTTGGCAATCAATCTTGCCAATTACAACAGACAATGTTTCATTTCCACTTATATTCCCTCTTCATTTTCTTGCTCTTCCTACACCTATATTCACACAAAACCACACCTTTCATCCCCAAGTAACAAAAGTTACAAATAGTGAGCAACATAAGCGCAATCAAGCTTTGTTATACAATGTTCTAAAATTATCCTAAAAATAAAAATGTATTCACTTAATTTCAAACAATTAATTCCATCTAGAGGCCTTAAATATAACTCTTTTCAAGAGTTATCATGCAACTCACGTATGTTTCAAGTGACTTAGTTCCAAATTCAATTACCGGAAGCCTAGTATTTTCTAATTGGAGGCTCAAAGCTGTTCCACTTACCCATTTTCCATGAAATAGAAATGGCAACATCCATTGCTAAAATTAGCAATCTATAACCAACCACTTCTATGCAAAAATAATAGATTTGACCACAATCTCCATCAAGTAAAAATTAGCAACCATTCCCTTTGATTCAAACCTCAAGCGTCAACCCATCTACTAAAAGTAATAGCCAAAGCCCCCTTTTTTACCATTCAATAGTCGGCCATACAAGGAGAAAAATAAGCAACTTCTTTTGCTAAAATTAGCAAAACACCACCCACTCATCAACATATCTATGGGCGACACATATGGGGAGAAATCAAGGATTCCCTTGCTAAAAATAACAAGGGATGTTAGGGTTTAAAGGCTATAAAGGAGGCTTTCACTTCATTTAGAAATGTACCAATTTTAAGAAAAATCCTTTGAGTGTTCTTGTCTTTCACATGGCTTGTTAAACACTCGTTTTGTAACAACCTTTACCCGTATTAAACACTTGGAATAAAGTCTGACGCATTCTAGGACTTAAATACAAACATACATTTACGAGTCATAAACTTACATCTAAATTAAAACCATTCATATGCAATCACAATTCCCAATTCACGAGCCTCGAGGCCATAACATGTTTTGGAAGGGGTTCGGGACTAAGCGAGAACTTTAGAAAATTTTACCACACTTAAAAATATTTTTACTAAGCGGGGTCACATGCAGTGTGGATATGAGACTGCGTCCCCAGTGTGGGTGGGCAGTGTAGTTACACACCTTTTTGTGTCCAGGCCAGTGTAACTCTCTATGTTTCACCCAAGAAAAATTGAAGACACGCAGCCAAGTCCTGCGCCCATGTGCTGGGCCATGTGGTCGAATTAAAATTATGATTTTTCATAAAATAGGTGTAGACTTCACATGCCCAGAGTGCACGCCCCGTGCTTGAGGCCTTGTCGTCCACCACAGGTGAGACACTGCGCCCATGTCTCTTCCCATGTGCTCAGTCTGAGCATTCTATTTTGTAAAAATTAGTGTACATAGGACACCGGCGGCCTAAGCACATGCACATGGGGCAAAGCGTGTGTCACACACGGCTAGACACATGCTCGTGTGTCTACAGTGTGGATAAAAATAAGGCTATTGACCTAGCCATTTTACCACCCTTTAATGCACACACCTACACAACACAACATAGCACCAATCCAAGCATATTTATACAACCAAATCATTACAACCAAGACATCAACACATCATTCACATCTTTCATACACAAACATCACATACTCATCAACCCAAATCATATAAACTTACATCCATGAAATGCATCATCATATAAATTACTTATACCAATAGTAGCCAATTTCAAATGGCCTTATACAAAATGAACTTTCAACCAATATAAGCCAAAACATTTTGCCAAATCAATTATGACACATAACAAAATGGCCAAGGCCATATACATGCCATAACTCAAAATGTTGAAATTATTGATACCAAAATAATTGTTGATAGTGTGAGTGGATCTCAGACAATCTTGATCCACTGAGCTAGCTTGGTGACACTATAAGACAAGGGAAAGGAAGAGGAGTAAGCTTTAAAAACTTAGTAAGTTCTATGAAAATAATAAGCATCATAACCACATTAAACATACAATTAACATGATGAAATATGGCATGAATTTCATTAAATTATTTTAGTCATAACTTACTCAATCACAACCTTACTAAGGTTTCATCACATCTCGAGCTCATTCGTATAAGTTTTACGTACACACTTGTATCAACTCACATCGTCTTTCCCAACTGACATTCCCATTGAACACTCGGAATATTAACGAATACTCAAAAATATTGTACATGAGTGTCATATATGTAATAAAGCTACTTCATATCTTATAATACATATATGCTCATTTTAGGCTATTCATAGCCTATTCACACAAAATTTGTCAGTGTTGGTAACATATCTTGCAGCATACCCAACCACTGGTAGGGCGTATGAGACTAGCTTTGGATTACACAATCGCATATACACATGGGTTCCTAGTGACATGTCACCGTATCGTATTTTCTTCCTAAGGTTCAAGCGGGATTTCTAAACATCGAAACTTTTTTAGAATATGTCCAAGTGTCAATCATAATTCATACAATATTAAAGCATCTAAAACATAAATATAACAATGCATTATTTACATACGAACTTACCACGGTACAAAAAAATAGTGAGAATTGGACCAGAATCGTCAAACACTTTATTTTTCCCAGATCTAGGTCCGAACCTCGTTTTCTTGATCTATAATAATAAATTTCACTTTTTTGCACACATTGTTCAATTCGATCGAAAAATCATATTATGAAAAAAATTACATTTTGCCCCTAATATTTCACATTTTTACAATTTAGTCCTTAGGCTCGTAAAAATGATTTTCATCAATTTCTTCATTAACCAAGCTTAGCTGAATCTTTACTACTACTCGTACCAGCCCGTATTTTCATTCAATCACACTTTTACTACTTATTTTATAACTTTTACAAATAGGTCATTTTGACATTTTCTGAAAATCACTTAGCAAAATTCAATTTTCTAACAACAAACATGAATTTTTCTACCATTAGGCATCAAAATACACACATGTCTAACATGGGTCAAAACCTAGACCTTAATCATACCTCAAATTAGTGCTAGAAATAGGTAGATCGAGTTACAACGATTTCAAAAATGTAAAGAGCATAAAAATGGGGTAAAAACGGACATACAATCGAGCTTGGAAGGTTTGACCAAAACCTTGCTATTGTGACTCTTCAAATTCGGCCAAGAGGATGAAATTGAAGAAGATGACATCTTTTATTAGTATTTTTGTCTTTATTTACTAAATGACCAAAATGCTCTTTTCTTAAAACATAAAATTTCTCTTACTTCATGTCATTTTTGTCCACTAACTTAACAAATGGTCTAACTACCATCTAAGGACCTTCAATTTAAAATTTCATAGAATTAGACACCTTTAGCTTCTAAAACTCAAGTTTTGCACCTTTTGCAATTTTATCCTTCTTACTAAATTGAGTGCTCAAGCGTCAAAATTTTCATACAAAATTTTCACAGAATCATTCCATAAAGCGTAGACCATAAAAATATAAGAAAAATTATTTTTTTGCATCGGGTTTGTGGTCCAAAGCTCTCACTACTCTACTAGGCCCAAAATCGAGTTGTTACCGTTTGCCACAAAATAAGGCAATTCACATGCCAAAAAATGAGAAGCGGCGAAGAAAAACTTGAGATCATTTTGATGATTTAATGTAAAGACAAGGAGGAGAGCCACCATGAGAATCTGCAAGGAGCGATCCTGGATAACTCAACGTAGTTCAATTATTTTCTCTTCTTATTGTGAATTGGCATTGGATAACCCCTCAAGCTACTCTTCTTCCCTTTTTCTTTATTATTAATTGATGTTTTCTATGTTGAAAGATAATTTTGCATCCCATATTTATGTTTTTCAATTTAATATTACATGACTTAATTTTGTTTATTTAAAATAAGTATGAATTATGATTTGAGTTAAGCGGTTTTTATTATGAATATTTTGTGAAAATGATTATTTCATTCATTTAGGTTTAATTCATGTTAATACTTGTAAATGTATGGCCAAACTTGTAGGTTAATGAATTAAATGTTTAATCTAAGAAGAGGCAATAGTTAATAGACAAAAGACTTAAATGGTGCATATCATGTGAGTGTCGAAAGATGATTGTTGTATGCATAAAAGCGTATAAATGCTCGAAAGGGTGATTTCTAGGTTAGTTTTGACATAGGCATATGCGTAATAACTTAGGGACATAATAGGACTTCAAAAAGCTGTATGCCTTAATTAAAATTCGGTTTAATGATTTTTATATTACCATGATCCATTCATGATATTCTTTTTATGATTGCCCATAATCTCTTATTAAGTGAAATACTTGTTCTAGTCTATTAATGCCATGTTTTATTAAATCTTGTGTTTTAAACTTTCTATTGTAATTATTTTCTACAAGGTATGTTGTTTCATTTTGTAGGTATTTCAAATATGATTACATCCTTAACATTATTTTTACTCTCATCAATAATATTTTTACTTATTTTTGACCAAATTGTTTTATATATAACTTTGCAATTTACACTCACAGTTCTTATGGAGATGATAAATTTTTACTTATTACTTATTACTTGTATTACTATATACACTTGCACACGTAATCACGCTACACAATGTGTATATTTGTTTATTAATTTGAGATCTGTGAAGAAAGTGTGTGAGTAGTATATAAAGAAGAAACATTATTATCTAGTGTGGTTCTCTCATTTTTGTTCTTGCTTGCTTCATCTTCTTCACTAGTCTGGTTGAAGGGAAGAAAAGATTAAAACAGTTTGCATGGTGGATAACACTAAAGTTCGTGTATAACTAAGCGATGATTTCTCAAGCCGGTAAGCTTCTTAACCTTTATATGTTCTCGAATTTATGAAAAGGGATGAAAGTTAAGGATTTTAGCTATCCACACGATTTTGTTCTATTTTGGATAAGGTTATAGAAAATCATTTAGATGATCTCTACATGCAAACAAAATTATGGTTCTTATGATGATGAATTATCTTAGTGGAAATTCTAAAATGGTTGTTATGTTTTGTAAAAATTGGAAACTTGAGTACCAAAGGAAAAGCTAAGTAGATCGTTTTGGCGTCAACCTCCAAGTAAGTTCGAACTCAAGTCTTATATGGTTATTCATTTATTCGTGTCGTGTGTTGGGCATCTTGGTTGAGTGTTGAGCAAATGATGCGTTCTATGGGTGAATGTTGTGTAAATGATGAGTTACTCCATAATTGATGTATTGTAGGGCCTATTTTGTTGATATCAAAATTCATGAAATATTTGGCGTAATATGTATAAATGCATGAGCAGTAGTGTTGGTGGATTGCATGTGTATGAATTATGTGGATTTGTAGGCGTTGTTGAAATGTGATTGAGATGGAAGGCGGAGAAGGGAATATGATATGTGATTTGCCTCGGTTATGGCATGTAAATACAAAGCTGTTATCGATGAATGCTGACCTTACAAGGAATTCGTAAGTGTTCGAATTAACAATGAGGATTTGTGGAGGTTCAAGCGAATTTGTGTTGAAAATAAATATTAATGATTTGTGTCTTTATGGAGGTTCGGGTGGATGGTATAGAGAATGATAGTGCGTACTAGTATGAGAGCCTTATGTGGGGCGTATGAATTAATGCAAGTCCATGTCCATGCCAAGATCCAAGAAGTCCGTGAAATAGTTAGTGCTTATAAATTCGCTTTACTTGCCTGGAGTGGTATAATCCGAGTGGAGTCTACAAGATAAAATTGAGCATGTGAATCTGCATATATATATTCGCATCTATGTCTTACGTAAATATGGGATCTGCTTGATAAGTCTTCCAAGAATAAGCTATCTATTTATGTGAGTCAGTAAGTGCAAGATATAACACTCTATCAAGACTATCTTACGTGTTTGATTCCATAATAGAGGGATTCACTCTTGAGATCCACCAACATGTTATTTGTTTCTAAAAGTGGACCACTATGAATAGGTTATATGTTATTACGGAGCAGAGGCAAGATGTATGGTCTACCATATTTTTCAACTTGATTGAGATGGGTTAATCTTCTTATTAATCCATAACGGGGTTTTTTCTTATAGATACGCGAGGTATATTTTCATAAATTATGAGTCAACATACTTGGAGTGCGGAACATGATTCCATAAAAATCATGTTATGAATTTGAGTTTTTACGACAAGACATTAACAACAAAAGTCATAGCAGAGGAACTATCAACCAATATCATCTTATTTGGTTATTTATATTTTATTAAAGGCAAAAGTTGATATAGAAATCATCTATGGATTTTCTTTCATAAGTCCACATGTAAGAATTGAAAAAGATTTTCCTATCAATTAACTAGTTGTTTATGGGTCTGCATAGGCAACTAATGAAGATAGAGTTCGTAGGGATAATCCACCAAGAGGTTAAACGTTTATCTGCATTTTGATATTACATCTATGAAGTCTCACTAGTGGGAGCTTTTTATGTACAAGGCTTTGATAGCCGGTATGAAATATTTTGCTTTCAAGTCGTCCATAATAGATCTAAGGCAATTGAGTATGATGAATTATCTTTTAGGTGCAAGAAAATAAGTGAAGGTGTTTTTGAGGATAATGTACCAAGTACAAAAGTAAGCTAGTTCTTGTGACGTAGATACTACACAATGAGTTGGCGAACCACCTAGTATAGGCAGGCGGACTTTAGTTCTAATCATGAAGCCACAGACTTGTTAGTGATACTGTTGATGCAAGGTATGAATAACTCACTAAGTTTATTAGAACTTACATAAGTGTTATTATGTATTGTAGGTAATAAGAGAAATTTTATAGTTTGAGGAGGGGCGGCGAGTGCATACTTAAGCGGTTACTTCTTGTCGTAATAAACATATAGCGGGCGACCTAGAGGTGGAGTCTCGGGCTCATAGTCGTACTTGTAATTAGTTTTTATAAGAATATTATTTTCAAACTAATCAAATACTCAATATGTTTAAACTACCTTGTAAAATATTTTGTACCTTGGATTAAAATACATAATCAAAATAAATTCATGTAGTGAGGTCAATTGGATAAGCTGTGTTTTAATAATTGTACCAAGTATAAATGGTAGAATATACATAACGAATGTGTTAGTTAAATTTGAATAGGAGTGTAGCACCCTATAGTGCAGATCGGCTTGGCAATGGCTCAGGGCATAGGTGTTACATAGTATAAACATTTGGGTCATGTATCCTAAGAAAGGATACAAGGATTAGTAAAGGATGAGGTTCTACCAAATCTAGATTTTCTAATCTTGGTGTATGTGTGGATTGCATTAAGGGAAGCAAACCAAACATACTAAGAAAGGTGCTACAAAAGTATCTAGCCTCTTGAGATAATAAATATTGATATATGTGGACATTTTGATGTTCCATCTTTTAATGGAGAAAAGTATTTTGTCACCTTTATTGATGATTTTTGCGGTGTTGTTCTATCTATTTTCTTAATAAGAAAAATATAGATCAATAAATTCCCCTTGTGATATACATTAATGAGGTTGAAAGCTAATTAGATAGAAAAGTGAAAATAATAAGATTTGATAGAGGAAGTGAATTTTATGG
Source organism: Gossypium anomalum (assembly GCA_025698475.1). Classification (NCBI taxonomy): domain Eukaryota; kingdom Viridiplantae; phylum Streptophyta; class Magnoliopsida; order Malvales; family Malvaceae; genus Gossypium; species Gossypium anomalum. The sequence continues at coordinate 72,306,270 of CM046956.1, forward strand.
AAATTTTACTAAATTAGGACAATGTCTAAGTCCATTTGCTAAAGTCCTTAAAAGTCATGGCATATGTGCACACTATACTATGCCAAGTACAACTCAAAAAGCTGGTGTTGCAAAAAGGCATAATCGGATTTTATTGGATATGGTTAGGAGTATGATGATTAACTCCTTATTGGCCACATATATCATTGTGGATGCATACACTTAAAACCTTTGTATACTTATTAAATAGGGCTCCTAGTAAGGCGGTTCCAAAATCTTCATTCGAGTTGTGGATGGGAGGAAACCTAGCCTAGGGCACCTACATGTTTGGGGTTGCCAAGTGGAAGTAAGAATATATATTCCACATGAAAGAAAATATATTCTCGTATGATAAATGGATACTTTATTGGTTATCTAAAGAAATCTAAAGGATATAGGTTTTACTTACAAATCATAGTCTGAGAATTTTAGAAACTAGTAATGTTAGATTCCTTGAGAATGGTAAAGTTAGTGAAAGTGTTTCAAAACAAGTTGTGGATATAAAAGAAATATGACTAAATTTCCTACACCTATAAATTTTCATTTATCCACAACTCACATAAAAAGTTGTTATAGTAATTAATGAATGTCATGAAAAATTTTGAACAACATTTTAATGATGAAACACTCTTGGAAGAAACTAACTCACAAAGGTATCAAGAAAATGAACCAAAAATAATGCCATTAGAATATCTCAAAATCGGCTATTCTTGATGACTATATAGCTTATTTTCAAGATCATATTTTGATGTTGGAATCAATGAAGATCAATTTCATTTTCATGAGCCATGAATTGTGATGAACCTAATAAATGGCTAAGTGTCATGAAGATAAGATGAAATTTATGGAACAAAACAAAGTCTAGGACATTGTTAAATTGCCAAAAGGTTGAAAATGAGTTGGATGTAAATGGGTTTTAAAACCAAGTGTGTAACACCCTATACTCGTAACCCACTGGCGGGCGATGCGAGGCATTACCTAACTTGTTCTCATGCAAACAATTGTTTTCAAGTCACGAGACTAAGTCCAAATTAAAACTTTTTCAATTTCCACTTTTAACCTCTTAATATGGGCCTATGAGGCCAAAATCGACCATTGGAAACCATTACGAGATCTTTCCGAGTCCTTATCCAATCTATGCAAACTTTGCATTTAAAAAGCCTGGCGCTGCGCCGGTGTGTGACCATCTTAACATGGTCGTCTGATGGCCCGTGTGTCCCCACTGCGCCTAAACACCTAGGGACACGCCCATGTCCCTTACTCGTGTGTGCCAATTTATTTACACAATTTCACATAATTCAAGTCGCAGATTTCACCGCGGCACGGACACACGCCCATGTCCACGGCCCGTGTTGCTCCTGCGGCGTTGACACGCCTTGCGTGTCTTAGCACGTGAGAAAACTTAAGTATTCTATTTTTGGCGTCGGCATACCTAAAATGTCCTGCGGCCATGGCACACGCCCTTGTGTACTGCTAGTCGTGTCCTCCACACTTTGACCCGAGACATCCGGCCATGTCTCTGCGGTGTATTTATTACCATGCATACTAACTTGAAGTTTTTGGTGCGAGGGGACATACAGTAGAACCACACGCCCCATGGGGCTGACGTGAGTGTCTACTCTTGTGGACAATATAAGGCTATTTACCAAACCTCATTACCACCCTTGCATACCTATTTCCATACAAATACCAACCAATGCCAAGACAAACATAATTTCTATAATCAAATCCCGAGCCATAATAGGCATTCATTCAACCATGAAGATGCATTTTCTATAAACTCAAAATGAATGTTTACCACCATTCAAGGCTTAATACAAAGTATGGGATCTTTGGAACACTACCACATATTCTATGACCTCAAACATGGGATAATTTGGCGATGTCATGTCCCGAACATGGTCTTACATGCGCCTATCATCATCAAGGCCGATGCCATGTCCCAGGACATGGTCTTATACTAGCTCTTGCATATTAATGTAACGATGCCATGTCCCGGACATGGTCTTACACTAACACAATGCTTAGGCGATGCATGTCCCGGACATGTCTTACTTTGCAGCACTCATCTCAATGTCGATGCCATGTCCCGAACATGGTCTTGCGGCACTTGTCTTAATGTCGATACCATGTCCCGGACATGGTCTTACTGTAGCTCTCATCATGTGGTCGATGCATGTCCCGGACATTTCTTACTAAGCTCATACAAGTAACCCAAATGTCCGGCATGAATATCCGGTTTATTTCCTAGGGTTCCAATGGTATTTCTACTATCTCAATTATTAATATGCATTCTCAATTCACAATTTAGCAATTCATGCTATTCCAATTCAATGAAAATTTGAATACATGCATTAACAACGTAGTTGTATTATTTACATACAACACCTCCTCGGATTACAAAATGTACTCGACTAGTCGGTTTAGTCAATTTGTAGCTTTCCCCACATCAGGTTCGAATTTGGTAAGTCTTGATCTATAATAGCAAAATTCACTCATTTAGTCACTAAACACAATTAAGAAATCTAAAATTCACGTCTTTGGAAATGACCATTTTGCGCTAGACCTTGGCAAAATGGCCATTTGCCTTTAGACTCTTGGCAAAATGACCATTTTGCTTTATGCTCGAAATTCAATTTTATCATTTTTTTCATATCTTAAGCCTAACCAAACCTTTTTACTCTTATAGCAACCCCAATTCTCACTATTTCACCTTTATCACCTATTTTGCAACTTGTGCAAAATAATCCCTTCTACGTGTTTTCTTGCTAACACCTTTCACAAAAGTTGTTTAGACTTCTTCTAAGACTCATATTCTTCCATAAAAACTCAGCAAACATCACATGTCCATTCATGGCAAGACCACTAAACTCTTTACCATTTTGCAAATAGACCCCTCATTTGAAAGCTCATGCTTCAAGAGGGTCTAAAATACAAAAATCATTAACAAAAGACATGGAAATCACTTTCTTATGAGTCAACTAAGTGGATAAAAATTTTGAGATTCAAACCCCCTTCAATGGTTGATTTTTCATTGGCGTATAGGAGAAAGAAAATAAATATGACAACTTTTCTTTATTTTAATATATTTGCTAATGTCATCAAAACCTAACACTTTAACTAGTTGATTTCCTTGTCCATGGCAGCTACCTTGTTTCTAGGGGTCTAATTGCTCTTTAAAGGCCCCAATTTTAGTTCTTTAGCTATTTAACACATTTAGGTACTAAAATGTAACTTTTGTCTTTATGCGTTTTAGTCATTTTCTCTGTCAGACTTACAAACATTAAAATTAACTCATCAAATTTATTTATACACTAATATAATCATGTTATAAGCTCATAATAATAATAAAATAATTTTTCCCAACTTTGGATTTGTGGTCCCAAGACCACTATTACGAAGTGAGCCCTAAATTTGTAGTTACATTTCTCCCCCTTAGGTATTTTCATCCTCGAAAACCTTACCGGTGAATAAGTTAAGATCTTTGCTCTCTCATAGACTCCTCGGTTTCCCATGTGGCTTCCTCGACTCCATGTCTATGCCATAAAACTTTTACAAGTGCTATACTCTTATTTCTCAATTGTTTGACTTCTGACTAAATCTGCAAGCGGCTCTTCGCCATAAGTCATATCACCGGATGAATCTCCAATT